>CAMAPE010000060.1:14457500-16857500 GCA_945859875.1 Cuscuta europaea
GTCCATTCCTGGGGAAGCATTACTTCAGGGCTCAAATTTCTCTTGTTTTGCGCCAACATTGCAGCATACCTCCTTGCACGCATCACTTCTGTGAATGAATTGACATTACACTGTTAGGTCAGTAAATTTCACATGAAAGTCAAAGACTAAGGGTCCGTTTGGAAGGCTTCATTTACAGCTTACTACTCCATTTAAAGCCACTTATTTGGTTGGTGTTGAAAAAAGCAGTATATACTATTTTTGGGTGAAATTGATTCATTGTCTTAAGAAACTATTACCTTTAACTTATTTAAATATATATACATATAAACATACATTTCTTTATTTCGAAATGAGCCATTAATCATTTCGTTGATGATAAAAGAAGCACAGCATGTTCCTACTCTTAGAGTCTCAATCTTTCAATTTAAATAGGGAAAACTATCAAATAAGCCCTCAAACTTTCATGAAAAGTGCAAATAAGCCTTTTTACAGTAGGTTTTGTCCGGCTGTCGCAATTTGGGGCGGTTTCCGGTGGAATCTTTTGATGAAATTTTTTTAGCATCTTCTTCATTAAGTCTAGTTTACCCATATTATATTTCAGCTAAAAATTCAATCGAGAAGGCAGTCAGATGATTTTCTGAAATATATTACGTTGTCTAACTGCTCAGTTATCTTCAAAAATTCATTTGACTGTCTTCCCGAAAGAATGTTTAACTGATATTTGGTATGAATAAATTAGACTTAATGAAGAAGATACTCAAAAAGTTTCATCAAAAAATTCCATCGGGAAGCACCCCAAATGGCGACGACCGGACAGAGCCTCCTATAAAAGGGCTTATTTGCACTTTTTATGAAAGTTCGAGGACTTATTTGATAGTTCTCCCATTTAAATATATACTTCCTTCCTCCCAAGAAGATTTGAGTTAGCAAGAAAAGCACTTAATTTCAGGACCGAAGAAGTATATTCTATACTATTTAGATAATTCTGCAAAATCAGCCGAATTGAATCAATGTACTCACAAGTTATGCAACAACACCAGAATTAGGAACTTCAGCAAACAGATAGTAACAGAAAACATACCATAATCTGAAACAAAGTCAGCACGAGACTGGGGTTGAACAGGGCCATTGAAGTCCTGGATGTTGTTATGTTGACCATGAACGGCCCTAGCAGTGGTGCAATATCCTACAAGAATCATCACAAAAGAACTCCAATTATATTAATGGCATATGATAAGCAATACTTTGAGCAAAAAGTTATATTAGAGGCTGAGAGCAAGTAGGGAAAAAGAAAGGGAATACAACAAGCACAGTCTACCCCAAATTTGAGGAAAACTGGTTGAAATGTAAACATTTCTACTTAAGTTGAAGGCTACATTGTAGCTGACAAGGCTAAAAGAACAGAGTTTAGTTTAATAATACCCATATAGGTATACTTAAAGTTATACTGTAGTTATAATTAAATTTAATAATATATAGGGTACAGCTATAAATTGTAATTTGCTATATCAACTAATTTATGCCCTCTGTTTTCTTTAACTCATTTTAGCTGTTTAAGTCTAGGGGCCCATGTGTGTATGGGGCCTGGGGGCAATCCGGGCCCACCTGAACTTCAGTAAAAACTTTTAAGTCAAAAAATTTATGAGTGACTTTTTTCATAGAGGCCTCCCCAAATTGAAAACCATTGGCATACTGGCTACAGCACACATGTAGGGTCAGGAGTTAGGGTTTCCCATTGAAAAATGCAAATGACAATTTTATTTTTCCAATTTCAAGGCTGTAGCAAAATTCAATTTTTAATTACTACAATTTGCATAAAGCAATTTTTAGGGTATACTTCGTACGGAATATATAGTATGGGGTAGGGGGCGACCACCACAAGCCCACCCGTTGACTCCACACTACTCACACACACTGACACACATATCATAATTTTTATGGAAAAAATTGAATTTGAATTTTTTTTTGTTCAAGATTATATTTTTACACTTTTTGGCCTCTCGAGGAATTAAATCCCCAAAAAATTAACTGCAAATTTTTCCTATATTGAATGATTACTGGTCATATACTCGTATAGCACATAATTTTAAAAAGTTATACTTATGCACCAAAAATGGAAATAATAAAAATCAGGGACTGATCTATAGCACATATTTAAAAAAATACTTGAGCACCAAAAAGGGAAATAATAAATCAGGGACAAAAGCTGGGACAAAAGTAGAATTTTCTCCCTTTTAGGTACAACTAAATTATGCCGTTGGTTGTTTTATACGGAGTAGAACTAATTTTAGTTTGAGCACATGGTAAGAAAACAATAACATTTTGTAATCTGAGGTTGAAATCCACAGTATAATATGATTACATACCGACATTAATTTTTTAAAATATTATAAATAGATGAGAAAACTGTAATGGCATAAAACAAACAGCTAATGGTTTTATAAAGTCACAATCATTTAAGAAAAACTTTTTTCCTGTAAAACAAGAGTAAAAACTCAAAAGGGGACCAGAGTAGTGTTTCTTAAGGTACTCTCCTATTAAAGCCAGTAGACCAAATGAATAACCTTTTTTACACCTATTTTGCTAGGTATTAATGTTGTACTATCCAATAATAATAACACCCTGGCTTGAAATTTTCCTACTTTTGTCCAAACACATACAAGTATTAAGATATCTATTTGCCAATCTCAAATTAAGATTAAGGTTTTTTTTCAAATTAAGATTAAGGTTTTTTTTCAAATTAAGATTAAGGTTTTTTTCAAATTAAGATTAAGGTTTTTACTGTGTCATCTTATTACTCAAATGGTCAATACCACTCGGTGTAATTTCAAAATCCAAAGTGTAAATTTTTGTATTAATTTAAAATATCAAACAAAACCAGACAAGATCAGACTTGAACTATTATAAAATACACAAAGAACAAACATTTACCAGACCATGCCAATTCAGACAAGTCCAGACCAATTCAGACTAGATTAGACCAACATATTAGAGTCCAAAAGAAAACATCGAAAATGGCAGTGTAATTGGTGTGAAATGAGAGTGTTATTTCAGAGAAAAAATGTTGTTAATTTTTGTTTCTTTTATCACCATTCTTTTAAGGCAAATTGAAGGCAAAGAATGCGCCTTTTTCACTTTCCAGGTATGGAGAGAGTAATAAAGAAAAAGAAAACAGAGTCAAAAAGGAAGTTCTCGTACTTTATCCAGACAAGCTTTATGAAGACTGCCGAGTCAAGAAAATGCAGACTCGGACAAACCGAGTTAGTCGCACATGACTAGGAGTCTAGGACAATCTCAACTAAATCGTACGGATTCAGATAAATGGTATACCTGCTTTGCTCCTAGAATCTTTAGGACAGTGATGGGCATTATTGGCATTTCCGTATCTCCTCGGCAAAAACACGCCGGTCCCAGCCCGCTCCCTCTTCACTCCGCCGCCGGGGAGAGGAATTACAGGCCGACCGCGCATGGCGGCGCCGTTGCACGAGACACCCATCACCGGCGCGCCGTACATCCCAGTTTCTGGATACGGCCCAGCACCGCCAAACACGGCCCTAGATGGAGGTCGAGCCTGAGGGAGATGCGGTTCAATGTACTCCCTCGTTCTGGGAACCTGCATAAATTGTATTTTAAAATCTGGGTCGGATTGTCGGAAAATGAAAACGATCCAAATGGGGATTAAAATATGGGTTACCGGTGGAAACGGAGGGAAGGACGGAGGACCCGGGCGGCGGTGACCCATCAGTGATTCCTCGCCGGCGTTCATCTTCAGCCTCGCAACTTCCGCGGCGGCCTGGAGAATCAGATCCCACGAATCGTTCCTGAAGCCTAGCGGGGTTGTTGGAGAGGATATCTGGGAAGGCCCGTTTGGGGTAACATTGCTCGACCCGGTGCTCAGACCCGACCAGTTTCCTTCACGGCCCAAATTCTGCTGGCGCGACCCGGAAAGCAGCCATGAATCCCATGACTGTAAACAACATTTTTACACAAACCCATTTAATTAATCGCACAAAAATCGAGAAACCAGTCTCTTAAACGCAATGCAAATCCAGCAAGCGCCTAGAATGCTAGAAAAAGACTGAAACAGTACCTCAAACTGATTTTGCCCGGAGGAGATTGACTTCGGAGTGTCGCCGACGGCCGAGAGAGTCAACCGGCGGGTCAACGAAGCAAGATACTCCTCCTCATCACTCTCGGCAGAGCCAGCCGGAGAAGAGCAGAGGTCGTAGGGAAACTCAGCAGGGAAACAGATGTCAGGGTCAGACTGCATGGTGCCGGATTTCTCAAAGGATTTGGGAAAATCCAGCAAAAGGTCCTCGTCGGAGAAAAAATCCGGCAACAGCGCGAAATCCGGTTGAGGTTCCTGAACATCCATATCTATCTATCTTCAGTGAAAAGAAAGAGGATTTGAAAGCTGTGGTGAGGGTGAAGAAGATACGGGTGGGGGCTATTAAAGGGGGGAGCGAGTATTTTTGCAGAGGCGTGGGGTCCAGTGTGGGGCTGGAAAAGCGGTGTGGTGGGGACACCGGGGGTTTGACGAAGTGGCGTAGTGGGAGGGATGACTGGATGTTCTTTTGAGGCGGGACAGCTTCCCTTTATTTAAGGATAATGATTTTTTTTTCTTTTGAAAAAATTGGCGCAATGATAATTTCAATTCTTCCTTTTCTTTCTCACTTACTTCACTACGTACTGTTTTCAATAATAAAATAAAATTGTAGACACCAATAACCGAAAGAGATAAAGGAAAATCGGCGGGATTGTGTTCGAAACGAGGGTAAAGTAAGAAAAGCAATATGAAAATAAATTAATAAAGTATTTGTGTCTCAAACTATTTGTGATTGCTAAAACTCAAAAGTACAGTGTGTAGTATTTTAGAGAAAAATATTACTCCCCCGTCCCAAAAACAATTTCGTTTTCCACATATATTTTACTTTTTTGACACTGTTTGGACACTGTTTTGATACAGTTTAGCACTGTTTGGCACTGTTTGGTACTGTTTGACACTGTTTTGATGTTGATAATTTGCCAAATAAGGAAGAGGGAAGAAGTGTGAAGTTAATTTTGGGACATCCATTTAAGGAAAATGGGAAGTTGTTTTTGGAACAGAGGGAGTACGTGTTGAGTGGAACATGTTTTTAGTACGCGTATGAACAAATGAAATAAAATAAACTTGAAACTTTTGAAGTAAAAATCATGTGCATATATATGAATTTAAAATCATACAAACATTGCTAAATTTTATATGAGACAATCTGAGACGTATTATAAAGAGAAGATAAGACAATCATAACGAGTTAGAAAGAATAGTTCATAAAAAGAACCTAGCATACAATAGAGGTTCATGTTGATTCCGGTTTTAATCATATGAATTAACCTCTATTACTCATATTAGTCAAAATATAACACCAAAGGGGGTTACTTGAATAATTACCTGACCATAAGATGACATATAAAAGTGACTATTCAAATAATTATCCGACCTTAAGTTGACATTTAAAGGCGATTACTCAAATAATTACCTGGCATCAAGAAATCTTTAATTAAATAGATGAAATTATGAAAGATTAAGCATAATTCTTATGTGACTGTGCATATTGTTTGAGTACCAGATGTTTATTACGACTATCTTTTAATTGTTTGACGATTACAGTAATTTACATTAATTGCATGTATGATCAGAAGAACACGCGGACAAGGTCCACCTTATCGGACTATCAGCGAGACCATTTGGGTGAAAATCAAAAGTTTATCGTAAATTTAGAACTGCTTCACTCGTGAGGTTGACATTTTAGGATGAACCTCTGAATGTTAATATGATGTCGGAGTAAATTAAATTCAAACGAACAATTAGATCCCGACAAGTCTCAACAACAAGCACACATACTACATGATTGTTCTGCTCCATTCGACTACTCGTATAAGGTTGCTCTTTAAGAGGAAACAACAAATCTTTTTAGGACTCAATTCCATCAGTTGTCATTAGCATAATGTAAATAACATATTCCTAACTCCGTTAAAATAGTGATTGTTAGTCCATGTTTCTTTAACAGCAATGAATAATCGATCTAACAAAGGAAGATTAAACGTAAAGATGAACACAGAACGAATCACCGTAAAACCTTCTTTGATAAACCGTGGAACGTACAGCAGAATGATATAAGCGTAAGGCTATGAATAATAAGTACGACGTTCAACCTTTTCCTAAACCCCGGCTCCCTTTTTATAGGCGAGGTTTAGGTTAGGCGTAACAGGCTTTTGGCCTGTTTAAATGGGCCTAACACTTGGCCTGATTTCTATCTAATTTATGCACTATTTAAATACAAGGATTAAATATAAAGCTAATCTATGACCAACTTGATTCACAATAAAATATCTCCAACAATCTTCCCCTTTGTGATCAAGTGTCATTCTCTTATTGCTTCTGTGATTTGAAGTAGTGCTTCCTTAATCCAAGTGCATGTTCATATTGTCTTAGCATATTTCTCTTTTCGAGGCGATCGTCAATGGCCTTTAAAATTGTCTCCACAGTAGAGTGTTCCTTTTGAACATAAGACGATGCCTCTTGAAGATTTTCTTCCAGCTTTGCCTTCATCTGTAGAATCTGCTCTCTGATTATCTTTAGTGTTCCGTCGCAGTATTTCTCGATTTCACTGACTACCATTAGATGCTTTTCGTTCTTGTGGTTCAGATAGGTGACTGCTGGCGGTTTGAAGAAGATGTGGTATGCTGGGAAATCTTCAAGTTCTGGACCATACAGTTTTGGCTTTGTCAGATTTGTCTTCTTCAGATTGCATTCAATAGCCATCTGTAGGTCATGTGAAGAGTGTACTCGGATCTGTCTAAGCATGAATCTCTTGATAGCTGCGAGGCCTTCGCTGTATACTATGTTTTGCCTGACTGGAAGGTATCTGTAGGCCATGAGCATTTGGTAGATGTCATCCGGTTTCAGCATGATGAAGTCGTTCTCTTGACAAGTGAATTCGCTCCCATCGGTGCGTTGAAGTCTGAAAGTGTAGAATGTTACTCCATGATAGTCTTCAACTTTCACTTGTAGAATTTGATGAATCGGGAGAATATTCGACTTCAGATCTTGTTCCATCAGTTCTCTCTGTGTACCGGTTGACCTTTGCAGCAACATATGCAGATGACCTCCAGCCTGTTTTCCTTTCAAGTGTGTAAGGCCTCTTAGCTTCAGTTCGTTCAGTGGCTTGACTTTGTCTGGTCTACGCCAGATATGCTCTCTGATTTCTTCTTGGAAGGGGGCTTTGATTCGAACGTTGTCCCAGGGTTTCTCTGTCTTGGGAAGTCTTCCCGCTGATTGTCTTACGACTAATTCAAGAGCTTTCTGGGATTCCTTGTAGTTCTCCCCTTCCTTGCGTTCATCGTCCTCGAGCCTAATGATATCTTCAGAGCATTTGTTAATAAGCTCTCGTAGCCACCAGTTTCTTTGCATGTCCTCTTGCTCGGCTTCAACCCGGAGATCATCCCATTCTGTCCATTTTCTCGGCCATTTGTCGTATATCACCGCCTCTTCCAGTGCATCATGGATGTCTTTACCTGGGGAGATATATGGAGTTCTTTGTTTAGGCAGTGATTGTTCCTGTGTAGCACTACCGGGTTCACTAGGATTGCCCGTTGACATCAGCTTAGAACTGGGTTCCAACTGATGGCCTGATATAGAAGATGTACCAGTGGTATCATCATCAGGACTTCCATCCCCTCCTCGGTTGGTATCTCTAGGAGATACGCCTCGGGATGTTATTTCTAGCTCGACCACGCTAGAGAGTTTGGCTGTGGATGGTGGCTGTTGGTTTGTTGAGGTTTCAGGTTGAATTGGCTGTGGAGTTTGGCTTGGAAGAGTAGTTTGCTCAAGTGATCGAGGTCGCTTGTTCTCCCCCTCATGAGGATCCGAATCATCGGGGTCCTCATGGGAACGTTTGCGACCACGAAGACTCTCCTTGCAAGTACTCTTGGTTTCGGGTGAGGAAAGAAGAGCTTCTAGTATGGCTTGCTGATGAAGAGTGAGGTCGTCTTCTGGGGTATTCAAGAGGTTATTCAGCAAAGCTGAAGCTAGGGTGTCAAAGGATAGGGAGGAGAGATCGATGGAAGGTGTGGTCGGGTGTGGGGAGAATACTGGTTCTGTATTCTGGGTTCCCCGAGAAATAGAAGGGATAGGAATTTGGTTGATGGATTGGTGGGATAGAGGGGTGGAGGATATGGGTTGTGTATGGGAGATGAACGGTTCAGGGGAAGGTTGGGGTGGTGTCTGTTCAGACCGAACCGCTTGGGTGGTCCTAAATTCCTGTGCTAGAGCGGTCATTGCATCTTGCACCCATGGTTTAATGGTGGAATCTAGGAAGCGATTTAGTAGAACGTTTACGTCTTCAAAGGTAGGGTGACCAGTTACGGGGGTTGTAACTGTTGACACAGCATCAGTGAAGATTGCTGATGTGTGGCCTGCATTTAATGATGGAATCATTATGGGCGTAGCAGGGCTTCCAACCGTCATAGCTTGCGCTCTGGTTGTTGTGTTCAGGGTGAGTGCACCTGTATGTGCTGTGAATGGTGTAGGTGTCCTAGAAAAAGAAGAAAATGTGGGAAATGTGACACCTAGACTCGATGTGAGTGAAGAAGGGGTTTTGACCTCGGGAGATAGGTCAATTGTATGCTCAACTGATTCAGAAGGAACCAGCGAGGGGGTTGAGTCCCGTTCTTTTGAAACAATAACCTTTTGAGAGGCAATTGAGTGGCTGGGAGAGGGCTGTGCATGCGCAGTTGAGCCAGATGCTGCGACTTCTACTCGGGAACCGAAAAGATCGGCTCCTGTGCTTAGGGATTCGGCTCGGCTTATCTGGATAAAGGAGTCGCAGCCAGCAAAGATGTGCTCGTCTGCCTTATCAAACAGACTCTTTTTCGCTCGGGGCTGGGGCTTGGCCTTAGCAACCTTGTCATTTTTTACTTTAGCCCTGGTCTCTCGGATGACAACTTCTTCCTGGTTGATTGATGTCTTGATGGAGTGAGCTGCCTCGTCGTAATCATCCTTTGAGCAATTAGTCTCGCTCGGATCAGCTCTTGGTTTAGCTGTTTCTTTAATAGTGAAGACTTGAGGTCTGCGAGCTATGATTGGTGCTGCGTCTTCAGCAGTGATTCTTCTCTTCTTTGGAGATTCGACGGGCAGCTTCCCTTTTCTGATTAGTGCATATGTGAGCTCCACATCATCACTATCATTGTCATCACTGTCATCATCCGAGTCTGATTTGTCACTCTCCGTGCCCACGCTCTCGGAGGCCTTGTCGTCAGTGTTTGTTTGGGCTCCACTAGACGATTCACTGGCCGTTTCCTCAGCGTCTTCCTCGGTGCCCTCAGCCGCCTGACTCGTCTCTAGAGAGTCGTCAGACTTCCCTTCATTGGGCAAACCGGCCACTGGTTTCTGTGGCTTTTGGGCTCTCGTAGGACCCTTACTTACTCTCGGCTTTGTCCCTTGGGTAGGTCCAGCTGGGTTTTGCTGAACCATAGGGACGGTTTTCTCGGTGGCTTCTTTGTATTGTTGGACTGCTGGATTTGAAGATTTTACCAGCTTTAGCAGAAATCCAGGTATCTTCAGACCATAAGAAGGATTCTTGTCTGCTTTGAAGTACTGTAGCTTCGGTGCTGTGAAGTGAGGATCTGTACTGCATCTTGGTATGGAGGCGTGCTCTGCCATGCAGTCGTTTATGATCAGCCCGAGCCATCTTGCATATGGAATGGTACCTGGCCTATTTTTCTCCTTTGCTTTGACCAGGTCCATGAACTCTGAGAAGAAGAGCTGTGCCATGTCGTAGTTTTTGTTGAATGCAATGCCGTGAAAGATTAGCAGGATCTGCTTGTTGCACTTGTCAAACCCGGCATGCTTCGGCGACAGGCACTTGTTCACTAGCCCGAAGAGATTTTTCCACGGGTGACGGAGGTATGCACCGTTGAAATTTGACAGTTGTGGCAGTAGTGATGTGTAGCCAAGGGATGCCACGTCTTTGAGCAGATCAGGGATGGATGGCAGTGCATCATACTCGTCATGTATCGGCAGCGATAGAGTAGTCCGTAGAGTGCATGGTGTCAGAATCACCCGCATGCCATTCAACTTGGTCTTGATCTTGGAACGATCCTTCAGTGAATCCGTGTGCATGTGACCCCAAAATTGTTGTAGGTATATCTCTGGCACTGGTTTGGCGTTGTGAAGTGCAGGCCAGAGATAGTGACCTTTCATTATGGCCGGAATGATAGGGTTCTGGCACTTGAAGACGGTGAGGTCTAGCTGGAAGTTGTTGTCCAGCACCTTGATCCACTTGCCCTTAGGGTAGATGGCTTCGTCAATCTGTGTTTGAGTGTTTCCTGCCATTTTAAACTGTAGAAGCAGGGGGTCAGCACATGAAGTTCAACTGTTTGATTTGATTGAAAGAGTTTGATTTGCAGTTGTCAGAGGAGTTTTGAAAAAAAATTCTAAGTTCAAATCTCAAATCTCGAGATTCATATCTCGAGATCAAGATGTCGAGATGCAGATCTCGAGATCTTGATTTCGAGATACAAATCTCGAGATCAAGATGTCGAGATGCAGATCTCGAGGTCTTGCTTTCGAGATACAAATCTCGAGATCAAGATGTCGAGATGCAGATCTCGAGATCTTGATTTCGAGATTCAAATCTCGAGATCAAGATGTCGAGATGCAGATCTCGAGATCTTGATTTCGAGATTCAAATCTCGAGATCAAGATGTCGAGATGCCCATCTCGAGATCTTGATTTCGAGAAGATGAACCGACGAATTTTGACGAAATTTTCACCTGCAAAAACAACAATATAATAAACAATAACAATCGATTCCGACCAAGAAAAACCTTTTTAAGTTGATTTTGAAAAAAAACGATTGAGATGCCAATCTCGAGATCGTTCGAGTGAACACAGTTGAAGATTAGGATTTCGAAATCGAGTGACGAGAAGATTATTCGTTTGAGGCGTCTGTATTGAACTCGAAATCGTTGGGAAACTACCTTAGTGTTTGCGAAAGAGAATCGGAGGAGGAGAAGGTTTTCAAAAACAAGGTTTTGACGAAGAAGAACAGTCGAAGAGCTCTGCCGTTGTGAAAAGTTAAGAATGGAAAGAGAAGGCCTTTTTCGAGGCTTATATACGCGAGAGAAAAAATTTGGACCTCCTCTGTAACAATTGAGCCCGAAATGTTGGGCTGACACACAGTGCCCTTTTAAGAGATTTTCGAGGCCCAAACCAGACAAAAATAGAGAGCTCCCCCTTAATCAGTGAAAAATAGCTCCCCCTCAAACAGTGAAAATTCTCTCCCCCTCAAAAAATGCAACGAACAATATGTACAAATGCAACGCACACACACTATTTTTTGTTCTTTTTGATTTTTCACCCACTCAACACATGCAACGCACACACACTATTTTTTATTATTTTTCTGGTTTTCTCCCCCTCAACACATGCAACGCACACACACTATTTACAAAACCCACACACACACACTTTTGACAAGTCCCACACACACACACTTTTTAGATCAGTGGAGACATAATTTAACGGGCTCGAGGTTCAACATGCCCAACTTGGAGACTAGGAACTGGAATCGTTTTTCATCCAATGCCTTAGTGAACAAGTCAGCCAGTTGAAGCTCTGAGCTTACAAAATACATGTCAATGTCTCCTTTCTCGACATGATCCTTGATGAAATGATAGCGCAGGTCGATGTGTTTGGTGCGGGAGTGATGAACTGGGTTGCTGGTGATGGCTATGGCGCTTTGAGAGTCACTGTAGATCGGGATATGGCGGAGTGTGTAACCGTAGTCCTTTAGCTGGGTCTTCATCCATAATATTTGTGAACAACAGCTAGCAGCCGCGACGTATTCTGCCTCGGCCGTAGATGTTGACACACAGTTCTGTTTCTTGGAAGACCAGCAGACTAACTTATCGCCCAAGAATTGGACTGCCCCCGATGTGCTTTTGCGGTCCATCCGGCAACCAGCAAAGTCAGCATCCGAATATCCGACTAGGTCAAAACCTGAGTGCTTGGGATACCAAAGGCCTAGATTCACAGTGCCTTTGAGATATCTCAGAATTCTTCGAACAGCGGTCAGATGGGATTCCTTCGGATTTGCCTGAAAGCGTGCACATAAGCATGTGGAGAAGACAATGTCAGGCCTGCTTGATGTGAGATATAGCAAAGATCCAATGATGGCCCTGTAGTTTGTAGCATCAACTGGCTTCCCGGAGGGGTCTGAGTCCAGTTTGTTGTTTGGGGACATGGGGGTCGTCATGGAAGATTTGCTATCAATGTTGAATCTCTTAAGCATTTCCAGAATATACTTTGACTGATTGATGAAAATGCCGTCAGAGAGTTGTCTTACTTGCAGGCCTAGGAAGAAATTGAGTTCTCCCATTATGCTCATCTCGAACTTGGTTTTCATCAGTTTCTCAAAGTGTTTGCACAGGCGTGGATTTGAGGAGGCGAAGATAATGTCATCAACATAGATCTGAATCAGGATGATGTCAGACTTCTGTCGCTTGATGAAAAGTGTGGTATCAATCTTCCCTTTTGAGAAACCTGAGTCAATCAGAAATTCGGTTAAAGCATCATACCAAGCTCTTGGTGCCTGTTTTAACCCATACAGAGCTTTCTTCAGCTTGTACACATGGTCAGGATATCTGGGATCTATGAATCCTTCGGGCTGAGCGACATAGACCTCTTCGTCCAAGACTCCATTCAGAAAGGCAGTCTTGACGTCTATTTGAAAGACAGTAAAGTTCTTGTGGGCCGCGTACGCAAGAAAAAGGCGGATTGCTTCCATTCTTGCTACGGGTGCAAATGTTTCATCATAGTCTATGCCCTCTTGCTGATTATATCCTTTAGCGACCAGTCGTGTCTTGTTCCTTATCACTATGCCTTCTTCGTCCTTCTTGTTCTTGAACACCCATTTTGTGCCAATGATGGTTTTCTGAGGGGGTTTAGGCACGAGTGTCCATACATCTAGTCTGTCAAATTGATTGAGCTCATCTTGCATGGCAATCACCCAATCTGGATCAGCGAGTGCCTCTGAGACTTTGGATGGTTCATTCTTGCTTAGGAAGCATGCATAGTGACATTCATTTGTTGTTGCTGATCTCGTTCGCATACCTTGACTTGGATCACCTATTATTTGTTCAACAGGGTGTGCTTTTGTCCACTTCCTCTCATGAGCTAGAGGAGTTGGAGTAAATATTGGTTGATCTGAGTCCTGATATGAATTTGAAGGCTCTGGGGCAGCTGTGGTGTGTAGTGGAGATGATTCCGGACTTATGGCAAAGCCGTGATCATCCACACCTCTGGGATTGGTTTGAGGGGTTGAGGGTGTGGATGGTACGTCATCTGGTCCTGTGAGGAGCGGAATCTCTGCTGTTGGAGTTGATGTTGACTCTGGAGTGTATGCTGGAGGTGGAGATTGTGAGTTCTCGTAAAAGTTTCTGAAGAGAGAGTCGAGAATCACATCGTCGTGTTCGGTGTTTGGTTCAGCTTTATCAGAAGCTACTGGTACAGCAGTGGATGGATCGGTCTGGAGATGTTCAATAGCAAAGTCTGCCATTTCATAGAATGTAACGTTTACACTCTCGATGACAGTCCGCTTGTCTCTAAGATAGACTCTGTAAGCTTTGGATTGCAGTGAGTAGCCAATGAACACGCCTTCTCTGGCTTTGGGATCCAGCTTACTTCTCTCTGTCCGATCATTGAGTATGAAGCACTTGCAGCCAAAAACCTTGAGGAAAGAAATATCAGGAGTTTTGTTGAATAGGATCTCATATGGAGTCTTTTCGAAGCGCTTGTGGATGAAGGTTCTGTTCTGAGTGAAGCACGCGGTATTGATTGCCTCTGCCCACATGAAGTGAGGCAGTCTTGATTGGATTAACATGGTGCGTGCTGCTTCAACAAGGGTTCTGTTCTTTCTCTCAACAACTCCGTTTTGCTGGGGAGTTTTAGCTGCTGCAAATTGCTGAGTGATACCAAGTGATTCATAGAACTCAGTGAGAGTCTGATTTATGAACTCGGTACCATTGTCAGTTCTGACAATTCGAACACTGTGCTGTAGCAGTTTCTGGATCGTTCTGATAAAGGTCATAATGATTTCTGCAGCTTCGTCTTTTGATCGAAGAAATTTTGTCCATGTATACCTAGAGAAGTCATCAACGATCACCAGAGTGTATTTGCGACCGTTGATGCTTTGTACTCTCATAGGTCCACACAGATCCATGTGTATTAGCTGCAACTGATGAGTAGATGAAGGTTCAGTTTTTGACTTGTGGGAGCTTCGCGTCATTTTGCCCATTTTGCAGGCACTACAATGATTTTCAGCGGAAGACTTTAGCAGAGGAAGCCCCTTGACAAGTTTCTTGGAGGACAAGGTTGATAGATGTTTGAAGTTCAGATGGGAGAGACGTATGTGCCATAGGTTGTTCTGTTCAGTTGAAGCTTTGGACAGCAGACAGATGGAAGTGGTTGATTGAACGCTTTTCAGATCAATAGTGTACAGATTTGATGTTCTGTAACACGTTAATAATGTATTCCCTGTGCTGTCAAGAACACAGCATTGTTTTGCAAAGAACCTCACTTCCATCCCGCTGTCACAGAATTGTCCAATGCTCAGTAAGTTGTGTTTGAGCCCTTTGACGAATGAAACATCTTTTATTGTGACACTGGCACAGACGACGTCCCCATACCCAAGGATAGGAGATGAGGCGTCATTCCCGAATCTGACATTGCCTCCGTAGCAGTTGGTGTAGTTGCTCAAAAGGTGCTTTATTCCGGTCATGTGGGTTGAGCATCCTGAGTCTAAGTGCCACACATGACCGTCCTGCAAAACAATCAAATAAGATCAGGTACCCAACTTGGAGTGGGTCCTTCCTTATTATCAAGAAACACCTTTTTAAAACTTGCTTTGAGCAGTGATCCAAGGTCAGCTGCTCTTACAACAAAAGATCTACCATCGATGGGCTTTCCCATTGCCAGATCTGCTTTTGCAGTGTGTCTGGTTTTTGGAGTCCACCTACCACTTTCCATTTTGGTGGGTCTGATGTTGTGAACCCACCTTTCCATTTTAGTCCTTGTGGGTCTAAGTTTGGGAACCCACTTTTCAGTTGTAGTTCTGATGGGTCCTTGATTTGGACCCCACCTATTAGTTTTAGTTATGATGGGTCTACGATTGGGAACCCACCTTTCAGTTTTAGTTTGGATGGGTCTTCGTTTGTGGACCCACCTATTCGATTCAGGTTTGGTAGGTCTCATCTTGGGGACCCACTTTTCAGTTTCAGTTTTGACGGGTCTTATCTTGGGGACCCATCTTTTCGGTTTAGGTTCAGGAGGAGAGTAGACAGGAGCTTTGTGATTGAACGGTTGTTTTTTGAGTTTGGTTTTGAAAATCTCCTCCTTAGAAAGCCGATTAACATGTTTCCTAGAATGAACTCTAAGGGCGTATTTCATATCTGGAATACAAAACGTTCCCTTAGAAGTTTCTTTCTTGGTTTCCTTTTCAGGTTTAAGCTTTCTGGAAGGCTTAGATTTAACAACATTCATATCACATTCATAATTATGGGGATCTGGAACAGAATAACCATAAGCAACACTTGTATTATAAATAGAACTTTGTCTAGAAGATGTCTCAGAAATATTCAGCTTGGGACTCAAGACTGAACTGTTAGAAGTTGGCTTTGTAGAGACAGAATTACAATTAACTTTTGAGTAAAATATTGAACTAGATCTAGGGCTGGCAATTTTCTCAAAAACTTTCTTTTTGCCATCTGCGATTTCCTTCCTCTTTTTCCTCCACTCATTCTTCTCTTCTCCTTCCTTATTCACTTCCTTCCCTGTAAACAAAGGAGAAGAGAGATGAGTGGACGAACCTTTAAAAACATTGTTTTTCTCATGTGAGGTGTGTGAGCTGTCAGGCTTGGTCGTAGAAGGGTCTGTTTTAGCATGAAACTGCTCACTCAAATCATTAAATTTTTGAAGAAGTTCCTGCCAGTTGCGCTCAAAACCTTTCTTTTCAGTTTCAAATCTCTCTCTCTCGTTATCAAGAGTTTTCTGTAGGTTTTTGAGCTTTTGAGCCATGGGAAAAATACATGGTTGCTCACCAGTTTTAGCAATACCTACTCTTGGGGGAGGGTCTAGAGGGTTTCCTATGTGAGGAATATCTTTGGCATAAGGGTCAAGGCATTCACTAAAGCAGGAAGTAGGTTTTTCTTCTGAAAGTTGTTTTTCATTTACAGAGGGATAATCACAAGAAATCGCAGGTTTTGGTTTCTTTCTCTTTTCTTCTTCTGCTTCAGCATAATCTTCATCACTTCGAAAATACATTTTCTCACCAAACCCTAGTCCCATGTAATCTTTGTTATAGAATTGAAGGCAATTAACTTTCTTAAGATTACGTGGGTTTGTTATGCCCAGACCTGTTTTAGCATTGTAGAATCGGTCATCCTTTTGTTTGTTGTTAAGCAGAAAAACAGTTTGTTCAGATTGACCTCTTCTAGCAGCTAGATCTTCTAGTTCTTTTACTTTATTTAAAAGCGTTCTTCTTTTGTTATGCAAAAAATCGCATTCAGCCTTTGCTGTGCTTTTTTCCCGTTCACTGTCCTCAAATTTCTTAGTTAATTCAGCTATCTTAAGTTCAAAGCTTTCAAAATCTGAAGACACCTTTTTGACTTGATCTTTTGCAATTTCAAGTTGAATACTTAAGGAAGACTTTTGGTCTAGATTCTGTTTCAGAACTCTATGATTATTGTCTAGTCTCTCCTTTAGTTCTTTGATTAGACTGTCCTTTTCAAGTAAGGACTGCAGTTGATTATCTAAAGAGGTATGTGAAGTACTTACAGAGCTTGTTGAGCAGTTGCCTTCGGGGATCGCAGCATCACCCTTTATTTCATCTCCCTCCACTCGTGCCATAAGAGCATAGTTGTCTTCCTCTTCCTCCTCCTCAGAAGAATCTTCTGCCCAGTTCTCATTTTCAGCAATCATGGCAGAGGTTTCTTCTTCTTTCTGCACCATCAGCATTTTCTGCTTATTCCACAGCATCTTCTGCTTGTAGAAGTTAGCATCTTTCTTCTTTGGGAGGCGGCAGTCTTTGATCACATGTCCAGGCTTGCCACAATTATAGCATTTAGGAGCTTCTTCTGCCGATGATGCCTTCCTAGAAGATCCTTGATCATGGTTCTTCTGCTTGTAGTTTGAGGAGGAAGTTCTCAGTCTGTTGGAGGAAGTGTTCTTCTTTGCAAATCTTTTGGCCAACATTGCCATCTTCTTCTGTAAGTCTGCTAGCTCAGCCTCTAGATCAGATTTGTCATCGTCACTCTCATCATCATCTGATTCAACCACCACCTTCTTCTTTTTCTTCTTTAGTGAAGTGGTTGTCCTTCTAGGCTGAGCATCCATTACAAGAGCTAAGGGGTTTGTGGTGTGATGATCCTCAGCGCATGCAACCTCGTTGATGAATTGCTTCAGATGTTCATAGAGTGTGTAGAGGTCAATTTCGTCCAGATCTATCCGTGATCTGACATCCTTCACTGTCTTTTCCCAAGCAGGATGCAGGCTGGATAAGAATCTAATATTTAGTTCCAGATTGGACCTGAATACTTTGATCTTTCTGAGTTCATTTACCAGTTGAACAAGTCTATTGTAAGTCTCATTCAATGGTTCTCCTGGTCCTGCTTTGAAGGAGTCATAAGCGATGAGAATTGTAGTCTTCTTTGTTTTGAGGCTGATGCTAGTGCCTTGTAGCAGCTTCTCTATTTCATCCCACATCTCCTTAGCTGTCTGCATGCTATCTATGAGAACATAAACCTCGTTCGGTATTGCTTGAAGGAGATACGTTTTGGCCATAAGATCACCACGAAGTCTGAGCTTGTCGGCTTCTGTGTATTCAGATGGCACTTTTCTCCTTATTTCTGGAAAAATAGGAGGATTGTTCTCTGGATATCCACCAACTGAAATTAAAAGTTCAGCTGGTCCTTCAAGTAAAGATTCGAGCATTGCAGAAGAGTTTTCTTTGTGCTCGAGGAAGTTTAAAAATCTGCTCCTCCACATTTGATATTCTCCCTTCCTGAGGCTAGGAGGGGTACTGCTGTTCCCTTGTGCATTGTATTCTGAACCCATTGCTGTACTAAACTGACCGTTCGAGAAAATTGATCAAAAGATTTTCAGAGGCAGAATCTCGAAAAATCAGATGTCGAGATGTGAATATCAAAATCTCAGATTTCGATAAAGGAGGCCCGGTATCGAGATTTGGGCTTGAGATTAAGGATCTCGAGATTTGGGATCTCGAGATTTCAAATTTCGAGATGCTGATCTCGAGATTTGAAATGTCGAGAAGTTAATCTCTCGAAATCTTAATCTGAAGAGTCAAATGTCGAGACCAGATGTCGAAACCTTTTCTCGAAATCAAGATTTCGAAATCCAAGATGTCGAAATCCTAAATGTCGAAATCTTTCAACCTGTAAAAATCAGATAATCAAAATCTGAAGATAGTTTCCTGTAGAGTTGAATGTCGAGATCTTCTGGTAAAGTTTTCAGCTCGAAAAACGTAGCAGAACCTGTGAAGAAATAGGATGTCGAGATGCCTAGCTCGAGATATCTCGAAATCAAAAATTGCGTAAAACATAAACTGAAGTATACCCTTTGATCGCTTTGAAGAGGCGATTCCAAAGGTGTAACTTTTACAACTTTTGAACAAGAAACAAAATTACAGAGCAAAAATTCGACAGAATGAACTAAGTTAACAAAAACAGAATATTCTGCAGGAGTTCTTCTAATCGTTCTCGATCGGCTCTGATACCAATTGTTAGTCCCTGTTTCTTTAACAGCAATGAATAATCGATCTAACAAAGGAAGATTAAACGTACAGATGAACACAGAACGAATCACCGTAAAACCTTCTTTGATAAACCGTGGAACGTACAGCAGAATGATATAAGCGTAAGGCTATGAATAATAAGTACGACGTTCAACCTTTTCCTAAACCTCGGCTCCCTTTTTATAGGCGAGGTTTAGGTTAGGCGTAACAGGCTTTTGGCCTGTTTAAATGGGCCTAACACTTGGCCTGATTTCTATCTAATTTATGCACTATTTAAATACCAGGATTAAATATAAAGCTAATCTATGACCAACTTGATTCACAATAAAATATCTCCAACAGTGATTTTTGTACACATATGTCCAATTAGGACTCACATTCATATAGGTAAACATCTATTAAATGTTAGAATGTGACATATGTATGAAACAAGATCATGTATATTTCTATCATAATTACTTGTGTATTTATCCTTTTAGTGGCTTGTTTAGACCTCAATGTCAATTCCATTTATAAATGCATTCATTATAATTACATGTTGTACATTATAATCATATGAATCAAAATATAAAACATCAATTATAATACATTGCGGTTCACAAAAAGAACCTAGTGAATGTACTTCATCCTAGTCATAGGATTTAGCCTCTATCGGTCATATTGATCAAAATACAATATCATAGGTGAGTAGTTAAATAATTAGGTGAAATTAAGATAATGTTTAAAGGTGGGTACTCAAATAATTATCTAAAGTAAAAAAATCTTTAACTAAATTGATGAAATTGCAGAGTATTAAGCATATCTCTTATGTGACTATGCATATTATTATGGATATTTAATTATCTTTTAAATATTTAATACTAAGTGAATTACATTAATTGTTCGATTACACGAACATGCGGCATGAGTCCACCTTATCGAACTATATCGATGAGACCATTCAAGTGAAAATAAGAAATTTATCATTAATGGGTAGGGTCTTTCAGCAATCTTATCACATGGGACAAATACAAATCAACATATAAAGCATTCAGCTACTTCACTAGTTATGTTGACATTTTAGGAGGAAACTTTGAATCTAAATATGGTATGAGAGTTAACTAAGTTTGAATAAACAATTAGATCCTTACAAGCCTCATCGGTGAGAACACATACTACGTGATTGGTCTTCTCTATTCGGCTACTCCTATAGAGTTTCTCTTTTAAGAGAAAACCCATAACTTTAATATGGCATTAAAGCTACAAAGGCACGATATTGGCACAGACATGGCACAGATCGATCGAGTTATGAACGGATCATAACATATTTTTGACACAGAGCTGGCGACAAAACAGTATTGCCACATAATTTGGGACAGATTTGACGTGTTCGTGCAAAATCTGTGTCAAATACCCTATAAATTTTGACGAATCCATGCTAAAGATCCATGTCAACTCCGTGTCAATATTGTTGTTTTTGGTAGTGTAAATCCAATTAAGCTTCAATGAAGAGTTAGATCCGAATAAGTCTCAATCACGTTCACACAGATTACACGATTGATCTAAGTATGGGTAACAATCTAATATACTATATTGGACCACTATATACGCCGTTGGGACAAGGATATGATTTAAAACATATATCAGTGGTGACAATTAGTTTGCCCACAGATACCATTTATTGAACCGTTACACAAATTGTTAAAAAAGAGATAGACCTAACCATTTGACTTTTTTATTCATATATGTACCGATGGAGAACTGTGTGGCTCATGGCTTCAGGGAAACGATTAAAAAAAAGTTGGTGGACGAACACATGTGGAGTGTTGATAGCTTATTTTTGATTGGCGATTAAGAAATACTTATCTAACATTAAGAAATATTGAATCAAACCAATCAAATTATGAAGCATTAAACATGATCATATGTGATTATGCATATTATAGATGTTTATTATCTGTTAAATATTTGAGTATTATAACAATTTACATTAATTAGACAAAAGAACGAACGAACACGTGACTTGGGTCCAATCAGGGTGGTTAAACAATCTAAAATATATTAAATAAAATATAAACCCTTGAAGTACTCCTCCTATCAGGTTACCATTTTAGGATGAAATTTGGTGTTCTAATATAGTATGGGAGTAGTGTCAGCTCCTACGAATAATTCAATCGTATCAACCTTCAAAAGTGACCACTTACACAAAAAGATTGTTTAAGTTGGTTGGGCTCTTCCTAAGTTGACATCTTCCTTTTAAGATAGAATTCTAAACCTTAATATAATATCATAGCAATTTAAGATCCAACAAGCAATTAAATTCTGATAACACTCAAAAACAAACACAAAGAGTACTAGGTTGGTCTTCTCTAATGAAACATGCATCATCTTGGGGGGGGGGGGGGGGCATGTTAAGCTATCCTTGATGGATAGTGTACCCGGGGGGTAGCTTATCCGAGAGGTTATTACGAGGAATAACAAGAGAGAAGTCAGAGCAAGTGAGTATAGAGAGAGAAAGTATATTAGAAAGTATTCAGCGTATTATGGCCTGGCTACAAATGGGGAAATGAGGTGCTATTTATAGTAGCAATAAATGCCGGACAGGGACACGTTTCAAGCGTCCATTGGCCGAGAGGTCACCTCAACTGGTTGGTGCTGGCAGCCGCATGTGGCCACATTTAATGCGGCTGTTGGATGGGACGTTGTACAGGGTACGGTGATCTGTACGCATGTGGCGCGGATATCATGTCGGGAGAGGTGCCCTCGGCTGCAGAGGTCCAGCCGAGGGATCTGAATACCGGGGACCCCTTTGGTGCCGAGGGCTCCAGGTGCCGAGGGCTACTGATTTTCGCCGTTTTCCCAGTAACTTTGTTTTGCTGTCTTGGCCCTCCTGTGAGAGTTAGAGCCTTCGGCCATGGGGCCGAAGGCACCCCTGGTGCGCATTGTGGGCTGCTTGGTACTTTGGGTGCTGTGATTTGGGCCTGTTGTGCTTTCTGGGCCTGTTGGGCCTTTATTGGAGCAGTAGGAGTCTGTGGGCCGGGGGTTCCCGGGCCATATACTCCATCAGGAGTCCCTCACTCCTTTTGCCGAAAGGTACTTGAGGGAAAAGGAGTAATTTGTGTTTGTCCTCCGCCGTTGTAGTTTGTAGAGTTGTGGGTAGTTTGTTGTTTGTTTATTCTGCCGAGGGCAGTCCCTCAGTTACCCACATGTCGGGACTTGAGGGGTCATGTTTGTGATTTTTGTGATTTTTCCTGAGGGGGTCCTCCAGTCCCCCACTCCTTGAGGCACTTGCAAAGTGGTGAAAAGGAATAAAGTAGTTGCGTTGCTGTTGTGGGCCGAAGGCTGATGCTTTTCGTTTCATTTTGGGGGGATGCCTCGTTAAAAACCTCATTAGGAAAAACCCTGTGGGGAAAAATCCTAATGAGGGAAAAAGAGTGCACCGAATTCCCCCAACGATGAATCGAAAATGTGAAACCTGGGTTCAAAAATGGAGAATCATGATAATGCCGAAGGCCCTCCTTGTTCTGAGGGCTCATGTGTTGATTAGCCGGAGGCTTGTTGTTGATTGTCCTGGGAGGTGCCAAAGGGGGTCCCTCAATCTGGGGATCGAGGGCGTAATGAATGATGGTAGTAGTTGGAGTGTTACCGGGGTGTCCCCTGCTTGTTGATTAGTTGGTGATGAGGATATCCGAGGGCTCCCATTACCTGTGTGCCGTAGGCTACCCGTCAATGAGGCATACTCCCCGGGGGCTACCCGACCCTCACAGTGCTGAGGGGGAATCCCCGAGGGGTGGCCTGATATGAAGCCTTGGGCTTCTGAAGGAGTGATCCTGAAGGCGTCTGTTATGTACTGTGTGTGGCACAACCCGGGAGCGTCTCCGGGTAAGCGTACCCGGAGGCTTTCCTTGATGAGGTGGGGTGAAGTAAAAAACCCGGGGGCTCATAGAATATAGCCGTTTGGAAATATAGCCGTTGGAATATGTAACGTCAGGATATAGCCGTTGGGGGGGTTGCCACGTGGTGCGTGATCATTGGCTGCTCGTGGGCGGGCGTCATCGATTGGGTGAAACCTCGGTTGGTAATGATGGCAGTCCAACCGGAGGCCCGATTCCCAGGCCCAAGCCCGGATCCCTGCGCCTATAAATACCCCATGGCCGGCTTCCTTCCCCTTGTGCGAAATCATTGTAGCGAAGCTCTGCCAAAATTTCTAGAGAGAGAAACAGCAGCCCTCGATCAATCCCTGTCTCAAGGTCAGTTCCCCCCTGTTCTTCTCGTTGTATTTAGCTGTGCCTTGTGCCCTTAGGCTAGGAGATAGAATTTTTAGAAAACTCTAGTTTTTCCGAGCCCTCGAGCTAGTGCGTAGATGTCTTCTCAAAGCGATTTCCAGGACATATCGAGGGATCTCTCGGTGGAAGGGGAGAGATTCTCAGACGCGGTGTCCTCAAGTGAACAGCCTTCGGCCCAGGAGGACGTTGCGATGGCGATGGAGGTGCCGAAGGACTTGGTGGCTGAAGTCGAAGCCGAGGGCTTCGAGAAGGAGGCGGAGGACGAGGAGCATGCCTTCGCCGTGCAAGTTGCAGAAGAGGAGGAAGAAAAGGAGAGGATGAAGGTGACCATGGCCGTCCTCCCCCCTCGGGGCGTTGGTGAGGCAGGGAGCTCTCGGCCCCTCAACCCGACGCCGATAAGAGTGGCCCCCGGGAACCAATCGGGGAAGAAGAAAACTGCCCCCAAGAAGAAAAATGTCGCTGCTGATCAGGGGAAGCCCATAGATGTGCCCGAGGGGTACTCCTGGCTAAACACTGCTGCCCTGGAGATAGGGTCGAAGGCTGATAGGGAGGACGTGTACGTGACCCAGCTGCACGTGGGGCCTTCGGCTGTGGTGGTGGCGCCGGGCCCAGATGACGTTCTTTCTCGGGCCCCCGAGGGGTGCATTGCTGTGCACATCCTATCGGTGTCAATGGGGCTCCGGTTCCCCCTGCACCCATTCCTTCGGGAGTATCTCCGGTATGTGGGCTTGGTCCCCTGCCAGCTGACGCCCAACAGCCACTCCTACGTGGCGGGCTTTCTGAACCTCTGCCGGGCCCGAGGGGTGACCCCCAGCCTGGACCTGTTCTTCCAGAGCCTCAACCTCTGTCGAGGGGGTCACGCGAACGCCGAGGGGTTCGCCAATCTGCAACAGGTGGCTCAGTGGAAGCTATTCACAGAAGCGCCCTCGTCGCACAAAGGCTGGAAGGAGCGGTGGTGCTACATCAGGATTGCCGAGAGCCCTTTTCCGATGGAACTTAGGGATCGCTTCCGTCGGCATCCGAAGGTCGGAAGTGCTGCTTTGGAGAAGGATGGCTTGATAATAGCCAAGATTTCGGCGGGCCGCACGAAGCAAGTGTCCATTAAGGACTTCACTGCTGACAAGGAGCTCTTTGCCCTCGGCTTCCGCAGATATCGCTTCCTCGGCGAAACAGACGAGAAGTATCCTGTGCTGGCAGGAGGTAGTCCCCGAGGGCTTCCCCTTTTTTTGTACTTAGGATTTTCCCCCTTTTCCTTTTTTTTCTTTTCTCCTTCGGTCTAACCCCTTTGTTTTCGTTGGCAGGTGTTAACATGGATGCTGGCAAACTCTTCGCTTTGAAGAAGAAGAAGGGCAAGACCCAAGCCCAAAAGAAGGACCCTTCGGTCCAACCGCCCGTGGGAGCCTTCTTCCTAAAAGAGGTTCCAGAGCCCTCTGCTATGGAGGGGGTCGTCGGTGTGGCGGAGGGGGGCACAAAGAAGAAAAAGGGGGGCAAGGCGGTTGAGCCCCGGCCAAGAAGTAGAGGGGCACAGGGGGCACTGTCGCCCAGGATGCCCCCTTGGTGATCATCGAGGATCGCCCATCTCCGGACCCCCCGGTTGATGCTGCGGCGACAGCCCAAAGCAACCCCCCCCCCCTGAGAAGCCCCCCTCGGGAGATCCTGCAGCTCGCTTTGGCCCCGGGGGCCTCTGTCCTACACGGCTCAGCGGAGCCGAAGGCTTTTTTGAGGGGGATGACCTCGGTGATGGACATGGATGCCCTCTCCACATATGATGACGAGGCCCTCGAGAACAGGATCCTTCAGTCTTCATTAACTGTAAGTTCGCTCCCTTAGGTTTTGCGTCTAACTTTCAATGCTCTTTTCATGTTAATCTGATCCCTCCTCCTGTTGTTTTTCAGGCTTGCGTAGCCCTCGGGGAGCACGCACAGAGGCTTGAGCAATGGCGCCTCCGGAAGGCGGAGCAGGACCGGGAGATGAAGGAGCTCGTCCTGAAGAACTCCGAGGCCGTGAAGCAGATGGCAATGCTGGAGGAAGATCTCCGGAAGGCTGCTGAGGGAAAAGCTGCAGCGGAGGAAGCCAGGCTTGAGGCCGAGAGGGCAGCCAAAAAGGCCGCCGAGGAGGCGGAGATTGCCAAGGCCGAGGCCGTCGCCAAGGCCCGGGAAGAAGCTGTTTCTGCCTTCGTGGCTGAGGGCTGGAAGACCGAAGACAGGCGGCAGTGGGTGGCCTCAGTCGTGGAGTCTTCGGTTGATGACTGGGTGAAGGGCCCCGGAGCCGACTGGATGGCAGAGAGGGGAGATAGCTATTATCAGGGGGCGAGTTCTTCACCCAGCATCTGGTGTACCGGAGGCTCGCCAGGCACTTCAAAGTCCCTCTCGAGGAATTCGACCCTTCGGCGTACGGCCTTCCCGCTTTGCAACCAGATGTTAGAAACCCCCTCCCCCCGGGCGAAGAGAGGCCGGTGATCCATGACTCCATGATGAAGGGGGGATCCGGCGATGGTGATACCGAGGACGCCATCGGGGAGGAGGTCACCTCGAAGCCCACCGAGGAGGCAGCAGCTTGAAGGGAACACTCGTAGTTGAATAGTTGTTTGAATACTTTTCCTTTTTGTTTGTAATGTTGGTGTACTCTCGGCCTCGGCCATACATTGTAACATATACATTTGAATTCCCTCTTTTGGCGAATGAATGATTGCCTTCGGGCTTCGTATATATGACTTGTCCTCTTTAATTCACTTCTTTTTGAATGTATGCCATCGCTTTCTTTCGAATGTATGTCTTCGCCCTTCTGAATGTATGCCTAGGACTTAGAATATATTCTTCCAAGGGTAGTGCTTCTTGTAGCCCTCGGTTATTAGTAATCTTTAGCCAGTTGAACCTTTCACCGAGGGCACAATGTTCAGGACTTAGAAAATGTTTCTAAGTGTTTGTTCATCTGTTGGCCCCCGGTTAATCCTTCCCTCCGGTTGTATGTAGCCTTCATGGGATGACCGGAGGCGAGGTGTTTAGGACTTAGAATTTTTTTTTAAGTGTTTGAATACAGTTTTAGCCTTCGGTAGCTGGGCACCCTTCGCTGGATATGTGACCGAGGTCCCAGCAATAGTTAGGACTTAGAAAATATTTCTAAGTGTGGTCACCAAGTCTTCAACCGCATGGCCCCTCGGGCAGCATGGAGATTTGACCGAGGTCCAGAATATGTAGGACTTAGAAAAAAATTTCTAAGTATAGCTTCACCAAGTCTTCAACCGCATGGCCCCTCAGGCAGCATGGAGATTTGACCGAGGGCCAGAATATGTAGGACTTAGAAAATATTTCTAAGTGTAGTACGTGTGAAGTAGGAGCCCTCGGGTGACTGTGAGAGCCTTGTCTCAGATACGCCTTCGGTTGACTGATGGCTCCACAAGGGGCAAAGCATTTAGGACTTAGTTTTTTTAAGTATTTCCTGATGCTGGCCTTCGGGGGGAGGACCCTTCGGTTGTAGGCGTTGTATGTTTAGGATAGTTTCCTTTGCCTTGTGATGTTGGCTTGTGGCAATAAAAGCCTTTAGTTGTTTGTCATGTGGTGCCCTTCGGGGATTTTTTTTTGAGAACACTGTGCCTTCGGTTTTATGTATAGCCGGAGGCAATCCTTGAGTGGACTTAGCCATTTGTTGATGATGTCTGTTGTGAACGGTGTCTTTTGTACTTGTGAACTTCCAAGGTACCGAAGGTGTTCCCGTGGGGAGCCCTCGGTATGTTTTTGTAAACTGTTGGAGTGATGTACTCATTGATTTCTCGCCGAGTCTACTCCCCTTCACCACCCTCTTTTTTTTTTCTGAGTAGTGAAGGGAAGGCATCAAGAAACTTGGTTTCTTGGTAAGGCTTGGCCTATCGGGAGGTAACAGAATACACCATTAGTTCCCCCCCTCGGGTTGACCTTCCGAGTTCTGAGGGGATCGAGGGTCGATTCCTGGGTACAAGATATGGTGGTCCGTAGCCTGCCTCCCCTTGGGGGATGGCGCGGAAAGCGCCTCATTTTTGAAAGTCGTCCCCTCGGCGCTAGACATAGTCCGTGGCCTGCCACACCCTTAAGGGGGTGGCGCGGGGAGCATTTCGGTTTGGAAGTCGAATCCTGGGCATTTCTCGTGCCTGTCATACCCTTGGGGTGATGACGCGGAAAGCGTTCCGTTTTTGAAAGTCGAATCCTGGGCATTTCTCATTCCTGTCATACCCTTGGGGTGATGACACGGAAAGCGTTTCAGGGAAGGGTTTTCATTTGCACACTAGTTGCAAATGGCCGGGTGCACTACGTGCTGCCGGCACCGATAGGTGGCACCTTCGGTATAGGCGTCCTCGAGGGGTACGACTTAGAAACAACACTTGGTGTTTGTTCCGATGTATGGCCCCCGGCACTTGGTACCGAGGGGTATTCTGCAGAAACACTTGGTGTTTTTCCTTCACTTGTCGTAGGGGATTGTGGTATCTACCCTTGGTACTTGGTACCGAGGGGTCTTTTGTGAAAACACTTGGTGTTTCCTCCCATTTGTTGAAGGTGATTGTGTTGTCTACCCTCGGTATTGGGTTCCGAGGGGTCTTCTGTGGGAACATTTGGTGTTTCCTCCCATTGGTTGAGAGTTGATAGTGGTGTACCCCCCCCCCCCCCCCCCCCCGGCACCAGGTGCTGAGGGGTCTTCTTTCGAGGACGGGTGGTACTTTGTTGTAGGTGATAGTATTGTCTACCCTCGGCACTTGGTGCCAAGGGTTCTTCTATTGTGGTGAGGCCTTGGGCCTGGGGGTGATATGAGGGCTTGGCCCTTGTGATAATCTCGTTCCGTGTTCCCGCTGTCTTCAAAATGCCTTCATTCCTCATAATTCTTAGGCCTTGGGCCGTAAAATGATACATTCACTAGTTATGAGGGCTTGGCCGCTCTGATGTTATTGATAAAATTTAACTAAGTGATGTACATTCCAGTGCCTAGGGACTTCAGTCCCGTTAGGGTGTTTTAATTTGTAAGTTCCCGGTTTGATGATGGCTGCCACGATGTAGGGGGCCTCGAACTTTGGTGCCATCTTGCCGCCCTCGGTCGGTTGGCTAGCTTCCCTTCTTCGGAGAACATAGTCCCCCACCTGGAATTCCCGGGAGCGAACCTTGGCATCAATGTAACTTTTCACTTGCCTTCGGTAGTTCTTTGCGCGTATGAAGGCTTGCTCCCGGCGTTCCGAAATAAGGTGGAGATCGAGGTCCATGTTGGTGTCGTTGGCCTCCGGATCATACTGTGTGACCCTTCGGGTTGGGAGAGTTACTTCAGTGGGGGCTTTGGCTTCAAATCCGTAGCAAAGGGAGAAGGGTGTCTCGCCAGTTGCCCGCCGAGGGGTGGTACGGTAGGCCCATAAGATGTTATGGAGCTCTTCCACCCAACCACCTCCTTCGGCCTCCAGCTTCTTCTTTAGGCCCTCAAGCAGGGTCCTGTTGGCGTTCTCCAATTGACCGTTGCCCTGGGGGTAAGCAACGGATGAGAAGGTGTTTTTGATGCCCCATGCCTCTAGGAGGGCACAGAAGGGGGCTGCCTCAAACTGAGTCCCATTGTCGGAGATGATTTGCTGAGGGACGTCAAACCTGGTGAGGATGTTCTTGAGAACAAAGTGACGGCACCTGGCCTCAGTGATGCTGGTGAGGGGCTCCGCTTCCACCCATTTGGTGAAGTAATCGATGGCGACAATGATATACCTGTTGTTGGAGGTACCCCTCGGCAGAGGGCCCACAAGGTCTATGCCCCACCGAGCGAAAGGTATGGATGTGCTGATGGGGGCATAGTTGACCGCTGGCCTGCCGGGGGCTTTCTGGAAGTGCTGGCATGCTGGCAAGGTCGGCACAGTCCCGGCCCATCGTAGGCCAGAAGTAGCCCTGGATTATTAGCCTTCGGGACATGGAGAAGGGTCCCTGGTGAGCTGAGCAAGTGCCACTGTGGACTTCCTCCATAGCCACATCGGCTTCATCTTGATGAAGGCACCGAAGTAGCGTCCCGTTGTAGGACCTTTTGTAAAGCCTTCCGTCCTCGATAATGTAGCTGGGAGCCCTCAGTTTTGTCAGTTTCGCGTGGGCCTCCTCCTCGGGCAGTTGCCCTGTGGTGATGAAGGCAACAATGTCTGAGATTCAGTCCTCCTGTCTTTGTTTTACGTTCATGACGGGGCTGACATGTATGCTGGAGAGGCTGAGTTCTTCTACTTTGGCAATCTTGGAGATGTGCTCAGGGGATTCTGCCGAGAGCTTTGAAAAAATGTCAGCCTCGGAGTTTTGAGCCCTCGGTATTTGAGTAAGAGAGTGTGCCTCAAATACCTTAAGCAACTCCTTGGCCCCCTCCTTGTATTGCTTCATCCTTCCTTCCTTGGCTTCGTACTCCCCGGAGATTTGGCCGACGACTAACTTGGAGTCGCACTTGACGTGGATTTGTCGGGCCTTCATGTTAGCTGCCAGCCGAAGGCCACAGAGGAGAGCCTCGTATTCGGCTTCATTGTTGGAGACTTTGAAGGAGAAACGGACTGCGTAATAGGCCCGGAAGCCCTCGGGTGAGATGAGAACCACCCCTCATCCGCATGCCTTGATGGCGGAGGAGCCGTCGGTGTAGAGGGTCCACCAGTCATCTGAAGGGGCCGAGGGCTCCACGTTTGTGGCTGCCCTCGCCGTGCACTCCATCACGAAGTCCGCTAGGGCTTGGCCCTTGATGGCGGGCCTAGGACGGATGTCGATGTTGTATTGGCTCAAGAAGACAGCCCATTTTACCATTCGGGAGGAGCTAGTGGGGCTCCTCATCAAGGCGCTGAGGGGTTGGTGAGTGAGGACCTGGACCGGGTGAGCCTGGAAGTAATGGCCCAACTTCTTGACGGTCCACACGATAGCCAACACCGTTTTTTCCACGGGGGAGTACCAGAGCTCCGCTTCCCTGCGGGTCTTGCTAACATAGAAGATGGCATGTTGGATGTCATCCTCTTCCCGGATGAGTACAGAGCTGATGGCAGCCGGGCTAACACCCAAGTAGAGGTACAGGATCTCCCCTACCTTGGGTTTAGAGAGCACAGGGGGTGAAGATAAGTACCGTTTCAGCTCCTCGAATGCCCCCTGACATTCTGAAGTCCATTGGAAACCGGCGGTTTTCCTCATGATCTGGAAGAAGGGTAAGGACTTCTCCGCCGATTTTGACAAGAAGCGATTGAGGGCTGCCAGGCGGCCTGTCAATCGTTGGACCTCCTTTACGTTGCGTGGGGGCTCCATGTTGATGATGGCCTGGATTTTCTCGGGGTTGGCCTCAATATCCCTTCAGCTAACCATGTAGCCCAGGAACTTTCCCTCCTGGACGCCGAAGGAACTTTCCCTCAGGTCGTCAGCATGGCTTGCTGACTGCTTGCTTTTGACGATCATATCGTCAACATATGCCTCCATGGTGCGCCCCAGGACAGCTTGAAATACCCTGGCCACCATCCGAGTGTAGGTGGCGCCTGAGTTCTTCAGGCCGAAGGCCATGACAAGGTAGCAGAAGATGCCCCCGGGAGTCATGAAGGCTGTTTTTTTAGTGTCCTCCTCATGCATGTATATTTGATGATATCCGTGGAATGCGTCGAGGAATGACATGATTTCACATCCCGCGGTTTCATCCACCAGTTGATCAATATTGGGTAGAGGAAAGGGGTCCATGGGACACGCCTTATTGAGATCCGTGTAGTCAACGCACATTCGGAATGAGGGCGGCTTTTGTGCGAGGACCACGTTTGCCAGCCATGAGGGGTACTTGACCTCCTTGATGTGTTTGATAGAAAGGAGCATGGCGACCTCCTTCTTCACGAATTCCCTCCTCTCGGCCGAGAGGGGTCTCCTCCGCTGCTGCACTGGCTTGGCCGAAGGGTCCACCGAGAGGCGGTGGGTGATGACCCTTCGGATGATCCCCGGCATGTCCTCCGGCCCCCACGCAAAAACAATGGAGTAGGCGCGGAGGGCGTTGATGATGCCGGTCTTCAAATCTTCGGGGAGCTTGGCTCCAATCTTCACGACTCTCTCCGGCTTGGCCGGATCGAGCGCGAAATCTTCTACCTCCTCGGCTGGTTCAGCCCTCGACCTTCTTTCTTCCGCTTCCACAGTTCCGGTGATGGTGTCAATGCGGAACTCCGTCTTGCTAACCTTCTTTGTAACTTGAAGGTAGCAAGCGCGGGCAAGCTTTTGGTTCCCCTTGAGTAACCGATTCCCCCCTCGACCGGGAACTTGAGGCAGAGGTGCCTCATGGAGATGACGGCCTCAAGATCTTCGAGGGCTGGCCGGCCGAGGATGATGTTGTGGGCGCAGTCGATGTTGACGATGACGAACTCCACTTCGAGCTTGGCTCTATGGAGGCCGTCGCCGAAGATTACCGGGAGGGTTATGACCCCCTCGGAATCAATGGTGTCGCCGGTGAAGCCGGCGAGAGGGGTCTTGATGGGCCGAAGGGACCCCCTCTCCAGATGCAGCTCTCTGAAGGTGCTGAAGTACATTACATTGACGGAGCTGCCCGTGTCAATGTAAGTTCTGTGGATAATGGTGTCGTTGATCTCTGTGCGGATGACGAGGGCATCCCTGTGGGGGGAGGATACTGGGGGGAGATCAGCGTTGGTGAAGATAATGGGTTCCTCCCTCAACCGCTTTACTGGAGGCATATGAGTGTGTTGGTCCCGGTTGTACTGGATACAGTCTAGAAGGGGGGGGGTGAATAGACTGTATTGGTTTTTAGCTTTTTAAACTAAGTACCAGATTTTACAGAATAGCCTGTTCTGTTGACAGAACAAATTGGCAGCAGATGGGGTTCTGGTAGGGAGTTCTGTTGATTTAGCCTCAGAGAAGCAAAGACAGTAGGCCTTCTGTTAACTCGTAGAACAAGTTCTTCTAAGCACAGATACCAAGTCCAAGGAGTTAGACAGTTCTATCTAATTGCAAATATTAAAGCAGTAAGTAAATGACACCATGGATTTTTATAGTGGTTCAAGGAACAACTTGTTCCTCTAGTCCACTGTTCCACTAAGCTATAAAAACTTCCGTTTACAAAGCCTTAGTCCTAGAACTTAAGAAGCACTCCACGTCTTCTTCAAGTCTAGATGTCTCCTGGGATGCACTGCCTGGCTTCCTTTAAGACTGGTCCTTTCACTGAGCTTCCTGGAAGTATCACCACTTCACTACTCCAGTTACTTGGACGTCCTTCTTGTAGCAAGAAGAGTTTCTGTTGAAACAGGGGTTCCTCCAACTAGCTTCGTTACAAAATATTTGTATGTGATGAGCTTGAAGAGTTGAAGAACACTTGGAACTTTGCTTGAGTTGGAATGAGTACTTTTCCAACTTCTGCCTTCTCTTGTAGAAGATAATGAGTTTGAATCTCAAGGAGGCTTTTTGCTTTTTAGAGTTTGAATATCTTGTATGAAGAGTTGTAGCACTGGTTAGCAAAAGTTGCAAAGTTATATGGTTGTTCTTCGTAGTGTATCTTTTATACTGGGGTTGTCTTCCCGTTGGAGGAGTAGGAGGACAACTGCATTTAATGCGCGAGCAGTTGACTTGACCAGTAGGACCCGGTAAAGTTGGCGGGTTACTATTTTGGGATAAAGTAATCCTGACATTGCGGCCAATCATCTGCAATTACTCCACGGAGCATGGGGAGCATTAAATGAGCATTTAATGTGAGCACTGTAGCTTTTCCGTTTCATACTCCTAGCCGTTGAAGGAATCTTTCAGTTGATTTCCCGGCTTTGTGGATTTCTTCCAAGTGTCAGACCTTCTGGTGTCTTTAGCAGAGAACCGATCAGAGAAGGCCTTGAGCATTTCTGTTGATAATAGCTTACAGAGAACCAGGAGGGTTTCTGTCAAACTAAAGGGTAATAGAGACCCTGAGGTTTTCTGTTCCCAGGCAGAGAACCAAAGATCTTCTGTCAGGAGGTCTTCTGGTAGAGAGGCCTTCTGATAGTCGATTATGCTAAGAACTTTACAAGGGAAAATTCTAATACATAATTTCTAAAAGGGGTACTTTAAAGTCCTAATAAATCTAGCATCATCAAAATCTAAATACAATTATTCCTTACAGAGTGACTTCCCCCACGTAGAGTGATTGAGCCCACTTCTTTCGTTGACTTGTGGAGTCACCCCCGGTATATCCCCCCGTAATCATGAGGATGTGGCGTTTCTTTTCTTGGTACCGGGGGTACTCCTCCTCTTCTTCCTCTAGATTTCCAATCTCCCTCTTCTTGCCGAGGGGGATGGTGTTGGGGTTGACCCAAGCATTCGCTCTCGTAGTTTGCCCTCGGGGTGGCCCCTGATGAGGGGGGCCTTGCTGCTGAGGGCCCTGGATAAACTGGGATAGATGGCCAGCCTGTATCAATCTCTCGATGGCCGTTTTTAGCTGATGGCAATCATCGGTCCTGTGCCCCTGGTGTCGGTGGAAACGACAGTAGGGGTAGTTTGGGTTGATGGCAAATACTTCCGAGGGCGCGCGTGAATCTCGCTCCACGAGGCCCCTCTCCTCAGCAAAATCCAGGATGACGCTGACGGGGTGCGTCAATGGTGTCCGAGGGTGCTCCAGGAGGACAGGCTGTGCCCAAGCCCTCGGGTTCCCCTTGTAGCCTCCCCCGGGCTTGGCTTGGCCATGCCGGGGGTGATTAACGGAGGGGGCAAGATCCCTGGGATGATTGCGGGGAGCCCCCGGCCCTCGGTTACCTTTGTCTTCTGGCCGAGGGCGTTGCTGATCTGGGATGTGGTGGCATTTCTCCACCTCCTCGGCCTCGGCGTACCGGTCCCCCCGCTGTAGGGCCCTTATATAATCGCGGGGGGGGGGGGGGGGGGGGGTCGATGATGAGACTCCTTGAGAAGTTCCCGGGGCGGAGTACTGTTTGGAGCAGGGCCAGGAGGGTCCCGTCGTCAGCGCCATCAACCTTGTCAGCCTCCGTCCTCCAACGCTCCAGGAAGTCCCGAAGGGTCTCCTCCTTCTTCCGCCTCACTGTTAGCAAGTGGGAGAAGTGTTTTCTTGTGCGGCGCCTCCCCGCAAATTGCGTCAAAAATCGCTGGGCGAGTTCTTGCCATGAGTCAATGCGGCCCTCGGGCAGTCGATTGAACCACTCGTAAGCTGGCCCCTCCAGGGTGGAGAGGAACCAACGGCACAAATATTCATCCGATGCCCCCACCATCATCATGCTGTTTTGATACCTGCTGTAGTGCTCTTGGGGGTCAGTCTTTCCGTCATAGGGCTTGATGAGTTGCCCTCGGTATTTTTCCGGGATCCGGGCAGCCAATACTCTTGGGGTAAATGGCGTCCGGGTCCGGAGCTGTATGGTGGGTTCCCCGGAGCCCTCAGATATCTTCTTCTGCATTTCTTCCATTTTGGCCATCATCGCCTCATACTTGAAGTCCGCGTGAGGGGCCGAAGTGGTGGCGTGGGCCTTTGTGGCCTCCATCTCGTCAAGCCGGCGCTGGAGGGCCGCAATGATTTCGTCCCGGGGGTCCTTCTGGAGGTCCTCCGCCCCCTGCGAATGGACTCGGGCCGAGTGGGCTTGATTGATTTGATGGCGTGCGTCGTCGGCATGGAGAGGTGCCTTGCCTTTGTCCTGAGGGGGACGTCTCTCATTGGCCCTGGAAACGGACCCGCCACTTTCCTGAGGTCTTTGGAACGCCCTCCCCCCGAGGCGGTCTTGGACCCCTCGGCGGTCTTGCGCCCCTCCAAGCCTCTCGAGGGCGGAGGTCCGGGGGTGCTCCTTGTTCACGTCGTGGCGGTCCCGGGACTGGACTTCCTGGGAGGCCGTATCTTGGGCTACGACCCCCTCGGAGTTCCCCATCCGGAGGACCGGGTTACCAAGGGGTCGTGGATGAGGGGGAGGCATAATATTCTCCCCAACCTGAGGCTGGTGGGGAACCAAAGTGCCGAAGGCACCCGGGTTCTGAGTGAGTGTCTGTATGAAGGCGGAGAGCGCCGATTGAACGTCGATGGTGAGGACCGGAGGGCTAATTTGATTTTCGCTCCGGTCCTTTTTCTTGGCCTCGATGCCGAGGCGGGCATCGGGGGCGTTTTGTTGAATCTGCTGGCGTAGGTCGACAGCCGTCTGGTCCATCCCGGCGATGACGCCGCCCCCGGGAGCCCTGTTGGAGGCTTCGGGGACGTCGACCTCGCCGAGGGCCAGGTTCCTGTCCTCTACATTCTTGGAGTTGGCACGAGTTGTTCTCACCATTTTGGATGGGTGTTTTTGTGTTTGGTCGAGGGGGAGGGTTTCTTACTTGATTGTTCGACCTCTCAACGAGAGCACCAAATGATGGATAGTGTACCTGGGGGGTAGCTTATCCGAGAGGTTATTACGAGGAATAACAAGAGAGAAGTCAGAGCAAGTGAGTATAGAGAGAGAAAGTATATTAGAAAGTATTCAGCGTATTATGGCCTGGCTACAAATGGGGAAATGAGGTGCTATTTATAGTAGCAATAAATGTCGGACAGGGACACGTGTCAAGCGTCCATTGGCCGAGAGGTCACCTCAACTGGTTGGTGCTGGCAGCCGCATGTGGCCGCATTTAATGTGGCTGTTGGATGGGACGTTGTACAGGGTACGGTGATCTGTACGCATGTGGCGCGGATATCATGTCGGGAGAGGTTCCCTCGGATGCAGAGGTCCAGCCGAGGGATCTGAATGCCGTGGACCCCTTTGGTGCCGAGGGCTCTAGGTGCCGAGGGCTACTGATTTTCGCCGTTTTCCCAGTAACTTTGTTTTGCTGTCTTGGCCCTCCTGTGAGAGTTAGAGCCTTCGGCCAGGGGGCCGAAGGCACCCCTGGTGCGCATTGTGGGCTGCTTGGTACTCTGGGTGCTGTGATTTGGGCCTGTTGTGCTTTCTGGGCCTGTTGGGCCTTTATTGGAGCAGTAGGAGTCTGTGGGCCGGGGGTTCCCGGACCATATACTCCATCAATTTTAAATTGGACAGATGTAAATATACAAACCAACATATAAAGTATTGTGAAAAACCTTCTATTATGTTAAGGTTTTAGGATAAAACCTAAAGTCTTCATATGGGTAACGATTCAATCAACTATTCCAGATCATTGAGCAATTGGAATTTGAATAGGTATTAAATCGTATACCGATGTTGATGAAGTAGTTCAACCATTGAGACCATTTGTTTAACCGTTACGCAAAATGTGAAAAGAGATAAACCTTAACAGTTGACTTTATTATTTATATACGGAGTAATTGCTGAAAATAGTTGATGTCGTTGCGGGGGGGGGGGGGGGGGGATATTAAACATGGGTGGTGTTGGCAGTCGATGAAGGTCACATGGTAGCCATTCATCTTTGACCGTGTTTAATGCATCAAGCATAGCATAAAGCAAGCATTCCCTTATTATTTAAGGCAGAGTGATGTTGACATTTTAAGAGAAAACTCTAAATCTTAATATGGTATCAGAGTCAATTAAGTATGAATGAACAATTAGATCCTTACAAACCTCATCAACGAGGAAACATACTACATGATTGGTCTTCTCTATTCGGCTACTCCTATCAAGTTGCTCTTTTAAGAGGAAACCCATAACTTTGATGTGGCATTAACACTACAAACACACGATATTGGCACGGACATGGCACATATTGATCAAGTTGGCACAGATCATAACATACTTTTGGCACAGTGCCTTGCCAAATAGCTAGTGACAAAACAACATGGGCATCAAATTTGGAGCAGGTTTGACGTGTCCGTGCCAAACCTGTGCAAAATACCCTATAAATTTTGATAAATTTGTTCCAATTAAGCTTCAATGAAGAGTTAGATCCTAATAAGTCTCAATCACGTGCACACAAATAACAAGATTGGTCTAAGTATGGGTAACAATCTTATATACTATATTGGACAACTATATAAGCCGTTTAGACAAGAATAGGATTTAAATCATATATCGGTGATGGCAATTAGTTTGGCCAAGAAAACCATTTATTGAACCGTTACACAAATTGTTAAAAGAGATAGACCTAATCATTTGACTTTTATATTCCTATATGTACCGATGGAGAACTGTGGGGCCCATGGCTTCTGAAAATGATTAAAATAAGTTGGTGGACGAAAAAATGTGGAGTGTCGATAGCTCATTTGTGATTGGTGATTAAGAAATACTTATCTAACATTAAGAAGTCTTGAATCAAATTAATGAAATTATGAAGCATTAAACATGATCCATATGTGATTATGCATACCATAGATGTTTATTATCTTTTAAATATTTGATTATTATAACAATTTACATTTATTAGACGAAAGAATGAACGAATACGTGACTTGGGTCCACCATGTCGAACTATCTAGGTCAAAATTGGAATCCGCCATGAATGGTCCTGGTGGTAAAACAATTTAGCCCACACTGGCCATGTAAAAATATATTAAATAAAATATAAACCATTGAAGTACTCCTCCTATCAAGTTTTCATTTTAGGATGGAATTTCGAGTTCTAATATACTATAGGAATCAAGTAAGCTCCAACGAATAATTCAATCATATCAACCATCAGTATTGACCACTCACACAAAAAGATTGGTCAACTTGGCTCGGCTACTCCTTCGATGACATCTTCCTTTCTAGATACAATTCTAAACCTTAATATAATATCAAATCCAATTAAGATCCAATAAGCAGTTAAATTATGATAACACTAAAAAACAAGCACACAGAGTACCATGCTGGTCTTCTCTAATGAGCCATGCATCGTCTTGGGGGGGGGGGGGGGGGCATGTTAAATTGTGCTAAATGGACTGATATAAATATATAAACCAACATATAAAGTATTGTGAGAAACATTCTATTATGTTAAGTTTTTAGGATAAAATTTAAAGTCTTAATATGGGTAATGCTTCAATCAACTATTCAAGACCATTGAGCCATTGGAATTTGAATAGGATTTAAATTGTATACCAATGTTGATGAAGTAGTTCACCCATTGAGACCGTTTATTGAACCGTTACACAAAATATGAAAAGCGATAAACCTAACAGTTGACTTTGTTATTCATATATAGACCAATTGCTGAAAGAGGTTGATGGCTTCGAGGGACATATTAAACATGGGTTGTTTGTGGTTGGCATTCCATGGAGGTCTCATGGTAGGCATTCATCTTTGACCGTGTTTAATGCGTCAAGCATATTAAAAGCAAGCATTTCTTTGTTATTCAAGACAAAGTGACGTTGACATTTTAGGAGGAAACCATGAATGTTAATTTGGTATGAGATTTAATTAAGTTGGAATTAACAAGTAGATCCTTTCAAGCCTCATCAACAAGGACACATACTACATGATTGGTCTTCTCTATTCGGCTACTCCTATCAAATTTCTATTTTAAGAGAAAACCCAAAACTTTAATATGGCAATATCACTACAAACACACGATACTAACACTGAATTGGCACGGATTGATCAAGTTTGGCACAGATCATAACATACTTTTTTGCGCATTGTCGTGCCAAATAGCTGGTGATTAAAAGGCATCACCACAAAATTTGGGACAGATTTGACGTGGCCGTGCCATATCTGTGTGAAATGCCCTAATTTTGTTGACAAATTGGCGCCAATTAAGGTTCAATGAAGATTATATCATGATAAGCATTAATAACGAGCACACAAATTACAAGATTGGTCTAAATATGGGAAACAATCTAATATACTATATTTGATCACTAAGACGTTGGGACAAGGATATGATTTAAATCATATGTCGGTGATGACAATTAGTTCGCTCATAGAGACCATTTATTGAATCGTTACACAAATTTTTAAAAAAGATATAGACCTAACCAAATGACTTTTTGATTCATGTATGTACTGATGGAGAACTGGTGGACAAACAGATGTGGAGCAGGAGCGGAGGTAGGGGAACCGGGGACAGCCCACCCCAAATTTATTTATTTTTTTGTATTTTTAGTGTAAAAATTTATGTGTAGAAATTTATATGAAAAAATTCTTTGTACCGGCACATCCCGACCTTCACTTCTGGCTACGCCCCTATTGTGGAGTGCCAGTATTTCATTTGTGATTGGCGGTTAAGAAATACTTATCTTACATTAAGAAATCTTGAATCAAATCAATGAAATTATGAAGCATTAAACATGATCCATATGTGATTAAGCTAATTATGCACGTTTATTATCTTTTAAATATTTGATTATTAGAACAGTTTACATTAATTAGACAAAAGAATAAACAAACACGTGATTTGGGTCCACCTTATCGATCTATCTATGTAAAAACCGGAATCCACCGTGAATAGTCCTGGTGGTTAAACCATTTTGTCCACACTGACCATGTATTAATATATTAATTAAAACATAAATCCTTGAAGTACTCCTCCTATCAGGTTAACATTTTAGGATCGAATTTTGAGTTCTAATATGCTATAGGGGTCAAGTAAGATCAATGAACAAATTAATCATATCAAGCTTCAATAGCGAGCACTCACACTACAAGAGTGGTGAACTTGATTGGGCTACTCCTCCGATGATATCTTCCTTTTAAGATATAATATGATAAACATATAATTTCCATGTGTATGTTTATGTTTTTAATTAGTTTTGATTGATTGTTACTTTAGAAATTACACACTTTTGGTGTAATAGTTTAGTTTGTTAAATACTTGTAAATTGTTTAGATTAAGTTTATTCTGAGCTGAAACAGGTCCATGATCACTCAAAGGATAGTTGGTGAACCCCAAAAGTGGAAGGAAGGTGCAAAATCACAAGACAAAATGAAGATCCTGGTTTTTGGTCTATACCCGGTCGGGTATGACCTATACCCGATCGGGTATCTTGTTGAAGTTTCAAATCGGATCGGATCCGAAGATAAGGGAACATGCAGGGAAGATTTTGACCATGATCGAGTGTCTATACCCGATCGGGTACACCGACACACCCGATCGGGTATGACTTTGATAAAAGTACTGAATTCGATCGAGTATACCTCGAATATAACATTTTACACATACCCGGTCGGGTACCGTGTATATACCCGATCGGGTATACCTTCGATCTTAACCCTGAATTTGATCGAGTACACCTCGAATGTGATGTTTTACACATACCTGGTCGGGTACCGTGTATATACACGATCGGGTACCCGAACTACATCCCCAAAAACCTATAAATACACCCCCTTCCCTTCACAATGAGATCACCAATTCACATATACTTCTAAGCTCAGTCTAGAATAGCTCTTTCTTTATATTTTCATCATGTTTAGTCTCCAAATGAAGAGCTAAACTCTCCCGTCTTGGTTTTGCTACCTTGAAGCTTAATGAATTGTAAGTTGTGAGTTATTTTCTTTAATCTTCTTCCTTGAATATTAATTATTAGTTCTTTCCTTAATACTATCTCTATATTAGTGTTGGAGAGTGTTGCTAAGATGAAAATTAGTTAACATCTTGACATTAATTATAGTAGTATTTTCTTCCTCTATATTAATGTTGGGGAGTGTTGCTAAGATGACAATTAGTTAACATCTTGACATTAATTATAGTAGGATTCATCTTCTTTAATGATATTCTTCCTTGAATATTAATTAATTCCTATTCATATTTCATATTAATATTTTGAACATTACTTAAAGGATCAACTAGTTTTGTTTCATCTATTAATTATTACTAGAATCAATCGATTAATACGCTTGTTATTAATTCGGTTCTTTCAACGGTAGTAAACTTGGTTTATTAGTGCATGCGTCTCATGGTTAATAATCTAAGGGGAATTGATTATATTGATCAAACCAATAAATTGCTTGTGTTGAGGTTATCAATCTCAATCGTTTTCATCTTAAGTTTATTGCTACTATCGAGTTAATGTACGGTGCGTGTTCTATATTGACTCGGTAGTAAGTTTTATTAATGAACGTGTCTCGTTATTAATAACTACCCTCGATGAAATGGAGATACTCCGCGATTGAGTATTCGAAAGTAAGATAGTTAAAGATATAAACGGGATCGACGAACATTTCATTAAGTGAATAAAAGCAAAACCAAGCCCTCATCTCTATAAATTAAAACACATAAGTCATTCATCTTAGTGTTAATTACATTAAATCCAATCAAACTCAAAACCCCCCTTTGTATTATTTTAATTAAAAGAAAGATATTTCTTTCCCTGTGGATACGAACCTTACTACACTATACTACGTATAAGTGTTGTATTGTATTTATTATTTGGAGTGCACACCACGACAAAGTGAACGTCATAATACTAAACCTTAATATAATATCAAAGTAAAGTAAGATCCACTCAACAGTTAAGTTCTGATAAGATTAAAAAACAAGCACAGAAACTACTAGGTTGGTCATATCTAATGAGCCATGCATCGTCTTGGAAGGCACATTAAGTCATCCTAAACTGGATAGATGTAAGTATATAAACTAACATATAAAGTATTGTACTATACCTTCTATTATGAACTTTTTACGATAAAACCTAGAGTCTTAATATGGGTAACGATTCAATCAGCCACTCGAGACCATTGAGCCATTGGAATTTGAATAGGATTTAAATCATATACCCATGTTGATGAAGTAGTTCACCCATTTCGACCATTTATTTAACCATTACGCAAAATGTGAAAAGGGTTGATGTCTTTGGGCGACATATTAAACATGGGTGGTTTGTGATTGGGAGTCGATGGAGGTCTCATGGTAGGCATTCGTCTTTTGTCGTGTTTAATGCGTCAAGTATACTAAATGCAAGCATTTCTTTGTTATTTAAGACAAAGTGATGTTGACATTTTAGGAGGAAACCATGAATGTTAATTTGGTACCAAAGTTAATTAGGTCGAAATGAACAATTAGGTTCTTACAAGCCTCATCGACAAGGACACATACTATGTGTAGTTTTGTCTAGAGAACCGAACAGTTCTATCCTATGGAGAACATAGCTCCTCAGTTCTGGCCGTCAACTATTCTAATACATACAACACAAAATCCTAATACAATTAGTTTACAGGGATACTCTAAGTTCTTACATTTTTGCATCATCATCAAAATCTAATAACAGTTTGTTCCTAACATTGACCGTTCACATACCCCTTAGAAGATGCATAGTAATGGTCCTTAGTGAGGTAACAGTCTAGAGGGGTGGGTGAATAGACTTTTTATAGTTTTTTGCTTTTTCAATGTTTTCCCTCTAATAGTGTGACATTTATAGTAACAAAGGTTATGACCCCTTAAATTTAGTGGTGAGATGGTTTAAATAACAATCAGAGTATTCTTGAACTGGTTGAGGACTGGTTGTAATAAACAGCAAGTTGCTGGGAAACTTGGTCTAGTGGTAGGCTGCTAAAGACACAACTAAACAAGAGAATGATGATGACTTACTATGAGGTTGTTGGTTAATTTAGTGTAACAACAAGCTAGTCCACTGATTGATTCTAGAGTGTGTGAGACAATGATTGAGGTTACGATCTATAGCCACATTAAGCTATGTATGAATATTTGCAGTATGGGATGTACCGATGAAGAAATATGGAACTTTGTGTTGGATGAGAATAAACAAGAATAATATTTAGTAGAGTGGGTATATAGACTTAATTGGTGTAATATGCTGATCAATGTGTTTAGATAGAATTTAGGACAAGTGTGATTTGTAATGGTGTGGATAGTGAAAGTAAAGAGGACACATGATATACCTTGGTTCAGAGGTGGTGTAATCCTCTTGCATCCAGTCCCACCCTCTTTCATATGGATTTCCACTAAGTTATTATCAACAATACTGATGTAGTATATGAGTCTGGACCCCATGGCCCACATACTCGGAAGAACAAAAGGTACCACGATCACCTAGTGGGACCCTCGTCGGCCAGATGACCTCCATCGGCCAGAAAGAAGTCTACTCAGAATACGGTCAAGGAGCCAGGAGAACCGGGTGACCTCGTCGGCCAGGTCTTCGTCGGCCATGACCTCGTCGGCCGTGCCCTCATCGGCCACGAGCAGCCTCCAGAATAGGATTGTATACTTAATTATTTCTACATCTCTTGTACTCAGCTCAATAGTGGCCCTATTGTAAATGGGCCTCCCAAGCCCAAGACTTGGGAGTCCAGCCCTAATTTTTCCTATAAATACTCCCTCTTGGAGTAGTTGTAAGGGTTCAGAATTCATTAATACAAAGCAAATATACTACTTCTCTCTCTAGCTCTCACTTCTCTCTAGACTTATAGTCTATCAAATACATTTAGTGCATAGTGTACTTCCAGACTAGAAGGTTTTTCACGAGGAGTAAAACACCGCTTCAAGCTACTCAGTCCTATCTTCTACAAGGTTTTACACTAATACCATTGACTTGTTAAGAGCTACTCATGTTCTTCTTCTACACTCTCCCTGGTTTTGATCATGAAGCCCTCGAGAGGTTACAACTTGTTTAGTTTACACATAAATCTAAACATCCAACTAATCTAATCTCTAAAGATATTTTTATGAGTAATTATAACTAAGAGCTTAGTGGAGTGGGGTGAGCTAACAAGACGAGTGATAGATTAACACTTGCTCCTTTGCTAGATATGTTGTATAAGCTCGTATGGAAACTGACTTGAGAAAGCGAAGGGGGTGTAGGAGTGAAAGTGGAAGCTCTAGGCCATCTAGAGTTCAAAGATGAAGATGCAAGCCCAATTGTAAAGAAGAATTTGGCACAAGGATTGTTCGAAGAGAGAAGTTTTCTTTTATAGGAGGTAGTTATGCCATATGGATCGCTAGGGAACCGCAATTGAGGCACTCGAGTGCTGAAGTTGGTAAGACAGAATTTGAAGTGGTGCAAATCCGGGACACGTGTTTGATCCGTACCTGCAAAGTCTGAGGCAACATTAATTGGATGCGGCACTCATGCTTTAGAAGAAATTCAAAAAGAAAAATTTGTTACTTTCTTAATTAAGCCAAAGTCTGGCTTACCTTTAGAGAGTAGGGGGCTCGTGTTGGTACTATGGACCGTTACCATAAGCCCAACAACGAATTACGACCCAAACCAAGGGAAGCCCATAACTCGGGATTAACAAATAATGTCATTTGGGCATGGACAGGATCACGGTCCGTTTAAGGTCTACCATACCAAGGCCTACCCGAACAGCAGGTCTCAAGCATGGTCGAGGCCTCATCATGATGGACTCTCCTTAGGACTTATGTGGCAAGCCATTTATGAATGCATGGTTACTTGGCAGCGGCAGGGAATAAAATTGAAGAGACATGGACATAAAGGATACATTGAATACGAGAGTTATGTAAAATACGTTAGAGGAGTCCTCTCATGATTATAATTGTTAAATGTACTAGTTATGTCTCCTTGTGCTACTGTAGCATTATGTTTATAAATACTTCTTGTATTTACCCTAAAAGGGATCCGCTAGTGAAATAATTTGTTAGAGGATTCCTCTCATGATTGTAATACTTCTTGTATGTAGATATTACAGTTCATATTATACTTCATCAACGCTCAATGACATTACTTGTAACTTTTGAGAGGGAGCATCTCATGTTCTTCATGACGTCGGAAAACGTTTAATGCAAGGATTTCTAAAGATGCACATTTTGAGGGAGAGTTTTCTTTTTCTCATCCCAGCGCCAAACAACGTCAAAAGTATACCTTACTGAATGCACTTGTTGAGGGGGATCAGGGAGAGATAAGTCACAATGACTCAGGAAATCCCAACTAAGCTTACCCAAGAAACAAAACCAATCATGAGTGAACATTCTAAGAATGGGTTCACTCAACATTGTTGATTAATATTTGAAATTAATATTGTTGATTGTTGATAGAAATGAGATTTACAACTTACAAGATAGGTTGTCCTTGTGGATTTTTATGAAATTTAGAATTCAATCACAATTTAATTATCTTCAATATAGAATTTTTAGAATCCATTGAAATTTGTTAGACCCCTAGAGTTTGATAAACAGTTTCTGATGATGCCAAAGCTTTTCAAATATTCCCCCCTTCTTTTCTAGCATTAGGAAATCAATGTGATGTATTCTGCTTCAACCAACTTGCTAGTAAAACCTTATCTAAAAGTGTCGGGTTCAAATAATCAATTAACAATTAAATATAATTGGAAAACATTAAATGCAATAAGGTAACGGTCTATTACCTTAAAAAGGATCTCTTATAGATCCCACCAGTTAAATTTATTTGTTATATCAGATGACACAAAGACATTTTGAATAAACTAAACTACTTGCTTAACTGGAACACAAAATGCAATAAGGTAATAGTTTTTACCTTAATAGTATTTGTTATCCTACCAGTTAAATATTTGGTTTAGTTTATTCATACTAGCTGGGCCAATAACAAGAAATACTTGTATCAAATAAATTATACCGGCAAAGTCAAAATGCAATAATGTAAACTCTACCTTGAATAGAATATTTAAATCCTACCGGAATAATTTCATTTATATAAGTATTATCGCATTTTCCCGGAAAATCATATATATGATTGAAGACAAGCTTGACCGACATTTAATGTCAAATACGTACTGGGGGCGGAGCATGGGACGCGCACTAAAGATGTCTCAGCAGAGCAAATTTATTGTAGACAAGTGAATCACCGCATTAAAAGCTCTAGCACAAGAAGATGAATGTACAAGTCGTCCATGTCAAACTTCAACGAACAGGACTAATCCATCCTAACCAACGGATGAGATTAATCAATTGGAGAAGCCTATAAATATAGGCTGAAACGAAAGTTTCTAACCAAGCTTGAGCATCCTAAGCAGAGAGATACTTCTATTGAGCATTCACGAAATATCTAGCAAAAGAAAAAGTGTTATTCTATACATGCCTCTCTGCTTAGACTCTTGCTTCACTAAACTTCTTAGTATCAAGTGTTCATTGCTAAAATCCTAGAAGTTTAGTTCCTAGTTGGAGGTTAGAACTTTCTTGTAACCAAATCAGATATTGTTGTAAACACTTCAGGAGGACAGTTGTTCCCGGCCTGAGTGTGGTTAGATAGGTCAGGAGTACCTTTTGATCCCCACTGGATCAATTGAGAAAAACCTAAAGGATTGAGTAGCTTGGAGTGGTGTTGTACTCCTCGTGAAACACCTTCAATCTAGGTCAGAGTTGTCAAGGCTAGATTGACACTAAGTGTATTGGGCTTAATACATTAGTGAAATCCATTTGAAATAGAATGGGACTGGATGTAGGAGGATTACACCACCTTTGAACCAGGATATACTGTGTGTTGATTTATTTTCTTTCAACAAAGCACACACTGAATACTTCTCATAAAAGATTGTAGTTTGCGAGCAACATCCTAAGCAGTAGTCTTAATTTGACCCAACTGCTTATCCTACTGCTTAATAACTCACTTTCTTTGAGATACAAGAGCTTTACAATATCACAACTATAAGGTCTGTTCCATTAAATTTCAGGAAATCCTACTTAAGGCATAGCAGTTGTCTCAGCAGACCCCTAGTGACTACCTAACTGCTAAGCCCACTGCTCACGCAAAAGTGTTTCCTTTGAACATCTCAACTTCACCAGACCTTCACAACTCTATCTCCAAGAAGTCTGTTCAAACAGATCACTGTAATTCAAAGTGGTAACCCAACAGGTGCCTCAGCAGTTCCCTCACTATCACCCAACTGCTGAGACCACTACTCCAGTAAAACTCCCACTTACTTAGACTAATGTACATCTTCAGAAAGCCCACATCATCCTTAGCAACACCATATAATCAATCTTTCCATACCTTCACCTTTATTTAAGCAGGTGCCTCAACAGTTCTTTGGTTACCACCCAACTACTGAGACCACTACTCTCATTAAAGGTTGATTATCAATCTACCCTGTTATATCATCAGAAAGCTCTTCCCACTCTGAGAAAGATTTTGAGTGCTCTGTCATCATACACTAAGTATTTCGCTAGCAGTTGACTCAGCAGTCCCCTGCTTTCTAGCCAACTGCCAAGCCAACTGCTCACCTTATAAAGCCCAAATTTCATCCATCAAAGAAAGTGTTATACACTATTTATGGGAAAAGGGGCAAATAAGGCCACATACTAACCAAAAAAGATCAAATAAGGCCTTATTTATGAGGTTCTGTCCGGCCATCGCCATTTGGGGTGGTTTTAGGTGGAATTTTTTGATAAATATTTTTTGACCATCTTATTCATTAAGTCTAGTTTACTGATACCGAATTTCAGATAAAAATTTAATCTATAAGGCATTCAAATGAATTCTTGAAGATAACTGCGCTTTTAACTGTGCAATTATCTTCAAGAATTCATTTGAATGGCTTCCCGATTGAAGTTTTAGCTTAAATTTGGTATGAGTAAACTAGACTTACTGAATAAGATGCTCAAAAAATTTCATCAAAAAATTCCAACGAGAATCAACCCAAATGGCGAAGGCCGGACAGAGCCTCATAAATAAGTCCTTATTTGAACTTTTTGTGTTAGTACGTGGCCTTATTTGCCTCTTTTCCCCACTATTTATTTAAGAGGTTGAAGACTTCCGTTGTGCATCTATAAATCTCCCAAAAGATTATAGATCAACTCTTTAGAGGGTGAAACGTTTTAAAGTTGAAAAAACTTTAAAAGACTATTCACCCGCACCCCTCTAGACTTTTACCTCTATCAGGGACCATCAAAATTTGAGTGTCCCAGATAGTAATTATAAAAGGTTCCTATTTTTTTGAGAATATTATTTAAGGTTCCTACAAAATCCAACATCATCAAGTATATATTCTATGAACTTTAATTCTTATGGATTTGGACTGATTGATTTTGATGGAATTAGATATAATGAAAACGATCTTCCATAAACAATATCACTCCCACCCCAAAGATTTGAAAACCCCATCAAACTCTACGCTCTAGTCTGCAAAAATAACTCCGCTCCGCTTGCCGCTAGCTGAATTCTCATCTTCTCTCGGCAAACGTTTTCTCGTATACTTCCTCTCAAATACCACCCGTGAGTGGAGTTTGTATGTACAAAAAATTGCTCTAAATGTAACTAAACCATAGAGAGAAAATCAAGGTTGAGTAAAGTGATTTGGTTCCAAAACGAATGGAACTGAATGAATATAAGAAATTGACTTAATTAGGACTAAAACATAGTGAATATTCCAATTTAGGACTTAATGTTTTAAATTCCCTAAATGGGACTCCCTATTACTATTTTACCCCTGATATGTTAAATCCCTAAATGCATCGGCATCTCTCTTCCGCATCAATGGCCCCAACTCTCTCGCATATCAATCGGTCTCTGCTGATCTTCTCTGCCTCCTTTTCTAGTCGATCGCCCAGACCTCTCCCATGTCCGCCGGTTCCAAGCTCCACGACTCTGGTTGAAATATGTCCAGGTAAGTGTTTCTTCTTCTTTTCCTCCTCCTCCTCCTTCCTCCTCCTCCTCCTCCTCCTCCTCCTCTTCTTCATCTTCTTCTTATTCTCTTATGTTCTCTGCTCTTTCATTTTAGAATGTTTTTATGTTAATTTTTGTTGTTGATTTTTTTGATTCAAAATGTAATTTTTTTTTAATTTGAAAATTTTGGATTTGGGACTTCTGGATATGAAATTTGAGGCTCTATCGGTTGTCCTTCGATATTATATTGGTCTGGTTTTTTTATTATGTATGTCATTCACCTTCTAAAAAATGCCACATGATAGACAATTTTTTGGAGACATGATGGCAATTTTTTGGAGATGGCAGTATTATATGTTTGAAAATGCAATGTTTTTGACATTTGTGAGAAATGATGACATTTTTATGACATGAGAATGTCATATTTTTTTATCTGAAAATGTCATGTTGTAAATTTGTAATCTCAAAATGACATGTTTTGCATCTAAAAATGTCACGTTTTTGTCTTTGAAAATGTCATGTTGTAATCTCAAAATGACATGTTTCTGCATCTAAAAATGACATGTTTTTGTCTTGGATGTTATGTGATGACAATTTCACCTGAAATCGATAACTTGCTCTCCAGAGGAGGTAGCCCCAACAAGAAAGATGTCGACACCTCCAGGGAAGAACTTAACAGTGACGGATGACACCGTAACACTATTCTCACCGGAGGGAGAGGATAACACCGGCGGTCTTGTCGGTGGAAGCGGCAGCGACCTCGCCGGTAAGTGGCGGCGACGATCTTGGTGGCGATGAATGGCGTAGAGGAGGGTATTATTGGTGGCGATGACGATCTGGAGAGGTCTTGTTGCAAATAGTCGGTGGAGGTGCAGCGATCATGGCCCTATTGAATATGTTTTTGTTTTTGTTTCATTAAGGGTAATTTTGTCCATCGGTACAACTTTGGTCCTATTTTGATCAATAAAACATGACTGTCTTATTTGTGCAATTTTACTCTATTTTAGTCCCATTTAGGGAAATCTCTCAATGAATATTGGTACTTTGATTTGGTTTTTTTACTTAATTAATCCATTTGGTGACAATTTGCTCAAACCGAATGGTTTGATTTGGTTTGGTTTTAAACCAAAAAACTGTAAACCGAACCGAACACTGAACAACTTGTCATATTTATAAAAATATTTGGGAAAACTGTCAATTTGGTCCTCGTACTTTCATGAAAAATTCAATTAGGTCCTTATACTTTTAAAAAGATCAATCAAATCCCCGAACGTTGTAAAAACGTTCAATTGAGTCCATTTACAGGTTATTTGCCATGTCAGCAGCTCACCCGCTAATGTGGCACACTTGTGGCAGCCCAATCAGCAATAATTTTGCTAACGTGGCACACATGTGGAAGTTTAGTCAGCCATTTGCTGATGACGTGGCGCACACATGGACCGCCATGTGTGTGACACGTCGGCAGGGTGACCTGCTGACATCACAAGTAACCTGCAATTGTACTCAATTGACCATTTTTACAAAGTTCGGGGATTTGATTGATTTTTGTAAAAGTACAAGGATCTAATCGACTTTTTCATGGAAGTACGAGGACCGAATTGACAATTTTACCAAAATATTTTGTATTGCTTTTACTCTTCATCTTTAGGATATAAATAAAAAAATTGGATATGAAAAATACTTGTTAGCATATACCATTTTAACATTTACATATTTCATACATTGATTATAACAAAGTTGGCTAATATACTGTTAAGACCTGTGGTTCCATGCTAAAAGGTCAACCTGATAGGAGGAGTAGCTCAGATCTTAATATAGTGTTTAATTTTTTCAGAGATATCCGGTGTGGAACTTTAACACCACTCCTCACGACCAGACAATTCGTCTAAATCGTGACGTCATTCATTTTTCATCGGTTTGTCATTATCATTTTTTTACTCGTGCTATAATTTTTCATAAGTGGCCCACACCATGGATCGATTTGGCTCTGATACCATGTTAGAATCTGGGATTCCATCCTAAAAGGTCAACATGATAGGAGAAGTAGCTCAATCTTAATATAGTGTTTAATTCTTTCAGAGATATCCGGTGTGGGACTTTAACATAAACATACTTGTATTTATTATATTTTGTACTCTGCATGTATAAAAAGATGTTTGACGATAACAATAGCAAATTACATTTATATTAGTTTCAATTAAACTAGAGTACATTATACATTTTACATGATTCATTTGAAACAAAATTGTGAATTCTACAACATTTTATGTGATGTTATAACTTATAAATGTTAATCAACGTTAAACTTATTTTTGTGAGAGGTGATTTTTTTAGTGGTTGAAAAGATTCTAGACATTTTCATGTCACCAATCTTAGACTTTCAGTAAAATAAATTAGGTGTTAATTTATAGTGTTTTTTTTATTTATGTTTCTATCTTTTATTTCCCATTACATTTTATTTAAATAATAAATACAAGAAGCTGAGATGGACTACTATTTTCATTTTCTAATTCTAAAATATAGAACTTGATCAAATTAAATAATAAACATATAAAACCAAATCAAATCGAACTAACTTGAACCGAATAATTTTCACTTTGATAAATCAAACTTGAAATCGAACAGGACCGAAATCAAATTAAAACCAAAGCTAATCGTAAATTGAATTGCTTAGCCCTAAATAAAACTACTTATATTTAAAAGACATTGCACAGACAATTCTACCTGTACAATAGACTTGTACATGAAGCATGACTTTATAGTAATTGACCTTAATAAGAGTAAAAGACCTTATAGTAATAGACATTTTTTCTAAATATTTGTCATCCTCTTTTTTCGACCGCTAATACCCTTAATTTAATTAATTAATATATTAATTGCCCATAGTTCTCTTGGATAATCGGATCAATTCGTGAGTAGCGTGTGAGTCTATTGGTGGCGGACAGTCCAGCGGCGGCGGAAGAGCTTTGGCAACCGGTGGCGGTAGGTAGACTGGTGGCGGATAAATCTGGAAATTTTTGGCGTCTCCAGAGCTCTGACGACAGGTGAGGATGGAAGTCCGTTGGTGGTAGATATTAGGCATGTCAATGGTCGTCGGTGGAACTGTAATAGGTGCTGTGGCAGTGACACTGTAGCGGTGGCCACTGCAATCACACGGCTTTTACTTTATTATTCTACGTTTCTGCCAACTTGCATGACAAATTTGTCCTCTATTTCATTGCCAATGTGATAGGAAAACCGACTAGGATTGAGATTTCTACCTTTAATCACCATCGACCCTCCACAGAACTACCAACAAGATTCTGGATTGGCAATGACGATTCAGGCTTTATCCAAAAGGTTAACTATGTAAATGTTCCTCTTTACCGCTCGTTTCGTAGACTTTTTGACCATGATTTAAAAGGATGTAACCATGATTGTAAAAAAGAACTGAATCACTAACACCTTACCTGGGTACATAAATTGAAACCCAAAACAATCAAATAATCTGATGAAACAGTTAGCACCACAAGAGGGGAGAGGGGGGGGGGGGGGGGGGGGTGAATTGTGTGTGTGTGAAACCATGACAGTTTCTCACACAGTTCTAGTGTGGGGTATAGGGAAATGCAAAATAGTAAAATGCACAAGGATTTAACGAGGAAAAATCCCTTGACTCAAACGGATTAAAAAACATCGACCTCCCTCGGAGGAATTTTAAACAACTTCAATAAAAAGCCTTTTTGTGGTTACAAGGTAAATTCTCCTAATCTACCCTTGAGCCACCCAAACTCTATCTTCTCTAGGAATAGTTATGCATCTCTATCTTGCGGGTAGAGAGCTTCTCAGCTTTATAGCAAAGCTCTTACACACAAAACACAATCCGAGGTGGCTACACTTAGCCAATCCTCAAAAACCCTTTTACAATATAAAGAATAGAAAAGGGAACTCTATCTAGAACTCCTTGAGCAGAACTCCTTGAGCAGGTTCAGGTGCCCCTACCTTTGGGAAATCTTTTGTCTATGTCTCTTGAGAATAGCTCGGTTAAGCACACTCTTCTCTCTTGATCTTACGACCTATATATAGTTGTTTTGAAGCAGATCATTAAACATCCTTCCTTGAATAGTTGTCCTAATTTTGGGACTTGTCTTGTTATTTTTGAATCACCTTCCTTCTATGTGGACTTTAATCATCCAGACTTATTGCACGTGGTAATCAATTCAAGATGCACAATATAGCGTAATATAGAATAGAAGGAAGTAATATACTAGCTTGTCATGTACACATTCATCAATTATTATGCATGTTAATTATGTTCGTATAGCAGAACTGAGTATAGTTCTAATACTTGTTCTTTGACAGAACTGATAGTAGTTCTACCCGTTGGTTGACCTGCATGGTTAGTCAAATATTGAGTTTATTTAAATTGTGGACCAATTCCATTCTTTGTTCTTGCATGGTTAGTCGTCAACAAAACTATATATTCAACATAATCCTTCTGAAGTTTTGAATCACGAGTCCATTTTGGTTACCATTGCATCGGAAGATATTGCTATAGTCAATGAGGTTGCCAAGGGGATACTGCCCGTGTTACAACTCTCAAACAACCTCTCAAACAACCTCCTTTTTCAAACAACACTAAAGGATATGTTAAGCATGACTCGGAGTGCTCAAAGGCAAATTCCTCTGCCATTGCCTTCTATCTTAGCTTTGCCTATAATTAATGTCGTTGCCTTAACAAATAAGCCCCCATGTTGGGCCCGGATCTGTCAAGCGAATCAGCCCATTACATTAGATTTGAGTTTACTGGACGGATCGGCCCACGTGATCTTAAGGAAACCACAGAATCCGGCTTGGTCAAATGACATGACGAAGTGGATAAGAAGTTGAGGAGAAAATGGAGGAACAGATCCCGATTTAGTAGGGGAAGGCTACCATTTCGCCGGGTAGTTCGTCCACATGGGGAAAAGGGTTGAAAATTCCTTCTTAAATAGGCTGGCGATAGAAGAAAGGAGAACTTACTTAATTATCTATGCACTTGTAATACCATTTTTCGAATCATACATCCAGATTAATATACTCTCATTCATTAGCTTTCGGTTCTTATATTGTGTTTCTTGTACGATCCCTACATACATATAACTTTAGATTGGTTTAATTCTTGCTTAAACAATTTGGCGCCCACCGTGGGGCATTGTGCAAGGAAAGATCATCAACCATGACCGGAAGCAGCCCTTTGTTAGAGGAAATCCACGCCCAAATGGAGGCAGTTCGAACGGAGTTTCGCCGGGAATTGGCGGAAAGAATGGCACACCTCCAACGAGAGAACGATCTATTACGATCCCAAGTTCAGTCAGCAGTCTCAATCGCATCCAACTCTAGGGGCAATCGAAGGAACGATCTCATGCCCATAGTCACGAGGCTAGATTTGGAATCCGTTCCGACGGCAACGGACGCGCCCACCATCGCTTCCAAGCCCATATCTCTCACGTTGGGCCTCTCACCGGCCGGGGAATCACAAACCACCGTCATCTCTCAAGTGATACCGTACACGCCTCTCATCCCTGAAACGACCCCTATCCCGAGCATTCCGACCTGTTTCTTCCCAGAATCGTTGCGCCTAGGATCAAGAAGGATGGGGTTGCAGGCAGCCACTCAAAGCCTACCCATGACGTCAGGCGTGCTATCCCCGACGGAGCCATATGTCACTCATTACCAAAGCAGAACCCGTGACGAACCCGGACCGTCTGGTCTCATGCAGGGGGGGACTCGGAGTATATTCGACGAATTGCCACCTGTATTTCAGGCACAGCGGCATCGTGGACCAACTGCGTCAGCAGGGCAGAATCGTGGAGGACGTCGCCCAGAGGTCATAATCATTCCGTCGCCAACCCGTCCCGAAGCAACCCCGATGGCAGGATTAGCAGTCTCGGCGCCGGAATCCACTCAGCCAGTCCAGGTGGATCCAATAGCAATGATTATGGAGCAACTCCGACAGATGCAGGATAAGATCAATGGATTGCCCGGAGTACCCCTTCCGTTGGATCGGGCCTCAAAGACATGTTATGCGGACTCGCCCTTCAGCAGACAGATTACAGATGTCGAAGTGCCACGCAAATTCAACGTTCCTTCCATGAAAATGTTCGACGGCACATCTGATCCGGTGGAACATGTCGCCCAATACAAACAGCGAATGCTTGCAGTATCACTCCGACCGGATCAAAGGGAAGCATGCATGTGTCGCGGCTTCGGGGCAACACTAGCTGGCCCAGCGCTCAAATGGTTTGTCAATCTGCCTAATGAGGGTATCGAGTCATTTGCAGAATTGGTCGATTCGTTCAATCATCAGTTCGCGAGTAGTCGAATACTTGAAAAACAGACTAGCGACCTCTACCGAATCATACAGCGACGCGGCGAATCGTTACGGGATTACCTACACCGTTTTAACAAAGAAAAAGTTTCCATTCCACGGTGCGATATACCAACAGCAGTTGAAGCGTTTCGGAGAGGCCTATCCGACGACTCAGAATTATACCGGGAATTGACGAAGTACCCGTGTAGAACCTTTGAAGACGTCCAGGCTAAAACCTTGGCCTTCATCAGGTTGGAAGAAGATCAGCAGACGCGACATCGGCAGGATGCGTATGACGGGGGGCAGTGTAAATCAAGCACGTCCAAAAAACACGATTACAGGACCGGAAAACCCTATGTCAGAACCGAGGATAGACCGGTCTCGTCGATAGGAAATTGGCTCGATGATCCGGATTTACCACCTGTCATCGATGACTATTGTTTCAATGTTGCCACCCCGGGCCTCATTCACTCTCTGGAAAAATTAGGGGAGAAGGTCAGATGGCCTCGAAGGACAGACAAACCAGCGGGCCATCGAGATCCGAGTAAACGATGTGATTTCCACGGCGATATCGGACACAACACGGAAGATTACGTCGCATTAAGGAAGGAGGTGGCCTATTTGCTGAAAAATGGTTATCTGACGGAGATCATGTCTGAACGCACCAAATCACTGCTGGGACGGAATGACAAAGCGTCACCAAATGAGTCTAGGCCACCTTCACCCTCTGCGCCATGTAAGGTAATCAACTTTATTAATGGTGGATCTGATTTATGTGGACTAACATACTCTGCAGCAAAAAGACACGCCCGGGACTACACCCGAGACAAGTCGTTGCAGGTTTATAGGATCGGAAAACGTCAAGAGGAATGGAGGAATGCATCAATCACGTTTGACGAAACGGACATTTATGATCCGATACAATCTCATCACGATACATTGGTGGTCTCCCTTAGAGTGGCAAACTGCGAAGTCAAACGAATCCTCGTAGACAACGGAAGCACCGCGAATATTACCACCATGAAAACGTTGGAAGAGCTGGGGGCCAAGGAGGAAGATATAACAGGTTCCGGGTCAAGCTTAGTCGGATTCAATGGGGAGCCAAGCAGAACCATAGGTAATATTCCTTTACCTGTATATACCCATGGTCTAAACATGCAGGTCAAATTCGACGTGGTCGAAAGCATACCAGCGTACAACATGATCCTGGGAACTCCCTGGTTGCATCAAATGGGAGCAATTCCATCGACTTATCATCAAATAATCAAGTTCCCAACACCGTGGGGAGTACAAAGCATCAAGGGGGATCGACAGTCAGCCAAATCTTGCTACCAAACAGCGATGAAGCCAACTGCGGACCAAACTGCCTCCAGGACCGCATAGCAATTAAAGGGTGGCCCCGCCTTGGTGGAAGATGACGACAAAACAGAAGAAGTTGCCATCGACTCAGAACATCCAGAAAGGGTCATCCGCATCGGGAAAGACATACCAAAGCACCTCAAAGACGAACTGATAAATTTCCTCAAAGAGCATAAGGACGTGTTTGCATGGAGCCACGACGACATGACAGGTATTGATCCTAATATCATAACTCACAGGTTAAACGTCAGCCCATTACACAAACCCGTCAGACAAAAAAGAAGACGCTTTGCAAAAGAAAGGAACGCTGTTATAAACCAGGAAGTCGACACGCTGCTCCGAACCGGCAAGGTAAAGGAGGTAAAGTATCCCGATTGGCTAGCTAATGTCGTTGTCGTTCAGAAAAAGAAAGGGCAGGAAGAAGGCAAACCAGTCAAATGGAGAGTCTGTGTGGACTTCACTGATCTGAACAAAGCGTGTCCCAAAGATTCATTTCCAATGCCACACATTGACGCTTTGGCTGACGCTACGGCCGGGCATGAAATGTTATCCTTCATGGACGCATTCAGTGGATACCATCAAATACAGCTTCACCCTGATGACCAAGAAAGCACAGCCTTCATCACTGAAACAGGTACGTATTGTTATATTGTTATGCCTTTTGGACTAAAAAATGCAGGCGCGACGTTTCAGAGACTAGTCACCTTAATGTTCAAAGATTTAATGGGGGACACCATGGAAGTTTATATCGACGACATGATTGTCAAATCAAAGAAAAAAGAGGATCATATCTATCATCTGACGGAACCCTTCAGAAGACTGAAAAAGTACAATCTGAAGATCAATCCAGCGAAATGTACTTTCGGAGTGACGTCAGGAGAATTTTTAGGATATATCGTCAGTGAACGAGGAATAGAGGCGAGCCCGGAACAAATACGAGCAATTATCGACATTGAACCTCCAAAATCCGTCAAAGATATCCAGAGGTTGACAGGACGAATTGCGGCTTTGAATCGTTTCATTTCAAAATCGTCAGACAGGTGCCATTTGTTTTATGACGTCTTGAGAAAAAACAAAAAATTCGAGTGGACAGATCGACACGAACAGGCGCTTCAACAATTAAAAGAATATATGATGTCGCCACCACTGCTCGCAAAGCCTAAAAATGACGAAGAGTTACAACTCTATCTGGCCGTTTCAGAGCACGCCGTCAGCGCAGTACTGACAAAAGAGGAGCAGGGGAAGCAAACTCCAGTCTATTACGTAAGTAAATCCCTAAATGGACCGGAATCCAGGTATGCTTTACTTGAGAAATTAGTTTTAGCTTTGATCGTTGCTTCGATTAAATTACGTCCTTATTTTGAATCACATACCATTTGTGTTAGAACTAACTATCCCATGAAGTCAATCATGAGGAAACCGGAATTGACAGGTCGCATGGCTAAATGGTCGATTCAACTTGGAGCTTATGACATAAGATTCGAACCGAGGACAGCCTTGAAATCACAGTCACTTGCAGATTTTGTGGCAGACTTCAGTCCAAAGCTCCAAGAGGAAGCAGAAAAAGAGATTTGCACTCTGACCGATGGATTCCCAAAGCAAAAATGGACATTGCACACTGACGGAGCGTCAAACCAAAACGGCGCAGGTCTGGGCGTGATACTGAAGTCACCACAGGGGGACACCATGCTCCAAGCAGTACACTGTGATTTCACCGCTACGAACAACGAGGCAGAATACGAGGCGCTAATCGTCGGACTCACATTGGCAAGGGACTTAGGCGTCAAAATCTTGGAGGTAAAATGTGATTCTTTACTGATAATCAATCAAACTAACGGTGTGTATGCAGCAAAGGACCCCAAGATGACATCTTATTTGCAAATTGTCCGAGAATTGGTAACGGCATTTGACGAAATAACCCTTGAACAAATCCCACGAGAAGAAAGCACACAAGCTGACGCTCTGGCCGCCGTCGGATCGTGTCTAGGGGCAGAAATCAATTGCAACATCCCCTATGTGCACTTGATGAGCCCAGCAATTTACAGATCAGAGGTTGCCTCTACCATTAAGACCCCAGCACAAGACGACTGGACACAACAATACGTAGCGTACTTAAAGTACAATACTCTCCCAAAGGACAGAAAAGAGGCCAAAGCTTTCCTATCCAAGGCAAGTAAGTTCTTACTGATTGATGATGTGCTATTTAAAAGATCTGTCGCATGTCCACTCCAAAGATGTCTGACACCGCAAGAAGCCACCAAAGCATTGAAAAATCTTCATGAGGGGGAATGCGGCAATCACGCAGCAGGACGAAGTCTGTCTAACAAAGCTCTTAGATTCGGTTATTACTGGCCGACCATGAGAGAAGATGCGACCATATTCACCCAAAGATGCAAGCCCTGTCAGATGCATGGACCAATTCGTCATCAGCCCTCCGAGACGCTTCATCCAGTTCTATCACCGTGGCCCTTTATGAAGTGGGGCATGGATATTGTAGGAAAGTTGTCAGAGGCACCGGGGCAGAAAGTATATATGCTAGCAATGACGGATTACTTTTCAAAATGGGTGGAGGCTGAGCCTTTTCGGCAGATACGAGATGACCAGGTGATTTCGTTTATTAAGAGAAATATCCTTTGTAGATTCGGCGTCCCTTCAGAAATCGTTTGTGACAACGGATCTCAGTTCATAAGCGCTAAAACCAGACGCTTTTGCGAGAAATACAATATCAAATCGGAAACGTCGACACCTAGGTACCCGCAGTCTAATGGGCAGGCCGAGTCTAGCAACAAAAATATCATTGCCAACTTAAAGAAGAGGCTTGAAAAGGCGCAAGGCCGATGGGCTGACGAATTGCCCTTGATACTCTGGGCAGACAGGACGACTCCGAAAAATGCAACCGGACAAACCCCATTCTCACTGGTGCATGGCTGTGAAGCGGTCATTCCTGCCGAGATTGAAATACCTTCTTCGAGGTATGGACTCATGACCGAGGACTTCAACGGAGTGGAGTTGGTGCACGACTTGGATACCATTGACGAGATCCGTGAACGAGCCAAGATCCGTTTACAGACATATCAACAAATGGTGGCAAAGAGCTATAATAAAAAAGTTCGGGCAAAGGTGTTTCAGAAGGGAGATTGGGTCTTGAGGAGAGCATTTGGCAATGAGGCAGCCGGAAAATTCAGTCCTAATTGGGAAGGACCTTACAGAATCATTGATGTCATCGGTCAGGGGGCATACTGCCTGGAGTCAATCGATGGTAAACAAGTCCCTCGAAGCTGGAATGCGGTACATTTAAAGCGTTTTCACTTTTAACAAAAGTTTCTTTTGTTTTTTGCATTTCTGTCCCTATTACTAAATAACTAACTTGGCCGTCGGAGGGCCGTTGGCTTCAGGCCAGCGACCGACCCTGACGATAATTATAAATACAGGTAATTAGTCACAGTTCACATAATACAGTAAATACAATTCATCATTCACTAACTTGACCGTCGGAGGGCCGTTGGCCCCAAACCAACGGCCGATTCCAACGGAACGGTATCATCGCAGGACTATGACAGGTTAAGATCAAAATACCAGGTGACCGAGTACCAGAGCAACAGATAGAACATCAGATCTGCTCACGATAAAAAAAACATCAACATACAGGGGACATGAGGCTCATTATGGGGAAACCATGAATGAAGTTCCATGAAACCGAATAAAGTTTTGGCCAAAACACAAAACACATATATGTTCCTCTACGCACACGGGGCAGGTTACATACGAAAACGACATATATAACAACACACACGTCAACATAAACGTCAATCAGGTGACCAAAAGGAGTAGCAACGGAATCACCAAACAACATGGATTTGGCTTGGATAAACCACCAAGCACAATATCCATAAATCCACAGGAAAATATTAAAACCATGATGCAGGGGCAGTAATAGCAGAGTGAGTCTTGGAAGCAAAAGCAAATGTTTAAAGATGAGAAAGTAAAGGGGAAGGGGTGCAGTTAGTTATCTCGAGAGCGCCTGGAATCAGCCTCGTTGTCGGACTGACCGACGTCAAAACCGTCTTCTCCAATCGGGGGATCCATCTCATCTTGAAGCTTTGACCAGGTAGCAACGTCCTGTTCCGCAGTCCAGTTTGACGTCTCGCCTGCGAGGAATGAAGCCATCAGTTCACCTCTGGTTTTCCAAGCATAAAAACAGGCCGCGTCAGTGACCTCTTGTTTCTTTTTCCTCCCATACGCTTCCAACGACTTAATACGGGTTTTTAAAGTTGAGATTTGAGTTGTCAAAATCGAACTATCACTACGGAGACTTTGGATCGTTCGAGCATCAACATCAGCACGAGCGTGAAAACTTTTCTCTTTTCTTTTTGATTCGTCCACAGCCTTTTCTAGCAGAACCAACCTTTCTGCAGCAACAAGGCTAGCTTGAACACTCTGCCAGGTTAAAGAAATTTCTCTCAAGAAGGATTAAATTTCTACAGGTACCAAGCACTTATAAAACGACAAGATACCTGGAAAGCAAAAGCCGAGGAAGCCAGTACCAGGCCAGCTGAGGACACATCCTTGAATACAACGGACGAGGAGGAAAGCAGGACTTGAGGCATTTCACTTCCCATCACAAGAGCATCCTTCAAACAGCAAAAGTCACGAGAGAAAGAAGTGTTCATCTTCCCACCAGAGTCAGGATTGGTTGTGGCACTCACTGGACGAGGAGGAGCAGATTTCATCTCTATGTTGGGGCATTGTGAAGTTTTGGAACAACCAGAGGCCAACTTGGATGGGATTTTCTTCTTTCTCGAGACCATGTTAAGAAGATCGTAATCAGAAGGTATCGGCCGTGTGTTAGACGAAGAAACAGCTGCGGCAAAGGAAAATATATAAACATTCTAAATAAAGCAACATTTGACGAATAATTGAGATAGCTGAAACCAGTACCAGCGTGTTGTGCAGAACGTTTTGCTGGAAGGGAACAGGAATCCTGACCACCGGGAAACACCATCTGAAGAGGAACGAAAGCACTTGAATTTTCACCTCCACCCCTCGAGGTTTCTGATTCATGGTCTGAATCATCTACAGAGACCGCGCGTGAATCTTGGGCATCATCAAGGACGCTCTGAATATTACGGCGAGAGCGCCTTAATCCGACGGACCGAGAATGGTCAGGAGTGGGAGACATACCTTCATTATCAACTACTAGATTCCCAAAGGTCCGTTCGGCAGTAGTTAAAGATAAAATTTTGACAGTCCTTCCTTCAGAGTCTGGACCATAGCTCAAGGGGATAGTATTCCTATCTAAAAAAAAAAACAACAACAGTGAAAACGGTAATTTTGACGTATTGCAGACCAGCCATATAGCGATTAAAAACATTTGAAATTCATATGTAAAGCAAGGAGTTGTCAAGATACCTTTGTGTAAACTCTCTTCAAGAAATGCGCCCTCAGAACTTAGGGAATCTTTTTGCACAAAGAAGAACTGGCTCATCCAGCCACGATCATTAGCTTTGTCCGCCCTCAATATCAGCGCCTCACGAGCATCTTTGACGGCCAGGGTAAACCGACCAGCTCCAGAAGAACGAAGATCATAGGTAAAACCCAGATCTTCGAAGGAGAAGGGGATGCTGTGTTTTTCGCTTAATACTTCTAAACCACGCAGAACCCTCCATACTTGTGGCATTACTTGGGAAGGAGAAACCTTGACAAAGGCTAGGAAATCTCTAACTAAGGAAGAAAAGGGAATTTCATACCAATCTTGAAAGGATACATGAAGAAGTTGACCCAACCATCACAATGCCAATCAACCCGTTCGTTAGCGGCCGGAAACCGGATGGATGCATGCGCTGGAAATCCGGAACCATTCTTGATGGCTTCGATATGATTCTCCGAGAGTTTAGCCTGTTTTGCATTCTTCGGATCAAGGATGTGTTGAGGGATGAACTGTTGAGACGCCATAGATTCTCACGATGGATCTCTGCAAGAATCAAGCGAAAGGTATTTCACAAAAGAAGAGTTATGGCTGAAAAGAGACTACTCTGACAGAGGGTTGGTTACTCGAGGAAGGAGGCTGACGGTTTTGTCCATTTCGAGGCAGCATCAAAACGTTTAAAATTCAAAGAAGTAATCGACCGGTTGGATTAAATTGGTAACGATTACTACTTCAAATTTTAGGGGCAATTGTTGGGCCCGGATCTGTCAAGCGAATCGGCCCATTACATTAGATTTGAGTTTACTGGACGGATCGGCCCACGTGATCTTAAGGAAACCACAGAATCCGGCTTGGTCAAATGACATGACGAAGTGGATAAGAAGTTGAGGAGAAAATGGAGGAACAGATCCCGATTTAGTAGGGGAAGGCTACCATTTCGCCGGGTAGTTCGTCCACATGGGGAAAAGGGTTGAAAATTCCTTCTTAAATAGGCTGGCGATAGAAGAAAGGAGAACTTACTTAATTATCTATGCACTTGTAATACCATTTTTCGAATCATACATCCAGATTAATATACTCTCATTCATTAGCTTTCGGTTCTTATATTGTGTTTCTTGTACGATCCCTACATACATATAACTTTAGATTGGTTTAATTCTTGCTTAAACACCCCATCCATTGCACTTGTACGTTTTTGGATCCTAATGTCCCCATCGACTCAATGAACCAAGTGTAAATGTCCCCTAATCCAATGATGCAAAAAATAAAAATAGGACAGAAGAGTCACCATTGGCTTCCCCTTACCATTAACTCAGCTGAGGATAACCCCTCCCAAAATGACCCTTCTATAGAGTGTCAAACAACTCAACCTATAAAATCTTTGACATGTCATGAACTCCAACCTCAAAACAGCTCCGAAGATAATGATTTTGACAACCTATCCCTTATAGACAAACCGATTGAAGAGGATACTTTAGACGGATTCACTTCGGTGGTCTCGAGGGAAAATAAAAAAACATGTCACCAACAACAAATAACTTCAATCCGGGTGCTAGAAACCTAACAAGGAGCAAAGCTAAGACTAGACAAACAAAGCTTCAGTTCTACGTCTATCCCGAAGAACTTTTAACTAATATGGACTTTGTGACTCTATATAACTTTTAACTAATTTCCTCAAACTTCTCATTCATAAGATAATTGCAAGGTACTTTGGTGATCCGACATTTTTTTAGACCAATATGGTTGAGTACACATACTCTCTTTGTCTCTTATAACTTTGCCAAATTTGATCGACACGTCACATATGAAATAATAAATTAAAAATTGTATGGTTAAGATTTATGCAAATGAAATAAAAATAATAGAAACCATAAATTAATTGCTTATAAGTGAAATGACACAATTTTTTGGAACAATTAAAAAGGAAAGAGGATAAAGTCATAAGGGACGAGAGAATGTTTTTTTTTTGGCAAAAGATAACTTAATTGATATTAAAACCGAGAAGGAGATACAAAGCCACCACATTAAAGGTTACACTAGGATGAGACACGGACCTAGAAGATCACTGAAATGCGATCCAACTCGCTAACCCCACAAGGCGGTAGACTCCACTAACAGCAATGTTGCACCTACTACTAAAAGGAATGATAAAAGTAACTAAAGAGTTCTTGGGAAAAGAGAAAAAATAAGAATAACGAGATCAAATTTTTCCAGCCACTAGCAATGAAAGTGTGGTTTGTCCAGTGATAAGTCCGTATTTAGACACGCATCTGATGCGTGTTGAGATCGGCTTTTGATGGTTTTCCTAGCTTTAAGGTGTTACAAGTCTCAATTTTAGCTCAAGTTATGTTTAACAGGCGTTGGTTCGAGTTTTGTGTCATTTGGAGTCAAAATCAGGATTTTAGAGTTCGACACTGGCGCTTGAGGAGAAATCGGGATGAGTTGAGAAGCATTTGATATTGATTTGAAAGCTATGGAGGTCAGCGGGAGGTTTACGATGAAGATTTGATGACAAAAGAGCTCTAGGATTGGCTTCGGGATCAAAAGAAGATGAATGAAGCTTGAAAACGACGATCAGGATGACCTTCTGTCAATCGTTCAAGCATATATTTTTGTAGAAACAACTAATGGACATGATTCAAGTTTTATATGAAAGACAACTTCAAGGAATACAAATCATATGAAGACACTATTACGAGAATATGAGAGCAAGAAGGTGAAAACAGACGATGAAGTCAGATGATCTCTGCTGCGATTTCAGAATGACACATTCCACCGTTTTGATTATATCTTTTGATTGGACGATTCAAATCACATTCGACAAGTTAGAGTGGATAGGACTTCATTATCTATAACCATCATGAAGGAAATTTTGTCAAATTCGGACTAGAGAAAAGTTTGAAGAACACGGACGCACGATCGTGCGTAAGAGCCAACAACGCGATAACATTCTGCCTGTGACGCACGATCGTGCGTGGCAGGATACACACGATCGTGTGTAGCCCCGAGTTACGCGCGGAAATTTCCACATCGATCAGAATTGCGATTTTTCCCCTCTTTTCTATAAATAAGGCCTCCCTAACCCTTTTTAAGGGGGACGAACATTACGGAGAGGTCTAAGGACATTTGTTTTCCGCTATTTTACTCCAAGACCCTGAGATTATTTGTAAGTTCATCTTTTTAATTAATGAAAAAGGGGCAAAAAAACCCTAGAGTTGTCGTTAAAAAGCATTCAAGCCCATAAACTTAATTTTAGTGCATAAATCTTTATATTCCTACAGGAGAGGGCAATTCCCCCCTCAACTAACGGCAAATACTGAGTTAGATAACAGCCATGTGCTATTTGAGGTAAGGGGTTGAAAACTTGAAACACCTAGAATTACTACTAGTACATCCAAGTCCATATTTTTTCTTTGTGAGCATGCGGCAGATTCACTACTAAGATGTATAGAGTTGGGATTTTTTTAACTGGCTTGAATTTTCTTTATCAAGTTTGCTTTGATTTGATTTGTTTAAATTTGATTTGATTTGTTTAAGTCTGGTCTAGTCTGCAATTTCATTTTATATCATTCATACATTTGTTCCGCTTAAAGATTCTCGCCGAGCATTTTTCGGTCAATATAATTTTTTTGAATCTTTTATTTTATATATCTAACTTTTATCAAAATCTATTCATTCCTTGGAGTAAAACTTTTAGTGTAGTTTATGATTTTTTATACCTTTAAATTATCTCATGTTTATAATTAATTTTAATAATGTATTATTTAAAATAATAAAATTCCTTCCGATTGTTCTTCTCTATTTGTACAATATACTCTGTATCTTGTAAGCATTTTTCGACGAATATTACTACACTAATTAAAAAAAATGATTTATTTTAATTTTTTCCAAAAAAGTAACATATTCAGTGACTAGTGCCCAGTGACTCGATCATCATATACAGTGTTACAAGTTCACCCCCCCTTAAGCAAAAAACCAATAAACCGCTGGTGTTGAGGTTATCAATCTCAATCGTTTTCATCTTAAGTTTATTGCTACTATCAAGTTAATATACGGCGCTTGTTCTATATTGACTCGATATTAAGTTTTATTAATGAACGCATCTCGTTATTAATAACTACCCTCGATGAACTGGATATACTCCTCGATTGAGTATTCGAGAGGAAGATAGTTAAAGATATAACCGGGATCGACGAACATTTCATTAAGTGGATAAAAGGAAAACCAAGTCCCCATCTCATTGAATTAAACTCATATAGGTCGTTTATCTTAGTGTTATTAAACCAAACAAATCTAAACCCCCCTTCTTTTACTACTTTTATAAAAGAAAAGTATTCCTTTCCATGTGGATACGAACCTTACTACACTATACTACGTATTAGTGTTGTATTGATTATTTATTTTGAGTGCACCTAACGACGAGTGCACGTCACCCACCTCACCTCTCCTACCAGCCTGCTCAGGCCTTGAATAATGAGGCTAAATTCGTGGGTTGGCCCCCACCCATGTGGGAGGTCAACCCTTTTTGTCCAGAAGTGTACAATCGGTCCCGAAAGTTGTATTTTCCGGACTGTTTTAAGTATATTTTATTTTATCGGGTCAAATAAAATATAACACTTGTTCCGAATCCTTATGGGACCCTAGAATCAATATGCATTCCCCAACCTCACTTTAGAAGTCTCCGAAATCCCTTTTTGGGCTTTTATCTGATAAATTTGCCGATACCGATAATTTGGCCTTGTTTGACCAACCGGTCAACCCTGTGCCATTACTATGGACCAATTAGGATATCCACCACCATATACATATTTTCTAGGCCCAGATGAATCTAATAATTGGTCCCAATAATATCGGGCGGTCCCCACTCCCGATGTGGGCCCCACGTGCATTTACTATTCACGCGAAAAAAATTAATACAAATTCACAACATCGTAAATTCACAAAAATTTCATAGGGTTCAATAAATTATTCGCTTAAAGATAAATACACTTGGGGACGGTGTTACAAGTTCACCCCCCCTTATTTGGGATTTCGTCCCCGAAATCCGCGTGTCTAATCGAAAAGGAAAGGGTATTGCTCCCTCATTGAGACCTCAGTCTCCCAGGTTTCTTCTTCGACTCGATCACTCCTCCAAAGGACTTTTACCATAGGAATCTCCTTGTTCCTCAGTTTCTTTACCTGTTGAACCACAATCTTCACCGGTTCCACCGCATATTGTAGGTCTTCACGTATCTCTACCGGTGGTTTCTCAAGGATATGAGACGGATCTCGCACGTATTTCTTGAGCATCGATACATGGAACACGTCGTGTATCTTCTCAAGTTCTGGCGTCAATTTGATACGGTAATTCACGGCCCCTATCCTTTCAAGGATTTCAAATGGGCCAATGTATCGGGAGTTAAGCTTTCCCCTCGATATAAATCTGATGATACCTTTCCAAGGAGAAATCCTTAGAAAAACCTTATCACCGACCTCAAACTCCAATGGCCTGCGTCGTTTGTCAGCATAACTCTTCTGCCGATCTTGGGCAGCCTTGAGTCTATTCTGAATGACTTTCACCTTAGCCTTGGTGATTTCGACAAGTTTAATCCCCTCGAGCTTGGCTTCGCCAACCTCGTCCCAACACAACGGTGTTCTACATTTCCTCCCATACAATACCTCGTATGGAGGCATGCCAATACTCGCCTGATAACTGTTGTTATAGGCGAACTCGACCAAAGCCAAATGCTTGTCCCAACTCCCTTGGAACTCCAGAGCACATGCCCTAAGCATATCTTCCAGAATCTGTATCATCCTCTCGGATTGCCCATCCGTCTGTGGGTGGAAGGCTGTGCTAAATTTTAGCTTCGTACCCAAAGATGCTTGAAATTTTGGCCAAAATCGGGATGTGAAACGTGGGTCCCTATCCGAGACAATGGATATCGGAACTCCATGCAGTCTCACAATCTCCTCCGTGTATAGCTTTGCCAATCTTTCAAGAGGATAAGTAATGTTGATAGGCAAAAAGTGTGCACTCTTGGTGAGCCTATCAACCACTACCCATACTGCATCATAGTTGTTCACTGTCCGTGGTAGCCCCACCACGAAGTCCATGGTCACGTGCTCCCACTTCCATTCTGGAATGGTAAGTGGTTGCAAAAGTCCCGCCGGGTGCTGATGTTCCGCCTTGACTTGTTGACAAGTAAGGCACCGAATCACGTACTCTGCGATGTCCCTCTTCATACCCGACCACCAGTAACTTTCCTTCAAGTCTTGGTACATTTTAGTACCTCCTGGATGCATGGCATACGCCGAAGAATGAGCCTCCTCCAGTATGGACCTTTGGAGCTCCTCATTCCTTGGTATGCATACACGGCTTTTAAACAATAAAAGACCGTCATCACGTACCCGAAAGTTCTCAACAGGTCCCTCAAGGATCCGTTCACGGATCTTCTGACATTCTTCATCAGTGGCCTGACATCTACTGATTTCACTCAGCAATGTAGGCCTAATCTCGAATCTAGCAATGAGGGCCCCACTCGTGGACAACTCCACATGTGCCCTTAATGAGCGTAGACACGCGAGTAACGTCCCCGATGTACTCTTTCTGCTCAGTGCATCGGCTACTACATTGGCCTTCCCGGGATGATAGTCAATGATCAAGTCATAGTCCTTGATCAACTCCATCCATCTCATTTGTCTCATATTCAACTCTTTTTGAGTGAACACATACTTCAAGCTTTTATGATTGGTGAAAATGTGACACGTCTCCCCATAGAGGTAATGCCGCCAGATCTTCAGTGCAAACACTACCGCTCCCAACTCTAGATCGTGGGTAGGGTAGTTTGCCTCGTGTTTCTTCAATTGCCTTGAAACATAGGCAATCACCCGACCGTTTTGCATTAGAACGCATCCAAGCCCTTGGATGCTAGCGTCACTGTATATGTCGTACCCTATCCCTTGTGTGGGTAGAGCGAGGACTGGTTCTTCTGTAAGCCGTTTCTTTAGTTCGAGAAACCCTTTCTCACAATTGTCGTCCCATATGAACTTGGCCCCTTTCTTTGTGAGCTTTGTCAATGGAGACGCCAATACAGAAAATTTTTCAACAAACTTACTATAATATCCTGCTAAGCCGAGGAAACTACGTATTTCTTTCACGTTTTTGGGTCTCTCCCAATTCATAATGGCTTCTATCTTGGCTTCATCCACCGCAATGCCCGAACCTGACACGACATGCCCGAGGAACCCGATCTCTTTGAGCCAAAACTCGCATTTAGAGAATTTGGCAAAGAGTTGTTTTTCCCTTAGCCGTTCAAGTACAAGTCTCAAATGATCTTCATGCTCCCCCTCACTCTTGGAGTATATCAAAATATCGTCAATGAATACTATCACGAATTGATCTAAGTATTCACTGAACACACGGTTCATCATGTCCATGAATGCCGCCGGGGCATTGGTTAGCCCGAACGACATAACTAGGAACTCGAAATGACCATACCTTGTGCGGAATTCACTCTTCGGTATGTCATCTTCCCTTATTTTAAGTTGGTGGTACCCCGACCTCAAGTCAATCTTCGAAAACACTGTCACCCCTCGGAGCTCATCAAACAAGTCATCAATTCTAGGCAAGGGATACCTATTTTTGATTGTGACCTTGTTCAGTTGACGATAGTCAATGCACATACGAAGTGTTCCATCTTTCTTTTTCACGAAAAGGACTGGTGCTCCCCACGGAGAGTGACTCGGCCTTATGAAACCGTTATCCAATAGCTCTTGCAATTGGGTTTTCAACTCGTTAAGTTCAGCGGGTGCCATTCTATATGGCGGTATAGAGATTGGTTTGGTGCCGGGTTCGACCTCGATCACGAACTCAATCTCCCTATCGGGTGGAAGTCCCGGCAAGTCTTTTGGGAAGACATCCGGATACTTGCACACAACTCTCACATCATTGATGTCTATCTCTTCTTTTGTTTTGTCCACCACATACGCTAGGTATGTGTGGCACCCCTTTCTCATCATATTCCTTGCTCTCACGGCGGATATGATACAACAGTTTGATTTACCTCTATCTCCCTCGAAGCGTAAGGTCAACCCTTCACCGCCTTCGAGTTCAAGAACCTTAGTGTAGCAATCGACCCTAGCATGATGTTCCTCAAGCCAATCCATTCCTAGAATTGCATCGAACTCGATCATACTCAGCGGTACGAAGTCACACGTCAAGGTTTGGCCCTCCACTTCCACCTCACACGATGGATAGTGGCTATCTCTTTCGATATCATCTCCTAGAGGCGTGGACACCAATAGGGTTTGAGTCATCGGTACAAGTGGTCCGTTGAATCCGCTGGCGAACGCCTCACTCACAAATGATCGTTGCGCCCCAGTATCAATAAGGATTCTTGCGTCTCTCCCGTTTATCTTTAGTGTTACTACATTCATAAGTAATGTAAGACACACTATCTAATTAATAGGTTCGTTTCTTAAGTCGTAAAGTATGTTGGTTGTATTTCGGGTGGGGTCCGTTCGATACCCTTCCGAAATTTCCCGGTTTCTAACCTTTAGGACCGTTTTAGGACCAATCCAGGTGAAAGCCGGCCGCTTTTCACGAAAGCCGGCCGGTTTTCTACTGCGAGAACAATTCTAAGTATTAAATCACGAAAGTCGGGCGGTTTTCGTCGCCGTAGTCTTTATTCAGGGAATGGTTTCGAAGCCGGCCGGTTTATACGAAACCCGGCCGGGTTTCAGCAGCGCAGGAATTCCTAGGTCCGACGAAAGCCGGGCGGCTTTCGCCAAAGCCGGGCGGCTTTCGCCAAAGCCGGGCGGCTTTCGGCTGCGAGAAAATTCCCAGGTCAGGCATTTATGAAAGCCGGCCGGTCTTTACAAAAGCCGGCCGGTTTTTGGTTGCGAGGATTTTCCTGATTAAGTGTTGACGAAAGCCGGGCGGCTTTTGGTGGAAACCGGCCGGCATTCGTCGCCGCAACATTTTCCCAATAATTCAAGACGAAAGACGGGCGGCTTCCGTCAAATGCCGGGCGGCATTCGCCCAGGGCGGAGATTCTCCTCCCCTTTTCCTTTCAAACCCGACCAAACTCGTCGGGGTTATAATTCTACAAGTTCCACACTCCTATTGTTTACGAAAATTAATACGTGAGTTTAAGGAAGTACCCGCAACGGAGTCCGGGTTGGCTCGAGCATCCGCCTCCGTCATGGCATAAACTCTTGCTTGAGTTCTTCCTTGATTCACGGACGGCGCATTGCTCGTGCTCGCTCCCCCCTGGCCCACACTAGCATGAGATGCTCCAGCCCGGTTCCTACTTGCCGTGGTAGCGCCGCTTGGTCCTGACCCCCGGTTCCCACCAAGTTGAGGACAGTTTGGCTTAATATGCCATGTACTCCCGCATTGGTAGCACCGTGGTGGATCACGACACTTACCGGTGTGGTTCCTGTTGCAATTCCTGCACCTGGGCGTCATTGGGGCTTGTGAGCCCGAGTAGTGCCCGCTCGTGGCCGGGTTTCCCTTGGATGGTGCTGCCGGTGCCCTGAACGATCCACCTCCCCCATGGCTCCCCTTCTTGTTGGGACCTTGGGGGCCATGGCTTTCCCACTTTCTTTTCTTAGCCTCTTCGGCATCTCTCTTCTTCCTCTCCTCCCATTGCTTTTCTCCCTTCAACCCTTGGGCGACCACCTGGCTGAAAGTCATGTTGGGCAATTGAGTTGCCCTGTCGCGTATCTCCAAGTCCAGGGCCTCCCAAAAATGATTCACCATTCGGTTTTCATCACAAGCATACTCCGGTATGTGATCAGCAAGGTCCCTGAACTTGTTCTCAAGTTCTTTCACCGTCATGTTACCACCTTGGGTTAGGAGAGTGTATTCCCTCACCTTGGCGTTTACTTCGAAGTCAGAGTAGTACTGGGCAAAGAATTCTTGTCGAAAATCTTCCCATGTAACAGTTCCGCCATACTTACCCTTGGTTCCATCCCACCATTTGGATGCCAACCCTTCGAGTAACCTTACCGCGATTCTCAGTTTAAAATTGGGGGTGAGCTGCATGTCAAGGGTTGCCTCGTTCAGCCTCTTGATCCACTGTGCGGCAACCGAGATGTCTCCCGTCCCATCGAACGGTTTGCACCCTAAGTCCCTCGCCTCTTTGATGTATTTGGAGATCCTTATGGTTGGACCTCCATCGCCCCGACTTCCATGCGCTTCCACATGGGTTCTCGAATCGCAATAGCTCCTCCCTCTTGCAGCCCCGCCCGAAGGTTGCCCTGCACTGTGCCTTCGGCGTGCCCTCCTTTCTTCGCGCTCCCGATGATACTGCTGGAGCAGCGCTTCGATCCTGGCCAGGGAGCCACTTTCCTCCTCATCACTCACATCATCATCACTCCCTTCGTACGGGGTCTCAACTGGCTCAGTCCCCGGCTGGTAAGTTGAGTCCTCATAGGACCAATAGGTCTCACTCTCGGTATCAACGTGGCCACCGCTCACGGTTTGACGTTGGCCTCCACGGCCCCTTCCTCTTGATCCCCTAGAGGACCCCCGGCTACCGCGCTCGGACCCACCCGGTGCACGGCCCAACGGGTTCCTTCTAGTGATCCTTCCAACTGGTTCCATTTCTGAAAGAAATTAGAATGAGTCATTAGACTCGTATCGAATGTCAAATGACGGACGGGTACTTAAAGACATCCCTTGGCTCAAATCACCGCCATACCAATTGTTAAGGGTACCATATTAACAATTAGAGGTATTGAAACTCAAGTACCAAAAGTTCTATAAGTACAAAACTTATGCTCATGGTTTTTTCAAATTCATTTTCAAAAAGAAATTTTGAAGCTTCGTTATGATGTTTACGAACTAAGGCTCTGATACCAATTAAATTGTCACGCCCCGGACCTACCCGGACACGTCAACAACCCGCCGTACAGTACGAATAATCAACCGCAGTCCGACTCATCCATACTATACAAGGCGTCTTGAATACCACTCACACATAGTACATCCATAAACAAACATAATGTAAAACATTTATTAAAGCAGCAGAAACAATTGATACAAGTGTTCAAGCCACACTTGGCATAATTAGGCATGCAAGCCCCCAAAGTAATTATTCAGAAAATATTATCCATGAGCATTATTCATATTGTTTTCAAAACGAGAACGGAAGAAGCACGAACCAAGTCTTCTTCTCAGGAACTTCCCGAACAGCGGCTGGTAGTAGCAACCTTCAAGTTCTACCTGAAACTGTGAGGTGGCCTCCCCCGTGAAGGGGAGGTCAGTACTTGGAAGCATTTGACAAGTACAATGACAACTATACTAAGTATAATCGAAGTTTAAATCTCTAAGGCCCTCAATCTAGAGCATCATTACATTATAGTTAATCCGTTCATTTAGTATCAATTCATCATTATTTACTACGGTCTAGAGCCCAGCTCATAATCACCGTTATCTACTACGGTCTAGAGCCCCGCTCATAATCACCGTCATCTACCACGGTCTAGAGCCCAGCTCATAATCACCGTCATCTACTACGGTCTAGAGCCCAGCTCATAATCACCGTCATCTACTACGGTCTAGAGCCCAGCTCATAATCACCGTTATCTACATCGCTCTAGAGCCCAGCTCATAATCACCGATTCTTTATAATTCTCATTCTTAGGATCTAATTCATCCATTTCTCAACTAACATTTCCAACTAATATTTTAATGCTAGTTATTTATTTATTTCAATATAATTCTTCCTTCATGCATGATTGGCCTAAATATCAAGTATCACTTTCATACCTTCATGGCTTCTCCTCATGGTATCAAAGTATACTATCTCAAATGAAATTCGTGGTTGGTACAACCATCATACACACATATTCATAACATCTAAACATACACAATTTATTCATAAATTTGTGTATCATGCATACTATACTTAAAATCAATAGTAATTTTATTTAGGCATTATTAACCATTAACAACTCATGCACATCACATTTGTATTCACTTAGGAAATCCCATGAAATTAACCCAAAGATTATAAGTAACATAGTCGGTCATCCTCACCTTAATTAAGCTTAAGCACGTTCTATGCTCCTCGATTGAACTTTGACTAATTCCGGTGAACTTTGACCAACTCCGGCGAAGTTTGACCAACTCCGGCGAACTTTGACCAACTCCGACGAAACTCCGGCGAAGCTCAAAAATACTTTAAATCAAGTTCCTAACAAGGTTTTATCATCACAAAACCCATATCAACACAAATAACCTATAAAAGGTTATTTTCCGGCAAACCGGTCGATTTGGCTTCTAAGTCTGTTTTTGGACTTAGAATCACTTTCCAACCCATTATTCCACACTTAAATCATGTAGAACAATACTAAAGGTCTTTCATATGATATATATCTTATATGCTAGAAGAAAAAAAAGGGAAAAGTTATGATAAGGTCATTACCTTAATTTTCACACGTTTTCCTAGCTTTTTCCTTCTTTAATTTCCTCCCAACTTTCTTGTTTGAGCTCAACTCGAATTTTGCTATGAAAGATGAAGTTGTAGAGGTTCTTTCCTCCTTTCCCTTGCTGCCGGCCGAACTAGTGAGGAGGGGGATGGGTAGGAATGCCCCTTTGTCTCCTTGTGGGCAATGAGTGAAAGAGAGGAGGGCCACCATGATTTGTTTTGATGCCAAACATCTCAAATCAGTCCTCTCCCACCTCACCTCTCCTACCAGCCTGCTCAGGCCTTGAATAATGAGGCTAAATTCGTGGGTTGGCCCCCACCCATGTGGGAGGTTAACCCTTTTTGTCCAGAAGTGTACAATCGGTCCCGAAAGTTGTATTTTCCGGACTGTTTTAAGTATATTTTATTTTATCGGGTCAAATAAAATATAACACTTGTTCCCAATCCTTATGGGACCCTAGAATCAATATGCATTCCCCAACCTCAATTTAGAAGTCTCTGAAATCCCTTTTTGGGCTGTTATCTGATAAATTTGCCGATACCGATAATTTGGCCTTGTTTGACCAACCGGTCAACCCTGTGCCATTACTATGGACCAATTAGGATATCCACCACCATATACATATTTTCTAGGCCCAGATGAATCTAATAAGTGGTCCCGATAATATCTGGCGGTCCCCACTCCCGATGTGGGCCCCACGTGCATTTACTATTCACGCGAAAAAATTAATACAAATTCACAACCTCGTAAATTCACAAAAATTTCATAGGGTTCAATAAATTATTCGCTTAAAGATAAATACATTTGGGGACGGTGTTACACCAGCGCTCCAGGAAGTCCCGAAGGGTCTCATCCCTCTTCTGGCGTATGGTTAGGAGGTGGGAGAAGTGCTTCCTCGTGCGACGCCTCCCGGCAAATTGTGTCAAGAATCGTTGGGCGAGTTCTTGCCACGAATCAATGCAGCCCTCGGGCAACCGGTTGAACCATTCGTATGCCGGCCCCTCTAAGGTGGAGAGGAACCAACGACACAAATATTCGTCCGACGCCCCTACCATCATCATGTTGTTCTGATATTTGCTGTAGTGTTCCTAGGGTCCGTCTTCCCGTTATAGGGCTGTATGTGTTGCCCTCGGTATTTTTACGGGATCCGGGCCGCCAATACCCTTGGGGTAAATGGCATCCGAGTCCGGAGCTGGATGACGGGTTCCTCGGAGCCCTCGGCCACCTTCTTCTGTAATTCCTCCATTTTGGCCATCATGGCCTCGTATTTGAGGTCTGAATGAGGGGTGGAGGTGGTGGCGTGAGCTTTGTTGGCCTCCATTTCATCAAGCCGGCGTTGGAGGACCGCAATAATTTCGTCTCGGGGATCCTTCGGGAGGGTCTCCGCCCCCTGCGAACGAACCCGGGCCGAGTGGGCCTGGTTGATTTGGTGGCGAGCATCATCGGCATGAAGGGGTGCCTTGCCTTTGTCCCGAGGGGGACGCTCCTCGTCTGCCCTCGAGACAGACCCTCCGCTTTCCTGGGGCCTTTGGAGTGCTTTCCCTCCGAGGCGGTCTTGGACCCCTCGACGGTCTGGCCCTCCTCCGAGCCGGTTGAGAGCGGAATTGCGGGGCCTTTCTTTGTTGTCATTGTGGCGGTCCCGGGACTGAACTTCCTGGGAGGACGTATCTTGGGCCACTACCCCTTCGTCGTTCCTAACCCGAGGGGTGGGGTTTCCGAAGGGGTGTGGCAGAGGGGGAAGTATGAGGTTCTCCCCAACCTGGGGTTGAGCCGGAGCCAGGGTGCCGAAGGCACCTGGGTTCTGAGTCAGCGTCTGGATGAAGGCGGAGAGCGCCGAATGAACGTCGATGGTGAGAACCGGAGGGCTGACTTGGTCATCGCTCCGGTTTTTCTTTTTGGCCTCGATGCCGAGGCGGGCATCGGGGGCATTCTGCTGAATCTGAAGGCGTAGGTCGACAGTCGCCTGCTCCAGCCCAGCGATGACACCGCCCTCAGGAGCCCTGTGAGAGGCTTCGGGGGCGTTGACGTTGCCGAGGGCCAGGTTCTTGTCTTCTACATTTTTGGAGTTGGCACGTGTTGTTCTCACCATTTTGGTAGAGGGCTAGTGTTTGGCGAAGGGGGAGGGTTTCTTACTCGATTGTTCGACCTCTCAACGAGAGCACCAAATGATGGATAGTCTACCCGGGGGGTATATATCCGAGGGGTTATTGCTGAGAATAACTTAGAGAGAAGTCAGAGCATAAGTAAGTAAGAGAGAGTGTATTCAGTATGAATGTCGTGGTTACAAATGGGGAAATGGGGTGCTATTTATAGTAGCAATAAATGCCGGACAGGGACACGTGTCAAGCGCCCATAGGCCGAGAGGTCACCTCAACTGGTTGGCGTTGGCAGCCGCATGTGGCCGCATTTAATGCGGCTGTTGGATGGGATGTCTGTACAGGGTACGGTGATCTGTACGCATGTGATGCGGATATCATGTCGGGAGAGGTGCCCTCGGCTGCAGAGGACTAGCCGAGGGCTCTTAGTGCCGAGGACCCCTGAGTGCCGAGGGCTCCAGATGCCGAGGGCTACTGTTTTCTGCCGTTTTTCTCCCAGTTTCTTAGTTTGCTTGAAAAACCCGTTCTGTGAGAGTTTAGAGCCTTCGGCCGGGGGGCGAAGGCACCCTTGGTGCGCTTTGCGGGCTGCTTGGTACTCTGGGCGCTGTGATTTGGGCCTGTTGGGCCTTTTGGGCCTGTTAGGCTTTCACTGGAGTAGTAGGAGTCTGTGGGCCGGGTGTTCCCGGGCCATATACTCCATCATTAATATTACGGGAAAGTTCCCGAAATAGAACTAAAACAGTTTCAAAATTCCAAAATAGGACTATCATATTTTTTATTCCCAAAATAGGACTAATTACTGCCATGTTTAGAAAATGCTGACATGTTTGAAGTCTCGTACTGCCAAAACATGGCAGTAATTATTCATATTTTGGGAATAAAAACATGGCAGTCATATTTTAGAATTTTCAAACTATTTTAGTCCTATTTAAGGTAAAATCTCAATATTATTTTGTATAATTATTGCTATCATTTTAAATTTTATAAAAATAGTTACAATTTTCATAACCATATTTCTTATTAGAATTATATACATGAAAAATATTTAATTTAAAATATATTTGTTAATAAAATTAAGAACAAATTATTTAAAAAAATACATATCTAATATGATCTTCAATTGTAACTTCAATCAATTCATCTAGAAAAAATAATTTTAACTTTACCTATTTTGATTATTACACAATTTCAGTGTGCGAAATCAAAATTTATATGTTTGCTAAAAAAAACGGCTCATAAGCTAATAAGCTAAAATTTGGGTTACTCACTCACTCTGTCCCTGAAAAATCTTCCAACTTTCGTGTTTGAGCATCCCAAAATAAACTTCCACATTCAACTTTTGGTAATTAATTTATGACTCACAACCATTTTTACACAATTCTCTTCTTCTTTCACAACTTTCCTCACACAATGTTCACTATCTTAATTTCGTGCTATTTACACTATGGAAGAAAAAATAGGAACCCAGAGAGTACTAAACAAAATCTTAATGTTTGATATGTTTGATAAATAGTTGATTGATAAGCAAAGCATCTAGTCTAAATCTAATTCTTCTAATTACATTATTATGAATCTTAAATATGTCATATCCCTCTGATTAATACTCGCATATATTTGAATAGCTCCATGGAATGCTTAAATGCTAACATGTTGTATCAGTATGTGGAGAAAGATTTTCATGCCTCAGGATGGTTGATATCTCCACGTCCAATCAAGTATGTTCGAACTTCAAATCATAGAACTTTTATTTTTATACATATATATGTTCCGTATAAGTTTGTATTCTCCGCCTCAATTAATATTGCTATGGACAAATCATATCTTCAAAGGTCCCTTCCGGTAAGAATAAAATCTCAATTAATTTTGCAATTTATGATTTTTAAAGATGACCATGATAAAATCTTTCAAAAACAAGATGACCCTGATAAAGTTAAATTATTCATATGGACCGTAATCAATTTTAGTAAAATTATGTCATTTTGAATCACTCGTGTCACAATTCTTAGATAAGGCTATTAACAAGGTGAGTCGAGCCCAAACATATGGAGATTTCGAGTTCGGGTTATTAAGGTAATACCGGTGTTCGGGTTTATACCCGCACGGATAGCTCAGTTGGTCGAGTGGTGGGAAAATTGGATGAAGTGACCACGGTTCAAAACCCGCAACGGTCGTATGGAGGTTGCAGAACCTGAAATAAGGCTGGATCTCTGGTACGCATGTGTATAAGGCATACTGTCGCTTTGCAGATTGAGTCACCGTGATTAACCTCCCCACCATCCTGTCGGATCGGGGTGGAGCTCCTGGGGTGGGAGATTCCACCTTTTTTTCAAGGACCAAGGTGTTCGGGTTTATTAAGATAATGTTGGTGTTCGAGTTCAAGCTCGTGGCTAGTGTGTGGAGGATTTTACTTTTTCTGCTCTCTGTACTCTTAGTGGCCCAATGGAAAATTTAGTGGATGGTTGTAGCAGAATTGTTGTTTGTTTGTTCCATTAAGAGGCTTTGGTGGCTATTTTTTGTGTACAAGGGTAGCATGAGAGAGATGTTGGTGAATGGTTACTGTGAGTACAGTAACCACAGTAACCATAGCCCTCGGCATCTGGAGCCCTCGGCACTCAGGGGTCCTCGGCACTAAGAGCCCTCGGCTAGTCCTCTGCAGCCGAGGGCACCTCTCCCGACATGATATCCGCATCACATGCGTACAGATCACCGTACCCTGTACAGACATCCCATCCAACAGCCGCATTAAATGCGGCCACATGCGGCTGCCAACGCCAACCAGTTGAGGTGACCTCTCGGCCAATGGGCGCTTGACACGTATCCCTGTCTGGCATTTATTGCTACTATAAATAGCACCCCATTTCCCCATTTGTAACCACGACATTCATACTGAATACACTCTCTCTTACTTACTTATGCTCTGACTTCTCTCTAAGTTATTCTCAGCAATAACCCCTCGGATATATACCCCCCGGGTAGACTATCCATCATTTGGTGCTCTCGTTGAGAGGTCGAACAATCGAGTAAGAAACCCTCCCCCTTCGCCAAACACTAGCCCTCTACCAAAATGGTGAGAACAACACGTGCCAACTCCAAAAACGTAGAAGACAAGAACCTGGCCCTCGGCAACGTCAACGCCCCCGAAGCCTCTCACAGGGCTCCCGAGGGCGGTGTCATCGCTGGGCTGGAGCAGGCGACTGTCGACCTACGCCTTCAGATTCAGCAGAATGCCCCCGATGCCCGCCTCGGCATCGAGGCCAAAAAGAAAAACCGGAGCGATGACCAAGTCAGCCCTCCGGTTCTCACCATCGACGTTCATTCGGCGCTCTCCGCCTTCATCCAGACGCTGACTCAGAACCCAGGTGCCTTCGGCACCCTGGCTCCGGCTCAACCCCAGGTTGGGGAGAACCTCATACTTCCCCCTCTGCCACACCCCTTCGGAAACCCCACCCCTCGGGTTAGGAACGACGAAGGGGTAGTGGCCCAAGATAAGTCCTCCCAGGAAGTTCAGTCCCGGGACCGCCACAATGACAACAGAGAAAGGCCCCGCACTTCCGCTCTCAACCGGCTCGGAGGAGGGCCAGACCGTCGAGGGGTCCAAGACCGCCTCGGAGGGAAAGCACTCCAAAGGCCCCAGGAAAGCGGAGGGTCTGTCTCGAGGGCGGACGAGGAGCGTCCCCCTCGGGACAAAGGCAAGGCACCCCTTCATGCCGATGATGCTCGCCACCAAATCAACCAGGCCCACTCGGCCCGGGTTCGTTCGCAGGGGGCGGAGACCCTCCCGAAGGATCCCCGAGACGAAATTATTGCGGTCCTCCAACGCCGGCTTGATGAAATGGAGGCCAACAAAGCTCACGCCACCACCTCCACCCCTCATTCAGACCTCAAATACGAGGCCATGATGGCCAAAATGGAGGAATTACAGAAGAAGGTGGCCGAGGGCTCCGAGGAACCCGTCATCCAGCTCCGGACTCGGATGCCATTTACCCCAAGGGTATTGGCGGCCCGGATCCCGTAAAAATACCGAGGGCAACACATACAGCCCTATAACGGGAAGACGGACCCTAGGAACACTACAGCAAATATCAGAACAACATGATGATGGTAGGGGCGTCGGACGAATATTTGTGTCGTTGGTTCCTCTCCACCTTAGAGGGGCCGGCATACGAATGGTTCAACCGGTTGCCCGAGGGCTGCATTGATTCGTGGCAAGAACTCGCCCAACGATTCTTGACACAATTTGCCGGGAGGCGTCGCACGAGGAAGCACTTCTCCCACCTCCTAACCATACGCCAGAAGAGGGATGAGACCCTTCGGGACTTCCTGGAGCGCTGGTGTAACACCGTCCCCAAATGTATTTATCTTTAAGCGAATAATTTATTGAACCCTATGAAATTTTTGTGAATTTACGAGGTTGTGAATTTGTATTAATTTTTTCGCGTGAATAGTAAATGCACGTGGGGCCCACATCGGGAGTGGGGACCGCCCGATATTATCGGGACCACTTATTAGATTCATCTGGGCCTAGAAAATATGTATATGGTGGTGGATATCCTAATTGGTCCATAGTAATGGCACAGGGTTGACCGGTTGGTCAAACAAGGCCAAATTATCGGTATCGGCAAATTTATCAGATAACAGCCCAAAAAGGGATTTCAGAGACTTCTAAATTGAGGTTGGGGAATGCATATTGATTCTAGGGTCCCATAAGGATTGGGAACAAGTGTTATATTTTATTTGACCCGATAAAATAAAATATACTTAAAACAGTCCGGAAAATACAACTTTCGGGACCGATTGTACACTTCTGGACAAAAAGGGTTGACCTCCCACATGGGTGGGGGCCAACCCACGAATTTAGCCTCATTATTCAAGGCCTGAGCAGGCTGGTAGGAGAGGTGAGGTGGGAGAGGACTGATTTGAGATGTTTGGCATCAAAACAAATCATGGTGGCCCTCCTCTCTTTCACTCATTGCCCAAAAGGAGACAAAGGGGCATTCCTACCCATCCCCCTCCTCACTAGTTCGGCCGGCAGCAAGGGAAAGGAGGAAAGAACCTCTACAACTTCATCTTTCATAGCAAAATTCGAGTTGAGCTCAAACAAGAAAGTTGGGAGGAAATTAAAGAAGGAAAAAACTAGGAAAACGTGTGAAAATTAAGGTAATGACCTTATCATAACTTTTCCCTTTTTTTTCTTCTAGCATATAAGATATATATCATATGAAAGACCTTTAGTATTGTTCTACATGATTTAAATGTGGAATAATGGGTTGGAAAGTGATTCTAAGTCCAAAAACAGACTTAGAAGCCAAATCGACCGGTTTGCCGGAAAATAACCTTTTATAGGTTATTTGTGTTGATATGGGTTTTGTGATGATAAAACCTTGTTAGGAACTTGATTTAAAGTATTTTTGAGCTTCGCCGGAGTTTCGTCGGAGTTGGTCAAAGTTCGTCGGAGTTGGTCAAACTTCGCCGGAGTTGGTCAAAGTTCACCGGAATTAGTCAAAGTTCAATCGAGGAGCATAGAACGTGCTTAAGCTTAATTAAGGTGAGGATGACCGACTATGTTACTTATAATCTTTGGGTTAATTTCATGGGATTTCCTAAGTGAATACAAATGTGATGTGCATGAGTTGTTAATGGTTAATAATGCCTAAATAAAACTACTATTGATTTTAAGTATAGTATGCATGATACACAAATTTATGAATAAATTGTGTATGTTTAGATGTTATGAATATGTGTGTATGATGGTTGTACCAACCACGAATTTCATTTGAGATAGTATACTTTGATACCATGAGGAGAAGCCATGAAGGTATGAAAGTGATACTTGATATTTAGGCCAATCATGCATGAAGGAAGAATTATATTGAAATAAATAAATAACTAGCATTAAAATATTAGTTGGAAATGTTAGTTGAGAAATGGATGAATTAGATCCTAAGAATGAGAATTATAAAGAATCGGTGATTATGAGCTGGGCTCTAGAGCGATGTAGATAACGGTGATTATGAGCTGGGCTCTAGACCGTAGTAGATGACGGTGATTATGAGCTGGGCTCTAGACCGTAGTAGATGACGGTGATTATGAGCTGGGCTCTAGACCGTGGTAGATGACGGTGATTATGAGCGGGGCTCTAGACCGTAGTAGATAACGGTGATTATGAGCTGGGCTCTAGACCGTAGTAAATAATGATGAATTGATACTAAATGAACGGATTAACTATAATGTAATGATGCTCTAGATTGAGGGCCTTAGAGATTTAAACTTCGATTATACTTAGTATAGTTGTCATTGTACTTGTCAAATGCTTCCAAGTACTGACCTCCCCTTCACGGGGGAGGCCACCTCACAGTTTCAGGTAGAACTTGAAGGTTGCTACTACCAGCCGCTGTTCGGGAAGTTCCTGAGAAGAAGACTTGGTTCGTGCTTCTTCCGTTCTCGTTTTGAAAACAATATGAATAATGCTCATGGATAATATTTTCTGAATAATTACTTTGGGGGCTTGCATGCCTAATTATGCCAAGTGTGGCTTGAACACTTGTATCAATTGTTTCTGCTGCTTTAATAAATGTTTTACATTATGTTTGTTTATGGATGTACTATGTGTGAGTGGTATTCAAGACGCCTTGTATAGTATGGATGAGTCGGACTGCGGTTGATTATTCGTACTGTACGACGGGTTGTTGACGTGTCCGGGTAGGTCCGGGGCGTGACAATTTAATTGGTATCAGAGCCTTAGTTCGTAAACATCATAACGAAGCTTCAAAATTTCTTTTTGAAAATGAATTTGAAAAAACCATGAGCATAAGTTTTGTACTTATAGAACTTTTGGTACTTGAGTTGCAATGCCTCTAATTGTTAAGATGGTACCCTTAACAATTGGTATGGCGGTGATTTGAGCCAAGGGATGTCTTTAAGTACCCGTCCGTCATTTGACATTCGATACGAGTCTAATGACTCATTCTAATTTCTTTCAGAAATGGAACCAGTTGGAAGGATCACTAGAAGGAACCCGTTGGGCCGTGCACCGGGTGGGTCCGAGCGCGGTAGCCGGGGGTCCTCTAGGGGATCAAGAGGAAGGGGCCGTGGAGGTCAACGTCAAACCGTGAGCGGTGGCCACGTTGATACCGAGAGTGAGACCTATTGGTCCTATGAGGACTCAACTTACCAGCCGGGGACTGAGCCAGTTGAGACCCCGTACGAAGGGAGTGATGATGATGTGAGTGATGAGGAGGAAAGTGGCTCCCTGGCCAGGATCGAAGCGCTGCTCCAGCAGTATCATCGGGAGCGCGAAGAAAGGAGGGCACGCCGAAGGCACCGTGCAGGGCAACCTTCGGGCGGGGCTGCAAGAGGGAGGAGCTATTGCGATTCGAGAACCCATGTGGAAGCGCATGGAAGTCGGGGCGATGGAGGTCCAACCATAAGGATCTCCAAATACATCAAAGAGGCGAGGGACTTAGGGTGCAAACCGTTCGATGGGACGGGAGACATCTCGGTTGCCGCACAGTGGATCAAGAGGCTGAACGAGGCAACCCTTGACATGCAGCTCACCCCCAATTTTAAACTGAGAATCGCGGTAAGGTTACTCGAAGGGTTGGCATCCAAATGGTGGGATGGAACCAAGGGTAAGTATGGTGGAACTGTGACATGGGAAGATTTTCGACAAGAATTCTTTGCCCAGTACTACTCTGACTTCGAAGTAAACGCCAAGGTGAGGGAACACACTCTCCTAACCCAAGGTGGTAACATGACGGTGAAAGAACTTGAGAACAAGTTCAGGGACCTTGCTGATCACATACCGGAGTATGCTTGTGATGAAAACCGAATGGTGAATCATTTTTGGGAGGCCCTGGACTTGGAGATACGCGACAGGGCAACTCAATTGCCCAACATGACTTTCAGCCAGGTGGTCGCCCAAGGGTTGAAGGGAGAAAAGCAATGGGAGGAGAGGAAGAATAGAGATGCCGAAGATGCTAAGAAAAGAAAGTGGGAAAGCCATGGCCCCCAAGGTCCCAACAAGAAGGGGAGCCATGGGGGAGGTGGATCGTTCAGGGCACCGGCAGCACCATCCAAGGGAAACCCGGCCACGAGCGGGCACTACTCGGGCTCACAAGCCCCAATGACGCCCAGGTGCAGGAATTGCAACAGGAACCACACCGGTAAGTGTCGTGATCCACCACGGTGCTACCAATGCGGGAGTACATGGCATATTAAGCCAAACTGCCCTCAACTTGGTGGAAACCGGGGGTCAGGACCAAGCGGCGCTACCACGACAAGTAGGAACCGGGCTGGAGCATCTCATGCTAGTGTGGGCCAGGGGGGAGCGAGCACGAGCAATGGGCCGTCCGTGAATCAAGGAAGAACTCAAGCAAGAGTTTATGCCATGACGGAGGCGGATGCTCGAGCCAACCCGGACTCCGTTGCGGGTACTTCCTTAAACTCACGTATTAATTTTCGTAAACAATAGGAGTGTGGAACTTGTAGAATTATAACCCCGACGAGTTTGGTCGGGTTTGAAAGGAAAAGGGGAGGAGAATCTCCGCCCTGGGCGAATGCCGCCCGGCATTTGACGGAAGCCGCCCGTCTTTCTTCTTGAATTATTGGGAAAATGCTGCGGCGACGAATGCCGGCCGGTTTCCACCAAAAGCCGCCCGGCTTTCGTCAACACTTAATCAGGAAAATCCTCGCAACCAAAAACCGGCCGGCTTTTGTAAAGACCGGCCGGCTTTCATAAATGCCTGACCTGGGAATTTTCTCGCAGCTGAAAGCCGCCCGGCTTTGGCGAAAGCCGCCCGGCTTTCGTCAGACCTAGGAATTCCTGCGCTGCTGAAACCCGGCCGGGTTTCGTATAAACCGGCCGGCTTCGAAACCATTCCCTGAATAAAGACTACGGCGACGAAAACCGCCCGACTTTCGTGATTTAATACTTAGAATTGTTCTCGCAGTAGAAAACCGGCCGGCTTTCGTGAAAAGCGGCCAGCTTTCACCTGGATTGGTCCTAAAACGGTCCTAAAGGTTAGAAACCGGGAAATTTCGGAAGGGTATCGAACGGACCCCACCCGAAATACAACCAACATACTCTACGACTTAAGAAACGAACCTATTAATTAGATAGTGTGTCTTACATTACTTATGAATGTAGTAACACTAAAGATAAACGGGAGAGACACAAGAATCCTTATTGATACCGGGGCGCAACGATCATTTGTGAGTGAGGCGTTCGCCAGCGGATTCAACGGACCACTTGTACCGATGACTCAAACCCTATTGGTGTCCACGCCTCTAGGAGATGATATCGAAAGAGATAGCCACTATCCATCGTGTGAGGTGGAAGTGGAGGGCCAAATCTTGACGTGTGACTGCGTACCGCTGAGTATGATCGAGTTCGATGCAATTCTAGGAATGGATTGGCTTGAGGAACATCATGCTAGGGTCGATTGCTACACTAAGGTTCTTGAACTCGAAGGCGGTGAAGGGTTGACCTTACGCTTCGAGGGAGATAGAGGTAAATCAAACTGTTGTATCATATCCGCCGTGAGAGCAAGGAATATGATGAGAAAGGGGTGCCACGCATACCTAGCGTATGTGGTGGACAAAACCAAAGAAGAGATAGACATCAATGATGTGAGAGTTGTGTGCAAGTATCCGGATGTCTTCCCAAAAGACTTGCCGGGACTTCCACCCGATAGGGAGATTGAGTTCGTGATCGAGGTCGAACCCGGCACCAAACCAATCTCTATACCGCCATATAGAATGGCACCCGCTGAACTTAACGAGTTGAAAACCCAATTGCAAGATCTATTGGATAACGGTTTCATAAGGCCGAGTCACTCTCCGTGGGGAGCACCAGTCCTTTTCGTGAAAAAGAAAGATGGAACACTTCGTATGTGCATTGACTATCGTCAACTGAACACGGTCACAATCAAAAATAGGTATCCCTTGCCTAGAATTGATGACTTGTTTGATGAGCTCCGAGGGGTGACGGTGTTTTCGAAGATTGACTTGAGGTCGGGGTACCACCAACTGAAAATAAGGGAAGATGACATACCGAAGAGTGCATTCCGCACAAGGTATGGTCATTTCGAGTTCCTAGTTATGTCGTTCGGGCTAACCAACGCCCCGGCGGCATTCATGGACATGATGAACCGTGTGTTCAGTGAATACTTAGATCAATTCGTGATAGTATTCATTGACGATATTTTGATATACTCCAAGAGTGAGGGGGAGCATGAAGATCATTTGAGACTTTTACTTGAACGGCTAAGGGAAAAACAACTCTTTGCCAAATTCTCTAAATGCGAGTTTTGGCTCAAAGAGATCGGGTTCCTCGGGCATGTCGTGTCAGGTTCGGGCATTGCGGTGGATGAAGCCAAGATAGAAGCCATTATGAATTGGGAGAGACCCAAAAATGTGAAAGAAATACGTAGTTTCCTCGGCTTAGCAGGATATTATCGTAAGTTTGTTGAAAAATTTTCTGTATTGGCAAAGCTCACAAAGAAAGGGGCCAAGTTCATATGGGACGACAATTGTGAGAAAGGGTTTCTCGAACTAAAGAAACGGCTTACAGAAGCACCAGTCCTCGCTCTACCCACACAAGGGATAGGGTACGACATATACAGTGACGCTAGCATCCAAGGGCTTGGATGCGTTCTAATGCAAAACGGTCGGGTGATTGCCTATGTTTCAAGGCAATTGAAGAAACACGAGGCAAACTACCCTACCCACGATCTAGAGTTGGGAGCGGTAGTGTTTGCACTGAAGATCTGGCGGCATTACCTCTATGGGGAGACGTGTCACATTTTCACCAATCATAAAAGCTTGAAGTATGTGTTCACTCAAAAAGAGTTGAATATGAGACAAATGAGATGGATGGAGTTGATCAAGGACTATGACTTGATCATTGACTATCATCCCGGGAAGGCCAATGTAGTAGCCGATGCACTGAGCAGAAAGAGTACATCGGGGACGTTACTCGCGTGTCTACGCTCATTAAGGGCACATGTGGAGTTGTCCACGAGTGGGGCCCTCATTGCTAGATTCGAGATTAGGCCTACATTGCTGAGTGAAATCAGTAGATGTCAGGCCACTGATGAAGAATGTCAGAAGATCCGTGAACGGATCCTTGAGGGACCTGTTGAGAACTTTCGGGTACGTGATGACGGTCTTTTATTGTTTAAAAGCCGTGTATGCATACCAAGGAATGAGGAGCTCCAAAGGTCCATACTGGAGGAGGCTCATTCTTCGGCGTATGCCATGCATCCAGGAGGTACTAAAATGTACCAAGACTTGAAGGAAAGTTACTGGTGGTCGGGTATGAAGAGGGACATCGCAGAGTACGTGATTCGGTGCCTTACTTGTCAACAAGTCAAGGCGGAACATCAGCACCCGGCGGGACTTTTGCAACCACTTACCATTCCAGAATGGAAGTGGGAGCACGTGACCATGGACTTCGTGGTGGGGCTACCACGGACAGTGAACAACTATGATGCAGTATGGGTAGTGGTTGATAGGCTCACCAAGAGTGCACACTTTTTGCCTATCAACATTACTTATCCTCTTGAAAGATTGGCAAAGCTATACACGGAGGAGATTGTGAGACTGCATGGAGTTCCGATATCCATTGTCTCGGATAGGGACCCACGTTTCACATCCCGATTTTGGCCAAAATTTCAAGCATCTTTGGGTACGAAGCTAAAATTTAGCACAGCCTTCCACCCACAGACGGATGGGCAATCCGAGAGGATGATACAGATTCTGGAAGATATGCTTAGGGCATGTGCTCTGGAGTTCCAAGGGAGTTGGGACAAGCATTTGGCTTTGGTCGAGTTCGCCTATAACAACAGTTATCAGGCGAGTATTGGCATGCCTCCATACGAGGTATTGTATGGGAGGAAATGTAGAACACCGTTGTGTTGGGACGAGGTTGGCGAAGCCAAGCTCGAGGGGATTAAACTTGTCGAAATCACCAAGGCTAAGGTGAAAGTCATTCAGAATAGACTCAAGGCTGCCCAAGATCGGCAGAAGAGTTATGCTGACAAACGACGCAGGCCATTGGAGTTTGAGGTCGGTGATAAGGTTTTTCTAAGGATTTCTCCTTGGAAAGGTATCATCAGATTTATATCGAGGGGAAAGCTTAACTCCCGATACATTGGCCCATTTGAAATCCTTGAAAGGATAGGGGCCGTGAATTACCGTATCAAATTGACGCCAGAACTTGAGAAGATACACGACGTGTTCCATGTATCGATGCTCAAGAAATACGTGCGAGATCCGTCTCATATCCTTGAGAAACCACCGGTAGAGATACGTGAAGACCTACAATATGCGGTGGAACCGGTGAAGATTGTGGTTCAACAGGTAAAGAAACTGAGGAACAAGGAGATTCCTATGGTAAAAGTCCTTTGGAGGAGTGATCGAGTCGAAGAAGAAACCTGGGAGACTGAGGTCTCAATGAGGGAGCAATACCCTTTCCTTTTCGATTAGACACGCGGATTTCGGGGACGAAATCCCAAATAAGGGGGGGTGAACTTGTAACACCGTCCCCAAGTGTATTTATCTTTAAGCGAATAATTTATTGAACCCTATGAAATTTTTGTGAATTTACGATGTTGTGAATTTGTATTAATTTTTTTCGCGTGAATAGTAAATGCACGTGGGGCCCACATCGGGAGTGGGGACCGCCCGATATTATTGGGACCAATTATTAGATTCATCTGGGCCTAGAAAATATGTATATGGTGGTGGATATCCTAATTGGTCCATAGTAATGGCACAGGGTTGACCGGTTGGTCAAACAAGGCCAAATTATCGGTATCGGCAAATTTATCAGATAAAAGCCCAAAAAGGGATTTCGGAGACTTCTAAAGTGAGGTTGGGGAATGCATATTGATTCTAGGGTCCCATAAGGATTCGGAACAAGTGTTATATTTTATTTGACCCGATAAAATAAAATATACTTAAAACAGTCCGGAAAATACAACTTTCGGGACCGATTGTACACTTCTGGACAAAAAGGGTTGACCTCCCACATGGGTGGGGGCCAACCCACGAATTTAGCCTCATTATTCAAGGCCTGAGCAGGCTGGTAGGAGAGGTGAGGTGGGTGACGTGCACTCGTCGTTAGGTGCACTCAAAATAAATAATCAATACAACACTAATACGTAGTATAGTGTAGTAAGGTTCGTATCCACATGGAAAGGAATACTTTTCTTTTATAAAAGTAGTAAAAGAAGGGGGGTTTAGATTTGTTTGGTTTAATAACACTAAGATAAACGACCTATATGAGTTTAATTCAATGAGATGGGGACTTGGTTTTCCTTTTATCCACTTAATGAAATGTTCGTCGATCCCGGTTATATCTTTAACTATCTTCCTCTCGAATACTCAATCGAGGAGTATATCCAGTTCATCGAGGGTAGTTATTAATAACGAGATGCGTTCATTAATAAAACTTAATATCGAGTCAATATAGAACAAGCGCCGTATATTAACTTGATAGTAGCAATAAACTTAAGATGAAAACGATTGAGATTGATAACCTCAACACCAGCGGTTTATTGGTTTTTTGCTTAAGGGGGGGTGAACTTGTAACACTGTATATGATGATCGAGTCACTGGGCACTAGTCACTGAATATGTTACTTTTTTGGAAAAAATTAAAATAAATCATTTTTTTTAATTAGTGTAGTAATATTCGTCGAAAAATGCTTACAAGATACAGAGTATATTGTACAAATAGAGAAGAACAATCGGAAGGAATTTTATTATTTTAAATAATACATTATTAAAATTAATTATAAACATGAGATAATTTAAAGGTATAAAAAATCATAAACTACACTAAAAGTTTTACTCCAAGGAATGAATAGATTTTGATAAAAGTTTTCATCGAGGGTAGTTATTAATAACGAGATGCGTTCATTAATAAAACTTACTATCGAGTCAATATAGAACAAGCGCCGTATATTAACTTGATAGTAGCAATAAACTTAAGATGAAAACGATTGAGATTGATAACCTCAACACAAGCGGTTTATTGGTTTAATCAAAATAATTAATTCCCCTTGGCATTATAACCATGAGATGCATGCATTAATATTCCAAATTTACTACCGTTGAAACAACCGGATTAATAACAAGCGTATTAACCGATTGATTCTAGTAATAATTAATATGAGAAACAATACTAGTTGATACTTTAAGTAATGTTTAAGATATTAACATGAAATATGAATAGGAATTAATTAATACTCAAGGAAGAATATTAAAATATATGAATCCTACTATGATTAATATCAAGATGTTAACTAATTGTCATCTTAGTAACACTCCCCAATATTATCATAGAGGAAGAAATAGCTATTACTATAACCAATGTCAAGATGTTAACTAATTGTCATCTTAGTAACACTCCCCAACTTTGATATAGAGATAGTATTTTGAAAGAAAGAATTAATATTCAAGAAAGAAGATTAAAGAAAATAACTCACAACTTACAAATTCATTAAGCTTCAAAGTAGCAAAACCAAGATGGAAGAGTTTAGCTCCTCATTTGGAGACTAAACATGATGAAAAATATAAAGAAAGAGCTATTCTATACTGAGCTTAGATGTACAAAGGAATTGGATATCTTTTTGTGAAGGAAAGGAGGTGTATTTATAGGTTTTTGGGATGAGATTCGGGTACTCGATCGGGTATATACATGGTACCCGATCGAGTATGTGTGTAACACCTGATCCGAGGTATACTCGACCGGTTTCAGGGTATTTTCTAAGAGTATACCCGATCGAGTATATATGCATACCCGGTCGAGTATGCTTAGAAAATGGTATTTGAACCATACTCGACCGAAATTCTTTTGAAATTCAAAGGCATACCCGATCGGGTATGTCGGTCTACCCGATCGGGTATAGACACAAAATCGTGGTTGAAATCTTCCCTGCATGTTCCCTTGTCTTCGGATCTGATCCGATTTGAAGTTCCAACCTAATACCCGATCGAGTATAGCTAATACTCGACCGAGTATAGACCAAAATTCAGGATCTTCTTTTGTCTTTGAACTTTTGCACATTCTCTTCACTTTTTGGGTTCATCAACTGTACTTTGAGTGACCAAAACCTACTTGAGCTCAGAATATATCTAATCTAACCTATTTACAAGAATTTAACAATCTAATCTATTACACCAAAAGTGTGTAATTTCCAAAGTAATAGTCAAGCAAAACTAATTAAAAACATAAACATAGATATGGAAATTACGAACGTATCAACCCCCCCACACTTAAACCTTTACTCGTCTCGAGTAAGATCAAATGTTTACAAGCGTCAATGTTTGTCCAAAAGTTCCACAGTTCAACAAGAATACAATACAAACACAAAGACCACCAATGATGACAAAGAAAAATGAGTTTTAAACTCAAATTACAAAAGAGCATCTTGGGTTTAATGGCCTCCTAGTGTTATCTTCTTTTCTCCTCCTCTCTTCTTCTTTATCTTGAATCTTCTTCTTCTTCACAAGGATAAAATGAGTGCCTGCAAGAACAAACATTTCTCTCATATCTCTCATTTTGCCTAGGAGCCTTTTCAGGTTTTCATCCTAACACCTCTTTTCATTTTCCATTCTTTCCAACTCACTCATTTTTTATAAGCCTTTTTTGCTTAGATTGCCCATTTTGTTGGGTTTTCAACCTAACTAGCATTTATTTTCTTTTGTTTATTTTTTCTTTATTTTTTTTTCGTTTTTTTTTGTGTAAAAGTTCAAAAGAATTACATGCATAGTGCTAGGTAGAAATGAAAATTACATACCATCATGAGTGTCTCCCCCGCACTTGAATCAAGCACTGTCCCTAGTGCCCGCCTTCTCCTCCGTAGTAGCTCCCTCCAAAGCCGCTCCCTTGGCCACCATCTCCCATGTAGGTGTCCCCGCCATCTCCGCCGTCGTACCCTCCACCTCCGGAGCCTGATCCTCCAAAGTTACCCCAATGAGTGGGGTCATACCATGAGGGTGGTGGAGGAGGGTTCGCCATGGTATGGAAGGATCCCTGTTGTGCCATAAAAGAGTACATAGGTCCGTAGAACCTATGTTGGTCTTCCTCATACCGATGTCTATCGGCCTCCCTGAGCTCCTCCAAACGTTGAAAGCCGGTCCTTTGCTCATCCTCCAATCTTTGAAAACCGGCTCTTTGTTCCTCCTCTAATCGGTTGAGCCGGTTGTCCATTTGGGCTATTCCCGAAAGAAGTTGTTGTAGACCCTCCAGAAGTTGTTGAAAGAAGTCGGGTGGTGGAGGGTTTTGGTTCTGTTCTGGGAAGTCCTGGCTCATGGTTGGATGGCTATGGAGTTGCTCATAGGGCTCGTAATCTGCTTAGTTTTGGGGAGGTTCCTGTTCTGGTTCCTGGAGATGTGGTGGGAGGGCGTTTGGGAAGAGGTAATGTTGCTCCGGTCTTCCTGTTTTGAAATGGAGTTGGGGGAGTTCTGGGTTGGGCAAGAGGAAGTATTTGAGGGGTTTGGGGTGGATGTGCCAGTTGTACATATTTCTGGGCCTTTCTTCACCATAAACGGTGTGTGAAAAAGATGTACAGCCCGAGTGGCCCAGCCAAGATATGTTCATCAAACAGTAGTCGGGTATAGGGGAGTCATCCGTATACCCGAACTTTGTGGCCAAGTGCATAATTACCCCGCCCACTACAATAGCACCCTTTGCCACGCTCTCTTTTTTTAGATGTGCCCACATGAGATTACATAGTTTGAAATCCACGTGGATGCGGAATAAGGCTACCGAGATGAGGCATACATCCCCCATCCTTGTATGATGGTTGTTGGGACGTCCAAGCAAGGAGTTGGCAAGGAATTTCAAAAAGAGGCGTAGGACTGGATGTTGGACATGACTAATGTAGAGTTGGGAGGAGCTAAATTTGGTCTCCCCGGTCATCTTGGTCCATAGGGTGTGGCCGAAGGCGGTATTGTCGGATATAGACTTTTGGTACGGGACCGGAATACCAAAGTGTTCGGCAAACTCAAGTTTCGTGATGGTGTGATTGTGATTAAACAATTGAAACCTGAGTTTATCATCCCTAAAGTCCTCTTCATTGTTCTCAAAGTGCACAGAGCTTAGGAATTCATAGATAATTTTTTCATTTGAGTTGTATTGCATTTTGAAAATTTTATCCATGTGCAACTCATGAAAAAATTTCTTCATCATTTTGTATACTCCTAATTCCTTTAGGGCATCAAGGCATAAAAAGCGGGAAGGTTTAACTTGCCTTTCAATTGTGGACATGAAGCGTGTGCGTTGTTCGTTGTCCACGAAGAGGATGTCCTCGTAGCCCGGGATGATTGCCCTAGTGCTCGAGCTTTTCCCTTTCTCTTTCCTTGGAGCCATTTGGAATGAAATTGGCCTTTGAGAACCGAAATTGGAAGGTGGGGGGTAGGGTTTTTCGGACCTCTGAAAGTTGGGGGAGAATGGGATTGGTGGGTATGAATGTGTAGAGGAGGATGAGGGGAGTGTTTTGGCGTTGAAATGGGCGGATTTGGTGAAGATTTGGAAGAGATATGGTAGAGAGAAGGTGTAAAAATGGGGGTTTGGGCGTTTTTGTTCGAGATAGGGTTGGAAATCTGGAGAAGATGAAGTGTTTTGGGGCTGATTTGGGGTTATAATACCCGTATACCCGATCGAGTATGTGCTGGTACTCGGTCGGGTATGTCTGGAAAGTGGCTTTTTCGAGCAGTCTGCCTCCTGTACTCGATCGGGTAGTGTATGGTTACCCGGTCGAGTATTGCTGGAAAGTTAAGTTTTTGAGCGGCCTGTCTCCGGTACTCGATCGGGTAGGGTGTTGTTACCCGGTCGAGTATGCTTAGAAAATGAACTTTGTGAGCAGCCTGTCTCCTGTACCCGGTCGAGTATTCCTCCATACTCGATCGGGTATGTGCTTTTTTTCCATTTTTGAAGCGGGTACTCGGTCGAGTGTGGGAGTCAGTCCCCTTCAATTTTAGCATTTCTATACATACCCGATCGGGTGTATAGTGATACCCGATCGGGTATTGCTTATTTTTCAATTTTTGAGTGCTCCCTCGATCGAGTAGTGCCCGGTCCCTTTTCTTTTTGCTCATACCCGACCGAGTATAAGGTGATACTCGATCGGGTATGTCCCCAGATGTTCCAAAACCTGCATTTTTTTATTTCTTTTCTTCCAAAACCCCATGATTAGTGCCCTCCCTCACTGATCTCTCAAATAATTAGACAAAAATTGAATTCTAAATACTTGAATTAAATAAAAAAAATGAATTAAACACACTTAAATAAAAAATAAAATAAACTTGGGTTGCCTCCCAAGTAGCGCCTTAGTTAACGTCGTGGCACGACGTTATTCATTTTTTTTTTGGTTTTGTTTTATGTGGGATCATGAGCATCCCTTGTTTCACTTTTCAAGGCCCTATTTGGCCATTTTTCATTTTTATTTTTCGGCCTTTTCCAGTAAGGCCGGGGTTTCTTTCTCGAAAGACATCTGATTTTATCCACTTCTTTGAAAAACAGCGGTTCTTGTGGTTCAACAACATGTAAAGAACACAGAGTTGGATTTTGCATTTGTTTTTCCGTAGAGTCCAAGATGTTGAACTCCACTTTTTTATCATCGAACTCTAAAGTTAGTGAACCACTAGAAACGTCAATTTTCGTATTTGCGGTCTTCATGAAGGGTCTACCCAAAAGGATGGGTGTTGTTTGGTCATCAGTTCCCATTTCAAGGAAATAGAAGTCAACAGGAAAGACCATATTTTCTACTTCTATTAGCACATCTTCTACTACATCCTTCGGGTAAGTACTAGAATGATCTGCCAATTGAATCACCACACCTGTTTGATGTAGTGGGCCAAGTTGTAGAGTTTTGTACACAGAATAGGGGATGACATTTATTGATGCCCCTAAATCCAACAAGGCCTTAGGAAATGTGGTGTTTCCTATTTTGCAAGGGATAGTGAACATGCCTGGGTCGTTACATTTTTCGGGGAGTTTCCTCTGAAAAATGGCCGAGACGTGTTCACTAACTCTAACCTCTTGTTTCCCTTTTAATTGGTCTTTTCTTTTTGTTTTGCATAATTCTTTTAAGAATTTAGCAAAACGAGGGACATTTTTTATTAAGTTAAGAAGCGGAATGTTTACCTCACACTTTGCGAAGGTTTCATAGATGTCGGCACCTTTTTCTAGCTTCTTTGTCTCCTTCAGCGCCTCAGGAAACGAGATTTCTTGTTCATATGATGAGGGTGGAGGAAGCTTGGTTCCTGTGTTTTCCTCCTCCGGTGGGACTACTTTTCCAGGGTCCACACCGTCAGTCTCTTCATCGTTCTCTTCTGCCTCTTTCAACGTTGCACCACTTCTCAACGTTATAGCATTCACATGTTGTATCGGGTTTTGCTCCGTTTGAGATGGGAGTTTACCCGAGTCTTTTGTTTCAGGTCGGTTCACGGCATTTGCAATTTGACTGACTTGGTTTTCCAAATTCTGAATGCTGGATTTGGTCTCATGCTGAAATTGAACCATGTTTTGTTGCATGGTTGAGACATTTGAGGTGAGAGCTCGGATCATGTCCTCGGTGGACATACTTGAGCTTGACGTCTGGCCTTGGTGCTTTGGGAAAGTTGGTGGTAAGGACTGATTTTGAGGATTCCCATACCTCAAATTCGGGTGATCTCTCCACCCAGGATTGTAGGAGTTAGAGTGTGGATCATACCTCTTTTGACCTTGAAATCCCAAAGCATTGACTTGCTCGGAATTCTCCTCTTGTAGTGTTGGGCAGGAATCGGTGGGGTGCCCCTGTGTCGAGCATATGCCGCAGACCTTGACTTCTTGGTGTTTTGGATTTAAAAGGAAATCCTTTACCAAAGAAGTCAAGCCGGCTACTTGACTTTCCAACGAGATGTTGGATTCCGCTGCCATGACCCGTTTTGATGATGACCTCCCATTGTAGTGCCTAGAATTCTCGGCCAACTCCGAGATGAGGTTCCTAGCTTGGGAAGGGGTTTTGTTGACAATTCCCCCTCCAGATGCTGCGTTCACCAGGCGTCTATCTTGCTCCGCAAGACCGTCATAGAAGTAGAGGATGAGGTCTTGCTCTGTGTAACCATGATATGGACAGCTAGCACACAGCTTTTTGAAACGCTCCCAATACTCATATAATGTCTCATCATCTTTTTGTTCGATGTTGCTTATTTGTTTTTTCAAAGATGATGAGACAGATGCAGGGTAGTACCTTTCTAGGAAGCATTTTTTCATTGACGCCCATGTATCTATACTCCCTGAAGGAAGATAGAATAGCCAATCCTTCGCCGTGTCTTTGAGGGAGAATGGAAAAGCCCTCAATTTGATTTGTTCCTCCGAGACACCAGTGGGGCACATGCTTGTGCACACAATATGGAACTCAGAAAGGTGTTTGTTCGGATCTTCTCCTCTTAGTCCATGAAAGGATGGCAGTAGATGTATGAGCCCAGATTTTAGCTCAAATGTATTACCTTCATCGAGTGTAGGGAAGGTAATACATAGTGGTTGTTGATTGAGATTTGGAGCAGTGAGCTCCCGTAGTGTTCTTGTTTCAAGAGCCATTGTGGTTGGCTCTTCGGTGTCGCTAGAATGAGAACTAGCGCTGGATGAATCTCTGATAGATGATTCCTCCGAGTCGGTATTAGAAAATTTTCTTTTCAACCGCTCGAAAGTTTGTTCTATTTTTGGGTTTGTTTGATGTGTGATTTTGTTTATGGAGCGATGTTTAACCATAAACTCCACTAAGCTCAGAAATAGAAGAATAAGAACTCTTTATATTTTTTTTTTGTATTTTTTTGATTTTTCTTGAAATAAAAGAAAAATTAATTGCCTTTCCCCGGCAACGGCGCCAAATTTGACGTGCACTCGTCGTGAGGTGCACTCAAAATAAATAATCAATACAACACTAATACGTAGTATAGTGTAGTAAGGTTCGTATCCACGGGGAAAGGAATACTTTTCTTTTATAAAAGTAGTAAAAGAAGGGGGTTTAGATTTGTTTGGTTTAATAACACTAAGATAAACGACCTATATGAGTTTAATTCAATGAGATGGGGACTTGGTTTTGCTTTTATCCACTTAATGAAATGTTCGTCAATCCCGGTTATATCTTTAACTATCTTCCTCTCGAATACTCAATCGAGGAGTATATCCAGTTCATCGAGGGTAGTTATTAATAACAAGATGCGTTCATTAATAAAACTTACTATCGAGTCAATATAGAACAAGCGCCGTATATTAACTTGATAGTAGCAATAAACTTAAGATGAAAACGATTGAGATTGATAACCTCAACACAAGCGGTTTATTGGTTTAATCAATATAATTAATTCCCCTTGGCATATTAACCATGAGATGCATGCATTAATATTCCAAGTTTACTACCGTTGAAAGAACCGGATTAATAACAAGCGTATTAACCGATTGATTCTAGTAATAATTAATATGAGAAACAATACTAGTTGATACTTTAAGTAATGTTTAAGATATTAACATGAAATATGAATAAGAATTAATTAATACTCAAGGAAGAATATTAAAATATATGAATCCTACTATGATTAATATCAAGATGTTAACTAATTGTCATCTTAGTAACACTCCCCAATATTATCATAGAGGAAGAAATAGCTATTACTATAACCAATGTCAAGATGTTAACTAATTGTCATCTTAGTAACACTCCCCAACTTTGATATAGAGATAGTATTTTGAAAGAAAGAATTAATATTCAAGAAAGAAGATTAAAGAAAACAACTCACAACTTACAAATTCATTAAGCTTCAAAGTAGCAAAACCAAGATGGAAGAGTTTAGCTCCTCATTTGGAGACTAAACATGATGAAAAATATAAAGAAAGAGCTATTCTATACTGAGGTTAGATGTACAAAGGAATTGGATATCTTTTTGTGAAGGAAAGGAGGTGTATTTATAGGTTTTTGGGATGGGATTCGGGTACTCGATCGGGTATATACATGGTACCCGATCGAGTATGTGTGTAACACCCGATCCGAGGTATACTCGACCGGTTTCAGGGTATTTTCTAAGATTATACCCGATCGAGTATATAAGCATACCCGGTCGAGTATGCTTAGAAAATGGTATTTGAACCATACTCGACCGAAATTCTTTTGAAATTCAAAGGCATACCCGACCGGGTATGTCGGTCTACCCGATCGGGTATAGACACAAAATCGTGGTTGAAATCTTCCCTGCATGTTCCCTTGTCTTCGGATCTGATCCGATTTGAAGTTCCAACCTAATACCCGATCGAGTATAGCTAATACTCGACCGAGTATAGACCAAAATTCAGGATCTTCTTTTGTCTTTGAACTTTTGCACCTTCTCTTCACTTTTTGGGTTCATCAACTGTACTTTGAGTGACCAAAACCTACTTGAGCTCAGAATATATCTAATCTAACCTATTTACAAGAATTTAACAATCTAATCTATTACACCAAAAGTGTGTAATTTCCAAAGTAAAAGTCAAGCAAAACTAATTAAAAACATAAACATAGATATGGAAATTACGAACGTATCAGTGGGAGAGGACTGATTTGAGATGTTTGGCATCAAAACAAATCATGGTGGCCCTCCTCTCTTTCACTCATTGCCCAAAAGGAGACAAAGGGGCATTCCTACCCATCCCCCCTCCTCACTAGTTCGGCCAGAAGCAAGGGAAAGGAGGAAAGAACCTCTACAACTTCATCTTTCATAGCAAAATTCGAGTTGAGTTCAAACAAGAAAGTTGGGAGGAAATTAAAGAAGGAAAAAGCTAGGAAAAAGTGTGAAAATTAAGGTAATGACCTTATCATAACTTTTCCTTTGTTTTTCTTCTAGCATATAAGATATATATCATATGAAATACCTTTAGTATTGTTCTACATGATTTAAGTGTGGAATAATGGGTTGGAAAGTGATTCTAAGTCCAAAAACGGACTTAGAAGCCAAATCGACCGGTTTGCCGGAAAATAACCTTTTATAGGTTATTTGTGTTGATATGGGTTTTGTGATGATAAAACCTTGTTAGGAACTTGATTTAAAGTATTTTTTAGCTTCGCCGGAGTTTCGTCGGAGTTGGTCAAAGTTCGCCGGAGTTGGTCAAAGTTCGTCGGAGTTGGTCAAAGTTCGCCGGAATTAGTCAAAGTTCAATCGAGGAGCATAGAACGTGCTTAAGCTTAATTAAGGTGAGGATGACCGACTATGTTACTTATAATCTTTGGGTTAATTTCATGGGATTTCCTAAGTGAATACAAATGTGATGTGCATGGGTTGTTAATGGTTAATAATGCCTAAATAAAACTACTATTGATTTTAAGTATAGTATGCATGATACACAAATTTATGAATAAATTGTGTATGTTTAGATGTTATGAATATGTGTGTATGATGGTTGTACCAACCACGAATTTCATTTGAGATAGTATACTTTGATACCATGCGGAGAAGCCATGAAGGTATGAAAGTGATACTTGATATTGAGGCCAATCATGCATGAAGGAAGAATTATATTGAAATAAATAAATAACTAGCATTAAAATATTAGTTGGAAATGTTAGTTGAGAAATGGATGAATTAGATCCTAAGAATGAGAATTATAAAGAATCGGTGATTATGAGCTGGGCTCTAGAGCGATGTAGATAACGGTGATTATGAGCTGGGCTCTAGACCGTAGTAGATGACGGTGATTATGAGCTGGGCTCTAGACCGTAGTAGATGACGGTGATTATGAGCTGGGCTCTAGACCGTGGTAGATGACGGTGATTATGAGCGGGGCTCTAGACCGTAGTAGATAACGGTGATTATGAGCTGGGCTCTAGACCGTAGTAAATAATGATGAATTGATACTAAATGAACGGATTAACTATAATGTAATGATGCTCTAGATTGAGGGCCGTAGAGATTTAAACTTCGATTATACTTAGTATAGTTGTCATTGTACTTGTCAAATGCTTCCAAGTACTGACATCCCCTTCACGGGGGAGGCCACCTCACAGTTTCAGGTAGAACTTGAAGGTTGCTACTACCAGCCGCTGTTCGGGAAGTTCCTGAGAAGAAGACTTGGTTCGTGCTTCTTCCGTTCTCGTTTTGAAAACAATATGAATAATGCTCATGGATAATATTTTCTGAATAATTACTTTGGGGGCTTGCATGCCTAATTATGCCAAGTGTGGCTTGAACACATGTATCAATTGTTTCCGCTGCTTTAATAAATGTTTTACATTATGTTTGTTTATGGATGTACTATGTGTGAGTGGTATTCAAGACGCCTTGTATAGTATGGATGAGTCGAACTGCGGTTGACTATTCGTACTGTACGGCGGGTTGTTGACGTGTCCGGGTAGGTCCGGGGCGTGACAGCTGGAGGACGGAAGCCGACAAAGTCGACGGTGCTGATGACGGGACCCTCCTTGCCCGCCTGCAAACCGTCCTCCGCACCGGCAACTTTTCAAGGAGCCTCATTATTGAACCCCCCCCCCCCCCCCCGCGACTACATAAGGGCTTTGCAGCGGGGGGATCGATATGCTGAGGCCGAGGAGGTGGAGAAATACCACCAGCATCCGGATCAGCATCCCCCGAGGGCCGACAACAAGAACAACTGAGGGCCGGGGGCTCCTCCAAATCACCCCAAGTCTCAGGACCCTCTGATGACCGCCCTCGGCAAGGCCAAGCCAAGCCCGGGGGAGGTTATAAGAACAGCCCTAAGACTTGGGCACAGCCCATCCTCCTGGACCGCCCCCGGACACCATTGACGCACCCGTCAGCATCATCCTTGATTTTGCCGAGGAGAGGGGCCTTGTTGAGCGCGATTCTCGCGCACCCCCGAAGGTACATGCTATCAGCCCTCAGTTCCCATACTGTCGCTTCCATCGGCACCAGGGGCACAGAACCGATGACTGCCATCAGCTGAAAACGGCCATCGAGAGATTAATACAAGCGGGACACCTGTCCCAATTTGTTCAGAGCCCTCGGCAGGAGGGACCTTCTCATCAAGGGCCTCCCCGAGGGCACCACACGAAGGTGAACGCTTGGGTGAACCCGAATACCATCCCCCTCAGCAAGAAGAGGGAGATCGGAAACTTGGAGGAGGAAGAGGAGGAGTACCCCCACTACCAGGAGAAAAAACGCCACATCCTCATGATCACATGCGGCAATATAGGGGGCGATTCCACCAGCCAACGGAAGAAGTGGGCTCAATCGCTTTACGTGGGGGAGGTCACTCATATGCCCCCGGTAAAGCGACTGAGGGAGGAACCCATCACCTTCACCAACGCAGATCTCCCTCCTACTTCTTCTCCTCACAGGGATGCCTTGGTGATTCGGACTGAAATAAACGACACCATCATTCACCGAACTTACATTGACACGGGCAGCTCCGTCAATGTAATGTACCTCAGCACCTTCAGAGAGCTGCATCTGGAGAGGGGGTCCCTTCGGCCCATTAAGACCCCTCTTGCCGGCATCACCGGCGATACTATTGATTCCGAGGGGGTAATAACCCTCCCGGAGATCTTCGGCGACGGGCTCCATAGAGCCCAGCTCAAAGTGGAGTTCGTCGTCGTCAACATCGACTGCGCCCACAACATTATCCTCGGCCGGCCAGCCCTCGAGGACCTCGAGGCCATCATCTCCATGAGGCACCTCTGCCTCAAGTTCCCCGCCGAGGGGGGCATTGGCTACTCCCGGGGGAATCAGAAAATTGCTCGTGCTTGCTATCTTCAAGTCACTAAGAAAGTAAGTAAGACGGAATTCCGTGTTGACACCATCACCGGAACCATCGACCAAGAAGAAAAGAGGCCGAGGGTTGAACCAGCCGAGGACGTAGAAGACTTTGCACTCGATCCGGCCAAGCCGGAGAGAGTCGTGAAGATTGGAGCCCAGCTCCCTGAAGATCTGAAGACCGGTATCACCGACGCCCTCTGCACCTACTCCACTGTCTTTGCATGGGGGCCGGAGGACATGTCGGGAATAAGCCGAAGGGTCATCACCCACCGCCTCTCGGTGGACCCCTCGGCAAAAGCAGTACAACAACGAAGAAGACCCCTCTCCGCCGAGAGGAGGGAATTTGTGAAAAAGGAGGTCGCCATGCTCCTCTCTATTAAGCACATCAAGGAGGTGAAATACCCCTCATGGCTGGCAAACGTGGTCCTCGCACAGAAGCCCCCTACCTTCCGCATGTGCGTGGACTACACGGATCTCAACAAGGCGTGCCCTATGGACCCTTTTCCTTTGCCCAATATCGATCAACTTGTAGATGAGACCGCGGGATGTGAAATCATGTCATTCCTCGACGCATTCCGCGGGTATCATCAGATCTTCATGCATGAAGAGGACGCCGAAAAGACAGCCTTCATGACTCCCGAGGGCATCTTCTGCTACCTAGTGATGGCCTTCGGCCTAAAGAACTCAGGGGCCACTTACACCCGGATGGTGGCTGGAGTCTTTCAAACCGTCCTAGGGTGCACCATGGAGGCCTATGTTGACGACATGATCGTCAAGAGCAAACAATCTTCCAGCCATGCCGACGACCTCCGGGAAATCTTCGCCATCATGCAAAAATTCAACCTTCGGCTAAATCCGAAGAAATGCACCTTCGGCGTCCAAGGGGGCAAATTCTAAGGCTACATGGTGAGCCGAAGGGGTATTGAGGCCAATCCCGAGAAGATCCAGGCCATCATCAACACAGAGCCCCCACGCAACGTGAAGGAAGTTCAACGGTTGACGGGCCGCCTGGCAGCCCTCAACCGCTTTCTATCTAAATCAGCGGAGAAGTCTCTACCCTTCTTCCAGATCATGAGGAAGACGGCTGGCTTTCAATGGACTCCAGAATGCCAGGGGGCTTTCGACGAGCTCAAACGATATCTATCTTGACCCCCTGTGCTCTCAAAACCAAAGATAGGGGAGACCCTCTATCTCTACCTTGGGGTCAGCCCGGCAGCCATCAGCGCTGTACTCATCCGGGAGGAAGACGGCATTCAACATGCCATCTTCTATGTAAGCAAGACCCTAAGGGAGGCCGAGCTCAGGTACTCTCCTGTGGAAAAAACGGTGTTAGCCATCGTTTGGACCGTCAAGAAGTTGGGCCATTACTTTCAGGCTCACCCGGTTCAGGTCCTCACTCATCAACCCCTCGGCGCCCTCATGAGGAGCCCCACCAGCTCCTCCCGCATGGTGAAATGGGCTATCTTCTTGAGCCAGTACACCATTGACATCCGCCCGAGGCCTGCCATCAAGGGCCAAGCCCTGGCGGACTTTGTGACGGAGTGTACCGCAAGGGCAGCCACAGACGGGGAGCCCTCGGCTGCCTCGGATGACTGGTGGACCCTCTACACTGACGGCTCCTCCGCGACCAAAGCATGCGGGGGGGGGGGGGGGGGGGGGTAGTCCTCATTACTCCCGAGGGCTTCAGAGCCTACTATGCAATCCGCTTCTCCTTCAAAGTCTCCAACAACGAGGCCGAGTATGAGGCCGTCCTATGTGGCCTTCAGCTAGCAGCCAACATGAAGGCTCGGCAGATCCATATCAAATGCGACTCCAAGTTGGTCGTTGGCCAAATCTCCTAGGAATATGAGGCCAAGGAGGGAAGAATGAAACAGTACAAGGAAGCGGCCAAGGAGTTGCTTAAGGTATTTGATGCACACTCTCTCACCCAAATACCGAGGGCTCAGAACTCCGAGGCCGACATACTATCTAAGCTCTCGGTCGACTCCCCCGAGCACATCTCCAAGATTGCTATAATGGAGGAACTCAGCCTCTCAAGTATCCATGCAAGCCCCGTTATTAACATACAACAACGCCAAGAGGATTGGATCTCAGATATCACCGCCTTCATCTCCGCAGGGCAGCTACCCGAGAATGAGACCCGCGCTAAACTGGCAAAACTGAGGGCTCCTAGCTACACCATTGAAGACGGAAGGCTCTACAAACGGTCTTACAACGGCACGCTACTTCGGTGCCTCCATCAGGATGAAGCCGAGGTCGCGATGGAGGAGGTGCACAGTGGCACTTGCTCAGCTCACCAGGGACCCTTCTCCATGTCCCGAAGGCTCATTCTCCAAGGCTACTTCTGGCCAACCATGGCCAGGGATTGTGCTGACCTTGCCCGAAGACGCCCCGCATGCCAACATTTCCAGAAAGCCCCCGGCAGGCCAGCGGTCAACTATGCCCCCATCAGCACATCCGTCCCCTTCGCTCGATGGGGCATAGACCTTGTAGGCCCTCTGCCGAGGGGTACCTCCAACAACAGGTACATCATTGTGGCCATCGACTACTTTACCAAGTGGGTGGAGGCTGAGCCCCTCGCCAGCATCACGGAGGCAAAGTGCCATCACTTCGTCCTCAAGAACATCCTCACAAGGTTTGGCGTCCCCCAGCAGATCATCTCCGATAACGGAACACAATTTGAGGCAGCCCCCTTCTGTGCCCTTCTGGAGGCATGGGGCATCAAACACACCTTCTCCTCCGTTGCCTACCCTCAAGGCAATGGGCAAGTAGAGAATGCCAACCGGACCTTGCTCGAGAGCCTCAAAAAGAAGCTGGAGGCCGAGGGCGGTGGCTGGGTGGAAGAACTCCACAACATCCTTTGGGCCTACCGCACCACCCCTCGACGAGCAACAGGTGAAACACCCTTCTCCCTCTGCTACGGTTTTGAAGCCAAAATTCCTACGGAAGTCACCCTTCCCACCCGGAGGGTGATCCAATATGACCCCGAGGTCAACGACAGCAACATGGCCCTCGACCTCCACTTCCTTTCAGAACGCCGGGAGCAAGCCTTCATCCGGGCAGAAAACTACCGAAGGCAAGTCAAAGGCTACATCGACGCCAAAGTTCGCACCCGAGAATTTCAAGTGGGGGACTATGTCCTCCGGAGGACGGAAGCCAGCCAACCGACCGAGGGAGGAAAAATGGCACCGAAATTCGAAGGCCCCTACATCATAGCAGCCATCATCAAACCTGGGACTTACAGACTCAAACGCCCCAACGGGAAAGAGGTCCCTAGGCACTGGAATGTACACCATTTAGTTAAATTTTACCAATGATGTAAGAGCGGCCAAGCCCTCATAACTAGTGAATGTACTATCCTATGGCCCAAGGCCTCCACTTTTGAGGAATGAAGACACATTCAAGACACCAAGCCCTCATACTGACTACAGGCCCCAGGCCTCACCACGAGAAGAACCCCCTCCGACACCAAGTGCCGAGGGCGGACACCATCAACACCTACAAAAACAGTGAAAACACCATGTGTTTTCGAACGAGACCCTCGGTACCAAGTACCGAGGGTGGGAACTCCCATCACCGACGACAAGAAACACCAAGTGTTTCATTTCCCTTCGGCACTCAGTGCCGAGGGTACACCTCCATCATCAACATCAAAACGAAGAAAAACACCAAATGTTTCAAAGAAGACCCCTCGGCACACAGTGCCAGGGATATGCTCTCCTATCAACTTCCAAACATCTGTTGGGAAACACCAAGTGTTTCCTCCGAAGGCCCTCCGGCACCAAACGCCGAGAGCGAACACTCTAATCAAAACACCAAGTGTTTCATTTGAAGACCCTTCGGTACCAAGTACCGAGGGTAAACACCTCCATCAACTACAACAAAGGAGAACACCAAGTGTTCCTACAGAAGACCCCTCGGTACCAAGTACTGGGGGCTATATATCGAAGCTAACACCAAGTGTTGTTTCTAAAGCTGTACCCCACGAGGACACATATACCGAAGGCGCCACCATCGGTGCCGGCGGCACTAAGTGCCCCCGGCCATTTGCAATTGGTTTGAAAATGAAAACCCTTCCTTGAAACGCTTTCCGCGTCAATACCCCCAGGGTATGACAGGCATGAGAAATGCCCAGGATTCGACTTTCAAAAACGGAACGCTTTCCGCGTCATCACCCCAAGGGTATGACAGGCATGAGAAATGCCCAGGATTCGACTTCCAAACCGAAACGCTCCACGCGCCACCACCCCAAGGGTGTGGCAGGCCACGGACTATGTCTAGCGCCGAGGGGACGACTTTCAAAACTGAGGCGCTTTCCGCGCCATCCCCCAAGGGGAGGCAGGTTACAGACCACCATATCTTGTGCCCAGGAAACGACCCTCGATCCCCTCGGAACTCGGAAGGTTAACCCGAGGGAAGAGAGCCATTGGTGTATTCTGATGGTCTCCTGATAGGCCCAGCCTTACCAAGAAACCAAGTTTCTTGATGCCTTCCCTTCACCACCAACCAAAAAAAAGGGGGGGGTGAAGGGGAGTAGACTCAGCGAGAAATCAAAGAGTAGACTCCAACAGATCACAACATGCTGAGGGCTCCCCCACGGGAACACCTCCGGTAATTAAAGGCTCCTATTTCCCGAAGGATACTACTCAAACAAATATCATCAAGAAACGGCTAAGTCCACTGCTTGGTCACCTCCGGTCACACAAGCACCGAAGGCTTCAACAATACAAAGGGACTGGACTATCCTAAGTCCACTAAACGGTACTTCAAACAAATACCGAGGGCATCTGTTATGCACTAATACCGAGGGCCCTTACCCCATGACAAGGGACACAACTGGCTAAGTCAAACTCTACAACTTTTCAAGTAATCGCCGAGGGCACATACTCCTCACTGGCTTTCTTTACAACAACAGGAGTCCACACTTTTCCTAAGTCCACACTTTTGGAAAACGACAACAGCCAGAGGCTAATATATCACCCGACAACCGAAGGCATCTATTACAAATCATCAAAGGCCAAACCGAGGGGGTTTATTCCAAAATATTTGCCCCTCGGTCAGACTCCTCACTGACCGAAGGTTCAACATCTACGACACACTTTGAAATTTTTCTAAGTCCCACATATTTGGCCCTCAGCCAAATACTCATACAACACAAGGGCATCACGATCACCCGAAGGGTCCTATTCATATACCCGGAGGGGTCTACATCCGGAAGCTCAACATCAATTTACGCTTAGAAAATATTCTAAGTCCTAAATGAGTAGCCCCCGGGCATCTCGCAAAAGTGATGCAGAGTCAGAGGGCACCTATCACCCGAAGGCGACACAATGAAGCAGTACTTAAAAAAAATTCTAAGTCCTAAAGATTGGGCCCCCGGCCCAATCAATATTACAGCTAAGGGAATATGATAGCCGAAGGCTACGCGATGCAACAGCACTTAGAAAATTTTCTAAGTCCTGCATATTTTCCTCCCGGACAACTACTCATACATCAGGAAGGGATGCCATCTCCCGAAGGCTCCCAAGGGAAAATCTACACTTAGAAATCTTTCTAAGTCCTACATATTTCCCCCTCATCTCAAGGGACCTAATAGCCGAAGGCTACCTATCAATCAAAGGCTAAGTACATAAGGAACCAACTACCGAAGGCTACAACCGTATTCAAACACTTAGAAAATATTCTAAGTCCTAGACATACATTCAAAAGGAGAAGACATACATTCAAACATAGGGCGCATTCAAATGTGAAGAGCCCGGAGGCAGCATGCATTCATCAAGAACAAAAGTAAGTGTAAAATTACAAACAGGCCGAAGCCGAAGGATCAATGGTGTTCATTACAAAAATTTGTTCAAGAATTTCTAAAGTACAAAATCACTCAACAACTTCAACAACGTCATTTCCGGGGGCCGCCTCCTCCGATGGCTTCGAAGTAACCTCTGCATCGGCCTCAGGTTCGTCACCCTCGGCTTCCTTCATGAGCTCTGTATCCTCTAGGTCTGGCCTCTCGACATCGGAGGGGAGAGGAACGCGGACGTCTGGCTGCAGGGGGGAAGCCCGTATGCCGCCGGGTCGAAGTCCTTTGGCTCAATCTTCAAGTGGCGAGCCATCCTCCGGTAGATGAGGGCTTGGGTGAAAAACTCGCCCCCATCATAATATTGTTTACCCTTTCGGGAAACCCACTCCACACCTGGCCCATCGCACCACTCGTCAACCGAGGACTCGACGACCGAGGACAGCCATTGCTTGTGCTCCTCGGCCCGCCACCCCCCTGCCAAGAACCCCGAGATTGCGTCCCCTCGGGCTATCTCGACGGCTTCCATCTTCGCGGCCTCGCCCTCCCTGGCAGCTCTCTCCAAAGCCTCAGCTGCGGACCTCTCAGCCTCCGCCCTGCCCCGATCTGCGGCCTCCGCCCGCAGGGTCATCTGCCGAAGGCTCTCCTCCAGCATAGCCATCTGCCGGACAGCATCGGCATTCTGGCGGATGAGCTCCCGCATCTTAGCATCCTGCTCAGCCTTGCGAAGGCGCCACTCCTCTAGCCACCGGGCTTGCTCTCCGAGGGCAATGCAGGTCTACAAAAAAAGGAGAGATAAGTTAGGAAGGCCGTACATTATTCCCTAACTCAAACAAAACGGTAAACTATCAAAGAAAAACTCACCGTAAGGGAAGACCGGAGGATCCTGTCCTCGAGGGCTTGGTCGTCATCATCCCCGAGGGCTGCCCTGTCAATATCGAGGGTTATACCACTCAGAAGCGCCCTCGGATCCGCCGTGCCATTCATCACAGCCGTACCAACCGGGACGGAGATCGTCAGAACCTCGGAGGATGGCTCTCGGACACTCCCCTGGACTTTCGCCACCGGCATCTCCTCGTGCGCCCCGGAGGCGGGGCAATCATCAACAATGACCACCGGGGGGCTTTTCTTCTCGGCGTCCCCGGTCTTGGGCTTTTTGCTCTCAGGAGCCTTGCCCGTGCCTTTCCTCTTGGTAGCGGCAGCTGTATCAGTGTTTGGGGCCGCCGATGGCCCCTCCGGCTTCTTGAAGAAGTCACCGGCGGGTTTTGGGGCACCCGCATCCGTCCCCCTCGGGGCCTTGGAAGGTTTTTTCTTCTTCAGATCTGCGAGCTCCTTGACATTCATCATTTTCACTGGGATACCTGCAAAAATAATATGGGGTTAAAATCGAGGGGTTACTAACCGAAGGCACAAGGAATAAAAGAACGAACCGATAAACTATGTGCTAAGATATAAAAACCAAGGGCCCTCGTAGACTACCTCCTGCTCCCCCGAAGGCCTCATCAAAAACGGGATACTTCTCGTCCGCTTCCCCAATGAAGCGGTATCTCCGAAAGCCGAGGGCGTAGAGTTCCTTGTCGGCAGTGCGACCCTCCGGGATTTTGGCTATTATCAGGCCATCTTTCTCGAGAGCGGCGCTTCCAACCTTCGGATGTCGACGGAAGCGATCCCGAAGTTCCGCCGGAAATGGGTTCTCGGCAACTCTGACGTAGCACCAACGCTCCTTCCAGCCCTTATTGGACGAAGGCGCCTCCGTAAATAGCTTCCACCTGGCTATCTGCTGCAGGTTGGCGAAGCCCTCGGCATTCGCGTGACCCCCTCGGCAGAGGTTGAAGCTCTGGAAGAACAAGTCCAGGCTGGGGGGTCACCCCTCGGACCCTGCAGAGGCTCAAAAAACCCGTCACATAGGAGTGGCTATTAGGTGTCAGCTGGCAGGGGACCAAGCCAACGAACCTAAGGTACTCCCGGAGGAAGGGGTGCAGAGGGAACCGAAGGCCCATGGAGACCGACAGTACGTGTACTACAATACACCCCTCGGGCGCCCGAGACAGCACATCGTCGACTCCCGGCTCGACCACCACGGCCGAGGGCCCTACGTGTAGCTGCGTGACGTAGAGATCCGCCCTGTCCGCCTTCGATTTTATCTCCAAGGCAGCAGTATTGAGCCAGGAATACCCCTCCGGCATATCTATGGGTTTCCCCTGATCGGCAGCAACGATCTTCTTCTTGGGGGCAACTACCTTGGCCTTCTTCTTCCCGGGGGCCACCCGGATGGGAACTGCGTTCAGCGGCTGAGAGGTACTGGCCTCACCAGCACCCCGAGGGGGAAGGACGGCCACGGTCATCCTCGTCCTCTCCTTTGCTTCCTCCTCCTCAGCAACCTGCATGGCGAGGGCCAACTCTTCGTCTTCCACCTCCTGCTCAAAGCCTTCGGCTTCAACTTCGGCTAGCAGCTCCTTCTGCACTTCTACTGCCATCGCAACGTCCTCCTGGGCAGAGGACTGTGCACTGGAGGACTCCACATCCGAGAGGACTTCATCCTCCATCGAGGGCGCCCTCGAGATGTCTTGAGAATCACTCTGGGACGACATTATGGCTCTAGCTCGAGGGCTCGGGAGAACTAAGGTTTTCCTAGAAAATTCTATCTCCTAACCTAAGGGCACAAGGCACAGCTAGCTAGAGAGGTAAAGGGGAAGTGGAGAACTGACCTTGAGAACAAAGGATTCAACCGAGGGCTGCTGTTTCTCTCTCTAGAAATTTTGGCAGAGCTTCGCTAAGGATGTTGGATGCGTAAAGGAGGAATGGCATTGGCTTGGGGTATTTATAGGCGCTGGAATCCGGGCTTGGGCCCGGGAACCGGGCCTCCGGACGGACCGTCATCATTACGCACCGTATTTTCACCCAACCGGTGACACCGCCCACGGACAGCCAACCGCCACGCGCCACGTGTACCCCCCAACGGCTATAACCTGACGTTACATATTCCAACGGCTACATTCTTTGAGCCCCCGGATATTCCGACATCACTCCACTTCATCAAGGAGGGCCTCCGGGTACACTTACCCAGAGACGCCCCCGGTTTGTGCCCCACACAGTACATAACAGACGCCTTCGGCATCACTCTTTCAGAAACCCAGGGCTTCATATCAGGCCACCCCTCAGGGATTCCCCCTTAGCACTGTAAGGACCGGGTAGCCCCCGGGAAGTTGATTCATTGACGGATAGCCTACGGCACACAGGTAATGGGAGCCCCCGGATGTCCCCATCACCAACTAATCAACAAGCAGGGGACCCCCCGGTGACAATTCAACTACTGCCCTCATCCATCGCGCCCTCGATCCCCAGATTGAGGGGCTCCCCTTCGGCACCCCCGGGACATCAGCAGCAAGCCTTCAGCTAATCAACACATGGGCCCTCAGGAAAAGGAGAGCCTTCGGCATTACCGTTATTCTTTGTTTTTGACCAAGGTTTCACATTTTCGATTCATCGTTGGGAGAATTCGGTGCACTCTTTTTCCCTCATTAGGATTTTTTCCCCCCAGGGTTTTTCCTAATGAGGTTTTTAACGAGGCATCCCCCCAAAATGAAACGAAAAGCGTCAGCCTTCGTCCCACAACAACAACGCAACTACTCTACTCCTTTTCACCACTTTACAAGTGCCTCAAGGAGTGGGGGACTGGAGGACCCCCTCGGGAAAATCATTAAATCACAAAATTGGTGAAGAATTCCAACAAACGGCAAAGCAAGCCCTCAAGTCCCGACATGTGGGTAACTGAGGGACTGCCTTCGGCAGGGACATGCAAGCGACAAACCAACCTCAGAAGACACAAATTACTCCTTTTCCCTCAAGTACCTTTCGGCAAAAGGAGTGAGGGACTCCTGATGGAGTATATGGCCCGGGAACACCCGGCCCACAGACTCCTACTACTCCAGTGAAAGCCCAACAGGCCCAACAGGCCCAAATCACAGCGCCCAGAGTACCAAGCAGCCCGCAAAGCGCACCAAGGGTGCCTTCGGCCCCCCGGCCGAAGGCTCTAAACTCTCACAGAACGGGTTTTTCAAGCAAACTAAGAAACTGGGAGAAAAACGGCAGAAAACAGTAGCCCTCGGCATCTGGAGCCCTCGGCACTCAGGGGTCCTCGGCACTAAGAGCCCTCGGCTAGTCCTCTGCAGCCGAGGGCATCTCTCCCGACATGATATCCGCATCACATGCGTACAGATCACCGTACCCTGTACAGACATCCCATCCAACAGCCGCATTAAATGCGGCCACATGCGGCTGCCAGCGCCAACCAGTTGAGGTGACCTCTCGGCCAATGGGCGCTTGACACGTGTCCCTATCCGGCATTTATTGCTACTATAAATAGCACCCCATTTCCCCATTTGTAACCATGACATTCATACTGAATACACTCTCTCTCTTACTTACTTATGCTCTGACTTCTCTCTAAGTTATTCTCAGCAATAACCCCTCGGATATATACCCCCCGGGTAGACTATCCATCAATTAAATTACCCAAAATAGGACTATATTCCAAAATAGGACCATCATGTTTTTATTCCCAAAATAGGACTAATTATTGCCATGTTTTGGCAGTACCAGACTTTAAACATGTCATTATTTTCCAAACTTGACAGTAATTACTCCTATTTTGGGAATAAAAATATGACAGTCTTATTTTAGAATTTTCAAACATTTTTACTCTTATTTCGGGAATTTTCCCTAAATATGGAGTATAATTTTAAATAAAATTTTCCAAAACTATTAAATTGCTGTCTATTTTACATTTTAACAGCTAATTATAAAAATATTGGATGGTCATAGTCTATTAGTCTTGTTGTCCCTATTTTTACATTTTGACAACTAATTATGTAGTCTTAAGATATCAAATACGGAGTATTTCGTATCTCATTTCAATCGGGTTAATGATTACGGCCTGTCAAAATTGTTAACAAAATAGGATGGGCATCATTCCACGAACGATGAACCACTGATTCTCAAGTACTCCTATGTCTTTCTTGTTATAGATTAGTACATTTTTTGTAATTTTCATTGAGCAACAAAACTTCATATTAATAATGATAACAAGAATTGAAAAATGGAGCGCGTTGAGAGGGTCTCTCTCTGGAACCTCCGTTCCAGACTCACGCTTCAAGATGGGCGCCGACTTTCCTTCGATTGAGCTGAGATTATGGTGTTTGTTGGTTGAATTTCACTCCAACCTTGAACTCCGGCGTTGTATTTGTCTCTGGAATACTGATTTGAGGCTACGCAGAACAAAATCGACCTGGTTCTTCGAAGACTACTGTTCACTTTTCGCAGGGTTTTCATCGCGAACTGGTTTAGATTCCTCTGAAATCTGGGACTCTGTGGTGCTCCGCACCTCCAGACGAGCTAGCATCGTTTGTTTTTGTACTCTGGTCTGAAACGCTCGTATCTAGGTCTGTAACAGATTTGTGCGATGCGAAAAACCAATCGCGAATTTGGGGGAAAACCCGGGATGCGAACCACACGGTCATCGTCTAGATTCGATGTGTTGGGAGATATTGATGTAGAATTTTGCCCGACAAATCCTCCTACGAACAAGAAGATGCCAGAAACTACTCCCCGTACAGGGGTTGAGGTAACTGCGAAAATCACTGCTGGGAAACTTCCTGCGCACATGGAGCTAATGTCTGCGAACAAGGGGATTACTGATCCTGGTGCAGGGGCTGCGGATGCTACTAAGAATAAGGAGTCTTCTGAGCCTGGTACAGGGGTTGCGGGTGATCCTTACAAACCTGCGAACAAGTTCACAGTTTTACAAAACTTGGAGGATGACTTCCCAGAATTGCAGACTGCAAATTTGGTTCAACTGGGAAAGAAAAATACTGCTGCAAAGGCTAATACTCCTGGGCTTGTCACTCCGATCTCTGCCCACACTTCTATGAAGGAAGCCCAGCTAGAAACTGCAAAGCCCACTGCCAGCAATGCTGGTCAAGCTAAGCAGACTGAAACTACAACTCCTGGACCTACTGCCAGTGAAGACAATGCCAATTTGGAAATACCACCAAAGGAGAAAGCATGGGCATCCCTTTTCAAGGATAACCGAGACCCTTCAAACGGCCTAAAATTGAGGTATATTCCGCCGAAAGGCAAATCCTTAGACTTTGGTGATAGAATATTGCCCTCTATGATTGAGATGTGGGGATTTTGTCTTGTTGGATATATTACTGGAAAATTTCCCGGACTTAAGGCCATTTATGACTTGAAGAATACCTGGGGTGTGAGTTGCCAAATCAAAACACATGCTAAGGGATGGATTATTTTCAAATTCCAAAATGATGGGGATAAAGAAAAAGTGTTGAATGGGGGTCCCTATACCATTTTTGGAATGCAACTATTGTTAAAATCACTTTCAGAGGACTTCTCTTTCGATGATGATGAATTTCTTAAAGTCCCCATTTGGGTTAAATTTCCCAATCTACATATGAAACTATGGAATGAAGAGGCTATGAGTGAGGTTGCATCTATGGTAGGGGTCCCGCTTTCTACGGACAAGGTCACTCAAAATAGGAGCAATCATCATTTTGCTAGAGTTCTAATTGAGGTGGATGTGTCTAAACCGCTCCGGTTATCATTTCCTATACGATTACCTTCTCGTAAAGTAGTCAATCAAATGGTAGTTTATGAAACCTTCCCCAATTTCTGTTTCCATTGTAAAGTGTATGGGCACCACCCTTTCATTTGCAAAAAATTGGCATCAAAAGAACGCGACTTGGCTATTGTTGATAAGAAGGAGGATACTGTGAATGAGGTTTCTCAAGTGGAAATTGTGGAAATTGTGGTACCTGCTGCCCTGCCAGCTGCCCAGGAGCCTCCAGATGTTGCTGCTCACCCGACCGGGTGCTGCTCTGACCCGACCGGGTCTACTGGACAGACACTGTCCCAGGGGCCTGCCAGCGCTAGTTTGCATACCGACCAAGGGATTGCAGAGACCGAGACTGTTGCCCAGGGGACTATAACAACTGTTGTGTCCGAATCAGAGGAGGATGATGACACAGAAGATGAGGAATCCGATAATGAGCCGAAAGATGAGGAGGAACAGAGAATTCTTGATGAATACTGGGAAAAAATTAGAAAATATAAGAAGATGAAGAAAAGGATGATAGCTGAGCTTGCTCCAATAGGTTTAGGCTAATTTGGTACGGTTTTTATATGGTTGTTTGTGTTCTGATTCCTCTGTTTAGATGGATGTGGGGAATGCCCATTATCTTGTTGATGCTTTATATTTAGGTTAGATCCATCTAACTTAGATAGTCTTCTCAGATTTTGTGTGATACATTGTAAAATGTTACTTTTGGGTGTCTTTTATATATACTTACATTTCATCCAAAAAAAAAAAATAATGATAACAAGAAAAATTATAATTTTAAAGTTATCATTAAGGTGAAGACCACTTTTTATTGGAACTGAGTCCTATATTTATGTATGAGCAAGTATATTTTTCATATACTCCATTAGGAAGAGATTTTTCATGAATGGAATATTTATTGAAACTTTTTCTCACTGGCGGCAATGTGAAACCTCTAAAACTAAACGTTCCGGAGTAGAGCTTCGGTAAAGTTTCGGATAACATATGGGACAGATCTGGTGCCCATTTTAAATTGGGATCGTTTTCAACCCCTTCATCTTGGGCACCAAAATTTACATGTACTCGTCAGGGCAGGTTTTGGGGGCAAGAGGGGCGACCGCCCTTGCCCGAAAAAAATAGAAGAAAAAATAGGTTCAAAATTATTTATTTATGAAGCCGTTTGGCAACACTGTTTTTCCGCTTATCAGACTTATGAGTCAACTTTTTCACCAAACACGTAACTTTTGCTTTCGCGCGCTGAATTGTGTAATAAGCAGAAAAAGTAAGGTTGAAGTTACTTTTCTGGCTGTATTGGCTGAAGTTACTGTAGATGACCATTTTAGCTATTTTTACATATAATTTTTTCTTTATTTTAATAATAAAATATATTTTAAAATCATTTTTTCTTAAATCAACAGAATCAGCCAATGTGGTCACTTCAGCCAGAACTTCATAAATTTCAGCAGAATCGGCCAAATCAGCCAATTTTCGTGCTACCAAACGGGGTCTATATATAGTGTGAGTAAACTTCTTTTTTTATTCTTAAGTTCAATTAATTAGGCCTAATGATTAATTTTGTTGATAATTTGAAAATTTAAAACATAAATAAAAGTTTTAAACAAAGATAAGTTTAAAACAGAATATATACATTAATTTTTAGCAGGATCGGTTGTAGTTTTTAAAAGTAATACAATTGTTGCTGCATAAATAAAAGACACGTCTTCCCGGTCCTCACAACTTTTTAGCTTTTAAGGTTTTTTATTCAATTTAATTATAACACAACAAATTTATATAATTATTTTAAAGCCCGTTTCTCTCAAATTTCACCCAAATTATTCATTTCTTTCCAATTTTCAATAACATATATTGAGTTCCTAATAGTAGCTGATGGATAGTCTACCCGGGGGTATATGTCCGAAGGGTTATTGCTGGGAATAACTTAGAGAGAAGTCAGAGCAAGTAAATGTAGAGAGAGAGAGTGTATTATAAATGTGGAGCGTTTTCAGCGTGGTTACAAATGGGGAAATGGGGTGCTATTTATAGTAGCAATAAATGCCGGACAGGGACACGTGTCAAGCGCCTATTGGCCGAGGGGTCACCTCAACTGGTTGGCGCTGGCAGCCGCATGTGGCCGCATTTAATGCGGCTGTTGGATGGGACGTCTGTACAGGGTACGGTGATCTGTACGCATGTGAGGCGGATATCATGTCGGGAGAGGTGCCCTCGGCTGCAGAGGACTAGCCGAGGGCTCTTAGTGCCGAGGACCCCTGAGTGCCGAGGGCTCCAGGTGCCGAGGGCTACTGTTTTCGCCGTTTTCTCCCAGTTCCTCTGTTTGTTCGAAATATCCATGCTGTGATAGTTTGGAGCCTTCGGCCAGGGGGCCGAAGGCACCCCCGGTGCGTATTGCGGGTTGCTTGGTACTCTGGGCGCCGTGATTTGGGCCTGTTGGGCCTTCTGGGCCTGTTGGGCCTCTACTGGAGTAGTAGGAGTCTGTGGGTCGGGTGTTCCCGGGCCATATACTCCATCAGGAGTCCCTCACTCCCTTTGCCGAAAGGTATTTGAGGGAAAAGGAGCAATTTGTGCTTGCCCTTTGATGTTGTCCTGTCGTGATCTCTGAAGTTGGTGAGGAGTTGTTGCTTTTATGTCCCTGCCGAAGGCAGTCCCTCAGTTACCCACATGTCGGGACTTGAGGGCTTGCTTTGTCGTTTGTTGGAATTTCACTAATTTTGTAATTTAATGATTTTCCCGAGGGGGTTCTCCAGTCCCCCACTCCTTGAGGCACTTGTAAAGTGGTGAAAAGGAGTAGAGTAGTTGTGTTGCTGTTGTGGGCCGAAGGCTGACGCTTTTCGTTTCATTTTGGGGGGATGCCTCGTTAAAAACCTCATTAGGAAAAACCCTGTGGGAAAAAATCCTAATGAGGGAAAAAGAGTGCACCGAATTCCCCCAATGATGAATCGAAAATGTGAAACCTTGGTCAAAAATGGAGAATAACGGTAATGCCGAAGGCTCTTCTTCTTTTGAGGGCTCATGTGTTGATTGGCCGAAGGCTTGCTGTTGATGTCCTGGGGGCGCCGAAGGGGAGCCGCTCAGTCTGGGGATCGAGGGCCTGATGGATGAGGACAGCAGTGAAGTTGTTATTGGGGGGTCCACTGTTTGTTGATTAGTTGGTGATGAAGATACCCGAGGGCTCCCATTACCTGTGTGCCATAGGCTATCCGTCAATGAGGCAACTCCCCGGGGGCTACCCGGTTCTTACAGTGCTGAGGGGGAATCCCCGAGGGGTGCCCTGATATGAAGCCTTGGGTTTCTGAAGGAGTGATCCCGAAGGCGTCTGTTATGTGCTTTGTGGGGCACAACCCGGGGGCGTCTCTGGGTAAGTGTACCCGGAGGCTCTCCTTGATGAAGTGGAGTGAAGTAGAGAACCCGGGGGCTTCGAGAATATAGCCGTTGGAAATATAGCCGTTGGAATATGTAGCGTCAGATTTATAGCCGTTGGGGGGGGGGGGGGGGGGTACACGTGGAGTGTAGCCGTTGGCTGCTCGTGGGCGGGCATCACCGGTTGAGTGAAACGACGGTGCGTAATGATGGCTTTGGCTGCTGGGAGCCCGGATCTCGGCCCAAGCCCGGATCTGGGAGCCTATAAATACCCCAAGCCAAGGCTATTCCTTCTTTACGCATCCAACATCCCTAGCGAAGCTCTGCCAAAAATTCTAGAGAGAGAAACTCAAGCCTTCGGTCAAAACTCAGCTTTCAAGGTCAGTGTCCCGCTTTCCCCTCAAAACTTTTAGTAAGTTCCGCCCTCTGGCCTTAGATTAGGGTTAGGGTCCTGTAGAAATCCTTCGAAATCTTAGGCACATTTCGTGATAAAAAATGTCGTCCGAGAGCGATTCCCAAAACATATCGGGGGACCCTTCGGTCGATGAGGAGCACGTTTCTGATGCGGAGTCCGTGAGCGAGCCCTCGGTCGGTGTTGATGCCGCCCAGGCCCGGGAGGTCCAGAAGGAACTCATTGCTGAGGTCGAAGCCGAGGGCTTCGAGCAAGAGTGCGAGGATGAAGACCTAGCCCTCGCATGGCAAGTAGCGGAGGATGAGGCGCAGAATGAGAGCACGAAGGTTACAATTGCTGTTCTCTCTCCCCCCCCCCGGGGGGGGGGGGGGTTCTAGGGAAGCAAGTAGCTCGAGGCCGCTAGATCCGATACCTCTGAGGGCGGTCTCCGGGTTGAAGAAAAAGAAGGCGAAGGCCGCTACCAAAAAGAAGGAGAGGGCTGTCGATCAAGGAAAGCAAGTGGACATGCCCGAGGGGTACAGTTGGTTGAACACTGAGGCCCTCGAGATTAGGTCGAAAGCCGATAGGGCAGATCTGTACGTGACTCAGCTGCACGTGGGGCCCTCGGCCGAAGTGGTGGAGCCAGGTCCTGACGACGTGTTGTCCAGGGGGCCCGAGTGGTGTATCGCCATTCATGTCCTCTCGGTTTCTATGGGACTTAGGTTCCCTCTGCACCCGTTCCTTCGGGAGTACCTGAGGTTTGTTGGTTTGGTCCCCTGCCAGCTTACGCCCAACAGCCACTCCTACATTGCGGGGTTCCTCCAGCTCTGCAAGTCCCGATGGGTGAAGCCCAGCCTGGATCTATTCTTCCAGAGCTTTAATTTGTGCCGGGGGGGCACGAAAACGGCGAGGGATACGCAAACCTGCAACAGATTGCCCGTTTCAAACTATTCTCCGATGCCCCTTCTTCAAACAAAGGATGGAGGGAACGTTGGTGCTATGTGAAGTTGGGCAAGAACCCATTCCCGAGGGAGCTGCGCGATCGATTCCGAAGGCACGAAAAGATCAGGAGTGCTGCCCTCGAGAAAGACGGTCTAAAGCTGGCCAAGTTCCCGGAAGGGAAAAATAAGAATGTGGCGATCAAAGATTGCACCGTCGAGGAGGATTTATACACCCTCGGGTTCCGGAGGTACCGCTTCATAGGGGAGACCGATGAGAAGTATCCTCCCTTCAACAAGGCCTTCGGAGGAGCCGGAGGTAGGAGCTGAGGGCTTTAGATTTTTGTACTTAGTTTTTTTTTGCTTGGATGTCATTGTCCCTTCACTTAGAGCCGTCGGCCTAATCCTTTGTCGTATTTTTGCAGGTATCCCCGTGTCCATGGTGAACGTGAAGGGCCTCGCTCGCCTGAAGAAACAGGACCCGAAGGGGTCGAGACAGGGCAACCAGAAGCCCGCCACTGCCTTTTTCAAGAAAGCCGAGGGTGATGCCGCTGCCAGCAAGAGGAAGGCGGCGACCAAGGGGTCCCCCACGGCTACCAAAAAGCCAAAGAAGGGGGATATCACCGATAAGGAGCCCCCGGTCATGATTGTTGATGAGCACCCCACCTCCGGGGTGCATGTGGAGAAGCCGTCGGGTGGAACGCCGGCGGGGGCAGAGGAGTTGCTGCCTGAGGTCCTCCAAGTTTCGTTTTCGAGGGGTACATCTCTGGCCAGCGGCGATGTCGACCCGGGGGCCATCTTGAGGGGCATAACCCTTGAGACGGATAGGGCTGCCCTCGGGGTTTATAATGATGCGGCCCTCGAGGACCACATTCTCCGCTCCTCCCTCTCTGTAAGTGTTCACTTGGCTTTCTCCATCTTCTCCTTTGATCATTTTGTGTGATTGCCTTTAACCGTTTTTGTTGTTGATCTGCAGGCTTGTCTAGCCCTCGGCGAACAGGCCCGGAGGCTTCAAGAATGGCGCCTTCACAAAGCGGAGCAGGACGTCAAAATGAGGGAGTGTATCCTCAAGAACAAAGAGGCGGTGAAGCTGGGGGCCAGGTTAGAAGAGGAGCTTCGGCAGATGAACCTAAAATTGGAGGCTGCAGAAAAGGGCAAGGCTGATGCTGAGGCCGCTGCTGAGGAGGCCAGGAGAGCTGCCAAAGAGGCCGGGGATTCCAAGGCGTTAGCCGTCGCCAAGGCTCAGGAGGAGGCCGTTGACGCTTTCGTCACCGAGGGTTGGAGAGCCGAGGGGCGCAAGATGTGGGTGTCCTCGGTCGTGGAGGCATGCGTTGATGAATGGGCTGAGGGCCCTGGGTGGGAATGGATGGCCTGGAAGGGCAGAGAATATTATGAGGCCGGCGAATTCTTCACCCAGGCCCTCATCTATCGGAGGATGGCCCGACACTTGGGTATTGAGCCAAAGGATTTCGCCCCCTCGGCATATGGCCTCCCTCCCATGCAGCCTGATGTCCGTGAATCCCTTCCCGAAGGTGTACAACGGCCCGACCTTGAGGACACAAAGCTGAAGAAAGAGGCCGAGGACAACGCTGTTGAGGCCAGAGCGGAGGTATCGTCGAGGCCGGCTGCAGAGGACGCCCCGGGGAATGATGCTGTCGAAGTTGTTGAGTGATTTTATACTTAGGAATGTCTGAACATATTTTGTAATGAACAACATTGATCCTTCGGCTTCGGCCTGTTTGTAATTTTACACTCACTTCTGTTTTTTATGAATGCATGCTGCCTCCAGGCTCTTCACATTTGAATGCGCCCTATGTTTTGAATGTATGCCTTCTCCTTTTTGAGTGTATGTCTTCTCCTTTTTGAATGTATTCCTAGGACTTAGAATATTTTCTAAGTGTTTGAATATGGTTGTAGCCTTCGGTAATTGGGCACCCTATGCTGGATATACAACCGAGGGCCCAGCAATAGTTAGAACTTTAGAAAATTTTTCTAAGTGTTGATTCCTTGTGTACTGTAGCCTTTGATTGATAGGTAGCCTTCGGCTATTAGGTCCCTTGAGATGAGGGTGAAATATGTAGGACTTAGAAAGATTTCTAAGTGTAGATTTTCCCTTGGGAGCCTTCGGGAGATGGCATCCCTTCTTGATGTATGAGTAGTTGACCGGGGGGAAAAATATGTAGGACTTAGAAAATTTTCTAAGTGTAGATTTTCCCTTGGGAGCCTTTGGGAGATGGCATCCCTTCTTGATGTATGAGTAGTTGACCGGGGGAAAAATATGTAGGACTTAGAAAATTTTCTAAGTGTAGATTTTCCCTTGGGAGCCTTCGGGAGATGGCATCCCTTCTTGATGTATGGCCTTCGACTGTCATATTCATCTAGCTGTAATATTGATTGGCCGGGGGGCCATCTTTAGGACTTAGATTTTTTTTAAGTGCTGCTTCCTTGTGTCGCCTTCGGGTGGTAGGTGCCCTCTGGCTCTGCATCACTTTTGCGAGATGCCCGGGGGCTACTCATTTAGGGCTTAGAATATTTTCTGAGCGTAAATTGATGTTGAGCTTCTGGATGTAGATCCCTTGTGTTGTATGAGTCTCTGGCCGAGGGCCAAATATGTGTGGAATCATGTTGTTATGAAGAAAGCCAATGAGGAGTGTGTGCCCTCGGCATACACTTTGAAAAGTTGTAGAGTCTGACTTAGCCAGTTGTGTCCCTTGTAATGGGGTAGGGGCCCTCGGTATTAGTGCATAACAGATGCCTTCGGTATTTGTTTGAAGTGCCGTTTAGTGGACCTTGGATAGTCCAGTCCCTTTGTATTGTTGAAGCCTTCGGTGCTTGTGTGACCGGAGGTGACCAGGCAGTGGACTTAGCCGTTTCTTGATGCTATTTGTTTGAGTAGTATCCATCGGGAAATAGGAGTCTTCAATTACCGGAGGTGTTCCCGTGGGGAGCCCTCGGCATGTTGTGATCTGTTGGAGTGTACTCTTTGATTTCTCGCCGAGTCTACTCCCCTTCACCCCCCCCCCCCCCTTTTTTTTGGTTGGTGGTGAAGGGAAGGCATCAAGAAACTTGGTTTCTTGGTAAGGCTGGGCCTATAAGGAGACCATCAGAATACACCAATGGCTCTCCTCCCTCGGGTTAACCTTCCGAGTTCCGAGGGGATCGAGGGTCGTTTCCTGGGCACAAGATATGGTGGTCTGTAACCTGCCTCCCCTTGGGGGATGGCGCGGAAAGCGCCTCATTTTTGAAAGTCGTCCCCTCGGCGCTAGACATAGTCTGTGGCCTGCCACACCCTTGGGGTGGTGGCGCGGGGAGCGTTTAGGTTTGGAAGTCGAATCCTGGGCATTTCTCGTGCCTGTCATACCCTTGGGGTGATGACGCGGATAACGTTCCGTTTTTGAAAGTCGAATCCTGGGCATTTCTCATGCCTGTCATACCCTGGGGGTAGTGACGCGGAAAGCGTTTCAAGGAAGGGTTTTCATTTGCACACTAGTTGCAAATGGCCGGGGGCACTACGTGTCGCCGGCACCGATGGTGGCGCCTTCGGTATATGCGTCCTCGTGGGGTACGGCTTTTAGAAACAACACTTGGTGTTAGTTTCGATGTGTAGCCCCCCGGTACTTGGTACCGAGGGGTCTTCTGTAGGAACACTTGGTGTTCTCTTTTGTTGCAGTTGATGGAGGTGTCTACCCTCGGTACCTGGTACCGAAGGGTCTTCAAATGAAACACTTGGTGTTTTGATTGGAGTGTTTGGTGCCGGAGGGCCCTCGGAGGAAACACTTGGTGTTTCCCAACAGATGTTTGGAAGTTGATAGGAGAGCATATCCCTGACACTGGGTGCCGAGGGGTCTTCTTTGAAACATTTGGTGTTTTTCTTCGTTTTGATGTTGGTGATGGAGGTGTACCCTCGGCACTGGGTGCCGAAGGGTCTTCTGTAGGAACACTTGGTGTTCTTATCTTTTCTTTTTTGATGTTGAAGGTGGGGATGTACCCTCGGCACTGGGTGCCGAAGGGAAATAAAACACATGGCGTTCCTTGTCGTTGGTGACGGGAGTTCCCACCCTCGGTACTTGGTATCGAGGGGTCTTGTTCGAAAACACATGGTGTTCTCCTGTTGTTGTAGGTGTTGATGGTGTCCGCCCTCGGCACTTGGTGCCGGAGGGGGTTCTTCTTGTGGTGAGGCCTGGGGCCTGTAGTCAGTATGAGGGCGTGGTGTCTTGAATGTGTCTTCATTCCTCAAAAGTGGAGGCCTTGGGCCATAGGATAGTACATTCATTAGTTATGAGGGCTTGGCCGCTCTTACATTATTGGTAAAATTTAACTAAATGGTGTACATTCCAGTGCCTAGGGACCTCTTTCCCGTTGGGGCGTTTGAGCTTGTAAGTCCCAGGTTTGATGATGGCTGCTATGATGTAGGGGCCTTCGAATTTTGGTGCAATTTTCCTCCCTCGGTTGGTTGGCTGGCTTCCCTCCTCCGGAGGACATAGTCCCCCACTTGGAATTCTCTGGTGCGAACTTTGGCGTTGATGTAGCTTTTGACTTGCCTTCGGTAATTTTCTGCCCGGATGAAGGCCTGCTCCCGGCGTTCTGAAATGAGGTGGAGGTCGACGGCCATGTTGCTGTCGTTGACCTCGGGGTCATATTAGATCACCCTTCGGGTGGGAAGGGTGACTTCCGTAGGAGCTTTGGCTTCAAAACCGTAGCAGAGGGAGAGGGGTGTTTCACCTGTTGCTCACCGAGGGGTGGTGCGGTAGGCCCGCAAGATGTTGTGGAGTTCTTCCACCCAGCCACCGCCCTCGGCCTCCAGCTTCTTTTTGAGGCCCTCGAGCAAGGTCCGGTTGGCATTCTCTACTTGCCCGTTGCCCTGAGGGTAGGCAACAGAGGAGAAGGTGTGTTTGATGCCCCATGCCTTCAGAAGGGCACAGAAGGGGGCTGCCTCAAATTGTGTCCCATTGTCGGAGATGATCTGCTGGGGGACGCCAAACCTTGTGAGGATGTTCTTGAGGACAAAATGACGACACTTCTCCTCTGTGATACTGGCGAGGGGCTCATCCTCCACCCACTTGGTAAAGTAGTCGATGACCATAATGATGTACCTGTTGTTGGAGGTACCCCTCGGCAGAGGGCCCACAAGGTCTATCCCCCGTCGAGAAAAAGAGACAGATGTGCTGATGGGGGCATAGTTGACCGCTGGCCAGCCGGGGGCTTTCTGGAAATGTTGACATGCGGTGCACCTCCGGGCAAGGTCGGCACAATCTCTGGCCATGGTTGGCCAGAAGTAGCCCTGGAGAATGAGCCTTCGGGACATGGAGAAGGGTCCCTGGTGAGCCGAGCAAGTGCCACTGTGCACTTCCTCCATTGCGACCTCGGCTTCATCTTGATGAAGGCACCGAAGTAGCGTGCCATTGTAAGATCGTTTGTAGAGCCTTCCATCTTCGATGGTGTAGCTAGGAGCCCTCAGCTTTGCCAGTTTAGCGCGGGTCTCATTCTCGGGTAGCTGCCCTGTGGAGATGAAGGCGGTGATATCTGAGATCCAATCCTCTTGGCGTTGTTGTATGTTCATAATGGGGCTTGCATGGATACTTGAGAGGCTGAGTTCCTCAATTTTGGCAATTTTGGAGATGTGCTCGGGGGAGTCGGCCGAGAGCTTAGATAATATGTCGGCCTCGGAGTTCTGAGCCCTCGGTATTTGAGTGAGAGAGTGTGCCTCAAATACCTTAAGCAACTCCTTGGCCGCTTCCTTGTACTGTTTCATTCTTCCCTCCTTGGCCTCATATTCCTCGGAGATTTGGCCAACGACCAACTTGGAGTCGCATTTGATGTGGATCTGCCGAGCCCTCATGTTGGCAGCCAGCCGAAGGCCACATAGGAGGACCTCATATTCGGCCTCGTTGTTTGAGACTTTGAAGGAGAAGCGGATTGCATAGTAGGCTCTGAAGCCCTCGGGAGTAATGAGGACTACCTCTCCCCCGCATGCTTTGGTCGCGGAGGAGCCATCGGTGTAGAGGGTCCACCAGTCGTCCGAGGTAGCCGAGGGCTCCCCGTCCGTGGCTGCCCTTGCGGTACACTCCGTCACAAAGTCTGCCAGGGCTTGGCCCTTGATGGCAGGCCTCGGACGGATGTCAATGTTGTACTGGCTCAAGAAGATAGCCCATTTCACCATGCGGGAGGAGCTGGTGGGGCTCCTCATGAGGGCACCGAGGGGTTGATGAGTGAGGACCTGAACCGGGTGAGCTTGAAAGTAGTGGCCCAACTTCTTGACAGTCCAAACGATGGCTAACACCGTTTTTTCCACAGGGGAGTACCTGAGCTCGGCCTCCCTTAGGGTCTTGCTTACATAGAAGATGGCATGTTGGATGCCGTCTTCCTCCCGGATGAGTACGGAGCTGATGGCTGCCGGGCTGACCCCAAGGTAGAGATAGAGGGTCTCCCCTACCTTTGGTTTAGAGAGCACAGGGGGTGAAGATAGATATCGCTTGAGTTCGTCGAAAGCCCCCTGGCATTCCGGAGTCCATAGAAAGACAGTCGTCTTCCTCATGATCTGGAAGAAGGGTAGAGATTTCTCCGCTGATTTAGATAGAAAGCGGTTGAGGGCTGCCAGGTGGCCCGTCAACCGTTGAACTTCCTTCACATTGCGTGGGGGCTCCATGTTGATGATGGCCTGGATCTTCTCGGGATTGGCCTCAATACCCCTTCGGCTCACCATGTAGCCCAAGAACTTGCTCCCTTGGACGCCGAAGGTGCACTTCTTCGGGTTAACCGAAGGTTAAACTTTTGCATGATGGCGAAGATTTCTCGGAGGTCGTCAGCATGGCAGGAAGATTGTTTGCTCTTGACGATCATGTCGTCGACATAGGCCTCCATGGTGCGCCCTAGGACGGCTTGAAAGACCCGGGCCACCATCCGGGTGTAAGTGGCTCCTGAGTTCTTTAGGCCGAAGGCCATTACTAGGTAGCAGAAGATGCCCTCGGGAGTCATGAAGGCAGTTTTTTCGGCGTCTTCCTCGTGCATGAAAATTTGGTGATACCCTCGGAAGGCATCGAGGAAGGACATGATCTCACACCCTGCGGTCTCATCCACCAGTTGATCAATATTTGGTAGAGGGAATGGATCCATAGGGCACGCCTTGTTGAGATCGGTGTAGTCCACGCACATGCGGAAGGTAGGGGGCTTCTGTGCGAGGACTACATTTGCTAGCCATGAGGGATATTTCACCTCCTTGATGTGCTTAATGGAGAGGAGCATGGCGACCTCCTTCTTCACAAATTCGCTCCTCTCGGCGGAGAGGGGTCTTCATTGTTGTGCTGCTTTTGCCGAGGGGTCCACCGAGAGGCGGTGGGTGATGACCCTTCGGCTGATTCCCGGCATGTCCTCCGGCCCCCATGCAAAGACAGTGGAGTAGGCGCGGAGGGCGTCGGTGATACCGGTCTTGAGATCTTCAGGGAGCTGGGCTCCAATCTTCACGACTCTCTCCGGCTGGGCCGGATCGAGCGCAAAGTCTTCTACGTCCTCGGCTGGTTCAGCCCTCGGCATTTTTTCTTCTTGGTCGATGGTTCCGGTGATGGTGTCAACACGGAATTCCGTCTTACTTACCTTTTTAGTGACTTGAAGATAGCAGGTGCGGGCTGGCCGGCCGAGGATGATGTTGTGGGCGCAGTCGATGTTGACGACGACGAACTCCACTTCGAGCTGGGCTCTATGGAGCCCGTCGCCGAAGATCACCGGGAGGGTTATTACCCCCTCGGAATCAATAGTATCGCCGGTGAAGCCGGCAAGAGGGGTCTTAATGGGCCGAAGGGATCCCCTCTCCAGATGCAGCTCTCTGAAGGTGCTGAGGTACATTACATTGACGGAGCTGCCCGTGTCAATGTAAGTTCGGTGAATGATGGCGTCGTTTATTTCAGTCTGAATCACCAAGGCATCCCTGTGAGGAGAAGAAGTAGGAGGGAGATCTGCGTTGGTGAAGGTGATGGGTTCCTCCCTCCGTCGCTTTACCGAGGGCATATGAATGACCTCCCCCACGTAAAGCGATTGATCCCACTTCTTTCGTTGGCCGGTGGAATCGCCCCCTGTATTGCCACCGGTGATCATGAGGATGTGGCGTTTTTTCTCCTAGTAGTGGGGGTATTCCTCCTCCTCTTCTTCCAAGTTTCCAATCTCCCTCTTCTTGCCGAGGGGGATGGTATTCGGGTTTACCCAAGCGTTCACCTTCGTGTGGTGACCTCGGGGAGGCCCCTGGTGAGAAGGTCCCTCCTGCCGAGGGCTCTGAACAAATTGGGACAGGTGCCCCGCTTGTATTAATCTCTCGATGGCCGTCTTTAGCTGATGGCAGTCATCGGTTCTGTGCCCCTGGTGCCGATGGAAGCGACAGTATGGGAACTGAGGGTTGATAGCATGTACCTCCGGGGGTGCGCGAGAGTCGCGCTCAACGAGGCCCCTCTCTTCGGCAAAATCAAGGATGATGCTGACGGGGTGCGTCAATGGTGTCCGAGGGCGGTCCAGGAGTATGGGCTGTGCCCAAGTCTTAGGGTTGCTCTTATAACCTCCCCCGGGCTTGGCTTGGCCTTGCCGAGGGCGATCATCAGAGGGTCCTGAAGATTTGGGGTGATTTGGAGGAGCCCCGGCCCTCGATTGTTTTTATTGTCAGCCCTCGGGGGCTGCTGATCCGGATGCTGGTGATATTTCTCCACTTCCTCGGCCTCAGCATATCGGTCCCCCCGCTACAAAGCCCTTATGTAGTCGCGGGGGGGGGGGGGGGGGGGGGGGGGGTTCAATGATGAGGCTCCTTGAGAAGTTGCCGGTGCGGAGAACGGTTTGTAGGAGGGCCAGGAGGGTCCCGTCATCAGCACCGTCGACTTTGTCGGCCTCCGTCCTCCAGCGCTCCAGGAAGTCACGAAGGGTCTCATCCCTCTTCTGGCGTATGGTTAGGAGGTGGGAGAAGTGCTTCCTTGTGCGACGCCTCCCGGCAAATTGTGTCAAGAATCGCTGGGCGAGTTCTTGCCACGAATCAATGCAGCCCTCGGGCAGCCGGTTGAACCATTCGTATGACGGCCCCTCTAAGGTGGAGAGGAACCAGCGACACAAATATTCGTCCGACGCCCCTACCATCATCATGCTGTTTTGATATTTGCTGTAGTGTTCCTGGGGGTCCGTCTTCCCGTTATAGGGCTGTATGTGCTGCCCTCGATATTTTTCCGGGATCCGGGCCGCCAGTACCCTTGGGGTAAATGGCGTCCGGGTCCGGAGCTGGATGACGGGTTCCCCGGAGCCCTCGGCCACCTTCTTCTGTAATTCCTCCACTTTGGCCATCATGGCCTCGTATTTGAGATCTGAATGAGGGGTGAAGGTGGTGGCGTGAGCTTTGTTGGCCTCCATTTCATCAAGCCGGCGTTGGAGGGCCGCAATAATTTCGTCCCGGGGATCCTTCGGGAGGGTCTCCGCCCCCTGCGAACGAACCCGGGCCGAGTGGGCCTGGTTGATCTGGTGGCGAGCATCATTGGCATGAAGGGGTGCCTTGCCTTTGTCCCGAGGGGGACGTTCCTCGTCTGCCCTCGAGACAGACCCTCCGCTTTCCTGGGGCCTTTGGAGTGCTTTCCCTCCGAGGCGGTCTTGGACCCCTCGGCGGTCTGGCCCTCCTCCCAGCCGGTTGAGGGCGGAAGTGTGGGGCCTTTCTCTGTTGTCATTGTGGCGGTCCCGGGACTGAACTTCCTGGGAGGACGTATCTTGGGCCACTACCCCTTCGTCGTTCCCAACCCGAGGGGTGGGGTTTCCGAAGGGGTGTGGCAGAGGGGGAAGTATGATGTTCTCCCCACCCTGGGGTTGAGCCGGAGCCAGGGTGCCGAAGGCACCCGGGTTCTGAGTGAGCGTTTGGATGAAGGCGGAGAGCGCCGATTGAACATCGATGGTGAGGACCGGAGGGCTGACTTGGTCGTCGCTCCGGTTTTTCTTCTTGGCCTCGATGCCGAGGCGGGCATCGGGGGCATTCTGTTGGATCTGAAGGCGTAGGTCGACAGCCGCCTGTTCCAGCCCAGCGATGACACCGCCCTCGGGAGCCCTGTGAGAGGCTTCGGGGGCGTTGACGTCGCCGAGGGCCAGGTTCTTGTCTTCCACGTTTTTGGAGTTGGCACGTGTTGTTCTCACCATTTTTGGTAGAGGGCTAGTGTTTGGCGAAGGGGGAGGGTTTCTTACTCGATTTGTTCGACCTCTCAACGAGAGCACCAAATGATGGATAGTCTACCCGGGGGTATATGTCCGAAGGGTTATTGCTGGGAATAACTTAGAGAGAAGTCAGAGCAAGTAAATGTAGAGAGAGAGAGTGTATTATAAATGTGGAGCGTTTTCAGCGTGGTTACAAATGGGGAAATGGGGTGCTATTTATAGTAGCAATAAATGCCGGACAGGGACACGTGTCAAGCGCCTAATGGCCGAGGGGTCACCTCAACTGGTTGGCGCTGGCAGCCGCATGTGGCCGCATTTAATGCGGCTGTTGGATGGGACGTCTGTACAGGGTACGGTGATCTGTACGCATGTGAGGCGGATATCATGTCGGGAGAGGTGCCCTCGGCTGCAGAGGACTAGCCGAGGGCTCTTAGTGCCGAGGACCCCTCAGTGCCAAGGGCTCCAGGTGCCGAGGGCTACTGTTTTCACCGTTTTCTCCCAGTTCCTCTGTTTGTTCGAAATATCCATGCTGTGATAGTTTGGAGCCTTCGGCCAGGGGGCCGAAGGCACCCCTGGTGCGTATTGCGGGCTGCTTGGTACTCTGGGCGCCGTGATTTGGGCCTGTTGGGCCTTCTGGGCATGTTGGGCCTCTACTGGAGTAGTAGGAGTCTGTAGGCCGGGTGTTCCCGGGCCATATACTCCATCAGTAGCTTTAGAGGATGTCAAATTTGCAATCTTCTTACGCGAGTCCTCTTGTCAGCCAAACATTTTGTCTGTTTGAAAACTTTGAGTAATCAGTGCTGAAACTCACTCCATTGAGTTTCAAACCCTTATGTGCCTAGCGGGTTTCGAACTCGAGACCTCTCGCTAGGCACGTTAACCTTACAACCAGCTGGGCTGGAATGCTTGATTAATGGAACTATATTTTAATCACTCATTTTATATTTTGAATTTTAACTTTATCATATTTCTAACCTATTTTAAATTCAATATTGATTTAGTGTAATTTCTAAATATGTAAATTTAATTTGTATACATTACTTGAAATGTATTCAAAGTAGAGTTAACATTAAAGAACGGAAAATTACCATAAAGAGTACTAAAAACGTTTATATACTCCGATATAGGATTATCATGTTTTTAATTCCAAAATAGGATTAACTACCGCCTTGTTTTGGCAGTACCATACATTAAACATGGCAATATTTTTTAAATTTTGGCAGTGATTATTCCTTTTTTTTGAATAGAAACATGAAAAATCTTATTTACAAACTTTTTTACTCATATTTCGAGAATTTTCCCTTAAAGAAATTGCTCTAATAAGAGTAAAGCATAAACATGGTGCTAAAATATACCAGTATGACTTATTTGGTTCTACTCAAACATAAAATATACTAGTAGTGAATGATTTATATTTTAAGAACAAAACAATGATTGTTCCATTTGTATACTTAGTCTATGTTTTAGTCTTATCTAAGAAAAATCCTTAAATAGGAATAAAACATAGATACATTAAAAAAAAGGAATATATAGAACATAGATAAAGTACGTGTACAAATAGAACCGTTGCTTTCGTCCTAAACTAGTTCCCATTCACTGCTAATTAGGTAAGTTTTATACTTTTCATGAAATCAAATGATTAGTCATATTCATAGATCACAAAGAATAGTATTAATCCTTAAGTGATACACCAGTGCCAATTAAATACTGTTAGGATTGGAAAATTCTTCTATTCATAACCAGAACAGAATTACAATAGGAGGAGCAACTCTCTCACTCAACTATTACAAAAAACCAACCCTTTCATACACTCACTATATGTGCATCACTCTCACTACTTTTCTCTCCGATTTTTGATGCATTTGAACAATGGAAGAGTTCTATTTATAGGCAAGGCTAGAGACATATTCATTGGTACCCATGCTACAACTCATTCTACAACCCATGCCTCCTCTCCATGCCTCTCCATGCTTCTCTTCAGTGGGCACGAGATGGAAGACCATCCCATGGTATGGAGGATGGAGTGGGTTTGCTGGGAGCTGGAATTCTACAAATCTCCCTCTCCAGCTTCTTCCGTAATTCTCTCATTCCAATGATGTTTGTACATAGCTTGTGCTTCTCATGTGGTACCACTTTAGTTAGCATGTCTGCCGCATTTTTGTTTGTGTGTATCTTGGAGAGCTTTAGTTCATCTTCCTCAATTGCTTCTCTAAGCCAGTGATATCGAACATCGATATGTTTTGTGCGTGAATAATACATCGAGTTCTTGCTAAGATCCATAGCACTCTGACTATCACAATGAATGATGTACTCCTCTTGAGGAAAGCCCAACTCTTGCAGAAAACGTTTCAGCCACTTGAGCTCCTTCCCAGCTTCAACAGCGGCAATGTATTCAGCTTCTGTCGTAGACAATGCTACACACCTTTGCAACTTGGACTGCCATGAGACGGCTCCCCCTGCTAGTTTGAATATGTAACTTGAAGTAGATTTTCTACTATCAAGATCTCCAGCCATATCAGCATCTGTATAACCTTCCAAGATTGGTTTCGCTCCCCCGTAGCACAAACACAGCTTTGATGTACCCTTCAGATACCTGAGTATCCATTTGACAGCTTCCCAGTGTTCTCTTCCTGGATTTGACAAGAACCTGCTTACAACACCAACAGCATGAGCAATATCAGGTCTTGTACACACCATTGCATACATCAAACTTCCAACGGCTGAAGAGTAGGGCACCGCTTTCATCATCTCCTTTTCTTTCTCAGAAGAAGGACAACTTTCCTTACTCAACTTGAAGTGATTGGTTAGCGGAGTGCCTACAGGCTTGGCACTATCCATGTTGAACCTTTTCATCACGCGCTTAACATACTCCTCTTGTGATAAGAACAACTTCCTTGTCTTTCGATCACGAACAATTTTCATGCCCAAAATTTGTTGCGCCGGGTCCAAGTCTTTCATATCGAAAAACTTAGACAAATCTAGCTTCAAGTTGTTGATGAGAGACACATCTTGGCCTACTAAAAGAATATCATCCACATAGAGCAAAAGGATGATAAATTTTCCATCTGGGAACTTCTTCAGGTACACGCAGTGGTCTGCAACTGTTCTCCTGTATTGGTGCTCTACCATGAACGAGTCAAACTTCTTGTACCATTGTCTCGGGGCTTGTTTGAGACCGTAGAGGCTCTTCTTTAACATGCAAACAAGATGTTCTTTCTTTGGAACTTGGAAACCTTCAGGTTGCTCCATGTATATTTCTTCTTTTAGATCACCATGGAGAAATGCAGTTTTCACATCCATGTGTTCAAGTTCAAGATTTAGACTGGCAACCAACCCGAGTACAACTCGGATCGACATCATCTTCACAACCGACGAAAAAATCTCATCAAAGTCAATTCCCCGTTTTTGTTGGAATCCTTTGACCACGAGTCTTGCCTTGTGTTTCACAATATTACCATTGACATCTTTCTTCACCTTGAAAACCCATTTGTTTTTCAAGGCTTTCTTTCCTTTGGGAAGTGGCACCAAGTCATAAGTTTGGTTCTTCTGCAAGGATTTCATCTCATCTCCCATGGCTTCCCACCAATTGGACTTGTCTTGATGAGATTGAGCTTCTTGAAAGCTCTCTGGCTCCCCCTCGCTGGTAAGAAGGATCCATTCAGATGTCGGGTATCTTCGTTGTGGAACTGTACCTCGCGTAGAACGTTGAAGTTGAGCGCTGTCATCAAGGCCTTCATGTGAAGGCTCCCCATGCTCAGGAACTTCATCATCTTGAGCATCATCAACATCTACTGGGCCATCGTGCACTTGTTCAGTATTATCATTCACTTCCTCGTTGTTGAGAGGAACGTGTGATACCACAGGAACATCTTCAGGAGCATGTTGTTTGTTGTGTGTTGGAGTAAACTCTTGAAATTGGGATTCATGAAAAAACCACATCTCTGCTTCGAATGACTTTCTTCATTTCGGGATCCCACAACCTGTATCCAAATTCTTGATCTCCGTAGCCGATGAAGATGCATGGGTTTGACTTAAGATCAAGTTTTTGTCTCAACTCCTTAGACACATGTGCAAATGCCTTGCACCCGAACACTTTCAAGTGAGAGTAAGAAATGTCTTTTCCTGACCATTTCTTCTCAGGAGCTTCAAAGTTTAAGGGAACTGAGGGTGACCTGTTTATATGATTGCAAGCTGTTAGCACAGCTTCGCCCCAGAATGGCTTTGGAAGTTTAGCCATACTGAGCATGCACCGAACTTTCTCCACGATAGTTCGATTCATTCTTTCGGCTACACCGTTGTGTTGTGGGTCCGTGGTACTGACTTCTCATGTCTGATTCCATGTTCAACACAATATGTTGAGAATTCTCGAGAAGTGTACTCACCTCCATTGTCAGAACGAAGGCACTTCAGCTTCTTTCATGTCTCTCTTTCTACCATAGTATGAAATATTTTAAAGCGATCAAATACTTGATCCTTATTTTGAGACAGTAAGCCCATACCTTCCGTGACGCATCATCAATGAATGTCACAAAATATTTGCTACCTCCAAGTGACTCCTCTTCAATGGGTCCACATACATCAGAGTGGACAAGGCTAAGTAACTCAGAATGATTTTTTTCTAGTGGAACTGAAAGAAACCCGGTGTTGTTTCCCAAATAAACAGTGTTCGCAAGGGTCCGAAGCAACATCTTTGTCAATAGAAATAGCTTCCTTCTTTGCAAGAGTTGTCAGTCCCTTCACGCTCATGTGGCCTAACCTCTGGTGCCACAAATTTGGTGATGTCTCTCCTTGAACCGCATTGAGACTTGGACGACACAACTTTACATGGGTTTTGTAAAGAGTACCACAAATATGACCTCTTGCAATAATCATAGAGCCTTTAGATAATTTCCACGTACCTTCTTTGAATTGGCTTTCATACCCCTGATGATCCAGAGCAACTCCTGAGATAAGATTCAATCTCAGATCTGGAACATGCCGAACATCTTTCAACACAAGTGTGCAACAAACACTTGTTTGAATGTGCACATCTCCAATGCCAACAATGTTTGAGAAACTTGTATTTCCCATCTTTACAGCACCACGGTCTCCGGGATTATAAGTTGCAAATAAATTTAGGTGCGGAGTGGCGTGAAATGATGCAGCGGTATCAATCACCCATTCAATATCATGCGTACCTACATGTAGGCATGCTTCTTCTCCGCAAGTAACAAGTGCAATGTCTGGTGCCATGGTGACCATGGTCTCACCATCTTCTTTGCTTGAACTTTGACTCGTCTGAGGCTGCTCCCATAGAAACTTTCGGCATTCCCTCTTTCTGTGCCCATAATGACCACAATGGTTGCAATAGCCCTCGAACCAAGTATTGGTATCGACGGACTTCCCCCGCTCTTGTGATCTTCCTCGAACTTGAGATCTCCCTCTACTTTGACCTCGAGCTCTGCCTCTGCCTCGACCTCGTCCTCTACCTCCATTTCTGCCTCCCCCTCGCCTGCTGGTTTCTTAGACGAGAGCATAAGACTGATCAGTCCCAGCTTCCTTCCTTCGTGCTTCCTCATTCATCAAGGCGTCCGTGACCATCTGCATAGTCACGGTACCATTTGGGGCAGAATTACTGAGAGTAACAACAAGAGTCTCCCAATTATCAGGTAGAGAGCTAAGTAGAAGTATTGCTTGTTCTTCATCTTTGAGGACCCATCCAGTGGTGCTCAATTGGTTCACAAGATCCTGGAACTTACTCGTGTGTTCCGACACAGAAATGCCACCACGTAACTTGTGGTTCACTAATCGTCTCATCAACAGCGTTTTATTCCGAACAGTTTTGGCTTGGTACATGCTACTAAGTTTCTCCCATAGTGTGTGAGCACTTTGCTCTCGAGAAACATGATGAAACACGCTATGATCAATCCACTGTCGGATTTGTGCGACAGTTTTTCTGTTCATCTTAACCCATTCTTCATCCGTCTTTTTATCTGGTTTAACGCCATTATTATCAAGAGGATCAGCTAAATCTTTCAAATTTAGCAAATCCTCCATTTGAGGTTTCCACATGTTGTAATTCGTGGAAGTTAGCGCAATCATGGTATCCGATGATGATTTTTCCATGATAAAGTGTACAATTTTTCCCGTACCTTAATTTGGAAGCTGAACTAGGCCCAACGGAGCACACCGTTGAATCCGGAATGGCCAAAAATGGTGGGAACCGGTCTCACCTCTTCAAGAACCGGCCAGAAAGGGTGTGAACCGGAGTGTTGAACCACGAACCGAACCGGACCGGTTCTGGCCAAAACCAGAGGGCAGCCAATCAGGCTGATGACGTGGCACCACATGCCAGTGACGTGTCCATGACGTGGCAAAGATAGGTGGACCAATCGGTCGGTCGTCGGTGACGTGGCAGATGACTTGGCGCTGACGTGTCGATGACGTGGCGTGACTGGTGATGACGTGGCTAGATGACTGGTCGTCTTCTCCGGCGAGGTTGCTGCCGGACTGGAGTACTGCAGTGGCTTGACTGGCAGGAGAGAGAAACTTTGACCGGACGTTTGGAGGCCTTCCGGTGCTCAACAAATTCCGCAAAATATATTTTTGGAATCCTCAAAACGAGAGCTTTTTAATGGTAACCTCAAAACAAGATTCTTGAACAAAATGTTTTTGACCAAAAATTTGAGTAAAATGGTGAAATCTGGATTTCTGGACTAAACTGGCTCTGATACCACTTGTTAGGATCGGAAAATTCTTCTATTCATAACCAGAACAGAATTACAATAGGATGAGCAACTCTCTCACTCAACTATTACAAAAAACCAACCCTTTCATACACTCACTATATGTGTATCACTCTCACTACTTTTCTCTCCGATTTTTGATGCATTTGAACAATGGAAGAGTTCTATTTATAAGCAAGGTTGGAGACATATTCATTGGTACCCATGCTACAACCCATTCTACAACCCATGCCTCTCCATGCTTCTCTTCAGTGGGCAGGAGATGGAAGACCATCCCATGGTATGGAGGATGGAGTGGGCTTGGTGGGAGCTGGAATTCTACAAATACTATATATTCTTTGAAGCATGAAAGCCCCTAACCCCCTTAGGACATCTATTTAAAATTAAGTGTTCTTGAGCAAGTTGACAACAATATCCATTAATTAGTTTGAGATACACGGGTAAATGCAAGGATGATAGTAGCTTACAACTTAGCTTATTCAAAGAGAAAAGTAAAAAGAAAGAGAAAAGGAAGAGATGTAAACGAGGTGTTTTGAGACTTGCATGTAGCTCCAAGCTAAGTTTCAATTCTTGTCCTTAGCCTTTAGTCTCGTCAGTAGTTGTACGATCCTAGAGAGAAACCAAAGAAATTACAAACCCTATTAATACAACAACCATTCTTATTGTCAAAAAAAGAAGAGTTTTGACAAATATTTTACATGATTTTTTTTATCTTAAAAAGATGGACTTTTGTAAAATTTGGAGTGGGTCACAGCCATAATTGCCCCCGCTAAGCCTCTAGTTGTATCCCACCCCTTATACCTGAAGGTTTTCCGGTATCAAAGTGAGTATAAGATTTAATACAAATATCATTTTTCATTATAAAAAAGGCATTCATTCAACATTGTCCATTGACCAATGTTTGGAGCAAGAACTTTAATAATGTCGGTAGATAACGTACCCTTCCACCAATCTCCGCCTCTTGTAGCATAGTTTTCCATACGTGGACTGGTCCACGTACAATAGAATGTTCAATGTATTATATGAAAAAATTCTAAACGTACACGCTTTTTTTGTGTACATATTTTTACACACGTTTGTGTAAGATTTTTTTTTGTCTGTACAGACATAAAACAAACCTTACACAGACATGTGTAAAAAGTGTGTACACAAAAAGTGTGTATACCAAGTCCAACTCGTATTATATTGGGGAGATGCATGTAATTTAAGAAGGCAATTTCTATGGTACCTTGAAGGTATGATACCTTTATGGTATGTGGACCAATAAAAAATTTTCAATTTAATAATTTAAATGCAAATAAAATGTAAAACTTTGAGTTTGACCAATGAAATGCATCCTAGGTATGGTACCCTCATATTTTTGTTGGGTACCATAGCAAGCACCATTTAAGAATACCACTTTTACCATACAAATATTGTGAAATTTATCCCATTTTCAAATGGACAAATTGCAAAATTGGTACTCCATCCATATCAAAATAAGTGTATCACTTTCCTTTTTGGAAAGTATCAAAATAAGTGTCTTACTTCCATTTTTTGGAAATAAAATCACCCCAAAAGCCACTCTAATAAAGTAAAATCTAATGTTATACTCCCTCTCTCTCATTTAAATTTTTACACTTTCATTTTTGGGACGTCTCATTTACTCCTTTATATTTCTTTTTAGACAACTCCTTTTACATTAAATACCCTAACTACCCTTCACTACCCACCAACTTTTTACATTTGAGGGATAACATTAATTCTCTCAAAAAGTCAAAGGACATGCAAGACATTTGTTCTTCTGTTAATTGAGTTCCTCAAATACCGTGATAAAAGCAATATAAAGTTTATTGTTCTTCATACCATTGAGGGAGTAATACCAAAAATCACCTACTTTATTGTTCTTCATGTAAAATATTTGAGTTCCTAAAATTGACGAACTTGATAGAAATATGCAAAAAAATAAAAATAAATGATGAATGAAAAAGTAAAGTATGAAAAAAGTTAATAGCCGTTATTGAGAAGTGTTCTGAATTTTGGATATTCAAAAATCGAGTGTATTTAACAGAATAATATAAAAGTAGTACTACGTATTTTATATAGACAAATGATAATTAACATATACTCCGAATAATATTGCTAGCTTTGCGTGAGATACTGTTGTATTAACGCTCTTTCCACAAATTCAGGGTATATTTGGTACAACTAGTTGAAAAGATAATTTTATGAGCTTTTTAGTAACTGTTAGCTCTGAAAAGATCTTAAAAAGAAAAGGCAGTACCTGTTTGGTAAAAAGTTGACTGTTTGATTTAGCATTGTTTGATATACAAGTTGTTAAGACTAATTAATACTATAAGCTACTGACTTATTTGAGATGCTATTCATTGTAGTATTTCAAAAAGATCTTTTATTTTTATAAAAGCTCTTAAAAATTGGCAAGACAAACATACAACTAGAAGCTTTTAAATATTTTTTAAATAGTACAAAAGCTAGAAGATAGAGACTTATGCCTACCAAACATAGCCTAAGCGGGTTTTCTCTAGCTTATTGGCGACAAAAGGTTATTATAAACCATAGGACGGCTATCTTTGACTCCTTGTCCATGTTTTTAAAAAGCGTTACAAATAACAAATAAAAGGTTGAATTAGCTCTGTGATTTTTATGGAAATATTCAAAAAAGATGTGTATAGGTGTATCTATTTTTCATCAAATAGAGTTAATAATTGTCATCTTAAAATCACGTTGTCATACTTTGACATTATCATAGGTTAATATATCAATTTGATATTGATAAGTGCATCTTAAATATAATAACGTGTGTGATGTATACTTCTACGAGAGAGATATAGACATACAAATTAATAGATATAATATTTCTCTTTTATTGAATGGTCTTATCAATTTTTGGTAATTTTTTTCATGGTGTGAAGAGAAACATCTAGACCTAGACATTATGTTTGACATTGTTGATAAATGTTTAACTAAAACATAGAAGATCGTGGAAAGAAACTGAAGGAAATTTTATGTATCTATCTCTCGTGTCATATATGAATCGTACGGGTGCACATTGTTCCATTTGAGATACTTTTATGAATTTAATATTTTCATGGTAATGTCTCACAATGGCAATTGGCAAAGTATGTATGACAATATGTTTTTAAGATGAGAATAACTAACTCTTAATTGCGAGGAAACATTTTACTCCCATTTTAAAATTTCACATTATTCTTACTATTTTTTGAGAAATTGAGAAAAATAAAGTTACTGAGTTCATCAACCTCTTATTTTTATTTTCTAGATGCTTTTTAATTAAAAGCTTAACAAAAATTAGTCCTAGAAGCCTACAAGGATGAGTGCCTCTAGGTAATAGTAACCTTGTTGAAGCTTTAATTGACATGATATTTCAAATATGATAATAATTAATTTATATCTGGGGAGGAAAAACATATCATACGTATTTTGAAATTTAACATTACTTTTACTCCTACTCATATTTAGGACAATTTGGAAACCAATTTCTTATCTCTAAATATTTTCAGCTTTCCTAGGAAGACTTATTTTCAAGAGAAACAAAAATGTAGAAATTGATTAATTTGATTAAAATGCAGGCATGGTACTGCATCAAAGTCCATATGCAGTGCTTTATGCAGCATTATATTGTACTCCGTAGTAGACATTGATCAATGAAAAGGTAATTATAGGAGACTAAAAGTGAATCATATTCTCGATCGTATCAAACATACGAATATTAAAGCAAGATTACCTGGATTTAATTTTCCCCACAAGTATAATTTTTTGTAGCCCTTTTTTATGAATATTACTAAAAACAAATAGAAAAAACAAAAATATGATTAGGTTTTAAGTTTCCCAAAAATGTGACTTACCATATCACTTATAGTCTTACCGTTGCGGCCACGAGCATCGCCACCACCTGCATCTCCATCACCGCCGTTAGTGGCCAGTGACTTCGTTACCCGGTGTCATCGGGTGACTTCTCTCTTGCCCTTGTGTTGACAGTGACAATGCTCGTAGTGATTAGATAACTAGTCAGTAATGGTAGCCATCTCGTAACCCTAGTCACTGACTCCGTCGCCCAAACCTCTAGTGAACACCGACACTCGCTCCAGTGAGTCACATTGAAATCCACCGCATTGACTAGTGCATAGTGACTTGTGTTGAGTTACTTTCAATTCACCATAGTGACTATGAAACCCGCATCATTCACCCTTGTCCACTAGAACCCTAGCCGTCTCATGGTTTGAATGGAACCTCAACGCTTGTCCCTCTTGAATTGGGACCACCAAGTTAAGTCGCCGAATCATTCTAAGCCCAATTAAAGACTCATCGTGAAATTTGAGGCACACACTATTCGCGTGGTAGCGGCCGTGAGAAAAGATGATCAAAGCTTTGGCTGGTTTTGGTAAAACTTTTGCCTTGTACGTAGATGACGGGTGGCGTCAGTTTTGGCTGGTTGTGATATATATAGGGAAGAGTTCAAATAAAAAGAGATGCTCCCATGCAAAGTACGAACGATTGCACTTTTTTTTCACCGCGTTGCACTATTTCATGTTTGTGTTACACTTTTTCGAGGTAGCAGAAAACTTCGATTTATTTACAAAATTGCCACCGCGTTTTTTATCAAATTTAGTGCATTTTTGGCTCATTTTGAGCCATTAGATCTTAAAACGAATGCACAAGATTAATTCTAACTTTGCATAAGAAGACCTCTTTGTATTTGAACTCTTTCCTATATATATATATATATATATATATATATATATATATATATATATGTGTGTGTGTGTGTGTGTGTGTATATAGGGGATGGTTCAAATAAAAGAGGTCTTAACGTGCAAAGTGAAAAGTTTACACTTTTTCATGTTTCGCTTGCACTTTTTCTTGCTTTCGTTGCACTTTTTCGCGATAGCTCAAAATAATCGGTTTATTTACAAAACTGCCACCGTCATTTTGGCCGAATTTGGCCAAAATCAAAATAGCCAAAAAGTGCAATGCGAACAACAAAAATTGCAAGCGAAACATGAAAAAGTGAAAACTTTGCACTTTGCACGGGAAGACCACTTTTCATTTGAACTCTTCCCTATATATATATATATATATATATATATATATATATATATATATATATATATATATATATATATATATATATATATATATATATATATATATATATATATATATATATCAAAGATCAAATGAGAAACATCACATTTACTCCTGGTAAATTAAACACGCTCATTGTAAATTAAACTCCTCTTGCACCATGCCACCTCAGGATTGGGACAACTAATTTAACACGGAGTATTTTATTAGTATTATTTATTACTAGAGCCGCATAATGATTTTTATTAGTAAAGATAAGTTATTAAGATAACCAATTTATATTTAAAATTAATTTTTATTCATTATTTTTATATTAATCATACATAATAATGCGAAAAAAATCTTGCCCTTTCTTCCAGACATGATGCTCCCTCTGGCCGCCACCGTCTGGGACGGTTGCCGGTGGAATTTTTTGATTAAATTTTTGGAGTATGTTCTTCATGAAGTACATGAAGAACATGCTCGATTGGGAAGGAAGTCAAGTAAATTTTTGAAAATAACTGTGTTTTATATGTATATTTTGAAGGAGTTATCTTCAAAAAATTATTTGAAAAAACCTATGCTTTAGACCCGAACCGGACCGGGCGGGTCGACCCGGAACCGGTCACTTGGAGTCCAATCCGGTCTGGTATCTCATTAAAACGCTAATCCAGCAGAACCCGGATTTACCTGGCTGACTGGCCGGACCCGGACCACACTCGGGATGGCCCAAACCCGGATATTTCGTTGAACCCGGAATGTTGTGCAAAAATATGCGCCCAAAGGGATTTGAACTCGGGTCTATGGAGTAAAAAGAGAGCATCCGAACCAGTGAAACACGCTACATTGTTTCGATGGAGTATGTGTTTAGTCAAATACATTAAAAGCTAACTAGTACTTGTTAAATAATAATAAAATTAATCATAATAAAAAATAAAAACATTAATAGATACTAATTAAATACTATTATTATAATAATAACTGAAAGTATTTACATAACATTTAATTTTTTATAGGCATCATATTTGTATTTATAGTCAATTTAATTTTAAATACATTTTATATTTTGTTAAAACTTTCATACCTTAGAATAATAATTTAATATCTATGTTGACTGGGTTTTCCGGTGTGGACCGGGTTGACCCTCCGGGTCCGGGTTGACCCGTGACCCGGTCATTCAGCCGGGTCGCTTCCCGGGCCGGTTTTTACAACATAGCCGAAAATCGCCTCAAACGGCAGTGATCGGACGGAGTGTCCTATCCATCCGGCTAGACATGATCATTCCTCCACAATAACATATACGTAGTACATGTCATAAATTTATTACTTCTACTTAGTACTACCTCCATCCCAAAAAACTTTGTCATTTTCAAAATTTTGAATAACTATATCTTTTAATTGGAAATTTTTTAAAGTACTTTCATAAATGTATAAAATTTATAACTTTCATAATGTTATGCTAATCAAAATCATGGTTCAGATTTTTTGAAGTGACAAAATTTTTTAGGATGGAAGTAGTATTTATTAATAAAAAACTCTTTTTTGCACACTTCTTATACCTACCAATATAATAGACATGTATGTGAAGATGCTATATTTTCCCCTGTGAATAGCCTATTCACAGACAAGAAAATAGCATGTTCACAGATGTGTGTACTCGTGGATTCAAAAAAGAGTGTCTACAACAAGCAGAGCGAATTTATTAGAATATTTTTAATTGGACTGGAATTTTACATTCTAGTCTAGTTCGATCTGATCTGATTTGATATATTTAAGTCTGTTTTGATTTGATCTGAATCGACCTAATTTGGTCTAGTAGATGTCTGGTCTCTGCATATACTTCGTATTTTATAACTACAGAATTCTGGTATTTTTGGTCTAGTCGATAAATATGTGACTGTGATCTGATCTAGTTTGATCTGAATTGATCTAACCAATCAATGAAAATAAGTCAAAATAAAAACACGAAACACTCATAGGAATTCATTTCGTTCGTTCTCATGTACGGACTACGAGATTTCATTCTTAGGGCATCCTCATTGGGAGGATTATTACAAGATTAAATTGGTGACATGACAGTTTTTTTAGAGAATTATCAATGAGTGACATAGATTATTTAACAGGATTATTTTCTACAATAATCTGGGATCAAAATATGAATCCGGATTATTTTAAGATTATTTGAAAAGTATATGTAATAGAGATAAATGCGGGACAAAGAAAAAACAGATTATTTGAAGATGATGATTGAGAGACATAAACGAATTTTGAAATTATTTTATAATTAATTACATAACAATATTTAAATGGTAAGAATCATATAAAAAATTGATTATTAGAGATCATGAATGGAGATGCTCTTAGTCGAAGCAGGCTTCTGGATTTGACCAGGCTAAATTAATTGAGATGGAAGTTAGAGTTTCTCCAATGCTACAATGTGCACGGTGCACATATGACAGGAGAGATATAGATACAAAAAATTAAATTTATGACATTCATCTCTTCTTCTTTTTACGGTTTTGTGTGTTTTTGGTAAGTTTTTATCAACAATGTCAACCACAATGTCTACATCTAGACATTGTGTTTGACATTATAGAGAAAAATTTATCAAAAACATATTAAACCGTTCAAATATGGAGAGAGATATTTTATTCATACTATAAAAGGAATAAAAAATAAAGTTGGAAAGTTCAAAGATCGGAAGATACATGATTGGACGGGGCGATATCAACCACGTCTTGAGCTCCATAAAATATTGATGTAGTGAAATTGGTAGGCCATTCATCTCCTTCACTAATCCGAGGCATTGAAATCTTTGTTTGCCCACTCATGCCGCTTTGATCTGCAAATATTTTATATGAATGAATTTTGAAAGAAAGTTTTCCCAAAATAGGAGTAAATGAAGTTTAGAATTTCAAAATAGGACTACTATATTTTTATTTTCGAAATAGGACTAACATGACACTGTCATCGTGTAGGTGTGACTGCCAAATAGTTGCAGTACAGTGCATTTAACATTAAAATATTAAGGGATATTTTGACATTGCATCCCGCGTTTTGGGTGATATTGGACTTTGCAGCCCATTTTTAAATCTCTTAGACTTTGCATCCTATTTCCCCTAAAATGTCTTTGCCTTTGCACCCCATTCAAGATTGTTTCTTCACAAAATGTTGTAGATAGTAGGGGTGGGCAAACAAATCCGTAACCGGCTAACCAAATAAAATAACCGAAAAACTGATGTATTTTTCAGTTAACTGTACCCGATTTTTTAAATATCACGGTACGATTAACCAACCGCAAAGAAAATACGGTACATGGTACGGTTATGATTGAAATTATGTTAACATCGGTTAACCGCTAACTGAAATTTTAAACAAAAACTAGTACATATTTTGTAATATGCGACGTGCTCCCCCACTGTTGCGGTGAAAATTATTTGGTTAGGGATGTTGCAGTTGTGTTTTGTTTGGCAGTTGTGGGCTGTGGGTGCTTATTTCAATAACTGGCTTGTCTGGTCTCTGCATTGGTTTGCCACGTAACCATGTGCTGGCCTCTACGAAATTAATAAAGATGGCTATTTTGCATTTTATATGTTTAAGATTCTTTCATCACTAATGGTTATGATGAAAAATGTGCAGTGGTCATGGAATCTTTACAAACGATCCAAAGCTGAGTAGTTTCGTCGAGCATATATGTTACAGAGTATGTTCAAAATTAAAAAAACAAGAAAATTGTCATGGTTTGTTGGTTAACCGTTAGCGATTGGTTAACCGTTAGTGGTTAATCTATATATTGGTTAACCGGCATTCGGTTAACCAATGTTATGGTACGGTTAACGGTATATAAAATTTAGTAATCGATAACACGGTTAACCGAAAATTGATTAACCGAAGTGCGGTTAACCGACCATGCCCACCCCTAGTAGATAGGGTGCAAAGTCTAAAAGTTTTGAAAATGAGATCCAAAGTCCAATATCACCTAAAAGTAGGGTGCAAACTCAAAATTCCCCCAATATTAATTATAATTAATGACAGTATTTTTAATTATGACAATATTTTTCATACATGATAGTAACAATTCATATTTTGAGAAGAAAAACATAGTAGTCTTATTTTGCAATTCCTAACCTCATTTACTGCTATTTTGAGTAATTTTCCATTTTGAAATTTATTACGTCAATTTTCTCTGTGAGTGCATATTAACATACTCTAGAAATTTATAAGTCATTTTCTTGCATTGTTAACTTACGATTTTGATGATTACTATTATCTTCATTACCATTGGACTATACATGAAATAGAGAAATTACTAGCATTATGACTTCATGATGTTTATTCACACATAGTCGTGCCTATCCACGTATTATTTTTATTATTTATAGTTCCACTAGTGCCGTCCTAAAATTAAGGAAGTATATATTTGTTTGCAGGGATTGATTGTCAAGAGAGAGCTGCGTATTACTGTATTAGTGTATTATTACGGAGTATATTATTAGTTGATCGGATTCTATGATAACAATTTAGGAGATGAATGTATAAATGAGTTACAACTCCATCCATTATTGTTAATATTATTATTGTATAAATAAATAAATAAATAAGTAAGTAAATACTACCTCCGTCCCAAAAAGATTGACCGATTTGATTCTTTTTGATGATGAATGATGTTATAGGTTAGACAATGATTTTAAGTATTATATTTGTATGTAAAATTTTTCGTATTTTTAAATAATTTTGTATTAAAAAATATCTGGTCAAACTTGACCAACGTTGACAAAAAAGAGTACTCTTTTTTGTTCTCTCAATATTTACATACAGCCCTAAACATAAAAAATGGGAGAACTATCAAATAAACCCTCGAACTTACATAAAAAGTGAAACAAGCCCTTTTATAGGAGGCTCTGTCCGGCCATCGCCATTTGGGACGATTTCCAGTGGAATTTTTTAATAAAATTTTTTGAACATCTTCTTCATTAACTCTAGTTTACCCATACCAAATTTCAGCTAAAATTTCAACCAAGAAGGTAGTCAAATGATTTTCTGAAATATATTGCTGTTGTTTAACTGCGCATTTATTTTTAACAATTCATTTGAGTGCCGTCCCGATTGAATTTTAATTATCTGAAATTTGGTATGAGTAAACTAGACTTAATAAATAAGATACTCAAAAAATTTGATAAAAAAATTCCACCAGAAGCCGCTCCAAATGGCGACGGCCGAACAGACCCTCCTATAAAAGGGCTTATTTGCTATTCTTACGTAAGTTTGGTTCATGTTCTCCATACAAAATCACTGCCGGCACCCCCCTTCTTTTCCACCCCTTTTCTGTCTGTAATTGTTAAGTGGAGATACCTGGTGGGATCCTACTTCTGGCATTGTTGGCGTATATCCCTCCCGGGCCAGTGTAATTCCACAGTCCCTAACCATAAACAATCAAAGAAAACGTCGTAAATTCACCGGCCAGATCACAGGCTGTATAGATGCACAACAGGGAATTCTTTATCGTTATTGTCTGTTATAATTGGAGGAGGAAGACAGCCATGCGGCGTATCTCTTGATCAGAACTTTGTGTTGTTGCATGAACTAAACTCGGATGATTTGCCTTTAAGAGTTCCTTTATCTTTTTCTGATTTTTGGGTCCAAGTGCATAACCTACAAGTAGGTCATTTGACTTTAAGGGTTGCTAAGATTATAGGTAATAATCTTGGAAGTTTTGTTAAACTTGATGAAAACCGATTTGAGGGATGCTGGAGGGCCTACCTAAGGATTCAGATTTGCCTTGATATAAGGAAACAACTTAGGAAAGTTTGAAAGTTTAAAAATTGAACGAGGATTGTTTATGGGTAGATCCTAGATATGAAAAACTTCCAAGCCTTTGTTTTTCTTACGGTATCATTGGTCATGGTGATAGATTATGTACGGATGACAACCAAACTCAGAACAAATAAAGGAATTTGGGCCGTGAACGAGAGCAGGCAGTGGTTAATGGAGATCGAGAAAACATGTGGCTTGTGGCCTGGTGGCAAAAGCAAATAAACAAGGGACTAATATTTTTGCAGGTGAGTCTAAGGATCCACAGAATCAGAACGAAGGTGTACAAGTAGCTGAGCACAAGCGGTGCCGGGTGGAGACGTCAAGTGCAACACATACAATGAAGAAGGTTAAAATCAGTGGCAGAAAAAACGGGATTGGGGTGAGCTCTAGACAACATGCTCGCTTGAAAGAATGAATATGGATGACGAAAGGACTCTAGGATATTCTTTGAGTGGTTTGCGAGTTGTTGTGTTTGTAGCACATACAATTCTATGTCTAATCCAATGTGGTGATCAAAATGGGGGTGTTTGTCTCTTAGATGTTCTCCTAGTTTATAATGATATATTACAAGGCTTATTTGTTAAAAAAAATATCAATACGACCGTACCTTAATTACCTCTCCGAACTACATAGCCTACACCTCTTGTGCACGACTCCCCACTACAAAATTCTCAACTTCTTAATTCCCGTGTGAAACTCACTTTAGAAAATAATATAGGATCAAAGGGACTACTATTTCTTTTAATAAACTAATTATGCACTCTGTTTATAGTATGTGACCTTATTGTTTTAGGATTATGTTTTCATGGAAAATCAAAAAAAGGACACAAAATTACCTATAGATTTTTAAAGAGAGAATTCCCTAAATAGGAGTAAAAAAGTTTTGAAATTCCAAAATCCAAAAAAGGACACAAAATTACCTATAGTTTTGCATTCCCTATAGATTTACTCCTTAAATAGGAGTAAATTTCTGCCAAGTTTGGCATTACTAGACTTTAAACAAGACATTTTTTCCAAACTTGGCAGATTACTCCTATTCAGGAAATAAAAACATGATACTCCTATTTTGGAATTTCAAAACGTTTTTGCTCCTATTTAGAGGAGTTTCTAATTTTTAAAATACAAAAAAGTGATTACTCTTTCTTTTTTACAAAAATATGACTAACCTTTTGTCATAGTGACACGTTTTTCAACATAGTGACATTCATAAGTGATATGCAAATGTTTAACTCACATCTGTTAGTAATATGAAAATCTGGAAGTGACATGAAAGTCGAACAATGATGTCATATTCTTTCAATTATATGACTTTGTTATATTTTCATCCATATTCAAACGTAGTTACTGAAACTCAGCTTCAATTTATTCATATTTAAAGAAAAACCTCTTTATTAACTACTTCAATTTTTTAGTAGTTAATAAAACTACTAGATATCCAATGGCACATGTCCCAAGAAATATCCGAAGTACTCCCACCGTCCTCAAATTAAGTTACCACTTTACTTTTTGGGCAGTCCCTAAATTGAATTCACACTTCCTTACTTTCCTTATTCGGCAAATTATCTACATCAAAACAGTGTCAAACAGTGCCAAACAGTGCTTCAACAATACAAAACAGTATAGTCAGTCTTATTTTCTTTTTTTTGGATGAAAGGTAAGTATAAAAATCACCCAAAAGTAACAAATACATGTATAAAAAATAACTCTATCTAAGCTAGCAAGCTAACCTAAAAAAGAATCTACCGTCAGATTTATTTTCTTAATACGTGTGAAGTCAAACCGGAAACTTAATTGAGGGACGAAGGGAGTATATATTAAAAAAAAACTACTCTATATTTTAATATGACAGCAGGGTGATAAAGGTTTACCTATAATAATATATACTTCTACTTTAACGTTTTAGGATGAAACACAATACTTAATACAAGTAACATACCGTAGAGGCTGGACCAAAAAGATCGTCAAAGTATGCCTTAGAATATGCTTCTGAGTAATAATCATCAGGTACAGTAGTAGTAACATGTAACAGTGAAGTAAATCACAGCAAGAGAACTATTCTAAAATAGGAAAATGAAGAGAACGTAAGGCATTTTCTGGCCAAAGTTAGCAGTCTGACAGAATTATTGCTAACAGAATGTTTCAGGAGAAGAGAATAAGACATACAACTTCCATGCCTTATCTGATAAAATTGGCTAATTATTTATACTACTTATGGGACCACACAAAATCATTTAGCATAGTGTTAGTTATTTTATTACGAGTGCTCCGCCTTTTTCCTCCGTTATTTGCCACTTGTTTGTCCTCTTGGGTCCCATCCTTCAGTTCTTCCTTTCCTTCCGTAATTGCACCTGTTACATTACCTTCCCCTTTAAAAGAAACCTTGTCCTCAAGGTTGAAGTCAGGGAAAGCTAACTCAAAAGCTGCAGAGTCTTCCCAGGTAGCTTCCTTCTCCTCTTGTCCCTCCCATTTGATGAGATGTTGGGGTACCTGTTGTTGATGCCTGAGAATAATCCTCGACTTAAGAACGGCCTCTGGCTGCAATATCTGTGCCACATCTGAAGTAGTAATGGGTAATGGTACATACGCAGTATCATGATTCCCTTTACACAGTTTCAATTGTGAGCAATGAAAAACGGGATGAATTTTGGCCGAGGTAGGTAAGAGAAGCTTGTAAGCTACTTCACCAATTCTTTGAATCACCGGAAATGGCCCAAAGTAGCGCAGACTAAGTTTCTGATTTTTGCGCAAGGCTACAGAGTGCTGCCTATATGGTTGAAGCTTTACTAGAACCATATCACCCAACTCCAGTTGAAAAGGTTTCCTTTTGAGATCAGCATACTTTTTCATGTGTTGTTGTGCTCTCTGCAATGTTTCCTTTAATTGATCGAGGATAGCATCCCTTTGTTTTAGTTGTTCTTGAACACTAGGAGGGTCCTGATTATTGAATGTATATCGAACTAGCGAAGGGGGTTCTCTCCCGTACACAGCCTTGAAAGGAGTGATGCCAGTGCTATGATGAAAGGATGAATTGTACCAATATTCAGCCCATGGCAAATATTTGCACCACGCTTTAGGATTAGCAAAAGTAAAGCATCTTAAATACATTTCAATGCATTTGTTTAAAGCTTCGGATTGGCCATCCGTTTGAGGATGGTAAGCCGTGCTTAATTTCAATGTAGTGCCACTCAACTTGAACAAGTGTTGCCAAAATTGACTAGTAAACACCTTATCACGATCAGAGATGATTGACTTAGGAAACCCATGCAATTTGACCACTGTTTTAATAAACAATTCTGCTACCTCCTTGCTAGTGAAATCAGATTTCAAACTAGCCAAATGAGCATACTTGGACAGTCTATCAATAACCACCATAATGACTGTGTGTCCATTAGAAGAAGGAAGGCCTATGATGAAGTCCATAGCCACCTCCTCCCAGATAAGGGCCGGTATAGGCAATGGTTCCAGTAGCCCTGAAGGCAGTGATGTGTCATGCTTAGCTTGTTGGCACAGAAGGCAGTTTTGTACGAAGTCCTTGATATCTTTTTGCATTCCTTGCCAATAAAATTGAGAAGCAATTCGCTGAAATGTTCGAGTAATGCCAGAATGACCGCCCAACGGCGTATTGTGGAACTCACCCATAACCTTCTGAACTAATTCATGGCTCTTAGGTAACACCAATCTTCCTTTCCAATATAGTAATTGATCCGAAACTGAATAATTCGGATCAGGATGCTGGTTTTGTAAACACTTTTGTAGAATACCCTGCAATTGAGTATCCTGTGACAAGGCTTCCTTTAAGGCGGAAATTAAGTGCAACTTAGGTTCAGATACGGCCATCAAGAAGGACCGAGAGAGAGAATCAGCAACTATATTTTCCTTCCCTGGTTTATATTCAATGGAGAAATCGTACCCCAGCAACTTATGCACCCATTTTTGCTGCTCCGGTGTATGAATGGCTTGATCCGTGAGTGATCTAAGGCTCTTTTGATCGGTTCGAATAATAAATCTGTGCCCCAACAAGTAATGTCTGAACTTTGCTATGGCCTCCGTAATAGCAAAGAATTCTCTTACATAAGCAGACTGTTTTTGCATACTAAAATTCAGCTTCTTCGAAAAGTAAGCAATGGGATGGTTGTCTTGGCTTAGTACTGCTCCAATACCCATGCCCGAAGCATCAGTTTCTAAAATGAATGGTTTAGAAAAGTTAGGCAAGGCCAATACTGGTGCTTGAGTGATTACCTTTTTTAGATTGGTAAAAGCTTCATCTGCCTCTTTCTCCCACCGAAAGTTGTCTTGTTTAAGCATGTTTGTCAAGGGTGCGGCAATCTTAGCATAAGACTGAATAAATTTCCGGTAATATCCTGTGAGTCCTATAAACCCTCTCAACTGTTTTAAAGTAACAGGTTTTGGCCAATCTACTATTGCTTGTACTTTCTTCATGTCCATCGACACCCCTTCTCCAGAAACAGTGTGGCCTAAATAATCCACCCGTTGTAATCCAAACGAGCATTTTGATAGCTTGGCAAACAACTGGTTATCATGAAGCAGGGAGAAGACTATTTCCACATGTACCAGATGTTCCTTCCAGGTAGGGCTATATATCAAGATATCATCAAAAAAAACCAAAACACATTTTCTAAGGAATTTCTGAAAAACCTCATTCATCAGGCTCTGAAAGGTTGCCGGAGCATTGGTGAGCCCAAAAGGCATTACTACCCATTCATAGTGTCCATGATGTGTTCTAAAAGCCGTTTTATGTCTATCCTCTGGATTGACAAGTACTTGGTGATACCCTGATCGCAAATCAAGTTTGGAGAAGTATTTGGAGCCAAACAATTCATCCAATAATTCATCAACCGTCGGAATCGGAAAAGAATCTTTAATGGTGAGAGCATTCAAAGCCCTGTAATCAGTGCAAAATCGCCAAGACCCATCCGTTTTTCTGACCAATATAACCGGTGAAGAAAATGGGCTGGTACTAGGAGTAATGATCCCATCCTCTAACATAGCACTGACCATTGTTTCAATCTGTTGTTTCTGACTGTGTGGATATCGATAGGGGCGTACTTTCACTGGTTTGGCATCTTTGATCAATGGAATGGCATGATTATGAGTTCTTGATGGGGGTAGGGAAGTAGGTACGGCAAAAACCGTGTTGTATTTTAATATCAGTTCTCTCATATCTTGTGGCATTGTTGTAGGTAATTCCAGCTTCTCATCATGAGGTATGGCTTTCTGCTGATTTTGTAATATAAAAATTTCAGCAATGCTATTAGTGTGATGCATTCTCCTGAGCTGATTGAATTGAGCAGGTTGCGGAAGTGTTGGTTGATCCCCATGTAGTGTAATAAACTGATTCCCCTTATAAAACTTCAAGGTGAGCTTACTGTAATCTGAAATATGAGGGCCCAAGGTAGCCAACCATGTGGCTCCTAGCACTAAATCCGCACCCGAAATGGGTAAGAGATAAACCGGAATTTTCAATGAATGGCCTTGCACTCTCACGTCCAGTTGTCTCACTAATCCTTCAGCTATTAAAGAATGTCCATTGCCAACTAACACTTGAAATTTGGATGCAGGTTCCACTGGTAGTTTCAAGCAACTCGCAATCCTTGGTTGCAAAAAATTGTCAGAACTTCCACTGTCCAATAATATCTGAATCATCATCCCGTTAATAGTCCCCTGAAACCTCATAGTTCCTACACCAGAAGAGCCTTTCAAAGCATTGTAAGACAAGTGATGCTCCAAGGTTAACTGCTCCAATTCTGTCTCACTTGTAGCTGATGATTCCAGTGGTACTTCCACATTCTCAACCTCGTCCATTTGCAGTAATAAATACTGCTTGTTAGGACACCTGTGAGAAGAGGTAAATTTCTCATCACAAGTGTAGCATAAACCCTTCTCTCTTCTCAACTGCATTTCTGCTGGTGAGATTTTTTTTATACTTGCTGATTTCTGGAAGCTAGGACTGGGGTTTGTGACAGGTTTAGGTAATAGTGGCGGCAGATTTGTAGACTTTATAGATTGAGAAGAAGGTAAACTTGTGTGGGGGTGTGAATTAGTGATAGAGCTCACTGTACGATTCTGGAAGGTATTGTGATTTGGTTTGATATATTTTTCCTCAAATAACTTTGCTAGAGAGGCACACCGGAGTAGTGTCGTAGGAGATTGAGCAATGACCTCCCTCTGAATATCCGGTTTCAGCCCCCCCACAAAGCAATCCAACAGCGCTTCCCTGGTGACACCTTGGACTCGATTTGCTAAAGCCGTAAATTGAGTATAATAGTCATGAACGGATCCAGTTTGTGATAGTTTGAATAACAGAGATCTAGTACTTTCATAGGGTGATGGGCCAAATTCGATTTCTAAAGCACGAGTTAGATCCGTCCAGGATTGAAACGGAGTTGATCGATTAGTCATCTGGAACCAGGGAATTACCTCTTTCTCCATGTGAATGGCAGCGATGGTGATGCGCTGAAAATCCGGTGTATTGTAGTAGTCAAAGAATTGTTCGGCCTTGAATATCCACTGAAGAACTCCAGATCCATCGAAGCGTGGAAAATCTAATTTAACATTTCTCACCTGAAATGGTTGATGAGCTGCACTACTACTTGCTGACAGGTGACCCGCAACGTTCCCTTGTTGATAATCCCCTTTGCTATTGTTCTGTTGCAACAAGGTACTTACTGTAGCTTCTAGTGTTTCGAATCTCACATTATTCTCTCGCTTATCTGCTTCCAACATTTCCATCATCTTCGTAATGTTTGCAGAGAGCTCCTTCAGGCGAGTACCTTCCGCCATGTTCGAATGATGAAAGCACCAATGTAACAGTGAAGTAAATCACAGCAAGAGAACTATTCTAAAATAGGAAAATGAAGAGAACGTAAGGCATTTTCTGGCCAAAGTTAGCAGTCTGACAGAATTATTGCTAACAGAATGTTTCAGGAGAAGAGAATAAGACATACAACTTCCATGCCTTATCTGATAAAATTGGCTAATTATTTATACTACTTATGGGACCACACAAAATCATTTAGCATAGTGTTAGTTATTTTATTACGAGTGCTCCGCCTTTTTCCTCCGTTATTTGCCACTTGTTTGTCCTCTTGGGTCCCATCCTTCAGTTCTTCCTTTCCTTCCGTAATTGCACCTGTTACATAACACACAGGTCAGTAGCTGATGAGGGCGATGGTGAATCTGTTGTTGGTGGTGGTGAATCACTACTCTCCCCCTCAATTTCCTGCTCATAGTTTGGCTCATTGTTTTGCTCACTGTTTTGCTCACTGTTTTGCTCATTATTTTTCGTTTTTGCATCCTCCTCCTCCATACGTACGTACTGTAAGTTACTTGACAGTTAAGTGGCTAGACTGCTAAGCTAGTGTGTGGTTTGATGTGTATACAATAGAGAAATCACCTCCTTTTATTCAGAAGTTTGGAGTTCGTTTATGTAACAAATTTACACGCAAGGTTCATTGATTGTCTAGAGAATATATTATGGCATCTTACACGTTTCGATTACTAGTTTAAAGGATGATAAAGCTGTATCCCGTATGGCCAACAACATTGCATGAGAAGGAGCATATTTTTCCAAGTGTCATGAATGCATGTGATGCCAAGCATGATAGAAATATCGAATCAAAGAAGATCTGTTACTTGTACTTGTGTAATAATGTGGTTTTGGTTGATGCTCAGGGCCGGCCCATAGTAGGGGTACCCAGCCCAGTGGCACATGCCCCTAAGTATTGAAGGCCTAACAAGTGGTAATAGTAGTATTGAGGCAGCCCATGTCTAGGAAAAGTAGACAAACTAGAGTAAAACGGTGGGTCCGGCTGTCGGACACGTCACACGCACTTCGCGTGACAACTATTCCGTAATTGAAAAATAATGCTTGTAATTCATTCCACTGTCCACGCATATTACTTGAACCATCATATGTCTGACCTCGCAACTTGTGAACCTGAAGATTATAAAGAAAAAACCGCACTTATTTCATTCTCAAGTGTTTCAAAAGAAGTGTTAGAAACACCTTTAATAGCAAAGAAATGTTGTGTCACAATACCTTCAAAGTTCATAAATCTAAGAATAATATCTTTGCACTCATCTACAAGTATAGAAAAATACATGTCTCCGATTTCCTCACAAATCATACGCCGAACACGATTAGCTAGAAGAGCTAAAAGTTCCTTTTTGAATATCCGGGGAGGTATACTTGGCATTCTGTGGAGCATTACTCAAGACAATATCATTCACTTCACTATTCCATTCTCCAGTATATCTTTCTATATACAAAATGAAGTGGGAAGCCAGCCCCCACTTTTCCCGCCCAAACTTTGTGCTCTCAACGGGGTCCACTTCATTTCATGAATTTATTTTACTTTAACTTTTGTTTAAATGAAAGATTCTCTTCAATATTGATCTATGCAGCGGATCAGCAGGTCTGAGGTCCACTTCATTTATTGAATTTTGTTTGCTTGAACTATTGCTTGAACCAATGAAAGATTCGTCATTTGCAGTGAAGATTTTGTTGGGTCCGATGTATTGGTCAAACGAATCACTTTAGAGGTTGAGCATTTAATGAAGTGGTTGGGGGTTGAGCATTTAATGTGGTAGTCGGGTGTTCAAACTTATGCATATCGTTTGCCTATAAAAGCTGACATCAGATGTTTTCAAACCAACACTCCCTTCACTCCCTTCATTCACTCCCTTCACTCAACATGACAACAAACACCAACGAAATTCCCAGAACATTGTACTCGATGATAAGGGACGTTGATCATACCAGATCAACATGGGCCCTCAAAGTTCGAGTTGTAAGGGCCGTTGAAATGTCTGCCCAAACTAAAGGAGGTCAAAGAATGGAGGTTGTTTTCCATGACGAGGAGGTAAACTATGCTTTTGCGTTTTTTCCATTTACTTTCGTTGACATCAGATTTTATATTCATAAGCTTTTTTATGGCTAATCTAGGGTGAAGAGATACATGCATTGATTAAGAGACCCTTTATGCACCTGTATAAATCGAGGTTGCTGGAAAACCAATGCTTCATGATCAAAAACTTTTTGGTGCTCGACAATAACTATACGTACAAAACTACCTTGCACCCATATATTCTGGAATTTATTAAAAAAACCACAGTTTTCGACCACCCTTCATAAAACTTTCCGAATTTCATGTATGATTTTCATCAGTTCGACATGCTGTAGAGCCTAAGTGTAAAGAATATTTGTAATTAGATTTTGATGATGCTATATTAATTAGGACTTTAGAGTACCCCTCTTTAGATTTAATGTATTAGAATTTTCCTTGTAAAATTCTTAAGCATAATCGACTGGCAGAAGGTCTCCAGAGCAGAAGTCCTCCAGAACAGAAGACCCGCTGACAGAGGAACCTTGATAAGGCTTTGTTTTAACAGAAGACCTTTGGTTCTCTACTCCAGAACAGAAGACCTCCAGGTCTCTGTTAGCCTTTACTCTGACAGAAACCCTCCTGGTTCTCTGTTAAATATTTCTTCAACATAAACCCTCATTAGAAGTGCTCAAGACCTTCTCTGATCAACTCTCTGCTAAAGACACCAGAAGGCCTCACACTTAGAAGAATTTCACCAAGCCGGTAAACCAACTGAAGATTCCTTCAACGGCTAGGAGTCTTGAACGGAAAAGCTACAGTACGCGCATTAAATGCACATTTAATGCCTCCCGTACTCTGTAGAGTAAATGCACATGATTGGCCGCAATGTCAGGATAGTTTTATCCCAAAATAGTAACTCGCCAACTTTGCCGGGTCCTACTGGTCAAGTCAACTGCTCGCTCATTTAATGCAGTTGTCCTCCTTCTCCTCCAACGGGAAGACAACCTCAGTATAAAAGATACACTTCGAAAGAACAACCGGACAACTTTGCTACAACATTCAAACGCTAAAAACGCAAAAAGCCTCCTTGAGATTAAATCTTCATTATCTTCTACAAGAGAAGGCAGACGTTGGAAAGCTTCCTACTTCCAACTCAAGCAAAGTTCTCATCGTTCTTCAACTCTTCAAGCACTTCACATACAAACCTTTTGTAACGAAGCAAGTTGGAGGAACCCCTGTTTTTAACAGAAACTCTTCTTTCACAAGAAGGACGTCCAAGTACCTAGAGTAGTGAAGTGGTGATACTTCCGGGAAAGCTCAGTGAAAGGACCAGTCTTAAGGAAGCAAGAAGTGCATCCAAGGAGACATCTACACTTGAAGAAGACGTGGAGAGCTTCTTAAGTGATAGGGCTAAGGCATTGTAAACGGTCGTTTTTACAAGCTTAGTGGAACAGTGGACTAGAGGAACAAGTTGTTCCTTGAAGCACTATAAAAAGCCCTGGTGTCATTTACTTACTGCATTTTATTTATTGCTTTTATTTGAACTGCTTAACTCTAAAGACTTGGTATCTGTGTTCAGCAGAACTTGTCTTGTGAGTTAACAGAAGGCCTACTGCCTTTGCTTCTTTGAGGCTAAACTAACAGAACTCCCTACCAGAACCTCATCCGCTGCCAGTCTGTTCTGCCAACAGAAGAGGTTATTCTGTTAAATCTGGTACTTAGCTTGAAAAAGTTAAAAACCAATACAGTCTATTCACCCCCCCTCTAGACTGTATCCAGTACAACCGGGACCAACAAGTGGTATCAGAGCCTCCTTGTTTTAATAATCTCTTAGGTTATTTGCAGAACAAAGATCCACTTGTTTTTCTGTTTTACCTCATTTTTCTGATATAATGGATCACTCCCTTTCCAAGAATCTTATGTTCTCAGATCTCAAGTTTGATGACTGGAGGATCCGAATGAAGGCACATCTCTGTGCTCTGCATGATGAGATGTGGGAAGTACTTGACATTGGGCCCTTCACAAGCTTCCAGAAGGTCAACCCAGAGCATGCTATTGATAACACCAGACCTCATATGATCAATAAGGCCAAATCTGAGTGGACTACTGAAATATGGGATACTCTTGAGCTCATTGGAGCTGGTGATGAGCAGGAGAAGGACAACAAGCTGACAATAGCCAACAAGAAGTTTGATGACTTCAAGCTTCTCCTTGGTGAAAGCATCTCCAAGATGTATGACAGGCTCCTCGATCTCACTGGAGAGATATCTGAGCTTGACAAGGAACTTACCACCAAGGAGATCAACCTCAAAGTGTTGAAAGGATTGCCCTCAGCATGGAATATGAAGGTGGTTGTTGTCCAAGCCATCAAGGATGTGAAGACTTATCCCACTGATGAGCTCATTTCAGATCTCAAAGCTCATGAGTTTGAAATGATTGAAGAAAAAGAAGATGTACCAGAAGAGAGGACCACTACAGCCCTCACTGCCAGCACATCAAAGGTAAATGATTTTGACCCCTCAGTACTTTTATCTGACGAATATATGGCTGCTTTTGCTAGGAGATTCAAGAAGTTTATGAAGAATCCCAAAGATGGAAGAAGGCCATCATTCAGCAGAAAGCCCTTCCAGAAGGTCAAAACAGCAGAGAGCAGTGGTGAGCTTCTCTGTTACAACTGCAGACAACCTGGACATTTCAAGGCAGAGTGTCCACATCCAAGAGTGTCCAAGAAACAAGGGCATGATGGAGAAAAGAAGAAGTATGAAGACAATTCCAGAAGAAAGAAAGCACTCGTAATAGAACAGCTCGAGAAAGACCCTCTGTCTGAGACAGAATCCAGTTCTGACTCTGACTCTGACTCTGATGAGCCCTTCTGTTGCCTTGATACTGAGATAGAAGACCTATGCCTCATGGCTCATTCTGATGATGAGGTAACCTCTACTTCTGCATCTAGTTTTTTTCGGTAGGCTTAGCTTTTGATTCTGATTCCATGTCAGAATTTTGGGAAGAGTTTAAGGCCATTCAAGCCACTTATTCCTCTGTCACAAAAGAAAACAGTAAGTTGAAGGCTGAAATTCTTGACTTAAGAAAGGAGGTTGAGATCAAAATCAATCTTCTAATTAAGGAGAGAGATCAGCTGGAAACTTAAAATGTTTCTCTTCTCAAGAGAATAAGAGAAATTGAGCCTCTTGAGATTAAGTACAAAGTTTACCAGAAGGCCCAGTCTTCCATGGAAAAGATTTTACTTGATCAACAAATTGGCACTGGCTTTGGTCTTGGTTATGGCTCAACAGAATCAGGTGAGCCTTCTGTAATGCCTAGCACCAGTATTGCTAAGGCAGATAAGGTCATAGTGCCACTGATCTCTAGCCCCACATGCCAAGTTGGTGTATCTGGTACCAAAGTTGTCCGTGAGGAAGTCAGACCAGAAAAAGGGAAGATAAAGGTTCAACAGAAACCCTTTTTGAAAAATAATGAACCTGGCAGAAAACCTAACAACAGAAAGGGTTTTCAGAATAACAAAAATAAAAGACCATTCATTGACAGACAACCTTATGATAACCGTGCCAGAAATGACCACCAGAAGGGTAGATATCAAGAGAGAGTTAATTTTAGGCAGAAGAGGTTGGCTTGTCAACTTTAGAAGCCCAGAGCTAACCGTTCCTCTGCTCTTGATAGTATATGGGACTTCTTTCCAACAACGAAAGCTATGCAAAAGTACGTAAACAGGAAGCATGACCCTCACAAACATCTGCCCAAAGTCAATCACACTTCAGTTTACTATAACTACCAGGTGGACAATGGGTACCATCCACCAAGGTTTCACCTGATGAGACCAAAATGGTACCAACCACCCAGACTCCATGACCCCCCAGGACCCAACATTGCTTGGGTACCTAAACCTTTCTTTTGATCTTGCAGGAACTGTGTGCTGGAGCTATCTCAGAGCAAGAATGGTTTATTGATAGTGGATGCTCCAGGCACATGACAGGTGAAAGAAGTTGCCTAACAGAGTTCCAGAAATGCAAAGGACCCAAAATTACCTTTGGAGGTAATGACAAAGAAGGTCAAACAAAAGGAAGAGGGAAGCTGATCAAGAACCAGATAGTCATTGATGATGTCTCATATGTCAAAGGCCTGAAGTTCAACTTGCTGAGTGCTAGCCAATTCTGTGACAAAGGCTACACTGTTGAATTCACTAAGGACTTCTGCTATGTGAAGCATGAGACAACAAAAGAAGTGGTTCTTACAGCATCAAGGAAGAAGAACATCTATGTGGTTGATTGGAAAACTGCAAAGGATGGAGTTTGCCTGATAGCCAAGGGAGATTCAAAACTAAGCTGGGACTGGCACAAGAAGCTTAGCCATTTGAACTTCAAAACAATCAACAAACTGGCAAGAGAACACATTGTTGATGGACTGCCAGACATAGTTTACAAGAAAGAGACCCTCTGCAGTGCATGCCAGAAGGGAAAGCAACAGAAGAACTCTTTCAAACCCATTGCTGGAGATCTTTCTACAAGTCCTTTAAATCTGATCCACATGGATTTATTTGGACTGTTGAGACTCCAAGTGTTGGTGGCAAGAAATACACCCTAGTCATGGTTGATGACTACTCCAGATATACATGGACTATCTTTCTGTCAAAGAAGAATGAAACTCTTCAGAAGTTTCCATCACTGTTAAAGCAAGTTCAGACTGAGAAGAACTTGAAGATTAAGACAATCAGGTCTGACAGAGGAACTGAATTTGTCAACCAAGTCATAAAGGACTTCTGTGATCAAAATGGAACCTTTCATCAACTCTCAGCCGCCAGAACCTCTCAACAGAATGGCGTAGCAGAAAGGAGGAACAGAACATTAAAAGAAGCTGCAAGGACAATGATAGCAGAATCTGGACTACCTATGAGATACTGGGCTGAAGCAATCAACACTGCATGTTATACCCCGAACAGAAGCATGATCAACAAGAATCACCAGAACACCCCTAACATCAGTTACTTTCATGTATTTGAATGCAAATGCTACATTCTTAACAATGGAAAGGAACATCTGAAAGTCTTTCAAGAGAAAGCTGACGAAGGTGTATTCATAGGCTATTCAAACACCAGTAAAGCCTATAGAGTACTCAACAGAAGAACTCTACATGTTGAAGAGTCTATACATGTGAAGTTTGATGATAGCACCTCTGTTAAAGAAGTAACAGAGACCCTCAAAGAAGTCAACATAGAAGACAGAATACCTGAACCAACATAAGAGGTAGCAGATAACTCTGCATTTCCAACACCTGCACCAAACCCCCTTCTGTTGAATGAAGATGAAGACTCAGAAGATGAAGAACCAGAGAGACCCAGACAGCATCTGACAGAACCTGATCTGATATGGTTAAGAGACCACCCCCTAATCAAGTAATTGGACATATCAGAAGTGGTGTACAGACTAGATCAGCGTCAACAAGGAGAGAAGCAATGCTTGCCTGCTATACATCTCAGATAGAACCCATGACTGTAGAGGAATCACTTGCAGACTCAGATTGGATCAATGCAATGCAAGAAGAGCTTACCCAATTTGAAAGGAACAAAGTATGGGAACTTGTTCCTAGGCCAAAGCACCAGAATGTCATTGGAACAAAATGGGTATTCAAGAACAAAGTTGATGAAGATGGCAACATTGTAAGGAATAAAGCAAGGCTGGTAGCTAAGGGTTACTGCCAAGAAGAAGGAATAGATTTTGATGAGACTTTTGCACCAGTTGCCAGACTGGAAGCCATCAGAATATTTCTAGCCTATGCTGCCTACAACAACATCAAGGTCTACCAGATGGATGTCAAGAGTGCATTTCTGAATGGAGATCTTGAAGAAGAGGTTTATGTGGAACAACCACCAGGTTTTGTCATTCCTACTCACTCCTCCTGTGTCTACAAGCTTAAAAAGGCCCTCTATGGTCTTAAGCAACCTCCCAGAGCATGGTATGACACACTGTCCCTATTCCTAGTGAACCATGGGTTTACTAAGCGAAAGGTTGACAAAACTCTATTTCAAATCTCTGTTGCTAATCATATTCTGTTAGTATAAATATATGTTGATGATATTATATTTGGTAGTACTAATTCAGAACTATGCAAGAAATTCTCTCAAGTGATTGAGAGTCAATTTGAAATGAGTATGATGGGAGAACTCAGCTACTTCCTAGGACTACAAGTCAAACAGGTTCCAGAAGGAATCTTTATCAATCAAGGGAAGTATACCAGAGACCTGATCAAGAAGTTTGGAGTGGAAGGCAAATCCTCAGTGAAAATTCCCATGAACGCCTCACAAGGAATTGGTCCAGATGATGAAGGAAAGGATGTCGATGCAACTACCTACAGAGGAATCATAGGATCTCTGCTGTATCTGACTGCGAGCAGATCAGATATCTCATTCTCTGTTGGAATCTGTGCCAGATACCAATCAAAGCCCAAGGAGAGCCATCTTAGTGTTGCAAAGAGAATCATCAGATATATCAAAGGAAATCCAAATGCAGGTCTATGGTATCCAAAGGGAGGTAACTTTGAACTAATTGGTTATTGTAATACACGAGATTAATTTAAGAGGATTAATAGTACTACTCATACCAACAAGGTGCATCTCCTTTTAAGGGAGCTCATTAGCCAAGAACTCCAAAGTTAAGCGTGCTTGCACGGGAGTAGTCTTGGGATGGGTGACCCCCTGGGAAGTTTCTCAGGGCGCGCACGAGTGAGGACAAAGTGCGCGGAAAAGGCTAGTGGTGGTTTGTGAGGACAGTACTAGAGGTCAAAAGTAACTACCTCGGGGCCTACGGGGCCGAGGTGTTACAGGTGGTATCAGAGCAACCCTGCGACAGTGTGATCATCCGTTGGATATCGGGCGGGCACTTAGCAGGGGAAAAGATTCTGGGATGTGATTGAGATTGGTTTATTGACGCAACGAGGATGTTGCGTTCCTAAGTGGGGGTGATTGTAATACCTGAGATTAATTTAAGAGGAATAATAGTACTACTCATACCAACAAGGTGCATCTCCTTTTAAGGGAGCTCATTAGCCAAGAACTCCAAAGTTAAGCGTGCTTGCACGGGAGTAGTCTTGGGATGGGTGACCCCCTGGGAAGTTTCTCACGGCGCGCGCGAGTGAGGACAAAGTGCGCGGAAAAGGCTAGTGGCGGTTTGTGAGGACAGTACTAGAGGTCAGAAGTAACTATCTCGGGGCCTACGGGGCCGGGGTGTTACAGTTACTCTGACTCAGATTTTGCAGGTTGCAGATTAGACAGGAAGAGCACCTCTGGTCACTGCCAAATGCTAGGAGGAAGGCTTGTTTCCTAGTTTAGCAAGAAGCAGAATTCAATCTCAACTAGTACAGCAGAAGCTGAATACATTGCAGCTGGGAGTTGCTGTGCTCAGCTACTCTGGATGAAGCAACAACTGAAGGACTATGACATTCAAGCAAAGAAAATCAAACTGCTATGTGACAACACCAGTGCCATTGTCATCACTCAGAATCCAATTCTTCACTCCAGGACAAAGCACATTGAGATCAGACATCACTTCATCAGAGATCATGTTGAAAAGAAGCAAATAGGCATGGAGCATGTGTCAACAGAAGACCAAATTGCCATCACTCAGAATCCAGTTCTTCACTCCAGGACAAAGCACATTGAGATCAGACATCACTTCATCAGAGATCATGTTGAAAAGAAGCAAATAGGCATGGAGCATGTGTCAACAGAAGACCAACTTGCAGACATTCTGACAAAGCCTCTGCCTGAGGCTAGATTCAAGAAACTGAGAGAGGAATTGAGAATGATGGATGAAATTCCAAGAGAAAGTTGAAAAGGAAGGCCCTCTGTTGCAAAATCACTGCTAACAGAATACCTGTTGCAGAACCCCTTATGTTAACCCCTTCTGTTCTCTATCCTGAACAGAGAACCTCCGTTCCTGACAGAACACCTCAGCAACAGAACCCCCCTTCTTACCCTCAGAAAACCTTACCTGTAACAGAAGGTTGTGGACTTGGAAATATTTTGAAAAACCGGGTGACCTAGTAACTTATTAACGGTCTTTTACCCTTTTACCCTTAAAACGGTATTACAGTCGCAAAATATTTACTACACCTCCATTTTCATTTATTGGTACCTCGAAACTGTAAATAATCTCAAGCGTCCACTAACCCGAACCCATATATTCCCGTCTCTCAAACCTGAACCGTTACTCTCTCAATACTCTCAAACTCTCAAACCTCCATAGCTCTCAAGCTTTTAAAACTTTTTTCTTCTGCTCTAATGGCTCCCATCAGCTTCAACACTCTCCCAAAGGATCAACAGGAAACCCTAACCAAGAATGTTCTCACAGGGATGAAATGCGAGCTATTCGCACTCCCTAGACTGGCTGAAGATGAGTCATTGATGGAGCGTATAATGGAATGCATCAACGACTCCCAACTGGCAAAGGTTATCACCTACAACTACACCCAGTATAGTTGTATTGAAGTGGTTGAGTTCTATCTCAACGCTGATTTTGAGGTCGAGGTCATCACCTCTACTGTAAATGGAGAGCAAGTCACCATTGATGCTGGGGCCATCAATAGTCTCTTCCAGATTGTGGCTGTCAATGAATCCAGCGGTTTCTTTGACCTAGAAGATGCTGACCTCACCGCTGAGGAATTCGCCATGAACTGTAGCAGACCTGGTGCCAACGTTCCAAAGCTGACAGGGAAGAAACACTCTCTGAAAAGAGACATTGAGCTTCTAGTGAAAATCGTTCACAGATGTGTATGGTGCAGATACACATCCACTAATGAGTTCACCATCTCTCAAGCCAAGGCAGTCTATGTTGTGATGCACAAGGCAAACATCAACTGGGGCCAAGTGATTGTCAGGTCCATGATAGAGTTTGTCAAGGTGGCAAAGATGAAGAGCAAGGACACAGGGATCTACTCTGGGAAGGTAGGTCATGCTCTCCTCATATCTGAGCTCTTGGTGCGGGGAACTGGGCTCAAGAAGCCAATTCTGGTAGATCACTCATCTACCAGCAACAGAGAAACAGCTATAAGAGCTGAAGTCAAGAGGTTAGCCAAACTAGACCTTAACAGACAGAAGCTCCAACAGAGACCCTCCCAACAGAATACCTCCAGCAGTTCTGAGGAAGAACCTCTGGTGAGAAAAGCTGTGAAGAAAGCAGTTACCAAGAAAGCTGCACCAGAGAAGGTCAAGAAGGTATTGATCAGAAAACCAAATCCAAAGAGGAAGAAATCCTCTTCAGAATCCAGATCTTCTACCCCTTCTGCACCCCCAGTTTCTAAGAAACAGAAGATCAGAACTCCTATCCCCAAGGTTGCCTCAGAAACTCAGGGGGAACCAACAGAACCTGCTCTACCCCTTCAAGCCAAAAGCTCTCTATGGCAAGGGAAGAAAATCACTTTCGAGTCTAGTGACTCCAAGAGTGAGTCAGTGGAGAAGGCTGCCACATCTCAGGGGGAATCTGAGACTTCTGTCAAGTCTGCACGCATGACAGAAGACCATGGAGCTGCTCACTCTCCAGATCACCTAACACCTCTAATCCCAGAACCTCAGACAGACTCCAAAACAGCTCTTGACAAGCAGTTTGAGGGTGTGCTAGCTTGGAGAGCTGGAGGATGGGGCCTCTACAGAAGATTATCCAATATTTCAACCATTATGAATCTGAGGAGGCTGAGGTACTTAACTGGGTAGGCACAGATGATGTTTCTAAGTGCTTTGCCATGAATTTTCTCATCTCTGTCCTTGAGAAGAAGAAGGCCAACTACAAGGGCAAGGCTGTCCTCATCTCTACTCCTTCTTATGAGCCAGTGAAACCTCTGGCTATTTGCCAAGAAGGCAAAGGAATCTGTTGTGCCCTATTCTACTCCTGGGGAACCCTCTGTACCAATGACTGAAGGTCAAGCAATGATGAAACTCATTTCAGAATGGAGATCATCTCTGATAGAAGACCAAGTACTTGAGGTAATATCTCCATCTCCCTCTGTACTTATTCCAACAGAACCCCTGATTCCCAAATCTCCCTCTGTGCATATACTCCCCCCCCCCCAACAGAACACCTCTTCACAACATCAGAAACCCTCTTCTGAACAGAAAACCCCCACACCCCAAAAATCATCAACCCCCAAATCTAAACCTTCTTCACCCTGCAAACCGTTCTCTCCCCCAAAGAACAGATCCCCTTCCCCTCCCCCATCTCCTCAACGACAAGTTATTCAAACCCAACCCCAACAGATAATCTCCTCTTCACAACCATCTCAACAGAAATCCCCTTCACCTCCCAAGTCTGAACATCAAGTAACCCCACAAGCTTCTCTTCCAGCACAACCCCCAGCTCAGCTAAAACCTGTCTGGTTCCTAAGAGATTATGATCCTACAACCATCTCCCCCATCTCTGCACCGCAAGGATACTTTAGGCATTCTACTGCCCCCAATCCCTCCTTTCGGATAAAGAAAAAGGTGATGAGAAACAAAATCCCAATCTACTCCTCCTACGAAGACTCTTCTGACATGGATGGCTTCATTGTCAGCAAGTCCTACCAAGCTACCTCAAAGAGACAGAAGACCCCCCCTCTGACTCAACTCGAGCATGAACTGCTTATCCAATCTCTCTCCTCTGTCCAAGAGCATCACCCTTTGCCTAAGGGAAGAGGTTTAGAGTTGTCTCATTCTGCTGGACAAAAGAATCAGATACCTTTCAATGACTTTGTAGCTGCAGCAGACGACTTTGGAGGTCAGATGTTAGAAGGCATGAACAAACTCATAATGATAAATGATAAACATTATGAGGGTCTGCAACATGTGGATGAAAAAGTTAAATCCGGCTTCAAACACATGTCTGCTACTCTAACATATGTTCTTCAGGACTTCATGACTTCATCAAATTTCAAGATTGATGTTGTCTCTGTTAGTACCCAATTTTGATAAGATTTTGATGATGCCACTATACTAAGCACGTGTACATTGTGTCTCATTTTATTATAGTATTAACGTGACAAATTAAATGTACAATTTTTGGGTCTATGAAACATTACCGGAAAAATAAAAATGGAATAAGGCAAAATTTCTTTGCCTTAATATGATGTTTAAATCCTACCGCAAATGCTATTTGACTCAAAAATATTACTCGTATGTCACGAAGCTCGAAAAATCAAAAACATGATTGACCGGCATTTAATGCCAAATACGTACAGGGCCCGGAGCACTGAAGTCGCAAATAAAAGAAATACTTCAACAATCAATTGAAGACAAAAACAGACGGAAGTTAATGCTACAACAGGTACATGGACCTACAGCATGGGCGCACAAGTCTGAAGCCTAAAAAGGCATCAACAGTGGCTAGGCGGGCAAGACAAGCAGAACCCATACGCTCCGAAGAAGAAAATAAACAACAAGTTGTTTATCTTCTGCGAACAAAATTCAACGCACAAGATTGATCTATCCTAACCAACGGATAAGATAAATCAACCGGAGAGCCTATAAATATAGGCTGAAATGAAAGTTTCTAACCAAGCATTTGAGCATCCAAAGAGAGAATTTCTGTCAAGAGCATTTACGAAAGATCTAGCAAAAGAGAAAGTGTTATTCTAAACTTTACTCTCTGCTTGGACTCATGCTTCACTAAACTTCGAGTTTACAAAGCTTTTTTCATTGCCAAATTATAGAAGTTTAGTTCCTAGTTGGAGGTTAGAACTTTCTTGAAACAAATCACATATTGTTGTAAACACTTAGGAGAACAGTTGTTAGGATCCTACAGTGTAAGTAGATAGATAGAGTACCTTTTGATCCCCACTGGGTCATTAGAGAAAAGTCTAAGGACTGAGTAACTTTGAGTGGTGCTATACTCACTGTGAAAAACCTTCAATCTAGGCTTAAGTTTTGTAAAGGCTAGATTGGCACTAAGTGTATTGGGCTTAATACTTTAGTGAAATCCATCTGAAAGAGGGTGGGACTGGACGTAGGAGGATTACACCACCTCTGAACCAGGATATACTATGTGTTGATTTACATTCAGTAGACAAAGCACACACTTAGCACTTCTCACAAAAAGATTGAAGTTTGCCAGCAGAATCTTAAGTAGTTGTCTTAACTGACCCAACTGCTTATCCTACTGCTTAATCACTTGCTTTCTTTGAGACCATTTTCACACCTGAGATGCACCTCACCATCACTAAAAGGTCTGCTCTACCATTTCCCAGTAATTCACCTTCTAAGTATAGCAGGTGCCTCAGCAGTTCCCTGAGACCACCCAACTGCTGAGCCCTCTGCTCACATAAAAGTCACTTCCTGTGACCATCTCAGTTTCACCAGCCTGCCATAAATATCATTGTCAAAAAGTACGTTCAAAAATCAATCCCTGAAAGTCGGATCAAAATCTGAGCAGTTGCCTCAGCAGTTCCCTGCTACCTAGCCAACTGCTAAGCCAACTGCCAAGCCTACTGCTAGCTATCTAAGTCCAATCTTCCCCAGATCAGAAAGTGATTAAAACATCCATTATATAAAGGGTAAAGACTTCCGCTGTGCATCTATTAATCTCTCAAAAGATTATAGATCAACTCTTCTAGAGGGAAAAATTTGTAAAGGTCGAAAAGATTTAAAAGTCTATTCACCCCCCCCCCCCCCTCTAGACTTTTACCCTATCCGGGACCATCACTCTCTAATGAAGTGGATACTATCAAGACTGTTCTGACAACAATGAATCAAACCCTGGATTCCCAACATACCACACTAACAACCCTTTCCCAGGCAGTGGCATCTCTTCAGAAATCTGATTCTGTACTTCATGCAAGGTTACAAGAACTCAACACCCTCTGCAATGAACATTCTACTCAAGGACAGCTTCTCCTAGTTGCAGACAGAGAACGTTATCAGAAGATGGTTCTCTTAGAAGCCAACAACAAAGATGTCGTGTCTTCCATCCAGAAACAACAGGGGCTGATTGAAGGCCTCACATCTGTCACTCAAACCTTACCAGAAATCCTGGAATAGATTGCCTCTACTCAGGCCACAGAATTCCAGAAACTCTCCCTTCTGCTTGGTGATATAGATGATGCCAAAAAGGGGGAAGAAGATCCTCATCTGTCCAAACCCAGGACCACCAGAGCCTCATCATCTGCTGAACCAACTGTGGATCCCACTCCTTATTTTGAAGCTGCCCTCCAGAAGAAACGACTAGCTGGTATCCCTAGACCTCCATCTCCACAGAAGAAAGGAACTAAGAAGAAGAAAGCTCTAAGCTTTAAAGAATGGAGACTGGGAGGATCTCAGGTGATGACCAAAACCCAATTTGAGGAAATGAAGCAGAAGATGACCTCCACACAGCAACAAAACCTTTATCTGGATCATGATGGTCATGTAAAGGTTAGACATGGTGGATCTCTGGAGGTGGCAGAGTTCTGGTACCACAACAGCATTGTCCCAGGAAAATATATTCATGAAGGTGTCCTGAACTACCTAGACTGCAAGCTCTCACCCGTTTGGGCTTCTTACCAGAGATCTGGAAATCTCATTGGGATCAGAGAAGAGCTGAATGCAGAGTTAAAGAGGCTACAAGGATTGGATGAACAAGCAAGAGCTGAAGCTGCAAGGGCTATTATGTAATCGGATATCGTTGTAATCTACCCTTAATAAAAGAACATCTCTGCCTCACACTTTGTAAGGCTATTCCTCTATCTCTGTCTCTGCTTTTTCTTTTTTGATTGATTGCTCTTTGTTTTGTTATCTGCTATCTGAATGTACTGTACTCTTACTATTTTCCTATGCAAAGTTGCCCACCAAGATTTTAATGAAAGTTTTAAACTTTAATTCTTTATGGTGAAGGCACTTCTCTGGAAATAGTTAAAGGGTTTTGGCATCATCAAAAAGGGGGAAATTGTAAGGAATATTTGTAATTAGATTTTGATGATGCTATATTAATTAGGACTTTAGAGTACCCCTCTTTAGATTTAATGTATTAGAATTTTCCTTGTAAAATTCTTTAGCATAATCGACTGGCAGAAGGTCTCTAGAGCAGAAGTCCTCCAGAACAGAAGACCCGCTGACAGAGGACCCTTGATAAGGCTTTGTTTTAACAGAAGACCTTTGGTTCTCTGCTCCAGAACAGAAGACCTCCGGGTCTCTGTTAGCCTTTACTCTGACAGAAACCCTCCTGGTTCTCTGTTAAATATTTCTTCAACAGAAACCATCAACAGAAGTGCTCAAGACCTTCTCTGATCAACTCTCTGCTAAAGACACCAGAAGGCCTGACACTTAGAAGAATTTCACCAAGCCGGTAAACCAACTGAAGATTCCTTCAACGGCTAGGAGTCTTGAACGAAAAAGCTACAGTACGCGCATTACATGCACATTTAATGCCTCCCGTACTCTGTAGAGTAAATGCAGATGATTGGCCGCAATGTCAGGATAGCTTTATCCCAAAATAGTAACTCACCAACTTTGCCGGGTCCTACTAGTCAAGTCAACTGCTCGCTCATTTAATGCAGTTGTACTCCTTCTCCTCCAACGGGAAGACAACCTCAGTATAAAACATACACTTCGAAGAACAACCGGACAACTTTGCTACAACATTCAAACGCTAAAAATGCAAAAAGCCTCCTTGAGATTAAATCTTCATTATCTTCTACAAGAGAAGGCAGACGTTGGAAAGCTTCCTACTTCCAACTCAAGCAAAGTTCTCATCGTTCTTCAACTCTTCAAGCACTTCACATACAAACCTTTTGTAACGAAGCAAGTTGGAGGAACCCCTGTTTTTAACAGAAATTCTTCTTTCACAAGAAGGACGTCCAAGTACCTGAAGCAGTGAAGTGGTGATACTTCCGGGAAAGCTCAGTGAAAGGACCAGTCTTAAGGAAGCAAGAAGTGCATCCAAGGAGACATCTACACTTGAAGAAGACGTGGAGAGCTTCTTAAGTGATAGGGCTAAGGCATTGTAAACGGTCGTTTTTACAAGCTTAGTGGAACAGTGGACTAGAGGAACAAGTTGTTCCTTGAAGCACTATAAAAAGCCCTGGTGTCATTTACTTACTGCATTTTATTTATTGCTTTTATTTGAACTGCTTAACTCCAAAGACTTTGTATCTGTGTTCAGCAGAACTTGTCTTGTGAGTTAATAGAAGGCCTACTGCCTTTGCTTCTCTGAAGCTAAACTAACAGAACTCCCTACCAGAACCCCATCCGTTGCCAGTCTGTTCTGCCAACAAAACAGGCTATTCTGTTAAATCTGGTACTTAGCTTGAAAAAGTTAAAAACCAATACAGTCTATTCACCCCCCTCTAGACTGTATCCAGTACAACCGGGACCAACACTAAGGGTTGTGAAAGATAAACTGTTGATAGGTACTATTTTAAATATAATTTTTTTAGAGTGGCTGTTGGTACTATTATATTACGAAATGTATAATAAACAAATGTATAACTTGACGTTATCATATGTCAGATGTAATTGGAAAAATTGTTGGAAAACACTTCCACAGACGCATGTGATAAATGGCAAGCCAGAACGTCTCATAGAACTGACTTTGGAAGATCCCGAGTTAGTAAAAGTGCTTAACTCATTAATTTTAACTTATGGCTTTAGTTTTCAAAAGGATTTAACCTAATGGTCTTATATAGGGGTAACCGTATCCGAGGCACGCTATGGAACAACTACTGCAAAGAATTCTGTGACTTTTATGCAGAGCACCAGAATGAAACCATTTACATAATACTTCAGATGTGCAGACCAAAGCGTTACCAAGGTAGTCTATTTAATAAGAAGATTTTAATAAGTCTATGAAAACATATGTAATGCTTATGTATTTTTTTAATGGCAACTCAGGATCTGTGTTGGTGTCTACTTCCTACGACATATCTAAGTTGATCATGAATGGAACGTCAACAGAGTTTGAGGACTTCAAGGCACAGTATGTACCAGATGAACACCATGTTAGATAAACTAACCACTAGGAATGCCCAGTCTCATTCTACTTATTAAGTTGACAGATTTGGACCAGAAAATGAGGAGGTAGCTACTGTGACCACTTTCACTGGGAATAGCATAGGCCACAACATGGAAGAAGTACTGAGAGGAAATGCAAAAATCATAGGGATAAGTGAATTCTTGGATGATGCAAAGGTACCTAAATCTTGCCATAGACCAAACGCACAGCAAATATATTATTGTTATCTAATATTTTGTCATTCTCTTGCCTAATGCAGGAAGGCACCTCTTGGATTTTGGGAGATATTGTTTCTATCGACAACTACAGAGAGTGGTGTTATCTAAGCTGCCCTACGTGCAACAAAAAACTCCAGCCCGAAGATGACAGGTTTAGGTGCAACAATTGCAACATTTCTCTTCCGGGAGGAACCCTAAGGTATAAAGTTCCCGTCTGCATCATGGATGACTCCGGACATGCATCCTTTACCCTTTGGGATAAGAAATGCATTGAAGTGATCGGAAAAACAGCAGCTGCCATCAGAAAGGAAGTTGAAAAGGTACGACGACACATAATGTTTTCCCAACTTGACTAGATATCTTCATTAAGAAAGTTTAAAATGATTTTTTTTTGAAAATGTTACAGAAAACAGGATATGCTCAACACTTTCCAGAGGATATCGAAGCACTGATAGACCAGAAGGGACTCTTCAAAGTCCAGGTCAAAACCAGAGCAGAAAGTTCATCCTATCAAGGACCTCTTTCTTATGGGGTTGTCGCCATGATCAGGGTCCCTACTATTTTGGCGCTTTATGTTAACGCATCTGAACAAGCACAAGGGCCGGAAATTTTAACTGAAGAGGAAAAGGTTTTAATATTTTGAAGTTTTTTTTTTATTTTGGGACGCACTGCCTTGCTGACTTTGTTCAATAATGACAGAGTGGTTGGTCTTGATGCTAATGATCACTTGGAGGGAATAAATGACAGCGGTATAAGAAAAGGTCTTTCCATAGATAAGGTAAGGGTGTCATTTACATTGAAAAACAAGGTAGATGGTGACAAGTTTTACTAACCTTTGAAATATGTTTTTATAGGCTGTCGTGACAGAAGATGAGGATGCTTCTACGCCTATTCAAGTTCAAGCAGTTGAGATGGGATTGGAGAAGGTGATACTCAATATTTTTCGGAATGTAGTCACAGTTAATTAAAAAAATCATTCGACTAGCTTAACTTAATTCATTACATTTATCAGGACAAGGATAGAGTGGTGGAGGAAGCTACTGCATCAGCAAAAGGGAAACGAGTGGTGATAGGAGGGAATGATGAAGTAAATAGGAACCTGCTTGATCAGTTTTCAGCAAACATCAACACCAACAAGAGAAGGATCTGAGTTAAGCAGGAGAAGGCATATAAACAATGTGTCCAAGAGGAACCGGCTACCTAGAACTCTATTTTTCTAAAATCATTCTGCTACTAAAACTCTATTTTGCTAAACTTATTATTTGGGCCTGTGATATTAACTCTATTTTGCTGAACTTCGTGCTACAACTGTAATTTTGCTAAACTTGGTGCTGAGACGTGTAATGCTTAACCTTAGGATTTGTTATAATTTTGAAAATGTTTTTGGTATATCTGTTTGGTCGTGACTATGATGTGAAGGAAAGGACAATTCTTACATGCAACTACATTTGGGCAATACATCACAGGAAAAGCCAAACGAGCAAAACTGAAAGAATGTGAAAGTGCAACCTCTACATGAAGCAGCGAATACTGTCATTTGTAATACATGGCATGTTAGAGTGTAACATTCTGGACATGGAAAATTAGTACACATTCAGTTCTGAAATCATAGTCATACGATGATAATTTGTCTTAAATCAATAAAATTAGGATAACAAACGGGGCTATGTAAAACAGTATAGAATTTTAAATAATAAAATGATTTAACAAAAATATATGTATCAAGTCCAGATTTGGTTGGCATATAAACACTATTTGCTACTTCAAAGTTTTGGTCATTTCTGATATAATGCATATATCCACAGCAGTTCAAAAAAAAGGAGGTTAACGGATACATACCTGGTGAAGATTTGTTGACCTAATATCCTAAATCTAATATAATTATGACATACAAGGGCACCTAAATTAAGGCCCCAATTCCCACGAATTACATTCATAAAATACTATAAAAAAATTGATTCATCCTCAATGCACCTGCATTCAGTAATAAAAACAGAGTAAGTAATAATATTTTGGACATAAAATTATGGTAAACATAAAATTTTAGAAAAATTTCAGAAGTGATAACAGCAGTGGACTTCTACGTATATTAAAGGAAGTATGTACATTTGTTTAAAAACAGCTGATTTTAAAAACCACAGTATGTTCACAAAAAAAAACAGATGATTTTAAAAACCACAATACATTTCTTGGTTCACAACAAAATGTGTAGCAAGATTTTGTTATATTTAGGGCAAATTTTCATAAATTATACATAATGCTGCATTGTAAATATTAATTTATAGTGCAAAACGTTTAGTTACTTACCATAAACATAAATCTTGATTATCCTCACACCTCAAATAAAAAAACCACAGTATGTTCACCACATATTTAGAAATCATTAAAACAATGGCTTTAATTTAAGATAATAAATATATTTCTTTAAAACAGTTAATAATATTTTTTTTTGGATTACACAGCTTTTAAAAGTAGAAATTTTGGAGTAGACATGTAAAGTATGTACCCTGGAGATAAAGTATTATATAATAAATCTCAGACCAGTCGTATTAAAAGTGTTAAATGTAGCTCCTTACCATTAAAGGGGGTGTTCCCAAGGTTGCTACTTACCATCAAAACAAAAATCGATTATCCTCATACACTAGAAGCAAAAATAAAAACATAGTAAGTTATTATTTCAGGCATAAGTGTTATTTATCACATATAAAACTTCAGAAGTGCTAACAACAGTGGATTTGATTAAAAATGATAGATTTATTAATTTTAATAAGTTGAGTATATTTTGGGGATTATAAAAAACCCAAAATAAATGTGTTCAAAATATGATTTACTTTAAGTAGTTGATTTACTTTAAAATAAATAGTTAATGTGTGCTCAAAATAAATCATACTTAATCATTCAGTAAAGTAAATATGGTTTACCAGAATGAATAAGAGAATCTATATAAATTAGTTGAAAAACATAGAGGGAATCATTGGTTCAATTTATCAAAACAGATCTGAGATAAAGTCATGTCCGATTTACCTTATATCATTCTAAATTACCGAAGTCATTTAACTTGGACTCAAAATTAATGGAAAGTATAAAAGAACCTGGATTTATGTTTTTTACCATAAAATATCGTAATATTTTGAGCACATTTGATATTGGCCTATTATTGTGTTATATTGAATATACATTTATATATGTATATGTATAACACGCAGGCCGTACAAAAAAACTTTAAATATATAAAATCTTATATATATATATATCAATTAAAACAAGTTTAAGTGATAATACATATAATAATATAATAAATTAAATCAGTAGAAAATTTCAATGTAGGAGTTCTGATGAATATACGAAAATTTACCAAAGACTAGAGCTGAGTATAGACTTTTTGAAAACCGCCATTGAAAGCACCTGTTCTAAATACTAAATATGGTCGAAGTTGTTGAAAATAGATTGTTCCCGAGGTGACAATTAATAGTCTGACAATGTGGTTGAAAATCGGGTGTTCCCAAGGTGCATTTATTATAATCTGAGACCAATCATTTTAAAAGTGTGAAGGGGTATAGATACGTACCAACTTATTTGCCTATCAACACAACTCGATAACATAAATACTCTTTATTGCTTCAACTACTACCTCAAGAATTCATTAATGAGACATACCAAAACTTGGAAGCAGAGCATCCCGCACAAGGTGTGAAGTTCATATACGGACCACAACGCATTCATTTCTTATCAACTGTAAGTCAGATATCAATGTTGTCATATGCTTTCAAAACATTTAATTATGCAGACTGAATGAACCACACACATTTCGTGAATGACATGTTATGCATTTTGAGTGTGAATTTAATATTATATAACCTACTTCGTATTCTAGCCTTTCAAGATGAGTGAGTGTGCATGTCATGTATGTTCAACTGGGGGATGCTATACGTGTGGGAAACGTTGTGTGGGAATCCTATTGGATGCATGCTCATGGTGTAACTCAAATCATAGTCACTTTTTCTGCATGAAGCAAGTAAACAAGAAAAGGAACACTGTTGACTACTTATGCAAAGATTGTGCAGCATGGCTGGATGCATCTCCTATCATACCACGAAAGTCTGATAGGACTTTGAAGTTGAATTGCAAGTACTTTAATGATGATATGATCATAGGCATTTCTTTTAAATGGATGACTACATGCAGACTTGACTAAGAATATGTAACGAATCATGTGTGCCATGCATGAGAAATGCATTTGTCGTGTTTACATGTCTTTCTAGCAGATGTGTTATGTTTGAATGTATGGGTTTATGAAATGAATGTTAAATCATTAATGATATGAGTGCTTGCAAAAGCCGTAATACTAAGGTATGTATGATGCATGACATTTAAACAACAGGTGATATGTGAACAATAATTAATCAATGTCATCAATTCAGGTAATGTTTAAAGGTCCCTTTTAGATATGAAGAGGCTGACTAAATCAACAATAATCAACCGTAAGAGGGCAAATGAAGATTTAGCTAACCAAGGTATTATGACAAACACTATATTTTGAGTTTAAATTTAAAAAATGGTTTAGGTACAAACATTGGTTGGCACATTAGTAAATGGACATTGGGTCGTTAAACTGCCTGTCAAACCGCGCATATCCGAAGGCCATTATATGGCTGGCAGGGAATTTGAATAGGCAAGGCCCAAGGTCCAATTCTGGAGGAGTAGAGTAAAAACACACATCAAAATGCATGTTCATAAACAAATCCAATCCAAACTAATGATACATGGTATCACTTTATACATGTCAAAATGACTGAAATCATATATACAAATATGTAAGCATCACAGTTGAATTGATCTGGACAGTTCTAAACCGTAATCTGATGCATGTCATATATTTGTATATGTTTAAACAAAAAAATTGTGGCTCTAAACAGATCTAGGGTATCACTACATGTACGCATCACACATGCACAAATCTTGACAGATCTTAACGCAACAAATGGTACATATATGATATTATAGCATGGACGAACCATTTTTTATCTATGCGATTATAATTCAAAAATAAAAGACTGAAATAACATTTCGAGACCTGTACGCATCACAAAGGCATGGATCTAGATAGATCTGAAAGCCACAAATGCTACATGTCTGATTTTTTACATGTTTGATCGAAAAAATGTATAGATGAAGACATATACGCGTCACAAATCGAAAATAAAAGACTGAAATAACATTTCGAGACATGTACGCATCACAAAGGCATGGATCTAGATAGATCTGAAAGCCACATATGCTACATGTCTGATTTTTTACATGTTCGATCGAAAAAATTCATAGATGAAGACATATTCGCGTCACAGATCCATAGATCTAGACAGATCTAAACGCAAAAAAAAGCTACATGTCTCAAAAAAAATATTTTCTGACCGAAAATTTGTAGATCTAAGTAGATCTAAATGCAGAAAAATAATCAACGTTGAATCATAACACATGCCCGAACCACAGAATCAAAGATCTAGAAAGATCTATTTAAATTTCGACATGTAATCTATGATTTTTAAAATTCAGCGCAAATAAATAATATCCGCATAAAAAAATGATAACAAGAACTTCAAGTTCAGTAGAAGTCTAAATCATAAAAGATGGGAGGAGGGTTAGTTCGGCGACAGAGATGAAGGTGGGAGGAGGGTTTTGCCCCAACACAGCCACCCCTGTGCTATACTAGTTAGCCCCAACACCGGCGAGAGTAGTTTTATCTGATGGTTAACATCGGTGAGAGAGGTAGAGGGAGAGGAGTTTATCTGATGGTTAACATCGGTGAGAGAGGTAGAGGGGGAGGAGTGTATCTGATGGTTAACATCGGTGAGAGAGGTAGAGGGAGAGGAGTGGTTTTATCTGATGGTTAATAGAATGAATGAGTGTTAGGGTGCGGGAGAGGGTTTATATATGAAGGGTTGGGGCTAGGCTGGTCGAATTTGGGCTGTGTGATGGGTATGGGTGCTGGACGGGTGGGCATTTTTAATTTCTGAAAATGGGCTGGGTTATGGGCTGGATTAGGTTAAAAAAATAATGTAATCTATTATGCATTGGTAGTTGGTTGGAATGAGATGAAAAAAACAAATTGATCTGAATTTTATCTAATTTGAAGGGGCTGAATTTTTGGGTTAATTATTTTTTTAATTTACATAACGTATAATTTATATGCCAAATAATGATAATAAACAAATGAATAAATTCAAGACCACATTCTTCAAAAGCAGAGACTGAAAATATTGTGTTTACAATATTAGCAAAAATAGATTTTCGGGAAAACTATCAAATAAGCACCTTAACTATTCAAAAAAATCAATTAGGCCCCCTCACTATAAATCCGATCAATCAAACCCTCTAACTATTAAAAAAGAGGCAAATCATCTTTTTAACCGGTACCCTCCGAGTTCCCGGTCAGACTACGTATGCATGTACGTGGCGTGTGAGGTGGCTTTTTTTTTAAACGCAATAAAATCACTACCTTTGTTTAGTCTTATATAAAAAAATCTATTTTATTGGTAGAATGTAATTGACAACATCTTAGTGTTTAATTGCATTTGTGAACAGAAAATGTTGGCCAAAATGTTCAAAAACGTCTGTTGCCTAATCACAAGATGTCATCTGATGTTTTCATGGACAGAACTAATGGTACTTCTTACTTTAATCATTATAATTTCACAATATTAATTATCAATTGTACGACGATATGTATAGTGAAACGATGCTGATTTCAAACTATTTGTATTTACATCTACCGTCTCGCATTTGCCATTTAATCGTTCTTGGACCGACAGGACAATTAATGTCAATAACGTAGAGCAATCTTTAGATGCGTGTCTTCCCAATAACCAGTGTAAGGAATATTTGTAATTAGATTTTGATGATGCTATGTTAATTAGGACTTTAGAGTACCCCTCTTTAGACTTAATGTATTAGAATTTTCCTTTGTAAATTTCTTTAGTATAATCGACTGGCAGAAGGCCTCAAGGTCAGAAGGCCTCAAGAGCAGAAAACCTCCAGAACAGAAGACCCCCTGACAGAGGACCCTTGATAAGGCTTTGGTTGAACAGAGGACCTTTGGTTCTCTGCTTTAGAACAGAAGACCTCAGGGTCTCTGTTAGCCTTTACTCTGACAGAAACCCTCCTGATTCTCTGTTAGATATCTCTTCAACAGAAGTGCTCAAGACCTTCTCTGATCAACTCTCTGCTAAAGACACCAGAAGGCCTGACACTTAGAAGAATTCCACCAAGCCGGGAAACCAACTGAAAGATTCCTTCAACAGCTAGGAGTCTTGAACGGAAAAGCTACAGTGCGCGCATTAAATGCACATTTAATGCCTTCCATACTCTGTAGAGTAAATGCAGATGATTGGCCGCAATGTCAGGATAACTTTATCCCAAAATAGTAACCCGCCAACTTTACCGGGTCCTACTGGTCAAGTCAACTGCTCGCTCATTTAATGCAGTTGTCCTCCTTCTCCTCCAACGGGAAGACAACCTCAGTATAAAAGATACACTACGAAGAACAACCAGATAACTTTGCTATAACTTTTGCTACAACTCTGCACATACAAGATACTCAAATGCTAGAAACGCAAAAAGCCTCATTGAGATTAAATCTTCATCATCCTCTACAAGAGAAGGCAGAAGTTGGAAAAATCGTTATTTCCAACTCAAGCAAAGTTCCAAGTGTTCTTCAACTCTTCAAGATCATCACATACAAATCCTTTGTAACGAAGCAAGTTGGAGGAACCCCTGTTCTAAATAGAACCTCTTCTTTCACAAGAAGGACGTCCAAGTACCTGGAGCAGTGAAGTGGTGATACTTCTGGGAAAGCTCAGTGAAAGGACCAGTCTTAGGGAAGCCGGAAGTGCATCCAAGAAGACATCTACACTTGAAGAAGACGTGGAGAGCTTCTTAAGTGATAGGGCTAAGGCATTGTAAACGGACATTTTTACAAGCTTAGTGGAACGGTGGACTAGAGGAACAAGTTGTTCCTTGAACCACTATAAAAAGCCCTGGTGTCATTTACTTACTGCATTACATTCATTGTTTTTATTTCAACTGCTTAACTCCAAAGACTTGGTATCTGTGTTTAGCAGAACTTGTCTTGTGAGTTAACAGGAGGCCTACTGTCTTTGCTTCTCTGAGGCTACTAACAGAACTCCTTACCAGAACCTCATCCGCTGCCAGTCTGTTCTGCCAAAAGAACAGGCTATTCTGTTAATTCTGGTACTTAGCTTGAAAAAGTTAAAAACCAATACAGTCTATTCACCCCCCCTCTAGACTGTATCCAGTACAACCGGGACCATTAAGTGGTATCAGAGCCTCCTTGTTCTAATAATCTCTTAGGTTATTTGCTGAACAAAGATCCACTTGTTTTTCTGTTTTACCTCATTTTTAATCTGATATAATGGATCACTCCCTTTCGAAGAATCTTATGTTCTCAGATCTCAAGTTTGATGACTGAAGGATCCGGATGAAGGCACATCTCTGTGCTCTGCATGATGAGATGTGGGAAGTACTTGACATTGGGCCCTTCACAAGCTTCTAGAAGGTCAACCCTGAACATGCTATTGACAACACTAGACCTCAGATGATCAATAAGGCTAAATCTGAGTGGACTACTGAAGAAAGAAGGAAGTACAATCTGGACAACATTGCTAAGGACATTCTTTACAAGTCCATCAATGATAGGTACTTCAACAGAATAAAGAAGTGCAAGACTGCAAAGGATATCTGGGATACCCTTGAGCTCATTGGAGCTGGTGATGAGCAAGAGAAGGACAACAAGCTGACAATAGCCAACAAGAAGTTTGATGACTTCAAGCTTCTTCCTGGTGAAAGCATCTCCAAGATGTATGACAGGCTCCTCACTCATGTGGAGAGATCTCTGAGCTTGGCAAAGAACTCACCACCAAGGAGATCAACCTCAAGGTGTTGAGGGGACTGCCCTCATCATGGAAGATGAAGGTGGTTGCTGTCCAAGCCAGCAAGGATGTGAAGACTTATCCCACTGATAAGCTCATTTCAGATCTCAAAGCTCATGAGTTGGAAATGATTGAAGAAAAAGAAGATGTACCAGAAGAGAGGACCACTACAGCCCTCACTGCCAGCACATCAAAGGTAAATGACTTTGATCCCTCGATACTTTTATCTGACGAATATATGGCTGCTTTTGCTAGGAGATCAAGAAGTTTATGAAGAATCCCAAGGATGGAAAAAGTCCACCATTCAGCAGAAAGCCATACCAGAAGGTCAAAACAACAGAAAGCAGTGGTGAGCTTCTCTGTTACAAGTGCAGACAACCTGGACATTTCAAGGTAGAGTATCCACATCCAAAAGTGTCCAAGAAACAAGGGCATGATGGAGAAAAGAAGAAATATGAGACTTCTGTCAAGTCTGCACGCATGACAGAAGATCATGGAAATGCTCACTCTCCAGAACACCTAACACCCCTCATTCCAGAACCTCAGGCAGACTTCAGAACAGCTCTTGACAAGCAGTTTGAGCGTGTGTTAGCTTGGAGAAGCTGGAGGATGGGGCCTCTACAGAAGATTATCCAATACTTCGATTATTATGAATCTGAGGAGGCAGAAGTACTTAACTGGGTAGGCACATATGACGTTTCTATGTGCTTTGCCATAAATTTTCTCATCTCTGTACTTGAGAGGAAGAAGGCCAACTACAAAGGCAAGACAGTCCTGGTCTCTACTCCTTCTGATGAGCCAGTGAAACCCCTTTCAGATGAAGAGGTTGATGTGTTCGAAGCCTGGCTGTTTGCCAAGAAGGCAAGGGAATCTGTTGTGCCCTTTTCTACTCCTGCAGAACCTTCTGTACCAAAGACTGAAGGTCAAGCAATGATGGAACTCATTTCAGAATGGAGATCTTCTCTGATAGGAGACCAAGTACTTGAGGTAATATCTTCAACCCTTTCTGTACTTATTCCAACAGAACCCCTGATTCCATTATCCCCCTCTGTGCATACACTCCCAACCCCCAACAGAACACCTCCTTACATCATCAGAAACCCTCTTCTGAACAGAAAACCCCCACACCCCAAAACCCTCAATCTCCAAATCTACACCTCCTTCACCCTGCAAACTGTTCTCTCCCCCAAAGAACAGATCCCCTTCCCCTCCCCCATCTCCTCAAAGACAAATTATTCCAACCCAACCCCAACAGACTATCTCCTCATCACAACCATCTCAACAGAAATCCCCTTCACCTCCCAAGTCTGAACATCAAGTCACTTAACAAGCGTCCCTTCCACCACACCAACCCCCAGCTCAGCTAAAACCTGTCTGGCTCCTAAGAGATTCTGTTCCAACAACCATCTCCCCCATCTCTTCACCGCAAGGATACTCTAGGCATTCTACTGCCCCCAATCCCTCCTTCCGAAAGAAGAAGAAGGTAATCAGGAACAGAATCCCAATCTACTCCTCTTACGAAGACTCCTCTGACATTGATGGGTTCATTGTCAGCAAGTCCTACAAAGCTACCTCAAAGAGACAGAAGACCCCCCTCTGACTCAACTAGAGCATGAACTCCTTGTCCAATCTCTCTCCTCTGTCCAAGAGCATCACCCTTTGTCTAAGGGAAAAGGTCGAGAGCTGCCTTACTCTGCTGGATAAGAGAATCAGATACCCTTCAATGATTTTGTAGCAGCAGCAGAGGACTTTGGAGGTCAGATGTTAGAAGGCATGAACAAACTCATACTGATTAATGATAAACACTATGAGGGTCTGCCACATGTAGATGACAATGTGAAGTCCGGCTTCAAAAACATGTCTGCTACTCTGACAAATGTTCTTAAGGATTTCATGACTTCATCAAATTTCAAGATTGATGCTGTCTCCACTGAAGTGGACTCTATTAAGACTGTTCTGACTGCCATGAATCAAACCCTGAATCAACCCTTTCCCAGGCAGTGGCATCTCTTCAGAAATCAGATTCAGTACTTCATGCAAGGTTACAAGAACTAAACACCCTCTGCAATGATCAGTCTACTCAAGGACAGCTCCTCCTCAGAAAATGGTTCTCTTAGAAGCCAGCAACAAAGATATCCTGTCTGCCATCCAGAAACAACAGGGGCTGATTGAAGGCCTCACATCTGTCACTCAAATCTTACCAGAAACCCTGGAACAGATTGCCTCTACTCAGGCCACAGAATTCCAGAAACTCTCCATTCTGCTTGGTGATCTCGATGATGCCAAAAAGGGGGAAGAAGACCCTCATCTGCCAAAACCCAGGACCACCAGAGCCTAATCATCTGCTGAACCAGTTGTGGATCCCACTCCTTATTTTTAAGCTGCCCTCCAAAAGAAACGGCTAGCTAGTATCCCTAGACCTCCATCTCCACAAAAGAAAGGAACTAAGAAGAAGAAAGCTCTAAGCTTTAAAGAATGGAGACTGGGAGGATCTCAGGTGATGACTAAAACCCAATTTGAGGAAATGAAGCAGAAGATGACCTCCACACAACAACAGAACCTTTATCTGGATCATGATGGTCATGTAAAGGTTAGACATGGTGGATATCTGGAGGAGGCAGAGTTCTGGTTTCACAACAGCATTGTACCAGGAAAAGATATTCATGAAGGTGTTCTGAGCTACCTAGACTGCAAGCTCTCACCCGTTTGGGCTTCTTATCAGAGATCTAGTCATCTAGTTAGAATCAGAGAAGAGGTGAATGCAGAGCTAAAGAGGCTACAAGGACTGGATGAACAAGCAAGAGCTGAAGCTGCAAAGGCTATTATGTAATCAGATATTCTTTTAATCCACCTTAATAAAAGAACATCTCTGCCTCACACTTTGTAAGGCAATTCCTCAAACTCTGTCTTTTCTTTGCTTTCTGCTTGTGTTTGTTTGTTTTTGATTTATTATCTGCTATCGGAATGTACTGCACTCTTACTATTTTCCTATGCCAAGTTGCCCACCAAGATTTTAATGAAAGTTTTAAACTTTAATTCTTTGTGGTGAAGGCACTTCTCTGGAAATAGTTAAAGGGTTTTGGCATCATCAAAAAGGGGAAATTGTAAGGAATATTTGTAATTAGATTTTGATGATGCTATATTAATTAGGGCTTTAGAGTACCCCTCTTTAGACTTAATGTATTAGAATTTTCCTTTGTAAATTTCTTTAGTATAATCGACTGGCAGAAGGCCTCAAGAGCAGAAGGCCTCAAGAGCAGAAAACCTCCAGAACAGAAGACCCCCTGACAGAGGACCCTTGATAAGGCTTTGGTTGAACAGAGGACCTTTGGTTCTCTGCTTTAGAACAGAAGACCTCAGGGTCTCTGTTAGCCTTTACTCTGACAGAAACCCTCCTGGTTCTCTGTTAGATATCTCTTCAACAGAAGTGCTCAAGACCTTCTCTGATCAACTCTCTGCTAAAGACACCAGAAGGCCTGACACTTAGAAGAATTCCACCAAGCCGGGAAACCAACTGAAAGATTCCTTCAACGGCTAGGAGTCCTGAACGGAAAAGCTACAGTGTGCGCATTAAATGCACATTTAATGCCTTCCATACTCTGTAGAGTAAATGCAAATGATTGGCCACAATGTCAGTATAACTTTATCCCAAAATAGTAACCCGCCAACTTTACCGGGTCCTACTGGTCAAGTCAACTGCTCGCTCATTTAATGCAGTTGTCCTCCTTCTCCTCCAATGGGAAGACAACCTCAGTATAAAAGATACACTACGAAGAACAACTGGATAACTTTGCTATAACTTTTGCTACAACTCTGCACATACAAGATACTCAAACGCTAGAAACGCAAAAAGCCTCCTTGAGATTAAATCTTCATCATCCTCTACAAGAGAAGGCAGAAGTTGGAAAAATCCTTATTTCCAACTCAAGCAAAGTTCCAAGTGTTCTTCAACTCTTCAAGCTCATCGCATACAAATCCTTTGTAACGAAGCAAGTTGGAGGAACCCCTGTTCTAAATAGAACATCTTCTTTCACAAGAAGGACGTCCAAGTACCTGGAGCAGTGAAGTGGTGATACTTCTGGGAAAGCTCAGTGAAAGGACCAGTCTTAGGGAAGCCGGAAGTGCATCCAAGAAGACATCTACACTTGAAGAAGACGTGGAGAGCTTCTTAAGTGATAGGGCTAAGGCATTGTAAACGGACGTTTTTATAAGCTTAGTGGAATAGTGGACTAGAGGAACAAGTTGTTCCTTGAACCACTATAAAAAGCCCTGATGTCATTTACTTACTACATTACATTCATTGTTTTTATTTCAACTGCTTAACTCCAAAGACTTGGTATCTGTGTTCAGCAGAACTTGTCTTGTGAGTTAACAGAAGGCCTACTGCCTTTGCTTCTCTGAGGCTATTAACAGAACTCCTTACCAGAAGAACCCCATCCGCTGCCAGTCTGTTCTGCCAACAGAATAGGCTATTCTGTTAAATCTGGTACTTAGCTTAAAAAAGTTAAAAACCAATACAGTCTATTCACCCCCCCGTCTAGACTGTATCCAGTACAACCGGGACCAACAACCAGCGCATGTGTGACGAAGTACCAACACATATAGAGGATGAACTTCCATCACAATCACATCAAGTTGAAGGTGCGATTGTTATAACTATTAGGTAGCCAATCAAGTTTTTTATGTTTGAGAAGTCATGCATTTTCTTTATGTTCACTTATAATCGATAATAGATGAAGGATATAATAAACCCTATGTATTACGATAATGAGTAAATCTATAAATTCATATCAACTATGCGACTTTGTAGTTACTTTTTAATCCAATAGTATATATACATATATACATTATTGAGATAATTTGATGGCCTGATCAACTATCAAAATAAGTGATCTTTTACTAGACATAACCCATGGTACAAAAATACTACCTATTTTATCCTAATCCTAATATTTCTCAAAACACATCATTTGTTTGGATATTTAAAAAATTTTAATATGTCATATCAAATTACTAAGTTTAATACATCCTAATAATTTCATTAACAAAAATTATTTAATAATTATTACCTTTATGGACATCAAACAATGATCCACATGTGTTATAACTATTGTCTTTTTAGATGAGTTTTTTCTTTTTATAGTGATGTAGTTGACCGTATAATTTAATTTTTTTAAAGTACTTTGTTAACCTAAGTATATAATTTGTAGCCAAATTAAAGTACTTTGTATGTACTTCGTTAATATATATTTTTAAAGTACTAGGTCGATTATTTGTTGTAGTAGAAATAATTAAATTTTTAATATCTATTATCAAATTACCAAATTTAATACATCCATTATAACTTGTGGTTATTCGAAATATGTGTGAAGTAATGTACCTTCTTTACGTTAATCCATACTAAGGTTACTTAATAACTTCTTCTAGACACAGTATGTGCTGAATATTGTGACATTGGTGACCCATCTCATAACTGTCCGCATTGTGGAGCACTCTTCTGGTTTGAAGAGAGAACAATTCGAAGTTCTACAAAAACCAACCCCAAGTACTCTCTCTGTTGCACCCAAGGGAAAATTGTATTGCCAACACTAAAGGACCCCCCACCTCAATTATATGATTTGATTAACGGGACAGATCCTAGAAGTAAACACTTCCAACATAATATCAGATCATATAATAGTATGTTTTCGTTCACATCGATGGGTGGGAGGATAGATAATGCAGTTAACAGGGGTGGGTCACCACCAATTTTTAAACTTGGTGGTCAGAATTATCATCTGAATAGGGTCTCTATTGCCGCAAGAAGGAAGTGTCCCGAAATTTGCTCAACTATATATATATATATATATATGACACACAACACGAAGATCTAAACCGCTTGAGTTCTGTGAGAGACGATACCAAAAAAACAATTTGCATGTAGAAATCATGTCTTCTTTAAGAGGAATGCTTGATGAACATAACGTTTTGGTGAAGTCATTTAGGATGGTTCGAGACAAGATTGCTGAAGGTGGCGAGGCAAAAGTGAGTTTGAAATTAATAGGTAGAAGAAATAAAGATGCTAGAACTTATAATCTACCTACAGTTTCAGAAGTAACAGCTTTGGTTGTGGGAGATTTTGATGAATCACTTGGGCAAAGAGATATAATGGTTGAAACCCAAGGAGGTGTTTTGAAGCGTATAAATGAATTGAATCCTGCGTATTTGGGATTGCAATACCCACTTCTATTTCCCTTCGGTGAAGATGGTTATAGGGAGGATATTAATTTTTGTGAAGATAATACTTCTTCTACAAAAGGTCGCAGAAGTGTTAGCATTAGGGAATATTTGGCATATAGATTGCATGAGCGGAGCATCGAATGCACTTTCATCCTCCAAAGTAGAAGGCTGTTCCAACAATTTGTCGTTGATGGATATACTATGGTTGAGTCTTCAAGGCTAATGTACATCAGAACACATCAAAAACAATTGAGGTGTGAAATGTACAAAGGCCTTACCGATGCTTTACTCAGTGGCGAGCGAGATGCTTCTACCCAAGGAAAGAGAGTTGTTTTACCACCTACATTTGTTGGAGGAGCACGATATATGGTGCAAAATTACCAAGATTCAATGGCTATATGTCGGTGGGCTGGGTATCTGGATTTGTTCTTGACGTTCACATGCAATCCAAAGTGGCCAGAAATTGTAAGATTTCTTAAAGAAAGAAACTTGAGTCCTGAAGATCGACCAGATATAATATGTAGAGTTTTCAAGATCAAGTTGGATGGATTGATTAAAGATCTACGTAATAATAAGACATTTGGTGAAGTGAGAGCAGGTATATCATAAGTCACATTATAATTCTATTTAATACAATGTCATATAAAATATAGCAAACTTACATTGACACATTATTTCTTCTATGTGCAGTCATATACACAGTGGAATTTCATAAGCGTGGCCTTCCCCACGCTCATATTTTGTTATTCATGGCAAGTGCAGACAAATTTCCCACTTTGGCGGACATTGATGACATCATTTCTGCAGAAATACCTGATGAGGCAAATGATCCGGAATATTTCAATGCGGTACGTATGCATATGATTAGGGGTGGGCAAGAATACCGGAAAATCGGTATACCGCACTTACCGTATCGAAAAATACCGGAAAATACCGGAATATTGGTATATCGTCATTTTCGGTACGGTATGATACCGTACCGATATATTTCGGTACGATAACGGTAAATGTTTTCAAATACCACGGTATACCGGTATAATACCGTACCGACTCCCACCCAGCGATTACTATAAATTCTAAAATATTTTAAAAATCCATTACAAGTTTGAAGCCCAAAATTAATACTTATGTTGGTTACAAATACTAAAATACAAAAATAAAGACCCGATTTCCCAAACCCACTATAACCTTCTAGGCTTCTACTACGCAACATTCAAACAAACAAACCCTAATGACTAATGAGTAATGTACTAATGTCTGGACCAGTCCATCTTGTTCCATAAGCTTGCGAGTCGCGATGACTGAGCCGCTGAGTAGCTGACGAGTGAAGAGGGATACACTTATGTGACGAGTGTATTGACATAGAGATTCCGCAAGTCGAGGCACATAACTTTGTCTGAAAGTCTTATTCAAATATTTTATTTAAAATTATAAAAAAGACTAAATACACAATATCATATTATGGATAAATGATTTTATATCCACGTTGTTTGAATAATTTTATTTATTTTTGTTAGTGATCACTATTCATTTAATTATATCTATATTGCTCAAGTTATTTAAATATGCTGAACTGCTTAAATATACTAATAATAATAATTGTTCAATATTGAATATGATATCAATAGATTATTAATTGTATTTTGTAACATATTAATAATGGATTAAATATGTCGTTACTACACCGATTTACTATATTTTGTTAGTCTATGATAATTTTTTGAATTGGGGGACATGCATGGTAATTTACCGATACCGTACCGTTACCGAACCGAAACTTCGGTATACCGAAATGTGGTATACCGAAACTTCGGTAAGGTAACGGTATATAAATTTTGTATACCGAAAGTTTCAGTACGGTAAAGGTATGAGAGAAAATATTCGGTATACCGTACCGAACCACCCCTACATATGATGCATGGGCCGTGTGGAAATGAAGCAAAAAATGCTCCATGCATGGTACAATCTAAGTGTGCAAAGCACTTCCCCAAGAATTTCAATGAGCAGACAACCGTGGACGATGAAGGTTATCCTAGGTATAGAAGGCGCAATGATGGAAGGACTGTTGTGAAAAGTGGATCACACCTTGACAAAATGATATGTTGTTCCCCATAATAGGTATTTGCTCTTGAAGTAAAGTGCTCATCTCAATGTGGAGTGGTGTAATCAAGGCAGGTCAATCAAATATTTGTTCAAATACGTCAACAAAGGACATGATCGTGTGACAGCCGGATTTTATGAAACTTCAAATGCAGATGACAGCGAGAAACCCGTGGATGAAATAAAACTTTACTACAATTGTAGGTATATATCTCCATGTGAGGCGATGTGGAGAATACTAGGGTTTGAGATTCAGTATAAGAATCCATCTGTTGAACGATTGAGCTTTCACTTTCCGGATGAACAATATGTTTACTTTGATGATAATGCATCGGTAAGTGATGTTGTGTTACGCGAATCTGTGAAGGAGAGTATGTTTTTGGCATGGATGAGGGCGAATGAGTAGTACCCAAATGAGGCAGAGGATTTAACTTATGCTGAATTTCCTCAAAGGTTTGTTTGGAAGGCTACAACAAGAGAATTCGTACCTCGCAAAAAGGGTTTTGCTATAGGCCGACTAACTTATGTCCCTCCAGGTTCAGGTGAATCTTATTATTTGCGTTGCGTCCTAAATTTGAAGCGTGGGCCTACATGTTTTGATGATCTAAGAACTGTGGATGGGATTTGTTATCAGACATATCGTGAGGCATGTTTCACAATGGGATTGTTAGATGATGACAAAGAGTATGTTGACGGAATTTATGAGGGGAGTTTTTGGGCTTCAGCATGGGTGCTCAGAAAGTTGTTTGTCATATTATTGATAGCGGATACGATGAGTAGACCAGAGTACGTTTGGGAAAAATGTTGGACATTCATGTCAGATGACATTTTACACAGGCAGAGAACAACTTTAGTCCATCCCGGTACATAACAAAACTACTACGTTTTTTCCGGATTCAAATTCATTTCAATAATACATACATATCTTTCTTATGTTGATGTTGTTTTTCAATCCTTTTTTTTAGATTTAACGTTAACAGAGGCGGAGATTAAAAATTATGCACTAATAGAAATAGAGCTGATGTTGAAGAGGAATGGCAAGAGCTTAAAGAACTATCCATCAATGCCATTCCCTGACATAAGTCAATCATCCATGACTCAGAACAGGCTTATATTCGATGAATTGCAATATGATCGTGTTGCATTATGTCAAGAGCATGAGAAATGCATTGATAGTTTGAATGATCAACAACGTCACGTGTACACAACGATTATGGAATCGATTCAAGAAAGCAAAGGAGGGGTTTTCTTTGTGTATGGTTACGGAGGTACAGGAAAAATGTTTGTTTGGAAAACATTGTCTGCTGCTTTGAGGTCAAAGGGGGAAATTGTTCTTAACGTTGCTTCCAGCGGCATTGCGGCTTTACTATTACCCGGTGGGAGGACAGCTCATTCTCGTTTCGCAATACCAATCAACCCGACTAAAAACTCCACCTGCAACATCAAACAAGGGAGTCCACTAGCACAGTTGATAATTCGGTGCAAACTCATTATATGGGATGAGGCACCAATGATGCACAAGTATTGTTTTGAAGCTTTGGACAGGAGTTTGAGAGACATCCTTAGATTTACAAATTCATATACAAGTGATAAACCGTTTGGAGGGAAAACGGTGGTGTTCGGGGGAGACTTTAGGCAAATCTTACCTGTAATTACAAAGGGTACCAGACAAGACATAGTGAATGCCACAATTAATTCTTCATATATTTGGCACGAATGCATTGTCTTGCGTTTGACAGAGAACATGAGGCTCCAATCACTTAGTGACGATTGTGAATATGAAGATTTGGTGGAGTTTGCGAAGTGGATTGCTGCTTTAGGAGATGGTACCGCGGGCGAAGTCAATGATGGATTTGCCGATGTCAAAATTCCAAGCGACATTCTCTTAGAGTGCGGAGAGGATCCGATTGCCACTATTGTAAAAAGCACCTATCCTGACATTGAGAAAATAGCCAATGATCTGTCCTACTTGCAAGAGCGTGCAATCCTAGCTCCAACTCTTGATGTTGTGGATCAAATTAACGAATACAAGACATCTCTCAATGTTCAGGAAGAGTCTAGGACATATTTGAGTTCTGATAGCATCTGCAAGTCAGACTCAAATTCCGATTTCTTGGCTGATTTGCACACTCCTGAATTCCTAAATAAAATCCGTGCATCAGGAGTTCCGAACCACGAGTTAATCCTTAAAGTCGGTACTCCGATAATGCTTCTGAGGAATATTGACCCGTCTATGGGGCTTTGCAATGGAACAAGGTTGATTATTACACGGCTTGGGAATCACATCCTCGGAGCAAAAATTCTAGGGGGGAAATATGCTAGACTTGAAGTTGTCATTCCAAGGTTAACTTTGACTCCATCTGATTCAAGAATTCCCTTCAAGTTTCAAAGAAGACAATTTCCTGTCATGACCTCTTATGCGATGACAATAAATAAAAGTCAAGGTCAATCACTGTCGCATGTTGGCCTTTTATTAAAAAAACCTGTCTTTACGCATGGTCAACTGTATGTTGCAGCATCGAGAGTCACAAATCGCAAGGGTTTGAAGATACTCATATGCAGTGAAAATGGGGAACAACTCGATCGTACTACCAATGTTGTTTACAAAGAAGTATTTCGGAATTTGTAGAGTACGGATTTCCTATTGTAATGTTTATTATTCCTTACGATCCTGAAACATTATTCGTACCAATTACGCCTCATATATATTTACATTAATTACAATTGGATGTATGTGTTACATATATACTCTTTCATGTTATTTAGGCATTAACTATTTATATTAACAACTAATACGAAAAAACTAATTACTTAATATTATTATTTAGTATATGTCCCGCGCATCGCGCGGGTGAAAATCTAGTTTAATCAATTCAATAACATTTCCACGATTGAGAGATGTTTTCGGTCTCATCATGACCCCTACTAAAATTACCAAAAAATAAAATACTAATCCATAACAATATTTTAATTCATATAATTCATATTAATTGATGGAATATATGGGCCCAGGACCCATGGCCCACATACTCAGAAGACCAAGAGGAAGCAAAGCTGCCACCAAGTGGGGTCCTCCGTCGGCCAGATGGCCCTCCATCGGTTAGACAAACATCAACTCAGAATGTGATCTAGAAGCCAGGAGAACCGGGTGCCCCCATCGGCCAGGGTTCCTTTGGCCAGACCTCCGTCGGCCACAGAGACCTCGAATAGTTAGATTTCATACTTAGCCAATTTAAATACTTTGCATTCGGCCCAATAAAGGCCTCGTTGTAAACGGGCCTCCCAAGCCCAAGATTTGGGAGCCCAGCCCATATTTTCTGTATAAATACTCCTCTAGGGGGTAGTTGTAGGGGGTTCACAAATACATTTATTGCAGAACTCATTGCACTTCTCTGTAGCTCTCCCTTCTCTCTAAGAGTTAATACTCTATCATTTGGTGCTTTCATTGAGAGCTAGAACAATCAAGTTAGCATCATTCGTCGCTGCCAAGCACAGCTAACTGACTATTGGAAGAACAAAGTCAAACTGTAACCTCATCAGCAATACGATCCCTGAAACTCAGGAGGATCGCGAACGCTCTGGCGATGCTACGGCCGACATGGTCGCCGACGAAGAAATCTTCTATGAGACCATCGAACCTACGGCTGACCTCCGTAATCAGCTCAACATCAACGCTCAAGATGCCTGCATCAGCCTTGAGAAGAAACGCATAGAAAAGGGCGATAACGCCTCGGGGCAACCAACTTCTCCCGCTGTTGACCCTCAGCTTCAGGTCGCATCTCGGTCACCATCGCCAGCGTGGCTCAGAACCCCACCGTCCTTAGTGCACTCATGCAAAGGACGGGGGAGAACACCACTCCACCACCTCCACCGCCCCAACCGTTGGTCATGAAAAAATAGGCAACGTCGAAGGGGTTGAGCCCAGGACACGTCTTCGTCCCACTCCCAATCCGCTTCCCCTCCCCGTGGTGGACCGACCCAAGCGCGTGGAAAAGCCTCGACCTTTAATAGGCTAGGTGACACGCGCCGTCGGCCAGCATCGGAGAGGATGCCTGGACGGATTGGTGAACGTGAGCCTAAATAACCAAGGGAGAGCTTGGGGTCCGTATCCCAAACAGCGGATCGGCCCTTCCTGGACAAAGGCAGAGGAAAGTTGCACAAGGATGATGCGTGCCACCAAATCAACACGGCTCACGCAGCCCGCGTGCGAACCCAGCAAGGCACCATTACGGCCGCCAAGGACCCCCGGGACGAGGTCAGCGCCCAGCTGGAAAGGAGGCTTGCCCAGATGGAGGCCAACCAGTTGGCCGCTATCCCTACAGCCAACACATCCAGCAACCCCAGCTTCAACGCACTCCTACACAAGGTCAGCGCTCTAGAGAGTGAGCCCCTCGATTTGGGCATCACGGTGAGGTTCTTGGGTCAGTGACCTTTGGAAGAGGATTCTCCCACAGGGTTTCCTTGTTCAGGGTTTTCCGAAGAGATCGGATCCCGTGCCACATTGCAAATGGCATCCATGGTGAAGCACTAAACACTCCTCACACCGACATCCACCTCGGCATCAGGACTGGGGGACTACATCTCGGCTAAAACGAAAGTCCAAACCGAAACAATAAAATACAGGAACATCCCGAACGGCTTTACTTTGCACCACAGGCCCTGACGAACACCAGTAACCAAAGACTAGGGACCAATATTAAAGCAACTCTACTCCCCTTCACTTCGGTGCTGCTCAGCTCAGAGAGTGGGGGTCTCCTGATAGATTATATGGGCTCGCACCCACAGCCCACATACTTTTGGACATGCGGGCCAAGCAGGTACCAGAGACAAAAGGCCCACCTAAAGAGCCCAGTCCACAATGAAGAGGCTGACTTTTTGTACGCACCCCTCGAAGGAATGCACCTCGGTACACCCATCATCAAGGATGAGGTGCACCCATGCACCTCGGACCCATCACCATTACGCATCTTCAGGGCTCTCTCAGTGGATTGAAACACATGTAAACAACCCATTAATGGCCCATTATTGTAACCATGCCTCACAGGACCAAGACCTGTGAGCCCAATCCATAATTCCTCTATAAATACCCCCCTTGGGAGTAGTTGTAGAGGGTTCAGAAATAATTTATTGCAACTCCTTTCTCTCTCTATATTGTAGCTCTCCCTTCTCTCTAAGCTTTTCGGTCTAACCGGGATGCTATCATTACCCTTTTCAAATCTTAATTGAATCCATCATTTCCTATCGTAGGTCCTGTCATTCTTCTTTTGTGGACAATCTTTTGACCTATCCTCAAATGATCCACCAAAAAATCCACCTTAATACTTACAAGATTGAAAACTTTTCTTACTTTCTTTGTTTCTGTTGTTCTTGAATTGACGGTACATTTTTCTCAATTGCTTGGCAAACATGCTCATCTCATCATAAGATTCACTCTTATAGTTATCTTCTTCTTCTCGTGCCTTGGGAGTGATGCCTCTTTCTCTTCTCACATTTTCAGCATCTTGTTCCTCTTGCAATTCTAAATCATATGTCATGAGTAAACCCATCAAGGCATCTAAAGTTAGGGTTGATAGATCTCTGGCTTCCTCTATTGCAGTGGTTTTTCGCTTCCATGTGAATGGAAAAGCTTCTCATTACTTTCCTTACTTGATCTTCAACGAATATTTCTTTTCCATGGGCTGAAAGCTCATTAATGATATTAGTAAACCGTCAAATCATATCCCTAAATGAATCTTTAGACTTCACCAGAAAGAGTTCATAATTCTGCACAAAGATGCCAATTTTGGATCTTTTTAAACGGGAAGTACCCGCATGAATAGCCTCAAGAAAATTCCATATATGATTTAAAGATTTGCATCCCAGAATCTGATTGTGTTCAGCAGGACCAAGTCCACATAAATCTAATACTTAAGTGCTTGGGCATAATGTTCGAGTTTTGGATAATCATCATATGTATATTCCAATTTAGGTTCAATAACAATAGTACCTCAGTCGCATACTTTTGTGATAGTTGTATGTCTTGATAAAGTTGTCCATTCGGCTTTTCTAGAATCGATAGAGCTTTCCATTGAAGAGTGGGGGTCTTTGGGTTAAGTAACCTTCTTCAAGACGATCAACAATATTCATTTTGTAAGATCTCTTCATAAAGTTTACCCCTTATATCAAGAAAATTTGGCTCTGATACCAATTGATAAACCGGTTGAATCACACGGGGGGATTGTGTAACACCGTCCCCAAGCATATTTACTTTTAGTAAATTATGTAATAAACCTTGAAGAATGAATTATGAATTTGCGAAGTTGTAAATTTTTATTATTCTTTTACGTGAATAGTAAATTGCACATGGGGCCCGCATCGGGAACGGGGACCGCCCGGTAATTCCAGAACTACATATTATATTCATCTTAGTCTAGATAATATGTATATGGTGGTGGATATTTTAGTTGGGACATAGAAAGGGCATGGAGTTGACCCGTTGGTCAAACGAGGCCCAATTACCGGTATATTGGTATATTATCGGATAACAACCCGAAATGACTTTCGGAGACATCTAAATTAAATTTGGGGAATGTAAATCTATTCCAAAGGCCTATAATGATTAGCAATGTGTGATATATTTTATTTGGCCTGATAAAATAAAATATAATTAAAATAATCTGAGAAATACAACTTTCGGGACCGATTGTACACATCAGGACACAAAGGGATGACCTCCCACATGAGTGGAGGCCATCCCACGTTTTTAGCCTTACAAAGGGAAAGGGGATCCGCACAATGAGATGGAGGAGTAAGCTTGATTTGATTGGTGGCCAAACAAATAAAAGAAATGGGACCCCTTAAAATAGTGACTATGGATTTAATCCTAAGAGATTATGGATAAATCATTTGAAATGAATCATTGGACTATGGATTAAGAACTTGGTTGTCTAAGGTTATCTAACTAGTATTAAAATACTAGTCGGGAGATTTAATTTATATGAAGAATGATGGGATTAATCCTAAGAGATTGGATTATGTATAGTGACGCCTTAAGTAGTCTTAAGAGATACTTTAAGGTCGATTTGTATGAGCTCTAAGATATGTTAGGGGTAGACCTTAAAGGCTACCCAAAGTGAATGGAGTCTAGGCATAGAAATTGCTTAGAGACTTAGTAACGTGACTACGAGTCAGGCTCTAGCACGATGTAGCGGTGACTATGAGCGAAGCTCTAGCACAATGTAGAGTGACTATGAGCGAGGCTCTAGCACAAGGTAGAGTGACTAAGAGCCAGACTCTAGCACTATGAAACGTGACTACGAGGAGGCTCTAGCACGGTGAAATTATAATAAGTGAACGGGGTTCCGAAATAATGAAGTAACGCGTTAGGGTAAGCCCTAGAACGGCGTAACAATTTACTATAAACATATGAAAATCGTGACCAGTCCTGTGGGATATGGATGTGTGATTTTAAATGAATATGGGCCCACGGGCCGACTACTTGACTTTATATATAAAGTAAGTATATTTTTGAACAGGGTAACCAAAGGTTATGACCTATAATATAATATAATATCACCCTAGATTGAGGGTCTTAAAAATTGAAACATTGATTATATACAGTGTAGTTGTCATTGTACTTTTCAAATGCTTCAAAGTACTGACATCCCCTTCACGGGGGAGGCCACATCACAGTTTCAGGTAGAACTTGAAGGTTGCTACCACCGCCCGTTGCTTCGGGGAGACCAAAGGAAGGAGACTTGGTTCGTGCTTCTTCCGTTCCTGTTTTGAAAACAATATGAATAATGTTCATGGATATTATTTTTGAATAATTATTGAGGGCTTGTATGCCTAAGTTTGCCAAGTGTGACTTGAACACTTGTATCAATGTTTCCGTTGCTTTAATGAATGATTTACGTTATGTTTGTTTATGGATGCACTATGTGTGAATGATATCCCAGACGCTTTGTATAGTATGGATGTGTTGAACTGTGGTTGACTATTCGTACTGTAAGGCAGATTGTTGACGTGTCCGAGTAGGTCCGGGGCGTGACAGATTGTGTGTGGGTAAAACTATGACAGTTTTTCCCCATGTTCTATTGAAGGATAAAGGAAAACAAAATTTAAAGGACACGAAAATTTAATGAGGAAAAATCCTTTGGTTCAACAGGGATTAAAAAACATCAACCTCCCTCGAAGAAATTTGAAAACTTTTCATTAAAAGCCTTTAAACAAGTTACAAGTAGGGGTGGGCAAATTATTTCCCGTTGGTCCGTTCCGGAATGTTCTGGTTCCGTTCCGAAATTGTCCCGTTATATTTGGGACACATTATTTTTGTCCTGTACCGGTCCCGAACCATTTCAAAACAAAACGGGACCGGGATAAGTAAAATATATCCCGTTCCGTCCCGTTGTCTTGAACCCAAAATTTTAGTTTGTAGATTAATGAGTCTATCAACAACTCATTATGTAATCCAAATAATAATTATCCTTTTTTAGTAACAGTTAAAAAATACTACTCCCTCCGTCCCATAAAACTCTTCCCAATTTCGTTTTTGGGCCGTCCCAAAAAAGTATTCCCACTTACCATTTTTGGACAATTTGTGTGGTTCACATTCATTTCACCTTTTTCTTACACAACCACAACCATACATTTCCACTTTATTCCACTTTCTTAATCTCCGTGCCAAGTCAAAGTGGGAAGAATTTTATGGGACGGAGGTAGTAAAAATAATCCTAGCCTTAAGGTGTTGCAAGTCTCAATTTTAGCTCAAGATGTGATTATCAGGCGTTGGGTCGAGTTTCGTTGCATTTGGAGTAAAATTGAAGAATTTAGAGACCGACATCAGCGTTTAAAGAGGCAATCGGAAAGAGTTTGGAAGCATTCGAGGAATATTTGAGAGATTTGGAGGTCACCGGGAGATTCACGACAAAATTCTGATGAAGAAAGAGCATTTGGATCGACCTTATATGCATCTGGGGGCATTTGGAGCAAGAAACAGCATGAAACGGTCAAGGATAGGTCATGCACGATCGTGTCTGGGCCTAGGCACGATCGTGCCTGAAGAAGAATGTCACGAGGGGCTACTGCCAGCCAGACACGATCGTGTTTGGGCCAGGCACGATCGTGCCTCCATTCGAAGCGCGCGTATGTTCTGCAGGCACGGTCCCAGGCATGATCGTGCCTGGCGTCGTGCCTGACCACGATTTGCCCTAATTAAGCCCAAATTCTTTGTTTCCTATAAATATCATCTCCCTAACCATATTAAAAGGGGGATGGAACTTTAGAGAGCTGATTAAGGATGAAATTTAGAGAGCTTTTTATCGAGGTTTTTTAATTCTTTAACATTCTTTGTTAGTTCCTACTTTTTAATTAATGACAATTATTTCTATTTTTCCCAATTCTATTGATTCTTCAATTATGAGTCGGGAGTAGTTTTAATTAGGGATTTGAGGTTGATGAAGGGGTTTATCATGATATATGGCTAGTTTCTTGATGGTTTAATTGCATGAATGTCGTTTAATTTGTGTTTGAACAATTTAACTGATATCTTTTGTAACCTAGAATGGCCACTAGAATTACAATTGCACATAGAATAAATTAAGAGAGGTCTAATTTGTTCTAGGACACATTCACGCACACTTAATCGTTCGCTAAGAGATTAGTAGCGATTAAGAGGCCGTAAGCTCGTTCGTCTTGGCAATAATTTAGGATCCTGTCGCATGAGAGATCAGCTTGGTCCCCTAAATTTTTGTACTCTACGCCGCGAGAACGGTAAGAACTTAGTATTGATTAGCTAGGCTCAATTAAATTAAATTCATGTAATTAGGCCTGATCTGCCAGAAATCTGATTACCCCGGAATCAATCCCTGTTCCCTTCGTCGTTAATCAAGAAGAACCCAAATCTTTATTTTTATTCGCTCATTCACATTAGTTTAATTTCTATTCACCCAATAAATCTCGCACGATGCATTTATTTTATTTTATTTTTAATCGCTGAATTTAGTTAATCTTTAATTCCCTTTTGTCTGTCCCTATGGAGACGATACTCTTACTTTCACCACTATTCTACTATTAATTTAAGTGCGAGAAAACTCACATCAATTTTTGGAGCCGTTGCCGGGGAGAAGTGCCATTTCATGGTTAGTGAGGGAGTGGTCTTAGGGCATAAGATATCGAGTAGGGGGATTGAGGTTGATCCGGCTAAGATTGATGTGATTTCTAAATTGCCTCCCCCTACCTCGGTCCGTGTCATTAGGAGTTTTCTAGGACACGCAGGTTTCTACCGTAGGTTCATCCAGGACTTTTCTAAGATAGCCCGACCCATGACTAAGCTCCTTGAGAAGGGCGCACCGTTTGACTTCTCAAAGGAGTGTGTAGAGGCTTTTGAGTGTTTGAAGGAGAAACTGGTCAAGGCACCGGTGGTAGTAGCTCCTGACTGGTCTTTGCCTTTTGAGATTATGTGTGATGCTAGTGATTTCGCAGTAGGAGCCGTTCTTGGGCAGCGTCGAGAGAAACATTTTCAGCCCATTTCTTATGCTTCTAAGACTCTCGATAGTGCCCAAGAAAATTACACTACCACCGAGAAAGAATTGTTTGCTGTTGTGTTTGCTCTTGACAAGTTTCGTCCTTATTTGATTTTGTCTAAGGTAGTGATATTCACTGATCATTCTGCTCTTAAATATTTGATGCAAAAAGTGGATGCTAAGCCTAGATTGATTCGGTGGATATTACTACTCCAGGAGTTTGATATTGAGATAAGGGATAAGAAAGGGGCTGAGAATTTAGCAGTTGATCACTTGAGTAGGTTAGAGAACCCCTTTCTTGATTCCTTGAGTGAGAGAGATATTGAGGGTACTATTCCTTATGAGAGACTTTTGCGTATCGTTGATGAGGTGCCTTGGTTCTCTGACATCGCCAACTATCTTGTTGGGGGTGTTGTTCCTTCTGATTATATACCTCATCAACGAAGGAAATTTTTTGCTGATCTGAAGTATTATTTCTGGGAGCAACCATATATGTTTCGTATTTGTGCTGATGAGGTTGTTAGAAGATGTGTTCCCCTTTGTGAAGGAGCTGAAATTCTTAAACATTGTCACTCCGGACCGATCAGGGGACACTACTCTTTCAACCGGACAGCCCGTAAGGTCTTAGAATGTGGTTTCTTCTAGCCCACTTTGTTTAAAGATGCTCTAACCTTTGTGCAACAATGTGACAGGTGTCAACGCACCGGGGCGATTACCAAGAGGGATGAGATGCCCCAGAATTTTATATTGGCTTCTGAGGTATTTGATGTTTGGGGCATTGACTTCATGGGACCGTTTCCGGGCTCTAAAGGTAATAAATTCATTCTTGTTGCTGTGGATTATGTTTCTAAGTGGGCTGAGGCCGAAGCTCTGCCCACGAATGACGCTAGAGTTGTGATTCGTTTTCTGAAGAAATTGTTCTCTAGATTTGGAGTGCCACGAGTTTTGATTAGTGACAGGGGCACCCACTTTAGGAATGATCCCATGACATGCCTTCTGGCAAAGTACAGGGTCACTCATAAAGGGGGAGTCCCTTATCACCCTCAAACTAGCGACCAAGTTGAGAATTCGAATAGGGACATTAAGGTCATCCTTGAGAAGACAGTTGAGACCCATAGGAAGGATTGGTCCGATAAGTTAGATGATGTGTTGTGGGCATTGCGTACAGCGTATAAGAAACGCAATGGCACTACTCCGTTTCACTTGGTTTATGGGAAGGCGTGCCACCTTCCGGTAGAGATTGAGCATAAGGCCTATTGGGCATTGAAAACGCTGAATAAAGATCTTTCTTTGACAGGTCGTGAGCGGTTTTGGAAACTCAACGAGTTGGATGAGTGGAGGCTTATGGCCTATGAGAACTCTAAAATTAGTAAAGAGCGCACCAAAGCTTATCATGACCGGCAATCCGGCATATCAAACAAGGCAAAGAATTTTGTAAGGTGGATCAAGTTCTGCTATTCAATCCCCGAATGAAAATTTTTAAAGGAAAGTTGAAGTCTAGGTGGTCTGGCCCCTTCGTAGTAAGCGAAGTTTTTCCATACGGAATAGTTGAAATTGACCATCCTGAGAAGGGCCGTTTTAAAGTTAACGGCCATCACCTGAAGAAATACTACGGAGGACCGTTAGATCACGAACATGAGGTGACCTTTGTCATGAATTTTGGGAGATGAATGCGTAGTTGCGTCGGGCAAATGACGTTAAAATAGCGCTTCTCGGGAGGCAACCCGAGCTTAATTTTTGCTTCAGTAGTTTAGTTTTTACTGCTTTTCCAAAAACCACAAAAACCCCAAAAAAATGTGTTTTTGGCCGGGCACGGTCGTGCCTGGGCAGGCACGATCGTGCCTACATTGAAGGAAATTGCGGAAACTCACTGCCAGCCAGGCACAATTGTGTCTGGCTGGGGGGCACGATCGTGCCCCAGATGCGAAAAGGGGATGCCTACTGCCAGCCAGGCACGATCGTGTCTGGGCCGGGCACGATCGTGTCTGGGCGAATTTCCCAGATTACCCCCGCGTCAATTAAACCCAAACCCAGCTCTTCTTTCCCCTTCTTTCCCTTACGCGAGCAGTCTTCGACTTTTTCCCTTGCGACCCACGATCGACAACCGCAGCCAACAACAACGCCGAGCCCGCACACCACCGTCACCGACCGCCTTCCTTTCTCCCTCTCTCTCCTCTACTCCAAACAAGGTAATCTTCTTCTTCTCCATTGTTTCTTTCACCATTAATAGAGGTTTCAAGCTTTTACAAGTTCGAATTTGCATGAGCTCAAAAATTAGGGATTTGTTTATCTATGTTTGATTCGAGACTTGTATTGATGATTTTGATGTTCTTAGTGGATGAATTAGCCTCTATTTTATGAAATCCCTAAATTTTGAGTCGATTTTGCAAAATTAGGGTAAATTTTGCCAATGTGACCATAATTTGGGGTTTTTTTATTTCTTTGCTATCTATGAAGATTAATGTATGCTTGTGATGATATATGATTTTTGTTAAGTCCTTTTGTGCATGAATCCCCAATGTTTAGGCCAAACTTTGTCAAATTTGAGAATTGGGAGTTCTTTCCCTAATGTTGATTTTCCTTCTAATTCTTTTGGGAAGAACTTCATTCTAAACATTTGTGATGATAAACGATGCTTGCTTGTGACCTTGTTTATACTGTGTGTCATTGAAAATTTGAATTTTATTAAAAGAGCCCTTCTTTGATAAAAGTTCAAAATTTTCAACTATTCTGATTAAACTTGGGATTATTTTAGTTAATGATGATCTTGGTTGATTAATTGCTAACGGGGCCATTACTCTGATTTGTGAGTCTATTCTAACACTTGGACGCCCCATTGGAATTCTTGTTTTTGACGTGTTTTGACAGATGCCAAGACAAAAGCACACTAGAGGTGCGGGTGCCAGCTCTAGCAGGGCCAATGCTGCCTGGTACCAACCGACTTTTCGACTACTCCGAGATGAGATGAAGTACGTTGAGCTGCTACCCAAGTTCTTATGACCCTTCTAATCGCCTGTTTGTAATTGTTAACTTGAGCTGATTTGGAGCACAAGTGAACCTTTCCTCTTTACCCCCTTTGCATAATGCATTTTTGGTCATCGAGGGCGATGCCAAAGTTTAAGTGTGGGGGAGTGAATTGGGCATTCGGGCAGTAGTTGTGTAGGAGCCATTTTTGGCACTGTTCCTATGCCCTAAATGGGGTAAGAGCAGTCACTTTTTAGGAATTTGATAATTTCGAGGATTGCATTGTAGGAATGGATTCACTTTGAATTAATGAACTTTAATTGCTATTTTTCCTTGGTGAGGCCGAGATTAGAATGGGGTAATGTCTAGTGAGAATCTGAAAGGTGAAAAATTAATATAGCTTGACCTCTTACCTTGCGAAAAAGAGATTGGAGCCCCGGTTAAAAAGCGTAAGTGTTCGCACAATAAGATGAGACTTGGGTATCTTTCGAAAGAAATGGCGTTCTCGTGCCAACATGACAAGGAAAACTGAACCTAATTAAATGAACTTGGAGGCTATTGCAAAAGTTAGCTTTAGTCCTTCGCGTACTTCAAGTATACGTCAAAGCACCAATGGGCCGCGGCGGTTTAGCTTAGTTGTACACCATGTCTACTCTTTGCATAGGTTTAAATGATAGTTTCTAATTTGTATCCTGCTGAACTCCCTGATCCTAAAGAATAGCCCTGAAATTCCTGAATGCATCAAGTATGTGTGAGATTATTCCCAAAACTCTCAATGAAAAGGACTGTTATTCTTTACCATCCACCATCCACCACCGCCTTCACAAGTCCTTCTGATCAATAGCTAGTTTATTGGTGTATGCTGTCATTATTTTAAGGATGTTGTGAATAGTTTTTTCGAATAGTTTAGCTTGAGTGCAAAGATGTAGTTTAGGGAAGAATTTTCTTGATTTAGATTGTCTGTTCTGTGAATATCCCTTTAGCTACGTGTGCATGCTAACTGTTTTAATTCCGTGTGGTGATTATCGTAAGTCCCGTTGTTCGTATTACAACACGCATTTGATGCGTGTTAGAGTCGGATTTTGATGGTTTTCCTAGCCTTAAAGTGTTGCAAGTCTCAATTTTAGCTCAAGATGTGATCATCAGGCGTTGGGTCGAGTTTCGTTGCATTTAGAGTAAAATTGAAGAATTTAGAGACCGTAATCGACATTTAAAGAGGCAATCGGAAGGAGTTTGGAAGCATTCGAGGAAGATTTGAGAGATTTGGAGGTCACCGGGAGATTCACGACGAAATTCTGATGAAGAAAGAGCATTTGGATCGACCTTATTTGCATCCGGGAGCATTTGGAACAAGAAACAGCATGAAACGGTCAAGGATAGGTCAGACACGACCGTGTCTGGGCCTAGGCACGATCATGCCTGAAGAAGAATGTCACGAGGGGCTACTGCCAGCCAGACACGATCATGTCTGGGCCGGGCACGATCGTGCCTCCATCCGAAACGCGTGTATGTTCCGCAGGCACGATCCCAGGCACGATCGTGCCTGGCGTCGTGCCTGGCCCCAATTTGTCCTAATTAAGCTCAAATTCTTTGTTTCCTATAAATATCACCTCCCTAACCATATTAAAAGGGGGATGGAACTTTAGAGAGCTGATTAAGGACGAAATTTAGAGAGCTTTTTAGCAAGGTTTTTCAATTCTTTAACATTCTTTGTAAGTTCCTACTTTTTATCTAATGACAATTATTTCTATTTTTCCCAATTCTATTGATTCTTCAATTATGAGTCGGGAGTAGTTTTAATTAGGGATTTGGGGTTGATGAAGGGGTTTATCATGATGTATGACTAGTTTCTTGATGGTTTAATTGCATGAATGTCGTTTAATTTGTGTTTGAACAATTTAACTGATATCTTTTGTAACCTAGAATGGCAACTAGAATTACAATTGCACATAGAATAAATTAAGAGAGATCTAATTTGTTCTAGGACACATTCACGCACACTTAATCGTTCGCTATGAGATTAGTAGCGATTAAGGGGTCGTAAGCTCGTTCGTCTTGGCAATAATTTAGGATCCTGTCGCATGAGAGATCAGCCTAGTCCCCTAAATTATTGTACTCTACGCCGCGAGAGCGATAAGAACTTAATATTGATTTAGCTAGGCTCAGTCAAATTAAATTCATGTAATTAAGTCTGATCTGCCAGAAATCTGATTACCCCGTAGTCAATCCCTGTTCCCTTCGTCGTTAATCAAGAAGAACCCAAATCTTTATTTTGATTCACTCATTCACATTAGTTTAATTTCTATTCAACCAATAAATCTCGCATGATGCATTTATTTTATTTTATTTTTAATCGCTGAATTTAGTTAATCTTTAATTCCCTTTTGTCCGTTCCTGTGGAGACGATACTCATACTTTCACCACTATTCTACTATTAATTTAAATGCGAGAAAACTAACATCAACGAACATTATCATATGGTCTACACTCCAATAAGTCAAAGCATGTATATGTATCTGTAGAACATTATGATGTGGTCTACATTCAAGTAGTAGTATTTTTGTACTAAACAGAGATTACACATGTTGATAGCAACCTTGGCAACACTATCCTTTTATTTGAGATATAGGGGATAATTGCCAGGATCACTTTTGTCCACAAGCCAGCTAGCACATACGAATATATATAGAAATAAGGAAAAAAAGGAATTGAAGTGGTGTGACATGCACGTGCAACTCCTTAATTATGTACTTATATGTATTTATATGTATTGCGTTTGAGGCGTTATATGATAACTCATCAGTAGTGGTATGACCCTGCAAACCAGCAAAGAGATAATTGTTAACTATTTCATTACTATCGGCAATTAAAGAATATTCCGGAAACATTCTCTATGTGTTTTAGTGCAGGGGTAAGACTGCGTACATCCGACCTCCCCTTATCCATCGTAGCTGGGAGTCTTTGTGGCACTGGGGTAAATGAAAATGAATGAATTAAAGAATACTCCCTCCATCCCGAAATGATGTTCTCAGTCTGATCCACACATATATTTATGTAAGAAAAAAATTAGTTTTGACTTTGCTAAGTATACCTTTATTTTATGTCAGATCAAGTAAAAAGTAGATAAAAAGTAAGAACAGTTGACACTTTTTGCTTCAAAGTAGTTTCCGTTTATAGAAATGAGAATTTATATTTGGGACATTCACAAAACAACGGAAGTTGGAACATCTTTTCGGGACGAGGAGTATAATATAATACTCCTATAATATTAGTAAGAAATAAATAAGCATACCTTTCCACCAATCTCCTCTGTTAGCATACGTTTCATCATTTATATCGTCATAGGGATCGATCGTCTGCTTCTTCGGGGTCTGTTTCTTCTGATGACCAACACAACCCATTTATTTTGTTTGTAAATACAGAAAATGAACTTAATAATATACAAGTGTTGAAATAAATCAAACTCCAGAAGAGTTAAGATTTTGTATTTCATCTAAAACGTTAATCGTAATCAAATGGTAAATTTTCAATGTCGCGAGCTATACTGTACTGTGTAGAGAACAAGATAAATAAGGGGAAAATAATTAAAATTCCCCAAACTTTAAAGGCGTGAGATTAACACCCCAAACTTGCATATGTAATTAAAATACCCCAAACTTTATATAAAAGGTTATTTTAGCACCATAGCAACTATTATTTTTTTCAAAAATGTAAAATAATTTATGGTGTTAATTGCATAATTTAAAGTAGTTTAGACTTCATGAAGACACAATTAACATTTTAAGTTTGCATTAGAAAATAAATAATGTTACCCCCAATCTATATAATTGCAATACTTTTAATTTTCTATTTTAAATTATGAAATTAACCCCATAAATTTACATTTTTGAAAGAAATAATACATGACAATGGTGCAAAAATAATTTTTTATTTAAAGTTTAGGGTATTTAAATTTCATATGCAAGTTTGAGGTATTTACCTCACACCCCTTCAAAGTTTGGTGTATTTTTATTATTTTTCCCAATAAATAATGTTAGACTAGCTTTTCTAGCTAAATTAACATTAATATGGCTATTTTAATTTTTTCATACAAATTTTTCTTTATTTCATTAATAAATACGTAGTATATTATAAATATACTTTTTCATAATTCATCTGATTAGTGATTTGTGTAGCATTTTAAAGAAAGCGTCGTACATACCTTAGGAAAAACGATATCATCTTGGCCGCCGTAGTATATCGATGAGTCGTATGGCCATGGAGTATTTGTTCTTATATAGTCGTGATTTTCCGCTGCTTGAGATGTTCCTGGAAATTCAGGATGAAATTTCTCACTACAGTAATGCTTCCCCTATATACCATTTTATTATTTAAATATATACTGGTAAAAATTGTTCTCAATAGCACACCACTATTTAATACATAGTATTAAGTAGTGTAAATCAGTAAGAGATAGACAAGTAAAAAGAAATAAATGGCATATGTGGACACTAGATAAAATCATAAAACCCTCTACGTGTCTAAAAATATATGAAACCTTTCAAATGAGGAGGGTGATATTTTATTACTTGCTAATATTTATGTGTCTATATGTCTTGTTTCACGTGATCAGTGTGGATATTGTGGCATCCGAAACCCTCGAAGTTAGTTTTATAATAAAAATGTTAATAGTTAGTCATAGGGGTATCTAGTGGGAAATTCGGTTTACGGATCGGTTTTTATCGGTTTCTATTCAGTTTCAATTTATGCAATTTGGGAGATTTTATACATAACTAAAATCATATGTGTTTCGGATTGGTTTTGGTTCGGTTTGGGAGTGTTTCGCTTTGTACTGATTCGGATTACAAAAGAGAAATGACTTCGTTGAATTTAGTTTGGTTTGATTCGATAGTTCATATATTTATCGGTTTATTTGATGTGTACACCGAAATTTTATTTTTTTAGATATAAAAAATAAAAATAGTACTTCACCAGACCTCGTTCTATTTATTACGGAGTATTAAAGTAAAATGTGGAGGGAAATAAAAGATAGAAAGAAAATAATAAAATAATATAAATCAAAACCTAATTTAGTTTACTAGGGTTGATGACATGAAAACGTTTAGCATTTATTAACCACTAGAAAATAAATTCACCTCTCATAAAAGTTGAATTTATTGTTGATTCACATTTATAATATCACATAGAATTCAAAGAAAATTAAACATATTTTTTTTTTCAGAAAAAAATGTACATTGTGCTTTAGTTTAACTAAAATTATATAAATACAATGTGCTATTGTTGTCTCCAAACATTTTTTTCTTATAGAGTACAAAATATTGCAAATACAACTATGCTATATTAGTTAACTTTATCATAATAAAATTATGAAATATGTAAAAGTTAAAATAATGTAATGTAAACATGTATTTTTCCTATCTAAATTATTTATTTATATCCTAAAGATGAAGAGTGAAGACAAATAAAGATGAATTTAATAAATATTAAAAATTGTTCGGTTTATGATTTTTTGGTTCAATACCAAACCAAATCATTTTGTTTGAGAAAGTTCTTACCAAACACTTTTACTTCAGTACGTGAACCTAAACCAAAACAACCTGTCAAAATTTGGTTTGATTCAATTCGGTTCGGTTGGATCAAACCGTTTCGCCCACCCCTTGTTCGTCAAAGTTGCATCCTAAAAGATCGATTTGATAAAAGAGTAGCTCATGATTTTAATATAACATTTTACTATTTTACATTTGTAGCTTCATGATTACTCCATATACACATAAATCGTAATTATATTTCCATGAAGACATACATGTAATTAAGTAAATAATTTTTTGTCGATTTAATATTGTGGGATTTTGTGACAATGTCACATGCATTATTTTTTTAGGAAAAAATAATCAAAGTACTACTATAGAAATTATACTACTAAACGGAATACTTCCCTTTTCATCTATAAAAATGTTCTTTCGAACAGTTATTGTAGCTGATAAACAACCTGTCGGGTCGGGGTGGGGGGCTCCTGGGGTGGGAGATTCCACCTTTTTTGGAACAACAATAGCTGATAAACAACCAGGGGCGGCCCTCGGTGGGGGCAGGGGGGGCAAGGTACATAGGCCCAAAAAAAATGAAAAATTTTAGCCCCATAATTTTTTCTTTCTATTAGATTTGAGTAGGCTGAGTTTTCAGAGTTAAACTACTACTTTTGTCCGGCCCAACAACCCAAATACCCAAGAATACGAAAGCTCTTTGCGGCTAATTCAATTACGGAAACTTCCGTCTTGAAGGGGTTACGTATCAGACTAACAACCTCGCCGCCTATTGCGAGAAAGTTGCTGAATTATAGGAGATTTTTTATGGCATATTTCTTTTAATTTATGTTAAAGAATCCTTTCTTAATTATTGTAGTGGTACTATTTTAGAATTCTTTCTCCTTTTATGAGCTAGTTAACTGATTCACACATATCGGAACTCCCTTTTTATAAAGTCTTGTACGCACCTTTGGTAAGATACAGAAAAATATACATGCTTCTTCTTCTGCCGCGTGAATATCACCAGTGGCGGAGTCAGAAATATACGGTTAAGGAGGCAGAGCTTTGAGAATTTTAAATTGTCGAGGCCAAAGTTTAAAATATCAACATATTTTCTCTAAATTCAAAGTATTTATACATAATATATACTTAAGAATTTTTTTCTTGCAAAAGCCAAGATCCCCTCTTGCCCCTCCCTGTACTGTCTCCACCCATAAATATCACATAAAATATCACCGCCTCAGCACCTAGCCGGACTGCCGGTAATGGTGACCACTGCGGAAAGAAGTTTTTCAATGTTGAAGATTCTCAAAAATATCTACGATCAACGATGTCTTAAGAAAGACTTAATGGATTAACTATATTAAGCATTGAGCATAATGCGTTAGAAAAGCTTTATTATGAAGCTATAGTTGACGATTTTGCTTCACAATATTCAGCAAAGAATGTATTTAAGTAAATTCTTATTTGGTTATTTCAAAAACGTGATTTGATTATGTTTAACTTAATGAATTCAAGTATTTTCTTTATTATAGAAATTTTCAAATATTATTGTTTTACATGTTAATTTAGACAGAATCGAGTTTTATACTTTTTTTTTAAAATAGGTCTATTTTAAATTATTCGCCCCTACACCTTCAAATACACCGGGCCGCCCCCGTAAACAACATGACATTCTTCAAATATTCCCTTTTCTCTATCCTCAATCAATTCTCCATATTAGATTAGAAAAGTAGTTTCACAGACCTGCTTGAGCTGCTGGAGTATGGTGATCCCTCACCAGACCCTAAACAAATGAAAATTAGAAACTAATTAATTTAAATACGCACCCATCAATTTTATTTTAGCATACGTTAATGTTTGACAGAAACGTTTTGAAGAAATACACCACGTTCTTGAGTCGTATATACGACCCTGTCCGGTTGTCCCTTTTCATCAGTAATTTTTTATTTTTGCACTCAAAGATAATAAATCTTGATCCATTATTTTTACATAAATTTATGTAAAACTTAATAAATCGATACTTTTAATTTATGATACTATTTTTAACAAAGAACATTTTTATAGAAATTGCTTAAGTAGGAGTAAAAACGTTTTGAAATTCCAAAATAGGACTTTCATGAATTTATTCCCTAAATATAAGTAATTCTGTCAAGTTTAAAAAAAATGTCATATTTAAAGCCTAACAACGCCAAACTTAGTAGAAATTTACTTCTGTTCAAGAAATAAAAAACATGATAGTCTTATTTTGGAATTTCAATACTTTTTTACTCCTATATAGAGTGTTCTCTCAACATTTTTAAATCAATCTCATATTATCAATATTGCTGGTAAAAATATATAATCAGTCAAAGTTTAACGGCAATGACTTGAAAAATAATGTTTGGCTAAAGAAAAAGGAACGGCGGGAATATTACCGTGGAGGCTGGACCAAAGATGTCGTCGAAGTATGCTCTTGCTCTAGATGCAGCTAAGAGCTCGGGGGCTACTTGTGGTGTTGGCGATGGCGGTGTTTGCGGTTGCGGTGGTGGTGAAGACCGTCGGGGCGGCAGTGGGGTTTGCGGGGGTAATGATGAGGAACGTCGGGTCGTGTTTCCCCTTCCACCCCTGGTTGTTGATTTACCCGACCTCTCCATTAACTAGCAATTAAGCTGGGCTTATGGATACTAATTTTGCTTGTTAATCTAATTATTATCGTCTCTAGAGTGGTAAGCTAGTTGGTGTTAGTTAATTCAGGAAACACAAGGATGGATTGCTATTTATATATTTCTAAACCAGAAGAGAATATGGGAATCATGCACGATGTGATTAACTTAATTATCGATAAGGATGTACTCCCTCCGTTTCACAATCTTTGACACATTTTCCTTTTTTGGCTGTTTCACAATCAATGACACACTTTCTTATTTGGTAAATAAATCTTTACCAAAATAGTGCATAACACTGTCACACAGTGCCAAACAGTGTTCAAACAGTGCCAAACAGTGTTCAAACAGTGCCTAACAGTGTACTCTACAGTAAAATTTACCCTTCAGTAACATTTTTTCCTTAATTCTTGACAAGTCAAACTATGTCAATGATTGTGAAACGGAAGGAGTATAACGTATAAAAAAAGGTAAGGATATATCGTATCATACTGTACATATACTCCCACCGATTCTCAATGAGCTTCACAGTTTGACTTCACACAGATTAAGAAAACAAATTTGACTTTACTGTGGAATGCATTGTTTGGCACTGTTTAGATACTGTTTGACATTGTTTTGCACTGTTTTGATGTAAATAATTTGCCAAATAAGAAAATAAGAAGAAGTGTGAAGTTAATTTTGAGACTTCCTGAAAAAGAAAGTGGGAAATTGTTTGAGAACCCGAGGGAGTATGAAAGAGGCCAGAAAAATACATTTTTAGTGGTGTAAGATTAACTGATTAACTGGTTCTGAAATAGTGAGTGCATGGACGGTGCGGCCAGCGGCGTGTGGGTGGCTATATACGGCGCTTAATTAACCTCATGTTGATTATCTAATACGGAGTATATTAGGTTAATCAAAAGATTTTGGTTACAAGATTTAATTTGTCGCACTTTACTTCCAGTACACATAAAATCAGTTAACTTCGGCTAATAACAATTTCAGAACGAATTGTTGAAGGGAAATTATCCTAGTTAGAACTAAAAAAGTTTGTATGTTTCAAATAAGACAATCGTGTGTTTTTTTAAAAATAGGACTACTTACTGTCATGTTTTGACAGTATCAGATTTTAAGCATAGTAATATTTTCCAAAGTTTGTAATAATTACTCCGACTACCTTATTTAATTATTGTCTAAATAAACGTGTCGTTTTGCCATGAGAATCCTTCAACGAGATGGAGGTACTATATAATATAGTTTGATCCAACAATTAAAGAAATACTACCTTCGTTTTCTTTTAGTTTTAAATGCAACGGATTGGGCTTTTTGCATTATACACATGTTCTACTTTAACCCTATTTTATTTATTAATGTATTATAAATTAAATATTAAAAAAATATTGTCAAATTCCTTTCATTTTAAATTTTTAAAATCTAACTTTTGTTAATATTTTAACTAATGTATTATAAATTAAATTTTAAAAAAGATTGTTAAACTCAATTCCTCGCACAATTGCATTTATTTATTTAGTTTTAATCGCTAAATTTATTTAATTATTAATTCTCTTTTTCCGTCCCTGCGGAGATGATACTCGTACTAAAACCCTTTACTACTACATTTTTATTTGTGCGAGAAAACTCACATCACTTCACGTAACAGAATGGTTGTATAAGCCACATGTGTCCATTGAGTGACGTCAGCTCTGTAAACGTACAGTTGTCCATTGGTGACGTAATCCTAAAGTTGTGTGGAATTGAAATGATTGACCAAGTCCACAATGTTTGTCCGAGGTTCCGATCTTGGCTCGACCTAGGTGTAGAGACGTCAAGCTTAGATGTGAGTGCTTAGCTCATAAATGGTGAGGCCTAGCTTAGCTTGAGTTACGTAACTAGAGATATCGTGTTGATCTTGGATATCTACCACCAGATTCGGCCCGAGGTAAAGTTGTTGTACTACATTTGACTTTGACGTCGGAAGAAGGTTATGCTCGACCTCGAATGTAGATTTGGACTTAACTACTCGATGATTTGAGAACTGGATTTGAGCTCGGCTTCAGCTAGTCTGCCTTAGGTGATTTTGGAGGTTCCTTCACTTAAATTTGGTGGCGTGCACTTTGTCACGGTGCGTCAAAATATATTGATACTAACACTTATACGTAGTATAGGTGAAGTAGAGTTCGTATCTCTAGGGAAAGGAATAATTCTCTTTTTATAAAATTATGTAAATAAAGGGGGGATTTGGATTGAGTGATTTAAGTTAATTAAACACTAAAATGAACGACTTATATGAGATTTAATTCAAGAATAAAAGGGACTTGACATTGCTACTTTCCACTTGTTGATATATTTTAGTCGATCATCGTTATATCTATAACTTTGTCCCTCTCGAATACTCAATCGAGGAGTATATCCAATTCATCGAGGGTAGTTATTAACAACGACCGTTCATTAATAACCCTTATTATTAGTCTAGTATAGAACACCGCCATATACCGACTTGATAGTATTATTTAATATCTTAACTCCTTGATGAAATCAATGGAGATTGATAACCTCAACACAACTGTTTTGGTTTAACCAACAAAATTAATCCCTCTTAAGTTTATCAACCATGACCGTGCATTCATAAACAGAAGTTACTTACTTGTGAACTCATCAATGATTAACCATCGGTTCGTCGATCGTTTCTAGTAATAATTAATATATGAAACAAAACTAGATGATCCTTTAAGTAATGTTCAAAATATTAATATGAAATATGAATAGGACTTAATTAATATTCAAGGAAGAATATTATTCAACGAGATGAATCCTACTATAATTAATATCAAGATGTTAACTAATTGTCATCTTAGCAACACTTCCCAACATTAATATAGAGGAAGAAAATACTACTCTAACTAATGTCAAGATGTTAACTAATTGTCATCTTAGCAACACTCCCCAACATTAATATAGAGATAGTATTAAGGAAAGAACTAATGATTAATATTTAAGGGAAGAAGTTAAGAAAATAACTCACAACATTAATAATCAACAAGCTTCAAGAGCAACACCAAGAATTGGATCTTTAGCTCCTCATTTGGAGACTAAACATAGCTAGAAAAATATAAAGAAATGTTATTCTAAACTGAGCTTAAGAGTATGGAATAAGGGATGATTTTTAAAGAAGAAAAAGTGTGCTATTTATAGGTGTTTTTCAACACCTTTGGCCGGGTACCCGACCGGGTCAAGTGCCTACCCGACCGGGTCCGGTCAAAATCAGATATCCTCCACGTTCTGGTGATCTTCAGCACGTCGTTTTGGCCCGGGTCACATCCGACCCGACCGGGTCAACTAGGGGACCCGAACGGGTCCAGTGATTTTCCAGACAGTTTCATCTGTTAAATCATACCCGACCTGGTGAAGTGTCATACCTGGTCGGGTTTTAGCTCCTGGACAGCCCAACCTCCTTTTTCTTCACTTCAAAGTCCTCCTTTTCAACTCCATAATTCCTAATTCTACTTTACAACTTACAAATGAAGATTAAATTACAATTACAACTAAAATCACACAAATGTTTATAAACTAAATAAAACGATAAACAATACATACAAATCCAACATTAAAACATACACTTATGCACTACTAATTAGCGCATATCAAACACCCCCACACTTAAACCTTTACTCGTCTCGTGTAAATCAAATCTTGTTCAAGAAATCTTTAAAATGACAAGAATATCAACACACACATCCATGAGTGTTTATAGAACAATGTAACACAAAGTATCCCCAAGGATAAAAGAGTAAGAAGGGGTCTTCAACTCCAAATCTCCTATCAAATTCTCTCTCTTTTTTTTTCATTGTTACCCTTAGGATCCTGCAAAAATAAATAAAAATACTTTCTCTCATTCTCTCATTTTGCTTAGGTGCCCTTACGGGTTTTCATCCCAGCTTCCCACATTTTTCTGTTTAGTCCTCACAAACTCACTCTTATTTTTTGCTTTATTTTTGCTTAAGTTGCCCTTTCGGGATTTCAACTTAACAAACTTTTGTTAATTTTTTTAACAAGAATAAAGAGTACGAATGTGACTATTCCATAAAACTCCCCCCCCCCCCCCCCCAAGCTAACCAAAGCACTGTCCCTAGTGCTTGTGTCCATGATGTCCTAGAAGAGGAACCCTTTTGTGGTGCCATTTCTTTCTTTGTTGGTTGAGGAAATTTCGGACTTTGTGTAGGGGGAGTTAGGGAATTCAGATTTTCAGTTATTTGGTGGGTTTTGTTGGTATAGAAATGGAGAGGACAGGAAGTGTGACACCCTAAAAATTTAAAATAGAAATATAATAATAAAATAAAATATAAGCAAATCAGATATAACCTATCTGATAAAAATGAAATAAATATTTTAAATGACTTTATCAGTACTCAAAACGTTAAATAATATTTTGATAATAAAAGTACCTTTTATAAGTCTTAGACTTTGAGTATAGTAGAGTGTACAATTACGTGTACAAAGTTAAAAATACATTGGGTTACTATTCAAATAAATTATAGTATTATTGATGTGATTTTACAAGCTACGTGGTATTCTAAGTCCATAACGGACATATACATAATACCCATACTACATAATTACTACACATCATGATACATACATGCATTACATACATACAAGTAACGTACATGCTTTATAACAAGTGCTAATTACTACACAATTATAGGAAGCATTTACAGAGTTATAACGTACGACTGTTATACTTGTAAATCGACCGGCCAAATTAAACAACCCCTACGTACGAGTATATACATATATGTTGTCGAGGATGAGCAACTGGGACCCGTGCGCTCATCTCTTGGTCTAGGAAGTTTGAAAACCAGAAATAGTGAACCACATAGTCGTCGCAGAGAAAGAGAGCGAGAGATGAGTTGGTGTGCATGGAGGAGATGAAGGTTGTGAATCCTCGTAGAAGTGTCTGAAAAGAGAATCAAGAATCACACCTTCAGGTACAGTGTTAGGATCATCTTCATCAGAAGCGTGTTGTACAGAAGGAGTTGAATCAGCCTGTAAGTATTCTGTTGTGAAGTCTGCCATTTCATAGAATGTAACATTCACACTCTCAATGACAGTTCGCCTATCTCTCAAGTAGATTCTGTAAGATTTGGACTGTAGGTAATAACCATTGAACACGCCTTCTCTGGATTTTGGGTTGAGCTTACTTCGCTCAGTTCGGTCATTCAATACAAAACACTTGCAGCCAAAGATCTTGAAGAAAGAGATATCTCGAGTCCTGTTGAAAAGAATTTCGTATGGAGTCTTGTTGAAGCACCTGTGAATGGATGTTCTGTTTTGTGTGAAACACGCGGTGTTGATTGCTTCTACCCACATGAAATGAGGCAGTCTGGATTGAATAAGCATGGTGTGTGCTGCTTCGACAAGTGTTCTATTCTTTCTTTCAATAACTCCGTTCTATTGAGGAGTTTTGGCTGCAGAAAATTGTTGTGTGATACCTTGAGATTCGTAGAAATCAGTGAGAATTTGATTCTTGAACTCAGTACCATTGTCTGTTCTGGTTATGCAGACACTCTTCTCTAACAAGTTTTGGATGGTTTTGATGAAGGTCATAATGGTTTCCACAGCTTCGTCCTTTGTACGTAAGAATTTTATCCATGTGTACCTTGAGAAATCATCAACAATGACAAGAGTGTACTTGCGACCATTGATGATTTGCACTCTCATAGGTCCACACAGATCCATGTGTATTAACTTCAACGGATGAGTGGAGGAAGAAACATGTTTTGACTTCTGTGAGCTTCTTGTCATCTTGCCTAGTTTGCAGGCACTACAGTGATTGTCAGCGGAAGACTTTAACAGAGGAAGCCCTTTCACAAGTTTCTTGGAGGGTAAGATGGATAGATTCTTGAAATTCAGATGGGAAAGACGCCTGTGCCACAAACTGTTCTGCTCAGTGGATGCTTTTGACAGTAGACAGATGGAAGAAGTTAATTGGACACTTTTCAGATCAATCGTGTACAGGTTTGTTGTCCTGGTACACGTTAATAATGTATTCCCCAAACTGTCCATAATACAACATTGGTTGGATTTGAACTTCACTTCCATTCCACAGTCACAGAACTGTCAGATGCTCAGTAGGTTGTGTTTGAGTCCTTTGACAAATGAGACAGCTCTTATCATTACACTTGGGCAGATAACATCTCCATAGCCAAGAATGGGAGATGAGGCGTCATTCCCAAATCTGACGTTCCCTCCATAACAGTTGGTATAGTTGCTCAAGAGTTGCTTTATTCCGGTCATGTGGGTTGAGCATCCAGAATCTAAGTGCCACACATGACTGCCCTGCAAAACATTTAAGCAGTTTTAGGTACCCACCTCGGGATGGGTCCTCCCTTATCAACTGAAAACACCCTTATTAATTTTTCTTTAAGATGTGATCCAGGGTCAACAACTTTTTCACATAATGATTTTTCTTTTGCAAGTTCTGTTTTTGCAGGTTCTGCTTTTGCAGATTCTGTTTTAGGAAGCCACTTTTGTTTGATTGTGGAGGGAGAGTAGACATGGTCTTTGTGATTGAATGGTTGTTTGGTGAGGTAAGGTTTAAAAATCTCTTCTTTTGAGAGTCTGTTCAGATGTTTCCTAGAATGAACTTTGAGAGGATATTTTAAATTTGGTAAGCAGAAGACACCCTCAAATGTTCTATTCTTGGTTTGTTTTCTTAGTTTGTGCTCTCTCTGTGGTTTTACCCTTACAACATTCACATCACATTCATAGTTATGAGGATCAGGAATAGAATAACCATAAGCAACACTTGTATTATGAAAAGAACGTTGTTCAACAAATGACATTGACTTTTTCAGCTTGGGACTCAAGACTGAATTACTGCTAGAATGTTTATTTGAGATAGAGCTACATTTATTCTTAGAGTAAAAAAGGGAACTAGAACAAGAACTAGACTTCTTTTCTTCAAAAACTTTCTTCTTTCTTTCAGCAATTTCTCTCCTTTTCTGCTTCCACTCTTCCTTCTTCTCCCATCTCCTATTCACTTCTTGTCCTGTGAACAAAGGAGAAGAGGAGTGAGTGGAGACCGCTTTTGAAAACTTAGTTTTGTTTTGAGAGCTGTGAGTTTCGTTTTGTGCAGTATCATCAGTGGATTGGGGGGTTGTTTTTGAATGATACTTTTCGCTCAACTGATTAAACTCACTCAAAAGTCTCTCCCAATCACTTTAAAAAGTTTTCTGTTTCGTTTCAAATCTTTCTCTCTCATCTTCTAGGGTTTTCTGCAAATCCTTAATTTTTTGGGCCATTGAAAAAATACAGGGTTCCTTTCCAAACTTAGAGATGTCAATTGTTGGAGAGGGGTCTAAGACAGTTTCCTGGTTTGAAACATCTTCCTTAACAAGAGCATAAGGATTCACACATTCATCTGATGAAAACACTTGATCTTTATTTTTATAGCTCTCATTTAGTCAGAGTAGCTGAAGGAAGTTTCCGTTCTTGGGTTATTTCTCTTTTTGTCTTCTTCTTTAGCACATTCTTCTTCAGCGGTACAATCCATTTTCTGAAAGTATTCTTTTCACATGTAATTCAAGTCATAAAGTTGAATGCAATCAACTTTCTTTAAATTACATGGATTAGAAATGCCAAGTCTGGCTCTGGGATTGTAATACCGATCATTGCTAATTTGATTTAGAAAAATAGTTTGCTCTGTTTGTCCTCTCTTAGCAATCAGATCATCCAGTTCTGTGATTTTACAGAAAAGAATATTTCTTTGATTACTTAGGCAGTTTTTGTGAGCCTTTTCTGTATTTAGCTCTGTCTCGGTTTGAAACACTTTATCTGTAAGATCAGCAATCTTGAGTGTTTGCTCATCAATTTCAAATGTCATCTTTTTGGCAACTTCCTTTTCATTTTCAAGTTGTATGCTTAGGGAGGTTTTCTGGTCAAGACACTTAACTAAGGCTTTGTAGTTATTGTCTAACTTCTCCCTTAATTCTTTAATTGTGTCATCCTTATCTTGTAAGGATTGACTTTGATTTGAGCAATAACATTGAGAATCAGAAGTACTTACAATGTTGTTAGAGCTTTCACTTTCGGGGATAACAACATCACCCTTTTCTTCATCATCTTCTAACAACGCCATCAGCGCGTAGTTCTCCTCTTCTTCTTCATTAGATGAGTCCTCTGCCCAATGATCTTTCTCTGCCAGCAATGCATCATTTTCTTCTTGTTGTTGAGCCATTAGCATCTTCTGCTTGTTCCACAACATCTTATGTTTATAGAAATTGACGTCCCTTTTCTTGGGTAGGCGATAGTCTTTCAGAAGATGTCCAGGCTTCCCACAGTTATAGCACTTGGGAAATTCGTCGGCTGCAGCTGCTTTTCCAGAGCTACCTTGATCACGGGTCCTCTGTTTGTAGTTTGAAGAGGAGGTTCTCAGTTTATTTGAGAAGCTGTTCTTCCTCCCAAATTTCTTGGTCAAGAGTGCCATTTTCTTGTGCAACTCTGCGAGTTCATGCTCAATATCAATATCTTCTTCACTTTCTTCTTCTTCCGATTCAATAACAACCTTCCTTTTCTTCTTCAGGACCTTCATGGATCTCTTTGGTTGAGCTTCCATTACAAGTGCTAACGGATCAGTTGTGTACTGTCCTTCCAATTCAGCAGCATCATTTTCAAACGTTCTGAGATGGTCACGTAAAGTGCAGAAGTCCACTTCATCTAGGTCCAGATTTTGCCTCACATTCTTCACACTTTTTCTCCCCTTAGGGTTCATACTTGTCATGAATCTGATATTCATTTCCATGTTGGATTTGAATATGTCAATCTTTCTATCAGTGTCATGAAGCTTTTGTGGGTTAGAATGAGAGATTCGCCAGGTAAGGCTTTGAAGGAGTCATAGGCTGTCAGAGTACTACTGGCTTTCTTGGTTTTCAGGCCAATTTTGGTTCCTTGGAGCAATTTAGCAACCTCATCCCACATCTCTTTTGCGGTTCGCATACTATCTATCATGATATAGATGTCATTAGGGATGGCCTGCAACAGATAAGTTTTGATAATGAGATCAGCCTTCAATCTCGCCCTGTCTTCAGCTGTGTATTATGTTGATGTTTTTATCCGTCTGACTGGTTCTATCGGGGGATTATTGTTTTCATTCCCGGGAATTGTGATCCATAGCTTTGCAGGTCCCTGTGTGAGTGATTCCAACAATGCAAAAGAGTTGTCTCGTTTTCCAAGAAAGTTGAGAAATCGAGTCTTCCACATTTGGTATTCTCCATTTCTGAGTGCTGGGGGTTGTTGCTTGTTTCTTATGCAACTGAGTCCATTGTTGTTTTAAAACATACCGTTCGAGATTTTGATCAGAGAAAGTTTCTAAGGCAGAAAGTCGAGATCCTGAATGTCGAAATCCTGATCTCGAGATCTTAGATTTCGATATAGAGATGTCGAGATTGAGAATATCGAGATTTGAATATCGAGTTTTCAACTGTCGAGTTATGAATATCGAGATTTCAAATATCGAGATTTGAACTTTGAGATTTGAAATATCGAGATTTGAAACTTCGAGATTTGAGTTTCGAGTTTTCAAATATCGAAATCTTGATTTCAAAATCCTAATATCGAGATCCTAATGTCGAGATTCGAAGTTCGAGATCCTGAATGTCGAGATCCTGCAAATAGAAAATTTCAAGATTTTCAAAAACAAAGATTGTTCTGAGGAGCCCTTGATGTCGAGATCCTTCTGCCAAAGTTTCAGATCGAAATACTGAGTAGAGCTCGAAGAAACACTAATCTCGAGATCTTGGTATTGAGATCTTTTGAGCTGAAATCTTGCGGAAAAACAAAAATAAGATATACTGCTTGATCGTTTCGAGAATGCGATTCAAATAGTATAACTTTTACAACTTTTCGACCAACAACAAGATTACAAATGCTAAACTCAAAAATTACAGATAAACGAAACAATAGCAGAGTCTTTCACAGTTTGTTCGTCTAATCAGTTCTCAATCGGATCTGATACCATTTGTTGGTCCCTGTTTTAGATATTAAACTAATCTAACAACAATATATCAATAATCAAAGATGAGAATCACAGAATGATAAATAACATGAATATCGATGAAACCCTTCTTTGATATACCGTGAACCTTTACAAAGAATGATGAGCGCTAAAGCTTAAAGGTCGAATGCAAAAGTTAACGCAAACCTAAGCCTTATGCACATATTTATATGCGCAGGCAGGTTTGCGTAAAGGCTTTACGCCAGATATATGTGCCTGACACTTTGGCCCCATATCCTTTACAACCCCTAACAAATACAAAGTATAAATACATTAAAGGCATGGTAAAGGCTAGGCTATTACATGACGTATGACAAACTTGATACACAATAAAATAGTGTTCAGCATTTTCCATTCTCCGATTTTCTGTTACCATTTTCCAGTTTTTTATCTCCAATTTTTTGCTTTCGTTTTTTAGTTTTCCATTTTAAAATATGAAAACATGTTCATACAATTTTTTTACCCGGTTCTCTGATCGACCAAAAGACTGAAAGTACGATCTCAGTCCGGAACTGAACCTAGTACAACCCAAGTAGGGTACTGGGTCCCACATATAGGAAAGTCGGGACCAAAATCGGCTGGTCTCGGTCGATCTCAATAGTTAGTTTGATGAATTCTTTTTTCATTTCCTGATTTCCTTATTGGTCGACAACTCAATGGCTCTTTTAAAACTCTTTACTTTTAAAAATGATTTTGAAAAATCGAGACTGAATTGTCAGGTCATTGATCGACCTTGACAAGGACCGCTGGGTCATTTATGAGACTGGCCTGGGACCGCCTGGTTGTTGATCGAACCAAACACAGTCCGTCAGGTCATTTGCCAGATAGAATGAGGACTGCCGGGTCATTGATCGGACCAGACGGGAACCGCCGAGTTGTTGACTAGACCGAATCCGAACGGGATAGACCGAACAAGTACCATTTGGTCGTGGATCACACATGACAGGGGCTGCCGGGTCATCGACTGGACTGGACAGGGACCGTCGGGTCATGGGCCAGAACAGACAGGGACCGCCAGTTCGTGGACCGGATCGGATAAGGACCGTTGGGTTGTGTACGGGACCAGACAGGGACCGCCGGTTCGTCGACCAGACCAGGACCGTCAGGTCATCTATCGGACCGGGACCGTTGGGTCATCGATCAGACTGGACCGGGTTTGCTCAGTCGTCAACCGAACCGGACATGTACCATAAAGTATCGAAGTGTGTGTTCTTATTTAATTTCTTTATTGTACTATTTAAGCAATAATAATATTTGTTCTAGCTAAAAATCAACATCTTTGATTAGGATATGTTGCAACCCTGCTATCTCCTTCTTATGAGTGTCACGGTGATGTTATTAAACCACAATAACAAGTTTAACAAGTTTTTTATGAGAAAATAATTTCAATACCCCGACCTTTTGAAGAGTGTGATATAAGCACATCAAACTTGCACATCTAATATATATAATTACCCCGAATTTTATATAAAAAGTTATGTTAACATCAATATCATAGATTTTTTCTTTCACAAATGTAAATTTACGGTGTTAAGTAGATAAGATAAGTTTACCTTTGCGAAAAAATATATATTACGATGGTGTTAAGATAAGTTTTTATACAAACTTTAGGGTATTTACAAATTATGCTATCTCCGTTTCATTTTGGTTGTCCTACTTTCTATTTTGGATTATCCCAAAATGAATCACTTGTTTCCCTTTTGGCAAAAAATATGCGGTCCTTAACATTTCACTTTATTTTATTCAAAACTCAACCACTTTATTTATTATCGTGCCAAATTGAAAGAGGACAACCAATATGAGACGGGCCTGAGCCGGGTGTATCATACAATCGGTTGTACCGTGTGCATGATACGATTGGATTTTGTTGTAATAATTTGCAAAATCAAGGGTGAACCATCGTCATCCTCAAAAATGTCTTTCTTGTCTAGCACTAGGGTTTGACCGGGCCTGAGCCGGGCCGGGACCCGGGACAGGATTGGGCGGGCCTTGGTCGAGTCAAGGTTTTTTTTTAAATTTGTTTTTCTAATTTATTCCACCCCCACCCACAAACCACCCAACCCCACCCACCTAGCAGCCCTTAAAATAGAAAAAATAAAAAAAGAAGGCTCGGAGCTATCCCTGACCGACCGGGCCAGTCCACCTTTTCAGCATCCCGAAGCCCGCCCCGAATACCCCTGGTTCGGGCCCCCAATCGCGGTCCCGGTCGGCCGAGCTGTGCCGGTTCGGTCCCACACAGAAGTGAGCCGGGTTGGGTACTCAGCCGGGCAAAACCGGCCGAGTCCATGCCTATCTAGCACCGTCATCCGCATCTTTCTCCAGTCTTGAATCCAAATAAATCACAAGCAAATTCAAGCCAACAATTGGAACATCCGTCAAGATGACTACGGACGACTGATGTGAGTTTTCTCGCACTTAAAATATGTAGTAGTAAAGTCGTGAAAGTACGAGTATCGTCTCCACAGGGACGGATAAAAGGGAATTAAGAATTAAATAAATTCAACGATTAAAAAGAAATAAAATAAAATAATTGTGCGAGAGTGGTGGTTTAGAAAATTAAAATGCAAGCAAAAGAATAAAAATAGATTGGGGTTTTCTAATTAACGACGAAGGGAACAAGGATTGATTCTGGGGTAATTAGATTTTTGGCCGATCGGGCTCAATCACATGAATTTAATTTAGTTGAGCAACGCTAGTCAATACTATGTTCTAACCACTTTCGCAACGTAGAGTACAATAATTTAGGGAACCAGGTTGATCTCTCATGTGACAGGATCCTAAAATTATTGCCAAAACGAACGAGCGTACGACCCCTTAATCGCTACTAATCTCTTAGCAAACGATTAAGTGTGTGTGAAGGTGTCCTAGAATAAACTAGATCTCTCTTAATTTATTCTACAAGCAATTGTAATTCTAGCGACCGTTCTAGGTTACAAGAGATATCAATTAAATCATTCGTACACAAATTAAATAAAGATTCATGCAATTTAAACCATCAAGAAACTAGCCATACATCATGAATAACCCCTTCATATGTTCTCAGACTAGACGAAGTCACAGTCACACAAATCGGATCTCCACACTTCTAACAAGCAAACAAAGCAGTACAGAAAGTAAAAGACACACGATATGATGACACCGTTCGGAAGAAAACTTCCTAATCTGCGGGGTTTCAATAGGGGAAACCCGGTCCCAGACAGATCCACTAGCTTAGAAACGTTTTTACAATCAAGATGGTTGCAAAGTAATTAGACTACGACCGGTATCAACATGAAATATACAGACAAACTACTCATAACGAATAAAACAAGAGAAAGTTCAGAGTTAACCAAAATCGAATCCAGTCAGGAAATCGAAGGCAGAAGAAGACTCCCGGATGAACCAGCAGACTACTCCAATTGACAGGCTTCCTCCTTTCTCACAATCGTCACAAGAAGATGGCTTCCATCGCAGTGAATAACAGATCTCATAGACTCTCTCTCTCTCTCAGATTTCTCTCTAGGGTTTGAAGTGTGCAGCGGAACTATGCAGAGGGGAGGACGAAGGATATAGTTATAGCCTTCCACCCGGGCAGATGAGCTGACCAAAAGCCGGACCCAAAAATTGGCCCAAAAACAAGAGGCTAAACAAATCAAGCCCAAGGCACAAAGAACCAACCCAAGCTAGAGATAACCCAAGAAGAGAATAAATCCAAATCTAATTACTTTGTCATCCTATCTTAATTATAACTAAAAGAACATATGAGAGAATTAAGATTAAATAATAATCCAACATCATCAATCCCAAATCCCTAATTAAAACTACTCACAATTCATAATTGAAGAATCATCAATAGAATTGGGATGAAAAGAATTAATTGTCATTAATTAAAAAGTAGGAAATTACAAATAATCCAAGGGAATTGAAGAACAATGCGGAAAAATAGATGTAAACACGTCCCTAGGCCTCTCTTTAAGTTCTGTAACCAAAAACAGGGGTTTACGGGGTGTTTAAATAGAAAACAGATCAATCCAAGCCGAAATAGGACAGCTGGGGGCAAAAAACTGCCAGGCACGACCATGCCTAGGTGGCAGTAGCTCCCTCAGCATGCACGGCGTGCCTAATTATGGGCACGACCTTACGATCCCTTATCTTCCGAATTTGACAATTTTTCATCTTGAAAGTTGTAGATAATGAAGTCCTCTATCCACCACAACTTTCAAAACTGGATTTGAATCATTCAATCAAAAGATATGAATATAATGGTGGGGTGTCGCATCCTAAAATCGCAACAGCGATCATCTGAATTCATATCTGTTTTCACCTTTCTACTCTCATATTCTCTCAATAGTGTACTCATATAATTTGTAGCCCTTGAAGTTGGCTTTCATATGAAACTTGAATCGCGTTCTTTGGATGTTTCTACGAAAAGATATGCTTTAACGATTGACAGAAGGTCATCTTGAACGCTGTTTTCAAGCTCTATTCGTCTTCATTTGATCCCGTAGCCACTCCTAGAGCTCTTTTGTCGTCAAAACTTCGTCCTAAACCTCCTGGTGACCTCTCGAATCATTCTCAAATGCATCTCGAATCATTCCGATTGCTTCTCAAGCGCTGGTGCTGGGCTCAAATCCCTGATTTTGACTCCAAACAATACAAAACTCGAACCAACGCCCATTAACTATGACTTGAGCTTAAAATGAGACTTGTGACACAAAATAATTAGGGAAACAATCAAAAGTCGATCTAAACATGCATCAAATGTGTGTCTAAATACGAACTTATCAATGACGAGAGTTCTAAATTGGCAGTCTGCCGTCCAACACTACTAAAGAAACTCTTAGTGTTTGATGTACACAGATCCGTGGTCAAAGGCAAGGTCAGGCAAGGTCGCCCTCCTTGTTCTTCTATAATTAATGACCATCAAGTTAGGGGAAAAAGTGATGGTTTTGTCACCGCTACGAACCCACGATATGCTTGGCATGCTATTTCCGATCAGTGCCGGTGGAGGGAAGGCAAAGGGGCTCAAGCCCAGGGCCCATACTATATATGGGGCCCATAATTTATAAGTATTTATTGTTATTATTATTAAATAAATTATACCTGTAATATATACTATGTACTCCGTACATAGTTCATACAACATCCTATGCGCCGTAATGATTATGGAAATGGTAATTGGTAAGTAGCTTTGCCTCTTCGGATTCTCTTCTCCCTTTCTTGCCTAGAAAATCATACGGAGTAAAATTGAAAGCTCCAATTTCCCATTTAAAGGGTAATCTTCTCTTCTCTATTATATTTAAAGGATAATTGGTAAGTAGCTTTAATTTGCCTCTTCCAATTTCAATTCACCTATATTTAAATTGTAGTTCTAAACCATGCATCCATTTTCTACTCTTCTCTCTTCCTGTGAACAATTTTAGCAAATTTGTTTTTCCTTTTGCAAAAATTTAGCAATATTTTTAGCAATTGGTATTCTAAGTATACAATTCAAATTAAATTAAAACCGTGCAATGAATTAAAATGTAAATCTTGATTGAATTAAAAACCTTTAAGTGAATTAGAATTGGATATGTGTACAGTTGATTAAGATTAACTTTGAATTTGAATTAGAATTTGTAATTGCGCAACGGTTTGATTGTTGATGTGAATATCATTTGGTTGATTAAGAGTTGTGTTTTTAAGTTAAAATATTGAGGGCTTCTTTCGAAGTTTCACTGTCTGAAGAAAGATTGCATTATTTCATGGCTTCACAATTTTATGTATTGAGAAAACGGCAATGTTGGTTAAGATTGATTTTGATAGTGTCATAGATGACTTTGGCACTTTGTGAACTAAGAAGTATTAGTTTTAGGAAGGAGGTTGATCTTATTTAATTTAATGAATGTATTACTAATAGTAAATATCTCTTGTTCTACATCTTTCTAATATTAAGGGCCTTTTTTCTAAACATGTCCTGGGTCTCTAAAATGTCAGGACCGGGCTTGTTTCCGATGTGTATAGACATGACCATAGATTGGCTGGTCATACCAGTAAATGACGTCAAGATCAGGGTAGAAGGTCAAATTTTGGTCAACAACTTCTCATCGTCACAGCATTAAAAAAATCTCTTTATCTTAATTTTTGTATATCAAACACATGAGTTTTATATAAATGAGTTTTAAATTAATCTCAAATGAGTATAAAGCTTAACAAGAATGAACATACACAAAAGAATATTTCACATATTAGAGATTTCAAATGAGTTTTTGAATTTTTGGATACTCATTGTGTAAACTATGTACGCTCATTTGATGTTGGTGTTATGCTCATTTCAAGATGTCTTATTAATGCATATTTTTATAAAAGAAAGAAAAACTAATAATACCAGTGGATTGTAGACAAAATTTCAAAAGTATCATATTACATTATATTCTCATAAGAGTTGACTATAGACACGGGAGCACAAACCATGATACTCAATCGCATAATTCTAATACTCAATAGAGAGCGTTTGATGCTCATTGAAAATGTCTTCATGCTTAACTAACAAACCTTACGATTTTCATATCGATGTTCATTTTGTAAGTTATGTATTCTCATTTGGTATTCATGTTATGCTTATTTTAAAATGGCACATCAATGCATATCTCAAAAGTATCATATTTCATTAGATTCATTTATTGAAATTCATACGACTTGACTGCTGATATAATTAAATAAATTTTTATAAATGAAAAAATAAGAAACAGAAAAGTGAATTAAAAGATATGTAACAAAGATCACGATGCTCAATATTAGGCTCATAATACTCAACAGAATGGGTCTGATACTCATTACAAGTGCATTACTGCTCATTAATGACACTATTTCATGTGCCACTATTTCCATGTGTCACTATTTCATTTGCCCACACAATGAGATGCACCATACCTTCCAAATTTTCAAAGGCACCATAGCATGACCCTTGTAACAATATATATTAAAAAAACTAAGAGATATACACTACATGAACAATAAACACCAAATTTCTAAGAAGCGAGACATAACAAGACCAAGCAAAGTGCCTCGTGACATTATTATCTGTATCATAATTATGTCAAAAAAATGACAAATATAAGATTCCAAGTTTTTGATTAGACAAAAATAGGATTAATTCTCGTTCATGACAAAAACGAGACTGAAACAATACCAACCTGATATTAAAAAAACTAAGAGATATACACTACATGAACAATAAACACCAAATTTCTAAGAAGTGAGACATAACAAGACCAAGCAAAGTGCCTCGTGACATTATTATCTGTATCATAATTATGTCAAAAAAATGACAAATATAAGATTCCAAGTTTTTGATTAGACAAAAATAGGATTAATTCTCGTTCATGACAAAAATGAGACTGAAACAATACCAACCTGATGATCCCTTGTGGAGGTAAAAGTTTAGGGGGTGAATAGACTTTTAAATTTTTTTATTTTCAAAGTTTATCCCTCTAGAAGAGTTTATTCCAGACAAATCATATAATATATTCTAATACAGACCTTTCGAGAGATTAAGAAATGCACAACGGAAGACTTGACCTCTTGACACTAAGTTTATACAGTTTAAACCTTGTTGGGATATTGACCTAGAGGCCCAATACCCGGATCAAGAAGGCCCAAGATACCCGGCCCAAGCAACGGGCCCATCACTCTATGATGAGATAATCAAGGTAGAATTGATGCCGAACGAGATTCGGCCCAAATAAGGGTTGGCCCAGTAAGAAAACATACCGAACGGAGTTCGGGCTATATATTATACTTGGACCAATTTGCCAGCATATTCAGCATAGCCCAACATCCCGTTTGGGCAACGGCCAACCAGCAAGTGGCCAGGTGCAATTAATGCCAGATTGTGACATCAGCAAGTGGAAACATGGATGACCAAGTCGGTGGAACAATGGCCAATCAGCATAGGGCAGCCCATGCTCTCCATTAGTATAAATAGAAGGTTTCAAGTCATTGTAAGGGTTAGCATTTCAATACTCAGGCTCTAGAATAGCATCATTGCTCTTGTTTCTTGTATTAAAGTATTGTTTCCGACCTACCGATCGGGAAATTCCTTGTAATCAGACCGGTTAGTTAATACAATTGAGCTTTCGAGTATTAGTGAGTTCATATTTTTGTATTTTGTTTATACACTTTGATTCTGTGTCATTCCTGATATATCCAAAGTTCGTGTTGGGCTTTCGGATCTACGGGATTTACACTCAACATTGCCGCCGTCTGTGAGAAACATACAAAAAGTTTCACATCATCCAAAAACCACTATTTTCAAAAATGGTCAGAATCAGCTCCTATCATACAAACGACGGATCACGCCGTCACGGGAGGAGTCACACCCCGGGGAGTCAAAACCCTCAGGGACAATCCAGCCGAGGATCGTATCCTCGTTTTGATGGGGATTTTGTGATTCCCGAATCTCTGAGAAGAAATCCTCAGGCCATGTGAGACATGGCTGAGGTCATGCAGCATATGGCGAACGAGGAGGAAGGAGGGTCCAACTTTACAGGGGAGACTCCGCACACGGAAACAACTACAGCATCATCCCTTTCGCATGCCCATCGGGATAATCGACGTAGCGCCCCACCAACAGCGCACCATAGTCCCAGTGACCGAACCCCGATCGGGTCACAAGCTAGAGGACCAACTCCCATTGGTCATCATTTCCAGAATGCCGAGTGGGAGAATACCAGGGCCCCTCAACGGCATTGGGACCGGGACTATACGGACATGAGGGCTCCACCACCGCCCCCTTTGACGGCCCAGGAGGAAGAAATGGCCGAGATGAGGAGGCAGATGAATGAGATGCGGGACCAAATGAACAGGGCACCTGTACAACCTGCCCCAGTTCAGCTGGGAATTACTTCCCCTTTAACTAGGGAACTCATGTACGCAGACATCCAAGGGGGTGCCAAGCCACCGACCGGCCAAATCTATCACGGGGTGGGAGATCCCCATGTGCATTTGAGGAGTTACCAAGGAGGACTCATGCTGCTGGGAGCACCCGAGTCCGCTATTTGCCGGCTATTTTTTAGTACGCTCAGGGGGCTCGCCCAGGAGTGGTTCGGGACACTACAACCCGGATCAATCAACAGCTTTGCCGAGTTATCGGCGTTATTCTTGGCCCAGTTTGCTTCCAGTGCCAATCCCAAACGGCACTTCAGCTATTTGACCAGCGTGAAACAAAACGCCAAAGAGACCCTCAATCAATTTCTGAAAAGATGGAGGGATGAAACTTTAACGGTGGGAAACATGACGGATGATACCGCCATTACCCTATTCACGAATGCTCTCCGAACGGGGGAGTTGTACAAGGAGTTAAAGAAAAATCCGGGTACAGTCTACGCCGAGGTATTAGACAGGGCTCGCAAGCATGCCACCCTAGAAGAGGAGATAATGATCAGGGATAAGATCATTGCGCCTGCTGCCCCGATCAGAATGGCCGATCGGCTGGGTCCTAGCCAAGCGGCCGCTATACCTCCCAAGCAAGGGAGATTTACTCCCCTGGTCCTATCAGTAGCGACCATTTATCAGCACGAGAGGGACAATATTCCCCTCCCGACTGATTCTGGACAGTTTATGGGAGCAGATGACAATGCTTTCTGTAAATATCACAACAGGAAGGGTCATGCCACCAATGCCTGCAGGGCCCTACAAACAGCCATTGAGGATTTGATCCGAAGGGGTCATCTGGGCAAGTATGTGAAAAAAGATCCAAATGCTGTAGGCACGTTGAAACCGATCATGAGACCTAATAGCTGGCGCCGGGATGCCCAACGTGATGCCTAGCCTCAAAATGACGTATATGTTCCCCTCAGGGATGAACCAGAGGGCTCGGGAGGCCCTGGAAAGAAACCTCGAATGGAGGTCAAGGTTATATTCGGGGGCGGGGAGACAGGGGATTCGAACGCTGAACGGAAAAGGTTCGAGCGAAGTCTTTATGTCGGATCCGTCTCCGCTCCCCCCAGAAGAAAGGAAGGACGGACCCGATCACGTTCGGGCCAGCTGATTTACCCAACTCTCCAAGCCCGCACAAGGATGAACTGGTGGTAAGCATGTGTATTGACAATGCTTTGATCCGCCGAGTACTGGTCGATACCGGGAGCAGTGTGAATGTATTGTATCTACAATCGTTCGAAAAAATGGGTCTACAAAGAAGTCAACTGACCCACCTACGGACCCCCCTGGCAAGTTTCACCGATAATTGCATTAAGGTTGAGGGTACCATCCAATTGATGGTTGAAATTGGGGATGAAACACACAAAGCGTCACTCCGAATGACGTTCGTGGTGGTAGATATAAAGTGTGCCCACAATGCCATATTGGGCCGATCGGGATTGGAAGATCTGGAGGCAATAGCCTCTGTCCGCCACTCATGCATCAAATTCCCTACAGACACTGGGGTTGGGGTGGCCAGAACTGATCCGACGACAGCCCGGACATGTTATCGAGAGGCCCTAAAACAGATGAACACTCGGGGGATGCGGGTTAATACAATTGAGGTGGAAACCCACCGAACGGAATTCGAGGCGCACCCAGAACCCGCCACTCTTCTTGAACAAATCGACCTCGATTTCCCCCCGAACCGTAAGGTGGCTATCGGGGTAGATCTGGAGGCTGATATCCGGGATGGCGTGATTGCCGTCCTAAAAAAGTTTCAGAAACTGTTTGCCCGGGGGCCAGAAGATATGCCCGGTATTGATCCGGAGATAATATGTCACAAAGTTGCCGTTCGGCTTGATGCAAAACCAGTCCAGCAGAAGAAACGGTATCAAGCAACCGAACGGCGGGAATTCACAAAGAAGGAGGTGGCCACCTTGCTGAAAATAAAGCACATCCGTCCAGTAATCCACGTAGAATGGCTATCCAATGTGGTTCTAGCCCCAAAACAATCTACTTGGAGAATGTGCGTGGATTACTCTGACCTGAATAAGGCTTGCCCCATGGATCCCTATCCAGTGCCGAGGATCGGTCTGCTAGTAGATGAAACTGCCAGATGTGAATTGCTGAGCTTCATGGATGCTTTCCGGGGTTACCATCAGATATTCATGCACCCGGCTGATGCAGAGAAAACGACGTTCGTTACTTCGGATGGTGTGTTTTGTTATATCGTCATGCCATTCGGATTAAAGAACGCAATGGCAACTTTTCAAAGGATGATCAGGATGCTGTTCAAAGAAGTGCTGGGGGTCACAATGGAATCTTATGTTGATGACATCCTGATCAAAAGCTAGAAGAAGGAAAACCATGTCCTGGACATAGAAAAGGTGTTCGGGATAATGCAGAAAGCAAATATGAGACTGAATCCCAAAAAATGTGCTTTTGCTGTAAGGGGGGGCAAATTTTTGGGATACATGATGAGCGAGAAGGGGATTGAACCCAACCCTGAAAAAGTAAAGGCAATTGTGGATATGGAGGCTCTTCCAGATCATGAAGAAAGCCAACCCCTTTGAATGGACGGCCGAATGCCAAACGGCCTTTGAAGATTTCAAGACGTATCTGTCTTCCCCCTGGTCTTGACAAAACCCGAACCAGGGGAACATCTGTATATGTACCTTGCTGTAGCTGACCTGGCCGTGAGCACAGTACTGTTGAAAGAAGAAGATGGCGTTCAACGGCCAATCTATTTTGTAAGCAAGGCTTTGAACGGCCCGGAAACCAGGTACACCTTGCTAGAGAAAACTGTGTTGGACCTGATAGCTGCCATTAAATGTCTGGCACCGTATTTCCAGACCCACCCGGTAACTGTGTATACTACCCAGCCATTAGCCACCATCTTGAGAAATCCTATGGCAAGTGGACGCATTACCAAGTGGAGCCTCCTGATCGGGCAATATGAGGTGGATTTCAAGCCTCGGCCTACTATCAAAGGGCAGGCCCTGACAGATTTCATTGCAGAATGTACCGCCCGGCCCTCAGAAACAGACTCAGAGAACAATGGGCTGGATAACTGGTGGGAAATGTATGTGGATGGTGCAGCTAGTGCCAAGGGTTGTGGAGCTGGAGCAGTGATTACATCGCCCGAGGGGTTCAAAGCATATTATTCTATCCATTTTGACTTCAAGGTAACCAAAAATGAGGCTGAATATGAGGCTCTCATTGCTGGTTTAAAATATGCAAAGGCCCTCGGTGCCGATCGGTTAAAAGTCCGGTCGGATAGTCAATTGGTAGTACATCAAGTAAACGGCACTGCTGAGGCCAAGGAAGAGAGAATGAAGGCCTACAAAGAGATAGTTGAGGAGCAGATAAGTAAATTTGAACAAGTGGTGCTCGACCAAATATCCAGGATTGAAAATACTGAAGCAGATATCCTATCCAAGTTAGAAAATGCAGCGTTCGACGATCGGGCACAGGAGATCCCGGCTCATATCCAACGTTTTGCCCATCGAGAAACATTGGCGACCCCAGCAATTATGGTGCTCCAGATCGAGGCCATATCTTATGCCATCCCGAGCTGGGTCATAGATATGACCAACTACCTGAAAGACGGGACCCTCCCACAAGATAAAAATCCTGTTCATCAGATAAAATGCATCCACAGGAGGGCTTCCGTGTTCGAATTGGTGGACGGGCAGCTGTACAAAAAGACATTTGGTGGGCCATATCTGAAATGCCTCCCACCCGATCTAGCGGTGGCTGTAATGGAAGAAATTCATGAAGGTATCTGTTCCAGCCACCAAGGGCCCAAGGCACTAGCCAGAAAAATCATCCTACAAGGGTATTATTGGCCGACTATCCAACAGGACTGCTTTGCACATACTAGGAAATGTAAGGTATGCCAACTGTACGCACCGGTCCCCGGACGGCCTGCCACTTTCTACACTCCAATGATGGTGGCCCTTCCGTTCGCAAGATGGGGGATAGACCTGTTAGGTCCTCTACCTACGGCCCCTGGAAACAACAAGTATATCATCGTGGGGATAGATTACTTTACTAAATGGGCAGAGGCCGAGCCATTGGCCAGCATCACAGATGTTAAGTGTCAAAAGTTTGTCTGGAAGAATATCATTTGCCGTTTCGGAATTCCTGAGCAGATCGTGACGGATAATGGAAGGCAGTTTGTGAGCCGGAATTTTGAGAACTACCTGGTCAAATGGGGAATCAAGCATTCCAGAGCATCCGTGGCGTACCCTCAGGCGAATGGCCAAGTAGAGAATATGAACCGTACTATCATGGATGGTATGAAGAAAAACCTGGAAGAATACTCCTCATCGTGGCCTGATCAGTTAAACTATATCCTATGACCTTACAGGATCACACCCCGAACGGCCACGGGAGAAACTCCATTTGCCCTCACCTATGGTTTCCAGGCCAAAGTACCAACGGAGATCCTAGTTCCCACACACCGAACGGTGCATTACAGCCCAGAATAGAATGAGGACAACTTACGGGCCGAATTGCATTTCATAGAAGAAAGAAGGGATCTGGTAGCTGCACGAATAGAAGAGTATCACAGAGCCACAAGAAGATATTTTGATAAGCAAGTTAAACTTCGTTCAATCGAGGTAGGGGACCTGGTGCTAAGGAAGCGAGAAAAAAGCAAACCGCTCGAAGGTGGAAAAATGGCACAAAATTGGGAAGGCCCCTACCAAATATGTAAGAAGTATGCTTCAGGAACGTTTGGCCTCCAAAATACCAAAGGCCGACCGGCAGGTACTTGGAATGTGGAACATCTAAGGAAATTTTATCAGTAGAAACGACTGTTGCCACCTCTAAAAAAATGTATAGAGAGGGAGACATAACTTCCACACAGCCCATGATTAACACGATCATTCTGGATGACCGAATGAGGAACGGGTTAACAACATGGAAGGAAAATCAATTCTCAGCTAAGGGAGTTTTTGACCCTAGATTTATGAAGGAATAAAGGGATCAAAAACGGCTTGAAGAATTGAGGCTCAGAAAATCGGTGCCCGTGGTTAACACGATCATTCCGGATGACCGAATGACGAACGCGTTAATAGCATGGAAGGAAAGTCATTCTCAGCTAACGGCTTGGAGTTTGACACTCAGATAGTCTCACCTCAGCGGTTAATATGAGAATCGTTCTGGAGAACCGAATGATGAACATATTAGCAGTTTGGAGGGAGCCATTATTTCAGCAAGAGTTTTGACCCTGTAATTACGCATTGATGAAGGGATCAAAATGGCCTGGAGTTCGAGGACAGTGATTCTCACCTCAGCTTGTTAACGCGTGGAATTTTTCTGGATGACCGAATGACGAACGGGTTAACAGTTTGGAGGGAGCTGAGTCGTCAACTTAGCCAAAGTCGACCCTGTAATTACGTACGGGCAAAGGGATCAAAACGGCTTGGAGATGGTGTCAAGACTGTAAGATATGGATTAACCGAGCGACGTTCGGATAAGGTACGGATTGTCGCCCGGGGAATCGGAACTATGGTTTTGAAAAAGCTCACCTCAGTCATGAACTTGATTCGGAAGCGAGTTGCCCTTTTAGCTATAAGAAAGGAATGACCCAATTCGGTGATCTTGCTTACAGTTCGAAAAGGGTTACCTCAGACCCCTAATATGGATGATACGAGCCAGAGAGAATAGTTCGGAATGCATCGGAATTATGGGTTTGGAAGGGAGATAGTCTCACCTCAGCTTGTTAACGCGTGGAATCATTCTGGATGACCGAATGACGAACGGGTTAACAGTTTGGAGGGAGCCCATGTCCCAGCTGAGAGTTTGACCCTGTGGTCACGATCAAAACGGCTTGGAGGAATTCACCTCAGCTAAGAGTTTTGAACCGGTGCGTCATGAACGGAAAAGGGATCAAAACGGGCTCGGGAAAGGTGTCAGAACAATTGTGAAGGGATAACCTCACCTCAGCTTGTTAACACATGGGATCATTCCGGATGACCGAATGACGAACGGGTTAACGGTATGGAGAGAGCCCCTGTCCCAGCTGAGAGTTTGACCCTGTGGTCACGATCAAAACGGCTTGGAGGAATTCACCTCAGCTAAGAGTTTTGAACCCGTGCGTCACGAACGGAAAAAGGATCAAAACGGGCTCAGGAAAGGTGTCAGACATAAAGATACATGAGCCGAGTGATGTTCGGCCAGATAGAAGGGTTTGTGAACGAAAAAACAAAGGAAAAATAGAAAAAAGACATCAACAGATAAAGAGAGAAGTCTAGTTTATTCTTCGGCATTACTAGCCGGAATATATAAGAAGAACAAAGGACAAAAAAGCAAAAATTACAAGTCTATGCTATTGAAGGATTGCCGTTCGGGGAAGGTGAAGGGTGAGAGCTCCCTTCATGTACTGCATCACCAGGCGTTGCTTTGGACCTTTTCTCCATGATACGGTCATATGTATTCCCGAACAGGTCGTCAAAACCTAATTCGTCAGGATCGAACGGCTTGGGGAAATGCTCTAGGATCAAGTCAAGGTTCCTATCCAGAAGTAGGTCCTGACTTTGCTTCACAGTTTTCTCGGTCAGGTCATCCAAGAAAGATTTCCCTTCCGGCGTGCTGTCCAGGAGATCGATCCCTGCCTTGATAGGATCTTCGCTTTCACGTAAGAATTGGCCAAGGTGAGGACCCAGGAACTGCCGGGCCGTGTTCTCCAGAGCGACGTTCAGCCCCTTGCCCCGTTGAAAATCCACTATCGATTGATGAGCAATCTGGGAACTGTTGACCGTATAAGGTTCGGGCAGATGATCGCCAATGGCTTTATCAAATTTGATCCCAGCAGATTCAGCAGCTCGCACCTTGGCCCGAAGTTCTTTAATCTCCCGGTCGCGACGACGGGATTTCTCCTGCATCTCAGCCAGAGCAGCTTTTGCCTTCTCACCCTCCTTGGCCTGCTCTTGGAGATCGGCCGCCAACTTCCGAGCGGCAGAAAGAAGGACCTGGCTGTCATCCCGATCGCTGGCCAGGGCCTTCATTTCCTTTTCGGCCGCAAGGAAGGCCTTGTGATAGTATACACCAGCCTGAAAACGAGATTGCAATAAAAGTCAGATAAGATAAAACATGAAGAATAAAAAGGCATGGATCAGAATGAGGTGTACCTTGAGTGCTTTCTGGTGACCTGCTTCGAAAAGATCCGACCAGTCGGTCAAGTTCGTGAAGCTCGGGGGAACCTTGATCGCAGTATGATACCACATAAAAGATGGCATCAGCCCGAAAAGATACCTCCCTTCTGATCTGGGCCCCATGTTTGAAAATTCGACAAACATCCGATCATCGATCGGTGCGTCAGAAAAAGCCGGAATTGATGTTTTGGCAGGCGCCGATCTTTTGGGTTCAGCCTCCGGCCCGGTCAGGTCAACCACATGATCGATCGGGATCAATTGATTGCCATCATTCCCCTTGCGTTTCTTCCGGTGTTGCTCCTCAGAGGCATGGTCGGCTACCATTTTCTCCTTGCCTTTACCAGAAGAAACCGTCAGGGTAGCAGAAGAGATAGAACGCCGGGCGGGTATGGGGGATATCACACCTGCAAGAAAGAGGAATAGGAGATAAGAAGCTGAATTGTAAGAAGGAAGGACGATCGGGTTAAAACCCTACTACACTTACCAATTCCGGCAGATAACATGCTTGAAGTAGTGACAAAACTCCGGAGACTCCGGGTTCCTCCCATCCGCAAAGACTCAGCTTGGGAGCGTAGAACGGCGTCCACCCTGGGCTGAGAATCCCGAACGGGGTAGGCGTTCCACCTATCCGGAAATGGCAGAGAATCACCTACCCGAACAAACAAGAAGCGCTCCTCCCAGTCAGCCGGCGGAGTGAGATTTTCTGTGAACAGCTGACGATCAGAACGAGCTACCAGCTTCAGGTACCCGGTCGTCCAGTAAGGCTGATAGCAGTAATGGTGAAGGAACAGGTCGACGCTTGGAGTGATCCTCAACTCATGGCATCGAATAATGAAGCCTGTAAGAATGCGGTAAGTGCTGGGCACGAACTGAGCGGGTAGTACAGAAACCCGGCGTAAGAACTCCACAATGAATGAATGGAGAGGGAAGCGAAGCCCAGCAGTCAGAGCGTCGAGGTGCACTAGCACGTGTCCCGGTCGGTGCCTCATCGGGTGTCGAATGAATCCAGCATAATATTCCCTTGGTGGGGGTAATAACTGGCTAAGTTGCCGTTCGATATCTTCTGGGAGGCGTTGTTTTTGTTTAGAGATACGAGTGAAGTGTAGGGGAATGCGAGGTGGCCGCTCGGGCATCCCCTTGTTATACACCTGGACATCATCACCTAACAGACATCCATCATCTTGTGGCTGTTCGGTGTGTTTTCCTGCCTGAGGATTACCGGGTTTAGGGGTTTGGGAAGAAGAGCCTTCGGTCTTGTTACTAGCGGATGTCTTACTTGTGCGAATCAACGACATCTCTTCAGATTCTGAGCTAGAGGGGTAATACATAAAAACACTGGAGAATTTCTGGGAATTCTAGAGAGAGAAAGCTTGAAAGTACACAAGAGAATTCTGGGAATTCCAGAGAGAGAAAGCTTGAAAGAAAAATGAGGAAACAGCAGGAGAAATTAGGTTAAGCACCTCTCTATAAATAGGGAAAGTGCCGCACAAATCCCTAATCCATGAGTAACACGTGGCATTAAATGGTTACGATTAATCTGGGGCATTTATGGTTCATTTGTGTGCACGTACCCCGAACGGGCTTACAGAGGAATAGTAAAGATCACGGGGGAATGGCTAAAATCTATTTAGATCATCGATTACCGAATGACGTACGGGCTTGCAGAGGATTAGCAAAGATCACAGGGACTTGCTGGTTAAAAAAAACCAAGAAAACGGCTAAGTCCTAAAAATTGATCTGAAGCCCGACCGGCTATCCCCGTCGTAAAAGGTTATCTGAAATCAAATGTGCTGCCCTAAAAATTGATCTGAAGCCCAGGTGCGAAGAAAACCAAGAAAATAGCTAAGTCCTAAGAATTGATCTGAAGCCCGACCGGCAATCAACGTTGTAAAAGATTATCTGAAGCCAGAATGGGCTGTCCTAAGAATTGATCTGAAGCCCGACCGGCTATCAACGTGGTAAAAGATTATCTGAAGCCAGAATGTGCTAAGTCCTAAAAAATGATCTGAAGCCCGAACGGCTGAGTCCCAGAGAGAAGGGGTTTTTTCCTTAATAAATTATCAGAACCCTCCAATGCCCGAACGGCGATCAACGGCATTAGGAGTATTTAAGTAAGAAATAAAGTTAGGAAACTGGTTAAGTCCTACAAAACGGGCCGAATCCCGAATGGTGAGTAAGCATTCAAAAAGCGCAAAAAAGACAGTAAAAGGTGTTTTGTGTAAAACAAAAGATCTGTATTCGACGGTTCTACTGACCGGGAAGTACAAGCTACTTAAAGGAAAGAGAATTACAACGATTAATTAAAAAGTACATATAAATTATTGGCCAGGGGCCATTTCATCTCCCTCTTCATCCTCATCTTCATCATCATCAGACGGGGGTTCAGGCTCTCTCCCAGCAGCCCGATCAGCTTCCCGTTGCTGATCTCGCTGAAATTTCTCAAATTGAGCTTGTATAATGTCATCCTGGGGAAGATCAGAAGCCTGAACCAGCCTCCCCATATTGTTTTGAAGTTGAGCGACGAAGGGACGCAGCAGGACCTGGCCGATCTTGGCATAAAGATCTGTAACGATGGAGTCATTCCATTTCTTGGCCTCGGGATCCTTGTCCAAAAGAGCCACCCCTGCCGAGAGCCGACCAGCACCTTTAGGAAAACCCTTCAAGTATGCTCCAAAGGCAAACGGGATTTGCGTCTTTGCATGATCATCCTTGATGATGGAGAATTCATCAAAGGATTTAAATGTTTCCCGGATGGCGGATAGATCCACATTCACTTCATAGGGGCCGTCCGGGATGCTGGAGGGCATCTCCTCAAACTTGATCTGTGCAGCCTCGGCAGCAATGACCTTTGCTTGGGAAGCTGCAAGTTGGACCCGAAGGGTACCAAGCTCAGCATCCATCCTCTGTTTCTCTTCCACAAAGCCCTTCCGTTCGGCCTCCAGGGAGGTGATGGTGGCGGCAGCGGTTTGCTCAACAGAAGATTGAGCAACAATTAGTTCCCGTTCCTTGGCCAGATGGGCTTCCCGCATTTGCAGGGTGTACAAACCCATCTACAAAGCACCGTTCGAGAGTTAGTACTGATTACAGAGTAAAATAAAAACAGAGCACAAAAGATAATATACCTTCAGTGCAGTCAAGGCCAGGCATTCTTCAGATTGCTCGACCGGCAACTGGGGAAGGGAGAAATTGTTGAACCAGGAAGATGTCGACCAGATCTGACTCGCGGTGGAACCAGCCCTTTCCAACACCTCGTGAACAGGATCCGATAAAGAGATCGCTCGACCTGACCAGTGATATGGTCGGTATGAGTCCCGCCTACGTTCGAGGGTTCCCCCTGAATGGAATCAAAGTGTTGGGGGAACTGATGCAGTTGATCAGAACCAAAGCGGTCATCGATCATCATGGCGTCAAAATGATCCTGACCGGAGAATTGCTGGATAGGCTCCGGTTGCTGAACGGTCGGTGCCGGTTCGGATTGAGGAGCAGCAGTGGTGGGTGAATCAGCTTTCGGATTCCTCTTCATCTTCTTCTTCCTTTTCCCGATCCCACCAGCAAGGAGCACACGGCTGTCATCCATAGTAACGTCTGGATTGGGAGCTGAAAAATGACAAAGGGAAATGTTAGTACCGAGCAGCCTTTAGCATGAGAGAAACTAGTAATAAGAAGGGAACGTTTCTCGCACGGGAAGGACCGCCCGGACTATGGCACTTGATTCTCAAAACAAGTAAACCCAAGAGAACGGGCAGTACCTATCCCGGCTTTAACCAGCCGATCGGGATTCAAGTAGGTCATGATATCACAACACTTGTCCTTCTCCACAGCAAGAACGTCCTTATAAATTTCTTCAGTAAGAACTGGGTCGGGAGTCTTGCGGGGAAAGGCGTTCCATTTATGAGGGATCAACCCGTCCGGGATAGACACAAAGAAAAATCTATCTTTCCATCCCTTGATCGAGGTTGGATTGCCTTTGAATAAGATATAGCCCGTTCAGGAACTAGCAGCTAGGTACCTGTGAGTTTGTTGAGGGGCTACTTTGAAAAATTGATGGAATAAATCTAAGGTCGTCAAAGCACCGACATCTTTGCAACGACAGATGAAGCCCGCCATTGCCCGATCGGAGTTCGGCATGACTTGGACAGGTACAATTTCATAAAAATTAAAAAATGAAATAAAAAAGGGGTGTAACGGGAATCTAAGCCCAGCCCTCACTGAATCGAAGTGGACCACGGTCATCCCAGGGGCGTGACGTAGGGGATGAAGCCCAGCGTGCAATCGAAAGTCCACTGGGTCTGGGATTAGGGCCGGGATTTCGGCCCTATTATTGGCGGTCAATTTCTGCCGTCTTGCCCTAATTAAACCTAAGTCGAGGGAATGACAGGGAACATCTTTTGGCCGTCCAGCCGCCATTAAGGCCATTTCGTCCTCAGATTTTGTGCCATCGGAACTTTCACCAGAGGAAGATGAAGTGCTAGGAAGGTCCTCCGCCTCAGCCCAGGTATTTGTCGCCATTTCAGTAGAACCACCGGCGAATGGGACTGTGATGACGTCCACAATAGCGACGTCACGGTCATCTCCTTGGGAGGCCATCTCCGAATCAGAAGAATGTTGTTTGGGACTCATCTCGGTCGAGCCGGAAATGAAGATAAGGAACAGAGGGAGGAAAGGTACCTGAGCGATGGAAGCTGGGAGAAAATTGCAGGGGAATCAACAAGGCGCAGAGAATTACAGAATCGAAACCCGGATTTGAGAAGTTAAAGGCTAATTTATAGCCTTGAAACCGCCGTGTCAAGAACCAATCAGGGAGCGACACGTCACTAGAAGCATTTAAGATAAACGCGTGTCTAATGAAAAGACTAAACGACGGTTACCATGATGAATCTGAGGAAATGAAGCGGCAGCCGTCAAATCACAGCATGGGGAACTGATTACTTCTGTACCCCGATCGCCATTCGGCGGATTGCAACATTGGTATTCATACTTCCTAATGCAGTCACTGTTGTTCGAGACATCGGAAGTGGGGGACTTGTGTTGGGATATTGACCTAGAGGCCCAATACCCGGATCAAGAAGGCCCAAGATACACGGCCCAAGCAACGGGCCCATCACTCTATGATGAGATAATCAAGGTAGAATTGATGCCGAACGAGATTCGGCCCAAATAAGGGTTGGCCCAGTAAGAAAACATACCGAACGGAGTTCGGGCTATATATTATACTTGGGCCAATTTGCCAGCATATTCAGCATAGCCCAACATCCCGTTCGGGCAACGGCCAAATTCTTTTTAGCCAATTTGCCAGCATATATTATACTTGGGCCAATTTGCCAGCATATTCAGCATATTTATTATGATCCATCACTTTTTAGCCAAATTCTTTTTTGTGAATAATTATGATTTATATATTCAAACATTTCAATATAAAATAAATAAATTTGGAGTTTATTTTTTAGTCTTATTTCAGACGTTTAAAAATAAAAAATAACTGGAAGATGTATAAAAGAAATTGAAGCATGAGATTTTAATTTTAGCATTTTGATCCAAAGTTAAAGAAAATATTGTATCTGAAAAATTCTAACAAGTGAAACTTCATTTTTTTAAAAGAAATTTATGTACGCATTATTGGTGTCATATGAAAGATAATAAAAAATTATGAATTTCAAATATATATTTTGTAAAAAATGTAATAAAAATAAAAAAGTTATAGGAATTCAAAGAAAATTGGGATTTTTGTTTGCTTGGATCTACATGTCTTGTCCTTGTCCATGAGCTGCGCTCAACTTTCCTCACTCTCTATGAGTGAATAAGGGAGCTACAAATCCCTCCTTGGGGAGCTATGCACCCATTATAAGCCTTCTCTAAGGTTTTATCTTTGGGTTGGAGTACACGTTGGGGTGAATAGGTTGTGTTGGGATATTGACCTAGAGGCCCAATACCCAGATCGGGAAGGCCCAAGGCATCCGACCCAAGTAATAGGCCCATCACTCAATGATGAAAAGGTCCAGTAAGGAGACATACCGAACGGGGTTCGGCCCAAATAAAGGTTGGCCCAATAAGAAAACATACCGAACGAGGTTCGGGCTATATATCATACTTGGGCCAATTTGACAGCATCTTCAGTACGGACCAACATCCCGTTCGAACAACGGCCAACCAGCAAGTGGCCAGGTGCAGTTAATGCCAGACTATGACATCAGCAAGTGGAAGCATGGATGACCAAGTCGGTGGAACAACGGCCAATCAGCAAGAGGCAGCTCATGCTCTCCATTAGTATAAATAGAAGGTTTCAAGTCATTGTAAGGGTTAGATTTTCGATACTCAAGCTCTAGAATAGCATCATTTGCTCTTATTTCTTGTATTAAAGCATAGTTTCCGACTTACTGATCGGGATATCTTTTTGTAATCAGATTGGTTAATTAATACAAGTGGGTTTTCAAGTTCTAGTTAATTCAGATTTTATATTTTCTCACACACTTTGATTCTGGGCCATTCCTAATATATCCAAAGTTCGTGTTGGGCTTTCGGATCTTCTCTTTCCCTTTAGCAGAGGAGATGGAACGCCGGACGGGTATGGGAGAGATCACACCTACAAGAAAGAGAAATAAAAAATAAGAAAGTTGAATTGCGAGAGCGAAGGATGATCGGGTTAAAACCCTACTATGCTTACCAATTCCAGCAGATAACATGCTCGAGGCAGTGACAAAGCTGCGAAGACTTCTGGTCCCTCCCATTCGCAGAGACTCAGCCTGGGAGCGTAGAACGGCATCCACCCTGGGCAGGGAATCCCGGACGGGATATGCGTTCCACCGGTCCGGGAATGGCAAAGAATCACCTACCCGAACAAACAAAAACCGCTCTTCCCAGTCAGCCTGCGGGGTAACGTTCTCTGTGAACAGCTGACGGTCAGAACGGGCTACCAACTTCAAATACCCGGTCGTCCAGTAGGGCTGATAGCAGTAATGATAAAGAAATAGATCGACGCTCGGGGTGATCCTCAACTCGTGGCACCGGATAATGAAGCCTGTCAGAATACGGTAGGTGCTGGGCACGAACTGAGCGGGCAGTACAGCAACCCGGCGTATGCGATTGAAATGTAGGGGAATGCGGGGTGGCCGTTCGGGCATCCCCTTGTTGTAAACCTGGAGGTCATCTCCCGACAGGCATCCATCCTCCTGCGGCTGTTCGATATGTTTGCTGACCTGAGTATTGGCAGGTTTGGGTGTTTGGGACGAAGAGCCTTCGGCCTGGTTACCAGCGGATGTTTTGCTTTTGCGGATCAAAGGCATCTCTTCAGATTCTGAGCTAGAGGAGTAGTACATAAAAACGCTGGAGGAAATTTGGGAATTCTAGAGAGAAAAGGCTTGAGAGTATGCAAAGGAATTCTAGAGAGAGAAAGCTCGAAAGAAAAATGAGAAAACAGCAGGAGGAATTAGGGGAAGCACCTCTCTATAAATAGGGAAAGCACCGCACGACCCCCTAATCCATGAGCAACACGTGGCATTTGGTGGTTACGATTAAAATTGGGGCATTTATGTTTCATTTTTTGTGCACGTACCCCGGACGGGCTTACAGAGGATTAGCAAAAGCCACAGGGGCTTGCTGTTTAGAAAAATGCAAAGGCCTAAATATCAACCCGAAGCCCGACCGGCCGAAAGTATTATAAAAGGTTATCTGGAAGAAAAATGCTAAGGCCTAAATGTCAACCCGAAGCCCGACCGGCCGACAGTATTATAAAAGGTCATCTGGAGGAGAATGGCTAAGTCCTAAAAATTGGTTTGAAGCCCGACCGGCTATCAATGTTATGAAGGAGTCCAAGCGCAAAGAAAACCGAGAAAACTGCTAAGTCCTAAAATTTGGTATGAAGCCCGAACGGCTATCAACGGCATTAAGAATATTTGAGCAAGGAATAAGTTAGGAAATTGCTAAGTCCTACAGAACAGGCCGAATCCCGAATGACGAGTAAATCATGCATTAAAAACAGAAAAGACAGCACAGAAAGTTTCAGACAAAAAAGGGATATATATTCGTCGGTTCTACTGACCGGGAAGTACAAGCTATTTAGAGAAAAAGAAAATTACAACAAGTAATGAAAAAGTACATATGAATTATTTACTGGGGGCCATGTCATCTCCCTCTTCATCCTCATCATCATCAGATGGGGGTTCAGGCTCTTTTCCCGCAGCTCGATCAGCTTCCCGTTGCTGGGCTCGCAGGTATTTCTCGAACTGCGCCTGGATAATGTCATCTGTGGGGAGATCAGAGGCCTGAACCGGTCTCCCCAGTTGATTTTGGAGCTGAGTGATGAAGGGACGCAGCAAGACCTGGCCAATTTTGCCATAAAGATCGGAGACAATGGAGTCGTTCCATTTCTTGGCCTCCGGGTCCTTATCCAAGAGGGCCACCCCAGCCGATAGCCGACCGGCACCTTTGGGGAAATCCTTCAAATACGCCCCAAAGGCGAACGGGATTTGGGCCCTGGCATGTTCATCCTTGATGAGGGAGAATTCATCGGAGGATTTAAACATGTCCCGGACGGTGGACAAATCCACGTTCACTTCGTAGGGACCGTCCGGGATACTGGATGGCAGTTCTTCGAATCTGACCCGAGCTGCCTCAGCGGCAAGGATCTTCGCCTGGGAAGCTGCGAGTTGGACCCGAAGGGTACCGACTTCAGCATCCAGCCTCTGCTTTTCCTCAGCAAAGGTTTTCCGTTCGGCCTCCAGAGAGGCGATGGCAGCAGCAGCATGTTGCTCAGCAGAAGACTGGGCAACAATCAGTTCCCGCTCTTTGGCCAGGCGGGCCTCCCGCATCTGAAGGGTGTACAAGCCCATCTACAGAATACCGTTCGAGAATTAGTACTGACGACAGAGAATAAAATTAAGACAAAGCGCAAGAGACAACGTACCTTCAGAGCAGTCAGAGCCAAACATTCCTCAGATTGCTCGACCGACAACTGAGGGAGGGAAAAGTTGTTAAACCAGGAGGAGGTAGACCAGATCTGGCTTGCCGTAGATCCAGCCCTCTCTAAAACCTCATGAACAGGGTCGGATAGGGAGATCCGCTCGACCTGACCCGTAATGTGGTCGGTATGTGTCTCACCAGCATTCGAGGATTCCCCCCGAACGGAGTCGAAATGCTGGGAAAATTGGTGCAGTTGGTCAGAACCGAACCGATCATCAAGCAGCATGGCCTCTAGTTGATCCTGGTGGACCTGCTGAATTGGCTGAGGTTCTGGGAGCGGTTGAGAAGGGATAGCCTCCTGAGCGGGAACAATGGTGGGAGTAGGTTGGGGGTTCTTCCGGGATTTTTTCCGCTTTCCGCCCCCACCGGCTGCGATGACTCTGCTATCTTCCATGGGAAGATCTGGGTTGGGTGCTGAAAAAAGGAAAAGAACAATGTTAGTATCGAGCGGCCCTAGCGTGTGAGAAACTAGAAAAAAAGAATAAAGGAACGTTTCTCGCACGGGAAGGACCGCCCGGACCAAGGCACTTGGTTTATCAAAACAAGTAAACCCAAGAGAACGGGTAGTACCTATCCCGGCTGTTATAAGTCGTTCGGGGGTTAGATAATTCATGATGTCCAAGCATTTATCCTTCTCCACAGCGAGCACGTCCTTGTAGATTTCTTCAGTCAGGACAGGATCAGGGGTCTTGCGGGGAAAAGCATTCCACTTGCGGGGAATCAGACCGTCCGGGATGGACACGAAGAAAAACCGGTCTTTCCACCCTTTGATCGAAGTTGGGTTTCCTTTGAACAGGATGTGTCCCGTTCAGGCACTAGTGGCCAGATAGCCATGGGTTTGTTGGGGGGCTACTTTGAAGAACTGGTGGAAGAGTTCTAAGGTTGGTCGGGCGCCGGCATCTTTGCAACGACAAATGAAACCCGCCATTGCTCGATAAGAGTTCGGCATAATCTGGGCCGGTACAATTTCGTAGAAATTGAAGAAAGAAATAAAGAAAGGGTGTAGCGGAAATCTAAGGTCGGCCCTAATTGAGTCAAAGTGGACTATGGTCATTCTGGGCCTATGACGCATTGGATGAAGCCCGGCTTGCAAACGGAAATCCACCGGGTCAGGGATAAGGACCGGAATTTCGGCCCTATTGTGAGAGGTCAATTTTTGCCTCCTCTCCCTAATCAATTTTAGGTCAAGAGTATGGCGAGGAACATCGTTGGGACGTCCGGCCGCCATGGAGGCCAATTCGTCCTCAGACTTGGTGTCGTCAGAATCCTCACTGGAGGAAGAAGAAGTGCTAGGGAGGTCCTCCGCCTCAGCTCTGGTATTCGTCGCCGTCTCGGTAGAAACACCGGCAAACGGAACTGGGATGGCATCTACCATGGCGGTGTCACGGTCATCCCCATGAGAGGCCATCTCCGAATCAGAAGAATGCTCTGTGGGGCTCATCTCGATCGAAGCCAGAAATGAAGATGGGGAATCCAAGGTTGGGAAGTTACCTGAGCAAGGGAAGCAGGGGGGAATTTGCAGAGAAAACAACGAAGGCCAAGGAATTGCAGAGTCGAAACCCGGAATTGAGGAATTAAGGGCTAATTTATAGCCTTGAAACCGCCGTGTCGAGAACCAATCAGAGAGCGACACATCACTAGGGGCATTTAAGCTAGACACGCGTCTAATGAAAAGACTAAACGACGGTTATCATGATGAATATGGGGAAATGAAGCGGCAGCCGTCAAATCGCAGCATGGGGAACTGATTACTTCTGTACCCCGATCGCCATTCGGGGTATTATGACATTGGTATACTTCCTGATGCACTCACTTCGTTCGAGACATCGGAAGTGGGGGACTTGTGTTGGGATATTGACCTAGAGGCCCAATACCCAGATCGGGAAGGCCCAAGGCATCCGGCGCAAGTAACAGGCCCATCACTCCATGATGAAAAGGTCCAGTAAGGAGACATACCGAACGGGGTTCGGCCCAAATAAAGGTTGGCCCAATAAGAAAACATACCGAACGAGGTTCGGGCTATATATCATACTTGGGCCAATTTGACAGCATCTTCAGTACGGACCAACATCCCGTTCGAACAACGGCCAACCAGCAAGTGACCAGGTGCAGTTAATGCCAGACTATGACATCAGCAAGTGGAAGCATGGATGACCAAGTCGGTGGAACAACGGCCAATCAGCAAGAGGCAGCCCATGCTCTCCATTAGTATAAATAGAAGGTTTCAAGTCATTTTAAGGGTTAGATTTTCGATACTCAAGCTCTAGAATAGCATCATTTGCTCTTATTTCTTGTATTAAAGCATAGTTTCCGACTTACTGATCGGGAAATCTTTTTGTAATCAGATTGGTTAATTAATACAAGTGGGTTTTCGAGTTCTAGTTATTTCAGATTTTATATTTTCTCACACACTTTGATTCTGGGTCATTCCTGATATATCCAAAGTTCATGTTGGGCTTTCGGATCTACGGGACTTACCCTCAACAGGTTGAATATGACTTTTTCACTCCACGTTGCGGTCAGCCTTAGGCTAGGACGGAAACTCTTTTATATTTCAAGCTGTACTCGACTAAAGATAATGACTGAGGTTGCTTGGGTTTTGGGAGAGATGAATGTTTTAAATCAAGAAGGTTTAAAAGGTGGACATGCTTGATAGAGTTACAGTTCTTCCTTCTGAGAATGTAAAGCATGTATTGGTTTTGGATTATAATGACATTGAGCTTGTGTCACGGACCCACGGTCATGTGCACTTATTAACCAAAAATGCCATGTCAAGAAGAAGACTATCACGAAGTTCCTTGATGGTATCTACGTCAGTGAAAAAGGCAAAATTGAAGAGTAAAATTAAACCCCTCATAGTCTTCCGAAGTTTCCATTTAAATTCTCATTTTGAATATTTTCTTGTCGCTTTTTAGACTTGTTATGGATTTAACCAAAGATTTTGGGGTTTCATTGTTTCAAGCAATGATGTGTACTATTTATTAAGTTTAAAAAAGGGGAGTGATGTAGTATATTCTCATACACTTCAGGGATACCAACTGATATGCGCTAATTAGTAGTGCATAAGTGTATGTTTTTATGTTGGATTTGTATGTATTGTTTATCGTTTTATTTAGTTTATAAACATTTGTGTGATTTTAGTTGTAATTGTAATTTAATCTTCATTTGTAAGTTGTAAAGTAGAATTAGGAATTATGGTGTTGAAAAGGAGGACTTTGAAGTGAAGAAAAAGGAGGTTGGGCTGTCCAGGAGCTAAAACCCGACTAGGTATGACACTTGACCCGGTCGGGTATGATTTAACAAACGAAACTGCCTGGAAAATCACTGGACCCGGTCGGGTACCCTACTTGACCCGGTCGGGTCGGATGTGACCTGGGACAAAACGACGTGCTGAAGATCACCAGAACGTGGAGGATATCTGATTTTGACCGGACCCGGTCGGGTAGGCACTTGACCCGGTCGGGTACCCGGCCAAAGGTGTTGAAAAACACCTATAAATAGCACACTTTTTCTTCTCTAAAAATCATCCCTTCTTCCATACTTTTAAGCTCAGTTTCGAATAGTATTTCTTTATATTTTTCTAGCTATGTTTAGTCTCCAAATGAGGAGCTAAACTTCCAATTCTTGGTGTTTCTCATGAAGCTTGTTGATTATTAAAGTTGTGAGTTATTTTCTGAACTTCTTCCCTTAAATATTAATTATTAGTTCTTTCCTTAATACTATCTCTATATTAATGTTGGGGAGTGTTGCTAAGATGACAATTAGTTAACATCTTGACATTAGTTAGAGTAGTATTTTCTTCCTCTATATTAATGTTGGGGAGTGTTGCTAAGATGACAATTAGTTAACATCTTGATATTAATTATAGTAGGATTCATCTCGTTTAATAATATTCTTCCTTGAATATTAATTAATTCTTATTCATATTTCATATTAATATTTTGAACATTACTTAAAGGATCAACTAGTTTTGTTTCATATATTAATTATTACTAGAAACGATCGACGAACCGATGGTTAATCGTTGATGGTTTCACAAGTAAGTAACTTATGTTTATTAATGAACGGTCGTGGTTGATAAACTTAAGAGGGATTAATTTTTTTGGTTAAACCGAAACTGTTGTGTTGAGGTTATCAATCTCAATTGATTTCATCAAGGAGTTAAGAGATTAAATGGTACTATGAAGTTGGTATATGGCAGTGTTCTATACTTGACTAATAGTAAGGGTTATTAATGAACGGTCGTTGTTAATAACTACCCTCGATGAATTGGATATACTCCACGATTGAGTATTCGAGAGGGACAAAGTTATAGATATAACGATGATCGACTAAAATATATCAACAAGTGGAAAGTAACAATGCCAAGTCCCTTTTATTCTTGAATTAAATCTCATATAAGTCGTTCAATTTAGTGTTTAAGTAACTTAAATCACTCAATCCAAATCCCCCCTTATTTACATAGTTTTATAAAAAGAGAATTATTCCTTTCTTTGTAGATACGAACTCTAATTCACCTATACTACGTATAAGTGTTAGTATCGATTTATTTTGACGCACCGTGACAAAGTGCTCGTCAAATTTGGCCCCGTTGCCGGGGAAAGGAATTTTTTTATTTTATCTCATAAAAATCAAAAACAAAAAAAACAAAATATAAAGAGCTTTTACCTTTTCTATTATGTGAGCTTATATGAGTAAATGGATACCAACACATCATCGCTAGAGAGTCAAATTTCTAGCTTGACTTTTTTAGTAAATGAGTTTCTCTTATGCTCAAAAGTTCAAGATACCAAGGTCTGCAACATTTGCATGTCACAAAGGCATCTTACGATTTTTTGCCCAAAGCTTCAAGAAGAATACTTTGAACAGAGTGATGATGTTGGTTTCCAAGAGATGGTATGATTCATTCTCCAACATATATAACTCATACTCAAGTTCTTATTCCAGCATGTCCACTGAAGACATGATCCGAGCTCTCACTATCAATGTGACAAAAATGCATCAAGATATGTCAAATACCCGCAATAAATAGTGCTCAAAGAACCGAACTTGGAGAATCAATTGAAACAAGTGCCAAACATTGTGAACCACATTGGCGAGGAGGAAGAAGAAGAGGAGCTTACGGAGGAAGCTCAACCAGAGGAGGAGAAACCTCAAAACTCAACTCCATAACCGGCCATTCCTGAGAACATGACACCATTTCCTGAGGCTCTAAGGGAAACAGAAAGGGTAGAGAAGGACAAAGATGAAATCCTCAGCAAATGTGAGGGTAATTCAAATGTACTTGTCGCGGTTGTAAATAAACCGAGAGAATATCATTTGGATTTTTTTTTCATTCACCAATATGCAGGAAATGACAGTGGAGTTAAGTAAACATTTGATACCCCCTCTCATGCCACCAAGATCAAAACCCTTTCCATTGACCATGCTAATCGGTACAAATTTTCCCTCGCTCTCACAACATAAAGCAATGGGAATCCGGATATTTGATCCTGGAAAGATTGTCAAAATAGGTGGTCGGCAAATTGAGCTCTTCTATAAGAGTCACCGGGGTAGAAATATGCAGAGGGTGGGTCATCATGACCCGAACATGAAAGATTGAAGTAGAGAAAATAACGTCGTGCCACGACATTAACTAAAGCGCTTCTTGGGAAGCAACCCATGCAAGGTACGTTTATTTCTTCATTTTTTTGTCTTCTTTGCATAAAAAAAAAAGAAAACAAAAGCATGGGACAAAACCCGGTCGGCTACAAAATCTCACGCGGTCGAGTACAAGGTAAAACAACCTTACCCGCCCCATCGCCCGGGAGAGGCAAGCAAAAACACAAATATTTTTATAGACCCGACCGGTTACCTCATTCCACCCGGCCGGGTTATAATGAAAGATAGTCACAGCCACCCTTGGGGAGTTAAAATCGACCGGGTGGAAGGGCAGACACTTCCCCTCCCACGCTTCTTCCACTTACAGACTACATCTCCACCCACTATTCTTTGAACCCCCCTTCCAAAAAACCATCATTTTCATACTTTCAATATCTTCCTCGTCCATCCACCAAATCCACAAATTAACCCCATACTCTTCCTGTAACACCCCGGCCCCGTAGGCCTCGAGGTAGTTACGTCTGACCTCTAGTACTGTCCTCACAAACCTCCACTAGCCTTTTCCGCGCACTTTGTCCTCACTCGTGCGCACCCTGAGAAACTTCCCAGGGGGTCACCCATCCCAAGACTACTCCCGTGCAAGCACGCTTAACTTTGGAGTTCTTGGATGATGAGCTCCCTTAAAAGGAGATGCACCTCTGTTGGTATGAGTAGTACTATTAATCCATTTAAATTAAATCTCAAGTGTTACAATCACCCCCACTTAGGAACGCAACGTCCTCGTTGCGCCCATAAACCAATCTCAATCATATCCCAGAATCTTTTCCCCTGCTAAGTGCCCGCCCAATATCCTACGGATCAGCACACTGTCGCAGGGTTGCTCTGATACCATTTGTAACACCCCGGCCCCGTAGGCCTCGAGGTAGTTACGTCTGACCTCTAGTACTGTCCTCACAAACCTCCACTAGCCTTTTCCGCGCACTTTGTCCTCACTCGTGCGCACCCTGAGAAACTTCCCAGGGGGTCACCCATCCCAAGACTACTCCCGTGCAAGCACGCTTAACTTTGGAGTTCTTGGATGATGAGCTCCCTTAAAAGGAGATGCACCTCTGTTGGTATGAGTAGTACTATTAATCCATTTAAATTAAATCTCAAGTGTTACATTCATGGCAGACATGGTTTTGGCACTAGGAATGAGGCGGGAAAGAACATTTTGGATTTTACCTTGACGTATGAGTTGGCTATAATGAGCACTTGGTTTAAGAAAAGAGACTCTCACCTTGTAACCTATAAAAGTGGAGCTAATAGTACCCAAAGTGACTACTTCTTAGTACGGACCACTTGGAGAACTAGCTACATTAATTTTAGGGTTATTCCAGGTGAGAGTGTTGTCACTCAGCATACGATGCTTGTGCTTGACTTTCGAGGTAAGAACCATAGAAGACAAGTTAAACAACAAATGGAGCCAAAGATAAAGTGGTGGAGGCTTGATCGAGGGAGATCTTCAACAAAGCTGTACACACAAAATGGTCGGTGAAAATGTATGGCATATTGATAATGAAAGACATGTGGATTCTGTGTGGTTATCAATGGTGTTGACCATTAACAAAGTGGGAAAAGAGGCATTTAGAGAATCTAAAGGATGTCTGCCACCTCAAAAGGTCACATCTTGGTGGAATGATGAGGTGAAACAAGCCATAAGGAACAAAAGAGATTGCTACAAAAAGTTGGGGACAAGTTGGAGTGATGAGAACATAGAAGCATACAAGGAGTCTAAAAGACAAGCAAAGAAAGCCGTAAGGGAAACACGAGGGAAAGTGAACAAAGAGTTGTATGAAAAGTTGGACTCTAAGGAAGGAGAACTAGATATTTATAGACTTGCTCATCTTCGTGATCGCAGGAATCAAGATATTGCAAAAGTTAAGTGTGTGAAGGATGTGGATCAGAGGATATTAATGGACGACAGAGAGATAAAAGAGAGGTGGAGGTCATACTTTGATACACTATTCAACGGGAACAAAATGCAAGATATCGGTGATTTGTCCATACCAGATTGTATGGTAAATAGTGAATTTGTGAGACGGATCCAAACAAAGGAAGTTAAAGAAGCTCTGAGGAAGATGGGACGGAAGAAAGCAGTGGGTCCAGATGGCATACCGATCGAGGCTTGGAGAAGTTTGGGAGAGAGAGGCGTCGAGTGGTTAATAAGTTTCTTCAACATGATTTGGAGAAACAACAAGATGCCAACAAGTTGGAGGAAGAGTACTCTTATCCCCTTATTTAAGAATAAAGGTGATGTAGAAGAATGTGCGAACTATCGAGGGATTAAGCTTATGAGTCACACCATGAAACTTTAGGAGCGAGTGATTGAGCAAAGACTTCGAAGAGCTGTGAAGATTTCAGAGAATCAATTCAGTTTTATGCCTGACCGCTCAACAAGTGAGGCCATTCACTTTCTTCGGCAACTTATAGAGAAGTATAGAGACGCTCATAAGGATCTGCATTTGGTGTTCATTGAATTAGAAAAGGCATATGATAGGGTACCTCAAGAAGTTCTTTGGTGGGCCTTAACTAGGAAAGGCATATCACACAAGCATATCAACATCATCATGGATATGTATGAGGATTGTACTACAAGTGTTCGTACTAGTGTAGGAAGGACTGAAGAGTTCCCTATTACTATCGGAGTGCACCAAGGATCGGCTCTGAGCCCTTTCTTAATTTCCATAGTCAGGGATGAACTTATAAAGTCAATTCAAGACGATATACCGTGGTGCATGATGTTTGCCGACGATATTGTATTGATTGATGAGACGCAATCAGGTCTTAAAGCAAAGTTGGAAGTATGGCGACAAACATTGGATAATAAGGGTTTCAAACTAAGGCGGAGCAAGACAGCGTACATGGAATGCAAGTTTGATGGAGGTAGAAGCAATGGTGAGTAGCGGGATTTCATACGGTATACCAGATTCGTGTATAATATCGTCATATCTTTCTATCTGCTTCTTCTTCACTGCTTGTTATTGTTGTTTGTTAAATATCGGGGTTTATCAGAAGTGCTCCGCTATCGTTGATAGGATCCCCACAGAACAGCAGTCTCAAGAGTTGGCTATGTCGCGAGCTTTTTGTGAAGATATTAAGGAAAAGAGATCTCAAAAATAGAAGATAGCCTTACTGGAAGCTGAAGCTAGAGAAGCAGAAGCTTTGATTTCTAGATGTTATGCAGAGGCCGGTGACATAGAGATTACTCTTCTAAAAGCCGAGGAGGAATCCACACAAATTTTGGAGAATATCAAGGCATCGGGCGATGATCAGCTTGCTTTGGACACCGAGAAGAGGGAGTTAGAAGCATTGAAGGATGATTTAGTCAACTTTCGTTTGCTTTTAGATTAGATTTTAGTCAGCCATCATCTTCTTTCTTTACTTTTTATCAAATATATTTGAATATTTGCTTCCTTTGTTGCTTCTCGTGAGCTGATATCACCTTACTTTTCTTTCTTCAAAATGTTTGAGATCAAACTTTCTTGGGGTTTGTGTTGTTATAACTGAACTCAAAAATGAAACTTTTTGAGCTGCCTATGTACTCCTATGAAGGAGATCAAGTCAAACGTAGTTCATATATACCATTTGAATTGGCAATTTAAAAGGTTCGTACACAGTTTTAACTCATGCGGGCCAGGAGCTTGCCGTACACATTTTAAACTCTCGTGGGCCAAGAGCTTGCCGTACACATTTTAAACTCTCGTGGGCCAAGAGTATCTATGATTATGCTCACCCATGGACAAAGTGAGATGTTTTAGCAGTTTAGCCACTTACAACATCATTGGTGGTTTAAGCCATTCAACATTTCTTATGGCCATATCTATACCCCAAATATCAAGGGTAGTAGAGCTTTAAAAATCTTCCATTGATCGGGCCAATATTTGAGCCATCTCCATCGACCAACTTGTAGGCACTGCCTGAATATACTTCTTGAATAACATAAGGACCATCCCATTTAGGTGAGAATTTGTGCCCCGTTTTTTGTGTGATAATGATAGGTCTTCTCACAGCTAGAACTTTATCGCCAACTTGGAATGAGCGAATTCTAACCCTTTTGTTGAATGATTTCGATAGACGAGCCTGATAGCATTCTAGGTTCTGCTGAGCTTCTAACCTCTTTTCATCAAGTGCCTCGAGTTCTGTCAACCGCAACTTGACATTTTCTTCATCATTGAGTCCTTCCTGAATACCCAATCTCAGAGATGGTATTTGGCGCTCAAGGGGAAGGACTGCTTCGGTACCATACACCAAAGAATATGGAGTGCTTTGAGTAGGTGTTCGATAAGTCGTTCTATATGCCCATAATGCCTCTTCCATTCTTTCGTGACAATCCCTCTTTGATTTTGACACTACTTTCTTCAACAGGTTGCATAGAGTCTTGTTAAAAGCTTCAGCGAGGCCATTAGTGGCAGCATAGTACATAGAGGACTTCCGTTGCTTGAAATCAAATAACTTGCATATCTTATCCATCAACTTGTTGTCAAAAGGTTTCCCATTGTCTGTTAAGATATATCGGGGAATACCAAAGCGGTAGATGATATGAACTCGGATGAAATCAGCAACATTTTCCTTTTCACCTCTTTCAATGCAACTGCTTCGGTCCATTTTGAGAAGTAATCAGTAGCGACTAGTATGTATGAATGCCCTCCTGATGAGCTAGGCGTGATTGGCCCAACTACGTCAAGTCCCCAAGCATCAAATGGCCATGATGCTACTGTCGGATGCAAAGGCTCCGGTGCTTGATGGATGAAATTTGCGTGATATTGGCATGCTTGACATCTTCTAGCATAGTAAATGCAATCCTTTACCATGGTCGGCCAATAATATCCCATCCTCTTGATATGAAAGTGCAGCTTAGGACCGGACTGATGAGCTCCACATACTCCTGAATGTGCTTCTTCCATTGCTTGTAAGACTTCATTTCCACCCAAACACCTAAGGAATACACCATCGAATGATCTTCGATAAAGTGTATCTTTATAGTAAATGAAACGCGGTGAACGCCTCTTCAAGTCTACTTTCTTGCGAGGATTTTCAGGTAATTTCCCATCAGTGAGATAATCAATGAGCGGCTGCCTCCAATCTTCTATTTCAATATCATAAACCGAGGTAGTTGGCATCTCGACTATCTCTTCGGCTGCACCATCGTCTCCAATGAATGGAGGAATTACCCATTTTTGACATACCCGTACTTGAGTTCCATCGTCAAGGTGTGCCATGTTCGATGCTAACCGTACCAGTGCATCACCTTGCTTGTTTTCCTTTCTTGGCACATGTTCAATTGTAACTTCACCCAGCCATCCTATGAGTGCCCTTGCATATTTGTTGTAAGGATGCAGTTCAGGTTTCCTTACTTCATAAATTCCAAGCACTTGATGATGATTAGTTTTGAATCTCCATAGATATTAACTCGTGTTTGCTTCATGTCTACAGCTATTTCAAGTCCGAGAATGAGTGCTTGGTATTCAGCGACGTTATTGGAGCATTGTTCCGTAAGCGTGAAAGCATGTGACAGAACTTGACCTTCGGGTGTAACAAAGACCACACCAGCTCCAGCACCTTCTCTATGTGCAGCTCCATCAAAATACATCTTCCATGGAGGCAAAGCTTCAACTATGAGCACATCTTCATCAGGTAGATCATCAGAAAGTTCCCACTCAGCAGGGATAGGGTGATTGGCTAGGAAATCTGCCAAAGCTTGTCCTTTTACAGATTTTTGTGAGACATAAACAATCTCAAACTGTTGAAATATCAAGTACCACCTAGCAAGACGATCAGATAGAACCACTTTGGACATCACATACTTCAGCGGATTTGCTCTGGAGATAAGATTTATCGTGTGAGCTTCAAAGTAGTGTTTAAGCTTCTTGATTGCAAATATAAGGGCCAAACACAATTTCTCAATGGGCAAGTACTTCAACTCATGTGGGGTCATCATTCTGCTTAAATAATAAAGAGCATTCTCCTTCCCTTTATCATTTTCTTGAGCTAATAGAGCTCCCACAGACCTTTCTTGAGAAGCAATGTAAAGTATCAAAGGGCGGCCAGAGATAGGTGCATTTAGGACCGGTGGTTTCATCAAATAAGCCTTGATATTTTCAAACGCATTCTTACACGTTTGGTCCCATATGAAAGGCACACCCTTCTTCATAATTCGACTAAACGGTTGACATCTTCCAGATAAGTTCGAGATGAACCTCCGTATGTAAGCCAATTTTCCTTGCAAACTCTTCAACTCATGAATATTTCGAGGCTCCGGCATATTCACAATAGCGTTGATCTTGGCTTGTTCTATCTCAATGCCTTTGTGACGGACAATAAACCCAAGGAATTTCCCAGCCGAAACTCCGAAAGCAGACTTCAGAGGGTTCATTTTGAGACCAAACTTCCTCAATCGATCAAATACTACTCTTAAGTGTGATAGATGATCGCCTCGGGCTTTTGACTTCACCACGAGGTCGTCAACATAGCACTCCAAGATTTTGTGAAGGATATCATCAAATATTGCCTGCATAGCTCGTTGATAAGTAGCTCCTGCATTCCTAAGTCCAAATGGCATGACCGTGAAGCAATAGATCCCCTTAGGAGTTCGGAAGGCAGTCAATTCTTCATCTACGGGGGCCATCCGAATTTGATTATAACCGGAGAAACCATCCATAAATGACATAATTTCATGCCTAGTCACAGCATCTATCATCAATTCAATGATGGGAAGTGGAAAGTCATCTTTTGGACATGCAAGGTTAAGATCCCGAAAATCAACACATATTCGGATTTGTCCATTCTTCTTTCTTACCGGGACAATGTTGGATATCCAAGTAGGATATTTTACTTCTCGAATGAATCCGGCCTCAATAAGTTTATCAACCTCGGCCTCGATTAATGGAATTAAATCTGGGCGGAAGCGCCTTTGAACCTGCTTTACTGGTCGACATCCTTTCTTTATCGCTAAGTGATGAACAACGATTTTTTGATCCAACCCCGGCATTTCTTTGTGTGTCCATGCAAAGACATCCTTGTACTCTCTGAGTAAGGCCACATATTATTCTTCTTCGCTCGATAGAAGAGCGCTGATATAAATGGGGCGAGGGTCCTCTTCGGTGCCGAGATTTACCTCTTTTAGTTCATCCAAGGCTGTTCGCACTCCCTCTTCAAATTCCGGAGGAGCTTCATCAGCATCTTCACCTTCGGCTGGGATTACATCACCGAAAGTAATATGTTAAGATGAAGCAATGTATTCTTCATCATCTATCAGCTCATCATATCTGAACTTATTATCTTGTATCATTCGAGTATGAATAATTGTTTTCAGCTGTACTTTGAGAGTTTCTCCACATCAGACTTCCACATCAGTTTCTCGCCTCATTCGGGATGGGATCAAGCTTCTATATTCATTCAAAACTTGTGTTTTTGTATATTTGTTGAGAGACTTCTTGCATGAGCGAACTTTCCCAGGCCTTTCATGTACTGGCTTTCTCTCAAAGTTTTGCCCACTACATGGGTCTTCCATGTGCTTTACCATGAAGGGGATCACTCCAAGCCTTTCTTGTAAAGTTTTTTTCATGATCTTCTTTGTCTTTGGCCCCATCCTATCAAAGATGGCAGGTCTTGGTTTTGCCCCCCCAATCCGATCAAAGACGGAATTCTTCGGTTTAGAAGTCACCTCATCTTCTTCATCTGCACTGATATGATGTGTTGTTGCTCTATTTATAAGGATTCTTATAGGTTTCGGCTGAACGTAACCCAAACCGGTGTGTCCTCGAAGATTGATCTGCTTCGATGGTCCTTCTCCACCAGCTTCTGGAATGGGTTTTCCTAACTTCTGTTCATTAGGATTATACCCAGCCTTGGCCAGAAGTTTGTATGCATTTGGGTCAAATCCTTCATTAGTGCGTGCCTTGGGGATTTGAAACTCCTTAACATCAACCTTGTGCTTTATTTCTTCCTGAGACGTGTCTTGAGGAGGCCTTGATATCTCTATCTTTGCAAGAGGGAATGTAAAAGCCCTTCTACGCCTTCAACAAGTTTCCCTTTCAGCTTTGGTTGAGTCAAGGGGCGATATTCTTCTTCTTGTCTAATATCGTCTTCTTTAGAAACTTTGGCCTTTTGGTAAAACTTTGCATCTGCAAAGTATGTCTCGGCTTCAGTGAATGGAGTTTCATCGGCCACTGCCTTCTTTACAACACCGTTCTCCTCATACATGAAACATTGGTGCCACGTTGAAGGAATTACACCATTCTCATGGATCCATGGACGACCTAAAAGGAGATTATATGAAGTCTTTGCATCGATGACGTGACATAGAGTACTTGCCTTCAACCCGCCAATGACCAAATCAAGACGTATCATTCCAATCACCCTTTGCCCCCCTTGATTGAAGCCTTGAATCATTAAGCGGCTTTGAGAAAGTGGGAAACCATTTGACCACTGTGGGGTAGTTCTTCATGAAACTTTTTGAGCTGCCTATGTACTCATATGAAGGAGATCAAGTCAAACGTAGTTCATATATACCATTTGAATTGGCAATTTAAAAGGTTCGTACACAGTTTTAACTCATGCGGGCCAGGAGCTTGCCGTACACATTTTAAACTCTCGTGGGCCAAGAGCTTGCCGTACACATTTTAAACTCTCGTGGGCCAAGAGTATCTATGATTATGCTCACCCATGGACAAAGTGAGATGTTTTAGCAGTTTAGCCACTTACAACATCATTGGTGGTTTAAGCCATTCAACATTTCTTATGGCCATATCTATACCCCAAATATCAAGGGTAGTAGAGCTTTAAAAATCTTCCATTGATCGGGCCAATATTTGAGCCATCTCCATCGACCAACTTGTAGGCACTGCCTGAATATACTTCTTGAATAACATAAGGACCATCCCATTTAGGTGAGAATTTGTGCCCCGTTTTTTGTGTGATAATGATAGGTCTTCTCACAGCTAGAACTTTATCGCCAACTTGGAATGAGCGAATTCTAACCCTTTTGTTGAATGATTTCGATAGACGAGCCTGATAGCATTCTAGGTTCTGCTGAGCTTCTAACCTCTTTTCATCAAGTGCCTCGAGTTCTGTCAACCGCAACTTGACATTTTCTTCATCATTGAGTCCTTCCTGAATACCCAATCTCAGAGATGGTATTTGGCGCTCAAGGGGAAGGACTGCTTCGGTACCATACACCAAAGAATATGGAGTGCTTTGAGTAGGTGTTCGATAAGTCGTTCTATATGCCCATAATGCCTCTTCCATTCTTTCGTGACAATCCCTCTTTGATTTTGACACTACTTTCTTCAACAGGTTGCATAGAGTCTTGTTAAAAGCTTCAGCGAGGCCATTAGTGGCAGCATAGTACATAGAGGACTTCCGTTGCTTGAAATCAAATAACTTGCATATCTTATCCATCAACTTGTTGTCAAAAGGTTTCCCATTGTCTGTTAAGATATATCGGGGAATACCAAAGCGGTAGATGATATGAACTCGGATGAAATCAGCAACATTTTCCTTTTCACCTCTTTCAATGCAACTGCTTCGGTCCATTTTGAGAAGTAATCAGTAGCGACTAGTATGTATGAATGCCCTCCTGATGAGCTAGGCGTGATTGGCCCAACTACGTCAAGTCCCCAAGCATCAAATGGCCATGATGCTACTGTCGGATGCAAAGGCTCCGGTGCTTGATGGATGAAATTTGCGTGATATTGGCATGCTTGACATCTTCTAGCATAGTAAATGCAATCCTTTACCATGGTCGGCCAATAATATCCCATCCTCTTGATATGAAAGTGCAGCTTAGGACCGGACTGATGAGCTCCACATACTCCTGAATGTGCTTCTTCCATTGCTTGTAAGACTTCATTTCCACCCAAACACCTAAGGAATACACCATCGAATGATCTTCGATAAAGTGTATCTTTATAGTAAATGAAACGCGGTGAACGCCTCTTCAAGTCTACTTTCTTGCGAGGATTTTCAGGTAATTTCCCATCAGTGAGATAATCAATGAGCGGCTGCCTCCAATCTTCTATTTCAATATCATAAACCGAGGTAGTTGGCATCTCGACTATCTCTTCGGCTGCACCATCGTCTCCAATGAATGGAGGAATTACCCATTTTTGACATACCCGTACTTGAGTTCCATCGTCAAGGTGTGCCATGTTCGATGCTAACCGTACCAGTGCATCACCTTGCTTGTTTTCCTTTCTTGGCACATGTTCAATTGTAACTTCACCCAGCCATCCTATGAGTGCCCTTGCATATTTGTTGTAAGGATGCAGTTCAGGTTTCCTTACTTCATAAATTCCAAGCACTTGATGATGATTAGTTTTGAATCTCCATAGATATTAACTCGTGTTTGCTTCATGTCTACAGCTATTTCAAGTCCGAGAATGAGTGCTTGGTATTCAGCGACGTTATTGGAGCATTGTTCCGTAAGCGTGAAAGCATGTGACAGAACTTGACCTTCGGGTGTAACAAAGACCACACCAGCTCCAGCACCTTCTCTATGTGCAGCTCCATCAAAATACATCTTCCATGGAGGCAAAGCTTCAACTATGAGCACATCTTCATCAGGTAGATCATCAGAAAGTTCCCACTCAGCAGGGATAGGGTGATTGGCTAGGAAATCTGCCAAAGCTTGTCCTTTTACAGATTTTTGTGAGACATAAACAATCTCAAACTGTTGAAATATCAAGTACCACCTAGCAAGACGATCAGATAGAACCACTTTGGACATCACATACTTCAGCGGATTTGCTCTGGAGATAAGATTTATCGTGTGAGCTTCAAAGTAGTGTTTAAGCTTCTTGATTGCAAATATAAGGGCCAAACACAATTTCTCAATGGGCAAGTACTTCAACTCATGTGGGGTCATCATTCTGCTTAAATAATAAAGAGCATTCTCCTTCCCTTTATCATTTTCTTGAGCTAATAGAGCTCCCACAGACCTTTCTTGAGAAGCAATGTAAAGTATCAAAGGGCGGCCAGAGATAGGTGCATTTAGGACCGGTGGTTTCATCAAATAAGCCTTGATATTTTCAAACGCATTCTTACACGTTTGGTCCCATATGAAAGGCACACCCTTCTTCATAATTCGACTAAACGGTTGACATCTTCCAGATAAGTTCGAGATGAACCTCCGTATGTAAGCCAATTTTCCTTGCAAACTCTTCAACTCATGAATATTTCGAGGCTCCGGCATATTCACAATAGCGTTGATCTTGGCTTGTTCTATCTCAATGCCTTTGTGACGGACAATAAACCCAAGGAATTTCCCAGCCGAAACTCCGAAAGCAGACTTCAGAGGGTTCATTTTGAGACCAAACTTCCTCAATCGATCAAATACTACTCTTAAGTGTGATAGATGATCGCCTCGGGCTTTTGACTTCACCACGAGGTCGTCAACATAGCACTCCAAGATTTTGTGAAGGATATCATCAAATATTGCCTGCATAGCTCGTTGATAAGTAGCTCCTGCATTCCTAAGTCCAAATGGCATGACCGTGAAGCAATAGATCCCCTTAGGAGTTCGGAAGGCAGTCAATTCTTCATCTACGGGGGCCATCCGAATTTGATTATAACCGGAGAAACCATCCATAAATGACATAATTTCATGCCTAGTCACAGCATCTATCATCAATTCAATGATGGGAAGTGGAAAGTCATCTTTTGGACATGCAAGGTTAAGATCCCGAAAATCAACACATATTCGGATTTGTCCATTCTTCTTTCTTACCGGGACAATGTTGGATATCCAAGTAGGATATTTTACTTCTCGAATGAATCCGGCCTCAATAAGTTTATCAACCTCGGCCTCGATTAATGGAATTAAATCTGGGCGGAAGCGCCTTTGAACCTGCTTTACTGGTCGACATCCTTTCTTTATCGCTAAGTGATGAACAACGATTTTTTGATCCAACCCCGGCATTTCTTTGTGTGTCCATGCAAAGACATCCTTGTACTCTCTGAGTAAGGCCACATATTATTCTTCTTCGCTCGATAGAAGAGCGCTGATATAAATGGGGCGAGGGTCCTCTTCGGTGCCGAGATTTACCTCTTTTAGTTCATCCAAGGCTGTTCGCACTCCCTCTTCAAATTCCGGAGGAGCTTCATCAGCATCTTCACCTTCGGCTGGGATTACATCACCGAAAGTAATATGTTAAGATGAAGCAATGTATTCTTCATCATCTATCAGCTCATCATATCTGAACTTATTATCTTGTATCATTCGAGTATGAATAATTGTTTTCAGCTGTACTTTGAGAGTTTCTCCACATCAGACTTCCACATCAGTTTCTCGCCTCATTCGGGATGGGATCAAGCTTCTATATTCATTCAAAACTTGTGTTTTTGTATATTTGTTGAGAGACTTCTTGCATGAGCGAACTTTCCCAGGCCTTTCATGTACTGGCTTTCTCTCAAAGTTTTGCCCACTACATGGGTCTTCCATGTGCTTTACCATGAAGGGGATCACTCCAAGCCTTTCTTGTAAAGTTTTTTTCATGATCTTCTTTGTCTTTGGCCCCATCCTATCAAAGATGGCAGGTCTTGGTTTTGCCCCCCCAATCCGATCAAAGACGGAATTCTTCGGTTTAGAAGTCACCTCATCTTCTTCATCTGCACTGATATGATGTGTTGTTGCTCTATTTATAAGGATTCTTATAGGTTTCGGCTGAACGTAACCCAAACCGGTGTGTCCTCGAAGATTGATCTGCTTCGATGGTCCTTCTCCACCAGCTTCTGGAATGGGTTTTCCTAACTTCTGTTCATTAGGATTATACCCAGCCTTGGCCAGAAGTTTGTATGCATTTGGGTCAAATCCTTCATTAGTGCGTGCCTTGGGGATTTGAAACTCCTTAACATCAACCTTGTGCTTTATTTCTTCCTGAGACGTGTCTTGAGGAGGCCTTGATATCTCTATCTTTGCAAGAGGGAATGTAAAAGCCCTTCTACGCCTTCAACAAGTTTCCCTTTCAGCTTTGGTTGAGTCAAGGGGCGATATTCTTCTTCTTGTCTAATATCGTCTTCTTTAGAAACTTTGGCCTTTTGGTAAAACTTTGCATCTGCAAAGTATGTCTCGGCTTCAGTGAATGGAGTTTCATCGGCCACTGCCTTCTTTACAACACCGTTCTCCTCATACATGAAACATTGGTGCCACGTTGAAGGAATTACACCATTCTCATGGATCCATGGACGACCTAAAAGGAGATTATATGAAGTCTTTGCATCGATGACGTGACATAGAGTACTTGCCTTCAACCCGCCAATGACCAAATCAAGACGTATCATTCCAATCACCCTTTGCCCCCCTTGATTGAAGCCTTGAATCATTAAGCGGCTTTGAGAAAGTTCGTCCATTGATATATCAAGGTCTTTCATAGCTCGAACCATTAAGATGTTAACGGCAGACCCTTGATCTATCATAATTCTTCTGAATCTTCGTCCACGAGTGTATCCTTCAACAAAAAGCGGATGGTTATGGGGAGTAGCACCCAACATAACATCTTCATCTTTAAAGACAATGCCAGTGGCGTATGAAGTAGATCTTTGTGCTCCAGCCTCCTCCTCTTTATTCGAAACTGGAGATAAACCCATATTTGAACTCTCAACGTCTTTTTCATGGGTGCTAAGGCGAGAACTCGATGTTTGAGTTATCTTGCTCTTGAAGTCCTTTGGCATATAATCGTTGAGAGTAATTACTCTTCGTGCAACCATGGGACGAACATGATCCTTCATTTTCTTCCTTTTCTTCAATTCATTTATCGGTTGTCGCCTAACCCATTTCTTTATCACCTTCTTCGGTTGTGTCTTAGGTTCATGATTCTTCCTTTGTTTCTTTCGAGTTACCAAGATCCATGGTCTCCCTTTGTCATCGACATCCTCAAGTGCCATTCTTTTGGTGAGAGACGGACATCCTTTCATTCCCTTGACAGTAAAAGGGAGCTTATGCTTGTGAGAATTTAGGTCATCGTCGACCATGAGTGGAGCAAACCTAACAAATGTAATGGTAATTTGATTTGTGCTTGCTGCAGAATGAGCAAGTTCAATTTTTCCTTCATTGGCCAAAGCCATAACCTTGTCTTTGAACACCCAACACTTCTCTATCGGGTGACTCAACACTCTATGATATTTGCAGTAGTTAGGATCATTGACCTTTGTGGCTTCCTCGGGTCGTTTCGAATGAGGTAAATCAACAAGTTTCAACCTCGTCAGTTCATCGAACATTGCAAAAACATCAGATTCCAAGAAAGGATATTGCTTCTCCATCATCTCTCGCAAAGTCGGCTTGACACGCCCAGAGGTTTCAGGCTTAACTCTAGCAACCTGCTTTGCCTTCTCGGTAGTTTGAGTGAAGACTTTGACTGGTGAAGCTTTCACAACCATCGATTCTTTCTTTTCAAATTTAGAGAAGGGCTTGCCCCCTTTCTTGGTATCTTGCTTTTCAGCGGCATTGTTCATGGGATATATGCCCATGGCTTGTCTTCAACTGCTTGCAATGCTCAACTCCATGTTACGAGTTTTGCTTGCTAATTCATCGAAAGTAGATGGATTCACTCCTTTCAGAATATAACATAACTCTCAATGCATGCCTTCAATGCACATATCAATTGCAGAGTTTGTAGAGATTCGATCTTTGCAGTTGAGGGCAAGTTCCCTCCAACGTTCGATGTAGGTTATCACATGCTCATCTTTCCACTGGCGAGTAGTTGTCAACTCAAGCAAACTCAACACCCTCCTTGTGCTATAGAAACGGTTTAGGAACTCACGTTCCATATCTTGCCAGCTATCAATAGAACCGGGCTCTAAGTCGGTATACCAGTCGAATGCATTTGCTTTCAAAGAACACACAAACTGTTTGACAAGGTGATCTCCGTTTGTTCCCGCGTTATTGCAAGTTTCCACGAAATGGGCAACATGTTGTCTCGGATTTCCTTTTCCATCAAATTGGATGAACTTCGGCGGCTGATATCCAATGGGCATTTTCAAATCCTCGATCCTTTGAGTGTATGGCTTAACATAGGAGTAAGTAGACTGCTTTCCTTCCATCTTCCCTTTTATGGTTCTCATGATGAAGTCTTTGAGTTGATCAATCGGGATCATGCCCCCAGAGGTTGAGACGTTCTTTCCCGAATCCTCTTGGTGAGAATCATTATCTTCATGCACTTCGGGATCCTTCTCATGGGCATGACTTGACTCACCTTTCAAGCTTTCCACTTTGCTATTTAGATCATTCAACTTCTGATCTTGAGCTTGCATAACATGCTCATCCCCTTGATGACCTTAGTTAGATGGACAATTTGTTCTTGCATAGATGTGGTGCTCGTCATCATAGTGGGCATCACAGTGTAGACATTTGACCACTGTGGGGTAGTTCTTCATGGAGAAGTTGATGGAAAAGTAGAGTCTGAACCAGATGATGAGCTTTCACCACCGTTCGTCCACTTTGGGGAAGTAACTTCATGTATGGATGAAGAAAGCTTCCGGGCCATCTCTTGCGCAGTTTGAAATCCCTCCATGGCACCGGGAGTAGTTCCCGAAAATGATTGTGCAGCTAGGATTCTTTATCGGCTCCTAGTGATGGGGCCTTGCATGTTTTGATTCGAGCCTGATGATGCTCGAGAATTTAAAGTGAAGACGGGCTTGCTTGATGCCATTGGTTCGCTTTCCTTGATCAAAAGTGAAGAGATGAGAGGTAGAGATGTCCCACCAGGCGTGCCAAATATTTGTGAAACAAATTTTAAGTATCTACTTAAAATTGATCGCAAATAATAATATGTGAGAATATTGGGTACAATCTCTAAATATGAATCCTCTGATTCTTCACTTGCAATTTGACATAAATATAATTAAAGAATTTAATTTAAAATTGAATCTCTAATCCTTCAAATGTTCGAACGTTCTTCGAATCTTTGAATCTTTGTTCTTGAGATCTTCGAATCTTTGAATCTTCGTTCTTCAGATCTTCAAATCTTCTTGAATAAAGAATTCAGATTGAAGGGCCTCCGGTTTCCAAGTGGCTTGATCTTTCAACAAAAGGGCCGTTTTATGGCATGATCTTCTGTTTAAGGGTCTCCCGGGATATATGGCTTGATCTTCAGTTGAATCGTGATTCAATCTTCATATGAATATATTCAAACCTTCAAAGATTCGTTCATATTTTCGAATCTTCAAAGCTTCGTTCTTCAGATCTTCGAATCTTCAAAGCTTCGTTCTTCAGATCTTCGAATTTTCAAACTGCGTTCTTCAAATCTTCGAACGTTCTTCAACTTTTGGCTTTGTTTAATCAAGAATAAATGAACTCACAAAGGATTAATCATATATTCTTGACAAAAAACGTGGCTTTGATATCTTCCGATGCTCTGGAATTCTTCAGAGCCTTTCGGGAGTTCTTCAGAGCTTTTCTGCAGCGTTTCTTCGTCTGGAAGTTCTCTTCCTTTTCCTCTCAACTGGGACCTCTATTTATAGGTGTGGAGGGAGTGAGAATATGCTTTTAGGGTTTGGAAATTCGTCCATACTCCTTGGGCCCTGATTAAAATGGGTTTTGGGCTCTATGTGCTCGCATTTCAATAGCTAGAAAAATCAGCACTTGACCGATGTATCTGAACAACATTTTTAACAAGGTTTGCAGCCATTTTCCATGCATATAGACTGATTTCTTGACTAGATTCATCCTCCTCTTCATATATTGGATCATGTCTCTTATTTATTGGGCCATTATTTAATATTGGGCTCAAACTAAATAAATTAATAGGATTGGTCCATTCTTTTAAAGATTTAATTTATAATTGAATCAATGGGGTATGTAGACCCGAATTAATTTTATTATTAAATTTTATCCGAATGGATCCATATTAATATTTTTATAAGGCCCAACAACCATCACGTGCAGCCCAACAGAATTGAACATTGGTCCAATAATTTTTATATGTCCACAGATGTATTGATATATTGCTGTTAGATTAGTTTAATCTCTAAAACAGGACCAACAGAAAACAAAAATAGAAAACTGAAAAATATGTAAACGTGTCCTCGTTTCATTTCTTATTTCTTGTATCTCTCATACTCCATGCCAAGTCAACTTTGTCTAGGGTGTACTAATTGTTCTCCGGTCACTTCTCCAATCAACATAGACAGAGAATTCATTTTTTCTTATTAGCCACGTGAGATGCTAATCAGCTCTGTACAGTTTTTCGCACCAACACGGTAACACAAGCATTGAAGATATGTATTTCTGAGTTTTTTTTGTCCGATCCAAAATTTGGTCCACAAAAAATTCCCAATTCCCTTACGATTTCAGAATATTTAATCCAAATTTAAAGTCAGAACACTTATCATCACCGCCCTTTAAATGTAAAGGAATTGGACCATTCTGAGCAACACAATGATGCCAGGTAAACATTGGGGTCATTCCTGATATTCATTCTTATCTTACTGTTGATGCGGTGTTTGGATAACTGGATCTAATACTCAATCTCTCCTTCGAAGATCACGTGGATCATATTTAGTTTTTGGAGTGTAATTTTTCGCAAAATCAATTCTTTAAATCGTTATGCTTTTGCTTTCATTCTAACTATAGTTTAGTTGCTCCCGAAAGGTCAAGGATATGAAACATCTGTTATGTTTTGGCAACTTTATTCGTATTTGTGAAATGAAAAATCAAATCACATGTACAACGTTATTCTTAATATACCACTTTGTTGATTCAAATTTTTCCGGTGTAGGAAACAACGCCTCTTATCACGACCAAATACTTCGTCTGGATCGTATCGTCATTTATTTTTTCATCGATTCATCATTGTCATTTTTTTATAATCATGTCGTCATTTTTTATAAGGGGTCCACACTATGGATCGATTAGGCTCTGATATCATGTTAAGACCCGTGATTTCATCTTAAAAAATTAACTTAATAGAAGAAGTGGCTTATGTCTTAATATAACACTTTGTTGATTCAAACGTTTCACGTGTGGCAACTAACAAACTTTTATCTCCCTATTAGTCTTGCTAAAGTTGAAGAATTCTCTTTTCATTTTTCATGATGCTTCTTTAGCGGCTTTTTCCTTTTTTTGATGAAATGTAAATATATATATCATCAAAAGAGTATATGTACAACCTATAAGCAAAAACCAAAACTATAGGCAATCCAAAGATTTGGATCCCCCATCCATCTGCGTGATAACTATCTCAAAGAGAGCTAGCTATCCACTCCAAAACTAGCCATAAGGCATGACAAAAAATGGGAGACAAAGCACCCCATCAGTTTCAAAACTTAATCATATCAACCGGATATAAGGAGTATAACAATTTATAGACCATAAACTTGATTTGGGCTACAACTCCTTGAATGTTTGCTTTTGCACCATCAAACCGAATGGAGTTCCTTGATCTCCAAATCCAATATATCGAGTAACAAAATGCTATCCTCACGGCCTTTGCTTTCAGTTTAGCTCCACTTTGCTCTTTCTTGATCCATTTGACCGAGCTCCTAAGAGTATGCATGCTCCTTGTTAGTCCTAGCCATTGCTTGACATTTTCCCACACTTGACCTGTAAAACAACATTCAAAAAATAGGTGTGGTACCGTTTCCGGACCACCCTCACAAAAAGGGCATATATTCGCCACATCAAGGTAAGGTAAATTATCATAAGTAGCTAATCTATTTCTAAAGGCCAACCATGCAATGAATGAAAATTTTGGCGGTATGTAAGATTTCCAAATGAAAGGCATCCACGCCCTAGGAGTGGCCTTGACTCTTAGTAAGTCATACACCTTAGAAGAAGAAAGCTTTCCATTTAAGGTACATTTTTCAAGAAAATTGATAGTTTCTTCTAAAGATGAAAATTTTGAACATATTTGGTCTCTAATCAAGACAAATCTTTTCATAAGTTGCGTATCTCTTGTGTGTGGAATAAACGTCCACACATCCCTCCCATGTAGATATACTCCATGAACCCACCTAACCCATAAACTATCTTGTTTACGGTGGATGTCCCATAGTGTTCTTGAGAGTAGGGCGTTATTCCATACTCTCGTGTCCTTAATTCCCAAGCCCCCTTCATCCCTAGGAAGGCATACATCCTCCCATGCAACCTTTGCATGTTTACCCCCCCATAAAAAGATACGGCACAATCCAACAATTTTATCAAGGATACATCTAGGAACCGGGAAGATACCAAGCCAAAAAGATTGGACACCTTGCATAACTGTTTTAATCAACTCAATCTTTCCTGCATAAGATATAGATTTAGTGTTCCAGGCATTAATGTAATCAGTAACCGTATCCAGAAGTGGAGAGTATTGGGCCACCGAAATCTTTAAAGGTGCTAGAGGGATCCCAAGATACTTCACCGGAAAGGCCCCTTGCTGAAAATTAACCATTTGGAGGATATATGGCAGCCTACTTTCCACATTCCCTCCAAGGAAAATGTTAGATTTGTCATAATTAACCATTAAACCCGAAGCCATACTATACTCATCTAAAGTGTCAACAAAGATTTGTATAGAATTATAATCCCCTTTAGAAAAGAGCATCAAGTCATCCGCATATGCTAGATGTGTTATTTTCAATTGGGAGCACAAAGGATGATATTTAAAATTAGGATTTGAGGTCCTAATATCTAACATCCGAGATAAATATTCAAGACATAACACAAATAGCATTGGTGACATAGGATCTCCTTGCCTCAAACCCCTCTTTCCCTCAAACAAACCATGGAGAGTACCATTTATGGATAAAGAGAAAGACGAGGTTGTAACACATTCCATAATCCATTTTACAAACAGATTAGGCAGCCCCAAATCAGTGAGAACCTTTTCCAAAAAATCCCAAGAAATGGTATCATACGCTTTCCTAAGGTCAATTTTGATCATACATCTCGGTGTAACTCTTTTCCTAGTATAGCCTTTCACTAACTCTTGGGCAAGGAAGATGTTATCAGACATCAACCTACCATCCACAAAAGCTCCTTGTGAAGGATGAATAATACTAGGAAGACAAGGGTCTAAACGAGATGCCAGAATTTTTGTGATGACCTTGTAAGTGACATTTGTACAAGAGATTGGTCTAAAATCCGATACAGTAAGGGAATGATTTGTCTTAGGAATCAATGCCACAAGAGTATGATTTACTTGTTTAAGCATGGTCCCCGAGACAAAGAATTCCTTAACTGCTTGACAAAGGTCCTCACCAACTATACTCCAATTTGATTTGAAGAAAGCTGATGAGTAACCATCCGGTCCGGGCGCTTTGTCATTTCCAATATCAAACAACGCTTGTTTGATTTCCAAATCAGTGATAGGACTCACTAGGTTTTGAACCATTGATTGATCAAATAGCTGCCCCGAGGGTATGACATTGGAATCATAATTAACCGAGGGAACAGCAGTGCCAAACAACCCTTTAAAGAATGTAACAAATTCAGTTGCCACTTGATCCATAGACTGGGTAAGAGTACCATCTTCCAATCTTAGGGAGGCAATTGAGTTTTTTGCATTCCTTTTCTTAACAATAGAATGGAAATATTTAGTGCACTTATCAGATTGAACCAAATGATTTGCCTTTGCTTTTTGTCTCAAGTAAGCCTCTTCGGCCTCCTTAAGAAAGAGAGATCTTTTCTTTGCAATTACTAAATCATGTTTTTCCTCATCATAGAGAACGGTTGCAATTCATTATTTATACCCTAAGGAAGGATTTAACAATTTCTGGCAAGGCTCACGAAAGCAAACGACCTAACGAATTCATTACCAATCATTCCAGGACATTATATCACTTTTAATTTTCATTTATATAATTCAATTACAATATTTTGATTGGTTAATGTGGACAAAGAAATGATTAGGATTGTGTAAGAATACCGAAATTTTGATATACCGCAGTTACCGTATCAAAAAATACCGGATTTACTGAAATTTTAGGTATACCAACATTTTCGGTATGGTATGGTATGTTAGGGATAGCAACTGTGATCTATCTCATGGATACCTGGATCGAACCGTCCTAGTCAAAATGGGGAAAACCGCATTGACCGGGTAACGGGTACGGGGAACGGAGTAGTCGTTTTCTTTTTATGGGTATCGGGGGTGGTTACGGTTTTATACATGCCTGCCCCAATACCCGCTATGTACCTGCCCCGTTTATTTATAATTATATTTTTATTACATTTTTATCTATTATTTGTCCCACAACTACTAAAACATTGTTGAAGGAAATTTTGTGTAGTGTGCTATCGTGTATATAGAATATGTATTAGGATCATTCTATGTAAACTATCTATTATATGGACCCATTGACCCATCTATGTAAACCCTAATATCTTCCTATTTATAGGGCCTTTGATAATGAAACTATACACTCAATTCTCCCTACAACACGTTATCAGCACGTAGCCATAAACCTATTTTTTTCTCCCGTTCTCCCTACACTCAATCCGCAGCCGCGCCTCCAGCAGTCCAGCCGCGCCGCCAGCAATCCAGCCACGCTTGCCCGGCTCCCAACACACCGACCGTCGTCCGGCCTCCCCCCTTCCTAGCCTACGACTCACCAATTCCCAGATCTCTGTTGAGGTATTTTTTTACTCAAAAATCATTGCAGGATCTTATGTATATGATTTATTGCATCATGTTTACCATTGTGATGAACATCATTGATTTTTTTAGAGATTAAGTTGTCAATTTTTTGAGATCCATTTCTTGCACCCCAAGTGTTTGATGATATGCCTCATCCATTTTTTTGAGAGATAGATGCAATTTTTTATTATAATTCCGTAATGCTATATGTTATAATCATATAGTTGGAATTAATATCACATTATGCATACCTCTTCGTTTTTATACATCTATGTGATCATACTTTTTCGTAAAACTATATGCCATATACATATAGTTGGAATCAAAGATCACACGATTAATCTTATTTTCATGTATTTTATATGATTATATGATTATACTTTCCGTAAAGCTATATGTTAGATACATATAGTTGGAATTAAAATCATATTATGCACTTTTTTAATTATTTTAAACATATTATGTGATTATATTTTTCCGTAATGCTATATGTCACTTACATATAGTTGGAACCATAATCACGTAAGATTACTATATTTTATGCCTAATCCGTTCATTAGACCAATATTAATACTTTCTATATTAAAAACACCATATAACATCCTATAAAAATCTCTATGATTTTTTTAAGGAGGTGAATATATATCTCCTCACTTCGATGCATTGTAAAATATTGTCTACAAAGAGACATACTCTCATGATTATTTTTTTGTGATAAAGAATTTTCACACAAAGAATCGATTCTGTTTATACACAAGTTTCTGTTTTATATCATATGAACTACACAAGTTCATGAATGTACTCATGATCATGTAATTTTTTTTATGATGGTTGACCATCTCAACTTCTATTTGGCATTTTGGCCTCGGACGGATTTGAGTACCATTATTCAGTTTTCTATATTAATTATTTGTGTGATAAAGAATTTCCACACAAGGCTCTACAAATTTAATTGACCAATCAATTTGACCGGAGTTTGACATTATGCACTCAAATGAACTTGAGTATCTTCAACGCTTATTTTAGAATTCAATGCTACTCCGGCACACTTTGTGAAAAGCAAATCACAAAAGCTTATTTAATTTGATAGAAAAAAATAACCATTTTTACACATACTTCTCTAGACATATACTAATGCACCAGTATATATTAAATAATTAGGTAACTAACTAGCTTTTAGCTAGCAATATATGTACCACAATCAACTTGGGGTCATAGCACTCTAAGGTATATGAGTGACATTTGTAAATTATTGAAATCTGTGACAAATAGGTGATTTAACACATTGTGGTGATGTACAATAAATTAAGGAATATATTTATCGAAGTAATCCTTAAAATGAGTTATGATTGAAACAATTGTACTCATGAGTTTGAATCAGGTGATCAGTTTCTTGTCAAAATAACAAGAATGGCCTTATATACCTTTGTAGGGCTTCCTCGAACCCTCACAATGTGAGGACGCCAATGTCCACCAAGGTACCATCAATGTTTTTTACATAGAAACTCGCTATAAAAATGAGAGAAAATATTAGATTGCATCTAATAAATACCAAAGAAAATGCATATTTAAGCAGGTTATGAGTCAAAGTGGTCATTGACTCATACAAACTTTGAAATAACTCATTGATGTTATTAATTATTCGAATAAAGGATGATATGAGATCCAACACAATGTAAATTGTTGGTTTTAGCATTGATATATAGAAAAACAATATCAATCTTCTAAAGTACGAGAAGAAATATTTACCTTTCATTATGCCTTACAGATATAGTAGAAGGCACGTCAATTATTTCTTAAAGTTTACTCCTTAGCAAAAATAGAATCGAGACATGTCCATGTATGCTAAGGAAATAACAATAAAGATATCTCATTTTTTCAATACAATGTGATATGTGACGACTCATCTACCAAAATGCGGGACATTTAAGTGATTATGGTTTGGTAGAAATTCACTCATGCTGTCTATTTTCCTGTTGCATAAAAATGTTGCATTTGCAAACTTCTAGCAAAACTTGTTTATTTAAGGCCCACCACCCGATCAATCAAATCTATATGCCTTGTTACGGCTAGACAGTTCTCATCAAAAATACTTGATGATTATTGCATATATGTCGAGATCAATGAAAAGATCTCGCATCCCATGTGCAAAATAAGATCTCAATGAAACTCGCATTTAAAAGAATATAGATGATGAATATTATATCTACTATGCGCATGTGTATATATAATTATTTTCATGGGATTATGCAATATTGCAAGCACTCCTGCACATTTGTTTTTAAACCGATACTAGACAATCACGTTTATGTATACCAGTTGGTGACTGGATATTAGCCTGAGATATTCTGCTTATGAATATGTGGTTGTTAAATAGTTGTGCCTATTGCGTCTCCCACAACGCATTATAATCGGTTTTAAAAGAAAAATGATGTTTATGTTGGATATGAATCCCCAACAATAATCCGCTACTAGCCTTAACAAATAATGTGTACACCGCTTTGCGGGATATGACTTTAATGAGACAATTAATTTTCCTATCATTAGGGAGAGATTAGAGAAAGAACTCTCTAATTGAATGACAAAATCATTATGATGGTATATCACTACTTTGTCTCAATGATAAATCTTAGACTTCAAAATGTAACATTGAAGTTAAAGTGGTATCATAAATGATTTAAGTAATCAGATTATACACACTACCTGCAAACATATTTATAAGTTTGAATTTAAATTAAAAGAAACAATGCTAAAGGAAGAAGCATTGCAATCACAAGCAGTGGGGTTGTGGTTGAGGCCCTGGCTCTCTAAAGGAATAGAGGGAAGCCACATGGTTCGATTAATTATCCACCCCAAGTAGTAGAGGGTAGATAAGGCACAAACCAATATACTCGTCATCATATGAATTCCTCTCATGAGATTATCTCTGATTAAACATGTCCAAGAGTTTATAATGGGGGACGCCCAGAAGTTTAAATGATTTCAGAGAATTAAAATCTCAATGTTAATTGTTGGTCCCGGTTATACTGGATACAGTCTAGAGGGGGGGTGAATAGACTGTATTGGTTTTTAGCTTTTTAAACTAAGTACCAGATTTACAGAATAACCTGTTCTGTTGAAAGAACAGACTGGCAGCGGATGGGGTTTTGGCAGGGAGTTCTGTTATCCTCAGAGAAGCAAAGGCAGTAGGCCTTCTGTTAACTCGTAGAACAAGTTCTGCTGAACACAGATACCAAGTCCAAGGAGTTAGACAGTTCTATCTAAGTGCAAGTATTAAAATCAGTAAGTAAACGACACCAGGGATTTTTATAGTGGTTCAAGGAACAACTCGTTCCTCTAATCCACTGTTCCACTAAGCTGTAAAAACTGCCGTTTACAAAGCCTTAGTCCTAGTACTTAAGAAGCACTCCACGTCTTCTTCAAGCCTAGATGTGTCCTGGGATGCACTGCCTGGCTTCCTTTAACACTGGTCCTTTTACTGAGTTTCCTTGAAGTATCACCACTTCACTACTCCAGTTACTTAGACGTCCTTCTTGTAGCAAAAAGAGTTTCTGTTGAAACTGGGGTTCCTCCAACTAGCTTCGTTACAAAAGATTTGTATGTGATGAGCTTGAAGAGTTGAAGAACACTTGGAACTTTGCTTGAGTTGGAAAGAGTATTTTTCCAACTTCTGCCTTCTCTTGTAGAAGATATTGAGTTTGAATCTCAAGGAGGCTTTTTTTTGCTTTTCAGAGTTTGAATATCTTGTTTGTAGCAATGGTTAGCAAAAGTTGCAAAGTTATGTAGGCAAAGTTATCCGGTTGTTCTCCGTAGTGTATCTTTTATACTGAGGTTGTCTTCCCGTTGGAGGAGTAGGAGGACAACTGCATTTAATGCGCGATCAGTTGACTTGACTAGTAGAGCCCGATAAAGTTGGCGGGTTACTATTTTGGGATAAAGTATTCCTGACATTGCGGCCAATCATCTGCAATTACTCTACGTAGAATGGGGTGCATTAAATGAGCATTTAATGCATGCACTGTAGCTTTTCCGTTTCATACTCCTAGCCGTTGAAGGAATCTTTTAGTTGACTTCCCGGTTCTGTGAAATTCTTCTAAGTGTCAGACCTTCTGGCGTCTTTGTCTGAGAGTAGAACAGAGGAGGTCTGGAGCACTTCTGTTGGGAGAGTATCCAACAGAGACCCAGAAGGGTTTCTGTCAGAGTCAAGACTAACAGAGATCCTGAGGACTTCTGTTCTGGAGCAGAGAACCAAAGGTCCTCTGTTTCAATAATGCCTTAAGAGGGTCTTCTGCTCTTGAAGTCCTTCTGCTCTTGAAGCCCTTCTGCTCTTGAAGGTCTTCTGCTCTTGAAGGTCTTCTGTCAAGTCGATTACTCTAAGAACTTTACAAAGGAAAATTCTAATACATAATTTCTAAAGGGGGTACTCTAAAGTCCTAATTAATCTAGCATCATCAAAATCTAATTACAATTATTCCTTACAATTTCCCCCTTTTTGATGATGCCAAAACCCTTTAACTATTTCCAGAGAAGTGCCTTCACCATAAAAAAAGATTAAGTTTGAAAACTTCCATTAAAATCTTGGTGGGCAACTTGGCATAGGAAAATAGTAAGAGTACGATACATTCAGATAGCAGAATATAACAGAAATAAACAAACACAAGCAGAAGGCAAAAAGACAAGAAATTGAGGAAAAGCACTTCAAGGTAAGAAGGCAGAGATGTGATTTTATTAGATAGATATTACAGAGTTTAAGCCTTACACATTCTCCAGATTAGCTGCCTGTAGAGCTTCTTCCTCTAGTCTTTGAAGCCTGAGCAGTTCTTCATTTATTTCAGCTCTGATTTTGAACAGATTGCCAGACCTTTGATAAGATGCCCATATTGGAGAAAGCTTGCAGTCCAAATAGTTGAGGACACCTTCATGTATGGTCTTTCCTGGGACAATGTTCTTCTTGTACCATTCTTCTGCTTCTTCAAGTGATCCCCCATACCTAACTCTGACAACACCATCTTTGTCCAAATAGAGGTGCTGTTGTTGGGTAGGAGTCATTTTAGCCTTCATCTCCTCAAATTGAGCTCTGTCAATTTGCTGAGAACCACCCAATCTCCATTCAGTGAAGTTGAAAACTTTCTTCTTCTTGGTGCTCTTCTTTACTGGAGATGGGGATCTAGGTATGCCTGCTGCTCTTTTCTTCTGTAGGGCAGCTTCAAAGTAGGGAGCCGGATCTACTGCAGGCTCATCAGAGGAGGGTGCCCTGGTAGGAGTTCTGTGGGACCTAGGCCTGGTCTGTTGAGGGTCCTCTTCCCCCTTTTTGGCATCATTCAGATCTTCTATCATTAGACTGATCTTCTGGAATTCTGAAGCCTGGGTTGGGGCTATCTGCTCCAGGGCCTCTGGTAGAGTCTAGGTGACAGAGGTAAGGCCTTCAATGAGACCTTGCTGCTTCTGTATGGCAGAGAAGATGTCCTTGTTATTGGCTTCAAGAAGCACCATCTTCTGATAACGATCTCTGTCAGTAGACAGAAGTGCTTGAGCCTGTTCTTGATGAGTTCTGCACATTGCCTCAATAGAGGTCAAGTGCCTCTCTGTCCTGGCATCAGATTCCTTCAGAGTTTCAAGATGCTCTGAGATATTGTGAATAGCATGGCCTTGACTCAGGAGAGTCTGCTGGAAGATAGAAAGAGTGTTGTGGATGCCTACCACTTCTGTTGACAGGGCATCTGTTCTGGCGGATGATGAGGCTATGAAGTTGTTGAGAGTTCCAGTGAGGTTCTCAAAACGATCAGAGATGAACTGCATACCTGAGTTTAGATTGTCATTCACATGAGCAAGGTGCCCATAGTGTTTGTCATTGATCTCAATCAGTTTGTTCATGCCTTGGAGGATCTGTCCTCCAAATTCTTCAGCAGATTCAACAAATTTGTTGAAGGGAACGTTGTTCTGTTGTCCATCAGCTTGAGGCATTTCTAGACCTCTTCCCTTAGGCAAGGGGTGATGTTCTTGGACAGATGACAGAGATTGAACAAGCTGTTCATGTTCCAGTTGAGTCAGAGGAGGGGTCTTCTGTCTCTTGGATGTAGCTTGATAAGACTTGCTGACCATGAATCCATCCATGTCAGATGAATCTTCATAAGAGGAGTATATGGGTATGGTGTTCCTGATGACCTTCTTCTTCTTTCTGAAGGAGGGATTGGGGGCAGTAGAATGCCTAGAATTCCCTTGGGGTGCAGAGATGGGGGAGACAGTTGTAGGGTCAGAATCCCTGAGAAACCATACAGGTTTAAGCTGTTCTGCAGGTTGGTGTGGAGGAGGTGATTCAGGTGGAGGGTTTTGATGATCAGATTCAGAGGATGAAGGGGATTTCTGTTGGGGGGAGGGGTTCTGGTGCTGGGGTGAAGATTGAATAGGTGAGGCATTCTGTTGAGGAGGGGATGGTGGGGGTGAAGGTGAACGGTTTCTGAAGGGAACAATTGTTTTGCAGGGTGATGCAATTTTCTGTTTGGGTGATTGAGGAGGGGTGGGGATTTTCTGTTTAGGAGATAAAGGTTCAGGGTGTTCTGGTGGAGGGGTTCTGGTGCTGGAAGGAGGTGAGGGAATGAGGGGTTCTGTTGGGATAATAACAGAGGGGGTTGGAGAGATTACCTCAATGATGTTCTCCTTGAGCAAAGAAGTCCTCCACTCCTTGATATGCTCCATCATTGCTTGCCCTTCTGTCTTGGGTACAGAGGGCTCTCCTGGGTTGAGATGGGGTTGCACAGAATCTGTTGCCATCTTTGTGAACAGCCATTCCTCAAAGGCTTCAATTTCTTCCTCTCCTAGAGGTTTGACAGCCTCTTCTGAAGGTGAGGAGATGAGAATGGCCTTCCCTTTGTAGCTCGCCTTCTTCTTCTCAAGAACAGAGTGAAGGAAGTTGAGGGCAAAACACTTTGAGACATCATCAGTCCCAACCCAGTTCAGAATGGATTCCTCTTCTGGTTCATAATGGTCAAAATACTGGATTATTTTGGAGAGGGGTCCCATTCTCCACCTTCTCCATTCAAGAACCCGGGTAAACTGTCTGTCTAGCAAGGACAGATACCCATCTTTGACAGGACTGGGGTGTTCTGTTGAAGTAGACACCCTGTTCTGTTCAGGAGATGCAGCAGAGGTGGGGATCTCTGGTTCCCCCTGAGTGTCTGCCACTCCTTCAGATGCAGAAACCACATGTTTAGAAACCTTCTTCTTTGGTTTTGTGGTCCTCTTCCTCTTCTGTCCGGCCTTAGAAGGGGCAACAGGTCCTTCCCTTTCGGTCTTCTTCTTCTTCTTCTCAGCAGAAGGGGCTACAGAGAGAGGTTTCTGTACCTTCTCTCCCTGTTGTCTCTTAGCCTCAAGTTGAAGCTGTCTCTTCATTTCAGTCTTTATGGCTTTCTCCCTATTTGGAGAAGCAGTTAAGAAGATTACCTTGGTGTGATCCAAAGTTGAAGCCTTCCTCAAGTGTAACCCTTGTTTGAGGAGTACTTCTGAAATCAGTAGACCGTGTCCTAGCTTTCCAGAGTAGAGGCTAGTTTTTGGGTTCTTCTTCTTGATGACTTCAATCAGGGACTTCACCATGACTTGTCCCCAATTGATGTTCATCCCATGATGCACTGCATACAGGGCCTTTGCATTGGCAGTTGTAACATCATCTGTGGAGGTGTACTTGCACCATAAACATTTGTGGAAAATGTTTATGAGCAGCTCAAATTCCCTCTTGAGCAAGTTCTTCTTGATGTTGACCTTCTCTACTTCTTCCCCTTTTCTGCAGAACTTCTTCTTGAATTCTGGCAGAGGGATGTCAGTATCCTCCAAATCGAGTAGAGAGTCCCTTCCTTCTTCTTGCTGAATGTTGAAGATGTTGTTGATGACGTCAGCATCAATCAACACCTCTTCTCCTTGGAAGACGGAGGAGATGATTTCATCCTTGAAGGATGCGTTGAGATAGAACTCAACAGTGTCCACGTTGCTGTAGGTTTCATAACTATGAGAGATGACCTTGCTCAGTTGACATTTAGACAGACCATCAACAATGGCGGTCATCCGCTCCTTTTTCTCTGCGAACCTGGGTAGTACATCCAGTTCACATCTCATGCCAGTCAATACATTCTTCAGGAGGGTTGCCTTTTGTTCCTTTGAGAGATCGGAGAAGCTCAAGAAGGCCATGGAGTTTACTGCGGTTAGAGAATTTTGGAGAGATAAGAGTTCAAAAGCTTGAGAGTTATGAGAGCAGTAACGGTTTAGGTTTGCGAAAGGGGATTTTATGGATATGGGTTAGTGGACGCTTGAGATAATTTACGGTTCCAAGATACCAATAAATGTAAAAAGGGGCGCAATAAATAAACGGGGGCGCAGTAAATTTTATACGGCTTGATACCGTTTTAAGGGTAAAAGGGTAAAAGACCTTTAATAATTTACTAGGTCACCCGGTTTACAAGATTTCTAAGTCCACCACCTTCTGTTAGACAAGAGAGGGTTTTTCTGTAAGAAGGGGGGTTTCTGTTGCTGAGGTGTTCTGCCAGGGTAGGGATCAGAAGAGATTGACAGAAGGGGTTAAACAGAAGGGGTTCTGCTACAGGAATTCTGTCAACAGCAAATGAGCAACAGAGGGCCTTCCTTTTCATCTTTCCCTTGGAATCTCATCCATCATTCCCAATTCCTCTCTCAGTTTGTTGAACCTAGCCTCAGGAAGAGGCTTTGTCAAGATATCTGCAAGCTGGTCTTCTGTTGGCACATGTTCCATGCAGATGTGCTTCTTCTCAACATGATCTCTGATGAAGTGATGTCTGATCTCAATGTGATTTGTCCTGGAATGAAGAACTAGATTCTGAGTGATACCAATGGCACTGGTGTTGTCACACAACAGTTTGATCTCCTTTGCTTGAATTCCATAGTCCTTCAGTTGTTGCTTCATCCAGAGTAGCTGAGCACAGCAACTCCCAGCTGCAATGTACTCAGCCTCAGCTGTACTTGTTGAGATGGAGTTCTGCTTCTTGCTAAACCAGGAAACAAGCCTTCCTCCTAGCAATTGACAGTGACCAGAGATGCTCTTTCTGTCTAGTCTACAACCTGCAAAATCTGAGTCAGAATAACCAATAAGTTCAAAGTTACCTCCCTTTGGATACCATAGGCCTGCATTTGGATTTCCTTTGATGTATCTGATGATTCTCTTTGCAGCACTTAGATGGCTTTCCTTGGGCTTTGATTGGTATCTGGCACATATTCCAACAGAGAATGAGATGTATGGTCTGCTTGCAGTTAGATACAACAGAGATCCTATGATTCCTCTATATGTTGTTGCATCTACATCCTTTCCTTCATCATCTGGACCAATTCCTTGTGAAGTGTTCATGGGAATCTTCACTCCATGAATGATAAAGATCTCTGGTGTACTTCCCTTGATTGATAAAGATCCCTTCTGGAACTTGTTTGACTTGAAGTCCTAGGAAGTAACTGAGTTCTCCCATCATACTCATTTCAAATTGACTCTGCATTACTTGAGAAAATTTCTTGCACAGTTCTGGATTAGTACTTCCAAATATAATATCATCAACGTATATTTGTACTAACAGAATATGATTAGCAACAGAGATTTGAAATAGAGTTTTGTCAACCTTTCCTTTAGTAAACCCATGGTTCACCAGGAAAAGAGACAATGTGTCATTCCAGGCTCTGGGAGCTTGCTTAAGACCATAGAGGGCCTTTTTAAGCTTGTAGACACAAGAAGATTGAGTAGGAATGACAAAACCTGGTGGTTGTTCCACATAAACTTCCTCTTCAAGATCTCCATTCAGAAATGCACTCTTGACATCCATCTGGTAGACCTTGATGTTGTTGTAGGCAGCATATGCTAGAAAGATTCTGATGGCTTCAAGTCTGGCAACTGGTGCAAAGGTCTCATCAAAATCTATTCCTTCTTCTTGACAGTATCCTTTAGCTACTAGCCTTGCTTTATTCCTTACAATGTTGCCATCTTCATCTGCTTTGTTCTTGAATACCCATTTGGTTCCAATGACATTCTGGTGCTTTGGCCTAGGAACAAGTTCCCATACTTTGTTCCTTTCAAACTGAGTGAGCTCTTCTTGCATAGCATTGATCCAATCTGAGTCTGCAAGAGCTTCTTCAACTGTCATAGGTTCCATCTGAGATATATAGCAGGCAAGCATTGCTTCTCTTCTTGATGTGGATCTGGTTTGAACTCCACTTCTGATTTGACCAATCACTTGGTTAGGAGGATGATCTCTTAACCATGTTAGGTCTGGTTCTGTCAGCTGTTGTCTTGGTCTCTCTGGTTCCTCATCTTCAGAGTTTTCATCTTCATTCAACAGAAGGGGGTTTGGAGCAGGTGTTGGAAATGCAGGGTTGTCTGCTACCTCTTCTGTTGGTTCTGGTGTTCTGTCTTCTATGCTGACTCCCTTGAGAATCTCTGTTACCTCTTTAACAGAGATGCTTTCATCAAACTTCACATGTATGGATTCTTCAACATGTAGGGTCCTTCTGTTGAGTACTCTATAGGCTTTACTGGTGTTTGAATAGCCTATAAAGACTCCTTCATCAGCCTTTTCTTGAAATACTTTCAGATGCTCCTTTCCATTGTTGAGAATGTAGCACCTGCATCCAAATACATGAAAGTAGCTGATGTTAGGTTTTCTTCCCTTCCAGAGTTCATAAGGGGTCTTCTGGTGATTCTTGTTGATCATGCTTCTGTTCTGAGTATAGCATGCAGTGTTGATTGCTTCAGCCCAATATCTCATAGGCAATCCAGATTCTGCAATCATTGTTCTTGCAGCTTCTTTTAAAGTTCTGTTCCTTCTTTCTGCTACGCCGTTCTGTTGAGGGGTTCTGGCGGCAGAAAGTTGATGAAAAGTTCCATTATGATCACAGAAGTCCTTTATGACTTGGTTGACAAATTCAGTTCCTCTGTCTGATCTGATTGTCTTCACTTTCAAGTTCTTCTCAGTCTGAAGTTGCTTTAACAGAGATGGCAACTTCTGAAGAGTTTCATTTTTCTTTGATAGAAAAACAGTCCATGTGTATCTGGAGTATTCATCAACCATGACTAAGGTATATTTCTTGCCACCAACGCTTGGAGTCTCAACAGGTCCAAATAAATCCATGTGAATCAGATTTAGAGGACTTGTAGAAAGATCTCCAGCAATGGGTTTGAAGGAACTCTTCACTTGTTTGCCTTTCTGACATGCACTGCAGAGGGTCTCCTTCTTGTACACAATGTCTGGTAGCCCTTCTACAATGTGTTCTCTGGCCAGTTTGTTGATTGTTTTGAAATTCAAATGGTTGAGCTTTTTGTGCCAGTCCCAGCTCAGTTTTGAATCTCCTTTGGCTATCAGGCAAACTCCATCTTTTGCAGTGTTCCAATCAACTACATAGATGTTCTTCTTTCTTGATGCTGTAAGAACCACTTCCTTTGTTGTCTCATGCTTCACATAGCAGAAGTCCTTTGTGAATTTAACAGTGTAGCCTTTGTCACAGAATTGGCTAGCACTTAGCAAGTTGAACTTCAGTCCTTTGACATATGAGACATCATCAATGATTATCTGGTTCTTGATCAGCTTTCCTCTTCCTTTTGTTTGACCTTCTTTGTCATTACCTCCAAAGGTAACTCTAGGTCCTTTGCATTTCTGGAACTCTGTTAGGCAACTTCTGTCACCTGTCATGTGCCTGGAGCATCCACTATCAATAAACCATTCTTGTTCAGAGATGGCTCCAGCACACAGTTCCTGCAAGATCAAAAGAAAGATTTAGGTACCCAAGCAATGCTGGGTCCTGGGGGGTCATGGAGTCTGGGTAGTTGGTACCATTTTGGTCTCATCAAGTGAAACCTTGGTGGGTGGTACCCATTGTCCACCTGGTAGTTATAGTAAACTGAAGCGTGATTCATTTTGGGCAGATGCTTGTGAGGGTCATGCTTCCTGTTTACATACTTTTGCATAGCTTTCTTTGTTGGAAAGAAGTCCCATATACTATCAAGAGCAGAGGGACGGTTAACCTTGGGCTTCTGAAGTTGACCAGTCAACCTCTTCTGCCTGAAGTTAACTCTCTCTTGATATTTGCCCTTCTGGTGATCATTTCTGGCACGATTGACATGAGGTTGTCTGTCAATGAATGGTCTTTTATTTTTGTTATTTTGAAAACCTCTTCTGTTGTTAGGTTTTCTGCCAGGTTCATTATTTTTCAAAAAGGGTTTCTGTTGAACCTTTATCTTACCCTTTTCTGGTCTGACTTTCTCATGAACAACCTTGGTGCCAGATACACCAGCTTGATAGATGGGGCTAGAAATCAGTGGCTCTATGAACTTATCTGCCTTAGCAACTCTGGTGCTAGGCATTACAGAAGGCTCACCTGATTCTGTTGAGCCATAACCAAGACCAAAACCAGTGCCAATCTGTTGATCAAGCACAATCTTTTCCATGGAAGATTGAGCCTTCTGGTAAGCTTTGTACTTAATCTCAAGAGGCTCTATTTCTCTTATTCTCTTGAGAAGAGAAACATTTTCAGTCTCCAGTTGATCTCTTTCCTCAATTAGAAGATAGATTTTGATCTCAACCTCCTTTTTTAAGTCAAGAATTTCAGCGTTTAACTTACTGTTTTCTTCTGTTACAGAAGAATAAGTGGCTTGTATGGCCTTAAACTCTTCCCAAAATTCTGACATTGAATCAGAATCAAAAGCTAAGCCTACCGAAGAAAAACTAGATTCAGAAGTAGAGGTTACCTCATCATCAGAATGAGCCATCAGGCAAAGGTCTTCTGTCTCAGTATCCAGGCAACAGAAGGCCTCATCAGAATCTGAGTCAGAACTGGATTCTGTTTCTGATAGAGGGTCTTTCTCCAGCTGTTCTGTCACAAATGCCTTTCTTCTTCTGGAGTTGTCCTCGTACTTCTTCTTTTCTCCATCCTGTCCTTGCTTCTTGGACACTCTAGGATGGGGACAATCAGCCTTGAAGTGACCAGGTTGTCTGCAGTTGTAACAGAGAAGCTCTCCACTGCTTTCTGTTGATTTGACCTTCTGGTATGGCTTTCTGTTGAAAGATGGACTTCTTCCATCTTTGGGATTCATCATAAACTTTTTGAATCTCCTGGCAAAGGCAGCCATATATTCATCAGATAAAAGTACTGAAGGGTCAAAATCATTTACCTTAGATGTGCTGGTAGTGAGGGCTGTAGTGGTCCTCTCTTCTGGTACATCTTCCTTCTCTTCAATCATTTCAAACTCATGAGCTTTGAGATCTGAAATGAGCTTATCGGTGGGATAAGTCTTTACATCCTTGCTGGCTTGGACAGCAACTACCTTCATCTTCCATGCTGAGGGCAGTCCCCTCAACACCTTCAGGTTGATCTCCTTGGTGGTGAGTTCCTTGCCAAGCTCAGAGATCTCTCCAGTGAGAGTGAGGAGCCTGTCATACATCTTGGAGATGCTTTCACCAGGGAGAAGTTTGAAGTCATCAAACTTGTTGTTGGCTATGGTTAGTTTGTTTTCCTTCTCTTGCTCATCACCAACTCCAATGAGCTCGAGAGTATCCCAGATTTCCTTAGCAGTCTTGCACTTCTTGATTCTGTTGAAGTACCTATCATCAATGGACTTGTAGAGGATGTCCTTGGCAATATTGTCTAGGTTGTACTTTCTCCTCTCTTCAGTGGTCCATTCTGACTTGGCTTTACTGATCATCTGGGGTCTGGTGTTGTCTATGGCATGTTCAGGATTGACCTTCTGGAAGCTTGTGAAGGGGCCAATGTCTAGAACTTCCCACATCTCATCATGCAGGGCACAGAGATGTGCTTTCATCCGGATCCTCCAGTCATCAAACTTAAGATCTGAAAACATAAGATTCTTGGACAAGGAGTGATCCATTATATCAGATAGAAATGAGGTCAATCAGAAAAACAAGTGGATCTTTGTTCAGCAAATAACCTAAGAGATTATTAGAACAAGGAGGCTCTGATACCACTTGTTGGTCCCGGTTATACTGGATACAGTCTAGAGGGGGGGTGAATAGACTGTATTGGTTTTTAGCTTTTTAAACTAAGTACCAGATTTACAGAATAGCCTGTTCTGTTGAAAGAACAGACTGGCAGCGGATGGGGTTCTGGCAGGGAGTTCTGTTAGCCTCAGAGAAGCAAAGGCAGTAGGCCTTCTGTTAACTCGTAGAACAAGTTCTGCTGAACACAGATACCAAGTCCAAGGAGTTAGACAGTTCTATCTATGTGCAAGTATTAAAAGCAGTAAGTAAACGACACCAGGGATTTTTATAGTGGTTCAAGGAACAACTCGTTCCTCTAATCCACTGTTCCACTAAGCTGTAAAAACTGCCGTTTGCAAAGCCTTAGTCCTAGTACTTAAGAAGCACTCCACGTCTTCTTCAAGCCTAGATGTGTCCTGGGATGCACTGCCTGGCTTTCTTTAACACTGGTCCTTTTACTGAGTTTCCTTGAAGTATCACCACTTCACTACTCCAGTTACTTAGACGTCCTTCTTGTAGCAAGAAGAGTTTCTGTTGAAACTGGGGTTCCTCCAACTAGCTTCGTTACAAAAGATTTGTATGTGATGAGTTTGAAGAGTTGAAGAACACTTGGAACTTTGCTTGAGTTGGAAAGAGTATTTTTCCAACTTCTGCCTTCTCTTGTAGAAGATATTGAGTTTGAATCTCAAGGAGGCTTTTTTTTGCTTTTCAGAGTTTGAATATCTTGTTTGTAGCAATGGTTAGCAAAAGTTGCAAAGTTATGTAGGCAAAGTTATCCGGTTGTTCTTCGTAGTGTATCTTTTATACTGAGGTTGTCTTCCCGTTGGAGGAGTAGGAGGACAACTGCATTTAATGCGCGATCAGTTGACTTGACTAGTAGAGCCCGATAAAGTTGGCGGGTTACTATTTTGGGATAAAGTATTCCTGACATTGCGGCCAATCATCTGCAATTACTCTACGTAGCATGGGGTGCATTAAATGAGCATTTAATGCATGCACTGTAGCTTTTCCGTTTCATACTCCTAGCCGTTGAAGGAATCTTTTAGTTGACTTCCCGGTTCTGTGAAATTCTTCTAAGTGTCAGACCTTCTGGCGTCTTTGTCTGAGAGTAGAACAGAGGAGGTCTGGAGCACTTCTGTTGGGAGAGTATCCAACAGAGACCCAGAAGGGTTTCTGTCAGAGTCAAGACTAACAGAGATCCTGAGGACTTCTGTTCTGGAGCAGAGAACCAAAGGTCCTCTGTTTCAATAATGCCTTAAGAGGGTCTTCTGCTCTTGAAGTCCTTCTGCTCTTGAAGCCCTTCTGCTCTTGAAGGTCTTCTGCTCTTGAAGGTCTTCTGTCAAGTCGATTACTCTAAGAACTTTACAAAGGAAAATTCTAATACATAATTTCTAAAGGGGGTACTCTAAAGTCCTAATTAATCTAGCATCATCAAAATCTAATTAAAATTATTCCTTACATTAATGAGAGTGTGTATGAGTCGAATGATAGACCTTACACTTATACTGACGATATATTTATACAGTTGCTCAAAAGAGCATAGAGCACGATGGTATCGAACCATACTCTATTGCAATATGAAAGCAATGAGAATATTGGCCTAAATGCGTACAAGTAATCCAGGTATACATTTAATATTTGACAAAGAGACATGTATTTGGTATGATAGTGCTAATCAACCAAGTGTAAAGCCTGTAGGACATGAAATATTTCATTGTTAGAAAGAGTACTGAGATAATGAGGTCCTAATTATTCAAACAACGCCCTGGATTCAAATATGAAAAGTTATACCTCTCTATTTTGACCACAAAAATGTTCAACTACTTAATCTATAAGTAGACTCCAAAGTAATGGAGACACAACTAAAGATTGTGGACATTAAATGTCCTAATAGAATTTCATTAAATAGATGTATATGAAGTATTTGTTATGTTTTTATTATCTTTAATCAAGTGGTTTTAAATTACATTGTATATTTACATTGAAACATTCACATTTGGATTAAAGTAATCTAGACGAGAGTGACATACCTGTCTAAGTGACCACTTGACTGAAAAGGGATAGAAAAAGATAGATTATGTTTTCCCTCCAAGTACCATTATATGTCAAAGATATAGACATAGTATGTACTCATATTAAAGAAAATGAGAAATCTTAGATACTTGGAAGTCATAATTGAGATAAAGGATCTTGGGAAACTCAGGTTGTTTTGTAAACACCAAGTTGGTTGAATAATAATTCACCAGTTGCATATATCCAAAAGGGTTCTCAGGCAAATTAACATGGATAAATGTAAACTGTTAGCACTCCCATGATCGGTCAAAATATGGATGCTAGAAAATATATCCATTATTGGAAAATTATTGGGAGAAGGAATTTCCTATGAAAGTGCAATATACGCATGATTGTACTTTGACAAACACATTCGACCAAATATTACATTCTCAATAACGTGTTAGCTAAAAATAGCTCTGGACCAACACAACGTATATCGTATTTGGAATAATATCAAGAATGTACTTTGATATCTATGTCAAACCATTGGTGTAATCTTTAGTCATCCCTTTTATAAATTAATTAAATGATTGATGACAATAATATTTCTAAAGGAATCGGAAATGTCAAAAGTATCACTCTAACACAAAGTAACGCGATTTGAGTTTTACCGATGATGGATATCCCCTTACCTCATTGATACTTTCTTAAATGAGTATATATCTACCATGAAAGAAACCAAGATGTTATATACGGAATACCTTGATAAAACTATATATCAAGTACATATCGAATTCTTATTGATGTGTTGCATTCAGGGGGAGTCCTTACATACTTATTTATCATCCGTTATATTGGTGCGTTGTACTCTTTTTCTTTTCTACCTTTTGATCAAGGTTTATTTTTTCCCATTGGGTTTTGTTACTTGGTAAAGTTTTTTTTATGAGACAACACAATATGCACCATCCAACATTTTAATTTCGCGAAAGTAAACAATGTTGAAGAAAGAGCATAATTACTATATCGCAGTCAAAAGTAATTGACGTGTAGGTTTTAGTGCACCATACTTCCTTTTCACTTTGACCGATGTTTATTTTTCCCATTGGGTTTTGTTCATTGGCAACGTTTTTGCAAGTTAATTTGGGAAAATTCCCTACACCTGACACACAGGGGGAGAATTAAAGGAATTATATTCCTCTGTTGTGTGCCTTCGCTAAGGTAATTGATGTGACAAGTATTGAAATGCACATATTTTACTAACACCCTTGATCAATGTAAATAGCAAGGGTAGATGTAGATTTGAGGGGGAGTACCCCGACTAGATTACATTACACTCTTTTCCTTTAACCAAGTTTTATTTTTTCCCACCGGGTTTTGTTACTTGGTAAGGTTTTTAATGAGGTAATGATACATATAAACTTTAATGATCAAAGAAAAGATCAAATAAAGATAGACTTAATGAAAGAAGCCTATCTTGATGTTATACTCCTTTTTCTCCAGTCAAGATTATTTTTTCCCACAGGGTTTTTGTTACTTGACAGAGTTTTGACGAGACAATAAGACTGATACCAAATTCTATCAACAACTCAGCACAAGGGGGAGTGTTGAAGGAAATTTTGTGTAGTGTGCTATCGTGTATATAGAATATGTATTAGGATCATTCTATGTAAACTATCTATTATATGGGCCCATTGGCCCATCTATGTAAACCCTAATATCTCCCTATTTATAGGGCCTTTGATAATGAAACTATACACCCAATTCTCCCTACAACAAACATGAGATTTTTCTCTTTTCATTGAGTATATATAGATAATACATGTATAAACTATAGTGTATGAATGAAATTTTATAATAGATTTAATAGTCTTTTTTATTATTATCATATTTTTTTGTGATTAATTATTTTTCCGATTAAGTATTTTTAGGTTCAAATTAATTTAGGTTGTCTTCTTTCTCGTCTTGTAGATATACGAAACTTTAAATTGGCGTATGTCGTCTAGGTGATGCCATTTTTCGTCTTTTAAAATATTACTTTTATATTAAAAAAATCAATGGCTCAATTAATAAAGCGGTTACCCGCGGTTACACGGGGTTATACCTGTTGCCCGTTGCCCGTTGGGGCGGTTAGGATTTGAGTAAAAATTACCCGTTGGCTAATGGGGTAGTTACAGGGCGGGGAGATTACCCAAGGGGCGGGTACGGTTATATGTAAAACCATCCCCGATTCGTCCTGTTGTCATCCCTAGGTAACGTACCGAATTACTTCGATATGATATCGGTATATGTTTTGAAAATAAATGTATACCGGTATACCGTTATACAGAACATCCTATTCAAATATTTTTTAAAAAATTATAAAAAATGTCTAAATACACAACATCATATTAGGGATAAATGGTTTTATATCCATGTTGTTTGAACGATTTTATTTTTTTGTTAGAGATCACTATTAATGTAATTATATATATTGCTTAAGTTGGTTTAGGAGAATGTGTTATTTTTCAATACATGACATATTGAACTTCTTAAATAAACTAATAATAATCATTGTCCATTATTGAATATGAGAACAATAGATTATTATTTGTATTTTCACTAGTACAAAAAAGGCTTTTTACATCTCCTTTTCTACATGTGTTATTTTAAAACACATGTAGAATACTAACATGGGGTCATTTTTATAATTTTTATAAACGTTTTTACATAGGTTGCAGTTATAACCCATGCGAATCACCAAAACGGGGTACTTTTTTAAATTTTAAGAAATAATCTAAATCGGTTATAATTGCAACCGGTGTGAAAAGAAAAACGGGGTAATTTTCAGAATTAATGAAACTTTATTTTAGATCAGTTAAAACCGATGCGGAAGAAATTAAAAAATAAAGAATCGTTCTTATTCTAAATGGTTGTTACCCGATCTGGATGAATTAAAATTTTTTCGCCCTTGCACTTAGTCGATTTCAGACATAGGCGTGAAGGAAAGAAGACAGACTTCGAGCAGTCCAGTGGACGGACTTCGAGAGACGGAAGGGCAAGTTAGAGCAGTTCGCGCCTAAGTGAGTTAGGGCTTTGGACGGACTTCGAGCGGCCAGCGGACGGCGCTCGAGTGGACTGCGGACGGCGGCGTTCGAGCAGACAACAGAAGGTTTTCTAGCAGATAGCGTTCCAGCGGCTTTCGAGTTCGAGTCGACGAACCTTCCTCTTCGGCCTATCTTTGAGCGAGCGGACTTTCGTTAGTTGGCTATTTTCTCTAAAGGTATAATTTTATTGGTTTTTTAAACTATTTTTACCATAATTCTGTTGCTATATTTGAAACTAAATGTCTGAAAGCTGCCGTTGGAATGTTAGGGATTGAATACTTCATAATTCTGGAATGAATACTTCATATTTCAACTATTAGAAAGCTTATTGTGGTATTGAATACTTCATGATGGAGTATATGGCCCAAGAACCCCCGGCCCATAGACCCCCACTGCTGTAGCAAAGGCCCAACAGGCCCATGAAGCATGGCAGGCCCAAGTCACAGCGCCCCAAGTGGCAAACAACCCGTGATGAACACTGGTGTGCCTTCGCCCCCTGGCCGAAGGCTAATAAACTCACAATACAGCTTATTTAAAGTACTCAAAGTGTCTGGGAGAAAGCGGCGAAACAGTGGCCCTCGGCACCTAGAGCCCTCGGCACCTAGAGGCCCCCGGTATGAAGAGTCTTCGGCCAATCATCTACGGCCGAGGGCATCTCCTCGACAGAATCTCCCACCCACATGCGCCGGATCAACGTACCAAGTACAAACATCATATCCAACCACCGCATTTAATGCGGCCACATGCGAGTGCCAATGCCACCCCGTTAAGGTGACCCCTCGACCACCAGAATGATGACACGTGTCCCTATCTGGCATTTATTACTACTATAAATAGCACCCCTTTCCCCATTTGTAATCCAGGCTCAATACGCTCAACACCTTCTCACAATATATATTCTCTCTCTTACTTTTGCTCTGACTTCTCTCTAAATACTCCCCGCAGTAACCCCTCGGATAGATACCCCCGGGTACACTTATCCATCATTTGGTGCTCCCGTTGAGAGGTCGAACAATCAAGTAAGAAACCCTCCCCTTCAGCTAAAAACACCTACTAAAATGGGAAGAACTACCTGTGCTCAGTCCAAGAACCTTGAGGACAACAACCTGGCCCTCGGTGAAGTCAACGCCCTCGGAGCCTTCAACAAGGCTCCCGAGGGCGGGGTCATCACTGAGTTGGAACAGGCTGCTGTTGACCTGCGCCTTCAGCTCCAACAAAACGCTCCCGATGCCCGCCTTGGCATCGAAACCCGAAGGAGGGACCGGAGCGAAAATCAAGTGAGCCCTCCGGTTCTCACTATCGACGTACAGTCGGCATTCTCTGCCTTCATCCAGACACTCACTCAAAACCCAGGCGCCTTCGGCACCCTGGTGCCCCTCCAACCGCAAGTCGTGGAGAACGATGTTCTTTTCCCACGGCCACCCCCTTCGTGAATCCCATCCCTCGGGTGGGGAACGACGAAGGGGTCGTGACTCAAGACACCGCCTCCCAGGAGGTTCAATCCCGGGACCAACATGGTGCGAACAAAGAAGGGCCCCGAACCTCCGCCTCGGGGGGAAGGCGTTCCAAAGACCTCAGGAAAGTGGTGGATCCGTCTCCAGGGCAAACGAAAGACGTCCTCCCCAAGAAAAAGGCAAAGCACCACTTCATGTCGATGACGCAAGGCATCAAGTCAATCAGGCCCACTCGGCCCGTGTTCGTTCACAGGGGGTGGAGGCCCTCCCGAAGGATCCCAGGGATGAAGTCATTGCGGCCCTCCAGCGCCGGCTTGATGAGATGGAGGCCCATCGGGCACATACCACCGTCACCACCCCCCATGCGGATCCCAAATATGAGGCCATGTTGGCCAAAATGGAGGAAATGCAAAAGAAAATAGTCGAAGGCTCCGGGGAACCTGTCATCCAACTCCGGAGTAGGACGCCATTTACCGCAAGGGTATTGGCGACCCGAATTCCGTAAAAATACCGGGGGCAGCCCATCAGGCCTTATGAAGGAAAGACGGACCCTGAGGAACATTACAGCCGCTACCAAAACAGCATGATGATGGTGGGGCCGGGCATCGGACGAATATTTGTGCCGTTGGTTCCTTTCCACCGTAGAGGGACCAGCGTACGAATGGTTCAACCGATTGCCCGAAGGCTGCATTGATTCATGGCAAGAACTCGCCCAACGCTTCCTGACGCAGTTTGCAAGGAGGCGTTGGTCAAGGAAACACTTCTCCCACTTACTAACAGTAAGACAAAGGAAGGAGGAGACCCTTCGGGACTTCTTGGAGCACTGGAGGACGGAGGCGGACAAAGTTGATGGCGCTGACGATGGGACCCTCCTGGCCCTCCTTCAGACAATCCTTCGCCCCGGGAACTTTTCACGGAGCCTCATCAGTGAGCCTCCCCACGATTACATAAGGGCCCTGCAATGGGGGGACCGATACGTCGAGGCCGAGGAGGCGGAAAAGTGCCATCACAACCCCGATCAGCAATGCCCTCCGCCAGATGACAAGGGTAACCGGGGGACGGGGGCTCCCCATAATCAATCCAAGGTTTCGGCACCCCCCAATGATCGCCCCCGGCATGGCCAAGCCAAGCCCGAGGGAGGTTACAAGGGAAACCCGAAGGCTTGGGCCCAGCCCATTCTTTTGGAGCACCCTCGGACTCCCTTGACGCACCCCGTCTGTGTCATCCTAAACTTCGCCGAGGAGAGGGGCCTTGTGGAGCGCGAATCTCGTGCACCACTGGAGGTATACGCCATCAACTCCAATTATCCTTATTGTCGGTTCCACCGCAACCAAGGGCACAGCACCGACGACTGCCATGAGCTGAAGAAGGCCAGTGAAAGATTGATACATGCAGGCCACCTGTCCCAATTCATCAGAGGCCCTCCGCCTTAGGGGACCCCTCACTACCAGGGCCCCCTAAGAAGGCAAATGCTTGGGTCAACCCAAACACCATCCCCCTCGGCGACCCGAAAGGTAAGAAAAGGGAAATTGGAAACCTCGATGAGGAGGAGGAGTACAGCCAGTACCAAGAGAAAAAACCCACATCCATATGATCACTGGGGGAAACATAGGAGGGGACTCCACCAGCCAACGGAAGAAGTGGGCTCAATCGCTATACGTGGGGGAAGTCACTCATATGCCCCCGGTAAAGCGGCTGAGGGAGGAACCCATCACCTTCACCAACGCTGATCTCCCCCCGGAACTCATCCGCACAGGGATGCCCTCATCATCCGTACGGAAATCAACAACACCATCATCCACCGAACTTACATTGACACGGGCAACTCCGTCAATGTAATGTACCTCAGCACATTCAGAGAGCTGCATCTGGAGAGGGGGTCCCTTCGGCCCATCAAGACACCTATCACCGGCTTCACCGGGGACACCATCGATTCCGAGGGGGTCATTACCCTCCTGGTACTATTCGGCGACGGGCTCCATAGAGCCAAGCTCGAAGTGGAGTTCGTCGTCGTCAACATCGACTGCGCCCACAACATAATCCTCGGTAGACCAGCCCTCGAGGACCTCGAAGCCATCATCTCCATGAGGCATCTGTGCCTCAAGTTCCCCGCCGAAGGAGGCATCGGGTACTCAAGGGGGAATCAAAAACTTGCCCGCGCTTGCTACCTTCAAGTGACAAAGAAGGTTAGTAAGACCGAGTTTCGTGTTCACACCATCACCGGAACCGTGGAGGAAGAAGAGAAAAGGCTGAGGGCTGAGCCCACCGAGGAAGTAGAAGACTTCGCACTCGATCCGGCCAAGCCGGAGAGAGTTGTGAAGATTGGAGCCAAGCTTCCCGAAGACCTGAAGACCGACATAACTGAAGCGCTCCGCGCCTACTCCATTGTTTTTGCATGGGGGCCGTAGAATATGCCCGGAATCAGCCGAGGGGTCATCACCCACCGCCTCTCGGTGGACCCTTAGGTCAAACCTATACAACAGCGAAGAAGACCCCTCTCGGCCGAGAGAAGGGATTTTGTGAAGAAGGAGGTCGCCATGCTCCTCTCCATCAAGCACATCAAGGAGGTAAAATACCCCTCATGGCTAGCTAACGTAGTTCTCGCACAAAAGCCGCCCACCTTCCGCATGTGCGTAGACTACACTGATTTAAACAGGGTGTGCCCCATGGACCCCTTCCCCTTGCGAAATATTGATCAACTGGTGGATGAGACCGCGGGGTGCGAGATCATGTCCTTCCTCAATGCCTTCCGAGGGTATCACCAAATTTTCATGCACGAGGAAGACGTCGAAAAAACAGCCTTCATGACTCCCGAGGGCATATTCTGCTACCTTGTGATGGCCTTCGGCCTAAAGAACTCAGGCGCCACTTACACCCGGATAATGGCCAGAGTCATTCAGGCCGTCCTAGGGCGCACCATGGAGGCCTATGTTGATGACATGATTGTCAAAAGCAAACGGTCATCGAGCCATGCTGATGACCTCCAAGAGATCTTCGCCATCATGCAAAAGTTCAACCTTCGGCTAAACCCGAAGAAATGCACCTTCGGCATACAAGGAGGCAAATCCTTAGGCTACATGGTGAGCCGAAGGGGTATCGAGGCCAACCCCGAGAAAATCCAAGCCATCATCAACATGGAGCCCCCACGTAACGTGAAGGAGGTCCAACGGTTGACGGGCCGCTTGGCAGCCCTCAACCGCTTCCTATCCAAATCGGCGGAGAAGTCTTTACCCTTCTTCCAGATCATGAGGAAGACCGCCGGCTTCCAATGGACTTCAGAATGCCAGGAGGACTTCAACGAACTAAAACAGTATTTATCTTCAACCCCTGTGCTCTCCAAACCCAAGGTAGGGGAGACCCTGTACCTTTACCTTGGTGTTAGCCCGACAACCATCAGCTCAGTACTCATCCGGGAAGAAGATGGCGTCCAACATGCCATCTTCTATGTTAGCAAGACCCTCAGGGAAGCGGAACTCCGGTATTCCCCTGTGGAGAAAACGGTGCTAGCTATTGTTTGGACTCTGAAGAAGCTTGGCCATTACTTTCAGGCCCATCCGGTCCAGGTCCTTACGCATCAATCCCTCGGCGCTTTGATGAGGAGCCCCACCAGCTCCTCCCGAATGGTAAAGTGGGCTATCTTCCTCAGACAATACAACATCGACATCTGCCCGAGGCCTGCCATCAAGGGCCAAGCCCTGGCGGACTTCGTGATGGAATGCACGGCGAGATCAGCCACGGACGAGGAGCCTTCGGCACCCTCGGATCACTGGTGGACTCTCTACACCGACGGCTCCTCCGCTCTCAAAGCTTGTGGGGGAGGGGTAGTTCCCATATCTCCCGAAGGCTTCCGAGCCTATTATGCCATCGGCTGGCAGCTAACATGAAGGCCCGACATATCCACGTTAAATGCGATTTCAAGTTAGTCGTCGGCCAAATTTCAGGAGAGTATGAGGCCAAAGAAGGGAGGATGAAACAATATAAGGAAGCCGCCATGGAATTGCTCAGGGTATTTGAGGCACACTCCCTCACACAAATACCGAGGGCTCAAAATTCTGAGGCCGACATTTTATCAAAGCTCTCGGCCGAATCCCCTGAGCACATCTCAAAGATTGCCAAAATCGAGGAGCTCAGCCTCTCCAGCATACATGCAAGCCCCGTCATGAACGTACAACAAAGGCAAGAGGATTGGATTTCAGACATCATCACCTTCATCACGACAGGGCAACTGCCTAAGGATGAAGCCCGCGCCAAGCTGGCAAAGCTAAGGGCTCCAAGCTACACCCTCGAAGATGGAAGGCTCTATAAGCGATCCTACAACGGCACACTACTACGATGCCTTCATCGGGATGAAGCCGAAGCTGCAATGGAGGAAGTACACAGTGGAACTTGTTCAGCTCATCAGGGGCCCTTCTCCATGTCCCGAATGCTCATAATTCAGGGCTACTTCTGGCCTACGATGGCCCGAGATTGCGCGGATCTCGCCTGAAGGTGTAACGCATGTCAACACATCCAGAAAGCCCCCGGAAGGCCAGCGGTCAACTATGCCCCCATCAGCACATCTATACCCTTCGCTAGATGGGGCATAGACCTTGTGGGCCCTCTACCGAGGGGTACCTCCAACAACAGGTACATCATCGTTGCCATTGACTACTTCACCGAGTGGGTGGAGGTTGAGCCCCTCGCCAGCATTACTGAGGCCCGGTGCCGCCACTTTGTCCTAAAGAACATTCTCACAAGGTTTGGCATCCCCCAACAAATCATCTCCGAAAATGGGACCCAATTTGAGGCAGCCCCCTTCTGTGCCCTCCTAGAGGCATGGGACATCAAGCACACCTTCTCATCTGTTGCTTACCCCCAAGGCAACGGTCAAATGGAGAATGCCAACCGGACATTACTCGAGGGCCTCAAAAAGAAGCTGGAGGCCGAAGGGGAAGGTTGGGTAGAAGAAATCCACAATATCCTATGGGCTTACCGCACCACCCCTCGGAGGGCAACAAGTGAAACACCCTTCTCCCTGTGCTATGGATTTGAAGCTAAAGCTCCCACTGAAGTGACCCTTCCTACCCGAAGGGTAGCCCAATATGATCCCGAAGTCAACGACACCAACATAGCCCTCGACCTTCACCTCATCTCAGAACGCCGAGAGCAAGCCTTCATACGAGCGAAAAACTACCGAAGGCAAATCAAAAGCTACATCGACGCCAAAGTCCGCTCTCGAGAATTCCAAGTGGGGGATTATGTCCTACGACGAAGGGAAGCAAGCCAGCCAACCGAGGGCGGTAAAATGGCACCCAAATTTGAGGGCCCATACATCGTTGCAGCCATCATCAAACCGGGAACTTACAAGCTCAAACGCCCCAACGGGACCAAGGTCCCCCGACATTGGAATGTACACCATCTAGTTAGATTTTATCAGTAATGTTAGAGCGACCAAGCCCTCGTAACTAATGAATGTATTATTCTACTGCCCAAGGCCTTCAAATTTGAATACATATTGAAGACACCTAGAACAAGAAACAAGACACATACGAGCGGCCAAGCCCTCATGCAGACTCTTGGCCCAAGGCCTTATTGCAAGACCCCTCGGCACCAAGTGCCAAGGGTTGACACTCCAATCACCTATGACAAATAAGGGAAACACCAAATGTTTCCTTTTGAAGACCCCTCGGTACCAAGTACCGGGGGCTGAAACAAACACCAAGTGTTGTTTCTGAAGCCGTACCCCTCGAAGACGCATTCATACCGAAGGTGCCACCTATCGGTGCCGGCGGCACGTAGTGCCCCCGGCCATTTGCAACCAGTGTGCAAATGAAAACCCTTCCTTGAAACGCTTTTCGCGCCACTACGCCAAGGGTATGGCAGACAACTAATATGCCCAGGATTCGACTTTCAAAAACGAAACGCTTTCCGCGCCACTACCCCAAGGGTATGGCAGGCAACTAATATGCCCAGGATTCGACTTTCAAAAACGAAACGCTTCCCGCGCCATTACCCCAAGGGTATGGCAGGCCACGGACTATGTCTCGTGCCCAGGGAACGACTTTCAAAACTGAGGCGCTTTCTGTGCCATCCCCCAAGGGGAGGCAGACTACAGACTATGTCTCATGCCCAGGAAACGACCCTCGATCCCCTCGGAACTCGGAAGGTTAACCCGAGGGGGGAGCTAATGGTGTATGCTGTTGCCTCCCGATAGGCCAAGCCTTACCAAGAAACAAAGTTTCTTGAAGCCTTCCCTTCATTACCAAAAAAAATGGGGTGAAGGGGAGTAGACTCAGCGAGAAATCAATGAGTACATAACTTCAACAAATCACAACAGGAAGCCCTTCGGCATCACAAGACAATATAGATCATACCGAGGGCTCCCCACGGGAACACCTCCGGTACATGGAAGTTACTAATTCCAGAAGGTTAAAGTTATCAAAATCAGGCCAAGTCCACAGTCGGCTGCCTCCGGCATCATCCTATACCGAAGGCTTGATCCTATGGATAGGTGAAAATTTGCTAACTCCAGGCAACAACAGTTCAAGGAATACCGAAGGCATCTACTCAGCCCTTACCACGATGTAAATGTTCTGCAGAATTTTCTAAATCCAAGCAGCAATTACCCCAAGCAGCAATTACCCCCGGCATCTCATTAAGCACCGAAGGGAATGCTCCCAAGCATTGCCCGAAGGCGTCTCATGCCAGGGTTGGACTGCAAAAGTCCTAAAGTCCACACTTTGGGATCTACCAAAAGCCGAAGGCTCCTCACACATTACCGGAGGCCAGTCTTACAAGCCAAGGGAAATTGTTCTAAGTCTACAAAGTTGGGTGCCTCCGGGACCACCACCTTTCACCAAGGGATCTCTTACTCAAGATACTACAAATCGAAGGGTCTATTCACCGAGGGGCAAATCATGAATTGTGGAAAATATTCTAAGTCCTAAATGGTTGGCCCTCAGCCAACCCATCATGCAACGAAGGCCAAGCCATTCAATGCAACTAAGGGAAGGCGTAGACCGAAGGCCAAGTGACAAGCAACACTTAGGAAAAATTTCCAAGTCCTAAAATGCTTGGTCCTCTGTCAAATTATCATTCGTCCGAGGGCAGTACACGAAGGCTGACACATAAAATTTGAGCCCCCTATCTCATCCAGCCAAAGGGGCCTACTAGCCGAGGGCTCAGTGGCCAAACCACACTTAGAAAAATTCTAAGCCCAAACCGATTGGCCCTCAGTGCAACAGCCTGAAGGGTCCATTCATGGACTACACTGGGGATATTTTTTCTAGGCCCCTAATATTAGGTCCTCGATCAAATCATCATACAGCCAGAAGGGTCACACAACCGAGGGCTCAGTAGTGAAACTACACTTAGAAAATTTTTCTAAGTCGTAAATATTTGACCCTCGGTCACATCTCCATGCAGCCAGAGGGGCCACATAGCCGAATGCTTGGTGGAGGAACTACACTTAGAAAAATTTTCTAAGTCCTAAATATTTGGCCTTTGGTCAAATATCCATGCAGCCAGAGGGGCCACACAACCGAAGGCTTGGTGGAAGAACAGCACTAAGAAAATTGTTCTAAGTCCTAAACAACTGACAACTCGAACATCAAAGTACAAGGGCATTCATTCACAAAGCTAAATTCGAAGGCATTCATTTCACAAAGAAAAGTACGAAGGCATACATTCAAAGAGAAAGGCAAATTATATATATAAAAGGCCCGAAGGCAGGCATTCATTCATCAACAGGGAATAAAAAATTGTTATACACGAAGGCCGACGCCAAAAGATTGTACATGTTCGTTACAACAAAAAATTTCAGAATTATGCGACAACAACATCATCAACTGCTGCAGCATCACCCCCTTCGGCAGCTTTCGAAGTGGCGTCCCCTTCGGCCCCTTCCTCTTCTTCCCCGGCCTCCTTCAGCAGCTCAGAATCCTCTAATTCTGGCCTTTCAACATCTGCAGGGAGGGGGACTCTGATATCTGGTTGGAGGGGGGGAAGGCCATATGCCGCCGGATCGAAAGCCTTCGGCTCAATCTTCAGGTGTCGGGCCATCCTTCTATAGATAAGGGCCTGGGTAAAGAACTCCCCCCAGCATAGTAGTCTTCTCCCTTTCGGGCTAACCACATCGCCCCGGGGCCTTTCAGCCACCCGTCGGCGGACTCCTCCACCACCGAAGCCACCCAGTCTGTGTGGTCTTCGACCCTCCACCCCTCGGCCATGAAAGCAGCAACAGCACAGGCGGCAGCCTCCGCTTTGGCAGCCTCTGCATCCTCGGAGGCTTTCTTCGCGACCCCAGTAGCGGCCCTCTCGGCTTCAGCTTTCTCGGTAGCTGCCCTCTCCGCCGCAGCCTTCGCCTGCTGAAGGTCCCCTTCTAGCTGGGCCATTTGCCTCACGGCCTCGGCGTTGTCGTGGATGAGCTTCTTCATAGCCTCATCCTGTTGCGCCTTCTGGAGGCGCCACTCATCGAACCTTCTGGCGTGCTCACTGAGGGCTATGCAAGCCTGTTAACAACAAGATAGGGGAGTAAGACTACTATCATGCAACAGATAGAGGAAGTAGACTACTATGCAGGAAAGAAAAAACTTACAGTGAGGGAGGACCGGAGGATCTTTGACTCAAGAGCATCATCATCGAGCTTGCCGAGGGCCTTCCTATCCAGTGAAGGAGTAGCCCCGCCCAGGAAATCCCGAGGGACCACAGTGCCATGTGTGATGGTGGCACCCTTCGGCAGGGAGAACTGTATGTCCTCCCGGGGCAAACCTACTTCACCCCCAGGTTCGAGGGAAGGTTGGAAGCAGTCGTCGCCACCAGAACATGGGGCTCAGAGGTGGAATGCTCATCCACGATCAGCACCGGGGGAGCCTTCTTCCCGGCATCCCCCTTCTTTGGTCTCTTCCCCTCGGGGATTGGACCTTTGCTTGCTGCCTTCCTTTTAGAAGCTTCGTATGAGGGCTCACCACCCCTCTTCAAGAATTCCCCGAGGGGCTTCTGCTTACTGGGCTCTTTCTTGCCCGGGCCTTTTGCTTTCTGCTTTTTCAGAGCGGCGAAGGCGTTGAGGTCCATGCTGATACCTGCAAAAGAATGAGGACGGTTTAGGCCGAAGGATCAAAGGTATCAAAAATATCTAAATGCAAAAAAAAAAATTCCTAAGTACAGAAATTAAGGCCCTCGGCAGCTACCTCCTGTTCCCTCGAAGGCTTTGTCGATAAGGGGATATTTCTCATCCGTTTCCCCCAAGAAACGATATCGCCGGAAGCGGAGGGCGTACAAACCATCCTCAAGGGTGCATTCCTTGATCGTCACATTTTTCTTTCGCCCCTTCGGGATCTTGGCAATCTTCAAGCCGTCTTTTTTGAGGGCGGCACTTCTCACCCTCTCATGCCGAAGGAAACGATCCCGCAACTCCCTCGGGAACGGGCTCTCGGGTAGCCTGACATAGCATCATCGCTCCTTCCAGCCCTTGTTCAAAGAAGGTGCTTCGGTAAATAGCCTCCACTGGGCAATCTGTTGTAAATTAGCAAATCCCTCGGCATTTGTGTGGCCTCCTCGGCAAAGGTTAAAGCTTTGGAAAAACAAGTCCAAGCTCGGTGTCACCCCCCGGGACTGACATAGGTGAAGGAACCCAGTGATATATGAGTGGTTGTTTGGGGTAAGTTGGCAAGGAACTAAACCCACAAACCGGAGGTACTCACGAAGGAAGGGATGAAGGGGGGAACCGAAGGCCCATTGCAACGAAGAGGATATGCACCGCAATGCACCCCTCGGGTGCCCGGGAGAGAACATCGTCGGGACCAGGTTGCACCACGACAGCAGAAGGCACTACACTCAGCTGGGTCACATAGCACTCAGCCCAATCCGCCTTCGACTTCAACTCCAGGGCGGCGGTGTTTAGGTAGGAGTACCCCTCGGGCATATCGACAGGCTTCCCCACGTCTGCCACACTCCCTTTTTTCTTGGTAGCCTTCATCTTCTTCTTACCCTTCGCCGAGGGCGCCGCTCTGAGTGGTTCCGGGTTCAGGGCTCAAGATGTCCCTTCCCCGGTGGCTATGGCTGAAGGGATGGCGATGGTTACCCGATGGCGCTCCCTCTCCTCCTCCTCAATGGCAGTTTGCATAGCGAGGGCCATCTCCTCGTCAGCGTTAACTTGCTCGAAGTCCACAGCTTCGGCTTCGGCAACATGATCTTTCTGCACCTCCATGGCGAGGGCAGAATCACCACCGACCGAGGGCTGTTCGTTCGAAGACTCCACCTCGGAAACGCTTTCAGTTTCAAGCGAGGGCTCCCTCGAAATATCTTGCGAGTCACTTTGAGACGACATCTTTTCCCAGAGACTAGGGGTCGAAGGTTTCTACAACAGAGGGCTACCTAAGGAACTATATCACTTAGCCTAAGGCTACGAAAGCTGAACTCACCAAGAAAAAGCAAAGTATGCTGAAGGCAACAGAGAGTGGATCGAAGACTGACCTTGAAAGCTGGTAGTTTGACCGAGGGCAAGTTTCTCTCTCTAGAAATATTTCGGCAGAGCTTTGCTAACAATGAATCGCACAACGAAAATAGCCTTGGCCTTAGGGTATTTATAGGCACCTAGATCCGGGCTTGGGCCCAAAACCGTGCCTCCGGTTACGAAAGCCATCATTACGCGCCGCCGCTTCCGCCAACCGGTGATGCCCGCCCAAAGCTAGCCAACAACCAAGCGCCACATGGAAATCCTCTCCAACGGCTACTTTTTAAACGTTCCATGTGCCAACGGTCTGATTGCAACGGCTATATTTTAAAATCACAGAGGTGCTCCCGGCCGGTACCCCTCATACAACATCACAAGCGCCTTCGGGCTTTCTCCTTCAGGAGCCCACGGCTTAACAACGGGTAAACCCCTTGGGAACCTCAAATTTAAGGAGACCCCTCGGGGACATCAAATTTAAAACCCCTCTTAGGTGGACAGCCTTCAACATACAACAACGAGACCCCCGGGTGCCCTGATCCCTGGTTTGTCAACAGGTAGAGAATCCCCCGGCAACACAACAACTACCACTTACATTCATCACGCCCTCACCCCTATGGATTGAGGGACTCCCCTTCGGCATCTCCCGGGATATTTACAAAGAGCCTTCTGTAAGTCAAACCACGCGCCCTCAGATCAAGGGTAGCCTTCGGCATAAACTTTGTCCTTCATCTCAGACCAAGGTTTCACCTTTTCGAGACATCATTGGGGGAATTCGGTGCAATCTTTTTCCCTCATTAGGATTTTTTCCCACAGGGTTTTTCCTAATGAGGTTTTTAACGAGGCATCCCCCCGAAATGAAACGAAAAGTGTCAACCTTCGGCCCTATGCGACAGCGGGCACTATTCTACTCCTCTTCACCACATTACATGTGCCTCAAGGAGTGGGTGATTGGAGGACCCCTTCGGGGAAAATCATAAAAATGCAAAACGTCAAACATCTCCCCAAAGCAGCAACATGACCCTTCAGTCCCAAAATGTGGGGACTGAAGGGTCGCCCCCCGGCAGAATCATGTGCAAACGCAAACCTCCCATTTACAAACTACAGCGAGGCAATGTCAGAGGACTACCGCAATTACTCCTTTTCCGTCAAGTACCTTTCGACAAAAGGAGTGAGGGACTCCTGATGGAGTATATGGCCCAGGAACCCCCGACCCATAGACTCCCACTACTGTAGCAAAGGCCCAACAGGCCCAGGAAGCATGGCAGGCCCAAATCACAGCGCCCAAAGTGCCAAACAGCACGCGACGAACACTGGTGTGCCTTCGGCTCCCTGGCCGAAGGCTAATAAACTCACAATATAGCTTATTTAAAGTACTCAAAGTGTCAGGGAGAAAGCGTCGAAACAGTGGCCCTCAGCACCTAGAGCCCTCGGCACCTAGAGGCCCCCAGTATGAAGAGCCTTCGGCCAATCATCTACGGCCGAGGGCATCTCCTCGACAGAATCTCCCACCCACATGCGCCGGATCAACGTACCAAGTACAAACATCATATCCAACCACCGCATTTAATGCGGCCACATGCGAGTGCCAGTGCCACCCCGTTGAGGTGACCCCTCGACCACCAGAATGATGACACGTGTCCCTGTCCGGCATTTATTACTACTATAAATAGCACCCCTTTTCCCATTTGTAATCCAGGCTCAATACGCTCAACACCTTCTCAGCAATATATATTCTCTCTCTTACTTTTGCTCTGACTTCTCTCTAAATACTCCCCGCAGTAACCCCTCAGATAGATACCCCCAGGGTACACTTATCTATCACTTCATAATTTTATCTAAACCAGTTTAATCTTTTTTTAGAAAGCTAACTTCATATTTTAGTAAAATGTATGTCGGTGACAGACAAATAAGAAGGAGTAACATGGACATACAATTTAATGGTTTTACTAGGATTACTCGTTAATTAGAAAAAAAAGGAAGTTTGGTTGACAATTGACATGGAGCCTAATGTCTGTCATATATTGCATTTCAACTCAGCAGACAGCTGCTTAAGTTGATGACAATATTCCAAAAGCATATTTTCAAGTTTCAACTATCAATTGGAAAAGAAAAGGATCATGTGAGCATTCCCAGGATTGGTTAATGTGTAATATGCAATATGCAGCATGAGGGCTGGTGGGATGAGGAGGGGAATGGGGAGCTGGGTAGGGGGCTGGTGGGATGGGGAGGGTCTAGTGAGCTGGGGAGGGGGAGAGGGAGCTAGAGAGGGGGCTGGGGAGGTGGGTGGGGAGCTAGGGAGGGGGCTGGTGGGATGGGGAGGGTTCTGGTGAGCTGGGGAGGGGGATGGGGAGCTGGGGGAGTGGGCTGGGGAGCTGAGGAGGGGGCTGGTGGGATGGGGAGGGTTCTGGTGAGTTGGGGAGGGGGCTGGGGAGCTGAGGAGGGGGCTGGTGGGATGGAGAGGGTCTGGTGAGCTGGGGAGGGGTTGGGGAGGTGGGTGGGGAGCTGGGGAGGGGGCTGGTGGGCTGGGGAGCTGGGGAGGGGGCTGGTGGGATGGGGAGGGTCCGGTGAGCTGGGGAGGGGGCTGGTGTGGGAGTTGGAGAGGCGGCTGTGACGGTGTTGGGATATCGATTACAAAGTTTTATAAAAGTCCTCGAATAAAAGATGTTACTGTTTCAAATCTATCACAGGAATAAGACTTCTTATAACTTATAAGAAAAGGCCCTCTCCGCTTGAGTTTTATAACCCACAACCAATAAAAAGACAAAGGGATGGGATCGTGATAAGAATCCACTAGGTTTTTGGGGATAGAGGGACAAAGTGACTCGACCGTTTAAGTCATCATCTCATATAAATCTTAAATGATATGTTTGATTGAATATGTTATAGAAGACATTGTGATTATGGATCGTAGATGGATAAATTCTAGACGGACTAGTGCTGAGTATGAAAATGGAGTGCAAGAGTTTCTAGAATTTGCCTAGAAAAATCTTCATGACAGCAGTAATAAATTTTATTGTCCATGAGTTGAATGCATAAACTTGTGACAACTGCATGTTGAGCTTATACGAGAGCATCTTATTTGTGATGGATTTTGTAAAAGCTACACAGACTAGATTAGGCATGGTGAGTCAGTTGAAATGCCAAGTATGTCTTCACACATGGAGGAAGTTCGTGGAGATACGTATGATCATATGGATGACATGATACGTGATTTCGGTGTTGAGTCATTCGCACGAGCGCATGTATATGATAAGTTGTGTACTGACGCTGAGTTGCCATTGTATCTGGGTTCCACTAAGTTCACACGGTTGACAACAGTGTTAAAACTTTTCAATATCAAAGCAACAAATGGTTGGACTTATATGAGTTTCACTGAGTTGCTCCAGTTATTAAAAGACATGCTACCCGAATGTAACACATTACCTGACCACAATTACAAGGCAAAGAAGATTTTGTGTCCGATGGGTATGGAGTACAAGAAAATACATGCATGTCCTAATGACTGTATACTCTATCGAAAAGAGTATGAAGACCTGCACAAGTGCCCTACTTGTGGAGTGTCACGGTACAAAGTTAAGAGCAATGAATGTGATTCTGAAGTGGTGACTACAAAGGGTTCCCCTGCAAATGTGTTATGGTATCTTCCCATTATTCCGAGGCTAAACCGACTGTTTGCCAATGCAAATGATGCAAAGAAACTGAGGTGGCATGCAGAAGAAAGGACATGTGATGGCATGATTCGCCATCCGGTTGATGCTTTGCAATGGAAGAACATTGATAAGTTATTTCCTGACTTTGGCAATGAGCCAAGAAACCTGAGACTTGGTCTTGCTTCAGATGGAATGAATCCTTTTGGTAACTTGAGTAGTCAACATAGTTCATGGCATGTTATGTTGATTATTTATAACTTGAGTCCTTGGTTGTGCATGAAGCGCAAATATGTAATGTTATCATTGTTGATTTCGGGTCCAAAACAGCCAGGAAATGACATAGATGTTTATCTAGCTCCTTTTGTTAAAGATTTGAGAATGCTATGGGATGTTGGTGTTGACGTGTTCGATAGTTCTTGCGAGGAGTATTTTAAGATGCGTGCAATGCTATTTTGCACAATCAATGACTTTCCTACATACGGAAATTTATCTGGTTATACTAACAAAGGGCATAAAGCATGTCCTATATGTGCAGAACACACATACTACCATCAATTAGTACATGGGAAGAAGACTGCCTACCTTGGTCATCGAAGATTCCTTAGCCGATATCATCCATATCGCCGACTGAAGAAGGCTTTTAATGGATGCACTGAGAATGGAATCGCTCCGTTACCGTTGACAGGAAAACAAGTTTATGAACAGGTGAAAGACATAAATGTTGTTTTTGGGAAAAAGAAAAAGAAGATTGTTGATACAAATAAAGGGAAGAAGAGGGTTGTGTGCTTTGATCTTCCATACTGGAGCACTTTGGATGTGCGCCATTATATTGATGTGATGCATGTGGAGAAAAATGTATGTGATAGCATTGTTGGCACACTTCTAAACATCCCAAGTAAGACAAAAGATGGGTTGAAATCACGTCTCAATCTTGTAGATATGGGCATACTATTACAATTAGCTCCTCAGCCAAAGGGTAAGAGAATGTATTTGCCCCTGCAAGTCATACACTGTCAAAGGAAGAGAAAAGAAAATTTTGTGAATGTTTGCATAGTGTCAAAGTTCCGCAAGGTTATTGTTCTAATGTGAAGCGATTTGTTTCAATGAAGGACTTGAAGGTAGTTGGTTTGAAATCTCATGATTGTCATGTATTGATGCAACAACTGATTCCTATTGCTATTCGGGGTATCTTACCTGAAAAGATTAGGAATGCCATTACTAGGCTCTGTTTATTCTTCAACGCCATATGCAGGAAAGTTATAGACCCTAGAAAACTAGACGACTTGAAGAATGAGGTTGCGGTTGTGTTGTGCCAGTTAGAGATGCATTTCCCACCTTCTTTTTTTGACATCATGGTTCATGTAGTCGTTCATCTAGTAAGAGAGAGTAGATTGTGTGGGCCAGTCTATTTGCGGTGGATGTACTCCATGGAGCGATACATGAAAATTCTGAAAGGGTATGTTAAGAATCGACATCATCCTGAAGCATCTATTGTCGAGAGATATATTGCAGAAGATGCCATTGAGTTTCGTATAGAGTATATGGATAATGTGGCATCGGTTGTGATACCTAAGTCTCGACATGATGGTAGATCTGAAGGTGCGGGTATAAGAACCGTGATTGTTAAGTCAAAGAGTAGGGTTGGAGTTCTTCAAGCACATTTGTATATATTGAATAATACAGATGTGGTTCAGCCATACTTATCTGCTCATAGGACTCTTGTTGTGAGAAACAAATACCCCCGTATGAATGAAAAGTGGTTGATGAATGAACACAACAAGACTTTCACAAAGTGGTTCAAAGATAAAATTATCAACGAGAGCAGTGCTTGTGATAAGTTGAAGTTTTTTGCTCTAGGGTTAAAGTTTGATGCGTTGTGCTGGAGTGGGTATGACATTAATAAATGTTCTTTCTACACAAAGTCACAAGATGATAAGAGTACCATGCAGAATAGTGGAGTCATGGTTGTTGCTGAAGCCATGCACTTTTCGAGTGCGAAAGATAAGAATCCTATTCTTGCATCCATAGCGTACTTTGGAGTAATTGAAGACATTTGGGAGCTTGATTATTGTGGGCACAGAGATGTTGTTTTCAAATGTAAGTGGGTTGACAGTAAAAGTTGTGTCAAAACCACTGACTTAGGTATGACATTGGTGGACTTAAATAAGCTATCATATACGGAAGAACCTTTCATCATGGCATCTCAAGCGAAACAAGTTTCTTATGTGACTGACCCTTCTAATAAAAGGTGGTCATTAGTTTTGCAAGGTAAAAACCCTCATGTAAGTGATGAAAACTCTGACTCACTTGAGGACCTTTTTACATGTCCATTGTCAAATCTTAAGTCGACGTTCATTGATGACTGATGAATTGGATGACGTGCATGCAAGTCGTAATGATCACGATGAAGGGATATGTGAAAATATTGATATTGGTCAAGATATTGATAAGGTGTATTCTTAGTTATGTATTTTTTTAATTATGTGTTTCTATTCATGCTAAATATACATTATGAAGTAACTAAATTTAAGTAATTCTTTTATTTATTTATTTTCACAGGAAAATGAGTGATCCTCACAGACCTCATACTAGCACTGGGTCAGGTCTTGATCAATCTTCACCAAAACAAAATCTGGCAGAGGTTGCACGCGTTTACCAGATTTGACTCTCAATCGCATTGGTATGTGATTACTTTTAACATTGTGTTAATCATATATTACTTCGTGGACATATGCACTCTAAATCAATGTGTACACATGCAGCTGATCAACGCTTACCAATTGAATTTGACGATCACTGGAGACCTATTGGACCAAACTATGAGAAGTACAATAGTTACTTGGCATTACTTGGGCGTAGTAGGGCCATTATCTTACGTGAAGATTGGCCGGATGTAGAGGAAGCTGTGAAAAATCAGATTTGGCATGAGCTTACGGTATTTTTTATTGTTACAATGACATCAATTATATCATATCAAAACATTCATTAATGCTAATGTTTATTTATAATGTAGCTTACTTATGATGTTCCAAATAATCATAAGTTGAAACGGAAAGTGATCTCATATGCTGGTGTGCGATGGAGGGCATTTAAGACTTATCTTACTTCTACGTATGTGTATGGAACCAATAGTGAGAAATCACCATCTGAAGCTTATCCATATATTGATGATGAAACATGGTCTGAGTTTCTTAAGAGCCGGTTAGAGCCCGCGTTTCAGGTTATATTTATTTATTGCATTCTACATTAATAATATTTAATTTTAGTATGAGATGCTCTTAATTGTTATTAAAAAAAATACTCTTAATTGTATTACATACAATGTTGTATAGTTGCTTAAACTTATAAGTCTAATACAACTTATTAGACTTATTGTGATAGGAGAAAAGAAGAAAGGGGATAGAGACTCAATCACACAACGTCCACCCGCACAGAATGTCTCGTGGAGGGTATGCACTCCTTAAAAAAAGCTCAAAGAAGAACAATTGAGGAAACAGATGGAAGAATCACAATCTGACCCTTCAGTGTTGCTTAGTGACCCACCATCCCCGCCTAGGGTGCAAACTTGGAAAGCAGGTCGAGAAAAATGGAGTGTTTCTTCGTCAAGAGACAGCTGAAGTTGCTAAAAAGATGGTAATATTTTTCTTGTTGCTTAAGTTAAGATAACTTATGGTGTTTTGAATTGGTGCTTACGTGGTAAATGTTTGACAGGATTTGTTAGAGAAACAACAGAGTGAAGGAACATTTGTTCCTGAAGGGCGTAATGATATAATCACCACCTGTCTAGGTCCAGAGCACTCTGGTCGTGTACGCACTGTCGGAAGAGGTGTCGGTCTTAGAGATTTCTATCCGTCGTCATCCCGTAAGAGTACTGACTCGAAAGAGAAGTTGAAAATGGTGATAGACTTTGAAAAGAGACTTCCAAGAAGAATGGAAAAGAGACTTCCGAGAAGAATGGAAAAGTGAGGTTTATAATGACATGCGTGCTGATCTTCTTAAGGAGCTTCGCCAAGAAATGAAAAAAAAAATACCTCTCATTCTAAGGAAGAAGATCATATCATTCCGAGGCGTGTAAGCACGGGAGGAGATAATTTTGTGCCTGAGTTTGATGATGGTGATGAGAGTGATGATGACAATGATGTTCACGAGTTGTTCATTGATACCCCGCCTCCCCACCGTTTAGTTGCAAAGGGAAAGATACATGATTTTGGAGATAAAATTCATCATCAAATGGTTGGCTCGGAATATGTGAGAGTGGATGTAGTTAAAGTTCTAGAAGCAAATGCTCCGGTCCCAATTCCAAGTGGAGAGGTTCAAACGGTGGGGCAAGCTCCTAAGAACTTCATTGCATGGCCAAGAAGACTATTAAAGGATGTCAAAACACAGGTTCCATTACTATATTTTATTGTTAATGTTTAAACTTTTAAGCAATTTTCATTAAAAAGTAATTGTGCATTGTTATTTTATATAGGATAAAAAGGATGCACCTAAGTTCAAGTCCAAAGGTGTAGATGATCCCTTATAGTAAGCCATTGTAGTTTTAGAGAATTGGTTGAAGTTTCCATGGGTAGAGATCTCCATAGTAAGTTATAGTAAGCCATTGTAGTTTTAGATAAGATATGAATTGAGATTTACTTGTTTCATTGTGGGTGGGGAGCTGGGGAGGGAGCTGGTGGGATGGGGAGGGGGCTGGTGGGATGGGGAGGAGCTGGGGAGGGGCTGGGGAGGTGGCTGGGGAGCTGGGGGAGGGGGGTGGGGAGCTGGGAAGGGGGCTGGTGGGATGGGAAGGGGGCTGGGGAGCTGGGGAGGGGGCTGGTGGGATGGTGAGGGTCCGGTGAGCTGGGGAGGGGGCTGGTGGGATGGGGAGGGGGCTGGTGTGGAAGTTGGAGAGACTTGCTCCTTATACACCCTTGAGGTTGGACCCTTACCCGAACCGTCGTCTTGCGGGGACGCCAATGTGCACCAGCCTGCCCCTTATCGTGTATTCTAATTCTGCTGCTTATTAGTTATAGGATTATAGCTACATATCAGCATCTCAAAACACTTGGTTCACAGTATACACCAATTCTCTTTGATTAATACGGAATGTGGGCATCGAGATACACCTTTTCGGATTGTTATTCCAAAAGGGTCACTTTAGTGATGCAAGAGAAATATTGCAAAGTTGATACTTGATATAACTCCTTGGCTAAGAGGAACTAGCGGGTAATGCATTCTTTGCTACAAGTGTTCCCTTATATGGATAAGATGTTAGAGTAAGATTTTCTTTTAGATGTTAGAGTAAGAAGTGTACACTATTTGCTACCAGATATTAAATATTTTTTTATGTATTATTTTTTTTAAAAAAATTGTTTGTCTTTTATCCTTTTTTATGTATACATGAATCATTGACAGCTCTTTATTCTCTCTCCTTTCCAAAACACTATTGTCTTCTTGTGTTCTTTGGGGAATAAGCCAAATAGACAATTCAAAAATATTAGTGATGCGTAAGTATTTTGTACATTCCGTTTTAATCTTAATTACATAAATATTTTATTATTATATATATATATTTAATATTATAAATTACATAGTGCAATGGAGGCAAGCCGTAGGCTCAACTCAAGAAAGGGAAGAGTGAAATGGATTATTCCTATGGTAAATACTTACTACTTTACATTGTATGTTATTTTTACTTTCATTTGTGTGTAGCACCAAGTCGAATACCGTAATTTCTGATTAGTAATTATGTTGTTCTAATTTGTAGTCTCGGATGCAAGTTGGGAGTTATGAATGTGGTTATTATGTGATGTTGCATATGTTGAATATCGTTTCGGCGGTAATTCTTGAAATGTGGGATGAGGTACGTTATTATTTTATTTACATTCAATAGGTTTGCTCCACATGTAATGTTTTTTAATAACCTTCTTATTTAATTTGTAGCGATTCGCCAATCCGGAACCATTCTCATCAGAAGAGATTGATGAAGTACGAACTCGTTGGGCATCATATTTCTTAGAAATGACGCAATCCATCAACGACACATGATGAACGTGTTTGTTTAAGTTTTTGAGTGATGATGAGACTTGTAACTTTATACAATGTGTTATTACTGTAGACTTGTGCAAGGATTGTTTTATTTTTGCTTGTTATTATGTACTAAGTTGTTACTTGAACTTGTTTGACATTTGTGGAAGAATTGAAAAATAGCTTGTGTTATTGTTTTAGATGGATCAAGTGAACAAGTGAAAAATTGTGCTATAGTAGTTGATGATACTGTTAATGATGTGATTATAGAATAAACAGGGGTCATATTGCAAAATTTTTTCATGAAAAATACCGAAAAAATGAAGTTTTTCACATTAGTTGTGAAATAACTGATGTGATTGCTTTTCTACATGGGTTATAACTGATGTGAAACACATATGTTCCGAACAAAATGAAGCTTTTCACATCAGTTGTGAAATAACTGATGTGATTTCTTTTCTACATGGGTTATAACCAATGTGAAACACATATGTTCCGGAAAAAAACGAAGCATTTCACATCAGTTATGAAATAACCGATGTGATTTCTTTTTTACATGGGTTATAACCGATGTGAAAAACCTATGCTCCGGGAAAAATTGAAGCTTTTCTACATCAGTTGTAAAATAACCGATGTGAATTCTTTTTTACATGGGTTATGACCGATGTAAAAAACCTATGCTACGGGAAAAATTGAAGCTTTTCTACATCAGTTGTAAAATAACCGATGTGGTTTCTTTTCTACATGGGTTATAACCGATGTGAAATATCTTCTAGATCGGGCACTAAACGACCGATGTAGAAAGCATTTTCACATCGGCTGTTTGACCAATGTCAAAAGTCAATACTTTTCACATGTGCTGGAACCACATCGGCTGTTTGACCGATGTGAAAAGCCTTTTTTGACCGATGTGAAAAGCCTTTTTTGTACTAGTGTTTGTAACATTTTAATAATGGATTGAGTTATTAAGTATGTCGCTAGTTTAACATTTTGCGGGTTATCACTTTGATGAGACAATATTCCTCTAGTTAAGGGGAGATAGGATAAAGATTTTTCAAAGAAACAATGGTAATTGTCCTAGTATGTTCCCACTTTATCTCATGTTGATCGCGGAACATCACAATGTGAAGTTGAAGTGTACAGAAAAATTGATTTTCAAAATGTAGGAGGCTTCATACAAGAATATAACAAGAAAAGGTCACATACACTAGATGCAAACGTAAAACCAAGGCTACAAGACCCCAAAAAGGGAATAGTGTCAGAGGCATTACAACCACACCTAGTGGTTGTGTAGTTGAGGTCATTGCTCCTCCTGGGAAGAGAGAAAGACCGCGATACAACCAAATCCATTGATCAACGATGCAGAACATCCCTCGAATGAGATTATCTATGATTACAATTATACTCCATGAATTATTACTAAAGGACACTCCCATGTTTGATACTCCATATGATTCTAGAAAACAAAGAAATCTCAATGGATTGTAAAAATAAATACTACGAGTATGTGTTAATGGAAAGATTTTTCATACACATTGATGATATATTTGCAATCTATCACTTTTCTGAATAAATTATAGAGCACAGTGATATTGAACCATGCTCTCTTGCAAGATGTCAACAAAGAGCAGATTGCCTAAACGGAAAGAAGAAATCAAGGTAGAACTAAATTCTCTAAAAAAATAGGTATCTAGTCTTGCAGTGCTAACCACCCAACTAAATATAAAGTTGTGGGAAATAAATGTGTATTATTGACATCTTAAGGTACAACCCACTTTGTGGCACAAGGTTCCTTCTCACAATGCCCTAAGATTTAATACGAGGAGACACACTCTCTCATAATGGATGTTATAACCTTCAATTCCATTGCTTAGTCAGCTTAGTGGTTTCAAAGAGCTAGAAATGCAGTTAAGGCATGTAGTTAATACATACCACTGTGGAGATCTTGATTTAGAGATAAACGTGAAAGTACATGACAATCTTCCATTATCTAAATCAAGTGACTCAAAACCATAGAGTGTGTTTGCATTTCAATAAAAAGCATGATTACAACATAATAATACAACACACTGACTTCCATAGTAATAAAATTTGCAATGACATTGAAATTGGTTGCATATTTGCAATAATGAATATTGCGATGAACAATAAAGTCATCGAATATATGTTGTAACAGTATTTGAAATGGTAAAATATATGACAAATGAAGGGAATATATGTTGTAACAGTATTTGAAATGGTAAAATATATGTGTTGCAATATAACTGCAACAAGGATACTACGTAGTAATGAATTAGGGAATAGATGCGAGAAGGGGATTCCTATCTGTGCCGCGACTCCACGACTAGGGCCGCCAACATCAACGGAACAGATGCGAGAAGAGGATTCTGATCTGCGCCGCGGAATGATCGTGACTGGGTATGGCGTAGCTCGTGTGCAGATCGGAGGGAATCGCCGGTCCTTGAATGGGGATCTTCGCAGTCGCGAAATCATCATCGTGACTATGTCAGCGTAAGTAGAGGAAAACGAAGATGGACTTCAAGTTCATCGGAGAATGATTTTCTAGTTAGCCGTCAACATCGTAATTCACTTCAAGATCACAGATGCAATGCTTCTCCTTGGATGAACCTTCGGTACAAGCGTGAAAATGTCAGAGATGGTCTCGACATTGGACAAGAATTCCAAGGAAGGGCTGGATGAAAATCGGCCTATACTAGGCGTTTTGGATCTCCAACAGGGAGAAATCGGCTGACTCTTACTGACACTGAACATCACTGGAGCAGCAGCTCAAAGTATTGGCAAGGAAAATGACATCAGCCATCCTCCAAGCATATTGGAGCATATGGGTCATGTACTATGGGTGGCAGCGGTGAATTTGTTGAACAAGTTAGGGAGTTGGCAGCAACACAGCGGATTAAAATCGAGAGTAAAACTTTTTGCTTTAAATCTTTATCATCTATTTTACAAATCAGTCAATTAAAAAACAAAAAAAGCTGCTTTATATCTTTGGATGAAGATGGGACATATTGGCTATGTGAAGCTTTTTGCAAAATCCAGTCAGAAAAATCATGGAGTTTTACTAGGTATGAAAGCTCTAGAAAATTATTTCTAGCTTTCAACAATAACAACTTTGGTAATTTTATTCGTTTAGTGGCTTTTGAAAGTTGGGGTAGTACTACTATTATTGTGCTGTGAGGAGTGAAAGGAAGAGGGTTTAGTTTGTTTTGTTCTGCCTTACTTAGTCAGCGGGATATTTTGAAAGAAAATTCGAAGGGGTTATTGAGAAATTCTTTAAAAGACTTTGCAATTGTGTGCTCTTCTTCTTCTGAATCTTCTGAGACATCTACTTCTGATGGCCTTGTGTCTATCTCTTCTTTGCTATTCCACAAAGATTTACTCAATATTGGATATGAGAATGCTAATAGGGATTTGTTGGATCCGGAAGCATGCATTGTAGGGATAGATGTGGAATCATCATCATCAGAGTTAATATTAGAAGAGACACCTAACCTAGAAGTCATGCCTCTTAATGTGAATATTGAGGGCATTATGTCACACGAGGAGGCCTCTCACAGCGGTAGGCAACAAGAACAAAATAACAGTTCACAAAAGGCTGATATTCAAGGTTTTTCTCCTTCGACGATCACTTGGGATATGTCTTCATCGACTGATTTGATTTCTTCTTCTGATGCAATGAGGGAAGTAAGTTCTTGCTCCAAGAAGAACATGAAAGAGAATGAAAATGTTTTTCCCAAGCGAAAGGTTGTGGTTAAGAACTCTAAACCGACTATTATCTCCTACCCTTCTCTTCAAGATCTTATCACTCAATTCAAGGTAGATCAAATGAGTTTAGACAAAAGGATGAAATCTCAGACTTCGGCTCAGAGTGTTGCTCTATCTTCATCTGCGGCTTCAGTGGCTTCTCCGGCTTTAGCTGAACAATATGATGTAACCGAGGTCACTGAAGATGGTTCTTTCACTCCAGTAATTTCTCGGTGTAACAAGAAAAAATTGACTACTGAGGCTTCCTCCATGCAAACTAGGTCACAATTGCGCTTGAAAGCTTAATCTTTACCTTTGTTTGCGTTCTTTAGCTTGGTTTATTCGTTATTGCTTTAGCTTTTTTCTTTCATTAGTGCATGTATTACTTTCATTCTTTTTAATAAAATTTGGTTTCTTGTTAAAAAAAAAATAACTGCAACAAGAATGAAAATGGGGTATTATTTGGTTGCAAAATTATCAATGTGCAATCGGGTGTGGTATTTCCGTCTAAGTGACCACTTGATTGGAAAAATATAACACAACAAACTAGTTCATACATATACATTAAGAAATCGGGTTCTAGATTCGCCATCATAGTTGTATATATTGATTATATGAACACACTTGGTACTAAGGGTGGGCACGGCCCGGGATGGAACAAGAATTGGATTGTCCCGGTACTGAACCCGATTTATAATAATGGTTCGGAACGGGACGGGACAAGACATTGTCCTTTTGTTATTCCATTTAAACTGAAACCGGGACAAAACGGGACGGTTCGAGACATTCCAAAAAAACTGTAGTGGTAAAAATTGCAATCCCAAAAATGAACCCAAGCTATTTGAAAACCAAAAAACTAGCGCAAAAAACCTTTATGACAAAAAAATGCAACTAATCTAGAAAATTGTGAGGAAAAAATACAACTTATCTGATTAGGTGCAAGAAACAAAAGTTGCAGGAAAAAAACTCTTACATAAAAAACTATCAAGAAATCTGAAAAAAAAAACGATAAAAGAATACTATAAGAGGTGAAGCCTTTGGAAGTAAAAATCAATTTCTTTTTTGTAGATAGATGATACTTCATAGTTCATACTAGGTGGTTTAGAATATTTAGGTGTTCTATACTCGGCAGTATTTTAATAATCATTTGTATTTAGGTTGTGAAAAAGGATATTTATTATTATTTGGATTACATAATGAGTTGTTGGTAGACTCACTAACCTACTACAAAGTACAATTTTGGATTCTGGACAATGGGACGGAACGAGATATTTTTACTTGTCCCAGTCCCATTTTGTTTTGAAACGATTCAGGACCGGTACTGGACAAAAATAATGTGTCCCAAATATAACGGGACAATTTCGGAACGGAATCGGAACATTCTGAAACGGACCAACGGGACCTGGTCTTTTGCCCACCCCTACTTAGTAGTGATCTTGATGAAACAAGAGAAATGACAAGCTACCTAAAATCATAGTTAGTTAAATACGGTACGGGAATTAAACGAGGTTTAATACATATGCATTTTATTCGGTAACATTACTGAAAAAATGGTCAAAAAATCCTTGAAAAAACGTTGACTTTTAAAAAACGTGTAAATACGTATATGTGTATAATACGGTATTTCTTACAAAAATTCGGACAAAAAATACGGGGTATTATTTTGAATATTTAAATTATACTTCACAAAATAACATATATAGTAAAAAGAAATAAAAGTATACAAATATTAAAGTAGCAAATTCCATTACTACATACAAGAATAGTTCATAATTGCATAAGTCCAAGACAAAAATAAAAATAGTAATTAAGTTCAAGACATGATTTTGCAAACTAATGTCAACAAATAAGACATACAAAAAATAGAATGAGACAAAATAGAATGAGACTAAGTTAAAATCATTATCTTTACATGTTCATCAAATAACACTCAATTTAAATTCATCAGTTTCATTAAGATGACGGAAGACATATGACAAAAATTGTTTGTGTAAATGTTTATACTAAAAAATGTCATATTTAGAAAAACTTTAATTTTGACATGCTTGTTTGGAGAACATCAGAAATGTAGTACTACCTCTGTCCCCCCTTATATTGAGATGAAAGGAAGTAGTGTGGTTTTCAAGAAGAGGAGAATTATGTGGTTGATAATGAGTTAATAAAGTAGGAATAAAGTAAGAATGAATTAAAGCCACACAAATATTACCAAATGCGGTATGGGACAATAATAGGGGAACATCCAAAATGGGAAAATGGACAATTATAGGGGACAGAAGGAGTAGTATTTTAAGTTTTAGTCTTTTAGGATGCTAGTTTTAACCGTCATGCAATTAATTTTAGTATTTAATAACTGTGTTTTAACAATACAAAAACATGGGGTTACATAGATTGATGGAGTATATGGGTCTAGGCCCCAGGACCCACATACTCAGATGAACAGAAAGCACAAAGACACTACGCGGTGCCCTCGTCGGCCGAAGGATCCTCGTCGGCCGAAGAGGGGCCGACTCAGAATATGACCCTGGAGCCAGAGAACCAGGGTGCCCTCATCGGCCGTGCCCTCGTCGGCCAGACCCTCGTCGGCCACGAAGGACTCGCAGAACTAGATTTTACACTTATTCATTTATATAGCCCATCAGTTACTTTGTATTCAGCCCAATAGCGGTCCAGTTGTAAATGGGTCTCCCAAGCCCAAGGCTTGGGAGCCCAGCCCGTATTTTTCCTATAAATACTTCCTCGATCTGGAGGTAGTTATAGGGGTTACAAAAAATCATTCTATTGAAGCATTACTTGCACTTCTCTCTCTAGCTCTCACCTCTCTCTAGATATATACTCTATAATAGATGAGCTTTTCTTTTTTGCTTTTAAACTACTATTGTTGATCTTCTATGCATTTAATGCGTTCATTTAATTGATCAATTCATGTTTTTTTATAAAATACGGGATGCTAGCTTTAGCCGCCATGCAATTAATTTTAGTGTTTAATAACGGTATTGTAACAATACAAAAACACGTGCTCATAAAGAGGATATTTTATTTTTTGCTTTTACACTATTGTTGATCTCCTATTCATTTAATGTGTTCATTCAATTGATCAATTCATATTTCTATTTTTAGTAAAATATGGGAAAATACGTTTTATACGGGAAGTAAGAGTTTTTTTCCTTTTGAAACGGATCGACATTATTTTTCGTTTTAAACGTGTTTTTTTGTTCCAAAAAATGGTACGTGTTTAAAACGCGTCTAAAACGGGAAAAAGCTAACTAGACCTAAAATCCGAATCTGAGATGAAGGATCTTACGAAAACTCGATTTTGTCTAGGTTTCAAATAGAACACCGAGTTCATGGAGTATTACTCCACCAATCTGTGTATGTCCAAAGGATGCTCAGACAATTAATATAAATAAAGCACATCTTGCTAGCACTCCCTTGACTTGTTGATGTTTGGATTGAAAGATTTGTTTCGTTCAGGGGAATTAATTGAAGATGATAAAAAGTATTGGGAGCTGAAATCCCTAAATTGCAATAGGCGTAATATTCTACTTAGCACAATGCTCTCGAACAGATATAACATTCTTAGTGAACTTGTTAGCTACATATAGTTGCGCGCTAACGCATCATCACTGAAATGGTATAAAAAATTATTTCCTGGTACCTAAAGGCAATTAGTGATTTGGAGATTTTATTTCCCTATAGGAAGACAAAGGAAACAACAAATGGAGTTTTTGTTTCAAAAGATAATACCAAATACAAAATGATTATCCATCATATAAAACCTACAAATGATGTCGTGATAGGTTTTGCTGATGTTGGATCTTACCCACACAAAGGTTGTTTTCAAAGTGGTTACATTCTCACAATTTGGGATACGATAATATCTTGGAGCTAGATCAACTCAACAAGTCTTTATGGCTATCTCATCAAACTACTAAGATATCACTGCTCTACACGAGGAATTCCAGGAGTGTATATGTTTTAAAGGCTACCATTACGCATATTCGAGATACTGGTGGTTTGAAATCTACCATTGAAGGGTGTAGTTACATATATTAAGATAATTAATCTTGCATAGAGCACATAAAGTTGGGATATATTAAGGGTGAGAACACAAAACAGACATCTCCCAACTTCTTCAACAATCAGCAACAATAGGCCTTTGGCAAATAAGCTCTGAAGAAAATGTAATAGACTTATTTACGAAGTCATTTCCAAAGACCACATTTGAAAAACATTTGTAGAATATAGGATTGCAAAAGTGTTCTGAACTCTCTTGATTAATGTAAATATTGGGGGCATTAGACTGGGGGGTTACCACTATAATGTTATACTCCTCTCCCTCCATTAAAACTTATTTTTTTACATGGATTTTGTTTGTTGGTAAGGTTTTTAATCAAGTAATGATATGATTAGACAAAGTATGGATCAAATAAAGAAAGACTCATGAACAAAGTGTAACACCGTTTTCATATAGTTATGCACTTTCCGTTCATTCTATCAAGGTTATTTTTTAACGTCCACAAAATTTTTGTTACTTGAACAAGCTCTTACAAGATAACTTGGTGAGCAACACTTTATCTACAACTCAACATAATGAGGGGCTGCTCAGAGAAATTTCATGTAGTGTTCTATCATTATAGATATAACACGTACAAGGGTAAAATATGAATTGAGTTAATAGGTTCATTAGGCCACTATAGTAAAATCCTAACTCTCCCTATTTAAAGGGAGTTTACCTGATGGAATGGTATGAATTTCCCTTCAACACTTCCCTAAAATACATCAATATATGCATCGCTCATTGCATAAAAGCGTTGCCCGTTTTATTACAAAGCTTAATAATATGAGATACATTTCTTTAAACAAAACCATTGCAAATAAGTTTTTGTAAACAAAAGAGATATTTTCAAATAAGAGTAAAATATAACATAATTCCTTTGATAGGGGCATTATTGTTTTATTTACAAAATAACACTTATTGGCTCATACTTTGGGAATCTTTTATTACTTTATTCTTTTAATTGTCTTATACACATCCAATTCGTGGAGGAAAATATGTTTAGAACTTTTTAAGAACATTATCCATGCATGTTTAATGTTGTATTCTTATTATGATCAATTTCTTACAAAAAAATGGCCCCTTGGCCCCTTATTGTATGTGTGTTTACATTTAAAACATAATCAATGAAAGGGTGGCAGTTATTATCTACCACACGGCCACACCTCATGCACTTCATTCATGACTTTTAAGCAGTGTTCTAAAAGGCGGCAAAAGGCATGAGGCGTCGGAGAAACGCCCCGCATTGTAGAAAGGCGTGGAAAAGGCGGTCATCTCAAGAGTTGACCACCAAAGGCGTGAAAAGGCGTAAGCCTAGGCGTGCTTAGGCGTGAAAAGGCGGAGGTGTTTTAGATAAAATATTTTTTGCAAGGAAAAAGTTAATTAAATTTAAAAATAAAATACTTTTATAAACATGTTATATATGAAATCTAATAATGAGTAGTATAAAACAACAATATATCATTTTGAATTTGCACTTTTGATACATTTAAAAATTATATACTCCGTAGGTTGAACAAAATAAAATTTAGGCTCAATCTTGTATAATATATTTTTGACATTTATTTTCTTTTGCACATATCTATCTATATAATAGTAATTATCATCAATAGAAATCTAAAACGCCTTTTCACGTCTAGGCTTCGCTTATTCCCGCCTAGGCTTCAAAGGTTTGAGGTTTGACCTCGACGCCTTGCCATGTCTCACGCTTTTTAGAACACTGCTTTTAAATGATGATAATTTAAATAATAACCATCTTTAATTTTTTAATCAAGTTAAAATTTGACCACTTGCACTATATATTTATATGAGGGAATTTGACTTTGCACCTCACTTTTTGGGTGATATTAGACTTTGCACCCCATTTTGAAATAACTTTGATTTTGCACCCCAACACATAACATTTTGTGAAGAAAAAATCTTGAATGGTTGCAAAGTCAAAGGATTTTTAAGTGGAATGGGGTGCAAAGTCAAAGTTTATTAAAAATGAGATGCAAAGTCCAATAAAGTGGGGGGAAATGGTCAAATAAGGCCTTCTACTATTATGAAATCGTTACATAAGATCATGTACTCAATAAAGTGTCATATAATACGTCTACTTTTAAAAAGCAATCGGATGACTCAAAATGACCCGTTGACATTATCTTAATCTTGATTTTAGCTTACGTGTCATTATTTTTGTCTTGTATTTAAGCCAATCCTGGCCAAATATTTCATGTAAGCTTTATGATCTATTTAAAAAAGATAGCCAAACGTACGCTAAAATCGAGATTATGAGGTTGTCAACGGGTCATTAGGATCCATCTGATGCTTTTTAGAAGTAGACGTATTTATATGACACTTTAATTTATTAAGTACATGACCTTATATGACGATTTCATAATAGTAGAAGATCTCATTTGACTATTTTCTCAAAAAATGGGGTGCAAAGTCAAACTTTCCCTATTTAGATATATAGAAAATTATTTGTAACATAAAATTAATATAAATATGTTCTTTGTTAGAAGTATTTCATGTTTAAAAGTAAAAAAGTTATAACTTTTACAATACTATACTAATTAAAATCATTAACTAAAGTCTTGGATTATCACTTGAAAAGCCAAGCACCATTGACAAATATCTATATATTTGTAATTTGCATAACGCAGAAAAAAGACATGATCAAAACTATAATAAGTCACAGCATGTATATGTATCTGTAATACTTCTCATTATCAAACAAACTGGTTTGTAGTATTTGTGTACTAAATAGAGATTACACATGTTGATAGCAACCTTGGCAACATTATCCTTTTATTCAAGATATAGGTTGGATAATTGCCAGATTCACTTTAGTCTACAAGTCAACTAGCTTATACAAATGTAGAAAAAAAGAAAAAGAAACTGAAGTGTTGTGACATGCACATGCAACTCCTTATTATTACTTATGTCTATTGTGTTTGAGGCTATATAATCTCTGATGAGTAGTGGTATGACCCTGCAAACCATCAAAGAGATAATGTTGACTATTTCATTACAATTGGTAATTAAAATATATACTCCCTCCGTCCCGTTCGTTTCTTCCAAGTTTGACTTGGCTCGCAAATTTAGAAAGTGGGAATAAAGTGGAAATGTATGATTGTAGTTGTGTAAGAAAAAGGTGAATGAATGTGAACAACATATTTTTTCCAAAAGTGAAAGTTGGAAGAATGAATTGGGACGACCCAAAAAGGAAAATTGAAAGAAATGACCGGGACGGACGGAGTAATATACTATAATATTAATAATAAATAAATAAGCATACCTTTCCACCAATCTCCTATGTTAGCATATGTTTCATCATTTGTATCATCAATCTTCGGACCTAGGCGGCGGCTTCTTGTTCTGACCATCACAAGGCATTTATTTTTGTAAGTACTTGAAATTAATAGAAATAAATCAAAGGCATTAACCTTTGAGATTTTGGACTTCAAGTTTAGAGTCCGTTTGGTTACCCAATTTTTCAACACTCCAGCCTTATTTGTCCATTTGTTTATCAATCAAATGCTAAACTTTTGATTTGCGGGATAAATTGTGCAGTAAACAACATGATCGAATAATATAATGTTAGACTTAATTTGCTAGCTAAATCTATATTGGTCGTAGGACTATCTTAGTTTGTTTCATATATTATTTTCATTAGTTCATTAAATAATATTTCCATTACTTCATTAATAAGATACAAATTATATTTGAAATTAAATATAAATTTTCATAATTTAACAAATTCAAGTGTCTGAATGTGTCATTGGTGTAGCATTTTTAAGAAAGCGTGGTACATACCTTGTTGGGAAAAACGATAATATCTTGGCCGCCGTAGTATATCGATGAGTCGTATGGCCATGGAGTTATTGTCCTTATATAGTCGTGATTTTCCTCTGGTCGAGATGTTCCTGGAAATTTAGGACCAAAACAAAATTTCTCACTACACTAATGCTTCCCCTATATACCAATTTATTTAAATACATTGGTAAAAAATGTTTTCAATAGCACACCACTATTTAATACTTCATCTGTTCCTATATAATGTGTGTCAAACAATCTCACTTTTTTAAAATGTGTGTAAAATGAATGGAGACCTTTGTATACTGACGGAGGGAGTATTAAGCCGTGTAAAGCAGTAAAGAGATAGACATGTGAAAAGACATAAATGACATTTCTCTCATTTTCTTTTGGTATCTTTTTCTTAATGTCAACACAATATCTACGTTTAGACACTCTTCTTGACACTGTGGATAAATTCACTTTTAATGATTTGAGGTGCACTATTTCATTCGGATGATTTTCGTCAATTACTTTTGGTCATTTACGAAACAGCCCTTTTCTTGCAATGAAGAAAAACCTTGATTTTTCACAAATGTGATCATGTTTTTATCCACTTTAAGGCATTTGCTTTACATACTTTACATATTTTGAGTCATTAGATCTTAGATACTATGCACCAGATTTGTTTTTCCACACACGTGTATATATGTGTGTCAGTGTGTGTATATTATCCCATGCTCCATTTTGAAAATACTTTTAGTACAAATATTAAGATAACTGATTCTATGTAATGAATTTTACAATTATACAATATACTTGAAAGAGTTAAAAAGAGTTATGACATTTAATGTGAAAATTTAATTCTTTCATTTGTGGAAAATGGTTTTGATAAATCAAGTTTCACTGGTCATAAAGTTAAACTTTCATGTATAATACTTATATAAGTGAGAACCAAAAATGTAACTGAAAACTAAATTTATATTTATTGGATTTCGGTAGAAAAAATGTCAACGTGGACTACGTATTTTTATAAATGATAAAAACACGACATTTATTTTGAGACAGACTCAAAAGGAAATAAGAATATATCCTTCTTTGGAAAGTTCTTTAATATATAGGGTATTACATTTTCATTTTTTTACCATTCAGGAGCATATTATATTTTTATTTTTAGACAACGTTAGCTTATATTTTCTCGTTTCCGCGCTTTACTGTTTTTTCCATTTTCCTTTATCTCTATCCTTACTCATTGGTAGATTAGAGTAGTTTTCACCAACCTGCTTGATTTACTGGAGTATGGCGATCTCTCAGCCGTCCCTAAACAAATGAAAATTAAAAACTAATTAATATAAGGCCAATTAAACAATTTAAATATTGCAACTAAACAATTCAAATATAAATAATCGATGAGATAATAAAAATGAATTGTATGTATCTTTATCCAAATAGGACCAAAACATTGATATTTCATAAATTGAAATATATATCAATGTTTTATTTCCAAAATAGAACTCATTTACTCCTATTTTGAAAAGTTTTACTCAAATTATTCTTTTAGTATAGGACTAAAGAAGTCAAGTTTGAAGAACAAAACATACAAGTACTACGTATTACTTCATCATATTTTTGTTTTGAATTTTGTGTATGTTTTGTTCTATATAGAATCAAAACATATACTAAGAAATGAAGAAAGGCACATTTTTCTTTAGATTTTCCATGTGTAAGCAATAATTAAAAGTGAATATATGTATATTACCGTGGAGGATGGACCAAACACAGAGTCAAAGTATGCTGCAGCTGATGAGACTGGTGGTGTGCGATTAGGTGAGGGACCAAAGACGCCGTCAAAGTATTCTCTGGCAGCTCTTTCCTGTGGGGTTTCCTCTGGTGTCGACGATCGCGGCGCTGTCTGCGGCGGCGCTGTCTGCGGCGGCGCTGTCTGCGGCGGCGATGAAGACCGTCGGGGAGGTGGGGTTGAAGACCGTCGGGGTAATGATGGGGAACGACCCCTTTCACCCCTGGGTGTTGATCTACCCTCCCTCTCCATTAATTAGCTGGCAATTAAGCTTGGATTATTGACACTAATTTTCTTGTTACTCTAATTACTATTGTCTCTAGAGTGGTAAGCTAGTTGGTGTTAGTTAATTCAGAAAACACAAGGATGGGTTGCTATTTATATATTTCTAAACCAGAAGAGAATATGGGAATCATGCACGATGTGATTAACTTAATTGTTGATAAGGATAATGTAACCCCAAGTAGCCAACACCAAGAAGGAACGTATCAAAAAAATACTCCCTCTTGCCACGACATACAGATTAAAAAATGGAAAATGTATGACCAATTTTTTTTTTTAAAATTTGTATAATTTTAAAACAATCAAACTTTATCAATTAAATATCAATCACATATACTCTTTTTTCTTTAGTGGTGTAGGATGAACTATTTCTCAAATTAGTGTGTGTCTTGACGGAAGGCGATTTGTGTGGTGGCTATATACAGAGCCTAAATGAGGTTGTGCAAACTGTTTTTTATAAATATATGTAGCATATATATATATAATTATATATAAGATAATACTCCATCCTTTTCTAAAACAAGTTCCACCTTTCCTTTTCAGGCAGATTATCTGCATTTCTTCATTTGGTAAATTATCTGATAAATTATCTACATCAAAACAGTGTCAAACAGTATTCAAACAGTGCCAAACAGTACGTGCACTCCACAGTAAAGTCAAATTTATTTTCTTAATATATGTAAAGTCAAATGTGGAACTTGTTTGTGAATCGGAGGGAGTAGTTATTTAGTACTTCGTATATAAATATATTAAGAACTTAAGAAACCATTTGGATTTTAGAAGTCATTAAATGAAAACGGCCCAGCGGCCCAACTGGAACAAATATGGATTTTTCATTCCATATTAAATGAAAAATAAATTAAATAACTTTGCCCAACTTCCCAACTTTCTTGAGTTTTTTCCGGGTACTTTCAAATCTTATTTTTCAAATACGGGTAGTTTTAAACTTATTTCCCGAACAGGGATGTTTTTTGCCTTGTCATCCGGCTGGACGAGTCATGTCAGTGAAACCTGATTATTTGCTGGATTTTTTGTCTTCATCCACTCTACCAATGCAATTAGTTGTTACTCTGTTGTTTTATTATATACTTATTAACTTCTTTGCTTAATATAACATCAATAAAGTTTACTATATTTTCAATATAAAAATAAAAAAAATTAATTATCCGAGTATTCATATTATCTTCTAAGAGGGATATTATGAATAACATAATCCGTATACAGTAGCATTCAAATTAGGCAAGTCTGACGAAAACCCCGTCCGGTCAACTTTATTTTGTACTGAAAATGTTGTTTACAATTCAATTTTTTTATTCGTTGGTAGCAACTATTACTTCCAATTGTTAGATCATAAAAATACTAAAATTTCCGATCGGGAAATCGATTAAATTAATTATTTAAAATAATTTCGCATTTATGTATGTATGTATATTACTAGTGAGACTAGTAATATAGGATCCAGCTAAAGTTTCATCAATGATTCTTAGCTAAAAATATGAAGTGAAATACCCATGAAAATAAAACACTAACCAGAACCTACAGAAGGGCCGGCAAAAGATTCCTTGACGTTGAGTAACTTTCTCAACGGAATACACATACATAAATGCGCAATTATTTTAAATAATTTATTTAATCGATTTCCCAACCGGAAAATTTTAGTGTTTTTATGATCTAACAATTCGAAGTAATAATTGATACCAAAGAATAAAAAATTGAATTGTAAACATCATTTTCGGTACAAAATAAAGTTGGGCGGACGCGGTTTCCGTCAGACTTGCCTAATTTGAATGCCATCGTATACGGAGTATGTTATTCATAATATCCCTCTTAGGGGATAATATGAATGCTCTATCTTATTTGATAAATAATTATTATTTTATTATTGTTATATTGAAAATATAGTAAATTTTATTGATGTTATATTAAGCACAGAAGTTAATAAGTACATAATAAAACAACAAAGTAACAACTAATTGCATTGATAGAGTGGATGAAGACAAAAAACCTAGCAAGGAGTGTTGGGGTTCTAATCCTACTAGCATCAAATTTTTTGATAATTAAAAAAACATGTGAGTGGGATGACGTGGCGAGCGGGTGACATGGGATCGCAAATAATCGGGTTTCGCTGACATGTCTCGTCCAGCGATTCCAACCGGATGACAAGGCAAACAACACACCTATTTGGGAAATAAGTTTAAAACTACCCTAGTTTGGGAAATACTAGATTCTCACCCGTGCGATGCACGGATGAAAATTTACCAATGTGTGATTAAGAACTCTATTATAAAAATGCAAGAATGATTAAACTCAGAAGAAAGTGATAAGTAATATAATAAGTGTTCGTAGTTAAAGAGAGATTAAAACATTGTCAAAGAAGGGAAAATATTAATATTATAAAAGAGATATAACATTTGAAAGTGCAGAATGGTAAGTAAAATAATAAATGTTCATAGTGAAACTACAAATTCTAAAAGACTTCTTTGTAAACAACATTAGTAGTATAATCGACCTCTTGATCATCCTCATCAAGATCAATATTTTTAACCCTTTGTGATTGGTAACTCTTGTGCCTGCAACGTAAAGTTGACCGTGTCTGAAGACTGGTTTTTAGTAAAAGTCCAACATGTGACAGAGATTGATCTTGATTCTTGTTTATAGTCATTGCATAAGAGTTCATTATTGGGAACTATCTTCTTTTTTTGGAAGCAATTTGGGAACTATCTTCTTTGAAACTTGAATGATATTCTTGCACGGGACATAAATAATGTAATTGTTATCTCTTTATTTGTTAATATTATCAGATTATTAATTCATGTATAAATGTATCCAAATAGTAATGACATAATCATCACCATCATCATTATCATTATTTCATTACTACAAAGGCTCTCACCTGCGGTGGAATAAGGAGTGTTGGATGCACGCAGCTTTATCCTTGTACTAAAACACAGAAAGATTGTTTCCGGATGACCATGGTGAAATCTTGTCGAAAATTGCAATGATGTAATATACATAATAAATTATATTTAAGAAAATAATAGTTAGGACTCATGCATTGCTAGTATATATGTTTTCTGACATTATATAAAAAAATAATCATATACTACGTAATAAACAATAATAATGAGAATTAATTTGGTCAAGTGCGCCTGAGCAAATGTCCCATACGGGCAAGCCCGTTTTAGATTATCTCCACAAAATTTTGGGTAGATAATCCACACTTCATCAAGAAAATGTTCACAAAATTTCATAAAAAACGATCGAGAAACACTTGACACGTGCTTGGCCGGGCAGGACTTCTCGTTTGTCCGGTCTGATGAGATAAGTTCTTTAATAATAATATCTTAATAATAATTTTGATAATAATAATAATAATATTAATAATATAAAAAATTTAAAGTATTGATGTTATCAGCTTAACTATTAACTAACTCAATAAAAATAATTTTTTTTTATCCCGGAAGGCAAACCACCAAAATCAGTGGGGCAAATGTCGGGGAACATTTGCCGGATTTTATTAAGAAAATTAGATGATACAAAAGGAGAGGGGGACTAGACCAAGACCTCTCCAAAAGAGGCATACCTCTTCAAAATACAAGCCAGGGAAGCAAAAGATATAAAAAAATTAAAATTTATTGGGGGGGCTAGACCAAACCCAATAAAATTACAATTAATAGTATCTAATAAAACTAAGCCCGAGTTTATCAGCGATAATAGATTTACGAAGATAATTTGGAACCTGATTAATATTGTTGAAAATAGTAAAAACATCAAGTTTTAATCTGGAAAATAAATGAGCTGGCCTGTTCGCCTCCCTCAGAATATGTCCGAAGGTCAGCCTTACGTTGTCCATCTCTCTTCTTCTCTCCTCCAAAAAATAGCGAGCATAGCCATTCCCTGCAAAAAAATCAATCGCACCACTACAATCCGATTCAATCTCCATCTCTTTAAACCCCTTCTTGAGCATCCATTCCACAGCTTCAAGGATAGCCCCAGTTTCTGCTTCCAAAGCCGACCTAGCAGAAATTGGAAAGTGAAGTGCGCAAATGAAGTCGCCTTCACCATTTCTCAAAATCGCACCGCCTGCAGCTCCATCGTCTCTATACGAGGCATCAACGTTCAGCTTATAGTTCAACTCAGGTATCTTCCACTTTACCACTCTAATTTTAGGTAGCGAGAACCGAGTAGTGTTAGGTATAAGAGCTTCCTCAAGAAGGACCTGATTATGGTCCCCTTTAAGTTTCAGTCTACTCAATTTTGCCATGTACCATTCTTGTGTGAAAAACCTAATATGTTGAATCACAGTGTGAGGGGTTGGAATGTTCTTCCGATCCCCCAAATTACCTGAGAATACATTTTCCAGATATGCCATGCGATAATACCTGGCATATTGTGTCTGAAAATGTCCATAAGACTCCTAGAACCCGCTTCCATCCACCAAGCAATGAAAATTTGTCTTACAGACATGGTATCCTGATAGTAAGGAATTTCAAGAATACCCATAAAATATTTCCAGATACACCTTGTATAGCTGCAATTATATAGAATATGATCCATATACCCATTATCCTGTTTACACATAGGGCACATTGAAGGATAAATATAGAGTCTGAATCTAGTCAAATTATCAGGAAAAGGCAGTATTCTATGAAGTAACTTCCATTGAAAATTTTGAATTTGACTCTTTTGCTGCTTATGCCAGGCATGCTTGAAGGAAAAAGTCACAGCTCCTTTTCTTCTAACAATCTGAAAAGCAGATGACAAGGTAAAGGTACCATTACTCTCTGGCAACCAGCACATTCCATTTGGTCCTTCCTTACTATTCTCCAACCCAATAGCATTAATATCACGAATACGTTTCCATATTGTAGAATCATATGATTCAGGAATCATATCAAGACCTCTAGGGTATCTGGAATGACAGAATTTAGCCCACAAAGAACTTTTGCATTTCCATTTCCACCATAATTTCAATGAACGTGCTTTCTGGACATCATGGATTGATCTGATCCCTAACCCTCCTTCTTCATTTAATAGACAAACTTTCTGCCAGTTGATCCAATGATATTTGTTTTTGTTATTTGCTGAGCCCCACAAAAAAGTAGCCATTTTCCTCTCTAAAATCTTAATCACACACTTAGGAAGAATATCAACTGCAAGTGTATGTTGAGGAATAGTATTTAAGACATATTTGATTAAAATAGCTCTCCCCCCATATTCAAACACTTTTGTTTCCAAGTAGTCAGCTTCTTATCAAAAGCCTAGATAATTCCTGAACAAAAATTAATTTTGTTTTTTCCTTTGTGTAGGGCTGCCCCCAGATATCTCATTGGTAGATTGATTTTGGTCATTTCCAATAATCTTTCCAGCTTTCTAATTCTGGCCAAAGAAGTTTTGCCACAGGTAAAATTACTTTTATTAAAGTTAATTGCCTGTCCTGATGCCCTTTGATATAACCCAAGGAATCTTTTAAAAACCTGAACTGACCTAGCCTCCCCATTTAAAAAAATGAGAATGTCATCTGCAAAGCATAAGTGAGAAATAGGCTGACCATATTGTCCAATCCAAAAGGGATTTATAGCATAAGAATCAATAAGAGCTTTAAACCCCCTAGAAAAGGCTTCTGAGGCAAGGATAAATAAAAAAGGTGAAAGTGGGTCACCTTGTTTAACTCCTCTGGAGGGTTTAAAAAACCTAGAAGGGGTGCCATTAATGAGCGCAGAGAAGTGTGTAGCTTTAAGATGATCCAATATTAATTTGATAAAGGACCCAGCAAAACCAAATTTAATCAAAATGGCTTCTAGAAAAACCCAGGACAATCTATCAAAGGCCTTGGCCATATCCAGTTTGACAACCAAATTAGTGCCCCTGACCTTCTTATCTAAGGCATTCACCATTTCTTGAGCCACTAAAATATGATCAGAAATGTCTCTTCATGTCATAAATCCAGCATGTTCCTCTGAAATGTGCTTTGGAAGAATAGCACTGAGTCTTGAGGCCAAAACTCTAGTACAAACCTTACTGATGAAATTTGATAGGCTGATAGGTCTAAAATCAGCAAAGGTAGAAACCTTATCCCCTTTAGGAATCAACACAATAAGAGTACAAGCCATAGCTTTAGGAATGTGGTTCCCAATGAAAAAATCCTGGACTGCCCTAACCACATCCATACCAACAATATCCCAACAAGTTCTAAAAAACTCCATTATATCCATCTGGACCAGAAGCACCATCTTTGTTTAGACTCCATACTGCTTGTTTAATTTCCTCCATTAATGGGATCTGCATCAGCATATCATTATCATTGTCATTTACTAACTTAGGAACATACTGCAATAGTTCATCAACATCCTCCACTGATTCTTTTGCAAAAATTCCAGAAAAGTAGTCCTCAGCAGCTTTAGCAATAGATTCATGGTCATTGCACAGATTACCAGAAGAATCTTTAATAGAAGATAAGTGTTGAATTCTTCTTTTGATATTGACATATGAATGAAAGAAATGGGTGTTAGCATCCCCTTCTTTCATCCATTTAATACGGGCTCTTTGTTTCCAGAATTCCTTTTCTTGATTATGTCTAACCATAAGCATGGATTGATAAAAGGACCAATTTTCTCTATTATCTGGAGTGGGGTCAGATTCATATAGGGTCTCTGCTTTTTGTACCTCCTCTTCTAGCTTAGCTAAGTCATGAAAGATGTTGCCAAAAGAAGCTTTATTCCACTCCTTCGGAGCTTTCTTTAAGAATTGTAGCTTGTCATATAAACCCCTCATACCACCCCCAGATTTACAATCATTCCAAGCTTTTTTGACAACATCCAAAAATTCAGGATTAGAGACCCACATATTCTGAAATCTAAAGGATCTTGGCCTTTTAACTGATTGATTATTGCCTTGTATCATGATAGGAGAGTGATCTGAAGAAGTTTTATTTAGGTGATTGATTTGAATAGTATCAAACATGTCAACAAAGGAGAAGTTTACCAAAATTCTATCCAGCCTGCGCCAAACTCTTCCAGAAGTTCTAACTCCAGTCCAAGTGTATGGACTCCCATGAAAAGGTAATTCCAAAAATTCACAGTTCATAATACAATCTCTAAATTCATTCATACTGATCATTGGGGGAGAGAAAAGACCTTTATGTTCCCCTGGGGTGGTTATAGCATTAAAATCTCCACCAACCATCCAAGGTTCATGATTAGAAGCAGCCCAATCTTCAAGAAATGACCAAAGCAATCTTCTATAAATGTAACTATGAGCACCATAAATTGCTGTAAACCAATATGAAATAGAGGCAGAAGAGACTTTCATATGAGTGAACTGTTCACCAGTGGTAATATTAGATATATCCACACAAGAAGAATCCCATAAAAGCCAAATCTTGTTATCTTTACAACAATAATAACTGCTCATACCCAATTCCAAAGCAAAGGATGAAATTCTAGAATAAGAAATGATAGGTTCCATAATAGCTACTAAATGAACTTTTCACTGTCTAATTAATTGTCTTAGCCTTGGACAGGAGGAACCAAGGCCACGGATATTCCAAATCAGACAATTCATTTAAAAGGGGAGGGAAAGCTATAGACAGCTGTTTAGCTGTAAATCTAGTGAGTCTGGGGGTGTCAGGGACCACTTGCATAGGTTGTCTTTTTTTCCTCCTTGCCACTTTAATGAAACCATCCTCGTCTTTAAGAGAATCAACTTTTGATATATCTGCAGTCTTGCTTCTTTTCTTTATCATTGCTGCAACTTTTCTGGTAAGACTATCCTGTCCCTATTTCCATTTGCATAAATTATCAGGTGAACACCAATCACCATCAGAAGAATAACCTTTAGCACACAATGCAGGATCATATTGATTCCTCTGTTGGATCTTCAAAAGCTGGTAATCATCTACAGCTACCTCAGAAGTAAGTAATCTGGCTGCTCTGTTAAGGACAGAGATCTCCTCTGGTCCCTCATCCTTAGGGACATGCTGGGGTATTATTGGAGCCAGGATCTCTTCCTCACCTTTAGAACCAATCTCTTCAGAAGGAATATTAGATGCTGATGGAATGTCTAAAGCATTAGTAGTAGCTGTAATATGTTGAGTGACTTTAGCCTGTTTCATGTCAATCATTATCCCCTTCCCAAAATCCCCTTCTGTAATTAAGGGTTGAGCTGTCTTCTTAGTCTGCTGTTTGATGGGTTTAGCAACCCATTTTTCTATGGATACTTCTGGAACAGTAACCCCTTTGGAGGGAAGCATCTCCATAGGATTTTTAGGGCAAGAGGCCCCAGAACGACCAAGGTGAAAGCATTTAGAACAATATAATGGCCTATTCTCATAAATGACCTGTTGTGAGAATCCTTGTGATCCACACTGGATCCAAATTTTATTGGGCATCTCCCCAGTGAGATCAAGCTCAACACACACCCTTGCCAAGGATGGCCTTGAAAGAGATGCAGTAGCAGCATCAATTTTAAGGGGTCTACCAATCATTCCCGCAATATCAAAAAGAGCCCGTTTATCGTGCAAATGTATGGGTAGATTTTCAAAACATAACCAAATTGGAACAATAGGAGATTCCACATTAGGTCTAAAATCTGGAGTCCATTTAGTAACGCGCATGGCACTACCAAAAATATCCCAAACTTGACGATTCCACAAACGAATATAATCTTCTTCTAAATCAAATCGAATCAAAATGTGTTTTTTTTCAAGAGTCCCAACTGAAATTTACCTTTGAATCCAATCAATTCAAAGGCTTTACGCAATGAAGTCATTGGAGGCCTACCAGAGAAAAAATACCCTATCAAATCCCTTCTATGTTTTGATGCAAGCAATTGGATTTCCTCATCCGGAAACGTGATTGTCGGCATCCCCTTGAACCGCGACAATTGTTTCTTTGATAGGGGAAGATCGGATGATTCACCAACAACCACCGAAGCAAAAGAACGCCCAGACCAAGCATGATTGGCCGGAGGGGGAGGCGCCGCCCCCTCTGCCACCGCAGGGGTGCTCGTAGAAACACTGGAACTAGGTTATCGCCAGTCTAGAGAGAGAGACTCTTCCTCCTTGTGCATTAAAAAAAATATTTAATTATAATATATTATGTAGTAACAACTATCACAGTGGGTTAGGCCAATGGATATTCTTAAATGAGACGAACTTCACATTATACGGCCTATTCTACATCTGACCCAATCCAAAACTAAATTAGATGCTACCCAACAATCTAAACCTAGCTCACCCTATATAAACACCTTTACCTTTCGGCCATACCATTTACACTTCAGCCTCCCACGCAGACCATCAGTTCTTTTATACGTAATTCAGCCTCCTTCACAAACCATCGGTTGCTCAACCTTCGGCCTCTAGCTATGGTTCCATTCAGATTCTCATCATTCTTCTCCATGCATGCTACATTCAGCGTCGTCTCAAAATGAGATCATCTAACAATCTGATTACAGCTCAAGGTGAAATTATATTTTTTACCCGATGTTGACATTTTTCCGACCTTTGCTATAGCTACAGCGACAGAGTGCTTATCAAAGGATCTCAGAACTCTTCTTTCTTCACTCTGGTATATCCTATACTATTACTATGTCTATATTACTTTTTCTATACATGCGGTTCTGTATGATTTTTCTTTAAAAAAATATTTATTTTACCAAATATTTATATGGTTTCAAAATAAGAGAATCTGTCATGAGATAAACTTACTAAATCTACATATTTTTATAACTCCTATAGACATATGTTCAAATCTATCATTTAGGTGCACATATCTACAAAAAGGATAATGCTTTATGCCTATATTGTGTAACTTACCAAACTTGCTGCTAAAGAATAATGGTTTCATTTGTTCCTTGTTTCCTGCACATATCCAAATTTCTTTCAGCGTCTATAAAAAATTTATTTTAAACATCCTTCTAAAAGTTAGATGTGTTTGGTTTTCATTTACAAACCGATAAAATGATAATTTTTTTAAAAAAAGGGTTTACTACTTTTAACATGAATCTGTTGGAAGTTATATATAGATCAAATATGATGATGCTAAATTAATTTTTATGAGAATAGTATAGTTTAAGGCATTAATGTTTTAATGATTTTCAAATGTCTTTAAAAAGTTCATAAAATACAACACATATAGCTAAAAGTTTTATACAGAGTAATATTGTAATTAACATTTTCTTATTCTGGCATTTTAGTAGGTTATCGTGTATAGAAAATGTAATTAACATTAGGCATTTTTTTTATAAATCTTGCAGGTTTCGTTGGACTCCTTAATGTCTTGTTCTTATTTTTAGCTATTAGATTATCGGTATAGAAAATGTATAATTAATAGGTTCTGGAACCATAAAAAAGGTTGCCAATTATGTATTATTCATACGGAAAATTTTAATTATCAATTAGATTGAAATTAGTTATGCATGTTTGAAGTTTGTGCAGCTTCAAAGGCAGGTATCAATAGCACCATTGATATGATATCACTTTATTATACTAAGCATCAAATGAACAAAGATATTTTATTAGGCTTACATATCCTTGTTCTACATTTCTTTAGGAAGGTGGAGTTTCTTCCCCAATTGGCCCTAAATTACTCTTTCTACTCTTCGATTGTTATCTTCAACTTCTTTAAACGTCCATAACAACTAAAAAGAAACTGCATAATCATACATGGTAGAAAATTGTAGTAGAGTGGGAAAGAACACCTTTTTCTCTTTCAAAACCATCTCGGTTTTCAACTTCTTTAGACATATAATATGCCCTTGCACCTTTAACTTTGACATTGTTTGTTGATTTTTTGTAATCCACGTCCTTGATGAGAGACCCACATGTTAGTATATATGTCCTAGTGACAATCACTTTTTAGAGATATATGTACTTGATCACATTCAGTTTTATATATTTGATATATACGGTATTACACATTCATAATTAAGCATTTCGATTGTCAATGTCTTATTCATAATTGTGTTCCCTTGGACTTATGTTGTCGATAAGTAAGTGAGAGCTTATATACATAAGGTCCTAAAAAGGCCCCAATCAATGATCATCAAGAATGGGATATTGATGATATGCGATAAGATTGGTATGTGGACTGCATCATACTTTTAGAAAGTATAGTTGATCTCACGACTATGAGTTCCTGTAATTCATGATGGTCACATAGATATTTTAGAGAATATTGGCATACCCACCGAGAAACCACTTGATAAGTTCTATTCATGTGTCTATGGGATTATCGGCGTATAGAGTAGTGTAATAGTCCTCCGACTTGAGGTCAATACGTACTACATGTGCGGAGTGATGTACTTTGACCATGACCAACGCTTGCACTCCAATCGGGGTAGATACGGCATGTGTTGGGTGCATCACGAAGCACATGGAGTCGTAGTTGAGCCAAGAAAGGATTCATTCCTCATAATAGATTAAGAGAGAACATTCTACTTCTCATATCTAGATGGATCATAAAGTCATTGGCCAATGCAAAGATATATTCGTTTTGGATATCGAATATGATCGTTATGGATCATCTAGAAAGATTGAGAGACAGAGACTGAGTTATTGGGATAGACACTATATCATGTTCTAGACTTAGTTGAATGTTCGCTGAATGAAAGGACCGTATCACTATGAGCTCTATATTACAGGGAGTTTGTATAGTCCTCGCAAACGTCCTTATATATTAAGTTTGTCTGGAGAATCGTCTAGGGATTCGCTAAGACCTTAATTTGATTAGTGCTTAATATATAAGGCCCTATGGGTCACACAACAAGTGATTATACCTTCCGATTGAATTGTTAGAATGAATTAAATATTATTAATTGGATTAAATAATATTTAATTCGTAATACTGAAAATGAATTAAATATTAATTAGATTAAACATATTTAATTCATGAAGCTGAAGGAGAGTTCTATTTGATAGAATTAATTAAGTAAGATAAATTAGATTTATCATACTTAATTAAGATGTATTTATTATTAAATAAAGTAGATATTTTCTTTTGTAATTTGGAATTAAAAGAAAAGTAAACAAAATAAATATTAATATATAATAATTAGAAAGTGGCGTGCAGCCACATCTCAATTATTATTATTATTATTTTGTTTTGGTTTATCTACTTATTTAATTAATTAGGAGTATTGGTCCTAGTAGGATTAGAACTCATTAATTAGAAAGACTTTCATTGTGATTGGGAAACTAGTTTCGAACTAGTATAAATACATCCTTCTCCTTCATAGTTTGTAGACCAGTTTTTAGATTCAGTATTACCAGTTTATTTCCCCGCAAAGAGATTTCCTAGCCTTTCTCTTAGGGAGATCTATCCGTTCTTTCGGAAAGGAGAAATCACGTGGATACCAAAGGTCAAGAATTATCACCGCTAGACTGGAAGATCTGTAAGTTCTAACTCAGATCTTTTATTATTGTTATATTCGTTGTTTTGTCATAATCAGGGAAGATCTGTTTGGGAAAATTTTAAACTTCCGCTGCCGTACTTTCGAGGTACGTTACATCAATTTCCTAACAGTGGTATCAGAGCCAAACTGATTCTAATGACATTACACGAATTTTGTAGATATACAGACTATCTATTTTCGTGGATCTAAATACATTATTCTCAGATTATGTTTCCGATCAATGATTGTTTTTCGAAGTAATTATATTTTGATTTTAGAAATTGAAATATGAATTGTAATTGAACTGGACGACAGTCTTTTCGGATCTACAATTTGTTGTCTCTACGTTTTGAACGATCAACCATGACGACCGACCTTCAATCGATTTTCTATGCGTTTTTTTTTTCTGTCCTTGCAAAACATGGCCGCCATTAATGGCGATTAAAATTCTGCAAAATCGTTCTCTATGTTTGGAGCGCCTCCAGACGAGATTCGAACGGGAATGTAAAGACCAATCGACCTCTTGCTTAGTCATCGCCGTTCTAGTTGCACCGAAACCACCACGGACATCGACGGTGAGGATAAGCGATGGGGCTGCAGGTTAACAACGATTCCACTACGAAGCCTTGCAGCTGCGATTTGTTTTTGGTTTATGGGCTTACTTTAGAAGTTAGAATAAAATCAAGGACCCACTACAATTTAATTAAAGTCCTAAACTTTGGCAATTGTGCACTAATTCATACGGAGCACTAATCTAGGCCGTATATACAGAGTCTAATTCCATTAGATGTGGAAGTTGTGAAAGTCCTGATTCTAATGTAACTTGGTTTTCTATATACGTAGTTAAACACTACGTATCAAAATTAATCTTAATTGCTTTGATTAGTTATCTAATAGACATAAGTAAGTTTAATTTTATCTAACTACGTATTGTTGTTTTTTAAGCATGCTTATACTTTAATTGTTTGACTGTTTAATATATTTATAAATTAGATTTATATTGCATGCTTTAATTTATCTGTTTGAGTTAAATCTCATCAACATATTATTTGATAATATGTTTAGGCATCTTGATTAAATAATTTTATACTCCGCTAAACGTTCCCCATAAATTAAAATTTAAGTCTTATCCGGGATAATGACATCACCCATCATAATTAAATTAGTAGAAATATTTTTTCGTTGAAGAATATTTCACCCAAGTATTTATTCCATTCGACAAAATATAGAACTAATTTATAGGTACAATTGTTTGTGATCGTGTGATGGTTTTGACTTACTTAAATTAGCTCGAGTCGCCCAAGCGTCAGTGTTAATTTAGGGATGTCGATCAATTTAAAAAAAAAAAAAATTGATCAACCGAGAATTGCTTGGACGCAATTGGTCTAGGGACCTACCCATTATATTATTGCAGTGATCAGCCCAAGCTGGGACTGTAATAGTATGAATGTGGATCTTGGCCACTATGATTGTGAAAACAATCCATGTTCTTTTTTATTGGGGTCAAAGAGCATGTAAAAATAGTGGGAGCTAAATAATTAAAAGTCCATATTATTTAGTTAACTAGATGTGATCATAGGAATTAATATATGATTTTAATTTCATTCTATTTGAACTTCTTTAGACTTTTAGGAATGTCGAATTTATCATTGAGAAGTATCCTGGATACATGCAAGCTTACTGGACCAAACTTTCTTGACTGGGAAAGAAATGTGCGTTTAGTTCTTAGACAAGAAAATATTGAGTATGTGTTAGACACACCGGTACCCAAGATTCCTGATGCCAACTCTCCTGAGTTTGCCACGTTTGACCTAACTGCTCGAGAGAAACACGTCACTAATGCTAAAACTGTGCAATGTGTTATGTTGGCTGCAATGTCTATGGAGTTGCAAAGGCAACACGATAGGATGAGCGCCTTCGAGATGCTTGAACACTTGAAAAGTCTGTTTGATTCAGAAAGTCAGACTCTAGAGTATGAACTTCTGACAGACATTTTCAAGTGTAGGCTTCAAGAGGGTGGCAACGTGTCTGAGCACGTCCTCAAAATGATTGGCTTAATTGAAAGAGTTGCTACCACCGGAATTAAGTTTGAGGATCGTGTCTCAGCTGCTATCATCCTATATTCGCTTCCGAGTTCATTTACTAACTTCATTGTGAATTATAATTTGAACAAAACGAAAGCGACCATGCCTGAACTCCATAACATGCTCAAGTCTTATGAAGTCTCAACCTCTAAAGGAAAGACTGTTCTTATGGTAAGCTCTAATGCTAAGTCTCGTTCTAAGAACAAGAATAAGCAAAAGAAGAAAGGTAAGGTTGGACCTACTCCTACAGCTCTGAAGCCTAAAGGTGGAGGTCATATGAAGCCAAAGGTTGCAAAGGATGTTTGCCTCTACTGCAAAGAGAAGGGGCATTGGAAGAGAGATTGTGAGTTGTATAAGGCTAATCTAGCCAAAGCACCGGGTGCTTCAAGCTCAGGTATTTTTATCATTAAATAAATATGTCTATAACTAACTCTCATTGTTAAAGTATTAGATACAACTTATGGCTTACACATTTGTAAAAATGTGCAGAAGCCTGAGAAGCAGTGTAGCAGTTGGACTGGGTAAAATTGACCTACGCGTGAAGGTTGGAGCAAAAGTTGCTGCTGAACGTGATAGGACCTTATAGTTTAGATTTGCCCAGTGGTTTTAGATTAGAATTAAATAATTGTTATTTTATTCCTTCTACTACCAAGAAGATTATTTCCATTCATATGTTAGACATTAAAAGATTTATGTTTCCATTTTGCTAATAATAATTGTTATTTTCATAAAATGGTGTAGTTGTGAAAATGCTTTTCTTATGAATGATTAATATTCAATCGACATATTAGATATTAAATGGATAAAATAAAAGGATCTCGATTAAGTAATCAGAAAATTACTACCTATCTATGACATTGCAAACTTGGTCAAATTAATGAAACAAGAATAGCAACGTTAAATGAATTAGATTATTTAACACCATTTGTTTTTGAGTCATATGGAAATTGCGAATCTTGTCTTTCAAGCAACTTGACTAATAATCCTTTTCTAGGAAAAAGGATAGCAAGCCAAAGAGTACTTAAGTAAAATTTCTGATTTATTTAAAAGGTCAAAGAATTCGGTCATAATGAACTCCTCCAGAACACCTTAGAAGACTGGCGTTTCTGTAAGGAGAAATAGGGCTTTGTTAGACGTGGCTAGATCTATGATGAATTCGTTTTCTCTTCCAAACATTCTTTTGAGGGTACACGCTATAAATCTCAACATACATTCTAAATAGTTTGATTAGTGCAAAATGTACTATATGAGTTATAGTATAATAAAAGACATTTTCTTCACATATTAAATATGGGTTGCCCTACAACTGTAAAGAAATGTGCACTAATCAAATTGAAAGCTGAAGTAACATAGAGAATGAAGATTTGTTAGATTGTCTAATGAAGGATTCAATGGGAGAATTAAGTTGAAGAATGTCTCTAGGAGGATATCCTTCAACTAGTGGGAGTAATATAGGAAGCGCTTCGCACTAGCAAGTGATTCTTATGAAGAAAGTAATGACATGGTTGTCATTCCTTCTGCACCTAACTCTCCCTCTCTGAGTATAGCACCAGAAAACTCTCTAAGCATCGGATAGTCCAATGAAAGAGAACCTCTTCACGATCAGAATGAACAGCCTGAACAAAACGCAAAACATTTAATTATGTGGGTCTACTAGGACCCGTCATGAACTAACTAGGTTTGGCTTCCTCATGGAGGATCATGATGATGTTAAGATTCCTGATACGGATGAACCTGAGACCCACATAGAAGCAATATTTGATGTTGATTCATAGAGGTGGCGAGAAGCCATAAAATCTAAAATGGACTCGATCTGTATCAATCAAGTATGGAACTTGGTTGACTTGCCTGTTGGGTTAGACCCATTGGATGCAAAATGATTTTCAAGGAGAAAATTAATGCTGAAGGCAAGGTGAAAACATACAAAGCTAGGCTAGTGACTAAAGGTTATATTCAAAGAAAAGGAATTGACTATAGTGATACCTATTCGCCAATTGCAAAACTCAAGTCCATTTGGATTTTGCTTGTTATAGCTGCTCAGTATGATAATGTGATTTGACAAATGGATGTCAACACCCCTTTCCTTTATGGAAACCTCAAGGAGGAGGTGTACATGGTACAACCTGAAGGTTTTATATCCATACCAAATTCTAATTCAATATGTTAATTTGAGAAATCTAATTATGGGCTAGAACAAGCATCTAGGAGTTGAAATATCATTGTTTAGAGTGCGCAACAAGGATAGCGTGGTCTTTATAATCATATATGTTGATCATAGAGAATGATATCCCCTCATTGAAGTCAATGAAAGAATGGTCACCCAAAATCTTCATGAATATCTTTTGTCTATGGTAGACAGAGAGAACTAGTAGAATTTAATTATTCTAGCACTAGTTTCATGTATGATAAGAAAGACTACGAGTCACAGTCAGTATACGTTTTTAGTCTCAATGTAATAGTAATGCTAGTAAATTTGACAACTAGAGCCTAGTAAATTGTTGCATTTGATGCAACATAGGTAAGCGTTTAGATACGTTAGTTCCTTAAAGAAATAAGGGTAGTTCCTAGCGACAGTTATCCAATAATTGTTATTGTGACTGTACCGGTGCATTTGCACAAGCTAAGGAACTAAGATGCAAACTAAGGAACTAAAAATTACCAGTATGCTATCATGTTTTTATAACAAATAGCAAGATGAGAAGTTGCAATAGAATGCCTTCCCGTAGAGGACAATTTAGCTGGCCCTTTCACCAAACCTTTAAGATTCGAGAAACACACTAAACTTTTGAGAGTCTAGGTGTTAGACGCATCGGTGATTGGCACTAGGCCAAGTGGGAGATTGTTAGTATATATGTCCTAGCGACAATCACTTTTTAGAGATATATGTACTTGATCACATTCAGTTTTATATATTTGATATATACGGTATTACACATTCATGATTAAGCATTTCGATTGTCAATGTCTTATTCATAATTGTGTTCCCTTGGACTTATGTTGTCAATAAGTAAGTGAGAGCTTATATGATAAAACATAAGGTCCTAAAAAGGCCCCAATCAATGATCATCAAAAATGGGATATTGATGATATGCGATAAGATTGGTATGTGGACTGCATCATACTTTTAGAAAGTATAGTTGATCTCACGACTATGAGTTCCTGTAATTCATGATGGTCACATAGATATTTTAGAGAATATTGGCATACCCACCGAGAAACCATTTGATAAGTTCTATTCATGTGTCTATGGGATTATCGGCGTATAGAGTAGTGTAATAGTCCTCCGACTTGAGGTCAATACGTACTACATGTGTGGAGTGATGTACTTTGACCATGACCAACGCTTGCACTCCAATCGGGGTAGATACGGCATGTGTTGGGTGCATCACGAAGCACATGGAGTCGTAGTTGAGCCAAGAAAGGATTCATTCCTCATAATAGATTAAGAGAGAACATTCTACTTCTCATATCTAGATGGATCATAAAGTCATTGGCCAATGCAAAGATATATTCGTTTTGGATATCGAATATGATCGTTATGGATCATCTAGAAAGATTGAGAGACAGAGACTGAGTTATTGGGATAGACACTATATCATGTTCTAGACTTAGTTGAATGTTCGCTGAATGAAAGGACCGTATCACTATGAGCTCTATATTACAGGGAGTTTGTATAGTCCTCGCAAACGTCCTTATATATTAAGTTTGTCTGGAGAATCGTCTAGGGATTCGCTAAGACCTTAATTTGATTAGTGCTTAATATATAAGGCCCTATGGGTCACACAACAAGTGATTATACCTTCCGATTGAATTGTTAGAATGAATTAAATATTATTAATTGGATTAAATAATATTTAATTCGTAATACTGAAAATGAATTAAATATTAATTAGATTAAACATATTTAATTCATGAAGCTGAAGGAGAGTTCTATTTGATAGAATTAATTAATTAAGATAAATTAGATTTATCATACTTAATTAAGATGTATTTATTATTAAATAAAGTAGATATTTTCTTTTGTAATTTGGAATTAAAAGAAAAGTAAACAAAATAAATATTAATATATAATAATTAGAAAGTGGCGTGCAGCCACATCTCAATTATTATTATTATTATTATTTTGTTTTGTTTTATCTACTTATTTAATTAATTAGGAGTATTGGTCCTAGTAGGATTAGAACTCATTAATTAGAAAGACTTTCATTGTGATTGGGAAACTAGTTTCGAACTAGTATAAATACATCCTTCTCCTTCATAATTTGTAGACCAGTTTTTAGATTCAGTATTACCAGTTTATTTCCCCGCAAAGAGATTTCCTAACCTTTCTCTTAGGGAGATCTATCTGTTCTTTCGGAAAGGAGAAATCACGTGGATACCAAAGGTCAAGGATTATCACCGCTAGACTGGAAGATCTGTAAGTTCTAACTCAGATCTTTTATTATTGTTATATTCGTTGTTTTGTCATAATCAGGGAAGATCTGTTTGGGAAAATTTTAAACTTCCGCTGCCGTACTTTCGAGGTACGTTACATCAATTTCCTAACACCACAATCATGATATGGTGTTGAAGCTACAAAATACATCATATTTATAGTCATATAAAGGAGTATGTATCTGTGTACTAACTTATCACAGCTAGCAGCGAGCCAGCGAGTTGTTTGCATGTACATCACAATCTTTCTTTTACAATGCATTACCTAGAATTAAATTTTGGAATTGCTTGTTTGTGATGTGCTTGGACAACCCACCGCTTGGGTATTTATATTGGCAGATGAGAGTCTCATATCTTGCTATTGGGTATTAACCAATGGTAAAATATATTACTCAATCTTTATTGAGATGTTGTAGTACAAATATTTAATGATTGTGTGGCTCAAGGATAACATTCAATGTTTGTGTGGCTCGAGGTACCTTTTCATTGATTAGCTCACTTTTCGAAATTGAGGAATAATTAACAGCAAACATATTATCTTTATTGAGCCATTCAATTTGTTTCTTGAGCCACACAAAATGAAGCATTGGACATTGAACCTCCATTAAATGAAAGCTGCAATCCACAGAATCTGTCACCCGATCCGTCGCTGCACCCATCGGAACCAGACCCAATCCATTACTGTACAGTGTTTGGGCGGGAACACTGTACAGTTTTTCTCTTGGTTTTGTATAATAGAAGATGATTGGAAATTACCCCTCCTTAGGAAAAAAACTCCATTTTTCCCGTATTGCACTAAAGCTAGAATGGTAGATCCTATTCTCCGCTCCTCACATTCACAAGTTAGAGTTTTATAAAATTCTAAGTTATATTTTTCAAAACAGATTACTTAATTTGCCTGAGCTATTCAACTATAAACTATCCAAGTCATCAAACATTCAAACGTAACCAAAGGTAGTAAAATCAGTTACCTTTTCTTATCGGATTTCTTAATTTATAATTTTGATACGCTTTTCATTATTTTATAATTCTTTTTTTTTCAACGGTATAATATATTTCTTTTAGTGACTTTATGTACTTTTATTGTGATTGTGATCCCTTTTTAGGGATATATTTAAGGGTTGATTTGTGGTATTTTTTGTGCATTTATTAAATATAAAGCCTAATTTCCGTTCAAAAATATATATATAAAGCATCATTTGTGTGATTTGCACCGGGCCTCCTAATTTATAAAGTCGGTCCAGGGTATATACTGTGCTTATATATCCTCAAGTTGATGATCTAATACTAGGTATTAGGTTAATCAAGATTTTGGTTAATATATGTTTGTCGTACCTTTTTACTGATCTAATATTAGGTTAATCAAGATTTTGATTAATATGTTTGCCGTACCCTTTTACTGATCTAAAATATTAGGTTAATTAAGATTTTGGTTAATGTGTTTGTCGTACCTTTTTACTGATCTAATATTAGGTTAACCTCATTTACTTGCAGTATAAAATCAGATAATTTTGGTTAATAAAATATTTGTTGAATAACTGGTTTTGTCTCGTGCGTTGCCTCGGGTGCAACTCTCATATGAAATATTTAGTTTATAATTTTGTGTGTGTATGAAATATATCTTTCCTATGAACTTTGTAATAATTCTGAATTTCTCATTGCCAAAAGCATTGAGATATTTATTAATTTGATATAATATTATTATATACTATCTCCGTCTCATTAAGATTGGGATAAGAGAATGTGGCACGATTATTAAGAAAAGTGGATTTGTGTGGTTGATATTAAATTGATAAAGTAAGAATAAAGTAAAAATAATTTAGAGTCATACAAACTTTACCAAATTTGGTATGAGACAATCTTAATGAGATTTCCCGAAAAGGTAAAACGGGACAATCTTAATGGGGCAGAGGGAGTAATATATAGTAATAGAGAAGTTGGGATCCGTAATACATTAGAATAACTAAATGGAAAAAAGTGAAAGACTATGCTTCCAAATTCTGGAAAACCTCTCTATAGACAACATTCATGCATGGTCTTGGATCGGAGGAAAATCTATGATCTATAGAGTGAATCAAAATCTTCGATCCTTCTTTGCTCTTGACATGGCAATATATAATTGACCGTGAGTGAGGACATTTTTCTCAAGATATAGTCCGACCTGAGATAAAGACTGACATTGGCTCTTGTTGATGCTCATAGCAAAGCATGCCATAACCGGGAATTGTTTCCTTTGAAAATAAAAAGGCAGTGTTACGTCTGATGGAGATAACGACACTCTGGGAATGTGAATACTGGCCCCCATATTTCATCCAGTGATGATCTCTACCTCTAGCACATGTTTTTCGAGTTTGGTGAGACTCAACCTGGTTCCATTACATAATCCCGTCGGCTGATCTATATTTCTCAAGAGCATAATGGGAGCACCAACCTTTAGATGCAATTCGTGATCAGGCAACCCCGAGATTGACACACTATTAAGAAATTCTGGTGTATGCATGTCACTCTCACGACACAAACCAATATCTGAACTAATAATGCTATCTGAGTTGTGATACGTGACTTGGTCACCAGGAATCCAAGATAGGATGTAGTCATTTATTTGGCGATTAGCGAACCACATCTAAAGTAGGTGCAAGTATCGTTCTTTCCTGCATGTAAGTTGGATCACTAAGGTGTTCTTGCAGGTTAGGATAAGTGCTATTAACGATAGCTACTAGGTAGTTTATTGACCGGGCTAAACTTGCAAGGGTACAAGTGCCGATATAGTAATAAATTCCGGTAAAATACCGGGTCGAATCCACAAGGAAACGTTGTTTAATTCAAGTCCGAGAGTAGATAGCTTTAAATGAAGAAATGAATAAAGTGCAGGGATTTTGATTTGTGTTTTATATTTTTGGTTTTTTCACTTTTTTTTCAAGAAGATAATTGTTGACCAATATTGAGTTTAAGATGAATAATAACAACAACTAAGACTTCGGGAATCACTTAAATGCTTTACTAGGGTTGAATATTAGTTCTTTGCCAATAATTATGAATACGATGTCGCTAATATATTCTCAACTCCGGTTAAGGCAGCGAGGGCGTAGTTTTTGTTACGTGTAAGTCCCGTTACGGCTTACATTCATCTACCGAAAACCCCGTTGAATATCAAGACATCACACCTGTATCATATAAGACCGGATATATTTCTATTCTCGGTACTATATATGTTTATCCTTTAATGTTCATAGTTTAGACTTCAACGTTAATTGCAGGTATAAACTAAATTTAACATACTTCTATGTTGTACATCATAGTCATAAACAATCAATATATAAAGGATAAATCACAATTTATTGGTTTAGAACTTTTATCAAACACCTAGTGGGCATAGAAGTTCATCCCTAGCCTTAGCTAAGAATTTAGCCTCTAATGCTCATATTAATTACAAAGGTGTAACGAAGAACAAGGAAATATAATAACATACAAAAAAAATTATCTAGAACCAATTGTAGAGGAGAGAAATAGCTTCTTCTCTAAAAGAACTTCAAGAAAAATAGCAAGAACAAATATAAAAATAAGGAATTAATCTATGGAATGGAATGTGTTTGTATGATGAATTGAGGGCTTTATATAGGCTAAAGAATGACATCTTTTAGTCTATTCGAACCCAACAATGAGGTATGGAAGCAATATTTGATTAGCATTGAGGAAGATGGGGTTTTCCCATCAATAATCAGCTTGCACGATGCTGTGTTTTAGCATAAAATCGACCCAACCGGCGCCGGTTGGTCAGATGACCGGCCCCGGTTGAAAACAGGCTCATTTGTGCGAGAAAAAATGTTCCGACCGGTGCCGGTTAAAGACTGACCGGCGCCGGTTGCTGCGCCCAAAAATGTACTTCATTTCTCTTCCTCCGAAATGGATAAAAAAGTGTCAGTTTTTGTACCGGGATTTTGGGGATGTTCCGCTACGAATTAGGACATGATTCCTTCACCAAAGTTGTAGCTAATAACGTCTTCTATCCGTCAAAACTTGAATGACGTGTTTTTAGCCATCCAATCAAACGTTATGAATAAAACGCTGAGAGGTATGCATCCTGAAATCCCACCAGCGACATCTGACTTTATTTGTTGATTGAGTCTTGTTCCTTTCATATTCTGGCCATGACTTCTTCATAACATTTGTACCTTATTGAGTTAACATTCACATGAAATTCGAATCGAGTGATTTCGTGTTCTATACAATAAGTTATACTCGAATTTTGGGCAGGACGTCATCCTCTTGGTCCAAATAACTCTTCATCGCAATGGTTTATGCTCTAACTCTCATTCTCAAGATATTTTCCCAATTTCTCTTCTTTTCTTCAACAAATACTTATAAATACTTATGTTAAACACAAGTAAATATAACGGCTATCAAATCCCCCCACACTTGAGCATTGCTTGTCCTCAAGCAATTTCTTTGTAATGATGTACAATTAGAAAAGAAACTAAACCATGCAAATTAAAAGTTTAATAAGATGTTAAAAATTAGATATAAACTCTTTAATCTTTCTCGGGCCAAAAACCTTTTTCTATTACTCAAAATAATTGTATTTAAGATTAAGAAATATATTTTAACAATTGATGGGTTTATTTTGTGACAATTTGGGCAATGTGTGGGTATGTCGGTGTTTTTTTTTGTGGACTGACTGACAGCTTGATTTTGTAGAGAAGGCTATTCTAGGAGAACATGAGTTTTTTTTTTCTTATGTATATAAACTCTTTTTTTGTTCTCCGTAATTATATATCTAGATTGTCAGAAATGAGGAGAATCCGACAATAGAGTGATTTAGAGTTGGGATGAAACTTTTATTTTGAATTTGCACTCTATGCACATTTGTATGGATTTGGAAAATTGTCACAAATTTGAGTGAAAGTGGTGGTTTCAAGATTAATAAATATTTTAATTAATCTAAAAATACATTTTTGTGAGTAAAAGAAAATCTTTCTCAACCAAAACCCTTAAAAGAGAGAATATAAAAAAAATAACCTTCCTAGAAAAAATTTAATTTGCAAAGAAAAGTTTCTCAACTAATTATTCACCCCCCCCCCCCCCCCCCCACACTTGATTTACATTGTCCTCAATGTAGATTGGAGAATGCAATGCAAGATGAAATCTTCAATAGTGGAATGAGATGTCTTTGAGAGAAGAAAATGCATGATACTTGAGCTGAGATCGATGTTTTTTTTGTTTATTTTTTTTATTTTTTTGATTTTTTTTTATTTGTTTTTTTTTTTTTTATTTTTTTGATTTTTTTTGTTGGGTTGCCTCCCAATTAGTGCTTAGTTTAACGTCATAGGCCGGACGAACGTACCTCTTTTAAGGTGGTGGATGTGATGCTTTTCTCCGGTAGAATTTGATCATTGTGCCTCCTTTCATCGGGTAGAGTTTCGGGAGAACTTCGTTGTTCGTTGGTGTGATCTCGAGTACGTCTTCGGGGTGTGTTGGAGGATCCTCGGGCCCAAATATTTGTGCCTTCTTGATGTCCATGATGTTTATGGCCTTGGGAGATGTGAAACGGTTTGTGTTGTACTCCATGTTTTGAGTTGGAGTGGATTGTGTCTTCCATACATGGAATGTTTCATCATCTCCTCCCACTCTTAGCTTTACCGTGTCCGCTTGTACATCAATGACGGTTGCGGAAGCGGCCAAAAATAATCTTCCAAGGATGATGGGGATCTCCATCTCTTCCATGTCCAAAACAAGAAAATCAATCAGGAAATAGAATTTTCCAACTTTGACAAGAACATCCTCCATGATGCCTATTGGATAGCGGATTGTTCTATCCGCTAATTGTAGGATGACCGTTGTTGGTTGGAGTTCCCCCACACTTAGCTTTTTAAACAGGGAGTAAGGCATAAGATTTATGCTAGCACCAAGGTCACAAAGGGACCTTACCTCCCTGAATTTTCCAATAGAGCTTGGAATAGTGAAACTTCTGGGGTCTTTTAGTTTTGGAGGAAGTTTGTTTTGAATAATGGCACTACATTCCTCCGTTAGTGCCACTGTTGTGAATTCCTCTAAGCTCTTTTTATTGGAGATGATACCTTTAAGGAATTTTGCAAATGATGGAATCTCCGCAATGGCTTCCGCAAAAAGGTATGTTGATGCTTAATTTCTTGAAAATGTCAAGAAATTTCTTGTATTTCTTATCATCTCCTTTCTTCTTCAATTTTGTGGATAGGGAATTGGAGGAACATATTGAGCCATAATATGTGGTAATGGTGTATGTGTACCCTCCCCTTGCCCCTCCGGTGTACTTCTCCTCTCCGGCATCTTGGGGTCCTCCGTTTGCCTCCCACTTCTTGTGGTAATGGCCATGACGCTTTCCCTTGGGTTGATTTCAGTGGTTGTAGGGAATTGACCTTGCTATCTAGAACTCACTTTTTGGGCGAGTTGCCCATTTGAACTTCAAGATTTCGGATGGATGCCTTGGTATATTGCTCGATGGTGTCAATGTGTTGGTTGAGCTTCATATTTTGATCTTCAAAGCGAAGATCCAACTTGGTGAATTGAGAGTGGATATTCCCAATAGATGCTTCCACTCTACTACGGTTCTCTTCATTTTGGGCCTTCATGCTTGTCATGCTCTTGGATACGAATTGCATCATATCCTCTAAGGTAGTCTCCTTAGGTTGCCCAAAATTAGGTGCTCCTGATTGGGGTTGTAGCTTCCAATTGCTCCCTTGGTTCCACCTTTGTTGATTAGAAGGATTCTTGTTTCCCCGGTTTCCATAAGAGTTCATGAAATTTACCTCCTCAAGATGTTGAGATAAATTACCTTTCGGGCTTTGAATGCTCTCCACATTAGCTATTTGCTTGACACCTCCCAACACGGCTTGAAGGGATGTTTGAAATTTTTGTTCAATTTTCGACTCCATTTGTTCAAGTCTTTTGTTGATCGCGGTGGTGATAAAGATTTCATTCATCCTGACCACCTTGTAATCGCCTCCTTGAAGTTGAGGATTTGAGGCAATGGATCCGATGATTCGAAGTGCCTCGGTTTCATTCTTGTTTCCAATGTAGCCCTCGGCTCGATTGTCTACAATGGCTTGACAATGTGCATTCAAACCATTGTAGAACGTGTCAATTTGAAGATCAATGGGAATGCGGTGGTGTGTGCATTCCCTTAGTAATGATTTGAAACGTCACCATGCGTCTTGAAAGAGCTCACCATTTTGTTGTTTGAAATTGAAAATGCGTTGTCTAAGCTCTTGAGTCATGGTGGGCGTGTAGTATTTAGACATGAAGGCATTGTATATACCTTCACATGTTGTGTAGCTTGCCGGAGCTTGCTCTAGGAACCATCCTCTTGCTGCTCCTTTGAGAGTATATGGGAAGCATTTGAGTTTGAGTTGATCCTCCGCCAAGCCATTTCTAGGGATTTCTTGAATGAATCAGTAGAATTCGGTGATGAAGTTGAGTGGATTTTCCCCTAGTGAACCATGAAACTGAGGCATAGCGTTGAAGTAGCTTTGCCTTAGCTCATAGTCCCTTGCTTCTTCGCTCAATGTGATGCACGATGGCGTAGCGGCCACCACGGGTCTTTTCCTCTCATTCAATGTTGGCATCATCTTTGCTTCTTTTATTTCCCTCTGGTTGTGTTTGAAAGTTCTTTCTATTTCCATATCAATAGGTTCAAGATGTTTAGAACCTTGACTTCTCAAATGCATTCAAACACAAAGGATAGGCTACACACATGAAATGAAAAGTACCACAAGAACAAGTGAAAAGCAATGGGAAGGGAAAAATTCAGGATTTTAATTTTTTAATTTTTTTATTGTTTTAGACTTTATTAAACAAGACCGTTTCCCCGGCAACGGCACCAAAAACTTGACCGGGTTAAACTTGCAAGTGTACAAGTGCCGATATAGTAATAAATTCCGGTAAAATACCGGGTCGAATCCACAAGGAAACGTTGTTTAATTCAAGTCCGAGAGTAGATAGCTTTAAATGAAGAAATGAATAAAGTGCAGGGATTTTGATTTGTGTTTTATATTTTTGGTTTTTTCACTTTTTTTCAAGAAGATAATTGTTAACCAATATTGAGTTTAAGATGAATAATAACAACAACTAAGGCTTCGGGAATCACTTAAATGCTTTAATAGGGTTGAATATTAGTTCTTTGCCAATAATTATGAATACAATGTCGCTAATATATTCTCAACACCGGTTAAGGCAGCGAGAGTGTGGTTTTTGTTACGTGTAAGTCCCGTTACGGCTTATATTCATCTACCGAAAACCCCGTTGAATATCAAGACATCACACTTGTATTATATAAGACCGGATATATTTCTATTCTCGGTACTATATATGTTTATCCTTTAATGTTCATAGTTTAGACTTCAACGTTAATTGCAAGTATAAACTAAATTTAACATACTTCTATGTTGTACACCATAGTCATAAACAATCAATATATAAAGGATAAATCACAAATTATTGGTTTAGAACTTTTATCAAACACCTAGTGGGCATAGAAGTTCATCCCTAGCCTTAGCTAAGAATTTAGCCTCTAATGCTCATATTAATTACAAAAGTGTAACTAAGAACAAGGAACTATAATAACATACAAGAAAAATTACCTAGAACCAATTGTAGAGGAGAGATATAGCTTCTTCACCAAAAGAAATTCAAGAAAAATAGCAAGAACAAATATAAAAAATGGGAATTAATCTATGGAATGGAATGTGTTTGTATGATGAATTGGGGGCTTTATATAGGCTAAAGAATGACATCTTTTAGTCTATTCGAACCCAACAATGAGGTATGAAAGCAATATTTGATTAGCATTGAGGAAGATGGGGTTTTCCCATCAAGAATCAGCTTGCACGATGCTGTGTTTTAGCAGAAAATTGACCCAACCGGTGCCGGTTGGTCAGATGACCGGCCCCGATTGAAAATAGGTTCATTTGTGCGAGAAAAAATGTTCCGACCGGCATGACTAGCACAATTTGCCGCAAGTCTCCTCCGAGAACAACAACCTTCCCTCCAAACGGTCGATTTTGATTATCTAGATCACTCGTGTTCATGATATTTTTCAAAGTCCTATCTAAAGCCTCCAAATAATGTATGTGCACCATTGACGCTTCGTCCCATATAATTAGGGATGTGGAGTGGAGGAGCTTTGCCTTGGGAATTTCTTGGTTAATATTACAACTCGAGTTTTCAAATGTGCTCAGTGGGATACAAAATATGGAATGTGTTGTCCTACCTCTAGGCAATAGTAATGACGCTATTCCACTTGACGCAACTGCAAGAACAATGTTTCCTTCACTCCTAATAGATGTTGCCACAGTATTCCATAGAAACGTTTTTCCAATTCTACCATATCCGTAGACAAAGAAAAGCCCTACATAAAAGAGGAAGTATGATTCACTACGTGACAACAGTTTTATTGTAAATATAATAAAATTTATATATTTATTTTCAATTTAACAATTCTATACTAACACATTGGTTGAAAATAAAAGATTGCATTTACCTCTGGTGTTTGCACGCACAACATTAATGATGTCCTTGTAAATACACTTTTGCTCATCAATTAACTGGTCAATGAGATGTGGTAGGTGTTATGCCAGGTCTTCTCTGTCATACTCCATCTCTTCATTTTTAAGTGCATTTTAGCATACCTTACATACCTTGCATCCAGTTTAGGCATACCTTCGAAATTTGCAAGACTCTTTCTGTTCCTTTGTAATGTTCTTTCAATATCTATAAGACATTTATTCTTGGAGTCATGTTATGCTCTCTGCCTGCATTGACATAGAGTAATTATTGAGACACTATGTGAGTGTTTTATTTTATAGTTAGATTTAAAAATAATTTTAATCACTTTACATGCACGTTTTAAACCTCTCAAAAGATATCTCTCTACTTCTAGCCATTTAGGGTTACATGTGAAAGTTATAAAAAGGTCATGGTTACCACACTTACAAACAATGGCCACCGCATCCTAACAATTATGAATCATGTACCTTGCTACGCTAGTAAAAGAAGACGGTAGTATTATTCGTTTTCCTTGGGCATGTGGGTTTGTTTCTCCCCTTACAGTTGCATCTGTCAGGCCTTTGTACATATCAGTTTTTAGCTTCACCTAATTGTTTCTTAGAAATGAGAGTCTTTCCGATTCAATCATTGTATAAGCATCAACAATGAACTGTTGAAGGAGTCTCCTTGATTTAAGGATTGTACGGTACTCATAGTCCCTTGATTGAAGCCTATATGAACAAAAGTCACACATGCTTAATTGTTCCCTTTTACCAGCCGTGCTCATCATCTCCGAGTTTCTATACTTGATGCCTGGCCTATATACATCCTCAGCATAAGGGAATAGCAATGAATATTGCAAAGTTAGATAAGATGGGTGTGTGTCATTAATCCTTTGTAGGAGTCTTTCTTTTGTTTGTATTATGATGTCCCTGGGATGAATGTCTCCTTCAAAATCACCAACAATTGGAGTTGCAACTTCTGTTGCACGTGGTAGATTGCTTAAATACTACTCCCTCCGTCCCGCTAACAATGGGACAAGAGGGAGTGACACGCAAATTAATAAAAAGTAGTTTATGTGGTTGCTATTGAATTGATAAAGTAAGAATAAATTAAGAATGATTTAGAGCCACACAAACTTTACCAAATTTGGTATAGGACAATCTTAGTGGGACGGACCGATAAAGTAAAATGGCACAATCATAACGGGACGGAGGTAGTAATATAATTTTGCTCAGGGTTTTTGACACTCGAGATGGTAAGCAAATGCTCTTGGTCCAAATGATTCAACACATGCTGGATACGCATAATGAACATGCAAAGACTTTTCGAATGGCAAAAGACATGTTCAGTAATGCTCCAGATGCACAAGTAATGCCTCATACGTCTAGGCATGAATTTAATATGTTATGTGGTGATACAGTTAGTGGGTTATGAGGATTTATGTTAAATCTGCCTTGATATGGGAATCCCATGCTTATCTACTAAGTCATGCAGTCATAAGTCATGCGGTGATACAGTTAGTCGGTTATGAGGGTTTCATGCTAAATCTGCGTATATACTAGTCTTATTTATATATGCCTTGATTCAATTTAAATGGTAAACAATTATGGGAAAAATCTGAAAGCTGTCAATTTCAATTATTGTACTCAATTGCAATTTAGGTAGAAACCAATTTCAATTGCAATACAGTGTATAACATGTAAAATATTTTTAATAATTTTCACTTTTTTAAAACCCGATAGGCCATACACGTGATTTTACCAGATTTAGGGGAACAATTGTCAGATTTTACTAATAAATAGAAACCATACACGTAAAGAGAGGGTACCAAGCCAAAACCTCTCCCGAAGAGACATACCTCTTCCAAATACATGATCCAAAAGCAAAAGCAATTACAAAAATTAAAGATTACATATGATAGCAAATGTATTAAAGAGGAAGCGGCCTAGCACAGCTGGTCGCCGACTCACTCTCCCTTACGGGAGGTCTCGGGTTCAAAACTCAATGGAGTGAGTTTCAGCCTAGATTACTCCAGGCTCCCCCAGCCCCCCTCCCCCAGACGCCCCCTGGAGTAAAAAAACGCATATGTATTAAAAATCTAGTAAAAAGCCTTTCTTATTTTGAAAGAGGTAAAAAGCCTTTCTAACTAAATCATGATTTGGGCCGAGTGTTGAGCAGCAAGATTGTGGGCCGTCCAATTTGCTTCGTGAAAGACATGGCGGACCGAAATATTTTTGGTTTCCGACAAAATTCTGAATGAGTTAAGTTGGTCCGCCCATTTTCCTTGTTGATTGCATGATATCATCTTTAGCACACTACCAAAAAAACTCATTATAGGCTCGAAAATAGGCACGACTATACTCCCAATCATAATTGGCGCGGACTAAGGCTCAGATAACCTAAAATCTATTATTATTTCGGCCTTGGCACGGATATTTCCGTGCCTACTAATTTGGCACAACCATTCAGAGCCTAAATCCGTGCCAAGACCGAAATCTGGGAAAACAAGTTGGCCGGCGTGCAAGCCCGACGCAATTCCCATCGCTATTTGGCTGAGAAAACATTCAAAGCCAAAAATGAACCGTTATCCCTTTTACTATGGTACTGATTTTTCTGCGACAACATTCCCCATGCCAAAATCCGAGACAACACCGTATCAGAAATAGCTAACATCATATCCGTGCCAAGTTCTGAGCCATTAGTCGTGGGGTAAGTACTGATGGTTTGATGTTTGAATTCCTGAGCCAAATGTCGTGCCAAAATGTAACCGTTATTTGGGCAGACATTTGGCCGAGCCAAAATCCACATATAATTAGCTTTTGCAATTAAAGTAATTTCCGCGCCAGTATCCGTGCCAAATACGACCGTTGAATTTCTTTTCGCTGGGCCTGTCTAATTATGTGCAAAAATCCGTGACTAATAAATCTACAAATACTCCATGTTTTTTGTGAAACAATCTACATCTTATAAAATTATGCCTTTTATATTTGTTTATGATGAATTATGGATAGAAGTTGGAAGTTATATTATTTGCTATCTGGAGGTTTTCTATTTGAATTTCTTAAAAAAGGAATCGCCATTCTATAAGATATGTAAATTTCGGCCATTGTGCTTTTAAATTAACTAGTATCGCACCCTGTGATGCACGGGGTGTGAGTATTTTAAAAAAGTATATTCACGTGTATAAGAATGCTATGTATAAGAATGCTAAAAGTGTCTTGAGTTTGTTGGATGAGTATCATTACCGTTAGACATTAAAGTGTTATTGGAAAAAAAGTTAAATATTGTGTGAATGATCCCAGATCAACAGTCGAATAAATCTAAATAATAATAGAAAGAATTTAAGCAGTAGAAGAATAATTCATCAACATTCAATACTGTATATTCAAAATAATGTATCAATGATGAACAATACACGAACGAACTGTTGAAAGAGAATTATCTATCTAGGTGCTCTACGAAAATAATATGCGCGGAACAAAATGTGTAGGGACTTAGGCTGATTCGAACCACCTCTGCTTGTATTTATAGGAGAGAGATCGAACATCCTTTTACAATTAGGAAACATTAAAGCAGGCGTGCATGTGGGCTTTGTAGAGCATTTAATAAGCTTGATTCTCTCTCAACTAAATCTTGCTAATACTAAGACTAGTTAAATAAATTACAATTAATTTGAACACGATTAAATAATATTCTAACAATCTCCCCCTTTGTGTTCAGATGTCAATTAAGCTCGGATCATCTTTGAGTCTTGTATAGTGATTTCCTGTAGTCAAGTATGACTTCATAATGATGAAGAGTTCTTCTGAAATCTAGTCGTATATTTATGAGTTCTGCAAAATCACCTATTAGTGCAATCTGAATCACGCCTTCTGGATTCTCTGAGTTCTTCAGCTTGAGCGCACATTCTTCCAGATATTCTTTAATGATATTCCATCACAATTTTATGTATTTCTTCCATGCATGAGCAGGATACGCTTCACACCCTTGTAGTCTTTGTATATGATACCAGTATCTGGATATGTGGTGATTTCGCCTTCTTCAAAATTTTCAATCCGTGAAGCTTTATTCCTCAGAGTTGTAAGATTGACCTTGTTGAGGTTGCTCTCAATTGTCATTTGTAGATCTACTAAGGAGTAGTGCTTAATTTGTCTGAGCGTGAACCTTTTGATGGCGTTCAGTCCTAGTTCTCTGTCTTTCAGTGGTATGGCACTCAATCTTACATTTAGATATTCAAAGAGTAGATGTATCAAATCTTTCGAAATGACATATGGAAAATTGGCTTCTGATACTCTTTGAATTACTCCATTCTGTCTTTCAAACTCAATGATCAGATATTTCACGGAGCCACAATGATCGATTTCTACTGAGTTGATCCCAATGGTCAGTGATTCAGAATGTTACGTCTTCAATCTTTCACGATATCCATAAGGATCATTCTGATCAGCAAACAAGTTTCTCAGCATCCATACGTGTCTGGAAGCAGCAGTACCTTCAAGATGCTCTAATCCTCTGAGCTCTAATTCATCTATCTTCCTGATATTCTTCTGACTTCTCCAAATCCTGGATCTGAGATCTTCTTAATAAGAAACAACAATGGTGACGTTTTCCCGTGGAGTTTCAAACTTGTCTTCAATCTTTGATTCTTTGGGACATCTTTTGATTAGATCTTTGACTTTGATGCAGATCAAGAAGTGGATCTTCATTGAATTCTCCTTGTAAGAAAAGTCAACGATAATAGAAGAAAGCTTATATGGTTTTTTATATTAATCAATATATCTCTAACAAAGCTTGGATGTTGTTGCACGGAAAAGTATATATCTAACAATTGTAATATATGTTATTTTGTAAATTTGTATTATGTTTTCAATTTATATAAAATAAGTATGTGTTTTTTTAACCCGGAAGGTCAACCACCAAAATCAGTGGGGTAAATGCCGGGGGTCATTTACCGAAATTTTATTAAGACAGGAAGAAGGATTACAAAATAGAGGAGGACCAGACCAAAGCCTCTCAGAAAAAGTTACAAAAACTAGGAAATCAACCCAAAAGTCAGCCAATTCGAAGTGAGGGGAGTCCAAAGAGATCCATAAAATAGGAGTTCCGTGCCAGGGCCGGTAGATCCTGTACTCTGTTAAAATATATCCATTGGGCCAAATCCTGATGGGCCAGGAAGTGAGCGACCCAATTACCCTGCCTCCACACGCTAGAATAGGAAACATTGCTGATTCCAGACAGATCCAACAACCTATCTATTCTGCAATGCCATCTGCCTGAGTCGCCATCTTTCATGTAATCCAGCACCGCAGTAGAATCTGTCTCTACCTGGAAGTTAGAAAAACCATCGCTAATCACCCATTCCGTAGCTAGGAGTATCGAAAGCAGTTCCGCTTTAAGAGGAGATGAAGCCTGAATCGAAAATGCTGCTGCCCGCACCAAACGACCATCCCTGTCCCTCAAGATTGCACCTCCTGCTGCAGACTGAGGTGAGAAACTTGCATCTGTATTTAGTTTGTAGTTTTTGATAGGTTTCTTCCATTTCACAGAGAGTATCATAGGCCGATTCAGTTTAAATGTTTTGGGTACAAGATTTTCCTCATATAAAAAACCACCCATCGTACGAAGATTGACCGTAGGAAAACTTGATACCCAAACCTGAGAGAATACTTTAATGCGATGAATGAGGGAGACTGGGCTAGGAAATTGACTACTAGATCCCCAAATGATCTCTGCATAAGCCTTCCAAATAAACCAGGATATAATTCCAGGTAAGCAGTGTTTAAAAACATCCTCTAGTTTCTTAGAGCCCGCTTTCAACCACCAAGAGACGAGAATCTGTCTAATAGAAACAGAGTTAAAGAGATAAGGAACCCCAAAGATTCCCATAAAGTAGTCCCACACAGGTTCTATCTTCTCACAATTTAAAAATATGTGGTTAAATCCTCAGAATGGTGTCGACAGATGGGGCACATAGAAGGGTTTAACACTTTTTTAAATCTGGCCAGTCTATCAGATATGGGCAAGATGCCTTTAAGAAGTTTCCATTGGAAAAGTCTCACCTGAAGAGGAAGATTAGGGTTCCAAGAATGCTGAAATGAGAATTGAGAAGGTAATTCCTCCCTAACTTCCTCATAAGCAGATTTTAAGGTGAATTTCCCATCGGATGTAGGTTCCCAGTATAAGTTGCCATCCTCATTCACCCCACATAGGCTAGAAGCAGTATCATGAACAGAACAAATTCTTCTCCATATAGGAGAATCAGTGGTTTTTGGAATCATATTATGGCCTCTAGGATATCTAGCATGAATGAATTTAGACCAAATAGAATTCCCAGTCTTCCATTTCCACCAGAGCTTTAGGGTGAATGCTTTTTCAATATTAGATAGACTTCTAATGTCCAACCCACCCTCATCAGTTGGAAAGCAAAGGTGATCCCACTATATTAGATGAACCCCATAGAAAAGCAGCCATTTTGCTTTCAAGAATATGAATAATCTTATTAGGCAACCTGTCTGCCGCCAAGATATGTAAGGGAATGGTATTAAGAACATATTTAATCAAAACAAATCTACCCCCCATAGACAGATATTTCTGCTTCCATGATGACAACTTAGAATCAAATTTTTTAACAATATCCATACAATATTGAGCCCTATTGATACCTTTGTGCAGGGGAACACCCAAATAGTTCACAGGTAGTTCAGCTTCTTGCATCCCCAGAATATTAGAGATCACACTAGCTCTTGCTTTTCTAACACAGATGAAGGAGCTTTTGTGAAGATTGATAGTCTGTCCAGAAGCTAGCTGGTAAGATTTTAAAAATCTATTTAAATTGTTCAAGGATCTAGATTCTCCATTTAGGAAAATTAACAGATCATCCGCAAACCCCAAGTGTGAGACAGGGTAACCAGTAGAACCCATGAAGTAAGGCTTAATAGATCCTTTTTGCATATGCCAATTAATACCCCTAGAAAAGACTTCAGAGGCCAAAATAAAGAGAAAAGGAGATAATGGGTCACCCTGCTTAACCCCTCTCTTTGGTTGGAAAAAACCAGTAGGGACACCATTAACCAATATAGAAAGGTAGGTAGATTGCAACGAGTTCATAACAACTTGAATAAAAAGCTGAGAGAAACCAAATCTGGCTAGGACCCTGACGTGCACTTGTCGTGAGGTGCACTCAAAATAATTTATCAATACAACACTAATACGTAGTATAGTGAAGTAAGGTTCGTATCCACAGGGAAAGGAATACTTTTCTTTTATATAAATAGTAATAAGGGGGGTTTTAAGTTTGATTTGATTGAATTTAATTAACACTAAGATAAACGACTTATATGAGTTTAATTTATAGAGATGAAGACTTGGTTTTGCTTTTATCCACTTAATGAAATGTTCGTCGATCCCGGTTATATCTTTAACTATCTTCCTCTCGAATACTCAATCGAGGAGTATATCCAGTTCATCGAGGGTAGTTATTAATAACGAGACGCGTTCATTAATAAAACTTACTACCGAGTCAATATAGAACACGCGCCGTATATTAACACGATAGTAGCAATAAATTTGAGATGAAAACGATTGAGATTGATAACCTCAACACAAGCGGTTTATCGGTTTAATCAATATAATTAATTCCCCTTAGATTATTAATCATGAGACGCGTGCATTAACAATCCAAGTTTACTACCGTTGAAGGAACCGAATTAATAACAAGCGTATTAATCGATTGATTCTAGTAATAATTAATATATGAAACAAAACTAGTTGATCCTTTAAGTAATGTTCAAAATATTAATATGAAATATGAATAGGAATTAATTAATACTCAAGGAAGAATATTAAAGAATATGAATCCTACTATGATTAATATCAAGATGTTAACTAATTGTCATCTTAGTAACACTCCCCAATATTAACATAGAGGAAGAAATAGCTATTACTATAACCAATGTCAAGATGTTAACTAATTGTCATCTTAGTAACACTCCCCAACTTTGATATAGAAATAGTATTTTAAAGGAAGAATTAATATTCAAAGAAGAAGATTAAAGAAAATAACTCACAACTTACAAATTCATTAAGCTTCAAAGTAGCAAAACCAAGATGGAAGAGTTTAGCTCCTCATTTGGAGACTAAACATGATGAAGATATAAAAGAAATACTTAACTAAACTGAGCTACAGAGTATATGTGAATTGGTTCTTTTTATTGTGAAGGAAAGGGATGTATTTATAGGCTTTTGGGAGCTGCAGGGTCTGATACCCGACCGGGTATATAGGATACCCGACCGGGTATCTTAGGAAATTTCCCAGAAATTCACTTTTCTGGGCATACCCCGATCGGGTATTGTTGGAGATATTTTAATTGTGAATCAAGTTTGTCATAAATTAGCTTTATAATTAATCCTTGTATTTAATTAGTGCATGAATTAGATAGAACTTGGGCCAAGTGTTAGGCCCATATAACCAGGCTAAAAGCCTTGTACGCCTAACCTAAACCTCGCCTATAAAAAGGGAGCCGAGGGTTTAGGATTAGGTTAACGTCGTACTTATTCTTCATAGCCTTACGCGCATATTTTTGTGTTGTACGAGTTCACGGTCTATCAAAGAGGGTTTTACATCGATTCAATCTGTGTTCATCCTTACGTTTAATCTTCTATGTTAGATTGTTATTCATTGCTATTACAGAAACAAGGACTATCAATTGGTATCAGAGCCGATCGAGAGCCGATCAGAAGAACGCCTGCAGAAGACTCTGTTTTTCTTTACGTTGTTCTTACTGTCGATATTTCACTCTGTATTTTTGTTTCTTGTTCAAAAGGTGTAAAAGTTACACCCTTAGAATCGTCTTTTCAAAGCGATCAAGGGGTATACTTCAGATTTCGTTTTACACATATTCTGTACTTGAGATATCTCGAGTAGGCCTTGTCGACATATTGGTTGTTCACAGGTTCTGCTACGTTTTTCGAGCTGAAAACTTTACCTGAGGATCTCGACATTCTACTCTACAGGAAACTACCTTCAGATTTTGCTTATCTGATTTTTACAGTTTGCAGGATTTCGACATTGAGGATTTCGACATCTAGGATTTCGAGATCTTGATTTCGAGTTAAGGTTTCGACATCTGGTCTCGACATTTGACTTCTCAGAATTAAGATTTCGAGTTTTAACCTCTCGACATTTCAAATCTCGAGATCCTCTTCTCGAAATTTGAAATCTCGAGATCCTTAATCTCGAGATCTCTAATCTCGAGCTCAAATCTCGATATCGGGCCTCCTTTATCGAAATCTGAGATTTCGATATTCAGATCTCGACATCTGATTTTTTAACTTTCTGCCTTTGAAAATCTTTTGATCAAATATCTCGAACGGTCAGTTTAATACAGCACTGGCCTCAGAATTCAATGCGTAAGGGAACAGCAGTACCCCTCCTAGTCTCAGGAAGGGAGAATACCAAATGTGGAGGAATAGATTCCTTAATTTCCTTGAGCACAAAGAGAACTCCGCTGCGATGCTTGAATCCTTGCTTGAAGGACCAGCTGAACTCTTGATTTCAGTTGGTGGTGATCCAGAAAATAACCCTCCTATTCTTCCAGAAATAAGGAGGAAAGTGGCATCAGAATACACGGAAGCTGACAGACTCAGGCTTCGTGGTGATCTCATGGCCAAAACATACCTTCTTCAAGCAATCCCCAATGAAGTATACGTTCTCATGGATATGGATTAGTGGACGTTTGAGATAATTTACGGTTCCAAGATACCAATAAATGTAAAAAGGGGCGCAGTAAATAAACGAGGGCGCAGTAAATTTTATACGGCTTGATACCGTTTTAAGGGTAAAAGGGTAAAAGACCTTTATTAATTTACTAGGTCACCCGGTTTACAGGATTTTCTAAGTCCACCACCTTCTGTTAGACAAGAGAGGGTCTTTCTGTAAGAAGGGGGGTTTCTGTTGCTGAGGTGTTCTGTCAGGGTAGGGACCAGAAGAGGTTGACAGAAGGGGTTAACAGAAGGGGTTCTGCTACAGGTATTCTGTCAACAGCAAATGAGCAACAGAGGGCCTTCCTTTTCATCTTTCCCTTGGAATCTCATCCATCATTCCTAATTCCTCTCTCAGTTTGTTGAACCTAGCCTCAGGAAGAGGCTTTGTCAGGATATCTGCAAACTGGTCTTCTGTTGGCACATGTTCCATGCAGATGTGCTTCTTCTCAACATGATCTCTGATGAAGTGATGTCTGATCTCAATGTGCTTTGTTCTGGAATGAAGAACTGGATTCTGAGTGATAGCAATGGCACTGGTGTTGTCACACAACAGCTTGATCTCCTTTGCTTGAATTCCATAGTCCTTCAGTTGTTGCTTCATCCAGAGTAGCTGAGCACAGTAACTCCCAGCTGCAATGTACTCAGCCTCAGCTGTACTTGTTGAGATGGAGTTCTACTTCTTGCTAAACCAGGAAACAAGCCTTCCTCCTAGCAATTGACAGTGACCAGAGGTGCTCTTTCTGTCTAGTCTGCAACCTGCAAAATCTGAGTCAGAATAACCAATTAGTTCAAAGTTACCTCCCTTTGGATACCATAGGCCTGCATTTGGATTTCCTTTGATGTATCTGATGATTCTCTTTGCAGCACTTAAATGGCTTTCCTTGGGCTTTGATTGGTATCTGGCACAGATTCCAACAGAGAATGAGATGTCTGGTCTGCTTGCAGTTAGATACAACAGAGATCCTATGATTCCTCTATATGTTGTTGCATCTACATCCTTTCCTTCATCATCTGGACCTATTCCTTGTGAAGTGTTCATGGGAATCTTCACTGATGATTTGCCTTCCACTCCAAACTTCTTGATTAGATCTCTGGTGTACTTCCCTTGATTGATAAAGATCCCTTCTGGAACTTGTTTGACTTGAAGTCCTAGGAAGTAACTGAGTTCTCCCATCATACTCATTTCAAATTGGCTCTGCATCACTTGAGAAAATTTCTTGCACAGTTCTGGATTAGTACTTCCAAATATAATGTCATCAACATATATTTGTACTAGCAGAATATGATTAGCAACATAGATTTGAAATAGAGTTTTGTCAACCTTTCCTTTAGTAAACCCATGGTTCACCAAGAAAAGGGACAATGTGTCATACCAGGCTCTGGGAGCTTGCTTAAGACCATAGAGGGCCTTTTTAAGCTTGTAGACACAAGAAGATTGAGTAGGAATGACAAAACCTGGTGGTTGTTCCACATAAACTTCCTCTTCAAGATCTCCATTCAGAAATGCACTCTTGACATCCATCTGGTAGACCTTGATGTTGTTGTAGGCAGCATATGCTAGAAAGATTCTGATAGCTTCAAGTCTGGCAACTGGTGCAAAGGTCTCATCAAAATCTATTCCTTCTTCTTGACAGTATCCTTTAGCTACTAACCTTGCTTTATTCCTTACAATGTTGCCATCTTCATCTGCTTTGTTCTTGAATACCCATTTGGTTCCAATGACATTCTGGTGCTTTGGCCTAGGAACAAGTTCCCATACTTTGTTCCTTTCAAACTGAGTGAGCTCTTCTTGCATAGCATTGATCCAATCTGAGTCTGCAAGAGCTTCTTCAACTTTCATAGGTTCCATCTGAGATATATAGCAGGCAAGCATTGCTTCTCTTCTTGATGTGGATCTGGTTTGAACTCCACTTCTGATTTGACCAATCACTTGGTTAGGAGGATGATCTCTTAACCATGTTAGGTCTGGTTCTGTCAGCTGCTGTCTTGGTCTCTCTGTTTCCTCATCTTCAGAGTCTTCATCTTCATTCAACAGAAGGGGGTTTGGTGCAGGTGTAGGAAATGCAGGGTTGTCTGCCACCTCTTTTGTTGGTTCTGGTGTTCTGTCTTCTATGCTTACTTCCTTGAGAATCTCTGTTACCTCTTTAACAGAGATGTTTTCATCAAACTTCACATGTATGGATTCTTCAACATGTAGGGTCCTTCTGTTGAGTACTCTATAGGCTTTACTGGTGTTTGAATAGCCTATAAAGACTCCTTCATCAGCCTTTTCTTGAAATACTTTCAGATGCTCCTTTCCATTGTTGAGAATGTAGCACTTGCATCCAAATACATGAAAGTAGCTGATGTTAGGTTTTCTTCCCTTCCAGAGTTCATAAGGGGTCTTCTGGTGATTCTTGTTGATCATGCTTCTGTTCTGAGTATAGCATGCAGTGTTGATTGCTTCAGCCCAATATCTCATAGGCAATCCAGATTCTGCAATCATTGTTCTTGCAGCTTCTTTTAAAGTTCTATTCCTTCTTTCTGCTACGCCATTCTGTTGAGGGGTTCTGGCGGCAGAAAGTTGATGAAAAGTTCCATTCTGATCACAGAAGTCCTTTATGACTTGGTTGACAAATTCAGTTCCTCTGTCTGATCTGATTGTCTTCACTTTCAAGTTCTTCTCAGTCTGAAGTTGCTTTAACAGAGATGGCAACTTCTGAAGAGTTTCATTTTTCTTTGATAGAAAGACAGTCCATGTATATCTGGAGTAGTCATCAACCATGACTAAGGTATATTTCTTGCCACCAACGCTTGGAGTCTCAACAGGTCCAAATAAATCCATGTGAATCAGATTTAGAGGACTTGTAGAAAGATCTCCAGCAATGGGCTTGAAGGAATTCTTCACTTGTTTGCCTTTCTGACATGCACTGCAGAGGGTCTCCTTCTTGTACACAATGTCTGGAAGCCCTTCTACAATGTGTTCTCTGGCCAGTTTGTTGATTGTTTTGAAATTCAAATGGTTGAGCTTTTTGTGCCAGTCCCAGCTCAGTTTTGAATCTCCTTTGGCTATCAGGCAAACTCCATCTTTTGCAGTGTTCCAATCAACTACATAGATGTTCTTCTTTCTTGATGCTGTAAGAACCACTTCCTTTGTTGTCTCATGCTTCACATAACAGAAGTCCTTTGTGAATTCAACAGTGTAGCCTTTGTCACAGAATTGGCTAGCACTCAGCAAGTTGAACTTCAGTCCTTTGACATATGAGACATCATCAATGATTATCTGGTTCCTGATCAGCTTTCCTCTTCCTTTTGTTTGACCTTCTTTGTCATTACCTCCAAAGGTAACTCTAGGTCCTTTGCATTTCTGGAACTCTGTTAGGCAACTTCTGTCACCTGTCATGTGCCTGGAGCATCCACTATCAATAAACCATTCTTGTTCAGAGATGACTCCAGCACACAGTTCCTGCAAGATCAAAAGAAAGATTTAGTTACCCAAGCAATGCTGGGTCCTGGGGGGTCATGGAGTCTGGGTAGTTGGTACCATTTTGGTCTCATCAAGTGAAACCTTGGTGGGTGGTACCCATTGTCCACCTGGTAGTTGTAGTAAACTGAAGTGTGATTCACTTTGGGCAGATGCTTGTGAGGGTCATGCTTCCTGTTTACATACTTTTTCATAGCTTTCTTTGTTGGAAAGAAGTCCCATATACTATCAAGAGCAGAGGGACGGTTAACCTTGGGCTTCTGAAGTTGACCAGCCAACCTCTTCTGCCTGAAGTTAACTCTCTCTTGATATTTGCCCTTCTGGTGATCATTTCTGGCACGATTGACATGAGGTTGTCTGTCAATGAATGGTCTTTTATTTTTGTTATTTTGAAAACGTTTTCTGTTGTTAGGTTTTCTGCCAGGTTCATTATTTTTCAAAAAGGGATTCTGTTGAACCTTTATCTTACCCTTTTCTGGTCTGACTTCCTCATGAACAACCTTGGTGCCAGATACACCAGCTTGACAGATGGGGCTAGAAATCAGTGGCTCTATGACCTTATCTGCCTTAGCAACTCTGGTGCTAGGCATTACAGAAGGCTCACCTGATTCTGTTGAGCCATAACCAAGACCAAAACCAGTGCCAATCTGTTGATCAAGCACAATCTTTTCCATGGAAGATTGGGCCTTCTGGTAAGCTTTGTACTTAATCTCAAGAGGCTCTATTTCTCTTATTCTCTTGAGGAGAGAAACATTTTCAGTCTCCAGTTGATCTCTTTCCTCAATTAGAAGATTGATTTTGATCTCAACCTCCTTCTTTAAGTCAAGAATTTCAGCTTTTAACTTACTGTTTTCTTCTGTTACAGAGGAATAAGTGGCTTGTATGGCCTTAAACTCTTCCCAAAATTCTGACATTGAATCAGAATCAAAAGCAAAGCCTACCGAAGAAAAACTAGATTCAGAAGTAGAGGTTACCTCATCATCAGAATGAGCCATCAGGCAAAGGTCTTTTGTCTCAGTATCCAGGCAACAGAAGGCCTCATCAGAATCTGAGTCAGAACTGGATTCTGTTTCTGACAGAGGGTCTTTCTCTAGCTGTTCTGTCACAAGTGCCTTTCTCCTTCTGGAGTTGTCCTCGTACTTTTTCTTTTCTCCATCCTGTCCTTGCTTCTTGGACACTCTAGGATGGGGACAGTCAGCCTTGAAGTGACCAGGTTGTCTGCAATTGTAACAGAGAAGCTCTCCACTGCTTTCTGTTGATTTGACCTTCTGGTATGGCTTTCTGTTGAAAGATGGACTCCTTCCATCTTTGGGATTCTTCATAAACTTTTTGAATCTCCTGGCAAAGGCAGCCATATATTCATCAGATAAAAGTACTGAAGGGTCAAAATCATTTACCTTAGATGTGCTGGCAGTGAGGGCTGTAGTGGTCCTCTCTTCTGGTACATCTTCCTTTTCTTCAATCATTTCAAACTCATGAGATTTGAGATCTGAAATGAGCTTATCAGTGGGATAAGTCTTTACATCCTTGCTGGCTTGGACAGCAACCACCTTCATCTTCCATGCTGAGGGCAGTCCCCTCAACACCTTCAGGTTGATTTCTTTGGTGGTGAGTTCCTTGCCAAGCTCAGAGATCTCTCCAGTGAGAGTGAGGAGCCTGTCATACATCTTGGAGATGCTTTCACCAGGGAGAAGTTTGAAGTCATCAAACTTCTTGTTGGCTATGGTTAGTTTGTTGTCCTTCTCTTGCTCATCACCAGCTCCAATGAGCTCAAGAGTATCCCAGATTTCCTTAGCAGTCTTGCACTTCTTGATTCTGTTGAAGTACCTATCATCAATGGATTTGTAGAGGATGTCCTTAGCAATGTTGTCTAGGTTGTACTTTCTCCTCTCTTCAGTGGTCCATTCTGATTTGGCTTTACTGATCATCTGGGGTCTGGTGTTGTCTATGGCATGCTCAGGATTGACCTTCTGGAAGCTTGTGAAGGGGCCAATATCTAGAACTTCCCACATCTCATCATGTAGGGCACAGAGATGTGCTTTCATCCGGATCCTCCAGTCATCAAACTTAAGATCTGAAAACATAAGATTCTTGGACAAGGAGTGATCCATTATATCAGATAGAAATGAGGTAAAACAGAAAAACAAGTGGATCTTTGTTCAACAAATAACCTAAGAGATTATTAGAACAAGGAGGCTCTGATACCACTTGTTGGTCCCGGTTATACTGGATACAGTCTAGAGGGGGGTGAATAGACTGTATTGGTTTTTAGCTTTTTAAACTAAGTACCAGATTTACAGAATAGCATGTTCTGTTGAAAGAACAGACTGGCAGCGGATGGGGTTCTGGTAGGGAGTTCTGTTAGCCTCAGAAAAGCAAAGGCAGATGGCCTTCTGTTAACTCGAAGAACAAGTTCTGCTGAACACAGATACCAAGTCCAAGGAGTTAGACAGTTCTATCTAAGTGCAAGTATTAAAAGCAGTAAGTAAACGACACCAGGGATTTTTATAGTGGTTCAAGGAACAACTCGTTCCTCTAATCCACTGTTCCACTAAGCTGTAAAAACTGCCGTTTACAAAGCCTTAGTCCTAGTACTTAAGAAGCACTCCACGTCTTCTTCAAGCCTAGATGTGTCCTGGGATGCACTGCCTGGCTTCCTTTAACACTGGTCCTTTCACTGAGTTTCCTTGAAGTATCACCACTTCACTACTCCAGTTACTTGGACGTCCTTCTTGCAGCAAGAAGAGTTTTTGTTGAAACTGGGGTTCCTCCAACTAGCTTCGTTACAAAAGATTTGTATGTGATGAGTTTGAAGAGTTGAAGAACACTTGGAACTTTGCTTGAGTTGGAAAGAGTATTTTTCCAACTTCTGCCTTCTCTTGTAGAAGATATTGAGTTTGAATCTCAAGGAGGCTTTTTGCTTTTCAGAGTTTGAATATCTTGTTTGTAGCAATGTGTAGCAAAGGTTGCAAAGTTTAGCAACGTTATCCGGTTGTTCTTCGTAGTGTATCTTTTATACTGAGGTTGTCTTCCCGTTGGAGGAGTAGGAGGACAACTGCATTTAATGCGCGATCAGTTGACTTGACAAGTAGACCCCGATAAAGTTGGCGGGTTACTATTTTGGGATAAAGTATTCCTGAAAATGCGGCCAATCATCTGCAATTACTCTACGTAGCATGGGGTGCATTAAATGAGCATTTAATGCGTGCACTGTAGCTTTTCCGTTTCATACTCCTAGCCGTTGAAGGAATCTTTTAGTTGACTTCCTGGTTCTTTGAAAATCTTCTAAGTGGCAGACCTTCTGGTGACTTTATCTGAGAGTAGAACAGAGGAGGTCTGAAGCACTTCTGTTAAGAGAATATACAACAGAGACCCAGAAGGGTTTCTGTCATAGTGAAGGCTAACAGAGACCCTGAGGTCTTCTGTTCTGGAGCAGAGAACCAAAGGTCCTCTGTTTCAATAATGCCTTACGAGGCACTTCTGCTCTTGAAGTCCTTCTGCTCTTGAAGGTCTTCTGTCAAGTCGATTATTCTAAGAACTTTACAAAGGAAAATTCTAATACATAATTTCTAAAGGGGTACTCTAAAATCCTAATTAATCTAGCATCATCAAAATCTAATTACAATTATTCCTTACAATGCCCTGATGGCACGAGTGGAGGAAGATGAAAGAAAGGGTGATGCTGCGATCCCCGAAACCGAATGCTCAACAAGTTCTGTAAGTACCTCTCATACTCCTTTAAATAACCAAATGCAGTCCTTACTTGAGAAGGACAATCTAATCAAAGAACTAAAGGAGAGACTAGACAATAATCACAGGGTACTGAAACAGAATCTAGACCAAAAGTCTTCCTTAAGTGTTCAACTTGAAATTGCTAAAGATCAGGTCAAAAAGGTGTCCTCAGATTTTGAAAGCTTTGAACTTAAGATAGCTGAATTAACTAAGAAATTTGAGGATAGTGAACGAGAAAAAAGCACAGCAAAGGCTGAATGCGATTTTTTGCATAACAAGAGAAGAACACTTTTAAATAAAGTAAAAGAACTAGAGGATCTAGCTGCTAAGAGAGGCCAATCAGAACAAACAGTTTTTCTGCTTAACAACAAACAAAAGGATGACCGATTTTACAATGCTAGAATAGGACTGGGCATAACCAACCCACGTAATCTAAATAAAGTTAACTGTCTTCAAATTTATAACAAAGATTACATGGGACTAGGGTTTGGCGAGAAAATGTATTTTCGAAGTGATGAAGAAAACGCTGAAGCAGAAGAAGAAAAGAGAAAGAATCCAAAATCTGCGATTTCTTGTGATTATCCCTCTGTTAACGAAAAACAACTTTCACAAGAAAAATCTACTTCCTGCTTTAGTGAATGCCTTGACCCTTATGCTAAAGATATTCCTCATATAGGACATCCTCTAGACCCTCCCCCAAGAGTAGGTATTGCTAAAACTGGTGAGGAACCTTGTATATTTCCCATGGCTCAAAAGCTCAAAAACCTACAGAAAACTCTTGATAACGAGAGAGAGAGATTTGAAACTGAAAAGAAAGGTTTTGAGCGCAACTGGCAGGAACTTCTTCAAAAGTTCAATGATTTGAGTGAGCAATATCATGCTAAAACAAACCCTTCTACGACTAAGCCTGACAGCTCACACACTTCACATGAGAAAAACAATGCTTTAAAAGGTTCGTCCACTCATCTCTCTTCTCCTTTGTTTACAGGAAATGAAGTGAAGAAGGAAGGAGAAGAGAAGAATGAGTGGAGGAAAAAGAGGAAGGAAATCGCAGAAGGCAAAAAGAAAGTTTTTGAGAATAATGTCAGTCCTAGATCTAGTTCAATTTTTTACTCTAAAGTTAATTGTAATTCGGTCTCTACAAAACAAACTTCTAGTAGTTCAGTCTTGAGTCCCAAGCTGAATACTTCTGAGACATCTTCTAGACATCATTCTATTCATAATACAAGTGTTGCTTATGGTTATTCTGTTCCAGACCTCCATAATTATGAATGTGATGTGAATGTTGTTAAAACAAAGCCTCACAAAAAGCTCAAACCCGAAAGAGAAACCAAGAAAAGAACTTCTAAGGGAACGTTTTGTATTCTTGATATGAAATATGCTCTTCGAGTTCATTCAAGGAAACATCTTAATCGGCTTTCTAAAGAGAAGATTTTCAAAACCAAACTTAAGAAACAACCATTCAATCACAAAGCACATGTCTACTCTCCTCCTAAACCTAAAACGGATAGGTGGGTCCCCAATCAAAGACCCATCAAAACTGAAACAGATAGGTGGGTCCCCAATCGAAGACCCTTCAAAACTGAAACAGAAAGGTGGGTCCCCAAATTCAGACCCACCAGAACTAAAATTGAAAGGTGGGTTCACAACATCAGACCCACCAAAATGGAAACTGCTAAGTGGGCTCCAAAAACCAGACCCACTGCAAAAGCAGATCTGGCTATTGGAGAGCCCACAAGAGAAAGATCATTTGTTGAAAGAGCTGCTGACCTTGGATCACAGCTCAAAGCAAGATTTAGAAAGGTGTTTCTTGATAATAAGGAAGGACCCACTCCAAGTTGGGTACCTAAACCTGTTTGATTTTTTTGAAGGACGGTCATGTGTGGCACTTAGACTCAGGATGCTCAACCCACATGACCGGAATAAAGCACCTTTTGAGCAACTACACCAACTGCTACGGAGGCAATGTCAGATTCGGGAATGACGCCTCATCTCCTATTCTTGGGTATGGGGACGTCGTCTGTGCCAGTGTCACTATAAAAGATGTTTCATTTGTCAAAGGGCTCAAACACAACTTACTGAGCATAGGGCAATTCTGTGACAGCGGGATGGAAGTGAGGTTCTTTGCAAAACAATGTTGTGTTCTTGACAGCACCGGGTATACATTATTAACGTGTTACAGAACATCAAATATGTACACTATTGATCTGAAAAGCGTCCAATCCACCACTTCCATCTGTCTGTTGTCCAAAGCTACAACTGAACAGAACAACCTATGGCACAGACATCTCTCCCATCTGAACTTCAAACATCTATCAACTTTGTCCTCCAAGAAACTTGTCAATGGGCTTCCTCTGCTAAAGTCTTCCGCTGAAAGTCATTGTAATGCCTGCAAAATGGGCAAAATGAAGCGAAACTCCCACAAGTCAAAAACCGAACCATCATCTACACATCAGTTGCAGCTAATTCACATGGATCTGTGTGGACCTATGAGAGTCCAAAGCATCAACGGTCGCAAATACACTCTGGTGATCGTTGATGATTTCTCTAGGTACACATGGACGAAATTTCTCCATTCAAAAGACGAGGCTGCAGAAAACATTATGACCTTTATCAGAACCATCCAGAAACTGCTACAGCACAGTGTTCGAATTGTTAGAACTGACAATGGTACTGAGTTAAAAAATCAAACTCTCACTGAGTTCTATGAATCACTCGGTATCACTCAGCAATTTGCAGCAGCTAAAACTCCCCAACAGAATGGAGTTGTTGAGAGAAAGAACAGAACCCTTGTTGAAGCAGCACGCACCATGTTAATCCAATCCAGACTGCCTCACTTCATGTGGGCAGAGGCAATCAATACTGCGTGCTTCACTCAGAACAGAACATCCATCCATAAACGCTTCGACAAGACTCCATATGAAATCCTATTCAACAGAACTCCCGACATTTCTTTCTTCAAGGTTTTTGGCTGCAAGTGCTTCATACTAAATGATCGGACAGAGAGAAGTAAGCTGGATCCCAAAGCCAGAGAAGGCGTGTTTATTGGCTACTCACTGCAATCCAAAGCTTACAGAGTCTACCTCAGAGACAAGCGCACTGTCATCGAGAGTGTAAATGTTACATTCTATGAAATGGCAGACTTTGCGATCGAACATCTACAGACTGATCCATAAAATGCTGTACCAGTAGCTTCTGATAAAGCTGAACCAAACACTGAACACGAAGATGTGATTCTCGACTCTCTCTTCAGAAACTTCTACGAGAACTCACAACCTCCACCTCCTGCATGCACTCCAGCTTCAACATCAATTCCAACAGCAGGGATTCCGCTCCTCACAGGACCAAAAGATGAACCATCCACACCATCAACCCCTCAAACCAATCCCAGAGGTGTGGATGATCACGGCTTTGCTACGAATCCAGAATCATCTCCATTACACACCACAGCTTCTCCAGAGCCTTCAACCTCATATCAGGACTCCGATCAACCAATAATTACTCCAACTCCTCTAGCTCATGAGAGGAAATGGACGAGAGCACATCCCGTTGAACAGATAATAGGTGATCCGAGTCAAGGTGTGCGAACAAGATCCGCAACGATGAATGAATGCCACTTCGCATGCTTCCTAAGCCAGTCAGAACCATCAAAAGTCTCCGATGCGCTACTTGATCCAGATTGGGTGATTGCTATGCAAGATGAACTCAATCAGTTTGACAGACTGGATGTATGGTCACTGGTACCCAGACCTCAGAGAAAGACAATCATTGGCACGAAGTGGGTATTCAAAAATAAAAGAGATGAAGAAGGAACAATTGTAAGAAACAAGGCAAGGCTGGTCGCAAAGGGATATAATCAACAGGAAGGCATAGACTACGATGAAACTTTTGCGCCCGTAGCTAGAATTGATGCAATCCGCCTCTTTCTTGCATACGCGGCGCACAAAAACTTCACCGTCTTTCAGATGGACGTGAAAACATCATTTCTGAATGGGACTTTAGAAGAAGAAGTCTATGTAGCTCAACCAGAAGGATTTGTAGATCCAAAATTCCCAGACCATGTATACAAGCTCAAGAAAGCTCTCTATGGGTTGAAACAGGCACCCAGAGCTTGGTACGATGCCTTGACCGAATTTTTGATCGATTCAGGTTTCTCAAAAGGAAAGATTGACACTACTCTGTTCATCAAGCGACAGAAGTCTGACATCATTCTGATTCAGATCTATGTTGATGACATTATCTTTGCCTCTTCAAATCCGCGCCTTTGCCAACACTTTGAGAAACTGATGAAAACAAAGTTCGAGATGAGCATGATGGGCGAACTTAACTTCTTCTTAGGCCTGCAAGTAAGACAACTCTCTGATGGAATTTTCATCAATCAGTCCAAATACATTCTGGATATGCTAAAGAGATTCAACATTGAAGGCAAATCTTCCATGACGACCCCCATGTCCCCAAACAACAAACTGGACTCAGACCCCTCCGGGAAGCGAGTTGATGCTACGAATTACAGGGCCATCATTGGATCTTTGCTATATCTCACGTCAAGCAGGCCTGATATGGTCTTCTCCACATGCTTATGTGCTCGCTTTCAAGCCAATCCGAAGGAATCTCATCTGACCGTTGTACGACGAATTTTAAGATACCTCAAAGGCATGGTGAATCTAGGTCTTTGGTATCCCAAGCATTCAGGCTTTGATCTAGTCGGATACTCGGACGCTGACTTTGTTGGTTGCCGGATGGATCGCAAAAGTACATCGGGAGCTGTCCAATTCTTGGCGAGAAGCTAGTCTGCTGGTCTTCCAAAAAGCAAAATTGTGTGTCAACATCTACAGCTGAGGCCGAATACGTCGCGGCTGCAAGTTGTTGTTCACAAATATTATGGATGAAGACTCAGCTCCAGGACTACGGTTACACATTCCGCCACATCCCGATCTACAGTGACTCTCAAAGCGCCATCGCCATCACAAGCAATCCTGTTCACCACTCCCGCACCAAACACATTGATCTGCGCTATCATTTCATCAAGGATCACGTGGAGAAAGGAGACATAGATATGTACTTTGTAAGCTCAGAGCTTCAACTGGCTGACTTGTTCACTAAGGCATTGGATGAAAAAAGATTCCAGTTCCTGGTCTCCAAGTTGGGCATGTTGAACCTCGAGCCTGTTTAATTTTTGTCTCCACTGGTCTGAAAAGTGTGTGTGTGGGACTTGTAAATAGTGTGTGTGAGTGTGATCTGTAAATAGTGTGTGTGCGTTGCATGTGTTGAGGGGGAGAAAATCAAAAATAACAAAAAATAGTGTGCGTGTGTTGCATGTGTTGAGTGGGTGAAAAATCAAAAAGAACAAAAATAGTGTGTGTGTGTTGCATTTGTACATTTTGTTTGTTGCATTTTTTGAGGGGGGGCTAATTTTCACTGATTGAGTGGGAGCTCTCTATTTTTACTGGTTTGGGCCTCGAAAATCTTTTAAAAAGGGCACTATGTGCCAGCCCAATCAGTCGGGCTCAACTGTTACGGAGGAGGTCTAAAAAAATTTTCTAGCGTATAAAAGCCTCGCAAAAACCCTTCTCCTTCTTCCATTCTGATTTTTTTCAAAGGCAAAAGATTTTCGCAAAGGCAGAGCTCTCAGATCCTTCGTCCTCTTCAAAACCTCCGTTTTTCGCAAACTCTTCCCTTTCTCCTTCTCCGATTCTCTTTCTCGACGTCCCTCTAAGGTAGAACTTCCATCGATTTCGAGTTCCATAAAAACGCCTCAACGGAAAAACTCTTCTCGTCGAACGATAAACTTTTCTCAAAATCAAAATCAAATTAGTTTTTTTTCGTTTGAATGTATGTCGCAATCTTGTTGTTTTCTTGTTTGCTATATCTTTGTTTTTACAGGTGGTTAATCTCTTCGAAATCGTCGTTTCACCTTCTCGAAATCAAGATCTCGAGATGGGCATCTCGACATCTTGATCTCGAGATTTGAATCTCAAAATCAAGATCTCGAGATCTGCATCTCGACATCTTGATCTCGAGATTTGAATCTCGAAATCAAGATCTCGAGATCTGCATCTCGACATCTTGATCTCGAGATTTGAATCTCGAAATCAAGATCTCGAGATCTGCATCTCGACATCTTGATCTCAAGATTTGAATCTCGAAATCAAGATCTCGAGATCTGCATCTCGACATCTTTGATCTCGAGATTTGAATCTCGAAATCAAGATCTCGAGATTTGAATCTCGAAATCATGATCTGGGGTTCCAGCAACCCCATAGTTCCAGCAATCATGAAAGGTCACTATCTCTGGCCTGCACTTCACCACTCAAAACCGGTGCCAGAGATATACCTACAACAGTTCTGGGGTCATATGCACACGGATTCACTGAAGGATCGCTCCAAGATCAAGACCAAGTTGAACGGCATGCGGGTGATTTTGACACCATCCACTCTACGGGCTACTCTATCACTGCCGATTCATGACGAGTACGATGCACTGCCGTCCATCCCAGATCTACTGAAAGACGTGGCATCCCTAGGCTACACTTCATTACTGCCACAACTCTCCAACTTCAATGGAGCGTATCTACATCATCCATGGAAGAACCTCTTCGAGCTGGTGAACAAGTGCCTGTCACCTATGCATGCCGGCTTCGACAAGTGCAACAAGCAGATTCTGCTAGTCTTTCATGGCATCGCTTTCAACAAGAATTATGACCTAGCACAGCTCTTCTTCTCAGAGCTAATGGACCTGGTCAAAGCCAAAGAAAAGAATAGGCCAGGTACCATCCCGTACGCAAGGTGGCTCGGACTAATCATACACGACTGCATGGTAGAGCACTCCTCGATACCAAAACGGAGCTCAGATCCACACTTCACTGCACCAAAGCTGCAATATTTCAAAGCAGACAAGAATCCTACATTCGGTCTAAGGATCCCTGGATTTCTACTCAAGCTTGTCAAATCTTCAAATCCAGCGGTCCAGCAGTACAAGGAAGCCACTGAGAAAACTGTCCCTATGGTTCAGCAAAACCCAGCTGGACCTACCCCGGGGACAAAGCCGAGTGATGGTAAGGGTCCAAAGAGAGCCCAAAAGCCACAGAAACCAGTGGCCGGTTCGCCCAATGAAGGAAAGTCTGACGACTCTCTAGAGACGAGTCAGGCGGCTGAGGGCACCGAAACAGACGCTGAGGAAACAGCTAATGAATCGTCAAGTGAAGCCCAAACAAACACTGACGACGAGGCTTCCAAGAGCGTGGGCATAGAGAGCGGGGAATCTGGCTCGGATGATGACAATGACGACAATGACAGTGACGACGTGGAGCACACATATGCCCTGATCAGAAAAAGAAAGCTGCCAGTCGAATCTCCACAGAAGAAAAGAATCACTGCTGAAGATGTAGCACCGATAATCGCTGGCAGACCCCAAGTCTTCACTATAAAGGAGAAAGCTAAACCGAGAGTTGATCCCAGCGAGACAAACTGCTCAAAGGACGACTATGACGAGGCAGCTCATCAAATTAAGAATTCTAAAGAAGTCGTCATCCGGGAGAAAAGGGCCAAGGTCAAGAATGACAAGACTGCTAAGGCAAAGCCCCAGCCCCGAGCCAGAAAGAGCCTGATTGATAAGGCAGACGAGCATATCTTCGCGGGCTGCGATACCTTTATCCAGATAAGCCGAGCTGAATCCTTAAGCACAGGAGCACAGCTTAAGACGAGCCATATGCCCTGATCAGAAAAAGAAAGCTGTCAGTCGAAGCATCTGGCTCAACTGCGCAAGCACAGCCCTCTCCGAGCTGAATCCTTAAGCTGATCTTTTCGGTTCCCGGGTAGAAGTCGCAGCATCTGGCTCAACTGCGCAAGCACAGCCCTCTCCCAGCCACTCGATAGCCTCTCAACAGGCCATTGTTTCAAAAGAACGGGACTCCACGCCGTCACTGGTTCCTTCTGAATCAGTTGAGCGTACAATTGACCTATCGCCCGAGGTCAAAACCCCTTCTTCTCACACATCGAGTCTAGGTGTCACATTCCCAACATTTTCTTCATTTTCTAGGACACCTACACTATTCACTCCACATGCAGGTGCACACACCCTGAACGCAACAACCAGAGCGCAAGCTATGACGGTTGGAAGCCCTGCTACGCCCACAATGATTCCATCATTGCACGCAGGCCACACATCAGCAATCTTCACTTATGATGTGTCAACAGTTACAACCCCCGTAACTGGTCACCCCACCTTTGAAGACGTAAACGTTCTACTAAATCACTTCCTAGATTCCACCATTAAACCATGGGTGCAAGATGCAATGACCGCTCTAGCATAGGAATTTAGGACCACCCAAGCGGTTCGGTCTGAACAAACACCACCCCAACCTTCACCCGAACCTTTCATTTCCCATACACAACCCGTATCCTCCACCCCTCTATCTCACCAATCCATCAACCAAATTCCCATTCCTTCTCTTTCTCGGGGAACCCAGGATACAGAACCAGTATTCTCCCCACACCCGACCACACCCTCCATCGATCTCTCCTCACTATCCTTCGACACTCTAGCGTCGGCTTTGCTGAACAACCTCCTAAACACCCCTGAAGACAAACTTACCCTTCATCAGCAAGCCATACTCGAAGCCCTCCTTTCTTCACCAGAAACCAAGAGCACTTGCAAGGAGAGTCCTCGTGGTCGCAAACGTTCCCATGAGGACCCCGATGATTCGGATCCTCATGAGGGGGAGAACAAGCGACCTCGATCACTTGAGCAAACTGCTTTACCAAGCCAAACTCCACAGCCCATCCAACCCGAAACCTCGACAAACCAACAGCCACCACCCACAGCCAAATTATTTAGCCTGGTCAAGCTAGAAGTAACATTCCGAGGCGTATCTCCCAGAGATACCAACCGAGGAGGGGATGGAAGTCCTGATGATGCTACCATTGGTACATCTTTTACATCAGGCCATCAGTTGGAACCTAGTTCTAAGCTGATGTCAACGGGCAATCCAAGTGAACCCGGTTGTGCTACCCAGGAACAATCACCGCCTCAAAAGCAGCAAAGAGTTCCATACATTTCCCCAGGCAAAGACATCCACGATGCACTGGAGGAGGCGGTGATATATGATAAATGGCCAAGACAATGGACAGAATGGGATGATCTCCGTAATGAGGCTGAACAAGAGGACATGCAGAGAAATTGGTGGCTACGAGAGCTAATCAACAAATGTTCTGAAGATATCATTAGGCTCGAGGACAATGAACGCAAGGAAGGGGAGAACTACAAGGAATCCCAGAAAACTCTTGAATCCGTCGTAAGACGATCAGCGGGAAGACTTCCCAAGACAGAGAAACCCTGGGACAACGTTCGAATCAAAGCCCCCTTCCAAGAGGAAATCAGAGAGCATATATGGCGTAGACCAGACAGAGTCAAACCGCTGAATGAACTGAAGCTGAGAGGCTTTACTCATCTAAAAGGAAAGCAGGCTGGAGGTCATCTGCATATGCTATTAGAAAGGTCAACCGGTACTCAGAGAGAACTGATGGAACAAGATCTGAAGTCAAATATTCTCCCGATTCATCAAATTCTACAAGTGAAGGCTGAAGATTATCACGGAGTAACATTCTATACTTACAGATTTCAACGCACTGACAGGAGTGAATTTACTTGCCAAGAGAATGACTTCATCATGCTTAAACCCGACGACATCTATCAAATGTTCATGGCCTATAGATACCTTCCAGTCAGGCAGAGCATAATATACAGTGAAGGTCTTGCAGCAATCAAGAGATTCATGCTTAGACAGATCAGAATACACTCTTCACATGACCTACAGATGGCTATTGAGTGCAACCTGAAAAAGACAAATCTGACCAAGCCAAGACTGTATGGTCCAGAACTCGAAGACTTCCCAGCTTACCACATCTTCTTCACACTGCCAGCAGTCACTTATCTGAACCACAAGAACGAAAAACGTCTGATGGTAGTCAATGAAATTGAGAAATACTGTGACGGAACGCTGAAGATAATCAAAGAACAGCTTCTAAAGATGAAGGCAGAGCTAGAGGAAAATCTTCAAGAGGCATCGTCTTACGTACAAAAGGAACACTCTACAGTAGAGACAATTTTAAAGGCCATTGACGATCGCCTAGAAAAGATAAATATGTTGAGGCAATATGAACATGCACTTGGTATGAGGAAGCACTACTTCAATTCGCAGAAGCAATAACAGAGTGGCACTTGATCACAAGGGGGGAGATTGTTGGAGATATTTTAATTGTGAATCTAGTTTGTCATAAATTAGCTTTATAATTAATCCTTGTATTTAATTAGTGCATGAATTAGATAGAACTTGGGCCAAGTGTTAGGCCCATATAACCAGGCTAAAAGCCTTGTACGCCTAACCTAAACCTCGCCTATAAAAAGGGAGCCGAGAGTTTAGGATTAGGTTAACGTCGTACTTATTCTTCATAGCCTTACGCGCATATTTTTGTGTTGTACGAGTTCACGGTCTATCAAAGAGGGTTTTACATCGATTCAATCTGTGTTCATCCTTACGTTTAATCTTCTCTGTTAGATTGTTATTCATTGCTGTTACAGAAACATGGACTATCAGGTATGTCGGCATACCCGATCGGGTATGTGACAAATCTTAACGAAATCTTGCTCCCATGATCATTTGTTCCCGGATTTGATTTGGACAATCGAATCAAGCAAATACCCGATCGGGTATAGGCAATACCCGACCGGGTACATGAGTATTTTTTCCAAATCGAAATCTTTCTTGCCTCCTTGCACTTTCCTTGATCTTTTAATGTCCAATCTTGATCCCTTGGATGATCTTTGACCTGTTTAGCTCAGAAAAGTCCTAATCTAAACAAATTACAAATAAATATGAAAATAAAGTATTACACCAAAAGTGTGTAATTTCCTCAACTAGAACTAATAAAAACTAGTTAAAAATACAAACATACAATCGGAAATTACATGAATATCAGACCCCTTCCAAGAACTTCCAAGATATTTTGTCAAATGCTTTGGCCATATCAAGCTTGACAATAACATTAGAACCCCTTATTTTCTTTTTCAAAGAATGGATCATTTCCTAGGCTATTAATATATGTTCAACCATATCTTTATTCTTCATAAAGCCAATTTGTTCAGCTGAGATAATTTTAGGAAAAATTAGGGACAGTGTGTCAGCTAAAACTTTAGTACAAACCTTGGACACAAAGTTAGAGAGGCAGATAGGCCTAAAGTCTCCAAATGTAGATGGATTATCCACCTTGGGAATAAGGGTCACCAGACTGCTAGATATACCTTGAGGAATAGAAATGCCCAAGAAGAACTCCTGCACTGCACTAATCATATCCTGATCCACAATATCCCAACATTTTCTGAAAAACTTACCATTGTATCCATCAGGACCAGGAGCCCCATTTTGATTAAGGCCCCATACTGCATTTTTAATTTCCTCACTCTCAGGCAGCTTCATAAGCATGTAGTTATCTTCATTACTCACAATTTTGGGTATGTGTTGCAGGATCTCATCAGCTTCAATATTAGGGTCTAAAGAATAAAGATGGGAGAAGAAAGAGATAACAGCTTCCCCAATCCCTTCATTTGATGTCACTACCTGTCCAGAATCATTGGTAATAGAAGATATAGATTGTTTTTTATGCCTCACTTTGACATATAAAATAAGTATGTATATACACGTTATTGATGAGGCTAGACCTGCACAAAACCGAGCCGCCCTGCCCACTCGCACAAATGGGCGGGCATGGGCATATATAGTTACCCATCGGGCTGGGCCGGGCCCAGCCCGCAATAACATATGGGTGGGCTTGGCCAGGTTGGGGTGTTGGCCTGTTCAGGTCGATAATCCCCGTTCGCTACATTTAGTATATATATACATACATACACACACACACTAATTTATTTATTTACATTTTACATGCACACACACACACACACACATATATATATATATATATATATATTACTAATTTATCTTTATACATATTTATAGTTTATTATATTTAAATTTAAGTTTTTAGTTCTAAACAACCCCAATATAATATCTATTTTTGTACTTAAAGATAATACTTTGTGCTTGAATTTTAAATTTTAGATATAGTTTCTTATTATTATTTTTGTGTAAGTATTTTTTGTATGTGATGAAAGGCCTATAAATATTATGAGCGTATTAACAATTTTTAAAATGTTGTAATATTATTTTTAAAGTATTCAAAAAATTATATATTTTTGAAAAATTTAAAGTTTTTCCAGGTCGGGCGGCTCGATGGACTACCTGGCTCGTTCTTACGGGCAGGTATGGACATGACATTAGCCTCATTTTCGCGTGCCGGGTCGGGCCCGCCCACACAAGATGGGCAGAAAATTTATAAAAAGTTCGGCCCGAGCCAGACCCGAACTCGTTTTTGTGCAGGTCTAGATGAGGCGGATTACTTTTAATTAACTTCATTCGTTATCCGTGCAACACACCGGTCAATTGGCTAGTTAGGATGTTCTTAATTTCACTGAAATTTGCTGGTCTGATTTGTTTTGGTCTGTTTAAATCTGATTTGGTCTGAACTAGGTTGGTATGATTTATGAAGTCTGGTCTAGTGTGATCTGTTCAAGTTTAACTTGATCAGGTGTAAAACTAAAAACAATTCAAATAAAAACTTCTTTATTAAAAAAATGGACAAAACTGTAGGGAAAAAATGGTCAAAATGATACATGAAGTTGTATCGATAGGAGTAAGTAGTACTTCATCTTGCATTTGAAATTTTAAAGTACATGAACTTGTATTTTTATAGTCAATCAAGTACATTTGCTCTGTCAGAACGTTAAAATAGCTGACATGGCCAAACTATCTGCTTGTATTATACACGTGCAGACTTGCAGTCCAAGTCATCAAATAATTAATCTATAAATTCTATTTTCCTCCACTCCACTCGTTTCAACCTAGGCCATGACCCACCTCAAATTTAAAAAAGCTTTAATTTTAAAGTAAAATTTTGTGTAATTTGTTTTTCAAAAATATTCTTTGTACTGCTCCAGTTCGGTCCAGTGCCTTAACTCCGCCCGTGGAGAGCAGACGAGAGAAAATAAGATGAAGAGTGAGAGAAGCGAGACCCAATATGAGAGCAAATGTACTTAATCGAGTGAACTTACACTTGGAATCGAGTGAACTGAAGGAAATTAGAGTTATAGATTAATTGTTTGGTTAGATTAGCTATTTTAACATTTTAATAGAACAAATGTACTTAATCGGCTTTAAAAATGTAAGTTCATGTATTTTGTAGTTTCAAGTGGAAGATGGAATATTACTTACTAACTTAAACAACTTGGTGTAACATTTTCTTAGAAAGAAATGTCTTCGAATTATTTTGTGTTCGTATTTCTCGTACGGCAGCCATATGTGCGGATCAGAGATGCCAAGTCAAACTTTGATTAGTGTACTGTTTGTTCGGCGACTTATGAGTCTGCGAACTCTGTATGTGTTCTCCGATCAACCTTGACAAAGAATACATTTTTGTCGCAATAAAGGCTTACCCACGTGAGATGCTAATCTGATCTGTACAATTTTTCCATGACATTCCAATTAGTTGCACGCACCAACACGGCAATACAAGCATTCAAGATATGTATTTCTTTACCCGTATAGATTGCTCAATTGATAAAGCGGGGAGAAAGTTAGAGAATAAACAAGATTGAAATTCACGGCAACTGGAGATCACAATTCTTTTGTAATGAATTAGGCTTCTGATCACACGGGTATAAGGTCAACCTTTTACCATATGATATGTCGGGTTGGCCCGTGGGGGGCCATTGGGTTGGGAAGTCAACCTTTTTTGGGAAAGATATGCATTTGTGAGTTTTAGAAGCTGTTCTCTTCACCTGATCTGAATGTTTCTGATCTGAATTTTTTAAGTTCTGATCTGATCTGATCTGAATTTTTCTGATTTGATATGATCTGATCTGAATCTTTCTGATCTGATCTGATCTGATCTGAATCTGTCTGATCTGATCTGAATGTTTCTGATCTGATCTGAATCTGTCTGGTCTGATCTGAATGTTTCTGATCTGATCTGAATGTTTCTGATCTGATCTGAATGTTTCTGATCTGATCTGAATCCTTCTGATCTGATCTTAACTTTCTAAATTGGTATATAATAATAAGAATAATAACAATAACAATAACAATAATAATAATAACATCAATAATAATTATAATAGTAATAATAAGTATTATTATTATTTAATAAGTATAATAAAAATAATAATCCGTAACAATAATAATAATTATAATAATAACAATAATAGTAGTAGTAGTAGTAATAATAATAATAATAATAATAATAAGTAGTGATATTAATAACCTTTTTAATAATAATAAAAATATTTGATTGCACTTGAAATTGGAATATCCAACTCGTAAAGACGGATAAAGTTGTGCAGTGCGAAAGTTGATACCATAATCGCAAGTTGATATTGAATAAATGTTTGTACTTCAATTCATTCTTCTCGATCAAATGGTGACAGTATTATATATTTAGATTAGATGGATTGGTAGAGATTACTGAATTTTAGCATTTATTAAAAAATCAATACTAAAAATTACTCCGTAAAACATAACAGTAATATATAATATTATATAATAGTAATAATAACAGTAATAATAATTTCTGAACTAATCTGATCTGATCTGAATGCTTCTGATCTGATCTGAATGCTTCTGATCTGATCTGAATGCTTCTGATCTGATCTGAATGCTTCTGATCTGATCTGAATGTTTCTGATCTGATCTGATCTGATCTGAATCTTTCTGATCTGATCTGATCTGATCTGAATCTTTCTGATCTGATCTGATCTGATCTGAATAAAATAAGAATAAGGAATAAGTAATAAGATTAAGACGAAGAGAACAGCTTCTTAGTTGTCCGACCCAAATTTTGGTCCACTAAAAGTTCCCAATTCCCTTGAGATTTGAGAATATATTAATGGAAAAATTGATTGTAATAACCTCAACTATTGACGATCCGCTTATAATAATTCCAAGTATCGATTATCTCAGAATAATCTCAACTTTAGTGACCTTCCGCCAATAATGGTCTTTGACCTGTTTAGCTCAGAAAAGTCCTAATCTAAACAAATTACAAATAAATATGAAAATAAAGTATTACACCAAAAGTGTGTAATTTCCTCAACTAGAACTAATAAAAACTAGTTAAAAATACAAACATACAATCGGAAATTACATGAATATCAGACCCCTTCCAAGAACTTCCAAGATATTTTGTCAAATGCTTTGGCCATATCAAGCTTGACAATAACATTAGAACCCCTTATTTTCTTTTTCAAAGAATGGATCATTTCCTAGGCTATTAATATATGTTCAACCATATCTTTATTCTTCATAAAGCCAATTTGTTCAGCTGAGATAATTTTAGGAAAAATTAGGGACAGTGTGTCAGCTAAAACTTTAGTACAAACCTTGGACACAAAGTTAGAGAGGCAGATAGGCCTAAAGTCTCCAAATGTAGATGGATTATCCACCTTGGGAATAAGGGTCACCAGACTGCTAGATATACCTTGAGGAATAGAAATGCCCAAGAAGAACTCCTGCACTGCACTAATCATATCCTGATCCACAATATCCCAACATTTTCTGAAAAACTTACCATTGTATCCATCAGGACCAGGAGCCCCATTTTGATTAAGGCCCCATACTGCATTTTTAATTTCCTCACTCTCAGGCAGCTTCATAAGCATGTAGTTATCTTCATTACTCACAATTTTGGGTATGTGTTGCAGGATCTCATCAGCTTCAATATTAGGGTCTAAAGAATAAAGATGGGAGAAGAAAGAGATAACAGCTTCCCCAATCCCTTCATTTGATGTCACTACCTGTCCAGAATCATTGGTAATAGAAGATATAGATTGTTTTTTATGCCTCACTTTGACATATAAAATAAGTATGTATATACACGTTATTGATGAGGCTAGACCTGCACAAAACCGAGCCGCCCTGCCCACTCGCACAAATGGGCGGGCATGGGCATATATAGTTACCCATCGGGCTGGGCCGGGCCCAGCCCGCAATAACATATGGGTGGGCTTGGCCAGGTTGGGGTGTTGGCCTGTTCAGGTCGATAATCCCCGTTCGCTACATTTAGTATATATATACATACATACACACACACACACTAATTTATTTATTTACATTTTACATGCACACACACACACACACACACACATATATATATATATATTACTAATTTATCTTTATACATATTTATAGTTTATTATATTTAAATTTAAGTTTTTAGTTCTAAACAACCCCAATATAATATCTATTTTTGTACTTAAAGATAATACTTTGTGCTTGAATTTTAAATTTTAGATATAGTTTCTTATTATTATTTTTGTGTAAGTATTTTTTGTATGTGATGAAAGGCCTATAAATATTATGAGCGTATTAACAATTTTTAAAATGTTGTAATATTATTTTTAAAGTATTCAAAAAATTATATATTTTTGAAAAATTTTAAGTTTTTCCAGGTCGGGCGGCTCGATGGACTACCTGGCTCGTTCTTACGGGCAGGTATGGACATGACATTAGCCTCATTTGTACTTCAATTCATTCTTCTCGATCAAATGGTGACAGTATTATATATTTAGATTAGATGGATTGGTAGAGATTACTGAATTTTAGCATTTATTAAAAAATCAATACTAAAAATTACTCCGTAAAACATAACAGTAATATATAATATTATATAATAGTAATAATAACAGTAATAATAATTTCTGAACTAATCTGATCTGATCTGAATGCTTCTGATCTGATCTGAATGCTTCTGATCTGATCTGAATGCTTCTGATCTGATCTGAATGCTTCTGATCTGATCTGAATGCTTCTGATCTGATCTGAATGTTTCTGATCTGATCTGATCTGATCTGAATCTTTCTGATCTGATCTGATCTGATCTGAATCTTTCTGATCTGATCTGATCTGATCTGAATCTTTCTGATCTGATCTGATCTGATCTGAATAAAATAAGAATAAGGAATAAGTAATAAGATTAAGACGAAGAGAACAGCTTCTTAGTTGTCCGACCCAAATTTTGGTCCACTAAAAGTTCCCAATTCCCTTGAGATTTGAGAATATATTAATGGAAAAATTGATTGTAATAACCTCAACTATTGACGATCCGCTTATAATAATTCCAAGTATCGATTATCTCAGAATAATCTCAACTTTAGTGACCTTCCGCCAATAATGGTCCGACATAACCGGCTATAAATAAATTCTTATAGTTTCTAAAGTGAATGAGAAGAGATATAACAAGTAATCCCTATAAATAATTCAACTTTTAATTTTTACGCTTTATTTCTATTTAAAATTCACTTATTATAGCAGGTCATGGACCATTATTGGCAGAATGTCACTAAATTTGGGATTATTCTGAGATAATCGATAATTAGGATTATAATAAGCGGACCGTCAATAGTTGGGATTATTACAATCAATTTTTCCTATATCAATCCAAAAGGTGAGAACACTTATCATCACCGGCCTTTAAATTTAAAGGAATTGGACCATTCTGAGCAGCACAGCGATGCCAGGTAAATATGGGGTTCGAGATCGCTGATATTCATTCTTATCTTACTGTGGATGAAGCTGATGCGGTGTTTGGATAACTGGATCTAATTCTAGATACTCAATCTCTCCATCAAAGATCACTTGGAATCAAATTTAGTTTTTGGAGTGTGATTTTATGCATAATCAATTCTTTAAAGAGAGAATTCTCTATATAGGAGTAAAAAAGTTTTGAAATTTCAAAATAAGACTATCATGTTTTTTATTCCATGAAAAGGAGTAAATTTCTGCCAAATTTGACGGTACGAGGCTTTAAAATATTACTTTTTTCCAAACCTAGCAAATTACTCATCAGAGAATAAAAAATATGATACTTCTATTTTGGAATTTCAAAACATTTTTTGAACCGTTATGATTCTATTGCTTCATTCTAATTGAATCATAGCTTAGTACTTTAGTTGTTCCCGAAAGGTTATGGATAAGAAACGTCTGTCGTGTTTCTGTTATATTGGTTGGCCCAAGCTAATCCATTTTTTTATTGTTGGGAAAACCTGGTTTTGATTGTTTTTTCAAAAAATTACGAAGTAACATTTTTTGAATTTTTAAGAATTTTTAAACCCATAAAGTTGTAATTTCAATACACTAAAAAGAAAAGATATGTAAAATATTTATGTATTTATTTAATCATGAAAATGATGCCAAATTACATTATTAATGTACATTATAAATAAAAAATATCAATATATTTTAATCGGATCAAAATTGTACTCGGTATTTAGGAATATTATGAGATTGTTTTAAATGTTTAATAAGTATTATCATGAGTTGATTATTATGAATAATAATTATCTTTTATTATAATTTTGTGTATAATTACTAGTATATGTTTATTATTTCTATATAGTCATTTAATCGTTGACCGAGTTGACCTGTGGAGTCCGGGTTGACCCATACTGGTCAAGTGGTCGGGTCGCTTCCCGGTCCGATTTTTTAAACATAGGTTTAGCATATATCATTTTAACTTTTACACATTTCATACAATATTATGGAATAGTATAATGGTTTGCCCTAATAGGGTGCCCCGATGGTATATTCACACTAAACAAAGAAAATTAGGAAATTACAAATATGTCCCAACTCTTATATTATTACACTCCCTCAATCTGTGCAGGGGAAACAAATCGCAGATTGAATCATGAAAATTCAAAACGCTGACTAGATAAATAATTCTTATTAAAAATGTCAGCTAACTGGAACTGAGTAGGAACATATTTGACGACAAGATCTCCATGAGCAACACGTTCTCTGACAAAATGGTAATCAATCTTGATGTGTTTACTACGATCATGTTGAATAGGATTCTCAGCTAGATATGAGGCAGAAACATTATCACAGTGAAACTGAACAAGAGTAGAAATACAGATACCAATCTCTACAAGCAATGATCGAATGAAGAGAGTGTCCTGTATAGCGTAAGCAATGGCACAATACTCTGTTTCAGTGGAGGATTTTGAGACTGTGGGTTGCTTCTTGGACTATCAGAAGATTAAATTAGGACCCGAGAAGATAGCATAACCAGTGGTGGAGCGGCTGCTTTCCGGACAATCGGCCCAACCAGCATTTGAGTAGGCAATAAGAGAGAAATATCACGATTGGACTAGAGCCATAAACCATAATCCGCAGTGCCCTGCAGATATATGTAAATACATTTCACAGCCAAAAGGTGAGTAGTACGTGGCACATGCATAAACTGTGAAACCAAATGTACAACATAAGTAATATCAGGTCTAGCCAAAATCAAATATTGTAATGTACCTAGGATATTGCGATACCCAGTAGCATCAGTGAGAAGTTCACCATCTGTAAGAGAAAGAGTAGTACGTGAAGGCAAGGGAGTACATACAGGTTTGACAGTATGGAGATTTAAGCGACATAATAAATCAGATATATAATTCTGTTGAGAGATGAAGAGACCCTGAGATGTATGCCGATTCTGAAGACCCAAGACAAAATGAATGTCCCCGAAGTCCTTCATGACAAACTTTGTAGCTAAAGACTGGATAATAGATCGAACAAGAGCCACAGAAGAACCAGTGATTAAAATATCATCCACATATAGAAGAATATAGATAACCTGAGATTGATGACGAAAAACAAACATAGATGAGTCTGACTTACTCTGAGAAAATCCTTGGGATAAAAGAAAACCATTAAATCATAAAGCCACACCCTAGGGGTTTGTTTGAGACCATACAAAGCCTTTTTGAGTTACACACATGATGAGGAAAGGATGGATGAATAAAACCCCGGGGCTAACGCATATATACCTCTTCGATAAGATGACCATGAAGGAACACATTTTTGACATCTAATTGATGGATACACCACCCAAGCGAGACCACAATAGACAAATAAGATGAACAATGATGGATTTAACAACGAGACTAAAAGTTTTAATAATATCTATACCAACCTGTTGCTTAAATCCATGAGCAACCAACTGCGCTTTGTGACGCTCAACAGACCCATCAAAATTATATTTAGTCTTGTAAACCCACTTACAACCAACTATACTTTTTGTGCCATCCTAAGGTACCAAATCTCATGTCTTATTACCAAGTAAAGCATTAAACTCATCAGCCATGGTCACCCACCAAACAGAGTATTTTAGAGCTTGAGAAAAACGTGTAAGATCATCTCGGGGTGAGAAAACACTTAAATTAAAAATTGTTTTAGGCTTAAAGATATCATCTTTAGCACGGGTTTTCATAAGATGGATGTCACGCCCCGGACCGCATCCGATCCACGTAGACAACCGTCGTACAACCCGATAAGGACAACATTAGTTCATCCTTATCGAATCATACAAGGCGTCCGATAGATTCTATTGCCGAACCGATTAGTAAACACATATAATCAACATCGATATCTTAATCAAACAAATGCGGAAGTAGAATGTTTGATACTTAGCCACACGTGGCAGACACGGGCACGCAGGCCCCCAAATGTTTGAATAGAAATCATTGTTTAAAAATATCCATGAGCAAGTTCCATATTTGAAAATAAGAATGGAAGCACGAACCAAGTCTTCCTTATTTGATGATCACTCTAGGCAAAGGTGCAGGTAGTAGGACTCTAGACTTAACCTGAAAAATAGTGAGGGCCCCCGAAGGGGTCAGTACTTCACAGAAAGAAGTACTAGTGACAAGCAGGCTATATGAAGAATAACTAAAGTTTCAGACACGAGACCCAAAAATAGGGTGATACATATATATATATAGTTGTAAATCATCCACCCGATGATACATACTGTATATATATACGTGTAAAATACTTAACTCGTAGGTCGTTTACCTTAAAGAGTCTTTTAGGGATAAAGTTCTTTCCTGACTTTTCTCACTCCTTTCACGGATGCCTAGCTCACAAGCTATAGTCTACCTTCGATTCATACTACCGAGTGTTTTAGGATCATTTACCGTCCAAGGCACTCAAGCCAACCTGGAGTATTTAGGATCATTTTTCGTCCAAGGGCACTCAACCCCAACCGAGTTTCAGGATCATTTACCGTCCTGGGGATGCTCAACCCCAACCGAGTTTCAGGATCATTTACCGTCCCGGGGATGCTCAACCCCAACCTTATTCCTTACCAAACCCTAACCTGGATATGGATAACCTTTCATTCCCTTAACTATGGACAATACCTAGCCCTATAGTCATATTAACATCATTAGTAACCAACGTGGACGGGTCCCACCTTAACGGCCCACGTTAACCTACTCAAAACTGCCCATTTTGAGCATAACCCAATACCCGGTCGGATATCCAACCTTACCCGGTCGGGTAGGGTGAGGTAGTAGCCCCGGGAGCCAACTTTACTTGAGATCCGGTCGGGTCTATATCATACCCGGTCAGGTCTAGTGTGGCAGTGGCTTCTGGAGCCATTTTTAATCAAAACCCGGTCGGGTATTTACCCATACCCGGTCGGGTATCACCTTTGTCTTGGCAGTCAACGCCCGTTTGACCGCCCAAACGAAGTCCGATTAACGTGAAATTTTATACACATGTAATTCTTGACGTCCTTGATCCAAAACAACCATTTTGGATCCCTGGAACATCATACATAATAAGTTATCACACTTTTAATCATCAAACCTACATAACATGCTTTTCAACTATGTTTTATGTATAATCATGGCATAAGCAAACACTTGGTTATCTTTAATCATTCCAAAAAACATATCCTTGATTACTTTAGGTAATCTCATGCCTCACGCAAAAGTTATAAAGCATAAAGCCGTCTTCTCACCTTAATGACGCTTACGAAGTTCTAGCCTTCCCGATTTAGCTCCGGCGAAACTCCGACGAACTCCGACAACAATTCCGGTGACCCTTTCAACTCCGTGAAAGTTTCTTAAATACCTTAGACAAGTTACTAACAAGTTTTTATCATCATAAAACCCATATTAATACAAATAACCTCAAAAAGGTTATTTTCCAGCGAACCGGTCACTTTGGCTTCTAAATCCGTTCCTGGACTTAGAATTACCCTCCAACCCTTCTTTCTACACTTCCAAACGTGTAAAACAATACTAGTGTGGATAACATATGATTATATAATCATAAGAGGAGACTAAGGAAATGAAATGTGGTTAATGGAGTCATTACCTTAAGCACCTCAAGTTTTCCTTTCCAAAGCCAACTTTTCTTTTCTCCTTTCCCCTCCTTCTTCCTCCTTAGCTCAAGTGCGTAAATGGTGGATGAACATGGAGTGTTTTCAGAGCTTATCTCTCTTCTTTGAATGGGTTGGCCGAGCCTATGAGTTGGAGGTGATTGAGAATGTCCTTTTTGGCATTTCTCATAATAATGTGAGAGATGAGGGCCCCTTTTCCTTTTCAATCTGTCCCCCAATCAATTCTCCTTTCATCACATGGATTTTAGTTCGGCTCCCAATCCCTCTTTCAAGACTAAAACGTGGGTTGGCCCCCACTTATGTGGGAGGTCAACCCTTTGTGTCCCTGAGTGTACAATCGGTCCCGAAAGTTGTATTTCCCGCACTGTTTTAATTATATTTTATTTTATCGGGTCAAATAAAATATGACACATGTTCTCCATCATTATTGGGCCTTATAATGAATATACATTCCTCAACTTTAATTTAGAAGTCTCTGAAATTCATTTTCAGGCTGTTATCTGATAAATTGCTGATACTGATAATCGGGCCCCGTTTGACCAACCGGTCAACCCTATGACTTTGCCACGGCCCAATTTAGCTATCCAAAACCACATACATATTATCTAGGCCAAGATGAATATAATATGCGGTCCCGATAATATCGGGCGGCCCCCACTTCCGATGTGGGCCCCACGTGAATTTTATTATTCACGTAAAAGAAATGATAGAAAATTTACAATCACGTAAAAATGCGTTTACTCATTTCTCAAGGTTCAATACATAATTTAATAAAGTACAAATACTTGGGGGCGGTGTTACAAGTTCTACCCCCCCCCCCCCTTATTTGGGATTTCGTCCCCAAAATCCACGTATCTAGTCAAACAGAAATGGATATTGTTCCCTCATCACGGTCTCCACTTCCCAAGTTTGCTCTTCAACGCGATCACTTTTCCAAAGTACTTTTACCATCGGTACCTCTTTGCTCCTTAGCTTCTTTACCTGTCGATCTATGATCTTTACCGGCTGCAGCATATAGTGTAGGTCTTCCCGGATTTCTACCGATGTTTTCTCAAGAATATGTGATGGGTCCCGTACATCTTTCTTGAGCATAGACACATGAAATACGTCATGAATCTTCTCCAACTCTGGAGTCAACTGAAGTCGGTATGCTACGACCCCGATCCTCTCAAGGATTTTGAATGGGCCTATGTAAAGTGGGTTAAGCTTACCTCGACTGAGGAACCTGATGATCCCCTTCCAAGGTGACACCCTCAGAAATACCTCATCGCCGACCTCAAACTCCAATGCCCTCCGACGTTTATCAGCATAGCTCTTCTGCCGGTCTTGGGCAGCCCTAAGCCTGTCCTGAATAACCTCCACCTTCTCCTTGGTGATCTCAACTAGCTCGGTGCCCTCAAGCTTAGCCTCGCTGACCTCATCCCAACATAAAGGTGTCCGACATTTCCTCCCATACAATGCTTTGTATGGAGGCATGCCTATACTCGCCTGAAAACTGTTGTTATAGGCGAATTCCACCAAAGCCAACTGATTGTCCCATCTCCCCTGGAACTCCAAGGCACATGCTCTCAACATGTCCTCCAAAATTTGAATCACACGTTCAAATTGCCCATCCGTTTGAGGATGAAAAGTGGTGCTAAACTTCAACTTCGTACCCATGGATTCCTGAAACTTAGGCCAAAACCGTGATGTGAACCGTGGGTCTCTATCCAATACTATAGTAACTGGAACCCCATGAAGACTCACAATCTCATCTGTGTACAACTTCGCCAGTCGTTCAAGCGTATAGGTAGTGTTGATAGGGAGAAAATGAGCACTTTTGGTCAGTCTATCAACTGTTACCCATACCGCATCATGGTTTCTAACTGTACGTGGCAGTCCCACCACAAAGTCCATAGTAATGTGTTCCCACTTCCATTCTGGAATGGTAAGTGGCTGTAACAACCCCGCTAGGTGCTGGTGCTCTGCCTTAACCTGCTGACAGGTGAGGCAACGACTTACATATTCTGCAATCTCTCTCTTCATCCCCGACCACCAGTAACTTTCCTTCAAGACTCGATACATCTTTGTACTGCCTGGGTGCATGGCGTAAGCAGATGAATGAGCCTCCTCCAGGATAGACTTTCGGAGCTCCTCATCTGATAGCACACACACTCGTTCCTTGAATAGTAAGAGTCCATCTTCTCTCTCTCGGAAACCCTCCACAGGCCCCGCAAGCATCTGTCCTCGTACTTTCTGTAGTTCTTCGTCGGTGCCCTGACGTGTCTTGATCTCCTCCAGTAAGGTGGGTACCTCAAATCTAGCCAATAGGACCCCATCCGTGGATACCTCCACACGTGCCCTCAATGACCGTAGGCATGTGAGTAAAACCCCTGATGAGCTCTTCCTGCTCAGTGCATCGGCTACTACATTAGCCTTGCCTGGATGATAGTCGATGATCAAGTTGTAATCCTTGATCAACTCCATCCATCTCCTCTGTCTCATGTTCAGCTCTTTCTGAGTGAACACGTACTTCAAACTCTTGTGGTCGGTGTAGATGTGACACAATTCTCCGTAGAGGTAGTGCCTCCAAATCTTCAATGCAAACACCACAGCTCCTAGCTCTAGATCATGGGTGGGGTAATTTACTTCATGTTTTCTCAACTGCCGAGAAGCATAAGCAATTACCTTCCCTGATTGCATCAGCATGCATCCAAGCCCCTGGATGCTAGCATCGCTGTAGATGTCATACCCTAACCCTTGCACGGGTAGAGAAAGCACTGGTGCTTCAATCAAATGTTTCTTTAGCTCAAGAAACCCCTTCTCACACTTTTCATCCCACGCAAACTTAGCCCCCTTTTTAGTGAGCTTCGTGAGTGGAGATGCTATCACCGAGAACTTCTCCACGAATTTGGGGTAATACCCCGCTAAACCGAGGAAACTCCTTATCTCCTTCACGTTCTTGGGCCTCTCCCAATTAGTGACTGCTTCAATCATGGAGTTGTCAACTGAGATGCCCGAACACGATATCACATGCCCGAGAAAACCGATCTCCTCAAGCCAAAATTCACATTTTGAGAATTTCGCAAAGAGTTGCTTATCTCGTAGCGTCTCAAGCACAAGCCTTAGGTGTCTCTCATGCTCTTCTTCATTCTTGGAATACACTAAGATGTCATCAATGAATACTATAACAAATTGATCCAAGTATTGATGGAATACTCGGTTCATGAGGTCCATGAATGTCGCTGGGGCATTGGTGAGCCCAAACGACATTACTAGAAACTCATAGTGACCATACCTTGTACGGAATGCACTCTTGGGTATGTCACTTTCCTTGATCTTCAATTGATGGTAACCCGACCTCAAGTCGGTCTTAGAGAACAATGTTGCCCCCCGTAGTTGATCAAACAAGTCATCTATCCTTGGCAAATGATATTTGTTCTTTATCGTGACCTTGTTCAACTGACGGTAGTCCATACACATTCTGAGTGTACCATCCTTCTTCTTTACAAATAGTACCGGTGATCCCCATGGTGAATGGCTCGGCCTAATGAATCCGTTATCTAGTAGTTCTTCTAATTGAACCTTCAACTCTTGAAGTTCAGCCGGTGCCATTCGGTATGGAGGGATCGAGATAGGTTTCGTGCCTGGTTCTACTTCAATCACAAACTCAATCTCTCGATCTGGTGGAAGTCCCAGTAGTTCTTCAGGGAACACCTCCGGATACTCGCTCACCACCCTCACTTCTGTGAGACTCTTCCACTTACCTTCCTTGCCTATGGCATAGGCTAAGTAAGCTTGACATCCCTTCCTCATCATACGCCTTGCTCTTATGGCCGATATGATGCAAGGATTGAATTTTCCTTTATCTCCCTTGAAACATAGAGTACGTCCTTCACCATCCTTGAGTTCTAACACTTTAGTGTAGCAATCTACCTTTGCATGGTGTTTTTCAAGCCAGTCCATGCCAGGTATGGAATCAAACTCAAGCATATCTAACGGTACAAAGTCACCCGTTAGACGGTGCTCTCCTATCTTCACCTCACATGAAGGATAGTAGTCATTCCGTTCAACGTCATCCCCTAGAGGCGTAGACACCAAAAGGGTTTGCGTCATTGGTATTAAAGGTGTGCCCAATCCCATGGCAAACGCCTCACTAACGAATGAACGTTGTGCTCCCGTATCGATAAGGATCCTCGCATCCTTTCCATTAATCTTTAGAGTTCCTACATTTAAAAACCATGTAAGATTCATCTCTAATATACCGGATCTATTTTTCGTTCTTATACGCAAAGAATTGCAAAGGAGGTGGATGGGATCGCTTTTAAGGCTACCTTTGCTATGTTTTGGGAACTTTGTACAACCCGTGTTCGTATTATTATCATTTCTTCGTGTATGATGGTTCTATACTACTCATGAGAGTTCCATTATATCTAACCATTACATACCAACAACTCTTATGAAGAACATAATTCGAAATTATGTCCTTAGAGTGGACGTATTGCTCAATGATGGTTGACGTTCGCAGTTGAGGTATAAATTGGCATCGTCTCACCGTTTTGATCATATCTCTTCACATACTTAACCAGATCATTCGATTCAAATTCCATAATTTAGAGAATAACCCTATCAACAACTCTCTTGAAGACAACTTTTTCATTTGACAAACACATCGAGGTGTACCCGGTCGGGTAACTTACCATACCCGGTCGAGTATGTGTTCCAGTGGGTGATCACCCACTCTACCCGGCCTGGTAGCACACCGGGCAAAACTTTCCATCATACCCGGTCGGGTATATCACCATACCCGGTCGGATATGTGTTCCAGTGGGTTACCAGGCCAAAAATATCCCCCATACCCAGTCGCGTAACCTCTTATACCCGGTCGGGTATCAGCCCGTTCCTTCCCAATTTCCCCCAGTTTGATCCTAAGTCTGTTCCCAACTGATCCCTATGACTTATAACTTCAATACAAGCTTAGTAACATATAAAATTTAGTGCATTACCTGCGACAGAGTCCGGGTTTGCTCGCGCATCCACCTCGGTCATTGCATACACTCGTGTTTGGGTCCTCCCTTGGTTAACGGACGCGGCGTTGCTAGTCGTGGGTCCGCCCCTTCCCGTGCCGACCTGTGATGGTCCCGCACGTCCCCTACTAGCCGTAGGTCCTTCCATAGCCCCCGATGGTCCCCCCTCCATTCAACATTGGGCAAGAGGGTTTGAGGTGGCTCGTGCTACCGCATTTGTAACACCGGGGTGGTGCATTGCACTTCCCTGCATGGTTCTTGGCACAATTTGGGCATCTCGGCGGCCATACTCTCACTGGGTTGGCCCCATGCCCTCCTGGGTCCTTACTCTTCTTTGCCGGTGGTGCCGGCGCCCTAAATGAACTTCCACCCCCGGCGTGATGCTTCCGGGAATGGTCTTGGGGTCCAGAGTTTCCCCATCTCCTCTTCTTTGCCTCCTCGGCATCTCTCACCTTTCTTTCATTCCATTGGGTTTCCCCAAGGAGTCCTTGATCCACAATTTGGCTAAAAGTCATGTGATGATGATAAGTAGCCCGATCACGGATGTTCAACTGTAGGGCATCCCAAAAATGATTTGCCATACGATTCTCATCCAAAGAGTACTCTGGAATGAATCGTGCCAAGTCACGGAACCTCTGTTCCAATTGCCTCACCGAGCAACCATCCTCCTGTTTCAGGTTTGTGTACTCCCTTCTTTTGAGGTTAATTTCAAATTCAGAGTAGTACTGATTATAGAATTCCACTTCGAATTTCTCCAAAGTGGCTTCCCCGCGGAACTTTCCTTCCACGCCTTCCCACCATACAGCAGCTACCCTTCTAGTAGCCTGGTGGCAACCCTCAACTTCACGTCAAGTCCAATTTCCATGTCCCTAGAAGCATCATTCAGCTTCTTAATCCAGTCGGCGGCCTCAGATATGTCGCCCTTCCCATCAAATGACTTGCACCCCAAAACCCTCGCCTCCTTGAGGTACTTGCAGATACGTACCATCGTGTCTCCCCTGGACGCTCCAGATGGAGCACTAGAAGCACCTCGGCTCCCCTGCCCCATGGCTAGCCAACGTTATGGCCAACAAACCGTTAAGGGTACCGTCTTAACAATAAGAGGTCAATAACTTGGTTTCCAACGGTTCCTTAGGTACAAAAACTTTCTGCTCATGGTTTTGTTCAAAACTTTTCGATGGTAAGAGATTGAGAGGTTAATTATATAGTTTAGAAAAATCTAGCTATGATACACCATTTAATTGTCACGCCCCGGACCGCATCCGAGCCACGTAGACAACCGCCGTACAACCCGATAAGGACAACATTAGTTCATCCTTATCGAATCATACAAGGCGTCCGATAGATTCTATTGCCAAACCGATTAGTAAACACATATAATCAACATCGATATCATAATCAAACAAATGCGGAAGTAGAATGTTTGATACTTAGCCACACGTGGCAGACACGGGCACGCAGGCCCCCAAATGTTTGAATAGAAAACATTGTTTAAAAATATCCATGAGCAAGTTCCATATTTGAAAATAAGAATGGAAGCACGAACCAAGTCTTCCTTATTTGATGATCACTCTAGGCGAAGGTGCAGGTAGTAGGACTCTAGACTTAACCTGAAAAATAGTGAGGGCCCCCGAAGGGGTCAGTACTTCACAGAAAGAAGTACTAGTGACAAGCAGGCTCTATGAAGAATAACTAAAGTTTCAGAAACGAGACCCAAAAATAGGGTGATACATATATATAGTTGTAAATCATCCACCCGATGATACATACTGTATATATATACGTGTAAAATACTTAACCCGTAGGTCGTTTACCTTAAAGAGTCTTTTAGGGATAAAGTTCTTTCCTGACTTTTCTCACTCCTTTCACGGATGCCTAGCTCACAAGCTATAGTCTACCTTCGATTCATACTACCGAGTGTTTTAGGATCATTTACCGTCCAAGGCACTCAACCCAACCTGGAGTATTTAGGACAATTTGCCATCCAAGGGAACTCAACCCCAATCGAGTTTCAGGATCATTTACCGTCCCGGGGATGCTCAACCCCAACCGAGTTTCAGGATCATTTACCGTCCCGGGGATGCTCAACCCCAATCTTACTCCTTACCAAACCCTAACCTGGATATGGATAACCTTTCATTCCCTTAACTATGGACAATACCTAGCCCTATAGTCATATAAACATCCTTAGTAACCAACGTGGACGGGTCCCACCTGAACGGCCCACGTTAACCTACTCAAAACTACCCGTTTTGAGCATAACCCAATACCCGGTCGGGTATCCAACCTTACCCGATCGGGCAGGGTGAGGTAGTAGCCCCTGGAGCCAACTTTACTTGATACCCGGTCGGGTCTATATCATACCCGGTCGGGTCTAGTGTGGCAGTGGCTTGGTTGTTCTAAGATTATCCGACTAGTATTGAAATACTAGTCGGGAGATTAAAATAAATAAATGATGGAATTAATCCTAAGAGATAGGATTGTGAATAGAGATGCCTTAAGTAGTCATAAGAGATACTTGAAGGTCGAAATGTATGAGCTCTCAGATATGTTAGGAGTGGGCCTTAAAGGCTATTCAAGGTAAATTGATTCTAGGCATAGAATTGGCTTAGGAATCAAGTAGATTGATTAAGAGCGGGGCTCTAGCCTAATGTGGATGACTAAGAGCGAGGCTCTAGCATAAATGTAGATTGGCTAAGAGCGAGGCTCTAGCCAAATATAGATGACTAAGAGCGAGGCTCTAGCACACATGTAGATTGACTAAGAGCGAGACTCTAGCACACATGTAGATTGACTAAGAGAGAGGCTCTAGCACAAATGTAGATTGACTAGGAGCGAGACTCTAGCCTAATGTGGATTGACTAAGAGCGAGGCTCTAGCATAACGTAGAATTACTAAGAGCGAGGCTCTAGCATTATGTAGAATGACTAAGAGCGAGGCTCTAGCAAAACGTAGAGCGACTAAGAGTGAAGCTCTAGCACGACGTAGGACGACTAAGAGCGAGACTCTAGCACGGTATAATAATAAGATTGAGCGAGGCTCCAAGCTGACTAATTAATGAAATTGAGAAATGACCCTTGACGGTAAAAGTAACTTACTGAAAGTTATGACAATCGTGACTAATAGTCACGGGGAACCAGGGGTGGACGTTTCAAAATGAATACGGCCCACGGGCCGACTGCTTGACTTTATACATAAAGTAAGTACATTTTCAAACAGGGTAACCGATGGTTATGGCCTATAATATGATATAATATCACCCTAGATTGAGGGTCTTAGAAATTGAAACGTTGATTATACTTGGTATAGTTGTCATTGTACTTGTCAAATGCTTCCAAGTACTGACCTCCCCTTCACGGGGGAGGCCACCTCACAGTTTCAGGTAGAAGTTATGCTTGCTACCAGTGCCCGTTGCTTCGGGAAGATCTAGGAGAGAAGACGCGGTTCGTGCTTCCTCCGTTTCTGTTTCAAAAACAATTATAATAATGCTCATGGATATTATTTTCAGAATAATTATTTTTGGGGGCTTGTATGCCTAATTATGCCAAGTGTGGCTTGAACACTTGTATTAACTATTTCCGCTCCTTTAAATGAATATTTTACATTATGTTTGTTTATGGATGTACTATGTGTGAATGGTATTCAAGACGCCTTGTATAATATGGATGAGTTGGACTGCGGTTGACTATTTGTACTGTACGGCGGGTTGTTGACGTGTCCGGGTAGGTCCGGGGCGTGACATTACGGGACGGTTCGGTACCGGTTTGGTTCAGGTTTTATGCCCACCCATACAAGCTAGCTTGCTAGCTCGCATTTGTCATGTTTGAATGTTGATGGACCATTGATCTTCTTTATATTCTACTCCCTCTGCCCCGAAAAGATTGTTCCAAAAAGATTTGTCATTTCCATTTAAAGTAAGGAATATGTGGCTAAAATGAATTCTTTCTCCTCTCCACAAATTTCAACCATATAGTTTTTTACTTTATTAATCTACGTGAAAGTCAACTTTGGTCAACCTTTTCGGGACGGAGGGAGTACAACACATGATATATACTCCCGCCGTCCCTTAAAACTTTGTCAACTTTTCTTTTTTGGATGTCCCACTAACTTTGCCACTTTCTGTTTTATGTAAAGAATTTGTTGTACCAGTTAATTCTCTCTCATTTGCACAAACCTCAACCACACAGTTTTTCCTTTATTAATCCTCATACCAGTCAAACTTGGCAAAGTTTTAAGGGACAGAGGGAGTAACATGCACGTATTGACACATGAGCACGGGTGGCATAGACATGATGATACGGTTCATGCCGCCGGGTCAGTAGAAAGATTTTTTCATTTATATATATACGAAGTATACAATTCTTTCACACGGTAAATCTAAAAATTTTTTGAACTTGGGGTTGAGTGGGGCCTAGTATGACCTGTCTAGCTACGCCCCTGCACATAATGTTATGAGTTTAATTGTGCCAATGTCCTATTTTTCACGGCCTATGGGCAAAACTAGGGTTGGGCATAAAACCGAACCGAATCGGTACCGAACCGTCCCATAATGGTACCGAATCGAATACCGGGTATTTAAATGGTTTTATAGATTTTTATCCCGTACCGAAACCGTACCGTTTGAAACGGGTACGGGACCGGTCCTAGATTTTGAGAACCGAAAAATACCGAACCGAACTGTTCGAAAATAATGCATTTGAATTTTTTTATATTTTTTCTATACCAATAGATCTCTTTTATAGATCAACAATTTTATAGCCCAAGTATGCATATAATCATGTGTCCCTAAGATATCTAAATGTGTGTGTTTATATATATATTGTTATTTTTTCTTTTTAGATCATTTATGTTATATTTTTGTATGTATTGAAAGAATATTAAAATTTTAGATATCATTAATGACTATTCATTTCTAGTAATGTAGTGTACATGACTTTTTGTTGTATCATGTTTGTGCAATTTTTACAACTTAATTAATATGGTTTAAATATTAGCTTTCAAGGTTCAACTATAAATTAAGTGAGAACTACGGATATTTAATCTAGAACGAAGAAGAAGAACATTGAAGATTTCTATTATATTCAACAATTTGATAATATTTTTTTTTATATTTTCACATGAACTTAGTAAATTAAAGATGATATTTATCCCGTGTGTCATCGTTTTGCTATACCTTTTCATAGGTGTGTTGCAATATTTGTGTATTTGTGAATTTTAGTACTACGTATGCAATTTCTTGTATTTATATCAACATTTCACGTGAGTTGGTTGGTGTGATGATATCTATTAATTGCAAGATTTGTTCAAATTTTTTAGCATGGATTCGGCATTGTACCGTACCGTTTTGTACCTTCCGAAACGACATGGTACCGAACGGTTCTATCGTTGGAACCGGACCGTACAGGACCATTAAAAACATCACGGATACATTGCGGGTTTTACCAATTTACCGGACCGTTCCGGACCGCGCCCACCCCTAGGCAAAACTCTAGTGTGAGCTTATTTCCAATGTTTTATGTAATTTAATACAACAATATAAAAAGGCATAATAGTGACAAGAAATACATGAATACTACCCCGTCCCCCTAAGGTTGGGACCAGTGGAGGTCCTAGGGGGTCCTAGGGAGCCAAGTGTCCCACTTCCGACCCCGAAATTTAGTATTAGTAAGTACTTATGATAAAATTATTGCCCCCACTTCTTGATATAAAACTATGACTATTAGATATGTAATATTTCTGTCAAAGTGAATATGTAAATTGTTATAAGACATTTAAATGGCTAAGGAGTTATGATGAAGCGATTTCATATAGTTAGACATGTTCTTGATACAGTCATTCCTATTCTCTTGTTAAGTGATTTTACATAATTCTATCAATTTTTCTCAAGCAAATTTGAAAGATTAAACTACTTCATTACAATTCTTGGGGTGTCTCCTCCTTTTCTTTTTCATTCCTTTTTTTTAATTCCTATTCTTTTATTCTCTTTCATTCATATTCTCCTTTTAAGTGATTTTACATAATTCCATCAATTTTTCTCAAATTTGAAAGATTAAACTACTTCATTACATACCTCGGGGTTTCTCCTGTTTTTCTTTTCATTCCTTTTCTTTTATCCTCTTTCATTACTATTCTCCTTTTAAGTGATTTTACTTTATTCTACCAGTTTTTCTCAAATTTGAAAGATTAAACTACTTCATTACAATTTTGTTTCACATACTTCTTTCGTTCTTTTTTAATTGTAACGGTTACTTTTTACGTTTGTCAATGCACAAGTATTATGTTTTTATTCCTTAAATTGAAATAGTTATGGAATGCTTGGAAAATACTACCAACTATGATAGTATACTATCATACTCCGTATATATTAAAGTTTGGCAATTCAAAATATGACAGTAAAATTTTAAAATGTGAATAAGGGCCATTTTGTGACTATGTTTTTTGACCAATCGGCCTTACCAAACAACGTTTTCGGTAAAAACGTAATTTTTTTATTTCGGCGTTAGATTGTAAATTAACTGAAATTACTGTAAATGTTCATTTTTGCTAATTTCATATAATATTTTCTTTATTTTTCTTCCTGAAATGGATGAAGTTACTTTTCTGTCTGAAATTATTGTAAATGTCCATTTTAGCTATTTTCATATAATATTTTCTTTATTTTCTGCTTGAATTGGCTGAAGTTACTTTTCTGGCTGAACTAACTACAATTACCGTAGATGTCCATTTTCGCTATTTTCATATAATATTCACTTTATATAATTTCTTACTATACATTATATATATAATTTTCATTAGTTCAACAGATTCAGCTCATTAGATCAACTAGAACTTCACCAGTTTTAACATATTCTGTTGATTCAGTCCATTTGAATATTACCAAACAAATTCTAAGTTACTCTACTTAAAGAAAATTAAAATACATATATTGCTCCTATTTGTAGAATATTACATTGTTTTGTTTAACTTTTCCCAACCGCAAATATTTAAATATGTAACAAAAATGATACATATACTCCCACTCCCCCACTACTGATTTAGTCCCACAGGCACTTATATATAAGTTGAACTTAATCAATTGATGATTTGTTACTTTTTAGCATCATTTGAATATACTCCGTATAGAGCAGCATCTCCATTCATGATCTCTAATAATCAATTTTTTCTATGATTCTTACTATTTAAATATTGTTATATAATTAATTATAAAATAATCTCAAAATTCGTTTATGTCTCTCAATCATTATCTTCAAATATTCTATTTTTTCTCTGTCCTGCATTAATCTCTATTACATATATTTTTCAAATAATCTTAAAATAATCCGGATTCATATTTTGATCCCAGATTATTGTAGCAAATAATCTCATTAAATAATCTATGTCACTCAATGATAATTCCCTAAAAAAACTTCAATGTCACCAAATTAATCTCATAATAATCCTCCCAATGAGGATGCCCTAAGCTTTACCCCAGATTTTGCGGGAAGTGATCGACTACTTATTATTCCTATAGCGTTCACTAGTAATTTCTTGAAATTCCTATTATACTTGGAGAGAATTCCCTAAATAGGAGTAAAAAGGTTTTGAAATTCCAAAATAGGAGTATTATATTTTTTATTCCTTGAATAGGAGTAAATTTCTGCCAAGTTTGACATTACTAGACTTTAAAACATGACTTTTTTTCAAACTTGGCAGATTACTCCTATTAAAGGATTAAAAACATGATACTCCTATTTTGGAATTTCAAAACATGATTCCACTTTTCCAGTTTTCCACTATGTAATATGCAAATTAATATTATAACTTTATTTAAAATTATATTACTCTCTTCATCCTGTATAAAGGTTTCCACTTTTCTTTTTTGGGCGTCCCATATAAAGGTTCTCATTTCTATTTTAGAAAACAATTAACAATTGTAAATAAAAATTTAATCATTAAATATTAAAAATAATACATTTACAACATCACAGTTATGCATACTAACCACATTATATTACATACCTACTAAAATTATTTTTCAAAATATACTCAAATTACCTTATTTAATTATTATCTAAATAACGTGCCGTTTTGTCATGGGAACCTTTCGATTGGACGGAGGTAGTATTACTTATCACACGAATGAGAGCAATCATAAATAAATAGAATTTTGATCAACACAATTAACAATTATTGAAGACCTCATTATGAGCGATGTTGTTATAAGGTAGTGTTTGTGATTGCTTCTACTTCAAAAAAGTGGTTTTTTGAAGTGTTCAGATAATGTGTTTAATAGTAAAAGTTAATAGTGTTTAAGAAAAAGTGCTTTTGAAAAAGTAAAAGTGGGTAGTTTTGATAAAATAAATGATTTTTGTGTAATAGTAAAAGTGAAAAGCACTTTAAAGCACCTCTTAACTTGCTTTCAACTTTTAGTTTTGAAGTGTTTAATTTAAGTAGAAGCTATGCTGAAAACATTCATTTCAACTTTTTTAACCTAGAAGCTGAAAATCACTTTTTTTTGCTCTTGCAAACACTCCCTAAATTATACTCCGTAACTTTTTAAATTTCCTTAGTCACTGCATACTACAATTTTTATCATTTTTATATATATTCATCTTTTTTATATTATCTTTTCATAATAGCTTATCTTTTTATCTTTATTCCTTCTTTTCCTTTTGGTTGTGATATCATGTATCGATTCATTTAGCCGACCCCAATATCTTTTATCACTCTCAAAACTCCAATATATAGGTATTCATACTTAAAAAAGGATGTCACAAGAAAACGTTCATGATTTTCAATGATTTCTCTCGACTATTTTCATTAATATTGTGAAACTTTCTATCAAGAGAATTGCCTACAAGTAAATTTGAAGGACTAATGATTCACTCATTGGTTGAGGTAAATCCGCTACTTTCTTTTTCTCCACCATTTCTGCATATATAGCATTCCTCTCTTGTTTCTCATTGTCTCGGTATCTGCATTCACTTTTATAGATAAGTTAGTTTATAGACTACAAAGTATTTCGACTAAAGTAACCATTCTTATGTGCATCTGAGACACGAAATAGTTCACATCATCCACCAAACATAATTGAGAATTACTCACCTCATACATTTTAATGCAGTAGGGAATATATTTTAATGCATATTTTTGTACAGTTTTTTTTGTATCAATTGAATATAAGTGAAGACAAAAATATAGTGTACCATCATCCTGCTGGATGTAGTGTTCATTCATTACCATCATCCTGCTGGATGTAGTGTTCATTCATTACCATTCACAAAATCAATATTTAGAATATGAAAGAGAGTAATGAAAGAAACAAATAAATTAATAGAGCACTATCATTCTAAAGTGACAGGCAGATACCATCCAATAAAAAAATTTACTCTAACTTATAACATTTGTATTATATACCTTGAAAATAGGCCTCTTTGATAGACTCGTGAACACCAATGTTTTTTCCTCAAATGGTTCCTTCTTTTCATTTTTTCTCTAAGACCTGGATAAAGAAGATATAGAGCAAGTTATTGACCTGCTTCACATAATAGCTTTGTTCTTTCAAATTAATCTGCAAGTTATTTTGATAATTTTTCAATTAGCATCTGAATAATTAATTTACATGAAATCAAAAGTTCATGTCACATATAAAGTTTGATGAGATAATTTTCAATTGTCTGGTCTATTCTTGACATTTCACTTATAATAGGAAAGTGAAAAAAATTACTTATCTCAACCTTGATATCTTTTTATGGAGGAAATATCAAGTAAATGATATTCTAGAAGTGCTAAATTGTCTCTCTTTGATTCAATATTTCAATTCCACCATATATTTCAGCATTTAGAGTTAAAGATATACAATAGATCATAAAAGCCATATAGGCTTGTTTTCACTATAAAGTGAGATTATTAAACCACTGGTTTTACTAAATTAGAATACTATTCAATAGTTAGATAATCAAGTTGGTAAAAATACAACCAAAGAAGCACATATGAAAAAAACAACAGTGGTACAGAAGATATTCTTCTATAAGCAATAGCGATTGAGGACTTGTAGAAGATGATATTCTAGAAGTGCTGAACTACCTCTCTTTGATTCAATATTTCATTTCCACCAAATATTTAAGCATTAAGAGTTTTGGATAATTGATAGATCATATAAGAATCTGATCTCGCAGATCTGTAAGTTTGTTATTTTATCCATTTTTTCTTTCAGGTTCAGACTTTCAGTGTATATTACTGGTTTATATGATTCCAGAATTTTTAATCTTAATTTCAGAAGTTGGGATTTGATATCCCCTTTAGCTACTGTGTTACAATCTTTCTTCTAATCTCATTTTTGGTAATATGATTTATGATTTGTATTAGCCCTACGCCGTAGTGACTATCTTACATTTTCTTTTATATGGTTGATTATGAATAGGTGCTTCCGATTCATTATTCCAATTTCACCACATATTTCAGCATTTAGAGTTTTAGATACACAATAGGTCATAAAAGTTTTATAATTGGCCTTACCAAGTTAAGTCATAAATTTACTTTAGAGATTTGTTTAGATTTGATTAGTCAATTATTTTCAAACAATGTTAAAAAAGCATTGTAAGCAAAATAAGCAGTCTCAAAAATCAGTTTACCAAAAAAGATTTTACAATTAGAGATGCAGATTAATTAAAAACAACATCTGTTTATCTTCCCATTCGTCCATCAATACTAATTCACAAACTTGTAGACCCAAGTTGAATCTAAAGGAAAAAGGCTTCCAAATACCTGGCATTCTAAAAAAACCTTAAGGCTGAATGAATAGCTCAGGTAGTATTCAACTGAGCCCCCTGGTGCCATGTTCTCTGTAGCAAATTCCATCCCCTGTATATGAAACAGAGTTTCACCCCTGGCTCACAACATTAATAGAGAAAACCAAATTGGTGCTTTTATGTACATATAAATTAGAAACAATTTTATAATACAATGCAAAACAGAAGCTAAACAATTTCATTAGAATATGTAGGATAATGAAATTCCTTTAACCTTCGATCAAGCAGAACAGTAGAGTTTAAATTTAAATAACTAATAACATACTAAACAAACCTAAAGTTTCTTAAAATAGCATTGCCATTGGCAAGAAAACTTAATGTTTGATCCTATCTTCTTTAAACTAACTATTGGCTGACTTACTGTTAGATCTTCAAGTTATTAAAGAAGAGGGAATCATTATTAAGAACATCATTTAACAAAAACCAAGCAGGTTTAGATTAGGCATTTGAGAAGTACACGTTCAAAATAACTAAAAGTAATCGGATTCCAATTAATAATATAAGGATCCATGTAATAGAAGGATCAATATAATCGACATTAGCTGAAGTGAACCCGAGCAATTGTAATGAATAAAAAAAGACTAATGATAAAAGTAAAATCAAACCTTATTTTGGGGCGGAAATCGCAAGAGGGGTTCCACAGTGACGGTTGAATTGGAGCGGGCATCTGGCTGATGATGAGAAGAGAAGGAATAGAAACCAGAACGGTCATCTCCCTAAACTGGAAGAATAACATGTATTCAAATGTGGTCTCCGGAAGACAAATCAAACTTCAACAGAAGACGAATGTTTCTGATGCCGGTTGAATTGGAGATGCGGAGTTCGTGGCTTGTGAAGCTGCTACTAAGAAAATAACTCAATGAAGAACGAACTATGAAGGCTTAACGCATGAGGTGTTTCTGGTGCCAGTTGAATTGGAGCGGGCATCTCAAGAAGAGAAGAGAAGGGGGAATGAACGGTTGAGACGTAATAAGAGCTCAGTTATTAGAAAACCGAAGAAACCGTGTTCTTTGTCTGCCCTGAATTTGCGCCTGTAGACGGAAATGTACGATTAAAGAGCCATGTGCACTGAATTTGGGGTTGGAAAATTTAACGTGCGATTGAGGAAGGCATAGCGGTGTTGTAGGTAACCGTACACTAATAATTTGGGTGAGATGCGATTAATGAGAGAGAAGCGGGAAAAGGGATTGGGAGAAGGATTTTGCTTTTATGTATATAGGATATGATTTCTAATATACACTTGGTAATTGGTACTACTATTATTAATTAAAGTGAAAATTAACATTAGACGGAGTAATTTTTTGACGGAGTGTACTATTATTAATTAAAAAAAGTGGAAATTAATATTAGACGGAGTATTAGTTTAGTTAAAGCTATACATATACTAAATCCGTCCCGAAAAGGTTCGCCATATTGACTTTTTTGGTCAAAGATGACAAATTTTAGACGATGATTTTAATTATTATATTTGTGTATAATTTATAATTTTTTTACTTTTATGAAAATATTTTGAATGACGAACATTTTAATATAATTTTCATATTCTAAGTAATTTCGTATTAATAAATATCATTAGTCAAAGTTGATTGTCATTTACTAAGAAAAGTCAATTTGACAAACATTTTCATGACGGAGGAGGTGTGTGATACGGAATGACGAAGTATGTATTGGATCCGATATAAATAAATTTATTTTTGGTCATTAATTAATGCCATAAGTGAATATGACTATGGAAAGTTATGGAAAGTTTTTTTTGAATATGGAGTGAGATAAGTGAATTTTTACGGGCAATTAACTTTTTTAGGTAAGTTATTATTATATTACGGGCAATTAACTTATTCAAAGTAATTTGACCATTTTATAATCTAGGTTATATTACGTGTATATAAATTCATTGGCACCAATTCTCATGGAGCTCAAAACATACATATATACAATTTACTAGTCGTAAACAATGGTTGCAACGGAGCTTAAGTATTTACTGATCTTCTGCCTCGCATTCTCAACCTTATTCAGCACTTACGAATGTATGTTTACTAGAGGATCGACCTCTATTTTCTTTAGCTTTTTCCCTTTTACGTGGTCCGTGCATTATTCTTTTTATCTAGCAATATTTATTAGTATATGTAATAAAAATCTCGTGAAGTAGACTACAAAAAAACGCGGAATTGATAGGGATTTTGGTAAGAGATTTGCAAAAATTTGTTCGACACCCGTCTTGACTCCCTAACACTATATTCCTGAGTGTGCCATTGCTTATAACATCGATCTATGATACGATTTCATATATATATTAATGTCTTGTTTTTCACTATATATTTAATTAACAGGTAGGGTTGCAACAAGTGAGAAACTAAAAGGTATCGACTTTTGTATTCGAAAACACGATTGTGGCTTCGAACCTTGTTGGAAATGCATTTTTGACAAAGATGAACATCTTTGGCAGTTTTACGCGGGATGCGAGAAATATTGCATCAACAAGCCATTACCACCTCCGCCTCAACGAACATAATTTACTAAGATCGCCTCAAATGTCTCTATAGATTTTTTTTGTAATGCTTGCATCTTTATGTTGAATTGAGTGTGATTTTCATTACAAATGGATGACCATGCATTAAGTTTTATTTGAAGTTGAGATTATAAATGCTCTTTCATAGATAATTTAATAGTTGTACATGACAATCTCAAAATATACAAACAAAACCAGTTGGATTGTGGTTTGAGACATCTATATGACGAAGAAAAAATATCAATTGCCCTATATAGGACTGAACGAATTAGTGTATTTCAAAGTAGGACTATTATGTTTTTATTCCTAAATAGGAGTAATTACTGTTATGTGTTGGCAGTACTGAACTTAAAACATGACAACATTTTTCAAACTTAACGGTAATTAATTACTCCTATTTAGGAATAAAAACATGATAATCCTATTTTGAAATTATGAAACGTTCTTACTCCTATTTCTTAAATTTCCTCTCTAAATTTGCATTGACACATTATATAAATGAAAGTCTAATAAAGTAAATATGTAGGGTTTTATAGTAGCATTGTTAAATTTATATCATATTTTATTATTGTTCTATTTTACTAATCATGATTATGGTATTAATCTAGTAAGGGGAACTTGGACTTTGCAGTCCATCATATAACATTTTGTGGAAAACGAAAATCTGAATGGGATGTAAAGTTAAAAGCTTTTAAGGGGAATAAGATGCAAAGTTTAAGTTAATTTTTTAAAAATGGGGCACAAAGTTAAGTACCACCTAAAAAGCGGGATGTAAATTAAAGTCGAATTAACCCATCTAGTGAACTCAAGTAAGTGTGAAGGTTCTAGAAATTAATCTATTTTTTTGTCGAGGAAACTTGTAACCATTAAACGAATGAAAGAAAAAATAATTCAACAATACAAGTCTCTCAAAAGGAGTGCCCCAAACTCTCAAAGTAAATATTCTTTCACTTTCATAATTTTCTAGCTTCTATTTTCCTATTTAGAATATTTAACACCTTTCTCATTTTCTTATAGAATCAAACTCATACAACATCACTATATTCAAAAAATGTCAATTCATGTTGGGAATAAAAATTTAGGAGGGAGATAGTAAATTTGCAATGCTGGTGATATGTTTGCTCAGTCTGATACCTTAAATTTAATTACGAATTACAAAATTGAACTAGTCGATCATGAACTCGTGCGTGGCACATGGGCATGGCCACATGGATCCCGTTCGGAAATGGCTCCGGTGCTTATTGGGATCGGACCGGTCTGTTTTTCTGGTCCCCGGTCAAGAACGGGTATCCGACCAAATAAAGGGGTACCTGTTCTCGGTTTTCAAAGTGCACACTTTGTTTGCATACTTTGTTTTACATTTCATATATAAGTCTTGTTATTTTCATATAATTTGTAATGTTGTGCATCTCATATTTTGCGAGTCTATTCGATCCAGTTCTGAGATCCGTTGGGTCTGGGTTCGGATCCAAATTTTCAGACCCTTCGTGTATAGGTCGCCTCCAGGCCCATTATAAACTTAGCAGGTCCGGGTATGGAACATTACATCCTGCTCGGACCCGACCTATTGACAGACCTACACGTTCTCATCATAGCTAAGTGGCTACTAAGCATTTTCATTAAATTTAAAAATGTGAGATGTAGTGTTTGAGACCCGCATCCTATTTTTATTCAAAAAAAAATCATTAGTGCATACATGACATTTAGATCTATATTTAACCAATTAGAGCCTAACTTTTATTGGAAAATTCGACACAAATTTAATAAAGAAACAATGACAAAAGTAATTACTATTGTACTTTAGATGGACAAAAATAAGACCTGATTTTAATATAGACCAAACGATCGAGACCGAAGTTACCTGAATTGCCCCAAATACCCTTAGAGGGCGTTTGGGATGTAAAATTTTTACATTGGTTGGCTGAATTATTTAATGTAACTGTATGACACTTTTAAAAACATTTTACACTGTACCATGTAAAGTATTTTACGTGAGGGATGTTGGTAAAACACTTCACATGCTTTTTATAAAGGACTACAACGCTAAGATACCCTTTGCGGGAAGTTGAGAGCGTCTCTCTCTAGCCAATTCGCGGCTAGATTCTTCCCTCGCGGTTTTTCCTCGGGTTGGCACCACCACTCACGGTGGCCGCCGCCGCCGGGGCCCTCCTAGCTCTGGCGGGTCTTAGGTGTTATGGTTACATTTTTGGAAAAGTTTGTCTACCACTTCGGTGGTTTCATGGGAGGACTGTTACTATTAGTGCCATGAGTTTCCCTTCGCTGGAATCTTGATGGTGAACTAGCTTTGAAACTTCGTTTTTCCAAGGGCTGAAGACCTCGCCGGAAAATCCTATCCCCTTCGTCAATGGCGGTCAGTAGCTCTGGGTGCAGGTTTTGAGTTGGTGGGGCCTGCGACAGATGTGAACGAGTCACGCGTGGAGGCTTGGAGGTTGAAGGAAGGGGTTCACGCCTACGGATTTGAAATGAAAAAGGTTACTGGTGGCTTGGAATCAGTTCGTTACAGGTGAACTTGGTTCTCCAATGGCTAAAGACTGTGCTGGATATTGTCGAGCGACCTCTGAAGACTGTTAGTAACCCCGGGTGCATGTTTTGAGATGGGGGACATGTGACGGGATGCAGTGAGTTTTCTCGCACTTAAATTAATAATAGAATAGTGGTGAAAGTACGAGTATCGTCTCCACTGGAACGGACAAAAGGGAATTAAAGATTAACTAAATTCAGCGATTAAAATAAATTAAAAATGCGTCGTGCGAGCTTGGTTGCTGGAAAATAAAAATGCGAATAAAACGATTAAATTAGGGGTTCTTTCTAATTAATGATGAAGGGAACAGGGATTGATTCCGGGGTAATCAGATTTCTTGGCAGATCAGGCCTAATTACATGAAATTAATTCAATTGAGTCTAGCTAATCATTACTAAGTTCTTACCGCTCTCGCGGCGTAGAGTACAATAATTTAGGGAACCTGGCTGATCTCTCATTCGACAAGATCCTAAATTATTGCCAAGACGAGCGAGTTTACGGCCCCTTAATCGCTACTAACCTCTTAGCGGACGATTAAGTGTTTGTGAATGTGTCCTAGAATAAACTAGATCTCTCTTAATTTATTCTATAAGCAATTGTAATTCTAGTCGCGGTTCCAGGTTACAAAAGATATCAATTAAATTATTCAAACACAAATTAAACGACATTCATGCAATTAAACCATCAAGAATCTAGCCATACATCGTAATTAACCCCTTCATCAATCACAGATCCCTACACTACAAGAAAAAGTATTATTTGCGTCCAACTTTTTTGTGTCGACTAAAGTGAACGCAAATAAGTACTCTTTTGCGTCGACAAGTAGACGCAAATGACATTGATTAAAATCCCGCCCAGCCCTTACACAATTTTATTATTTGTGTCACCGTGCCGGCGCTAAAAGAGTTTAATTCTATTTGTGTCGACAGGTGTCGACGCAAATGTTGAAAATTAAATTAAATGGAGCAGCTCACTTTTAGCTAGGGCATATTTCCAACCCGATGGACGAGCAAAGCGGAAGTCTTCTCACGGAAATCTTCTCTCCGCCGCAGAACGTGTTCCCTTCGTCGGACCGGTGAATCACCCGTCAAGCCGTGTTCAAGCTTTCTCTCGGTGAATCAGCCCTCCCTTGTTCGTCTTGGCTTACCTCTTTTCGTCCGATTGGTTCTCTCACTCGGTTGTTTCAGGTTGGCTATTCAGATTTCAACCTTAGTTTTCTATTTTTCTCATCAGTTCATCCCCTCGGTTAACTATTGTTCGTCCGACCGGTTCTATTTTTCAACCTTAGTTTTCTATTCAGATTTCAACCTTAGGTTGGCTCCTAATAATATTTGAGATTTCTGATTAACTATTAGTTATTTATCTGTTAAGTTTAATTGATTTGTTAATTAAGCTGCGAATATATATCCCATATCCATAAACACAAACACATACCTTCATTATTATATTTTGAAGAAGGCAACCTAGGCTATGGCAGAGTTATGAAAAGCAGCTAAGGAGTATGTATATATACATACAAATGAAAATAAAGCTTATAAGTTTGGTTATGCATATATGAAGCTAAGAATTTCATTATTAGCCCGTTGGACTTCATTCGTTTTTCAAACTAAACTTATCCAAAATAGATCAGAACACTAATAATAACAAGTACATCAGCATAGTAATTGCAAAACAAGACCACGATTTGTAAAGAACTTAAACTTAGGGACATATTTCAGAATTGGTATGAATTTTAATGTCGTTTCTTAGCGTGTGCTTTCTTCCTATCAAACCTTTTTTACCGAACACTGACTTATTTCAGTTTAATGAGTATGGCTGAGTTAGGGACATCTTCCACATGAGTTTTAATGCCCTCTTCTAAGCATGTGTTTTCTTCCTATCAAACATTTTTTACTAAACACGGACTTATTTCAGTTTGATGAGTATGGCTAAATCCATTTATGATAACTACAGTACTGCAGATGTTACATTTTTGCTGGAATGAAAGAAAATGACACTTCTAGCCTCTTTTTAGAAATTATTTCATTTAACTTAGTAAGGAAATATATTACATACAATTTTAGTTGATACAGCCATAATTTTAGCAATATTAGCCCTTCCAAACACATTTACCCATATTAAACAGATTCATACATGTGCAGTAAATGCCATTTTTCTTAGACTTCCCAGATTTCGGCATGTATAATAGTAGCATAGATTTTTAAGTATCAAATCCCAATATTGATCAACAATTCTAATATTGAAGCAAGATTTCTTTAACGGTATCATGTGCTTACATGACATTACTACAATACCACCCCAACTGTTAATTTTGAGCATTTCCAGCACTTAACTATTTAGTCTACTTGTTTTGGACAGGCAGCTAAAATACATGTTTATTTTGCATGGCATGCTTATTCTTGTCTGTATGATTCAAGTATTCAATGAATGCAATGATGATTTGAGTCTTAGGTCAACAAAGTGGGTGTGTGACTATGTTTTAACCACACTATATTATTTGAGTCGTAGCTACCTGTGCCTTTTATTTGTTTCTTTTTGTCTCCATTTTTGTTCGATTTTTTGTATGGGCTAGTTACCTTAAGGTGTTGTGCTTTCATATTCTAATTTTAGCTACTTCACAACTTCGATGAAAAATCTATGCTCATATTGAAACACCTGTCAATATGTTGTTGTTTCTTTCTGGGAATTAAAGAATATAAGAATTACTAATTTGAGATTTATTTAACAAAATATATACCTTTATTGTTGTATATAGCATGCTCCTTTTTTAATTAAACTCATTTATTTATCTTTATATGAATGATTGGTAGAGCCTTCAAGTTGATCACTTTCTGGCAAGGATGCCGATAGATAAAAGTTGGATATTTATAAAGAATCGATTATCAGAAGAGTTTTGGAATGGATTACAAGGTTTTATAGACTATGCAAAAGACTTTGTGAATGAAGAAGGAAAGATAAGTTGTCCCTGTAAACATTGTGTAAATGGGCAAATGTTCCCATTGAGAGATGTTAAAAGGCACATCTTTGAATGTGGCTTTGATGTGACATATGCACATTGGGTTTTTCATGGTGAGCCACCTGAGTTACCATCATATCAAAATTCGATTGCAGGCAATGAGTCAGATGATGAAATGGCCGCTGTACTTAATGACATTGTTGCGGAAACTCACGACCATGGCATTGGAGGTGAGACCACAAACAATACCACTGATGAAGGGTATAGTCAGTATGAGGATCTATTATCCGAGCTCCACACAGAGTTGTATCCGGGGTGCACCAAGGTTTCATCACTAATTTTTTTAGTGAAACTTATGCATTTGAAAGTACTTTATAAGTGGCCAAATGAGTGTATGGATTCAGTGCTAAAGCTACTAAAAGATGTACTGCCTAATGGCAGTAAGTTACCAACTTCTCATTACGAGTCAAAGAAAAAGTTGAGCAAATTAGGATTAGGGTATCAAAAGATTCATGCATGTAAGTATGATTGTGTTTTATTCTGGAAGAGTAATGCAGATCTACAGACATGTCCAATTTGCAACACAAGTCGGTGGAAAAATGAAAGGGGGGGGGGGGGGAAAGTTCAATGGAAGGTTCTCCGTTATTTTCCACTAAAGGATCGATTGAGACGGTTGTTTGTTTCACGTCACACCTCCAAGGAAATGACATGGCATCAAAGGGGAAAATCTACTGATCCAGATGTGATGCATCATCCAGTTGATGGTAAAGAGTGGAAATAGTTTGATGAGAACTACCCCGACTTTGCTAGTGAACCCAGAAATGTGCGGTTGGGGTTATCTGCAGATGGATTCAATCCACCTGCTTTCTTTGATATCATGGTCCATGTTGTGATGCACTTACCATAGGAAGCCATTCGAGGAGGGCCTGTTCATCTAAGATGGATGTATGCGATTGAACGGTTTCTTGGCTCTTTGAAGAAGTATGTTAGGAATCGTGCACATCTAGAAGGATCTATTGCTGAGCCTTATATCGCGAATGAAGCATTGACATTCTGCTCAATGTATTTAAGTGACATTGAGACAAGATTCAACAGATTGGAGAGGAATTGGATTGATAGTGATGTTCACAATGCAGGAAGTTTGCCTATCTTCCAATCTCGATGTCGTCCAATTGGAAAAAAGTCTCCAATAACTTTGGACTACAATATGCGGAATAAAGCAGAGTGGTACATCTTACAAAATTTGAAGTTATGAAATTTGAAGTTATGAATTAGTTTCCTTCTTTCACAGGAGATCTCTGGAAAAAATTTACAAAATAGAGAAGCAAGTGATGATAAAAGTTGGCATGGTAGAAAATCATATGCCCAATACATGCACGAAAAAGTAAGACCTGAATCGTTGTCATTACATTTTAAATTGTGGTATTGATTAGTTTTGAGTGATTAATATATTTGGGAGTAGTGTGTGATGAAATATGAATGCGTGTTCTAATAATATTTTTGTGGTGCAATTTTTTGCGGGCAGTTTTTTTGCATGTGTTCTTGCATTTTTTTGCAAATCTTTTGGCATTTTTTATGGTGGTATAATACTATGATGTTTTAGTTTTAATAGTGAGTAGTGATTGAAGTTAGTTATCTTATATTCATAATACTTTAATCATTTTTATATGTTTGTTTATTGTAAATACTATATAGGATAATCCAATAATTAGTGAGGAGTCTTCGGCTCTTGAAAATCGGAAGGATCAACGCTTGACTCGTAGTGGTGAATGGAGGACTAAAGAAGAACATGACAAATATGTAAGTAAATGATTTTTTAATTAATTGTATCCTTAATAATATGTAATTGTTTTGGTATATAAATTGATAGGTCCGAATGAGCGAGGAGTACCAGACACAATTAGAACAAGCAGGCTCATCTTCATCAATAAATGAAATTGAGATCATGAACCGAAACTTGAAGAATCATCGAGGACGACAAAGTGGAGTAGGTCCTACACTGTCAAAGAGTGCATCTCGTCGCTTGGAAGATGGTGCTACTTCCACATTGCAAGATCACCGTGATGCTCAGATAAGTGAATTGCGGGCAAATCATGAATTGATATTGAGTGCTCTACGACATTTTATTCTCGGCTTTCAGTTGCCTTCACACGCCTCCGGAAGCGACGTTCCTTCGATGTCCAGTGCGAACCAACCTGATGAGAGGCACAATGATAATGACGATGATGATCAGAATTAGTGATAGCATGTTCAATATGTGTTCTAATTTGTTAAGGTGGATGAGTTTATGTCTGTTTGAATTATGACTTTGTTTGACATGAATTACTTTAGCTTTAATGTTAATTTAATATTATTAGACATTTAACGAATTGATATGTTGGGAATGATATTAGATTTTGTCATTTTGATTGTGTCAACTTTGATCTTGATTAAAAATTGTGCAGCAGGAGCAAATAGATAATATAAAATGAATATATACAATTTTTATAATTATTTGCGTCGACACATTGCGTCCGACTAGCGTCGCTCAAGTCGACGCAAATAACTTGTTATCATTAGCGTCGCTCACAGTTGACGCAAAAGAACTATTTGCGTCCGACTATTTGTGTCGACCTTTTTGCGTCGACAAGTGGACGCGAATAAGTTATTTGCTTCGATTTGCTACTTTTTGCGACGCAAAAGACCCATTTTGTTGTAGTGCTAATTAAACTAATCACAATTTATAATTGAAGAATCAATAGAATTGAGATGAATAGAATAAATTGTCATTAATTAAAAAGATGAACTTACAAATAATCCCAGGGTCTCGAAGTAAAATAGCGTAAAAACGGTGTTAAATTCGTCTCTAGGCCTATCCGTAATGTTCGCCCCCCCCCCCCCCCCCCCCAAAAAAAAAAAAAGGTTAGGGAGGTCTTATTTATAGAAAAGAGGAGGGAAATCGCAATTCTGGTCGATGTGGGAAATTTCCGCGCGTAACTCGGGGCTGCGCACGATCGTGCTTCCCTGGCTACGCATGATCGTGCGTAGCAGGCAGTAGCTCCTCCACGGTTTTGGCTCTTAAGCACGATCGTGCGTCCCAGACGCACGGTCGTGCGTCCGTGTTCTTAAGCCTTTTCTCTATTCCGAGTTTTACAAAACTTCCTTCACGAAAGTTGTATAGAATGAAGTCATCTATCCACCCCAACTTGCCGAATGTGATTTGAATCATCCAATCAAGAGATATGATCAAAACGGTGGAAGGTGTCATTCTGAAATCGCAGTAGAGATCATCTGACTTCATCATCTGTTTTCACCTTCTTGCTCTCATATTCTCGTAATGGTGTCTTCATATGATTTGTAGACCTTGAAGTTGTCTTTCATATACGACTTGAATCATGTCCATTAGTTGTTTCTATAAATAGATATGATTGACCGATTGACAGAAGGTCATCCTGATCGTCGTTTTCAAGCTTCATTCATCTTCTTTTGATCCCGAAGCCAATCCTAGAGCTCTTTTGTCATCAAATCTTCATCGTAAGCCTCCCGCTGACCTCCATAGCTTTCAAATCAATCTCAAATGCTTCTCAACTCATCCCGATTTCTCCTCAAGCGCCAGTGCCGAACTCTAAAATCCTGATTTTGACTCCAAATGACACAAAACTTGAACCAACGCCTGTTAAACATAACTTGAGCTAAATTTGAGACTTGTAACACCTTAAAACTAGGAAAACCCTCACAAGTCGATCCCAACACGCATCAAATGCGTGTCTAAATACGGACTTATCAGATTCCCCCACACTTAAGCCTTTGTTTGTCCTCAAGCAAACTGAACAACGGGACGTACGAAAATCACCACATGAAATTAAAACAATCAGCATGCACAGGTAGTTAAAGGGATATTCACAGAATAGACAGACTAAATTAAGAAAATTCTTCCCTAAACTACATCTTTGTACTCTAGCTAAAATATTTGACAAAGTTATTCACAACATCCTTAAAGTCATGACAGCATACACAAATAAATTAGCTATTGATCAGAAGGACTTGTGAAGGTAATGGTGAATGGTGATAAGCAGCCCCTTTCTTTTGAGTGATTGGAATATTCTAACAAAGACTCAATGCATTTAGAAACTTCAGGGCTATTCTTAGGATCAAGGAACTCAGTAGACCGCAATTTAGGAAGAATCATCTAAACCTATGCAAAGAGTAGACATGGTGTACAACTAAGCTAAACCGTCTCGGCACATTGATGCTTTGACGTATACTTGAAGTACGCGGAGAACTAAAGCTAATTTTGCTAAAGCCTCCAAGTTCATTAAATAAGTTCAGTTTTCCTTGTCATGTTGGCACGAGAACGTCATTTCTTTCGAAAGATACCCAAGTCTCATCTTACGCTTTTTGACCGGGGCTCCCATTCCCTTTTTCGCAAAGTAAGAGGTCTAGCTATATTAATTTTTCACCTTTCGGATTCTCACTAGACATTACCCCATTCTAATCTCGGCCTCACCAAAGAAAAATAGCAATTAAAGTTCATTAATTTAAAAGTGAATCCATGCCCACAATTCAATCCTCGAAAGTATCAAATTCCTAAAAAGTGACTGCTCTTACCCTATTTGGAGCATAGGAACAGTGCCAAAAATGGCTCCTACACTAATTCCCTAAACCTAGCAAATTAATCCCCTAGTTTCCTAAACATCAAGACTAAGTCAGAAATATTCACGGGCAAGGAACACATGCCATTTGGCTGTGGAGCTCAATTAATTGGGTAAACAATAAACTGTTAGGCTCAAAATGGCTTTTCCTAAAGGACTTTTTTAGGTGGGGTAAAAATTTGTTCATTCATATAATGGGTGACTAATGTCTTCATCCTTTCATCAACTAGATTACTATGCAAGCAAATTAAGCCTAAACACTTCAAAGATGTTGTAAAAGTATAGTCAAAACGCTATCCAATTCACAATGACACGGTTTAAAGAAAAATTTTCAAATATTTTGACATGAATTTCCTATGAATATACAACTAACACCTGCGCATGCTAACTCTAATAATCACATGTAGCAACTACAGCCCGAATGCCCAATTCACTCCCCCACACTTAAACTTTGGCATCGTCCTCGATGACCAAAAATGCACTATGCACAAGGAGGTAAAGAGGATAGGGTCACGCGTGCTCAACTTAACTCAAGTCAATTATTACAAACAGGATATTATTAGAGTCATAAAAACTTCCCTAAGGCGCTGGTCGGTGCAGAACTAAACTGAGTCAAGTGATCCTCGGCACATCATCCACAAAGCAAGACCCTGAGCTGCAAAAACAAAACACACAAACACAAAAAACAAAAAAAACAGAAAACACCTTGGTTTTTTTTGGGATTTTTTTTCCGGGGGTTTGCGGAAAGCAAACAAACAAACAAACAAAAAAATGCAGAAAAAAGCTTGGGTTGTTGTTGGGAATATTTTATGGTGTTCAATCTAGTTAGTTATCTTTGTATTTGTGTAGTTATTAATTAAACGTGTAATACGGGCCACAAATGTGTATCAGCCCGTGGGCTTCCTTGTAACCCGTAAGTTAGCTAACTTCTCCTATAAAAGGAGGCTAACTTACGGGAAACCTAACTGATCGATAGAGGCTTAGAGACGCAGAGGCGAGATAGAGAGAAATTAGGGTTGCCGCTGCTCTCCTTCTCCGGGGAGAGTAGCGGCAGGTTCATACGGTATACCAGATTCGGTTCTTATCTTGTCAATTTCTTCCTATCTGCTTCTTATTCTTCTTGCTATGGTTGTTGAATGTTAAATTCTGGAATTAACATTTGGTATCAGAGCCGAGGCGTGAAACAGGTTGGATCTGTCTGCGATTTTTTGGATCTAACGAAGAACTACTCTGTTTTTTCTTCTGTTTTTCTACATGTAGAGATTTGCTCCTGTAATCTCGTTTGTGAAAGAAATTTTGTAAAAATCATACTGTTGGATTCGTCTTTCAAAACCGATCCAGCAGCATACCTCTTTTTTCGTTTTCTGCAATTTTTATATTTCGAATATCTCTACATTGAGATCTCGAAATCCTTAATTCTCACTGCTGCAGAAACGTTTTTGGCTTGAAACTGATACAGGAGAATCTCGACTTTCAGGGCTATTCAGAACAGGTTTCAGATTTTCAAAAATCAATGTTTTCGTTTTGCAGGATCTCGACATTTAGGGACTCGATTTCTTCTTCTCGACATCTTGATCTCGAGATTTGCATCTCGACATCTTGATCTCGAGATTTGCATCTCGACATCTTGATCTCGAGATTTGAATCTCGAAATCTTGATTTCGAGATTTGCATCTCGACATCTTGATCTCGAGATTTGAATCTCGAAATCAAGATCTCGAGATTTGAATCTCGAAATCATGATCTCGAGATTTGGATCTCGAAATCAAGATCTCGAGATTTGAATCTCGAAATCATGATCTCGAGATTTGGATCTCGAAATCAAGATCTCGAGATTTGAATCTCGAAATCATGATCTCGAGATTTGAATCTCGACATCAAGATCTCGAGATTTGTAATCTCGAGATTTGGAATTTCGAGTTTTGGAATTTCGAGTTTTGGGATTTCGACATTTGGGATCTCGATGTTTTGGATCTCGACATTCTGAAGATTTCGAGATTTTCAAAATTTCTCGATGTTTTGAATCTTTCAAAGTTTGCAGTTTCTTGGAACTCATAATTCGAATCTTGACATCCTTTGCAGTTCATCGAAGCTTTACATTATAAGGATCTCTGAATGATTCCCTGCTTATAAATGTTTCAGGAGTTTTCGATGTTCTGATGTTTTTCAAACAACAAGTTTTCAAGATTATGAGGTTTTCGAAACTCCAAAGTTTTCGATGTTCAAACATTTTGAAATTCTGCAGATTTCGATATTCTGAGGTTTGTTTTGTAGGTGGTTTTCGCCATTATTCTTCGAGGCAACCTCGAGATTTGGATTTCAAGTATTGCCTTAGAATTTTGTTTAAAATCCACTTGCTCTCGATATTCAACATCGAGAACCTCAACTTCGAAGAAATTCCTCAAAAACTCAAAATTAGAGATTTTTTGCGACACCGCACTGTTTTGGCCATAACCTTTGACTCGGTGATCCGATTTGAGCAAACTTTTTTTTGTTAGAAAGCTAACGAAAATATCTACATTAATTCTCGGGCTACGCGCCAGAACCCATTCTAACGCGCCCTCACTCGCAGTCTCTGAGGGTCAAAACGTTAGTTTTCCGACAAACATTGTAAATCACCGATGTCCAGGTCAAAACTTAGGCAAATATGTTCAAATTCTTTCAATGTCAACCCTGAGGTCAAAGCTTTTCTAAACTTCAATATAAAGGCCTGAAAATCGTAGATAATTCAATCAACCTCGCGTCAACGGTCATCTTACAACAATCAACAATCAACTACTGGAGCCTCCCCTGACTCATCGACATTATGTGATCATCAATATGCTGAAATTCTACATGGTGAGCTCAGGAAACCGTCATGTGTGGTACATGTTCAAATTGCTCCACACACATGGCGGGTATGACAAGCTGTGAGCAATCAAACCTTGCACTAGTAAGCTCTCAAATAGCAAAGACTGTAATGGTGCACTAGTAATCAACGTTTCCAGCTTCCCCTCAACAAATGCCATTAAGTGGCGCAGATTCTTAAATTCTCGAATATGCAAAGGCGGCACATGGTCTTCATAACCCTCATCAGCACAGAAGTGAAGTATGAAACTCTCATCTTCTTCAGGTGGATAGGGAACATGAGTTAAAACTTTGATTACTCTAGGCATCACCGGAAGCTCAAAACATGTCTCCAAGCAAGGAGTAGGAGCAACACCGTAATCAAACTGCACCATAGAAAAGTCTTCTTCTTCCTCACAAATATCTTGAAAATTCACAACCTCTCCTCTGGACTCTGTATCACTCCCCATGAAGGCATCCCAACTCTCGTTAACACCATTCTCATCAGGGTCTTCAAAAGCATCTAGGAGGGTATCATCCATCATATTCCCACCTTCGAAGTCCGACTCTCTCATATTATCATCCCTATTGGTCTCCTCAGGTTGGGCTTCTGTGTCGCTAGGATGGGATCTCTCGGACTTCTCAGATAAAGCCTTTGCAATCTGCCCCAATTGATTCTCCATGTTCTGCATCCTTGCATCGGACACTTGCATGAATTGCTTGAGTGTTTCTTCCAGGCCAAATAGCTTCTGTGAAATTATCTCTTCCAATTCCTCGTCTGAATCCTGTGGCTCATAGCTCAGCAAAGACGTAGGAGTGATTGAAACATTTATGTTTGTAAGTGGTGGGGAGGAAGAAGTGGGGTATGCATCTGCCCAGTAAGGATGGTCATATGGAGGTTTGATGGGGCAAAGACATAAATGGTGACCTCCTCCACAGAAGGAACAAATGCTATCCTTAAAACATTCAGATATTTCCTCAGGCGTTTTAGTTTGAAGAATAAATTCAAGAATGGAGCCTGGTCTTACGCTTACCCAAGGGTATTGTGATGAAGGATAGTAAGAATCGGAATGAAAAGGTTGCGTGGTTGGAGTGTATGGATAAGAAGGCTGAATATTTTGTGGTGTAGGAGAGTAATATTGATGAAGTGTGTAAAGTTGAGGACAAGTGTAAGGAGGACATGGTGCAAATGGTGAATATTCCGTGGATGTTTGAGGGTAAGGTGTTCCTCCGTAAATCGAGCTGAATGAGTTCATCTCATCCTCTTAAGAACAAGTACCTGAAAGGTTAGCACAAAAAAAATTCTACGAAGAACTAAAAAAAACTAACTAAAAGAAATCTTGCTGAAATTAATTAACCCTTAAAACCGACACCGTCCCCGGCAACGGCGCCAAAAACTGATGTGAGTTTTCTCGCACTTAAATTAATAGTAGAATAGTGGTGAAAGTACGAGTATCGTCTCCACAGGGACGGACAAAAGGGAATTAAAGATTAACTAAATTCAGCGATTAAAAATAAAATAAAAATGTGTCGTGCGAGATTGGTTGCTGGAAAATAAAAATGCGAATAAAACGATTAAACTAGGGGGTTCTTTCTAATTAATGACGAAGGGAACAGGGATTGATTCCGGGGTAACCAGATTTCTTGGCAGATGAGGCCTAATTACATGAAATTAATTCAATTGAGCCTATCTAATCATTACTAAGTTCTTACCGCTCTCGCGGCGTAGAGTACAATAATTTAGGGGACCCGACTAATCTCTCATGCGACAAGATCCTAAATTATTGCCAAGACGAGCGAGCTTACAGCCCCTTAATCGCTACTAATCTCTTAGCGAACGATTAAGTGTGTGTGAATGTGTCCTAGAATAAACTAGGTCTCTCTTAATTTATTCTATAAGCAATTGAAATTTAGTCGCGGTTCCTGATTACAAAAGATATCAATTAAATTATTCAAACACAAATTAAACGACAGTCATGCAATTAAACCATCAAGAATCTAGCCATACATAGTAAGTAACCCCTCCATCAATCCCAAATCCCTAATTAAACTACTCACAATTCATAATTGAAGAATCAATAGAATTGGGATTAATAGAATAAATTGTTATTAATTAAAAAGATGAACATAGAAATAATCCCAGGCTACGCACGATCGTGCGTCCCTGGCTACGCACGATCGTGCGTAGCAGGCAGTAGCTCCTCCACGGTTTGGACTCTTACGCACGATCGTGCGTCCCAGACGCACGGTCATGCATCCGTGTTCTTCATCCTTTTCTATAGTTCGAATTTGACAAAACTTCCCTCATGAAAGTTGTAGATAATGAAGTCCTCTATCCACTCCAACTTGGTTAATGTGATTTGAATCATCCAATCAAGAGATATGATCAAAACAGTGGAAGGTGTCATTCTGAAATCGCAGCAGAGATCATCTGACTTCATCATCTGTTTTCACCTTTTTGCTCTCATATTCTCGTAATGGTGTCTGCATATGATTTGTAGCCCTTGAAATTTTCTTTAATATAAGACTCTAATCATGTCCATTAGTTGTTTCTATAAAGAGATATGCTTGACCGATTGACAGAAGGTCATCCTGATCGTCGTTTTCAAGCTTCATTCATCTTCTTTTGATCCCGAAGCCAATCCTAGAGCTCTTTTGTCATCAAATCTTCATCGTGTGGTGTACCCGGAGGGTCTTTGAATTCTCTTTGGACTTCTCTTGTTATACTTCACAAATTTAATAAGCTTGAAAAAAGGATGGTCCTTCTTTGGAGATCTAGTAAGGATAGTATAGCTCTCTTCTTGTACTTGCTTCTCTTTGGGGTTATTGATGTTTGGTGCCTCATTTGGTTCATCAATGGTCCCCTCCTTCTTGACTTGCTTTTTATTCCTCTCTTCTTCCATTTCTTTTCTTTTAATATCGGCTATAACCTTGCAAGTAAAAGCATGGTGGCCAAAACATTTGCAATGGAAGCAATAATTAGGATAAGTTTCATACCTCACTCTTTGGATGTGTAGTTTTCCATTTGGCAACCGAATAGGAATTTGAAGTGGAGGTGGCTTTGAGGTATCCACTTCTATCAACACTCTAGCAAATGAGGACCTAGCCTTTTCAAGAGTGACTCTATCCGTGGTGATGGGCACTCCTACCTTGGATGCAATCTCGCTAATTATTTCTTCCCAAATTATCATAGGTAGGTGTGGAAAACGCACCCAAATAGGAACTTTAAGGAATTCCTCATCATCCATGGAGAAGTCCTCGGATAGCACCTTTAAATGAACGATATTTCCAAAAAGAGAATAAGGACCTTCCATTAGGACTTTGGCTCTATCTTCTTCATTTTGAAACTTGAAGATGACCCATCCTTTATCATGGGATCTTACGCGGAAAGGTACACCCCATTTTTGCACCATGTCAAGTATGCTTTTGAGTCCGGGAAAGCGTCCATCAAAGTATTCCATAAGACAATGTCCCCAAATATCAATCATGGAAGAAATCTTTCAGTGTGTGAGGTCTATGATGTCCCCTTTTGGCTCAATGTACCTTAGTTTCATGCCCTTATTTGGTTCCCTATTATCTTTGAAAAGGGAGACAAACTGTGGTTTAGTCCCGGGCTGACCCCATTTTTTTTGTCTCTTAGGTGTGGTGTTATCTAATGCCGCGGCATTAGAGTCATCAAGTGGGACAAGTGCATCTTTTTTGCCTATGTTCACCTCGGGTTCAATGATTGTCTCAATTTGGACAACATCTTTGTTAACAATATCAACCTCGGGTTCAACCGTTACAACATCATCTTTCTTAGGTTCCTCGCTTTCAATGATAGCTATAGTCAAAGGATCAACCACATAATCGGATTCTTCTATCTCAATATTGTCACCATTGTCAATTGCATCATTGAGAGTATCAACATGTTCGGTTGCATCATTAACATGTTCAGTTATAACATTAAAGGTAGGTAAGGGTATTACCTCAACATTGGTGTCCTCTCAGTTGGGCTCAAGAGTAGAGTCCATATTGACTGATTTGGGGGAGCTTTCTCCTTCAAGACTTGCATCTTGTAGTCTCAATTCCTCCTTGTCATGTGATTCTTCTTCTATGGTTTCATCTATCTCCTTTGCTTGAGTTTTGGCTCTAAGCCGAGAAGAGGTTTTAGTAGCCCGGGTGGGGGTTTTCCTCTTCTTTCCCCCCATGATGAGGAAGAAGAGGTTTAGCTTCGTGAAGGGGAGCTGAGGCTAAGTGGTAGCAACCCCCTTAGAACTAGCCATATGTGATTTGTTTTCTTGATTTCGAGCTAAGAACCGTAGCTATGGAGTCTTTGGTGAATAGTATCCAATTGTACGAACAAGCTTGATGATGAAAAAAAGTTGATATGCTTAATCCCCTTAGAAAGAAGAACCTAAATCCAAGCTCAGAATTTAGATTGAACAAGTAGAGCTCGAGTTATGGGCGTTGACCTTCGGTGATGAATAGTAAAAGTGCGAAAACCAGTTTTGAAAAGTGACCAAAAATCCTCCGGAAAGAGCTCAAAGATTAGAAATATTACACCCCAATGAAGATATGAAGGTAATATGACTAATATCCAAGCTCAAAACAAGAGAATTCGTGGAGAAGAAGCCCAAGAATCAAGAATTTTTCCGTAGGGAAGAACAAACCGCAAGTGGTTTGCGAGAGGGAGCTCTCAATGTCTCCAACGGAAAAATCTGCTTCGACTTTCTTTAAATCAGGTGTGGAGGAGGGCAGAGGTTGAATTTGTGTTCTTCTCTCGTGACTTTGGCCTTCTGCAAATCGGTGATTTGGGGATGACCAGCAAGCAACTGGATACGGAGGAGGGTGGCAGTTAGGTTACCACATCTTGGTGGACGAAAACAAATCTGGGAGATGAAAGCTAAGCAAGCGACTGGGTCTTGGAAGGTGAAAACTAAGCAAGCGACCGGTTCTTGGGAAGTCACCGAAGCAGGCGCACAGCGGTTAGAGTTCAATGGTCAGTGGCGGTGACCAGCCGGAGGCGGTGGCGGAGACGGACCGGATTGGAGGCAGTGGCCAGTGGCGGTGGTGAAGGATTTGGGGGCTGGATGTGGTGTAACTATCCCTTGCGGTCGCGGTGTAATTGTCACTGGCGGTCACGATGCAACTGTCATTGATTGAGACAATAGTGCAACTATCACCGGCAGAGGTGGTGTAACTATCACTGGCGGTGGCATAGTAATTGTTATCGACAGCGATGGTGTAACTTTCATTAGTGGCAGCGCGTGTGTAACTGTAACTCATTAAAATCAGATTTTTAACTTGTCGAATCAAGTAACTCTAACTGGTCAAATCAGATAACTGTAATTGAGCGGGTTAAATACATGTAACTGAACAAATTCCTGAAGAGCGCGTAAAAGTCATGAAGATATCTTTTTTTATTTTTTTGAAAGCGGTCACTTTTTGTCCAAAGGTGAGTTTGTAGGATTATCTTCGTCAAAATCGCTTTAGTAAATGATGCACGAGTGAGAAATACTGCTCTATACGTCTTTATAATGCAGATTTATTTCATACTATGCAGATTTATTTCATACTATTTCATACTGCCCTATACTATGCCCTATACTGCCCTATACTTTATTGTGCTTGCTATATAATGCAGATTTATTTCATACGCGGTATCATGTACGTAGTATGAAAATCTATGCCAAGAATCGGTCCCTCACATTTTTCTTGAATTCCGGAATCTTAACAATTGATTTTTAATTGTCGTCCTACTGAGATTGTGCGTACCACTAGCAACTAACGCTAAAATATACGATACAACCGGCTGTATCAAGGACATAGTACAACCGGCATTTTTGTAATTTATTCCAATTGCTTTTCTTTTTCTTTCGTCGGCTGCTTCTCTTTTTCTTCTGCCGGCATTACTCCTATGCTTGCGGGTTGCTTTTTTCTTCTCTTTTTTCTTTTTGTGTTTTCGTTTCACTTGTTGCTTCCCTTCTTTTTAATTTATTTGTTGTTTTTTTTTTCTTTATTTTTTCTTTAACAATCTTTTACTTTATTTTTTATTCAAGTTTTATAATAATGTATTATATAAAATATTATTTAATGTTTGAGTTTGTTTTTTTTTGTTTTTACAATCAACCTTTTAACTTAATTTTTTTAATTTGTGCATTACAAAATATTTTAGGTATTATAGAAAAGAGTTTGTGTTATATTCGAATGAGAGTAACGATTTAAAAAAAAATTAGCAAACACAATTGAATATTTGAACACATTAGAGAACTCAAATGAGCTTTTTGAATTTTAAATCAATGCATATTTTAAAAATATAGATTCACGTGGGAATTGATTATAGACACGAGAGCACAAACTACTCAATTGCATGTTTATAATACTCAATAGATGAGGTTTGATCACTTTATGCTCAATGAAAATGTATTGATGCTTAACTAAAAAAACTTATGATTTTCATATCAATGCTCATTTTATAAGTTACGTATGCTCAATTGGTACTCACGTTATGCTCATTTTTAAAATGTGATATTAATGCATATTTCAAAAGTACAATATTACATTAGATTTGCATATTGAAGTTCATTTGAGTTCATGATAAACATAATTTAATAAGTTTTTGTAATAGAAAAAAAAAAGAAAAAAAGTGAATTAGAAGATTTGAAGTAGAGATCACTATACTCATTATTTGGCTTCTAATACTCAACATAATATTTCTAATGCTCGGTAAAAGCGTATTACTGCTAATTTAACGGAAGAAGTGAATTTCATTTAAATTACCAAAATGACATCGGTTGTACGATGCTCACCGTACAACCGGCTGTACACACTAGTAAATGCATAATGCTTATCCGAGCAAGAAAGTATGACAGAGAATTTAATATCGCAACTTTAAGTAAAACTTAATGGTCATCCATTGGCAACGAAACTGACAAAGAAAATACACATTACAAAGTAAATTATGATCGTTGAGGCAGAGGTGGTAATGGCTTGTTGGTGCAATCATGTTCGCATGCCTCATGAGTGGACCAACAAAGTTTCCCAAAAAGGCAGCACCAACAAGGCTCAAACCCACAATTGTGTTCTCTTTTACAAAAGTCCAGTTTTATTTTCTCACTTCTTGCAACCCTACCTGATAATTTAAAAAAATATTACTCCCTCCGTCCCTAAATTATCTTCAAACTTTCTTTTTTCGTCCATCCCAAAATTATCTCCTCTTCCCCCTTTTAGCAAAAAATTTGTGGTTCACAACCATTCTTACACATTCTTACACATTTCTCTCTCCTCTGCACAACTCCACACCACACAAATCTCACTATCTTAATAAATGTGTCCAGCCGAAAAGTGAGAAAGATTAGGGACGGAGGGAGTAAGAAAATTAAACAAAACAAGTAATAATATATGAATCGTATGATAGATCAATCAGGGTCTAGCTAGCTAGGAGCGGCCAATTTAGGTCCTGGCCTATCCCGAATTTCAAAATTATTTAAACTACGGAGTATTAAAGTAAAAGAGTTGTGTAAACAAAGCATTTTTAAGGAACGGATCGACAAAAAAAAGATCTTCTCCAGACTAGTTTTCCTTTCTAAAGCCAACTTTTCTCTTCTCTTTTCCCCTCCTTCTTCCTCCTTAGCTCAAGTGCGTAAATGGTGGATGAACATGGAGTGTTTTCAGAGCTTATCTCTCTTTTTTGAATGGATTGGCCGAGCCTATGAGTTGGAGGTGATTGAGAATGTCCTTTTTGGCATTTCTCATAATAATGTGAGAGATGAGGGCCCCTTTTCCTTTTCAATCTGTCCCCAATCAATTCTCCTCTCATCACATGGATTTTAGTTCGGCTCCCCATCCCTCTTTCAATACTACAATGTGGGTTGGCCCCCACTTATGTGGGAGGTCAACCCTTTGTGTCCCTGAGTGTACAATCGGTCCCGAAAGTTGTATTTCCCGGACTGTTTTAATTATATTTTATTTAACAGATCAAATAAAATATGACACATGTTCTCCATAATTATTGGGCGTTATAATGAATATACATTCCTCAACTTTAATTTAGAAGTCTCTGAAATTCCTTTTCGGGCTGTTATATGATAAATTGCTGATACTGGTAATCGGGCCCCGTTTGACCAACCGGTCAACCCTATGCCTTTGCCACGGCCCAATTTAGATATCCAACACCACATACATATTATCTAGGCCAAGATGAATATAATATGCGGTCCCGATTATATCGGGCGGCCCCCACTTCCGATGTGGGCCCCACGTGAATTTTATTATTCACGTAAAAGAAATGATAGAAAATTTACAATCACGTAAAAATGCGTTTACTCATTACTCAAGGTTCAATACATAATTTAATAAAGTACAAATACTTTGGGGCGGTGTTACAATGGATGTTCAATGTAGAAGGAGATGGCATACTGGCAGGGAGGGATAGGGTCGACAAAGTGTCCACTAGAGAGGTGGGAGACTTGGTGGACTCTGGTGGAGGCGAGGATCACACTAACCCGCTAAAGATGTTGTTCTCCGGCTGTTTGGTATCCTGACTCAGGTGCTTCTGCTCATATAACTTCTAATGAAGGTATTTTGGAAAATAAATCTATTTATTCTGGACCACTAACTGTTACGGTAGCTAATGAGTCTAATTTACCTGTTATGATTGTTGGTGAATTGGCTTTATCTATTCCACACGGCCTCCCCATTTAAAATTTGTTTATCATGTTCCTCATCTTGAATATAATTATTTTTCGTTCAAAGATTATGTGTCGATAATAATTATTTTTTGACTTTTGATTAAAATTTTGTCTGTGTTAAGGACAACAATTCCGGGGAGGTGCTCCTTCAAGCTTCCAGTAAGGGTGATGTCTATCCTATTTCCTCTCCTCACATCTCACATGTTGCTCTCATTACCCATGTCGCCCCGAGACCCGTCTGGCATCATCGCCTGGGACATTGTGACAGTCGTGTTTGAGATAAACTCAAAAAGTTTGGCACTATTTTAGTAATTCTTATTTTTCTCATGATTGTATTTCTTGCCGGTTAGGAAAATCTCAACGATTACCTTTTCAAATAGTTTGGCATAAATCTACTGCTAGGTTGCCCCTAATCGTGGAGGACGAATCGACTTAGTCGGCCAAAAAACTGGCCTAGTCGGTGCCTATGAGCTAGGGTCTCCAAACATCAGAATGAATTAAATCAAAAGGTGCACACGACGTTACTTGATTGAAATGCATCGCAGAAAACTTTCCTAGTTTACAACCACTAGAAGCAGACATATCATAAAAAGGTAAATCACTATGAAAATCATATATGTACACATAAAACGTAGATGAGAGTTGCAAACATGCCCAAGCCTAGAATGCCTCAATTAAAATTTAGAAGAAGAAGCAAACAAATTATAAGTAGATAATTTAAAAGACATAGTTGTTGCATGAGTACGATAGAGATCTTTCTCCTTCCTATGCACTGTCCAACCACTTTCTTGGAATTCAGATTCTAAACAAAACAAAATTGGAATAGACCAGAATACATCCAGAGTCACATATTTGACCAGTGGAAGCAAGATTTATTTGCCATGGCATAAGTGTGCCATCAAGAGTCACAACTATAGTGGATGGGGCTTAAAAGACAAAGATATGAAATAAGAAGGGTGAGGGGACATATGATTTCTTTCTCCGAAATCTAATACTCCCTCTGTCCCATTTAAAGGTTCTCACTTTCCTTTTTTGGACGTCCCACTTAAAGGTTCTCACTTTCTATTTTAGGAAACAATTAACACTCTTAAATAACAATTTAATCATCAAATATTAAAAATAATACATTTATAACATTACAATTATCATCAATAACTCATTATATTATATACTCATCAAAATTATTTCTCAAAATATATTCGAATTAACATATTTATTTATTGTCTAAATAATCGTGCCATTTTGCCATGGGAACCTTTAAACGGGACGCAGGTAGTATCTATCAGGATGGAGTGATATTCGATCCAATGGATAGTAATGAGGACAAGGAACATATAGAGCATGAGACTGAGTGGAGTTTTGATATTGTTTACCCAAAGAATCTAGACTGGAGTTCCCAATAGCTTTAGAATATCGGAGATGTTCCCATATATATACGTACCGTACGTTCTCGGGTCGCATCTGTAATTATTTTTTGGTAATTATTTTAAAATTTTGGATACGCATGTCCTGACGCATACATGTATAATCTTTTTTATAAGAAAACACCAAAAAATAATTAACAAAAAGTCTTAAAACTAAAAAGACAATTGGAGGTTGCATTTTTAGAACACGATGTTATCTCTGAAAATTAGCAGCTCTAGTGAAAATATTTCTTCATATAGTTTTTATTATAGTATTGTATTCTATATTCATTGAGAATCTTTTATCTAAGAACTTTGAGTATTTGTACTTTTAATTTCAAAATTGTGATCTTTAGACTTATTTCTCATTTAAAATTAGTGCTTATTGACTAAGTTTATATTTTGAGATGCACTATTGTATATGAGATAGAATATGACTTTTTTTTGTAATTATTTTTGTAATGTGAAATGGTTCAATGTCATGAATGAGCGAGGGATAATAAATGAATATATTTTCAAAAGAGTTCTTATAGTTTTTAATATTTGTAAATACACCTCCATACTTTTTAATTTATAAAAATGTACCCCATATCCATATCCTACTTTTTTGTTTTATCGCATCCTCGTACATGTTTCTGCATTTCGACTACTGTGGAGAATTTGATGACGCTGGAAACACGTTTGATTCAATATTTAAGGGAAAAAATAGAAAAGTACGATAATTAATTGTTTAGAAAAAAAATTGTAGAGAGTTTGATACAATATTTAATGACCAATGTGGAGAGATTGATATAATTTTTAAGAAAAAAATAGTACGAGTAAAAAAAGGCGGAGAGGGGTAGCTAGGGTTTTCTGGTCTATGAAGTGCTTTTGGGTCCTACAGTCTTCACTGTCCGACAAACATTAATCAGGCGATTGAAGGGGATCATCCAGTCTCAGCCTCAGCAAGTCTTGGTAAGGCAAACAACTTTCGACATGAAGATGGCGCGAAGAAGATCGATTGTGTTAGCAAGACTTTGATGCAAAGCGGAAAGCGAGGGATGAAGAGCATAAGGACGGGACGGAAGCAGTCACATGAAGGTTCATAGGGATTTCCACACAGGTTAGGTTAGTTTTTTTATTTCGAATTAACTTTTTTTCGATCAGGGTCGATGGAGGTTAATCAAGAGCAGGCGAGATAGAAAAGCTAGCAAATCCATATGGAAGAATGAAGATGGATGGGGAGGATGAATTCTTATTGGTGGAGGCTACGACTACGGATATTGCAGATGTGGGTCTGTCTTTGGTTGGAACAACCACATCAGAAAATTCAGTACGTTTTTCTAATTTCCATGATACGATGGCGAATGTTTGGAAACCTGTTCGAGGTATCTCTATTACCGAACTAGGGGCTAAGAGATATATGTTTCAGTTCTATTGGAAGAAGAACCATGGACTTGCGATCAAAATCTTGTTGTCTTGAGAAAATTACGACAAGGGGACCTGCCTATGGCGGTACCTTTAAATAGGGCTGATTTATGGCTATAGGTTCATGATGTACTAGTAGGATATTTTTCCCTGAAAAATGTGATTAAGATTGGCAATTTTGTCGGGAAGTTTATAAAAGTGGATGAATTTAACTTTTCTACTATATGGAATCCGTTCATGAGAATGAGAGTTAGTATTGATCTGAGTAGGCCACTAAAAAGGAAATTGCTTCTGCAAACGGATGAAGGGGTTAATTTTTATGTCAAGTTTAGCCGTTCAGGTATGAAAAATTGTCTAATTTTTGTTTTGTACATGAGATTATTGGACATGCAAAAATGTAATGTCCTCGCAACATTGAGGGCAGTAGGAAGAGTGAAGGGCTTCCGTTTGGTCAAGAGCTTAGGGCTACAAAAGGAAGAGCACAAGTAGGTGGCAATAAATGGCTAGTTCTACTTGGCAAAGGAAGAGGTAGGGATGAAGTGAGTGGAGCAGATACGTAAGAGTTGGAGGGTCACGACAGGAGACTAGACAGAGCAAACACATAGGAGGATTGAAAAAAAGGAGGAAGAACCAGTGCACAACGATATGGAGGCGGAGTCGGGGGTGCCAAAAAAAGGGGAAGAGGTGAGCTACAGTGTTGTAGCTCGCCTATCACAATGGTGAAGGTTGGAAAAGATGACCGGAAGGTGATGGTAGCAAGAGAACTCTGATAAGTTTTTATTTGCACACGCATTTGATGCATGTTTAGATCTACTTTTGATGATTTCCCTAATTATTTTGTGTCACAAGTCTCAATTTTAGCTCAAGTTATGTTTACCGAGCGTTGGTTCGAGTTTTATGTCTTTTGGAGTCAAAATCAGGAAATTTGAGCCCAGCACCAGCGTTTGAGAAGCAATCAGGACGATTTGAGAAGCAGTAGAGAGTGAATTGAGAGATTGGGAGGTCACCGGGAGGTTCACGATGAAGATTTGATGATAAAAGAGCTCTAGGATTGAGATCAAAAGAAGCCGAATAGAGTTTGAAAATGGCGGTCAGGATGACCTTCTGTCAATCGTTCAAGCATATCTCTTTGTAGAAGCATCCAAAGGACACGATTCAAGTCTCAAATGAAAGCCAACTTCGAGGGATACAAATCATATGAAGACACCATTCCGAGAATCTGAGAGGAAGAAGGTGAAAACAGACGATGAAGTCAGATAATCGCTATTGCAATTTCAGAATGCGACCTTCCATCATTGTATTCATATATTTTGATGGGATGATCCAAATCCAATTCGGGAAGTAGTGATGGATAGAGAACGTCATTATCTACAACTTTCATGAAAGAAGTTTTGTGAAATTAGGACCATAGAAGCCGGAAAACTCACTGGAATCCACGCACGCGTGCGTGAGGGGACGCACACGTGCGTCCAATGATTTTTACGCGCATGTCTGTCGGACGCACGGACGCCACGCACGTGTGCGTGGGTGTCGTGCGTGCGCCCCTGGAGTCCTAATTTCGCCCGAATTGCTCCATTTTCTCTATTTAAACAGCTTGTAAACCCCTGTTTTGAGGGAGGAACTTAGAGAGAGTGTCTAGCACGAAATTTAGAGAGCTTTTGAGCCATATTCATCGATCTTTTGGGATTCTTTGTAAGTTCCATCTTTTTAATTAATGACAATTATTTCTTTCTTCCCAATCCTGTTGATTCTTCAATTATGAGTTGTGAGTAGTTTTAATTCGGGATTTGGGATTGATGAAGGGGTTAAGCATGATGTATGGCTAGATTCTTGATGGATTAATTGCATGAATGTCGTTTAATTTGTGTTTGAATAATTTAACTGATATCTCTTGTAACCTAGAACGGCCGCTAGAATTACAATTGTTTGTAGAATAAATTAAGAGAGATCTAGTTTATTCTAAGACACATTCACACACACTTAATCGTTCGCTAAGAGATTAGTAGCGATTAAGGGGGCCGTAAGCTCGCTCATCTTGGCAATAATTTAGGATCCTGTCGCATGAGAGATCAGCCTGGTCCCCTAAATTATTGTACTCTACGTCGCGAGAGCGGTAAGAACTTAGTAATGACTAGCTAGGCTCAATTAAATTAATTTCATGTAATTCGACATGATCTGCCAGAAATCTGGTTACCCCGGAATCAATCTCTATTCCCTTCATCGTTAATTAGAAAGAACCCCTTAGCTTTAGTATTCGTTTAATTGCAAGTTAATTTTCCAATCAATCAAATCTCGCACAATTTATTTTATTTTATTTCTTTTTAATCGCTGAATTTAGTTAATCTTTGATTCCCTTTTGTCCATCGCTGTGGAGACGATACTCGTACTTACACCACTATATTACAATCTATTTTAAGCACGAGAAAACTCACATCAAACTCCATCGAATAAATTTTAATTATTTTTTTCTATTTTCATTTTACACATTTTTTTACTGTTTCTGTGATGTTTTTATGCTCGACAATGGGTTGGGGGTGGTAGTTTTTTTGTTGAGAGACAATCAGGCTGACTCAGCCACTAATAGCCTCAAAGTTTTCACATTTTCATCGATTAGTCTCGTTCTTTTTAGGTGGAGTATTCTACGTCTGATCGATAAGTGAGGGGCGTGTGGGCTTTTGGACATTGTTGGTTAGAGGGGGGTTCATGTATCTGGTTATTGGTGGTTCTTGGGATTATTCCATTTTAATACTCCCTCCGGTCCTAAATAAACTTCACACTTTGACTTCACACAAATTAAGGAAATAAATTTGACCTTACTGTAGAGTATATACTGTTGTGACACTGTTTGACACTATTTTGCACTGTTTTGATGTAGATAATTTGCCAAATAAGGAAGGGAAAAGAAGTGTAAAGTTTATTTTGGACCTACCCAAAATGGAAAATGTGAAGTTTATTTAGGACCAGATAGAGTATAAGTTATTTCCTCAAAAAAAGTACGAGTAATTAATTGTGTAGAAAAAGTGGCTTTTCTGTGGAGTCTGATACAATATTTAGAGCCCGTTTGGTAATATCAAAATCGCCTGAATCGCCTGATTCTGTTAAAGTTTATCAAATTCTGGCTGAAGTGGCTGATTCTGCTGATTTCTTAAAAAAAATTGAAATATATTTTATTAATAAAATAAAGAAAAAATTAGTAAAAAAAGTTAAAATGGTCATCTACAGTAACTTCATCCGATACAGCCAGAAAAGTAACTATTACCTTACTTTTTTTATTATTACACAATTCAACGCACGAAATAAAAAATCACATGTTTGGTGAAGAAGTTATCTGATAAGTCTGATAAACCGAAAAACTGGGCTATCAAACGGGCTCTTAAGGACTACATTGGAGAGTTTGATTACAATATGAAAAAATAGTAGGAGTAATTAATTGTGTTGACAAAGTAGCTTTGCGAGAGGGTGGAAATATAGAAAATATAAAATAGAAAAGTAATAGTAATCAAATATTTTTAATGAAAATTATCAAAAAGAAAAAAGTGTAAAAACGGGTTTTTTCAAAAATATTATAAAAAATGTATTCACACAAATTTGATTAGAAAAACTGCCCTAAATAGGAGTAAATGAGGTTTGTAATTGCAAACTAGGAACACTAAGTTTTTCTTTCCAAAATAGAAGTTGTTACTGTCATGTATGAAAAATACTGTTATGATTGAAAAATACTGGCACTATTTATAATAAATATTGTCATGTTAAATGCACTGTACTGCAATTATTTGACAGTCACGCCTAGAAGATTGCAATAAATACTGTCATGTTAGACCTATTTCGGGAATAAAAATATACTATAATAGTCCTATTTTGGAATTTCAAACTCTACTAACTCCTATTTTTGGAAATCTCCCATTTGATTAATAGTTACTACAATGTAGGATTATGATAACTAAAGTTTTAAAAGTAAACATAAATTACTATGATTTCGGTACTTGTCTAGTCATAAGTCACATTTTTGTAGACATTTTTTATTTTAGTTATAAGGATGAAATCGAAAAAAATATGTATAAAAGAAAAGAAAGTATACCAAACATTGGTAAAATACACCGTACGGCCGGCTGTACGGTGCTCACCGTACAGCTGGGTTTTTTTGTAATTAAATCTCCGCGATTCAGCCTTGCAACTCGCGATTTAGACCTGCAACTCACCAACGAAGATGACGAAGGACGGCAGATCGAAAGTCTGGTGCAACTCACGAATGCAGATCGCCGATAGCCAAGCTTCCAAGTACAACTCACGAGTCACGACTGAGATTCTTAGCCGATGCAGAGACAACTCTACCCCTGCGAGCGATTCCTATTCTTCACACTTTATTTTTCCGTCTCTGCTAATTACTGGTCTGCTACATGGGCTGTCATAGTTTTTTATACAAAATGAAATTATGAGCATGGTAGACATTTCGAATGAGTTTTATGATTGCTCATTTTGTAATTTATGTATACTCATTTGATATTTGCTTAATACTCATTTTAAATGAAATGAGTTTTATGTTAAACTCAAATGAGTATAACGCCCAAAAAGAATGAGCACACACAAATGAACCTTTTAATTATTTGATACTAACTTGTAAATTATGTATGCTCATTTTAAAATGTTGAACATTTCAAATGTATCGTACTAAACGAAAAAATAATAAACCAAAAGTGATATATAAGATTTGAAGCAGAGATCACTGATTCTCACAGTTAGGCTCTTAATACTCAAAAGAACATGATTGATGCTCATCAAAGTTGCATAAATGCTCATTTAGGAGAATCCACGATTTTCACAAAAATTTCAATTTTGCCACTGGTTGTACGGTGATCACTGTACAGCCGGCTGTACAGTATAAGTGTTCACCAAACATTTGAACACCTGGCAAGTTTGAAAACGATATGTTTTGTTTTTTTTTTTGGTTTTGAAACGATATCGTTTGCGCAAAATAATACTCCGGTCACAAATGTTTTTTTAGACCAAAAAAAATATTTTTCTTATGCAATGACAAACTCTTAAATGAGAAGTTGATTTAGGGCGGAGAGCCTAATAATTTTGGGATTGAATGAAAAAGATTGAGCCGGACTGAGACCTAAAGATCGAAGAAGTGTAAAAAACTGAGCCCAAGGAGAAGACGAGCAGCAATTAGAAAATCTGAGATCGAGCACAGCAAGTTTGAGTCAATGGACTCTGCTGTAGTGGATAGAATCATAGAGAAGCTAACGGAAGTCCGATCTTCAAAGCCAGGGAAATTAGTTCAACTTACTGAGTCAGAAATCAAGCAGCTTTGTGTGGCCTCTCGAGATATTTTCATGAAACAACCCAATCTTCTTGAACTAGAAGCACCCATCAAAATTTGTGGTACCCCCTTTTCCATTAACAATTTTTAAGTATTTTTGTTTTTAGTTAGATCTTTGGGTTCATTTCTTTCTGTTAGAGTGTTTTTGGGTTTGGTCGTTCTCTTGCCAGTGTGTTTTCTCTAGATGAAACCTGTTCTGGAATTTGTGCTGATATAATTATTGCTGTTAAAATTGTGGTTGTTATCAGTATTGTTATTATTTGTATTGTTATTGTTGTTGTAATGTAGTTGGTTGTTGGAATTTTTAGGCTAGTTGTTTTGTAAGATTAAAATTTGATATGGTTGGTCTTGACACAACATATCATGCTTGCAAATACTGTGCACAAAATGGAGGAATTTAGTTTTTCTTCTCTAATTAATCAATTCTCTTAGTGTCTTAAGATGAGTAGACTGTTATCGTGTTATGTTTTGAGGAAGTGATTTCTTGTGGTCATTTAATTGAATTTATTCCTTTCAGGTGTAATAATCTCTATATTGATATTATTGTCAGTAGACAGTTATCTTTCATATTAATGAGTTATACTAGTTGAGAATTCAAAGAGTATGAATGAGTAACTATAAAATGGCAAACAAATGGTTAGAATATGTTTGGTTTGATTGTTTGAAGAGAAGGGAGATTCTCCTCTCCCAATGTTTAATTTAAAATTTCAGAAAAGGAGGGGAGCCTAATTTTCTTGTCTCCCCTGAACCAAACACACATAAAATACTGTTAAATTGGGCCATCCCAACTGCTTGCACAGTATTTATGTACAAACTACCGTTGAAAGTTACATGAACCATCATTTCACTCTAACCCTTATTTACATCAATTTGTTGTATTAAAAATCAAACATTCTCCTAATATTCAATTCTACCTACTTTTATCACTATTTTATTGCAAAGGAATCGATTTAACCTCGACAGTTTTGGCGAAATAGCCCCTGGTTTGGATGGAATGTTGTGCGAAGTTGTAAATGCAGTTCATGGGTGTATGTTAAGGTTTTTTAAGGGCTTGCTTTTTTCATATTTAGTGTGGGATTTTGAAGTTGAGGGTCAGAAATTTTTGTTTCATTAGTTTATCACTGTTTTGTTAGTCTTAAGGAGTGTTTGCTACAGCTTTAGAAAAGTGTTTTTCAGCTTTTGGCTTTAAAAAGCTGAAAAGAATGTTTTCAAATGACAGCTTCTACTTAAATTAATCACTTAAAAGCTAAAATCTGGAAGCAGGTGGAAGAGTGCTTTAAACTACTTTTCACTTTTTCTATTACACAAAAAGCACTTATTTTACCAAGCACTACTAACTTGTACTTTTTCAGAATCACTTTTTTCTCAAACACTACCAACTTTTACTATTAAGTACTTTCTCCAAAATCACCTTAAAAAATCACTTTTTTGAAGTAGAAGCAATCGCAAACACTCCCTTAGACACTTAGACTACCTATTAGTTAATGACTATATGTTTACTCAAATCAATAATCTATGCTTCTGTATAGCTTTTCATGTTCACCATCTTTCCAGACATCTAAAGTTAAGAATTAACCAATCAAATCATTATTACCTCTCCCTCCAGAATCTACCAACCAAACAAGGGCTAACTATTTTCCAAGCTCAGCTATGGGTTTTAAATAATGAGGGGGATTGATGGGTCAAGGACTCAAAGGGATATTAGTGATCTAGTTCACTTTTTTTACAAGAATGACATCACTATCTCTGTTCTTTCTTTAATTACTTCCTTTAATGCCCCTATGATTTTCACCTCATTATTTATAATCTTCTTCATGGTTTCAGGGGACATTCATGGTCAGTACAGTGACCTATTGCGCCTTTTTGAATATGGAGGGTTTCCTCCCAATGCAAATTATCTATTTTTAGGCGACTACGTAGACCGTGGCAAACAGAGTTTGGAAACCATATGCCTCTTGCTTGCTTACAAAATCAAATACCCAGAAAACTTCTTTCTTCTTAGAGGAAACCATGAATGTGCTTCAATAAACAGGATATATGGATTTTATGATGAATGTAAAAGGAGGTTTAATGTAAGACTTTGGAAAGCCTTTACCGACTGTTTTAACTGTCTTCCTGTGGCGGCTCTTGTTGATGATAAGATATTGTGCATGCACGGGGGTTTATCCCCTGACCTATCCAATTTAGACCAAATCAGGAACTTGCCTCGTCCAACAGCTATTCCGGACACGGGCTTGCTTTGTGATTTGCTTTGGTCAGATCCAGGTAAAGATGTGAAGGGGTGGGGGATGAATGATAGAGGAGTTTCTTTTACCTTTGGACCAGATAAAGTGTCCGAGTTTTTAACAAAGCACGATTTGGATCTTGTTTGCCGGGCCCATCAAGTAATTAATGTTCCTCTTTTTCTGTTTTTCTTGACTATTTTGAGTGTGCTTGGATCCTGGAAAATTGCTAGCGGAAGATGAAAAGTAATGCATATGAAAGTTATTTTTTTGTGTTTGGTTTACTTCTGGAAATTCAAAAGAAGGTGAATTATGCTTGATGTCATTTTTTAGATATGTTTATATTTATTAGCTTTGTAAACTAAATGGAGCCAAAGACTCACTATTTTCTGGCTTGAAAATATGATGGAATAAAGCAAAATGGCTCACCAAACTGTCTGCACTTTTCTTTGTTATGAAGCTGCAGTCAGTACATGCAATTTTGGACGCGATTTTTCAGTTTTCACTATGGGTCATCCGGAAACAGTCTCTCTGTGCTTTACTACTGGGGTAAGACTGCGTACATCCGACCCCCTTACCCCACCGTAGGTGGGAGCCTTTGCGGCACTGGGGTAATGATGATGGTGATGATGTAAACTAAAAAATGAGTTTAGTTTTAACAATTGAGTTTGAGCTTATCTTTTATTTGCATCCAATTTTTCCTTCTCTTTCACTTATTCTCTCTATCTTTCTCCTTTTCTTAGTATTTTTTGAGTTCGAAATGGAGCATAGGTTATTAAAAGGATGCGTGTAGTTGTACCCAGAGGGAAGGCATGGAAAGGAATAAAATGCCAAAGAAAGTTAATTTTCATGTATACCTGTTGAATTGAAAAAAATGGAATAATTGTTTTTGATTTGATTTGGTTTAACTGTCCTCAGCCCCTATCTGCTATATTAAATGCAGTTTAGCACAGAAAGTTAGTCCGATTTGTTTGTATTAGGAAATCAAAGGATATTATATTACTGATCCTCCAAATTGGCCTAGGAATTATTTCTACAACATTTACTTTTGTACCTTAAAAGAAATAGTCTGGTTTTAAAGATTAACTTAGGGTTGATTGGTCATTTTATAAGGTCCCTTGATGGTATAATTTGTATCCAGTTTTCTTGAACATCAAATCTTTTTGTTTTAGATGGAGTAAAATATTAGAAATAGAGAAATAAAATGGGTTCGCTAAAATGCCAAAAAAGATGTATTGAGTATGAACCGATGTTTTTATTTTGCCCCACATTTTATTTCCTTAAAAAATTCCCTTCATTTTTCTACTAGTCTAGTCTCTTTTCTTAGCATTTTTCAATGTTCCGAGCAGACATTAATGTTACTGTTTGTCCGTGTAAAATCTTTATTCTTTGGTTCACAGGTTGTGGAGGATGGGTATGAATTCTTTGCTGACAGGCAGCTAGTCACAATTTTTTCTGCACCCAACTACTGTGGAGAGTTTGATAACGCTGGTGCAATGATGAGTGTTGATGAGAACTTGATGTGCTCTTTTCAGATTCTAAAACCCGCTGAGAAGAAAAATAAGTTTATGGCATCAACAAAAATGTGATTTCGTTCATCAGTAACTACTTGAAATTTATGAAAGGTGTGCTATATATCCTACTCTGTTCATTTTGCATAGGTGCTGCATGTACAGTGCATTGGGTGTGTCAGTGTGTGCCCATATCTGATTGACTGTGGTGTAACCAATATCCTAAGATTATCCCCATAGGCGCTAGCTATTGCTATGATCTTGAATCTGAACCGGAATGAGAACCGGAATATCCAAAGTCATACGACTGAAGACCAGACTGAAATATTGAATTGGTATGGCACTGAAACTGTATTTTCTTTTAGAATTGGCTTTGCTAGACCTTAATCTTTTTAAAATATTTTAGAGTAACTCAGTAAAGTTTTGTTTGTCTATGTATGTATGTAACAATCCCTCAGTCCCATTTTCTATGGTACACTTTCCTTTTATAATGTCCCAAAAATATGAATACTTTTCTAATGTAAACTCTACTAGCTTTTTAGTTTTCCACTTTATCCTTTTATCTCGCATTTCATTTTTTTCTTTTTGTGAACTCATACTACTCTTTCTTTCTTTTGGAGGTTATACAATAGTAAAGGAATACTCATATCCTTTATTTTGTTAAAGCAGTGCCAAACCAAAATGCATCTTACTTTTTGGGTGAAGGGAGTACATGTTTAAAAGGATAATGTTTGAAATATGTGTACTAAGATTCTAAGAATTATATGTTAGATAATAAAATATTCAAACAAATCATATTATTTTTAATTGCAATCCAACCCGTCTGGACTGTACTTTTTGAGGTTCAGACTGGACCAGAATCCTTAAAACCTTGGACCAAAGACCGGACCGGTGTGTAGTTGGTCCGTCTTGGATCAGCCGTCTGGTTTTGAACAGACCAGTTTGGAATCTGGGCCACCTTTGGGTCTAGTTGATGGCTGGATCAAGTTTTTTTGCACTAGTTATCACTTGACTGTAACCATGGACTCATGGTTTACACTAGAATTAACTAGAAGCAGGGAAAAGGGTCCAGGAATACTTTGGAATTGACAAAAAGGGAGCTTACCTCACTCCATTCCCTTGAGTGCTGATTCTCATGCATTCCTTTGACAATACGTATCATGTATTTTATCTGTACAACAACAACAACAAAACAACATCCAAGCCTTATTCCCAAAAGATTTTGAGGTCGGCTAACATGAATCGATCCATGATATCAGAGCCAAAAAGTGAAGAAAGATAGGAAAAATAAAAAGATAAAGTAAGATACAATGTATAAGATAAAGATTAAAGATAAAAGATCAAAAGACAAAAGAGCACAAGATAGATAAAAGATAAAAATAACATAAGAACATACAAAGATAAAGAAGATAAAAGATAAAAGATAGAGACAGAGAGAAGAGAGAAAAAAGATCAATCGTCCACACGATTATTCATATTTGGATGCATGTCATGTGACTAAGTGATACTGTTGGCCGTGACGTGCCTACCACAGCACCCTCCTCCATCATGTATTTTATCGGTATTGTTTTTGTTTTTATTTTTACTGCGGAGTATTATTATATTGGTGTAGTGTCAAGAGTCTTGATAGTTTGGTTAAAATAGCAAGCTGAATTATGTTTCATCAATTTCCTCTAGTAGTTATGACCAAGGAAGTCAAAGTCGTGAGCCGCACTCAAGGCGCTAGAGTTCTCATATTGTCTCACTTAGCGGGTCACTGCTTATTAACGAACTACTAAAGTTACTGCAAAGTAAAATGAAACATCACATGGCCCTACATGAACTCTGAAAGTACCACTACGGTCATTTGGCATTAATTTTTTTTATATTTTTGTCCATTATTCCTTTATATTTGACCTTCTATAATTAATTGATACCCAGCTTCCCACAGTTTTTCTTTTTTAAACAAACCTTGAACAGACCGAGCGTGAACATGTGGTTGTTCAGATAAGTGAAGACCCAAACAGGGTCTGGCCATAGCTAAATTCAAACACTCCATGTTCGGCTTAGCTTCTTTTGAACCAAACACACCTTTATAAAGTTTATGGCTTACCTTTATTTAAATGTATATTCAGTGTGCAACACAAGTATTATTCACTTTATTCTTACAATTAACATCATTTTGCTCTCATGTAGACATTTTATCCTAAATAGAGGAAAGCACTATTTATCAACGGATGGTAATCATGGTGGTTCATTCTCATTGACACATTGGCATAGTACAACTGGAGAAAATCAACGGCACAAACTGTCTCTTTTCCTTGAGCTCTGCCAAATGCTTGGATGTGATGCTGATTAACCAACACTAGCACGATGACATATCTTGTTACAGCTTTATGTTTACCTATCTTCTAATGCAATCGTAGTCTTGTAGTATCTGCAATTTTTAGTCTTTTGTCTCAGAAGTGTTATTCTATAGTTAATTGCATTTTCTGAGGATCAAGGCCATGGCACATGAAACGAGTTAGTTATTTATAGGGGTACGCTGGTTGTCCAACCAATTTACTTGCTTTCTACTTTTTATTCGGCAGGCTTGATTACATTCATGTTTAACTTGGCATGACGGGATGATGACATAAATGAGTTAATGGCTATATAATCTTTCACGCTATTGACACATCATTTAGCTCTCTTTCTATGACATTCATTCGGATTTCGGAATATGTAGCGTGGATTCTCATATAAATATGGTTAGTATGATAGTATCCATTGGTTGATTACCAAGAGTTTCCATTTTCTCCATATAACTATGGTTGGACCTGGTCCACCGGTCCTGACCAACCCGGATTGGAGCCCGTTACTATGTAGGACCAGCTCAGGACTGGTTTTCTGATCTTGGTCAATGCCCCTGATCAACGTTACCTGGTCTCGGGGTGCGGTTTCTATGGATCGGGACTTGCCAGTCGTGGGCTCGGTCCTGTCCAAACGGCAAAATATTTTTTCCTCCCGTTTAGTTGAGAGGGCTTGTTTTGAATGTAGGAGGAGCCTCTAACAACTAAAAGCGGTTAGATCCGTATCCACTAGAAATTCCCAAGCTATAATTTTTCTTGCACCACTTGCAAGTTGCGTTCCAATTCTCGGTCTTCGGCTCCTTCCACTTATCAAAATTATTAAGCATTAGTTAAGATTTACTTTTTTTCGTACTAGTTTGGAATGAGGCAGACTCGTCGGCTTCGTGGCTGCCGCCACCCTCCTCTGCGTCGGCGTCATGGCTCTCCGTAATCACTTCCTACATATAGTCATCCTCGAGCTCTTCTTTGTCAATGCTCCTCGGCTGGTTTTGGAAAAAGCGGCTATTATGTCGGTGCAATTCTTGTTCTAGTTGTTCGTCGGTCATCACATCCTCATCCTTCCTTGCATAACTCGTATCAAAATCATCCTTGCTTTGAGATGAAGAGCCGATATGTGATTTACCTTTGCGGGATCTCTTCTTCCTCACAAGCTCGTTCGTTCGGTTGCGGTCGAGGTTACCCATATCAACCGAATATCTACCACCTTCCATCTTAAAAATGTAATATAAGTAATATAATACTACGTATATGTATTTATAAGTAGATTATTAATATATACTCCCTCCAATTCTTAATTAATTTTACATTTTCCTTTTTGGATCGTCTCATATTAAACTTTACACTTCCTTATTTGCCTTATTTGGCAAACAAATCTACACCAAACAGTGCGAAACAGTGTCAAACAGTGTATTTTACAGTAAAGTCAAATTTATTTTCTTAATATGTGTGAAGTCAAAGTGTAAACTTTATTAAGAACCGAAGGGAGTAAGTAGATAAGAAATATAAGTAATATAAATATATGTATTTATAAGTACATAAATAATACTCCCTCCGTCTCTAAAAGGATTGCCAAGTTTGACCGACACGTAGAATAATAAAGTAAAAACTGTGTGGTAGAGATTTGTGCAGAGGAGAGAGAAATAACAGGAACCACAAATTGATTGACTAAAAGGGAAAGTGCCAAAATTTTTGGGACAACCAAAAAAGGAAAGTTGGCAAAGTTATAAGGGACGGAGGGAGTATAAGTATATAATATATTGCAGAATAAGAGAATTTGAGAAGATGAAGATGAAGATAATTAGAGAGTAGAGAGTAGGATTTAGGAAGAGTTGGAGAAGAGATATGGAAAAATGTTTAAGATTAAGAATATTTATAGTTTTTTTACCCCACCACCACCCCACCCCCACCCCACCCCCCAAACTGCCCGAACCCCCCCGGCAGCCCACCCAACGGCTATATAGCCATTTGGGTAGTCCCCAGCCCACCCCCAACGGCTCTATTAGCCCAAATACAATTCTTTTTTTAATATAGCTTTTGTGACCCTGACCCGGACCCGACCTTGATCCGGGCCCAACCCCGACCTGGGCCCGACCCGGCCAGGCCGGGTCACGTTTTTCCGGAACCGAGCCCCCCCCCCCCCCCCCCCCCCCCCCGCCCCCGCCCCCCGATTCGGGTCTACACCCGATCCCGCACAATAGCGGGCCAGGCCGGGTCACGAGCCGGGTGGCCCGAACCGAATCCACCCCCAAGTTGGGGGTTGGGGGTGGAATGTGGAATCCACCCCCAATTTAAAATATCAATAAATATCTATGATCTAAAAATATTTTTCTTAGGCTTGGGGGTTTGGGAGTGGAGTGTTAGGCAGTTGGGGCCTTGGGGGAGGTTAAAAATATCAATAAATATTTATGATCTAATAAAAAGCTTACACATTCCTTCTATAATTTCCCGTTCTCTCTACTTTTGCACTCTTATTCTTTATTATGGAAGCAATGTTAGCTCATTATGCAACCAATAAGAATGTGTCAGATGACATGTTTTAATATTTTATGCATACTATTTTCATTGTTGAAAGATTTTGTATTTGGAAAAATATGAAAGTAATGTTTATGGTAAGCTATGAAGTCACTTCTATATGAAACATTATTGAACACTCTTTCAAGCAGTCCCATGGTAATAATGAAATAATTGTTGTGTTTTTGTGTTATATATTCAAATGTTATGTACTATTTTCAAATTCAATAAAGTTTTGTTTTCACTATTATAATGTCTGTACTCATATAATGTTTTGAAATTTATAATAATTTGAAATTTATCGTTAATTATTACTCTGCGTCATTTGGTTAGCCATTACTTATACATATAAGTTTTAATGTCTATAGTCTTTTGTGTATATTAAATTATTATTGAGTGATAGGCACTAGTTGTTAGTGCATAAGTATACATTTTTATTATTGTTTGTGATGATTATTTACTATTATTGTGGAAGTTTGTAATCATTAGTTTAATTTGATTGTAATTGTATTTTTAACATTTAATTGTATGTTATAAGTTGTATTGAGTTGGGCTATAAGTTTAGAATAGGTTTGAAAGCAAAAAGATGAAGAAACATGAGTTTTATGGAAAACCCGGTCGGGTATGGTCTTTACCCGGCCGGGTATGAAGTGAAAAAAGAAATTGCTGCAAAACTAGCAAATACCCGCTCGGGTATTCCCTATATCCGGGTCGGGTATGAAGTGATTTCGGACAAACGAACGTGCAGAAGAACACAAAGACGTGGGAAAAAAGTTTTGATTTGACAAATACCCGGTCGGGTATGTCAAATACCCGACCAGGTATCCAGCCGTAGGTGTTGAAAACACCTATAAATAACTCCATTTTCCTTCACTTTTAATCATCCCTTCTTCCATATACTTAAGCTCAACTTAGCATAGTATTTTCTTTATAATTTTCTAACATGTTTAGTCTCCAAATGAGGAGCTAAACTTCCATTTCTTGATTTTGCAGTTTTGCTCTTGAAGCTTATTGATTATTAAAGTTGTGAGTTATTTTCTTAACTTCTCTCCTTGAATATTAATTTTTCCCTTAATCTATCTCTATATTAATGTTGGGGAGTGTTGCTAAGATGACAATTAGTTAACATCTCAATATTAATTATTACTAGAAACGATCAACGAACCGATGGTTAATCGTTGATGGTTTCACAAGTAAGTAACTTCGGTTTATTAATGCACGGTCGTGGTTAATAAACTTAAGAGGGATTAATTTTGTTGGTTAAACTGAAACCGTTGCGTTGAAGTTATCAATCTCAGTTGATTTCATGAAGGAGTTACAAAGATTAAATGCTACTATTAAATCGATATAAGGCGTTGTTCTATATTTGATTAATAGTAAGAGTTATTAATGCACGGTCGTGGTTAAAAACTACCCTCGATGCAGGGCCGACCATGGGGGGAGGTAGCCTAGACATTTGTCTAGGGCCTCCAAATTTTGTAGGGCCTCCATTTTTTTAAAAAATAATATTATATATACTTAAATCCTTAATTTAATTAATTGAAATACTTAAAAATTAGTTTAGAACTAAAGCTACGTTGATGCAAAATATAAAAAATCAAAATTAGTAATTTTCTTACCAAATTTGCTATTAGAATCTCCATGTGTTTTTCACTCTTTTATTGCTTACAATCAAAGAATGATATTCTTTGCATCAGTAACACATGGTATATTTTGGACTGTACTTTACTTCTATTCGGGGCGTAATTAGAATGTCCTTTTTATTTTTTAGGCTCCGATCCTCTCCAAATTTGTAAAATAATTATATGTATTTACATGTTAAAAGATTGTGTAAACACAAAAAAACTTACCAATTCAAGCCACATTAGTATTTCTTTTTGGCTATGTCATTCCTGTTTATTTCATATTATAGTTTTTGTATTTTTTTTACTAAAAAATATATTGAAGTTATACTCTCTCTACTTCGCTAAAATTGTTTCATCTTTAATTTTTAGCCTATGCATTAATAATGTCACATATCAAATTTGACAAAATTTGTGTGGTTCTAAATCATGCTTATTTTATCACTTCAATATCAACCACAAACTAAATTGTTTTAATAATTGTACAACTTTATCATAACCTAGCGTTACTGAGACGAGAGTACGTTTTATCTCATAAGTAAATACGGAGTATTATTTGGTTGTCTAGGGCCTCAAAATTGCTCTAGATAGCCTTGCCTCGATGAATTGGAGATACTCCTCGATTGAGTATTCGAGGATAAGTTATATATATAATCGGGATCAACAAATATATCAACAAGTGGAAAGTAGCAAAGCCAAGTCTTTTATCTCATTAATTAAAATCATATAAGTCGTTCATCTTAGTGTTTAATTAAATTAAATCACTCAATCCCAAAATCCCCCTTTTATTTACTAGTTCATAAAAAAGAGAGTTATTCCTTTCCTTATGGATACAAACTCTACTTCACTATACATATAAGTGTTAGTATCGAAATTATTTTGACGCACTACAACAAAGTGCTCGTCATTGAGCAAATTAGAATACAATTGAAAAAATCGAGTGTTAATTATTCATAATGTTACGCACTATTTTTTATATAGGGAGAATTTGACTTTGCAATCCACTTTTTGGGTGATATTGGAATTTGCACTCAATTTAGAAAAAACATTGATTTTGCACCACACAACATAACATTTTGTGAAGAAAAATTTCAGAATGGTGTGCAAAGTCAAAGAATTTTTAACTAGAATGGGTGCAAAGTCAAAATTTTTTAAAAACGGGATGCGAAATCCAATATCACCTAAAAAGTGGGGTGCAAAGTCAAATTTCCCTTTTGACGTATAGTCCTTTGTTTCATCAAGTGTAAGTGTGTAACTAAGTGTTATCCTTTAAATGCTTTGTAAACTTTTTTTGGTTGTACTCTCCTTTTTCATAGTATTTGTTTTGTTAAATGTCAACATCCTTGATTGAGATGATTTTCGAATCTGTGACCTCCTCCATGATCTATTTATTTTCAATGAATAAAATGTACTCCAATAACTTTATCATTATTAACAAGAAAAATCAAAATTAGCTAACTACAAAAGAACATCACAAATTTATGACAATAAACTTGTATTATGACGCATCACTTGAGAGACACAAACTTCTTTTTATTGGTACAAACAGTCCGATTGAAATAATCAAATCTGAAACAATCATGATTACAGTTATGGTATACTACTCAACCCCCACAATAATTCTACGAGAAGACGTAAAATCGACCACTCACGAAAATCATCTCAAACTGCTAACCACTTGTGAGCATCTTGAAGCCAAGTATAACCTCACTAGAAGTGAACTTAATAAAAGTTTACCCTCACAGAAAGCTAAATCACAAAGAACAAAAGTAATAATATTTTAATTAGAAATTGCCCTAAATAGGAGCAAAAACATTCTGAAATTCCAAAATAGGAGTATCATGCTTTTTATTTCTTGAATAGGAGTAATCTGCCAAGTTTGGAAAAAAATGCCATAGCTTAGTAATCCAAACTTGGCAGAAATTTACTCCTATTTAGAGAATGAAAACATGATACTTCTATTTTGGAATTTCAAAAGTTTTTTACTCCTATTTAGGGAATTTACTCTATTTTAATTGGATTGAGATTTTCTAGTCTCGTTTATTTAAGTCTGATTTGATCTAATTTGGTATGATAACAAAATGTTTTATGTGTATTCTACTATTGTCTAATTTCGACCTGATTTCGTCTGATTTGACTAGTGTATCTAAATTTGATTTGATCTGATCTAGTGTGTGTGAAAAACTCCGATTAAAACACTCTAATTAAAAATGTCTTATGTGAAAAACCAAATAGTACGAATGGTATAATAGAATTCAAAGAAATCGAACAACTTCATATCAACATTAGTGATCCACAAATCACTCTAGTCAAGTTGGCCATCCGCCAAGGAAAAATTAAAGTATATCTCCAAAAGTGCATGTATTTCATTCGTCCCATGACCAGAAAGGAACAAACAGAATTCTTGCTTCTAGAAGAGTTTGTTAAAATCACACTAGACTAGACACCCATTCAAGCACCATTTTCATCTCATAATACTAGTACCTGAGTGTGATTCAAGAGGGGTGAATAACCAAGACCTCTTATACATCCACAATTACTTAACTTCAAAATTCCAAAAAAGAAAACTAGGTACACAATTGCTAGTCAAACACATAAATACTCGATAACTCGATCCGCCAATGAGGAATACATCAACTCTGGACATCGTTTGGAAACTAACATACCAAATTAAATGAAAACAACAGCATGAGAGATACATATTATGTCCAATTGAAAGAAGAAACGGAGAAGAAATAAGAAGAAGAGCTCGCTTAGAGTTTGAGCGCTTGTTTGATACGTAGTAATACTAAAATTGGCTGAATCGACTGATTCTACTGAAATTGATGTTCTGGCTGAAGTAGCTAGATTGATTTGATGAATAGTATACCCGGGGTAGCTTATCCGAGGGTTATTGCAGGGAATAACTTAGAGAGAAGTCAGAGCACAAGTAAGTAAGAGAGAGAGTGTATTCAGTATGAATGTCGTGGTTTACAACGGGGAAAAGGGGGTGCTATTTATAGTAGCAATAAATGCCGGACAGGGACACGTGTCAAGCATCCATTGGCCGAGAGGTCACCTCATCCGGTTGGCGCTGGCAACCGCATGTGGCCGCATTTAATGCGGCTGTTGGATGGGACGTTGTACAGGGTACGGTGATCTGTACGCGCGTGAAGAGGAGATCTTGTCGAGTAAGGTGCCTTCGTTAAAAACCTCATTAGGAAAAACCCTGTGGGAAAAAATCCTGATGAGGGAAAAAGAGTGCACCGAATTCCCCCAACGATGAATCGAAAATGTGAAACCTTGGTAAAAAATGGAGAATAACGGTAATGTCGAAGGCTCTCCTTTTTCTGAGGGCTCATTTGTTGATTAGCCGAAGGCTCGCTGTTGATGTCCCGGGGGCGCCAGAGGGGAGCCCCTCAATCTGGAGATCGAGGGCGCGATGGATGAGGGCAGTAGTTGAATTGTCACCGGGGGGTCCCCTGCTTGTTGATTAGTTGGTGATGGGGATATCCGGGGGCTCCCATTACCTGCATGTTGTAGGCTGTCCGTCAATGAGGCATACTTCCCGGGGGCAATTCGGCCCTTACAGTGCTGAGGGGGAATCCCCGAGGGGTGGCCCCATATGAAGCCTTGGGCTTCTGACGGAGTGATGCCGAAGGCGTCCGTTATGTACTGTGTGGGGCACAAACCGGGGGCGTCTCTGGGTAAGTGTACCCGGAGGCTCTCCTTGATGAAGTGGAGTGAAGTAAGAAAATCCGGGGGCTTCCAGGATATAGCCGTTGGAAATATAGCCGTTGGAATATGTATCGGCGGGATATAGCCGTTGGGGGAGGAGGATACGTGGCGCGTGACGGTTGGCTGCCCGTGGGCGGCGTCACCGGTTGGGTGAAAACACGGCGCGTAATGATGACGGTCAGTCCGGAGGCCCGGTTTCCGGGCCCAAGCCCGGATTCCAGCGCCTATAAATACCCCGGAGCCAGAGTCATTTCTTCTTGTGCGATCATCTGTCTTAGCGAAGCTCTGTCGGAATTTTTCTAGAGAGAGAAAATCACCCTCGATCACAGCAACTTTCCGAGGTCAGTTCTCCTTCCGCCCTTAGCTCCATTTGAGTATTTAGCTTTTGGCCTTAGGGTTAGTCTCTAGGACCCTTCAGGAACCCCCCTTTGTACGAGTTTCCCGACCCCTCGCCTTTTAGAAGTAATGTCGTCAGCTAGTGATTCCCAAGACATCTCCGGGGAGGCTTCAGTGAACGTTGAAGTGGCGTCTGACGTGGAATCCTCGAGCGAGCAGCTCTCGGTCATCGATGATAGGGCCGTAGCCGAGGCGATACAGGGTGACCTTCGGCTTGAGCTCGAGGCCGAAGACTTCGAGCAGGTGAACGCGGATGAAGAGCTTGCTATCGCCTGTCAAGTGGCCGAGGACGAGGCCCAGAAGGAGGGCCTGAAGGTGACTGTAGCTATCCCTCCCCCTCGGTGTGATACTGAAGCTGGGAGCTCCCGGCCTCTAGACGCTGTACCCCTCAGTGTGGCCCCAGGGCAGAAGAGAAAGAAGGCGAGGACGGCTCCGAAGAAGAAGCAAGCTGCCGACGACGCTGGCCAGCCAGTGGGACTGCCCGAGGGCTATTCTTTCCTGAATACGGCCGCCTTGGAGGTCAAAAATAAAGCTACCCGAGGGGAAATGATGGCGGTACAATTTTTGGTAGGGCCTTCGGCGCAAGTGGTAGAGCCAAAGCCGGATGATGTGCTCCTTCGTGCCCCCGACGGCTGTTTTGCCGTACATCTGCTTTCGGTGGAGCTGGGTCTCAGATTTCCCCTTCATCCCTTCGTGTTAGAATATCTACGCTTCGTCAAGCTAGCCCCCTGCCAGTTGACCCCGAACAGTCACTCATATCTGGCAGGGTTCCTGTCACTGTGCCTCAGCCGAAGGGTCCCCCCTACTCTGGAGCAATTCTTTCTGTCGTTCAACTTGTGTCGGGGGGGGGGGGGGCATTCGAATGCCGGGGGCTATGGTAATTTGCAGCAGCTCCCGAAGTTCAGGATTTTTGATGAGGCGCCTTCGTCTCACAAGGGGTGGAAAGACAAGTTCTGCTATATCCGTTTGGCCGAGAACCCCTTCTCCGCCCCGCTTGGTGATAGGTTTCGGCGGCACCTGAAGGCAGAAGGGTATGCCCTCGAGAAAAATGGGCGGGTGTTGTCCAAGAAGCCGGAGGGGTCCGATAAGCATGTGTCCATCAAAGGCGCAACGCTCTCCAGTGAGTTGTACAAGCTCGGCTTCCGTCGGTACCGGCTGATGGGGGAGAAGGAGGAAGGCTACCCCATGATTGATCGCGTATATGAGAGTGCCGAAGGTTGTTGCAATGCCGAGGGCTTCAATTCTCATACTTAGAAAAATTTCTTTTTTTTTTTGCTTTGTTGTAGTAGTGAACTAACCCTTGTGTGCCTTCTTGTGTTTCAGGACCAGATATGGACGCTCGGAACCTTGTCAAGCTGAAGAGACAACTTGCCAGGGAAGAGCAGAAGAAGGAGGCCCCGCACAGCAGAGGGCGGTCGATGAGATCTTCCCCAAGGCGGGAGCGGCCGAAGAGGCCAAGGAGGTGGGGCCCGTCCCGGAGGCCGCCGTCGGGGGCTCCCCCGGTCTGGAACCGAAGAGGAAAAGGCTTGGGAAGGACCCGGCACAACCGGAGGGGAAGAAGAAGAAGAAGGGGGCCCCGGAGTTGAAAGAAGCCCCTGTTGTGGTCGTAGATGAATCTTCTCCCCCCAAGCCTTCAGGTCAAGCCACTGATCTGACATGGCCCCTGGACAAGGTCCAATTCTCCATCACGAAGGGGACTGCTATCATGCACGGGACCCTGAACCCGAAGGAGTTTTTGAGGGGTGCCACCCCTCCGACCGATAAGTCTGTGCTCTCCCGTCAAGCCGACGATGTCCTATGCTCTAAGGTTCTGATGGCCTCGGTTACGGTAAGGTTCCCTCCCTCTCTTTTGTAGGTAACTTCTTCTTTACGTGTGTAGTGGCTTAACCTCCGGTAATTCATGTTTGCTTTCAGGCAAGCCTTGGCCTTGGCGAGCTGGTCCAGAGGATAGAGCAGTATGACTCGGAGAAGAAGAAAGCCGATGAAGCACTGGCTGAGGCCCGAAGGCAGCTCAAAGAGGCCGAGGACGCTCGCAAAGCTGAGCAAGAGGCTTTCAAAGAAATCCTCGAGGGCTCCAAGACGGTGGCCAGGGCCGAAGGCAAGGCAGAAGCGGAGAAGGCTGCGGCCGATGCTGCCAAGAAAGCCGCGAAGGATGCCGAGGAGGCCCGGATCAAAGCTGTCGCCGAAGCCCGGGAGGACGCTGTTGCCGCTTTTGCTGAGGAGGGATGGAAAGCCGAAGGTCGGCAGGAATGGGTGGCTTCGGTGGTGGAAGCTTCGGTGAACGAATGGGTGAAAGGCCCAGGCGTAATGTGGTTGGCCCGAAAGGGGAAAGAGTATTATGACGGGGGTGAGTACTTTACTCAGGCCCTTGTATATCGAAGGTTGTCCCGGCATTTTGGGGTGGACCCGAAGGCCTTTGATCCGGCATCCTATGGACTCCCTCCCCTTCAGCCAGACCCCAGGGTTCCCCTCCCTGAAGGTGTTGCGAGGCCTGATTTGGAAGACTCCATGCTGATGGCTGAGGGCAGTGACGAAGAGGAGGAAACCGGGGATGATGCCGCATCTAAGCCTGCAGTAGAGGACGCCTCCGGGAATGCCGTTGTTGATTTGTAACCTGTACTTAGTAAATATTTGAAACTTCTGTTGTAATGAACACCATTGATCCTTCAGCTTCGGCCTGTTTGTAACAATTACATTTACTCCTTTTTGTGGTGATTGATGGATGAGTGTTAGCCTTCGGGCATTGTATATATATGACTTGTTTGATTTAATTCATTCCTTCTTGAATGTATGCCGTCGTTTTTTCTTGAGTGTATGCCTTCGCCCTTTTTGAATGTATGTCTAGGACTTAGAATATTTTCCAAGTGTTTGAACACGGTTGTAGCCTTCGGTAGTTGGGCACCCGAGGGCTCAGCAATAATTAGGACTTAGAAAATTTTTCTAAGTGTTGATTCCTTGTATACTGTAGCCTTTGATTGATAGGTAGCCTTCGGCTATTAGGTCCCTTGAGATGAGGGTGAAATATGTAGGACTTAGAAAGATTTCTAAGTGTAGATTTTCCTTTGGGAGCCTTCGGGAGATGGTATCCCTTCTTGATGTATGAGTAGTTGACCGGGGGAACAATATGTAGGACTTAGAAAATTTTCTAAGTGTTGTTGTATCGCATAGCCTTCGGCTATCATATTCCCTTAGTTGTAATATTGATTGGGCCGGGGGCCCAATCTTTAGGACTTAGAATTTTTTCCAAGCGTAAATTGATGTTGAGTTTCCGGATGTAGATCCCTCCGGGTATGTGAATAGGACCCTTCGGGTGATCGTGAGGCCCTTGTGTTGTATGAGTATTTGACCGAGAGCCAAATATGTGGGACTTAGAAGAATTTCAAAGTGTGTCGTTGATGTTGAACCTTCGGTCAGTGAGGAGTCCGTCCGAGGGGCAAATATTTTGGAATAAGCCCCCTCGGTTGGCCTTTGATGATTTGTAATAGATGCCTTCGGTTGTCTAGTGATATATTAGCCTCCGGTTTGTTGTCGTTTTCCGAAGGTGTGGACTTAGGAAAAGTGTGGAATCCTGTTGTTCTAAAGAAAGCCGGTGAGGAGTATGTGCCCTCGGCATTCATTTGAAAAGTTGTAGAGTTTGACTTAGCCAGTTGTGTTCCTTGTAAAGGGGTAGGGGTCCTCGGTATTAGTGCATAACAGATGCCTTCGGTATTTGTTTGAAGTACCGTTTAGTGGACTTTGGATAGTCAAGTCCCTTTGTATTGTTGACGCCTTCAGTGCTTGTGTGACCGGAGGTGACCAAGCAGTGGACTTAGCCGTTTCTTGATGATCTTTGTTTGAGTAGTATCCTTCGGGAAATAGGAGCCTTCAGTTACCGGAGGTGTTCCCGTGGGGAGCCCTCGGCATGTTGTGATCTGTTGGAGTGTACTCTTTGATTTCTCGCTGAGTCTACTCCCCTTCACCCTTTTTTTTTGGTTGGTGGTGAAGGGAAGACATCAAGAAACTTGGTTTCTTGGTAAGGCTGGGCCTATCAGGAGACCATCAGAATACACCAATGGCTCTCCTCCCTCGGGTTAACCTTCCGAGTTCCGAGGGGATCGAGGGTCGTTTCCTGGGTACAAGATATGATGGTCTGTAACCTGCCTCCCCTTGGGGGATGGCGCGGAAAGCGCCTCATTTTTGAAAGTCGTCCCCTCGGCGCTAGACATAGTCCGTGGCCTGCCACACCCTTGGGGTGGTGACGCGGGGAGCGTTTCGGTTTGGAAGTCGAATCCTGGGCATTTCTCGTGCCTGTCATATCCTTAGGGTGATGACGCGGAAAGCGTTCCGTTTTTGAAAGTCGAATCCTGGGCATTTCTCATGCCTGTCATACCCTGGGGGTAGTGACGCGGAAAGCGTTTCAAGGAAGGGTTTTCATTTGCACATTAGTTGCAAATGGCCGGGGGCACTACGTGCCGCCGGCACCGATGGTGGCGCCTTCGGTATATGCGTCCTCGTGGGGTACGGCTTTAGAAACAACACTTGGTGTTAGTTTCGATATGTAGCCCCCGGTACTTGGTACCGAGGGGTCTTCTGTAGGAACACCTAGTGTTCTTCTTCTATTTGACGTTGATGGGTGAGTTGTGTACCCCCGGTACTTGGTACCGAGGGGTCCTCTGTAGAAACACTTGGTGTTCTTCTTTATGATGTTTGAAGGTGGAGATGTGTACCCCCGGCACTGGGTGCCGAAGGGAAATGAAACACTTGGTGTTTCTTGTCGTCGGTGATGGGAGTTCCCTCCCTCGGTACTTGGTACCGAGGGGTCTTGACTGAAAACACATGGTGTTTTCACTGTTGTCGTAGGTGTTGATGGTGTCCGCCCTCGGCACTTGGTGCCGGAGGGGGTACTCCTCGTGGTGAGGCCTGGGGCCTGTAGTCAGTACGAGGACTTGGCCGCTCATAAGTGTTTTGTTCCTAATGTCTTGAATGTGTCTTCATTCTTCAAAATTGGAGGCCTTGGGCCATAGGATAGTACATTCACTAGTTATGAGGGCTTGGCCGCTCTTACATTATTGATAAAATTTAACTAAGTGGTGTACATTCCAGTGCCTAGGGACCTCTTTCCCGTTGGGGTGTTTGAGCTTGTAAGTCCCGGGCTTGATGATGGCTGCTATGATGTAGGGGCCTTCGAATTTTGGTGCCATTTTTCCTCCCTCGGTTGGTTGGCTGGCTTCCCTCCTCCGGAGGACATAGTCCCCCACTTGAAATTCTCGGGTGCGAACCTTGGCGTCGATGTAGCCTTTGACTTGCCTTCGGTAGTTCTCTGCCCGGATGAAGGCTTGCTCCCGGCGTTCTGAAAGGAGGTGGAGGTCGAGGGCCATGTTGCTGTCGTTGACCTCGGGGTCATATTGGATCACCCTTCGGGTGGGAAGGGTGACTTCCGTAGGAGCTTTGGCTTCAAAACCGTAGCAGAGGGAGAAGGGTGTTTCACCTGTTGCTCGCCGAGGGGTGGTGCGGTAGGCCCAAAGGATGTTGTGGAGTTCTTCCACCCAGCCACCGCCCTCAGCCTCCAGCTTCTTTTTGAGGCCCTCGAGCAAGGTCCGGTTGGCGTTCTCTACTTGCCCGTTGCCTTGAGGGTAGGCAACGGAGGAGAAGGTGTGTTTGATGCCCCATGCCTCCAGAAGGGCACAGAAGGGGGTTGCCTCAAATTGTGTTCCATTGTCGGAGATGATCTGCTGGGGGACGCCAAACCTTGTGAGGATGTTCTTGAGAACGAAGTGACGACACTTCGCCTCTGTGATGCTGGCGAGGGGCTCAGCCTCCACCCACTTGGTAAAGTAGTCGATGGCCACAATGATGTACCTGTTGTTGGAGGTACCCCTCGGCAGAGGGCCCACAAGGTCTATCCCCCATCGAGAAAAGGGGACGGATGTGCTGATGGGGGCATAGTTGACCGCTAGCCTGTCGGGGGCTTTCTGGAAATGTTGGCATGCGGTGCACCTTCGGGCAAGGTCAGCACAATCCCTGGCCATGGTTGGCCAGAAGTAGCCCTGGAGAATGAGCCTTCGGGACATGGAGAAGGGTCCCTGGTGAGCCGAGCAAGTGCCACTGTGCACCTCCTCCATTGCGACCTCAGCTTCATCCTGATGAAGGCACCGAAGTAGCGTGCCATTGTAGGACCGTTTGTAGAGCCTTCCGTCTTCGATGGTATAGCTAGGAGCCCTCAGTCTTGCTAGTTTAGCGCGGGTCTCGTTCTCGGGTAGCTGCCCTGTGGAGATGAAGGTGATGATATCCGAGATCCAGTCCTCTTGGCGTTGTTGTATGTTCATGACGGGGCTCGCATGGATGCTTGAGAGACTGAGTTCCTCAATTTTAGCAATCTTAGAGATGTGCTCGGGGGAATCGGCCGAGAGCTTAGATAGTATGTCGGCCTCGGAGTTCTGAGCCCTCGGTATTTGAGTGAGAGAATGTGCCTCAAATACCTTAAGCAACTCCTTGGCCGCTTCCTTGTACTGTTTCATTCTTCCCTCCTTGGCCTCATATTCCTCGGAGATTTGGCCAACGACCAACTTGGAGTCGCATTTGATGTGGATCTGTCGAGCCTTCATGTTGGCAGCCAGCCGAAGGCCACATAGGAGGGCCTCATACTCGGCCTCGTTGTTGGAGACTCTGAAAGAGAAGCGGATTGCATAATAGGCTCTGAAGCCCTCGGGAGTAATGAGGACCACCCTTCCCCCGCATGCTTTGATCGCGGAGGAGCCGTCGGTGTAGAGGGTCCACCAGTCGTCCGAGGCAACCGAGGGCTCCCCGTCCGTGGCTGCCCTTGCGGTACACTCCGTCACAAAGTCCGCCAGGGCTTGGCCCTTGATGGCAGGCCTTGGACGGATGTCAATGTTGTACTGGCTCAAGAAGATAGCCCATTTCACCATGCGGGAGGAGCTGGTGGGGCTCCTCATGAGGGCGCCGAGGGGTTGATGAGTGAGGACCTGAACCGGGTGAGCCTGAAAGTAGTGGCCCAACTTCTTGACGGTCCAAACGATGGCTAACACTGTTTTTTCCACAAGAGAGTACCTGAGCTCGGCCTCCCTTAGGGTCTTGCTTACATAGAAGATGGCATGTTGGATGCCGTCTTCCTCCCGGATGAGTACGGAGCTGATGGCTGCCGGGCTGACCCCAAGGTAGAGATAGAGGGTCTCCCCTACCTTTGGTTTTGAGAGCACAGGGGGTGAAGATAGATATCGCTTGAGTTCGTCGAAAGCCCCCTGGCATTCCGGAGTCCATAGAAAGCCAGCCGTCTTCCTCATGATCTGGAAGAAGGGTAGAGATTTCTCCGCTGATTTAGATAGAAAGCGGTTGAGGGCTGCCAGGCGGCCCATCAACCGTTGAACTTCCTTCACATTGCGTGGGGGCTCCATGTTGATGATGGCCTGGATCTTCTCGGGATTGGCCTCAATACCCCTTCGGCTCACCATGTAGCCCAAGAACTTGCCCCCTTGGACGCCGAAGGTGCACTTCTTCGGGTTTAGCCGAAGGTTGAACTTTTGCATGATGGCGAAGATTTCCCGGAGGTCGTCAGCATGGCTGGAAGATTGTTTGCTCTTGACGATCATGTCGTCGACATAGGCCTCCATGGTGCGCCCTAGGACGGCTTGAAAGACCCGGGCCACCATCCGGGTGTAGGTGGCCCCCGAGTTCTTTAGGCCGAAGGCCATTACTAGGTAGCAGAAGATGCCCTCGGGAGTCATGAAGGCAGTTTTTTCGGCGTCTTCCTCGTGCATGAAAATTTGGTGATACCCTCGGAAGGCATCGAGTAAGGACATGATCTCACACCCTGCGGTCTCATCCACCAGTTGATCAATATTTGGTAGGGGGAATGGATCCATAGGGCACGCCTTGTTGAGATCGGTGTAGTCCACGCACATGCGGAAGGTAGGAGGCTTCTGTGCGAGGACTACGTTCGCCAGCCATGAGGGGTATTTTACCTCCTTGATGTGCTTAATAGAGAGGAGCATGGCGACCTCCTTCTTCACAAATTCCCTCCTTTCTGCGGAGAGGGGTCTTCTTCGCTGCTGTACTGCTTTTGCCGAGGGGTCCACCGAGAGGCGGTGGGTGATGACCCTTCGGCTGATTCCCGGCATGTCCTCCGGCCCCCATGCAAAGACAGTGGAGTAGGCGCGGAGGGCGTCGGTGATACCGGTCTTCTGATCTTCAGGGAGCTGGGCTCCAATCTTCACGACTCTCTCCGGCTGGGCCGGATCGAGCGCAAAGTCTTCTACGTCCTCGGCTGGTTCAGCCCTCGGCCTTTTTTCTTCTTGGTCGATGGTTCCGGTGATGGTGTCAACACGGAATTCCGTCTTACTTACCTTCTTAGTGACTTGAAGATAGCAGGCGCGGGCGATTTTCTGATTCCCCCGGGAGTAGCCAATGCCCCCCTCAGCGGGAAACTTGAGGCAGAGGTGCCTCATGGAGATGATAGCCTCGAGGTCCTCAAGGGCTGGCCGGCCGAGGATGATGTTGTGGGCGCAGTCGATGTTTACGACGACGAACTCCACTTCGAGCTGGGCTCTATGGAGCCCGTCGCCGAAGATCACCGGGAGGGTTATTACCCCCTCGGAATCAATAGTGTCGCCGGTGAAGCCGGCAAGAGGGGTCTTAATGGGCCGAAGGGACCACCTCTCCAGATGCAGCTCTCTGAAGGTGCTGAGGTACATTACATTGACGGAACTGCCCGTGTCAATGTAAGTTCGGTGAATGATGGTGTCGTTTATTTCAGTCCGAATCACCAAGGCATCCCTGTGAGGAGAAGAAGTAGGAGGGAGATCTGCGTTGGTGAAGGTGATGGGTTCCTCCCTCAGTCGCTTTACCGGGGGCATATGAGTGACTTCCGCCACGTAAAGCGATTGAGCCCACTTCTTTCGCTGGCTGGTGGAATCGCCCCCTGTATTGCCACCGGTGATCATGAGGATGTGGCGTTTTTTCTCCTGGTAATGGGGATACTCCTCCTCTTCTTCTTCCAAGTTTCCGATCTCCCTCTTCTTGCCGAGGGGGATGGTGTTCGGATTCACCCAAGCGTTCACCTTCGTGTGGTGCCCTCGGGGAGGCCCCTGATGAGAAGGTCCCTCCTGCCGAGGGCTCTGAACAAATTGGGACAGGTGTCCCGCTTGTATTAATCTCTCGATGGCTGTTTTTAGCTGGTGGCAGTCATCGGTCCTGTGCCCCTGATGCCGATGGAAACGACAGTAGGGGAACTGAGGGTTGATAGCATGTACTTCCGGGGGTGCGCGAGAATCGCGCTCAACAAGGCCCCTCTCTTCGACAAAATCAAGGATGATGCTGACGGGGTGCGTCAATGGTGTCCGGGGGCGGTCCAGGAGAATGGGTTGTGCCCAAGTCTTGGGGCTGCTCTTGTAACCTCCCCCGGGCTTGGTTTGGCCTTGCCGAGGGCGGTCATCAGAGGGTCCTGAAGACTTGGGGTGATTCAGAGGAGCCCCCGGCCCCCGGTTGTTCTCATTGTCAGCCCTCGGGGGTTGCTGATCTGGGTGCTGATGGTATTTCTCCACCTCCTCGGCCTCAGCGTATCGGTCCCCCCGCTGCAGGGCCCTTATGTAGTCGCGGGGGGGGGGGGGGGGGGGGTTCAATGATGAGGCTCCTTGAAAAGTTACCGGTGTGGAGGACGGTTTGCAGGAGGGCCAGGAGGGTCCCGTCGTTAGCACCGTCGACTTTGTCGGCCTCCGTTCTCCAGCGTTCCAAGAAGTCCCGAAGGGTCTCATCCCTCTTCTGGCGTATGGTTAGGAGGTGGGAGAAGTGCTTCCTCGTGCGACGCCTCCCGGCAAATTGTGTCAAGAATCGCTGGGCGAGTTCTTGCCACGAATCAATGCAGCCCTCGGGCAACCGGTTGAACCATTCGTATGCCGGCCCCTCTAAGGTGGAGAGGAACCAACGACACAAATATTCGTCCGACGCCCCTACCATCATCATGCTGTTCTGATATTTGCTGTAGTGTTCCTGGGGGTCCGTCTTCCCGTTGTAGGGCTGTTGTGTTGCCCTCGGTATTTTTCCGGGATCCGGGCCGCCAGTACCCTTGGGGTAAATGGCGTCCGGGTCCGGAGCTGGATGACGGGTTCCCCGGAGCCCTCAGCCACCTTCTTCTGTAATTCCTCCATTTTGGCCATCATGGCCTCGTATTTGAGGTCTGAATGAGGAGTGGAGGTGGCGGCGTGAGCTTTGTTGGCCTCCATTTCGTCAAGCCGGCGTTGGAGGGCCGCAATAATTTCGTCCCGGGGATCCTTCGGGAGGGTCTCCGCCCCCTGCGAACAAACCCGGGCCGAGTGGGCCTGGTTGATTTGGTGGCGAGCATCATCGGCATGAAGGGGTGCCTTGCCTTTGTCTCGAGGGGCACGCTCCTCGTCTGCCCTCGAGACAGACCCTCCACTTTCCTGGGGCCTTTGGAGTGCTTTCCCTCCGAGGCGGTCTTGGACCCCTCGGCGGTCTGGCCCTCCTCCGAGCCGGTTGAGGGCGGAAGTGCGGGGCCTTTCTCTGTTGTCATTGTGGCGGTCCCGGGACTGAACTTCTTGGGAGGACGTACCTTGGGCCACTACCCCTTCGTCGTTCCTAACCCGAGGGGTGGGGTTTTCCGAAGGGGTGTGGCAGAGGGGGAAGTATGATGTTCTCCCCAACCTGGGGTTGAGCCGGAGCCAGGGTGCCGAAGGCACCCGGGTTCTGAGTGAGCGTTTGGATGAAGGCGGAGAGCGCCGATTGCACGTCGATGGTGAGAACCGGAGGGCTGACTTGGTCATCGCTCCGGTTTTTCTTCTTGGCCTCGATGCCGAGGCGGGCATCGGGGGCATTCTGTTGGATCTGAAGGCGTAGGTCGACAGCCGCCTGTTCCAGCCCAGCGATGACACCGCCCTCGGGAGCCCTGTGAGAGGCTTCGGGGGCGTTGACGTCGCCGAGGGCCAGGTTCTTGTCTTCTACGTTTTTGGAGTTGGCACGTGTTGTTCTCACCATTTTGGTGGAGGGCTAGTGTTTGGCGATGGGGGAGGGTTTCTTACTCGATTGTTCGACCTCTCAATGAAAGCACCAAATGATGGATAGTATACCCGGGGGTAGCTTATCCGAGGGTTATTGCAGGGAATAACTTAGAGAGAAGTCAGAGCACAAGTAAGTAAGAGAGAGAGTGTATTGAGTATGAATGTCGTGGTTTACAACGGGGAAAAGGGGGTGCTATTTATAGTAGCAATAAATGTCGGACAGGGACACGTGTCAAGCATCCATTGGCCGAGAGGTCACCTCATCCGGTTGGCGCTGGCAACCGCATGTGGCCGCATTTAATGCGGCTGTTGGATGGGACGTTGTACAGGGTACGGTGATCTGTACGCGCGTGAAGAGGAGATCTTGTCGAGTGAGGTGCCTTCGGCTATAGAGCAGTAGCCGAGGGCTCCTCAAACCGAGGGCACCCTGGTGCCGAGGGCTACTGTTCTCGCCGTTTTCTCCCAGTTTCTTAGTTTGCTTGAGAAACCCGTTCTGTGAGATTTTAGAGCCTTCGGCCAGGGGGTCGAAGGCACCCCTGGTGCGCTGTGGGCTGCTTGGTACTCCGGGCGCCATGATTTGGGCCTGTTGGGCCTTTACTGGAGTAGTAGGAGTCTGTGGGCCGGGGGTTCCCGGGCCATATACTCCATCATGATTATTTATGCTCATTTATAGAAAAATTGAATTCAAAATACTTTTTCTTAGTAAAATAAAGAGAAAATTAAATGAAAAATAGTTAAATTGATCGTCTATAGTTAACTTCAGCCAATACAGCCAGAAAAGTAACTCTAACTTTACTTTTTCTTATTACTACAAAATTCAAATGCATATTTATGAGATGCAAACTTGAAAAGAAGTACGAAATATTAATGAAAGTAGGTAACTAATGTTTTATTATAAAAATAACCTATACATGAATAAAATAAATTAAAGATGATGGGTAAAAATGTGTCTCTTATCTATAGTGGCTAGGTCAGAAGAATCCGAATGGAAGTGAATAATTGACATTATTATTTGTACAAATTACCGAATTCACTTTTTTGGCACGAATATTCACATTCATATTCATTGAATAACCATATCTTATTTTATATTCGTGTCCACTTAATTCGTTATATTCAAATATATTCAAAAATCTATTCGAATGTTTAAACTTGAAAAGATTAAATGTCAAAATTTTCAAAGTAATTCGAATTATAATTTGTAGATTGTTTTCTATATCACTTTTCACAACACACACATACATCCAGAGGCGGACCCAGAAAATACATCTTGGAGGGGTGGTAATTTAAACAAAAAAAATGTAGACGCTCAAAAAACTTTTATTTTAAATGAAGCATTAAAATAGTACACAATAGACAAAAAATAGAAGAAGAGACGTAATATTATTACAGAATAGTAAAGTTAATACCTTAGAATTGTGCCTGACACTCCTTCAACGAGATAAATTCCTCAATCACGGCTTTTGAGTCAAAACTTTTAGCAATTTCTCTTTCAATATAAACAACAAGGTTGTCTGCAAGATACGTATTACTCCTCCATTTTATTTTGAACTCTAGTTTTTATAATTTTCATTGCTGAAAAAGTCCTTTCTGTTGTTGTTGTCGATACAAGTAGAGTCAACAAAAGTCGAACCAATCTATCAAGAAGAAAGTACACTTTTGACAGTAATTGCTTGTCTGCTTCTTCATCTTTCAGTTATTCATTATATCCTTCACAAAAGTCGAATTATAATTCGTAATTTGTTTTCTATATCACTTTTCACAACACACACATACATGATACATCTTGTTTAAGTGAAAAGATGTCTTTGCATTAAAAGTGGAAATAACCCTTGATTATTTAAAAATTGATTATTTGATCACTTAGAAAGGTATGAAATATATCATTTTGAATCGAGTTATACGATTCTATGATTGCAAAAATATGTGAAACAAAAATATACTACCTCTGTCCCGATGGACTTTGACAAGTGCAAAGTAGGTGAGAAATAAGAATAGTAAAAACTATGTGGTTGAAATTTGTGCAGAGGAGAGAGAAATGTGCAGAACCACAAATTAGTTGCTATAATAAGAAAGTGACAAAGTTTTTAGGGACAACCAAAAAAGGAAAGTTGGCAAAGTCCAATGAGACAAAGTACGATATACTAAATATTAAAAGTACATATGTAATATCTTACACTGCACATTCGTAAGGTAGCGTTGTAGTCCGGTGGGATCAAGGCACGCCTAAGTTTCTATGTAGCTTTGCCACCCGGTTCAATGCCCACCTATGTTACCCTAATTTAACTCCTTAGGGAGGGTTTACATACATGCTGACAAGAGTTTATAGGGTAATCGAGACTTTCCTAAGTTATACCGTTAAAAACACTGCACCCTGCACATTCGTCGCTAAGAAATTATTACTAAATACGTAGTAATTTTTTTGGAATGCGTATTTTGGTGTGAATTCTGACTAATGCAATTCTAATTTCTAACTATAGTGCACTTTTTATACCTATGCAATTTTACCTAATGCCTAGGATTGAAGACTTGAAGAGTGAAACACTTTCAGAGTTTCAGAGAGGATGCGAATATGCGATTGGGGAGAGCAATGGATAACCTAAAACCAAACCGGTGCCAATTATCCAGGATCACACTTCCAGTATCGGGACCATGAACCTTTCGGTCTTGGTACCGGGACTGGTAATAAGAAAAAAATAGACTTGTTTTTTATGATGGGTTAATAATCTCTATAAAAAATCACACAAACTTGAATCTCTACCCTTCTTGAGGCTTTAAGCCTTAAGGTATTAAAAACTACTACGTAATTAGACTTAAAAAAACTACAGTACTACGTAGTTAAAAATTACAACTGCAGCAACAGTATAAGGTGAGGACTAAATAATAAAACTAATAATAAGCAGACTGCTATATGGAGCAGGTGGGCACCTCATTAACGCAGCAATCAGCAATCAGCAATCAGCAATCATCTACACTGCTCTGGGCCTGTTACACCAAGGAAAAGAATGTATAATCTTTTGTAATTTGACTGCGATTCAAATAAACAAATGCATGAATAGCTAGGGGAAATTACAAGGGATGAAGGTGAACTCACAATATCGAGGAGGCTACAATCCACGACAAGACAAGAGCAGAAATTGCATGGAAAGTCAAAGCAATGACATCCATGCCAACCGACAGCATGTAGCGTCGGCAAATATACTCGTGCTCCTTGTAGGAAATGGAGTTTGTAGCAATAAGCTGAAGCACTGCCACGGCCGAGGATATAGCTCCTAGCGACAATGTTAAAAAAACCTGCATCATGACACACAGGCCAGGCACGCACCAAACCAATAGATTACTGCTCAGACAAAGCCGAAGAGAAACTGGATAAAATATATTTTAGCGCTGGTTTGGTTGCCAGTTCTACCTTATTTCAGTTATCAGCCGAACAAAAAGAATAAGAAGGTTTTGACTTTTTTAATTTTATTTTGGTGACATGTATGTTACCAAACCAATTTCCTTTTTAACATATTCAGTCTAGACATTAAAAAGCAAAACCTTAAAAACAGAAAACGAAAGAGAAAGAGGAGAAAAAGAGATTCAAGTACCCAATCAACAAGAGTCACCATCACATGGGCATGAGAGGGTAAGTCCCCCCGAAACACCATAACCTTAAGATCACGGCATACAAGCACAAAGCTCCACGTAGTTTCAACACACTGTTGAATCAGTAGGACTCTGAAAGAAACACAAGTTAAATCCAGAATATAAAAAGATAGAATTATAATAATAATTATCATATAGACAAAATTATGAAAAAGACAAAACATACATATAAAGCACTACCTGAAAGGAGTAACTTCCGTTAGACCAGGAGCAGAAAAACTAATAGAAACAGAAACTGCAGCGAAAATGCACTGAAATATCCGAAGTACTAGCCCGCTAATCTTCCCAGGTCCACCAAACATTTGCCTCATGTCTCTAGTTGGTGTCTAGCTTTTCACTGCCAAAGCAACCATTGTTAGTGTTTTGTACTCCCAAAAACATGTAAAGTTCGTGTATTGCAATATGCTTCCATGAAGGTGAATTATATTCTATAGTCCGTTAAATCATAAAATACATGATGCCACTTGTTATGTTAGGATCTACATGGCATACCTCCACATATCACTCATAAGTGTACCTAGTGGTGTCTCGGGTAGCTTATAATGGAACAGACCAAACTAAATACAGAGTGAACTTCTCAGACAAAACATTGCACCATAGAAAGTTAAAAATAATCACATACAAGAAAATAGCTGTATCAGATGAGTAATTAAGTTGGAACTAGGTATGTCTGGCTCCTCTCTAGCTGCATTATGAGTGTAACTTTGACATAAATTGTTCCGCTTATTCCTATGTTAGCTAAAGAATTCCAAAAATAAATATAAACAGAAATAGCAAAGTTCCAAATGTGTGTACGAAAAAATATTTATCAAGTGAATTCACATAGAAATGCTTTAAGAAACCACGTTCATCAGGATTAAAATAGCATGTTTTCACGAATAGTAAATTTATCCCTCTAAAGTTTATGTCTTATCTGAAAAAGAAGACACAATGACTAAACAAGAAACATACAAAGAAACCAAGAATATAAAGGCAATATGTGTGTTTGTCATCAAATCCAGTTAAATGTATTTATACGTTTAATAACAGCAACAACAACAATAAAACAATAGTCTTAACTAACAACTTTCCATATAAAATTATTAACGGCAGACTTCCAAGTGATTCAAGTTTGTGAAGTTATTTTTTGAAATCCCATGTAGATTCTAGACTGATCTGTTTCCTTACCCTACTCCTCCAAATTACTCTAGACTCTGGACTTAAGTCAATATAGTGAAGAAAGCTAATTAACAGTACAAGAGTATTCAATATACCTTGTGATGCAGGAGGGAGGTCTGAGATACACCCAGAGAAGAGTAGGGGAAGTTGTGCTGTGAAGAGAAGAACAAAGGAAAGGGTTCTTAAAGGAGATAGCAGCAGTAGCATCATAATTCATAACCAGTTTCTAATTTTAATCCAGCATCCTTTCCAGTAGTACCATAATGATAAGGCCTAAAATGAAAAACCTTTGTCTTTGTGCTTATCTATGTGCATATCTGACGGAAAATGGTCCTTCTGCACAATGTGCATGTGACAAGCATGCCTAATAACAAATCAATGGCATAAAAGTACTACCATTAGGCAATTTTGTGGCCCTCATACTTTTCTTATTAAAGGAAAAACTAATCTCAATAGTTTATACTTTTGTAAGATGTAAAATTAGTAGCAATATTTGTATCTGCTAAATAAATATTTGGAATCCGTTTACTGCAGAGAGGTGAGCCAATACCATAAACGAATCGGAGAATGTCCAAATGTCCAATTCACATTTCAAAAATTTTTAAGCATTTCAACAAATTTTAGATCAATAACTACAAGTACCAAATGAATATAGGAAAAATTGACAGTTTTGACACCATAAATTAATAATAAAACACTCACCGTAATCACTGCGTTGCCTAGGTATTCCGGCGGTGGAGGATTGCGGCATGCTGGTTGACTCGCCTGAACTCTCCTCAGCGTACAGCGAGTCCGCGACTGGGCGGGGTCGACTAGGCGTCGTCTAGTGCGCCAGATGGAAGACATTACCCGGCCGATTTTTCCCGGTGCTGAGTAGTCTGGGAGCAGAGTAGCGCGGTGGCAAGTCACAGCCTAGTTGCTCCGACTTCGACTATTTTCGAAGTCACCGCCGGGTGTTTGAAAGTAACGGCCACTCCGGCGCACCTTAAAACTTACTCACAAATATAACAGAAAATCTGTATATCAGGCTTACCGTACCCAAAAATATCGGAAAATACCGTATGATATGATACCGTAAATATACCTTAAAAATACGTCATTTTCGGTACGGTATGATACCGTACCAATATATTTCGGTACAGTAACGGTAAATATTTTCAAATACCACGATATGCCGGTATAATACCGTACCGACTCCATACTCAACAATTATTTTATATTTTTTAAAATATTGTAGAAGTCCACTAAAGTTTTCAAGCCCAATATTAATACTCAAGTTGAAAAGAAATATCAAAAATAAAAAAATTAAGGCCCACTTTTCCAAACCCAAAGCCCACTTTTGAATCGAATCGGTACAAAGATTTAAAAATCGGATCGTAAAATCGAATCAAAAATCATAAGATTCTATAAAAGATATAAAATAGGAATATATGTTTAAAATATTAGATAATAATAGTCACAATATATCATTATTATGTGGAATAATGTTATTTTTAGAGTCCTCCAATTTTATACTCCGTATTATTAAAAGCTCATAATAATAAGATAATGGAACAAAAAAAGTGGAAAGAATATGGACTACGGAGCAGATGAAATGGTATAGGTGCATAGCTGAGCATCTTTAAATATTTCTAGTGGGTTCTAGACCTGCACAAACAGATGAAATGGCCGGGCTCGGGTCGGGCTTATTCTAAAAAATCTGCCCACTTGTAGTGGGCGGGCCCGGCCCGGCCCGGTAAAACGGGCCTCCTCATATGTCCAAGCCCGCCCATGAGAGCGGGCCGGGCTGCCCACCGGGCTTTTGGGCCCGGAAAATATCCTTTTGTCAACTTTGTTAAAAAAATGAAAATATTTATAAAATAACATCACAACATTTTAAATGCAATTAAATAATTAATGTACTCACAACACATTTTGAACACAAGAATACGTTTAAATGCGAAACACAAAACGATTCTGGAAAATAAAAAGCATCCAAATTCCAAATAAGCATCCATATTCCATAATTAAAAGCACAATCACATATTCACAATGTGCAGCGGAAATAGTCAAGAGTATCTCCAAAAAGATTTAACAAATGTATATCATTATAGTTCAAATTTAAATAGTAGAACACAAAAAGTAATTGGTATCCCAAGATTTCAAGAACTTCTCGACATTCCTTCATTTCACCAGAAAGTAATTGATCTCCCAGACTGCTCTGCCAAATGCCAATAAATATCAAATAATGAAAACCAAATATTATTTATAAACAAAGTAAAAACATTGAGATAATGAAAATAATGGAAAATAATGACACTTGTGAATAATGACATGGTAATGAAATTATACTTCCAAGTATTTTAAGTTTTATACGTATAGTCATATAATGTATAATTATATATAGAATAATATATATAATATAATATGTTTACGGGCCGGGCTTTTAGGCCCGACCGGGCCTATATTACAACCCAAGCCCGCCCATATTTTAAACGGGCCGGGCCCGGCCCGGTGGGCTAAAGCATGTGTCCAAACCCGCCCATTTATATGGACGGGCCGGCCCGGAATTGTGCAGGTCTAGTGGGTTCCAATCCCTGCTCCTGCGTAGGATGGTGGTTTAGATTTCAAAGATTTTGTTTTTCTTTATTCCCAGTTACCACACGGACGGGGAAGGCAGCTACTGCTCTCAGTACCATTATAAATGCTAGCCTTCTACCAACTAGAGCCACAACAACTCTTCCGCGGTTGAAGACAAGGCTGGGCCTTGCCCTTCGCCTTCCGTTGGGCCTTGCCCTTCGCCTTCCGCTGGCCCTCATTAAGTTGGGCTGCATCGATAGTTTAAATCGTAAAGTCATAGTTAAATCGCGATTTTAAGCGATTTGGTATGATTTATATACGATGTTATCCGATTTTTTAAAAATTCAATTTTATATACAATTTGAATTGTAAAATCGTACGATTTTACGATCCAAATTGCGATTTTAACCACCATGTTTTGAAGTATCTCATTCGGTATGGTACAGTAATACTGAAAATTTCGGTATATCGTTTCTTCGGTATGGTAAGTGATGGATAGTATACCCGGGGTAGCTTATCTGAGTATATTAGAAAATGTATTCTTAGCGTGATTTACAATGGGGAAATGTGGTGCTATTTATAGTAGCAATAAATGTCAGACAGGGGACACATGTCAAGCGTCCATTGGCCGAGGGGTCACCTCAACTGGTTGGCGCTGGCAATCGTATGTGACCGCATTTAATGCGGCTGTTGGATGTGACGTCGTACTTCGTACGGTGATCCATACGCATGTGGAGCGGATATCCCTCGCCATTTTCTCCCAGTAACCTTGTTATCCTGATTTGGCCATCCTGTGAGAATTGGAGCCTTCGGCCAGGGGGCCGAAGGCACTCCTGGTGTGCACTGTGGGCCGCTTGGTACTCTGGACGCTGTGATTTGGGCATGTTGTGCTTCCTGGGCCTATTGGGGCTTTATTGGAGTAGTAGGAGTCTGTGGACCGGGGGTTCCCGGGCCATATACTCCATCAGGAGTCCCTCACTCCTTTTGCCGAAAGGTACTTGAGGGAAAAGGAGTAATTGTGTTTGTCCTCTGCCGTTGTTCCGTTGTAGTTTGTAGTGTTGTGGGTAGTTTGCTGTTTGTTTATTCTAACGAGGGCAGTCCCTCAGTTACCCACATGTCGGGACTTGAGGGGGCATGTTTGCTGTTTGCGGGAGTTTTTAGCATTTTGCACTTTTTTGTGATTTTTCCCGAGGGGGTTCTCCAGTCCCCCACTCCTTGAGGCACTTGCAAAGTGGCGAAAAGAAGTAGAATAATTACGTTGTTGTACTGGGCCGAAGGCTGACGATTTTCGTTTCATTTTGGGGGGATGCCTCGTTAAAAACCTCATTAGGAAAAACCCTGTGGGAAAAAATCCTAATGAGGGAAAAAGAGTGCACCGAATTCCCCCAATGATGAATCGAAAATGTGAACCCCTGGTTTGAAATGGAGTACAATGCTTATGCCGAAGGCTATCCTCATTCTGAGGGCGCGCGTGTTGGTTAGCCGGAGGCTTGCTGTTGATATTCTTGGAGGCGCCGAAGGGGAGTCCCTCAATCTGGGGATCCAGGGCGCGATGAATGTGAGCAGTAGTTGAAGTGTTACCGGGGTGTCCCCTGTTTGTTGATTAGTTGGTGAGGAGGGTATCCGAGGGCTCCCGTTACTTGTGTGCCGTAGGCTATCCGTCAATGTGGCGTACTCCCCGGGGGCTACCCGGCCCTCAAAGTGCTGAGGGGGGATCCCCGAGGGGTGTGCCTGTTATGAAGCTGTGGGCTTCTGAAGGAGTGAGCCCGAAGGCATTTGTTATTTAGTGTGAGGGGCACAAACCGAGAGCGTCTCTGGGTAAGTTTACCCGGGGGCTCTTCTTGATGAAGTGGAGTGAAGTAAAAAGCCCGGGGGCTAGCTTCTTGGTTGATGGAGGAGTGGTCTACTTGAATATATTCGGGAGCTCCCAGAATATAGCCGTTGTAAATATAGTCGTTGGAATACCTAACGTCAAAATATAGCCGTTGGGGGGGGGGGGGGGTGGCTTCCACGTGGTGCGTGCTCGTTGGCTGCCTGTGGGCGGGCGTCACTGATTGGGCAGTTCGACGGTTCGTAATGATGGCAGTTCAACCGGAGGCCCGGTTTCCAGGCCCAAGCCCGGATCCAGGCGCCTATAAATATCCCAAGGCCAAGCATCACTGTTCTTTTGCGATCATTTGTTAGCGAAGCTCTGCCAAAATTCCTAGAGAGAGAAACAACTGCCTTCGATCAATCAATCTTTCGAGGTCAGTTCTCCGCCCATCTGTTGTAGCATTCGTGAGTCGTAGTTGTGTGGCCCTAGGTTAAGTGTTTAACTGCTTTAGGAAGCCCCCTGTCTTAGAAACCCCTCATCCTTTAACTGTTGAGGATGTCTTCGCAAAGTGACTCCCAAAACGTCTCGAGGGAGCCCCCGGTAGGAGTCGAAAGCTTCTCTGAAGCGGAGTCCTCGAGTGAACGCACCTCGGTCAACCAGGACTCTGTGGTAGCTGAGGAGGTACAAGCAAGCCTTCAGCTAGAACTGGAAGCGGAGGAGTTCGAGCAAGTGTGCGAGGACGAGGAGCTGACACTTGCCTTTCAAGTGGCCGAGGATGAGGCCCAAAAGGAAAGCATGAGGGTCACCGTCGTTGTTCCCCCTCCTCGGAATGCAGAGGCCAGAAGCTCTCTGCCACTAAACCCGACGCCTATCAGCGTTGCCCCCGGGAAGAAGAGAAAGGCGAAGGCTGCCGGGAAGAAGAAACAGGCTGCCGTCGACGCCGGGCAACCAGTAGGAATTCCCGAAGGCTACTCCTACCTGAACACTGCTGCCTTGGACGTAAAGACCCGAGCCACACGGGGAGAATACATGGCGACGCAGCTCCTGGTAGGGTCGTCGGCACTGGTAGTGGAGCCGAGGCCAGATGATGTTTTGCTATACGCTCCCGCCGGTTGTTTTGTCGTGCATCTGCTTTCGGTGGAGTTGGGCCTCCGATTCCCCCTCCATCCCTTCGTGGTGGAGTACCTTCGGTATGTAAAGCTAGTCCCCTGCCAATTGACCCCGAACAACCACTCCTACTTGGCTGGCTTCCTCTCCCTCTGCCGGAGCCGAGATGTGGAGCCTTCGCTGGACCAATTCTTCCTCTCTTTCAACCTATGCCAGGGGGGGCACTCGAATGCCGGTGGTTTTGCCAACCTGCATCAGCTCCCAGAATTCAGGCTCTTCGATGATGTCCCTTCGTCCCACAAGGGATAGAAAGATAAGTTCTGCTACATTCAGATGGCGGAGAATCCCTTCCCGGCCCTACTTCGTGATAGCTTCCGCAGGCATGTCAAGGTAAGGAGCGCCGCCTTGGAGAAAAAAGGAAGGAAGCTCTCCAAGAAGCCCGAGGGGTCCGATAAGCATACCAAGATCAGGGATGCTACCCTTCCAGACAATCTTTACAACCTGGGCTTTCGGCGGTATCGGCTGATGGGGGAAAGCGACGAGAGATATCCCCCCGTCGATAGAGATTATCAAAGCGCCGGAGGTAGTTGACTTGCCGAGGGCTCCCGTTTTATACTTAGAATATATTTCTCTCTTCTTCTTTTTTCTTTTTGGTATTATCCTCCTAACCCTCCTGCATTTCCTTTGCTTTTCAGGACCAGACATGGACGCCCGAAATCTCTCCAAGTTGAAGAAACAACTCGCAAAGGAGAACAAGAAGAAGGACCCCTCGGTGCCACAGAGGGGGTTGGACGAGATCTACCCGAGGGCGGGTGCAAATGACGGGGCCCAGGAAAACGTGCTCAAGGAAAAAACTGCCGCCGGCGACGACGCTGGTTCCAACGCCGAGGGCTCCCCTACTGAGGCCTTGAAGAGGAAAAGGGCCGGGAAGGCCGTGGCGCCCCCGGAGGGGAAAAAGCAGAAGAAGGGGGGCCGAGCCGAAAGGGCCCCCGGTTGTTATTGTGGAGGAACATTCCTCCTCCGAGCCTCCGGCCCAAGCCCCCGGACTGGCATGGCCCCAAGATAATGTGCAGTTCTCCATCACTAAGGGGCCTGCCATTATGCACGCCACGTTGAACCCGAGGGAGTTCCTAAGGGGGGCCACCCCCCGACGGATAAATCTGTGCTCTCTCGGCAAACTGATGACGCCCTCTGTTCCAAGATTCTTCAGGCTTCGGTTACTGTAAGTTCCCCTTTCCTTCTCCCCTTTTTTTGTTCTCTTCCTCCCCTTTTTTTTGCACTGTGGTTTTCAACTTCGGTGATTCGTGATCTCTTTTGTAGGCAAGCCTCGGCCTCGGTGAACTCATTCAGCGGATGGAGCGTTATGCCCTTCAGAAGCAGAAGGATGACGAGTCATTGGTTGTGGTCCAAAGGCGGCTCCGGGAGGCAGAGGAGGCTTCCAGGGTCGAGAGGGTGGCCTTTGAGAAACTCCTCAAGAATGCCAAGGTGCTGGCAAAAGCCGAGGGGAGGGTTGAAGCTGAGAAGGCAGCTGCTGAGGCCGCCAAGAAGGCTGCTGAAGACACTGAGATTTCCAAGAAGGAGGAGGCGGGGGAAGCGGTGGCAGCCTTCATCACCGAGGGGTGGAAAGCCGAGGCCCAGAAAGCGTGGGTGGTCGCGGTTGTCGAGACCTCCGTGGAGGAATGGGTGAGAGGCCCTGGGGCAATGTGGCTGGCCCAGAAGGGGAAAGAATACTATGATGGGGGCGAGTACTTCACTCAAGCCCTCATCTACCGGAGGCTGGCCAGGCACCTGGGAGCAGACCCGTCGGCGTTTGACCCCGCGGCTTATGGGCTCCCCCCTCTTCAACCGGACACCAGAGTTCCCCTCCCCGAGGGCACCAGCAGGCCAGATCTTGAGGACACTGTCCTGATGGCGGAGTGCAGCGATGTAGAAGAGGATGCTGCGCGGGATGCTACGTCGAAGCCTGCCAACGGAGGTGACGCTGCTGCAACTGATGATGTAGTTATTGTGTAGTACTTAGGAAATTTTTGAACAATCTTGTTGTAACGAGCATTTGTATGCTCTCGGCTTCGGCCACTTTGTAATATACATTTTAACTCCTCCTTCCTTTTGATGAATGGATACCCGCCTTCGGGTTTTGTATATAAGTCGTTTCTTTTAACTGTTTTTCTTTGAATGTATGCCCTCGTCTTTCCTGTGTGTATGCCTTCGCCTTTTCTGTATGTATGCCTTCGTCTTTGATTGTAGGACTTAGAAATTTTCTCTCTAAGCATAGTCCCTTTTGTAGCCCTCGGCCACTATGCCTGTTCAGTCATCTGAACATTTCACCGAGGGCACAATGTTCAGGATTTAGAAATATTTCTAAGTGTTTGTTCATCTGTTGGCCCCGACTAATTCCTTCCCTCTGGTTCTGTGTAGCCTTCATGAGATAACTGGAGGCGAGGTGTTTAGGACTTAGAAGAATTTTTCTGAGTGTTTGAATACAGTCTAGCCTTCGGTAATTGGGTACCCTTCGCTGACTGGATGTATGACCGAGGGCCAGAAATAGTTAGGACTTAGAAAATTTTTCTAAGTGTAGCTTCACCAAGCCTTCAAACGTATGGCCCCTCGGGCAGCATGGAGATTTGACCGAGGGTCAAAATATGTAGGACTTAGAAAATATTTCTAAGTGTAGTTGTGTGAGGTAGGAGCCCTCGGGTGAATGTGAGGACCTTGTCTCAGATACGCCTTCGGCTAGCTGGTGGCCCCACAGGGGGCAAAGTATTTAGGACTTAGATTATTTTCTCTAAGTATTTCCTGTTGTTGGCCTTCGGGAGGGGACCCTTCGACTGTATACGTTGTAGGTTTAGGATAGTTTCCTTTTCCTTGTGATGTTGACTTGTGGCAACAAAAAGTCTTCGGTTGTTTGTTATGTCCCCCCAATGTTGATATAGGAGAGTTTGTAATCCAAGTCTAGCATAAAAAGGCAGACCCCCTCGGGAATTTTCTGGATATATCCCCTCAGCATGTAGTGAGGTGCCGGAGGTGATTCTTGATTTTGTTATATAGTAGCCTTCGGGGATGTTTTGAGTTGTTGTTGGCTGAGCCTGCCATGTTTTGTAGTATTTGAGCCTTCGGTTTTAGGTATAGCCGGAGGCAATCATTGAGTGGACTTAGTCATTTGTTGATGATGTCTGTTGTGAATGGTATCCTTTGTGCTCATGAGCTTCCAGGTACCGAAGGCGTTCCCATGGGGAGCCCTCGGTATGTTTTCGTGAATTGTAGGAGTGATGTACTCATTGATTTCTCGCCGAGTCTACTCTCCTTCACCACCCCATTTGTTTTTGGGTAGTGAAGGGAAGGCTTCAAGAAACTTGGTTTCTTGGTAAGGCTTGGCGTATCGGGAGGTAACAGAATACACCATTAGCTCCCCCCTCGGGTTAACCTTCCGAGTTCCGAGGGGATCCAGGGTCGTTTCCTGGGTACAAGATATGGTGGTCTGTAGCCTGCCTCCCCTTGGGGGATGGCGCGGAAAGCGCCTCAGTTTTGAAAGTCGTCCCCTCGGCGCTAGACATAGTCCGTGGCCTGCCACACCCTTGGGGTGGTGGCGCGGGAAGCGTTTCGATTTGGAAGTCGAATCCCGGGCATTTTTAGATGCCTGCCAATCCCTTGGGGAAATGGCGCGAAAAGCGTTCCGTTTTTTAAAGTCGAATCCTGGGCATTTCTCGTGCCTGTCATACCCTTGGGGTAATGACGCGGAAAACGTTTCAGGGAAGGGTTTTCATTTGCACATTGGTTGCAAATGGTCGGGGGCACTACGTGCTGCCGGCACCGAGAGGTGGCGCCTTCGGTATAGGCGTCCTCGAGGGGTACGGCTTCAGAAACAACACTTGGTGTTTGTTCCAATGTACGGCCCCCGGTACTTGGTACCGAGGGGTCTTCTGTGAAAACACTTGGTGTTTTTTCTTCATCTGTCGCAGGTGATTGTGTTGTCTACCCTCGGTACTTGGTACCGAGGGGTCTTCTGTGGAAACACTTGGTGTTTTTCCTTTATTTATTGAAAGTTGTCAGTGGTGTGTCCCCCCGGCACCGGGTGCCGAGGGGTCTCCATTTGAGGACAGTTGGTACTTTTTGCTGTTGTAGGTGATAGTATTGTCTACCTTCGGCACTTGGTGCCGAGGGTTCTTCCTTGTGGTAAGGCCTTGGGCCAGGGGGTGATATGAGGGCTTGGTCCTTCGTAAGAATCCTGTTCCATGTTCTTGGTGTCTTCAAAATGCCTTCGTTCTTTAGAATTTTTAGGCCTTGGGCCGTAAAATAATACATTCTTTAGTTATGAGGGCTTGGCCGCTCTGATGTTATTGATAAAATTTAACTAAGTGATGTACATTCCAGTGCCTAGGTACTTCAGTCCCATTAGGGCGTTTTAGTTTGTAAGTTCCTGGTTTGATGATGGTTGCCACGATGTAGGGGCCCTCGAACTTCGGTGCCATCTTCCCGCCCTCGGTCGGTTGGCTAGCTTCTCTTCTTCGGAGGACATAATCCCCCACTTGGAATTCCCGGGAGCGGACCTTGGCGTCAATGTAACTCTTTACTTGCCTTCGGTAGTTTTCTGCGCGTATGAAGGCTTGCTCTCGGCGTTCTGAAATAAGGTGGAGGTCGAGGGCCATATTGGCGTCGTTGACCTCTGGATCATACTGTGTGACCCTTCGGGTTGGAAGAGTTACCTCAGTGGGGGCCTTAGCTTCAAATCCATAGCAAAGGGAGAAGGGTGTCTCGCCAGTTGCCCGCCGAGGGGTGGTACGGTAGGCCCATAAGATGTTGTTGAGCTCTTCTACCCAACCACCCCCTTCGGCCTCCAGTTTCTTCTTTAGGCCCTCGAGCAAGGTCCTGTTAGCGTTCTCCACCTATCCGTTGCCCTGGGGGGTAGGCAACGGATGAGAAGGTGTGCTTGATGCCCCATGCCTCTAGGAGGGCACAGAAGGGGGTTGCCTCGAACTGAGTCCCGTTGTCGGAGATGATTTTCTGGGGGACGCCAAATCTTGTGAGGATGTTTTTGAGGACAAAATGACGGCACCTGGCCTCGGTAATGCTGGCGAGGGGCTGAGCTTCCACCCATTTGGTGAAGTAATCGATGGCGACGATGATGTACCTATTGTTGGAGGTACCCCTCGGCAGAGGGCCCACAAGGTCAATACCCCATCGAGCGAAGGGTATGGATGTGCTGATGGGGGCATAGTTGACCGCTGGCCTGCCGGGGGCTTTCTGGAAGTGTTGGCATGCGGAGCACCTTCAGGCAAGATCTGCACAATCCCGGGCCATCGTGGGCCAGAAGTAGCCCTGGATTATTAGCCTTCGGGACATGGAGAAAGGTCCCTGGTGAGCTGAACAAGTTCCACTGTGCACTTCCTCCATCGCCACTTCGGCTTCATCTTGATGAAGGCACCGAAGTAATGTCCCGTTGTAGGACCTCTTATAAAGCCTCCCGTCCTCGATAGTGTAGCTGGGAGCCCTCAGCTTTGCTAGCTTGGCGCGGGCCTCATCCTCAGGTAGCTGCCCTGTGGTGATGAAGGCGACAATGTCTGAGATCCAGTCACCCTGCCTTTGTTGTATGCTCATGATGGGGCTAGGATGTATGCTAGAGAGGCTGAGTTCTTCCACTTTGGCAATCTTCGAGATGTGCTCAGGGGATTCTGCCGAGAGCTTTGATAAAATATCGGCCTCGGAGTTTTGAGCCCACAGTATTTGAGTTAGAGAGTGTGCCTCAAATACCTTGAGCAACTCCTTGGCCGCCTCCTTGTATTGCTTCATTCTCCCTTCCTTGGCTTCGTACTCCCCGGAGATTTGGCCGACGACTAACTTGGAGTCGCATTTGACGTGGATCTGTCGTGCCTTCATGTTAGCTGCCAGCCGAAGGCCACAGAGGAGGGCCTCGTATTCGGCTTCATTGTTAGAGACTTTGAAGGAGAAACGGACTGCATAATAGGCCCGGAAGCCTTCGGGTGAGATGAGAACCACCCCTCCTCCACATGCTTTGACGGCGGAGGAGCCGTCGGTGTAGAGGGTCCACCAATCATCCGAAGGGGCTGAGGGCTCCTCGTCCGTGGCTGATCTTGCCGTACATTCCGTCACGAAGTCCGCTAGGGCTTGGCCCTTGATGGCGGGCCTAGGACGGATATCGATGTTGTATTGGCTCAAGAAGACAGCCCATTTCACCATTCGGGAGGAGCTGGTGGGGCTCCTCATCAAGGCGCCGAGAGGTTGGTGAGTGAGGACCTGGACCGGGTGAGCTTGGAAGTAATGGCCCAATTTCTTGACGGTCCACACGATAGCCAACACCGTTTTTTCCACGGGGGAGTACCGGAGCTCCGCTTCCCTGAGGGTCTTGCTAACATAGAAGATGGCATGTTGGATGCCATCCTCTTGCCGGATGAGTACTGAGCTGATGGCCGCCGGGCTAACACCCAAGTAAAGGTACATGATCTCCCCCACCTTGGGTTTAGAGAGCACAGGGGGTGAAGATAAGTACCGTTTCAGCTCCTCGAAGGCCTCCTGACATTCTGAAGTCCATTGGAAACCGGCGGTTTTCCTCATGATCTAGAAGAAAGGTAAGGACTTCTCCGCCGATTTTGATAAGAAGCGATTGAGGGCTGCCAGGCGGCCCGTCAATTGTTGGACCTCCTTTACGTTGCGTGGGGGCTCCATGTTGACGATGACCTGGATTTTCTCGGGGTTGACCTCGATACCCCTTCGGCTCACCATGTAGCCCAAGAATTTGCCCCCCTGAACACCGAAGGTACACTTCTTCGGGTTCAGCCGAAGGCTAAACTTCTTCATGATGGCGAAGATCTCCCTCAGATCGTCAGTATGACTTGCTGATTGCTTGCTCTTGACGATCATGTCGTCAACATATGCCTCCATGGTGCGCCCTAGGATAACTTGAAATACCCTGGCCACCATCCGAGTGTAGGTGGTGCCTGAGTTCTTCAGGCCGAAGGCGATGACAAGGTAGCAAAAGACGCCCTCGGGAGTCATGAAGGCTGTTTTTTCAGCCACGAGTCAATGCAGCCCTCGGGCAATCGATTGAACCATTCGTAAGCCAGCCCCTCTAAGGTGGAGAGGAACCAGCGGCACAAATATTCATCCGATGCCCCCACCATCATCATGTTGTTTTGATACCTGTTGTAGTGCTCTTGGGGGTCAGTCTTTCCGTCGTAGGGCTTGATGAGCTGCCCTCGGTATTTTTCCGGGATCCGGGCCGCCAATACCCTTGGGGTAAATGGCGTCCGGGTCCGGAGCTGTATGGTGGGTTCCCCGGAGCCCTCGACTATCTTCTTCTGCATTTCTTCCATCTTGGCCAACATCGCCTCGTACTTGAGGTCTGCATGAGGGGCTGAAGTGGTGGCGTGTGCTTTGGTGGCCTCCATTTCATCAAGCCGGCGCTGGAGGGCCGCAATGATTTCGTCCCGGGGTCCTTCGGGAGAGCCTCCGCCCCCTGCGAATGGACCCGGGCCGAGTGGGCCTGGTTGATTTGGTGGCGGGCGTCGTTGGTATGGAGAGGTGCCTTGCCTTTGTCCTGAGGGGGATGCCTTTCATTTGCCCTGGAGACGGATCCGCCACTTTCCTGAGGCCTCTGGAACGCCTTCCCCCCGAGGCGGTCTTGGACCCCTCGGCGGTCTTGCGCCCCTCCGAGTCTCTCGAGGGCGGAGGTCCGTAGTTGTTCTTTGTTCACGTTGTGGCGGTCCCGGGACTGAACTTCCTGGGAGGCCGTATCTTGGGCCACGACCCCTTCGGAGTTCCCCATCCGGAGGACCGGGTTACCGAGGGGTCGTGGATGAGGGGGAGGCATAATATTCTCCCCGACCTGAGGTTGGAGGGGAACCAAAGTGCCGAAGGCACCCGGGTTCTGGGTGAGCATCTGGATGAAGGCGGAGAACGCCGATTGCACGTCGATTGTGATGACCGGAGGGCTAATTTGATTCTCGCTCCGATCCTTCTTTTTGGCCTCGATGCCGAGGCGGGCATCGGGGGCATTCTGTTGAATTTGCTAGCGTAGGTCGACAGCCGTCTGGTCCAACCCGGCGATGACACCGCCCCTAGTGGCCCTGTTAGAGGTTTCGGGGACGTCGACCTCGCCGAGGGCCAGGTTCCTGTCCTCTACATTCTTGGAGTTTGCACGAGTTGTTCTCACCATTCTGGCTAGGTGTTTTTGTGTTTGGCCGAGGGGGAGGGTTTCTTACTTGATTGTTTGACCTCTCAACGAGAGCACCAAATGATGGATAGTATACCCGGGGGGTAGCTTATCCGAGGGGTTATTACGAGGAATAACTAGAGAGAAGTCAGAGAAAGTAAGTAGAGAGAGAGTATATTAGAAAATGTATTCAGCGTTTTCAGCGTGGTTTACAATGGGGAAATGTGGTGCTATTTATAGTAGCAATAAATGCCAGACAGGGGACACGTGTCAAGCGTCCATTGGCCGAGGGGTCACCTCACTGGTTGGCGCTGGCAATCGCATGTGGCCGCATTAATGCGGTTGTTGGATGTGACGTCGTACTTGGTACGGTGATCCATACGCATGTGGAGCGGATATCATGTCGGAAAAGGTGCCCTCGGTTGTAGATGACTAGCCGAGGGTTCTGAACACCGGGGACCCCCTAAATGCCGAGGGCTCTAGGTGCCGAGGGCTACTGATTTTCGCCGTTTTCTCCCAGTAACCTTGTTATCCTGATTTGGCCATCCTGTGAGAATTGGAGCCTTCGGCCAGGAAGCCGAAGACACTCCTGGTGTGCACTGTGGGCCGCTTGGTACTCTGGACGCTGTGATTTGGGCCTGTTGTGCTTCCTGGGCCTATTGGGCCTTTATTGAAGTAGTAGGAGTCTGTGGACCGGGGGTTCCCGGGCCATATACTCCATCAGTAAGGTATGAGCCTTTTGTCATCGGTATACCGAAAGTCCCGATTTGGTATCGGTATAAAAATTTTCCATACCGGATTTTCGGTACGGTATACGATATAGGGTGAAATTTTCGGTATACCATACCGAACCAGCCCTAGGTTGACACACCAATTTTGACCTCTCCCTATAATAATAGAATTAATTAATTTCAATTAATTCACCATAGTAGGCTACCAGTGTTGGACCATTAAGGAGGTGGCAGGGAAAGTTTGTTAGGAAGCTTAGGACGTGTTTACTTGTTAAAAACACACTAGTCACTCATTGAGCGAGAAATTTTTCTCTCATATGTAGTGCTTTTTAGGTATTGAGCGGGAAAACTCTCTCATATGTAGTTCTTTTAAATATAAGATAAGCCGGCTAACAATTGAGCAGAAGAATTTTGTCTCTCATATGTAGTGATTTTATGTATAAGAAAATAAGCTTGCTAATAATTGAGCGAACAAATTGAGCGTGAAATTTTTTTCTCTCTCTCTCTCCCTCTCTCTCTCTCTCATATGTAGTGTTTTTAAGTATAAGATTAGAAGATAAATTTGTTGATAATTTAGCGGGAAAACTCTCTCTCTCTCTCTCTCTCCCTCTCCCTCTCTCATATGTAGTGCTTTTAAGTATAAGATAAGCCGATTAACAATTGAGCGTGAGAACTTTATCTCTCATATGTAGTGGTTCTGAGTAATAGAAAATAAGCTTCCTAATAATTGAGCAGGAGAATTTCCTCTCTCACATGTAGTGCTTCTACATATTACAATATAAGTTTGCTAATCATTGAGCGGGGAAATTGAACAAGATAATTTTTTCTCTCATATGTAGTGATTGTAGATATATGAAGATAAGAAGATAAGCTTGCTAACCATTGAGCGGACAAACTTTCTTTCTCATATGTAGTTCTTTAAGTATGATAATCCAACTAACAATTGAGCAATAGAAGTTTCTCTCCCATTGATGGAGTATATCGACCAGGGACCCCCGGTCCAGACTCATACTACTCTAACATAGGCCCAACAGGCCCAAGGAGCGCAAGAGGCCCAAATCGTAGCGGCCCAAGTGCCAAGAATCCCACGGTGCACATACGGGCGTCTTCGGCCCCATGGCCGAGGGCTCCAAACTCCAGGAATCAGCAGATCTTCTACATACAATGCTACTAGGAGAAAGCGGCAAAATTAGAAGCCTTTGGCTCACAGGAGCCTTCGGCACTTGGGTAGCCTCCAGCAAGGGCATCGGAGATTCCCTTTAGAGACAAGCAACAGCCGCATTTAATGCGGCGTCACATCCACCCACCGCATTTAATGCGGTGCACATGCGTATGACGGTGCCACTCCGATTGAGGTGATCCCTCCGCCATCAGATTATTGACACGTGTCCTTATCTAGCATTTATTGCTACTATAAATAGCAGCCCATTCTCCATTGTAAAGCATCACAAGTTCACATATTCGAATACACTTTCTCTTTCCTACTTATTGCTCTGACTTCTCTCTAAGTTATTCCCGTAATAACCCCTTGGAAAATGTCATTCCTCCCCCTCCTCCACCCCCCTTCGTTGTTCCCTATCCTTCGGTTAGGAAACAATGAAGGGGTCATGGCTCAAGACACCGCGTCCCAGGAAGTCCAATCCCGGGACCAACGCGGTGCGAACAAAGAAAGGCCCGAACCTCCGCCCTCGACAGGCTTGGAGGGATGCAAGATCGCCGAGGGGTCCAAGACCGCCTCGGTGGTTGGGCATTCCAAAGACCTCAGGAGAGCGGGAGATCCGTCTCGAGGGCAGATGAGAGGCGTCCTCCTAGGGACAAAGGCAAAGGACCACTCCATGCCGATGACGCCAGGCACAAAATCAACCAATCTCACTCGGCCCGTGTACAATCGCAGGGGGCAGAGGCCCTCCCGAAGGATCACAGGGACGAGATTATTGAGGCTCTCCCACGCCGCCTTGATGAAATGGAGGCTCGCCAAGCGCACACGACCGCTTCCGCCTCGCAGGCGGACCCCAAATACGCCACCATGCTGGCCAAAATTGAGGAGATGCAAAGAAAATTTGCCGAAGGCTCCGGGGAACCCATCATCCAACTCCGGACAAGGACGTCATTTACCCCAAGGGTATTGGCGGCCCAGATTCTGGGAAAATGTTGAGGGCAACCCATCAAGCCCTAGAAAGGAAAGACTGACCCCCAGGAGCACTACAGCAGGTACCAGAACATCATGATGATGGTGGGGGCATTAAATGAATATTTGTGCCATTGGTTCCTTTCTACCTTAGAAGGACAACCATACGAATGGTTCAATCGATTGCCCGAAGGGAGTATCGACTCATGGCAGGAACTCGCCCAACGATTCCTAACACAATTTGCGGGAAGACGCCGGTCGAGGAAGCACTTCTCTCACTTACTAACGGTGAGACAACGAAATGAGGAAACCCTTTGGGACTTGTTGGAACACTGGAGGCTGGAGACAGATAAGGTTGATGGCACCGACGACAGGACCCTTCTGGCTCTCCTACAGATGGTCCTCCGCACCAGAAACTTTTCAAGGAGCCTCATCATTGAACCCACTCGCGACTATATAAGAGCCCTCCAGCGGGGAGACCGATACGCAGAGGTCGAAGAGGTGGAAAAATGCCACCAAAACCCCGAACAACAACGCCCTAGGGCAGACGATAAGAATCACCGAGGGCCGGGGGCTCCCTTCCACGAGTCCAAAGGTCCGGCCCCCTCGGGTGATCGCTCCCGGCATGGCCAAGCCAAGTCCGAGGGAGGTTACAAGAACAACCTGAAGGCCTGGGCGCAGCCTGTTCTCTTAGAGCACCCTCAAACACCTCTGACGCAGCCCATCAACGTTATCTTGGACTACGCCGAGTAGAGGGGCCTCATGGAGCGTGACTCTCGTACACCCCCAGAGGTATATGCCATCAACCTTAATGAACCGTACTGCCGCTTTCACCGCCATCAAGGGCACAAGACCGATGATTACCATCAGCTGAAGGCAGCCATCGAGAGGCTGATTCAAGCAGGACATTTGTCCCAATTCATCAGAGGTTCCCCCCATCACGGGCCCCCTGCGAAAGCAAACGCCTGGGTCAACCCAAATACCACCCCCCTTAGCGACCCGAAGGGTAAGAAAAGGGAGATCGGGAACCTCGATGAAGAAGAAGGGTACAACCAGTACCAAGAGAAGAAGCGCCACATCCACATGATCACCGACGGAAACACGGAGGGAGACTCCACTACCCAAAGGAAGAAATGGGTGCATGCCCTTTACGTGGGGGAAGTCACTCATATGCCCCGTAAAGCGGTTGAGGGAGGAACTTATTATATTTAAAAACGCCGATCTCCCCCCGGTCTCTTCTCCTCACAGGGACGCGCTGGTTATCCAAAGTGAGATCAACAACACCATCATCCAAAGAACTTACGTTGACACGGGCAGCTCCGTCAACGTAATGTACCTCAACACTTTCAAAGAGTTGCACCTGCAGAGGGAGTCCTTTCGGCCCATCCGGACCCCTCTATCCGGATTCACCGGAGACACTATAGATTCTGAGGGGGTAATAACCCTCCCAGTACTCTTCGACGATGGGCTCCATAGAGCCAAGATCGAAGTGGAGTTCGTCATCATCAACATCGACTGCGTCTACAACATTATCCTCGACCGGCCTACCCTCGAGGACCTGGAGGCAATCATCTCCATGAGGCACCTATGCCTTAAGTTCCCAACTGAAGGGAGCATCAGGTACTCAAGGGGGAACCAAAAACTCGCACGCGCCTGCTACCTCCAAATAATGAAGAAGGTTAGTAAGACTAAACTGCGTGTTGATACAATCACCGCCGCCTTGAAAGAGGAAGAAGGCAGGTCGAGGGCTGAGCCTGCCGAAGAGACAAAAGACTTTGTACTCGATCCGGACAAGCCGGAGAGAGTCTTGAAGATTGGAGCCAAGCTCCCTGAACACTAGAAGGCCGGCATCACCGAAGGTTAGTAAGACTAAACTGCGCGTTGATACAATCACCGCCGCCTTGAAAGAGGAAGAAGGAGGGTCGAGGGCTGAGCCTGCCGAAGAGACAAAAGACTTTGTACTCGATCCGGCCAAGCCGGAGAGAGTCTTGAAGATTGGAGCCAAGCTCCCTGAACACTAGAAGGCCGGCATCACCGAAGCCCTCCACGCCTACTCCATTATTTTTACATGGGGGCCGGAGGACATGCCAGGAATTAGCCGAAGGGTGATCACTCACCGTTTGGCGGTGGACCCTTCATCCAAACCTGCGCAACAAAGAAGAAGACCCCTCTCGGCTGAGAGGAGGGATTTCGTAAAGAAGGAGGTTACTATGCTTCTCTCCATCAAACACATCCGAGAGGTGAATTACCCTTCATGGGTAGCCAATGTGGTCCTCGCACAAAAACCACCCTCCTTCCGCATGTGTGTGGATTACACGAATCTGAATAGGGCATGCCCTATGGATCCTTTCCCTCTACCAAACATTGATCAACTGGTAGATGAGACAGCGGGATGTGAAATCATGTCATTCCTCGATGCCTTCCGCAGGTATCACCAGATCTACATGCACGAGGAAGACGCGGAAAAGACAACCTTCATGACACTGGAAGGTATATTCTGCTATCTGGTTATGGCCTTCGACCTAAAGAATTCGGGAGCCACTTACACCCGGATGGTGGCCAGAGTCTTCCAAGCCGTCCTAGGGCGCACCATGGAGGCTTATGTCGACGACATGATCGTCAAAAGCAGACGAGCATCAAGCCATTCTGATGACCTACAAGATATATTTGCCATCATGCAGAAGTTTAAGTTTCGGTTGAACCCGAAGAAGTGCACCTTCGGCATGCAAGGAGGGAAGTTCTTGGGCTACATTGTGAGCCGAAGAGGTATTGAGGCCAACCCCGAGAAACTCCAGGTCATCATCAACATTGAGCCCCCTCACAATGTAAAGGAAATGCAGAGGCTGACGGGCCGCCTCACAGCCCTCAACCGCTTCCTATCCAGATCAGCGGAGAAGTCCCTCCCCTTCTTTCAGATCATGAGAAAGACGGCCGGCTTCCAATGGACCACTGAGTGCCAGGTAGCCTTCGACGAGCTGAAACGGTATCTATCTTCACCCCCTGTGCTCTCCAAGCCCAAGGTGGGGGAAACTCTATACCTTTACCTTGGCGTAAGCCCCGCGGCCATCAGCTCAGTTCTCATCTGGGAGGAGGATGGCATCCAGCATGCCATCTTCTATGTTAGCAATACCCTCATGGAAAAAACGGTGCTAGCCCAGTACAAGTTCTCACACACCAACCCCCCGGCGCTCTGATGAGGAGCCCCACCAGCTCCTCCCGAATGGTAAAATGGGCCATTTTCATCAGCCAATACAATATAGACATCCGTCCGAGGCCCGCCATCAAGGGCCAAGCCCTGGCGGATTTCGTTACGGAGTGCACGGCAAGATCAGCGGTGGACTAAGAGCCCCCGACACCTTTGGATGAGTGGTGGACTCTATACACCAACGGCTCCTCGGCTGCCAAGGCATGCGGGGGAGGCGTGGTCCTCATCACACGCGAAGGCTTCCGGGCCTATTATGCGATCCGTTTCTTCTTCAAGGTGTCTAACAATGAAGCGGAGTATGAGGCCCTCCTCTGTGGCCTTCGGCTGGCAGCAAACCTGAAGGCCAGACAAGTCCACGTCAAATGTGACTCCAAGCTTGTCATGGGCCAAATTTCGGGGGAGTATGAGGCCAAGGAAGGAAGGATGAAGCAATACAAAGAAGCAGCCAAAGAGTTGCTTGAGGTATTTGAGGCACATTCTCTCACTCAAATACCAAGGGCTCAAAACTCTGAGGCCGACATTTTATCGAAGCTCTCGGATGAATCTTCGGAGCACCTCTCCAAGATCGCAAGGATTGAAGAACTTAGCCTCTCAAGCATACACGCGAGCCCCATCATGGACATACACCTAAGGCCGGAGGATTGGATCTCCGATATCATCGCCTTCATCACCACCGGGCAACTGCCCGAGGATGATGCCCACGCAAAACTAGCGAAACTGAGGGCTCCCAACTATACAATCGAGAACGGGAAGCTCTACAAAAGATCCTACAACGACATCTTACTCCGGTGCCTTCATGAAGAATAGGCCAAGGCCGCAATGGAGGAAGTGCACAGTGGCACCTACTCGGCTCACCAGGGACCCTTCTCCATGTCCCGAAGGCTCATAGTTCAAAGCTACTTTTGGCCCACAATGGCCTGGGATTGTGCGGACCTTGCCCGAAGGTGCGCCGCCTGCCAACACTTTTAGAAGGCTCCCGACATACCATCGGTCAAATATGTCCCCATTAGCACAGCAATACCCTTCTCCATGTGGGGCATTGACCTTGTAGACCCCCTGCCGAGGGGTACCTCCAACAACGGGTACATCATCGTCACTATTGACTACTTCACCAAATGGGTGGAGGCTGAGCCCCTCGCTAGCATCACTGAGGCCAGGTGCTGCCATTTCATCCTCAAGAACATCCTCACGAGATTCGGCGTTCCCCAACAAATCATCTCCGACAATGGAACTCAGTTCGAAGCAGCCCCTTTATGTGCCCTCCTGGAGGTGTGGGGCATCAAACATACATTCTCATCAGTGGCTTATCCGCATGGCAATGGTCAAGTGGAGAATGCCAACCGAACTTTGCTAGAGGGATTAAAAAAGAAGCTGGAAGCTGAAGGGGGAGGCTGGGTAGAAGAACTCCACAACATCTTGTGGGCCTACTGCACCACCCCTAGGAGGGCAATCGGAGAGACACCCTTCTCCTTGTGCTATGGGTTAGAAGCTAAAGCCCCCACAGAGGTGACTCTACCAACCCGAAGGGTGGACCAATACGAGCCCGGGGTCAATGACGCCAACATGGCAAAGTGCCCTCGACCTCCACCTAATCTCAGAGCGCCGAGAGCAAGCCTTCCTAAGGGCAAAAAATTACCGACGACAGGTCAAAGGCTACATCGACGCTAGGGTCCGCTCTCGAGAATTTCAGGTGGGGGACTACGTCCTCCGAAGGAGGGAAGCTAGCCAACCAACCAAGGGCGGTAAAATGGCGCCGAAATTTGAAGGCCCCTACATCGTGGCAGCCATCATCAAACCTGGAACGTACAAACTAAAACGCCCCAATGGGACCGAGGTCCCTAGGCATTGGAATGTACATCATCTGGTCAAATTTTATCAATAACGTATGAGTGGCCAAGCCCTCATAACTTGCGAATGTACTTATCCAGCGGCCCAAGGCCCCTTATTTTCAAGAATAAACACATATTGAAGACACCAAAAGTACCAAGTACACAGCACACATGGGCGGCCAAGCCCCCATTCAAGCTACCGGCCCAAGGCCTTATCCCGAGCTGATTTTGTAAACAAGACCCCTCAGCACCAAGTGCCGAAGGGGATCCTCGAATAAACTACGAATCAGGAAGAAAAACACCAAGTGTTTTCTTTCATTAAATGAGCCCTCGGTACCAAGTACTAGGGGCATGAATCATAACACCAAGTGTTTTGATAAATGTCCTCAACATTATGCTAAGGACGAAGCCGTTCCCCTTGAGGACACAACTATACCGAAGGCGCCACCTATCGGTGCCGGAGGCATCAAGTGCCCCTGGCCATTTGCAACTAATATGCAAACAAAAACCTTCCTCGAAATGCTTTCCGCGCCATTACCCAAAGGGAATGGCAGGCAACTAATATGCCCAGGATTCGACTGTCAAAAACGAAACGCTCCCCGCGCTATCCCCCAAGGGGAAGCAGGCGACAGACCATGTCTCGGGCTGAGGGGACGACTTTCAAAACTGAGGCGCTTTCTGTGCCATCCCCCAAGGGGAGGCAGGCAGCAGACTATGTCTCGGGCCGAGGAAACGACCCTCGAACCCCTCGGAACCCAGAAGGTTAAACCCGAGGGGGAGCTAGCGGTGTATGTTGTTGCTTCCCGATAGGCCAAGCCTTACCCGGAAACCAATTTTCATGAAGCCTTCCCTTCACTGTTCCAAAAAAAGGGAAAAAATGGGGTGAAAGGGAGTAGACTCAATGAGCGATCAACGAGTAAGCATTTCAGAACACAACAGAAAACCCTCCAACATCTGACAACTGTTACCGAGGGTGCCCCCAGGAAACACCTCTGGCGCCAGAAGGCCCCTACTACGAGGGCATCCATCCGACAACGGTTGCTAAAATCCTACCAAGTCTTGAACATTGAGCCTTCAGGCACAATATGAAGGCTATTTTCGTAAGGAACATTCTAACTGGAGGTTCCTATGCAAAAAAAGACCAAATTTGACTAAGTCCACTAAACTGCAGCCTCCGGCATTTCAGCGGATACCGAAGGCATCTACTCTATGTATGGGGCTGAAAATCCAAATTCAACATTTCTGAGGTCATCTCTGAAGGCTCTTATTGTGCAGCACCCCCATCCTGTTATGTGGCCTTCGAGAATTCCACATAGATCGAGAGCACCTACTATATATTACCGAAGGCGTCTGCTCACAAAATGAGCTCAAAATTCCTAAGTCCACACTCCTATAGCCTCCGACACCACATTCAACACTGGAGGCTCATATTCTACGAGTAAGACGGGGGTTCACTAACTCTACATTTCTACAGAGGGCTGCTAGTTGCAAACTCAATGGAAGTTTTTCTAAGTCCATGAATTAGGTGCCCTCGGCGCCATCATACCATGCTAAGGGAAACTTTGCCCAAGACTGATACAAATCGAGGGCACCACCTACTAAGGGAAGATGTCAAATGAGGGCATGTTCATGACATTACCCAAAAATGGCTAAGTCCTTAAACGCTAACCCCCCGGGGATGGATGACGAAGGCTACCTATTTCATACGGCTAAAAGGAGATTTCAACGAAGGGCCTAGCGGGAAACATCACTTAGAAAATTTTCTAAGTCCTAAATGTTTGGCCCCCGGTCAACTCACGTTACAGACATACATTCATAAGAGAAGGCATAAAACAACACATACATTCATAAAGCTGTGAAGAAAACATAAAGGCAACGAGGGCATTCATTCAAACAAAAGCGGGGGCAGGTTCACACATCAAATGGCCCGAAGGCACCCATTCATCCATTCACAAAAAAGAAGAGTAAAATTGTTTGTTACATAAAGGCCGAAGCCGGAAGTTAAAAATGTTATTACAAAACATTGTTCGAAAAAAAATTACAAGTACATCAAGGATGATCAGCTTCAGTAACATCCCCTTCGGCAGGCTTCGAGGAGACATCCCGTCCGAACTCTTCTTCATCATTGGCCTCCTGCATCAACACGGAATCCTCAAGATCCGGCCTTTCAACGTCCGGGAGAGGGGCACGCAAACATCCGGCTGGAGAGGGGGAAGGCCGTAGGCTGCCGGGTCGAAAGCCTTCGGGTCTACTCCTAGGTACCGGGCTAGCCTCCAATAGATGAGGGCCTGAGTAAAGAACTCCCCCCGATATAGTAATCCTCGCCCTTCCGGGCCAACCATTCGGCTCCGGGTCCACGTACCTAATCATCTACCTAGGCCAGCCATTGCTTCTGGTCCTCGACCTTCCACCCTTCAGCGGCAAAGGCGGCAATAGCTTCCTCCCGGGCCTTGGTAACGGCCTCTTCCTTGGCCGCCTCGGCCTCGTCAGCAGCCTTCTTGGCAGCCTCGGCGGCAGCCTTCTCTGCTTCAGCCCTGGCCTCTATCCTGGCCCTCTCAGCTTCAGCCCTCGCCTGCCGAAGGCTCTCCTCCAACTTCGCATTTTCCCTGACAGCAGTGGCATTATCATGGACGAGCTTCTTCAGGGACTCATCCTGTTGCGCCTTCTGAAGGCGCAACTCCTCAACCCTCCGGATCTGCTCGCCGAGGGCTACGCAAGCCTGTAAGCAAACAAGCAAAGGAGTTAGACTATAGTGCAAAATACTCTAAGGCCAAACGATTAAACAAATAGAAAGAATGGACGGGGGATCTTACAGTGAGAGAAGACCGGAGAACCTTAGAGTCCAGGGCCTCATCATCAAGCCGGCTCAGGGCTGCCTTGTCCAACTCAGGGGTGGCACCCCTCAGAAACTCTCTGGGGTCCACTGTGCCATGAAGGATGGCAGTTCCCTTCACGAGGGAGAATTGCACATTCTCCCGAGGGAATCCCCCCTCACCCATTTGTACCGGAGGGGGGTTGGTAGGAGCCATCGGTATGACCGGGAGCTCGGATGAAGAGTGCTCATCCACGATCAGGACCGGGGGGGGGGGGGGGGCTTTCTTCCCAGCCTCCCCCTTCTTTGGCTTCTTTCCGGCGGGAGCGACACCTTTGCCGGCTTCCTACCTCTTCACAGAGGCAGCTGCAGCATCAGCCGGGACAGTCGAGGGCTCACCACCTTTCGAGAAGAACTCATTGACGGGCTTCTATATGCCTGCCTCCTTCTTCTTCGGCTCCTGGGACGATTTCTTCTTAAAGCCAGCAAAGCCCTTCACATCCATTCTGGCACCTACAAGACAACATAAACAAATGAAGTCGAGGGGGGTCAAGACAAGAACAAAAACTAAACTATAAAAATTAAGTACAAAAATTCGGAGCCTACGGGAACTGCCTCCTGTGCCCTCGAAGGCTCTATCAAGGGTGTGATACTTCTCGTCCCGTTCCCCCAGAAAACGATAACGCCGGAAGCTGAGAGCATACAGATCATCCTCGACGGTCAGCTCCTTGATTGTCACATGCTTCTCCAGGCCCTCCGGGATGGCAGAAATCTTCCTCCCAGCTTTCTCTAGGGCAACACCCTCCACCTTTGGATGCCGCTTGTAATAGTTTCGCAGCTCCCCCAGGAATGGGTTTTCCACCATCCTGACATAGCAGAAGCGATCTTTCCAGCCCTTGTGGGACGAAGGCATGTCATCAAAAAGCCTCCACGGAGCGATCTGTTCCAGGTTCGTGAAGCCCTCGGCATTACTGTGACCTCCTCGACAGAGATTGAAGCTCTGTAAGAATAAGTCAAGACTAGCAGTCACCCCCGGGACCGGCAGAAGCTCAAAAAACCGGCAATGTATGAGTGGCTGTTAGGGGTCAACTTGCAGGGGGCCAAGCCTACATACTAGAGGTATTCAAGGAGGAAGGGATGTAGAGGAAATCGAAGACCCATGGAAACTGAGAGTTCATGGACAGAAAAACATCCCTCGGGAGCCTGGGAAAGCACATCATCAGGGCCTGGTTCCACCACGGTCGCTGAGGGCCCGATATGCAGCTGGGTGACGTAACATTTCGCCCTATCAGCCCACGACTTCAATTCGAGAGTGGCGGTGTTTAAAAAGGAGTACCCCTCAGGAATATTGATGGGTTTCCCAAGGTCTATAACACTACCCTTCTTCTTGAGGCCCCCATCTTCTGCTTGTTCTTCTTCCCCGGGGCCACCCTGAGAGGCTTCAGGTTGAGCGGTCGGGAGCTACTGGCTTCACCAACGTTGCGCGGGGGGAGGAAGGCAATGGTAACCTTCTGTCGCTCCTTCTCCTCCTCCTCCTCGGAAGTTTGCACAGCGAGGGAAAGCTCCTCGTCCTCATCACTTGCTCGAAGTCCTCGGCTTCAGCTTCGGCCACCAGATTTTTTTGCATCTCCATCGCAACAGCTGAGTCGTTGTTAGACGAGGGCTCCCCGCTTCCTGACCTTTCTTCCGACCAGGTCTCGGCCTGGACCAAGGGCTCTTTGGAGATATCTTGGGAGTCGGTAGCAGACGACATCCTTCGGAAGTGCTTGGAGAAAGGAATCGAGAAAGGAAGAAATTTTCCTAAGGATCGCTAACACAAGATCTAAGGCCACAAAGCAAAACTTGCTAAAAAAAGAAGGCGAAGAACGGAGAGGAACTGACCTCAGGGGATGGGGTTTGATCGAAATGAACTTTCTCTCTCTAGAAAATTTTCTCCAGAGCTTCGCTACAACAAATTCGCATAAGCGATATGAGGCCAAGCCTTGGGGGTATATATAGCTGCCCCATTTCGGGCCTAGGCCGAGAACTGGGCCCCCGGTTCCAAAAACCATCATTACAAACCGCCGCCTCAGCCAACCGGTGACACCCGCCCGGGGACAGCCAATGGGTACGCGCCACGTGGACGCCCTCTCCAACGGTCATATCCTAACGGCTATTTTTTGAGGATACAGAAGCGCCCTCAGTTGACACCCTTCGTGAAATCACAGGGCCAGCCCCCGGGCCCTCGTGATCAAACTCCCTCATCAAGGGTAAGCCCCCAACATACAGATCAGGGAACCCTTCGGGAACCCCTCTCCCTCAATATATTGAGAACCAGGGAAACCCCCCTCGGCAACACAAGAACAATCACTAGCATTCGTCCCCTCGGCATCCCCGGAATATGCAATCATACTTATCAACTACAGACATCTTCTGGGGAATGTTCCCAACAATTACCCCCCCCCCCCCCCTCTCGGGTCATCACATGTGGCTTTCAGCTAATCAGCGAGGAAGCCCTCAGAACACAGACAGCCCCCGGCCTCAACATTATACTCAGACCGAAGGACGACCTTTTCGATTCATCATTGGGGGAACCCGGCACACTCTTCTTCCCTCGTTAGGATTTTTTCCCATAGGGTTTTTTTCCTAATGAGGTTTTTAACGAGACATCCCCCCAAAATGAAGCAAAGAGCGTCAGCCCTCGGCTCTACTCCTTCTCACACCATTACATGTGCCTCAAGGAGTGGGGGACTGGAGAACCCATTCGGGAAAATCACAAAAGTTAAAAAAATTCCTCAGCACCAACATAATCCTTCAGTCCCAAGATATGGGGGACTGAGGGACTGCCCTCGGCAAATCACACAACACAAACCTCTCACTACTTTGCAAACTACAACTCAGCAAACACCAACACCAAAGGACAAACGCAAATTACTCCTTTTCCCTCAAGTACCTTTCGGCAAAAGGAGTGAGGGACTCGTGATGGAGTATATGGACCAGGGACCCCCGGTGCACAGACTCCTACTACTCTAACATAGGCCCAACAGGCCCAAGGAGCGCGAGAGACCCAAATCGCAGCGGCCCAAGTGCCCAGAAGCCCACGGTGCACATACGGGTGCCTTCGGCCCCATGGCCGAGGGCTCCAAACTCCGGGAATCAGCTGATCTTCTACATACAAAGCTACTGGGAGAAAGCGGCGAAATCAGAAGCCTTCGACTCACAGGAGTCTTTAGCACTTGGGAGATTCCCTTCGGCTACAGAGGAGCCTTCGGTTACATCATAGGCATCAGAGATTCCCTTTAGAGACAAGCAACGACCGCATTTAATGCGGTGTCACATCCACCCACCGCATTTAATGCGGTGCACATGCGTATGCCGGTGCCACTCCGATTGAGGTGACCCCTCCGCCATCAGATTATTGACACGTGTCCTAATCTAGCATTTATTGCTACTATAAATAGCAGCCGATTCTCCATTGTAAAGCATCACAAGTTCACATATTCGAATACACTTTCTCTCTCCTACTTATTGCTCTGACTTCTCTCTAAGTTATTCCTGTAATAACCCCTCGGATAAGCTACCCTCGGGTACACTATCCATCACCCATATGTACTGCTTTTAGGTATAAGTAGATATGTAAGCTAACAATTGAGCGGGAGAGTTATATCTCTCATATGTGGTGTTTTTAGATATAAGAAGATAATCTTGCTAATTATTAAGCGAGAAATATTTATATATTAATTTGTAATTAGATCATGAGTACACATATATGCACCAACTGCTCTTTCACGTTCGTATGCACGGGTACTATACTAGTTTACTTGTTAAAAACACACTAGTTACTCATCGTGCGTTGCACAAGAGTGAAGTACGTACATAAAAGTGTATAGATGGATTTTATATAAAGTAAAAAAAATATGATAGTGATTAAGAAATTCTATTCGTCTTATTCTTATTACTTATTGCTTATTCTTATTTTATTCAGATCAGATCAGAAAAATTCAGATAAGATCAGATCAGAAAGATTCAGATCAGATCAGATCAGATGAGATTAGAAGCATTCAGATCACATCAGAAAGATTCAGATCAGATCATAAATATTCAAATCAGATTAGAAACATTCAGATCAGATCACAAACATTCAAATCAGAAAAGTTCAAACATGATTTATCACTTTTATTATTTTAATAATAATAATAATAATAATTCTTATCATTATTACTATTATTATTGTTATTATTGGTATTATGGTTATTATTGTTATTATTGTTATTATTCTTTATATTGTTATTACTATTGTTATTATTATTATTATTATTATTATTATTATTATTATTGTTGTTGTTGTTATTATTATTATTATTATTATTCTTATTGTTGTTGTTGTAATTGTTATTATTGTTATTATTATTGTTATTATTATTATTATTATTTTTATTACTATTATCACTATTATCACTATTATCACTATTATCACTATTATGATTATTATTATTATTATTATTATTATTATTATTATTATTATTATTATTATTATTATTATTATTATTATATTATTATTATTATTATATTTGTTACTATTATTATTATTATTATAATTATTAATATACTTAGTATTTATAATTATAATTATAATTTTAATTATAATTACAATTATAATTTAAATTACAATTAAAATTATAACTATAATTATAGAAATACATATTATATTTATACGTACAATTCTAATTTTAGATAAAATTATAATTAAAAATATAATTACAATTATAATTATAGCTATAATTATAATTAGTGTAATAGGTATTTTTATAATTTCAATTTTAATTACAATTATTATTTTATATATAATTATATTTTTTGTAAATATTATTATAATTATAATTGTATTTAAATTAAATTATAATCATAATTATTATAATTATACTTATAGAAAATATTCAAATCAGATCAGATTAGAAAGATTCATATCAGATCAGATCAGAAAGATTCAGATCAGATCACATCTAAAACATTTAGATCAGGTGAAGAGAATGGCTTCTTGGTCGCACCAATTATTCGGATCGCCTAGACTAAACCCGGGCGCTCGACCACCGTCTAGTGTCTATGTGGGGACTACTCGGACGCCTAAAGTGATTTTTAGAACATTGCTAATTAGTAGAATGCGTTAACAATATAAAATTCAAAGTGTTGCAACTATTGAAAAATGGAAGGAATATATAATACAAAAATTTGAAAGTCTAAGGGGGCGGTTGACCCCCCTGTCCTTCTCTTTCTATAAGTGTAGTATTATTGTTTGATAAGTGATAACTAATAGGGAAAACTAATTAAAATTCCCCAAACATTGAAGGGGTGTGATGTAAGCACACCAAACTTGCATATGTAATTTAAATACCCTAAACTTTATATACAAAGTTATTTTAGCACCATGGTCATGCATTATTTTTTAAAACAATGTTAATTTTTTGTGTTAATTTCATATTTTAAAAATTTTTAACATTCATGAAGATACGGTAAACATTCTAAATTTTCATCGTAAAATAAAAAATATTATCCTCCCACTCTATATAATTGTAACGTTTTTGATTTGCTATTTTAAACTATGCAATTAACACCATAAATTTACATTCTTGAAATAAATAATATATGACCATGATGGTAAAACAACTTTTTATATAAAGCTCAGGGTATTTAAATTACGTATGAAAGTTTAGGGTGTTTATATCACACTCATTCAAAGTTTGGGGTATTTTAATTATTTTTCCCTAATTAATATTATACTCCCTCGTAATAATTATATCTTCTCATATGAGAAGTTGGTGAGATTATAAACATTTGACTGTTTTGCTCTGAGTAATGGAATATTGTGTTGGAATGAAGGGTAATTCTAAAAAAATAGTTCTAGTAGTGTATAGGGGTTTTTCTTTATATGTTACTAATGAAAAGTCATGGACAAAAATATTATTCTTAGTAACTATTTATGACTATAGTATGTTTAAACCTTAGAGCGTAGTAACTTACATGTAATTACTAGCATCATCTTCTAAAGCTAATGGAAGATCTTTTTAATACGGGGATACGTAGCATCATCTTCTAAAGCTAATTTTGCATGAATATAAACTACGGAGTACTATACATGGTATTTCTGTGCAATTAGGAATTACATAGTATATATATAGATAAAGATTTATTTTTCATTATTGCGATAATAAAACGTAATCAATGTCATACTAAATTTGACAATAAAATGTGGTTTTTGATACCGATGAGAGTGAATACGTGTGATTATATTAAGTCATTCAAAGTAATGGATTCAATCCGGGTTATGTGTATATATATATTGATTAGCAATAATTCTCATAGAGCTCAATATATACTTGCAAACAAATTACTAGCCGTAAAAACAATATAATGGCTGTAACGGAACTAAAGTATCTACTCATTTTCTGCCTCACAATCTCAACTTTATTCAACGGTTACGAATGTAAGTGTAGACCATCTCTATTATCTTTAGTTTTATACTACCTCGGCGTGCTACAAAAAAAACATGGGATTGACAGAGATTTTGGCAGGGATTTGGCAGTGATTTTGACAGGGATATTCCAAATCTGTACCAAAAACACTTTAGTATGAACTATTTGACACGAAAAATTGGTAAATCCGTGCCAAATTTTGTGTCAATCCCGTAATTTTTTTGTCGATCCGTTCCTTAAAAATGCTTTGTTTACACAACTCTTTTACTTTAATACTCCTTAGTATAAATAATTTTGAAATTGGGGATAGGCCAGGACCTAAATTGGCCGCTCCTAGCTAGCTAGACCCTGATTGATCTATCATACGATTCATATATTATTACTTGTTGTGTTTAATTTTCTTAATATTTTTTTAAATTATCAGGTAGGGTTGCAAGAAGTGAGAAAATAAAACTGGACTTTTGTAAAAGAGAACACAATTGTGGGTTTGAGCCTTGTTGGTGCTGCCTTTTTGGTAAACTTTGTTGGTCCACTCATGAGGCATGCGAGCATGATTGCACCAACAAGCCATTACCACCTCTGCCTCAACGATCATAATTTACTTTGTAATGTGTATTTTCTTTGTCAATTTCGTTGCCAATGGATGATCATTAAGTTTTACTTAAAGTTGCGATATTAAATTCTCTGTCATACTTTCTTGCTCGGATAAGCTTTATGCATTTACTAGTGGAAGCCTATACGTACAGCCGGTTGTACGGTGAGCATCGTACAACCGGTGTCATTTTGGTAATTTAAATGAAATTCACTTCTTCCGTTAAATTAGCAGTAATACGCTTTTACTGAGCATTAGAAATATTATGTTGAGTATTAGAAGCCAAATAATGAGTATAGTGATCTCTACTTCAAATCTTCTAATTCACTTTTTTCTTTTTTTTTTCTTTTACAAAAACTTATTAAATTATGTTTATCATGAACTCAAATGAACTTCAATATGCAAATCTAATGTAATATTGTACTTTTGAAATATGCATTAATATCACATTTTAAAAATGAGCATAACGTGAGTACCAATTGAGCATACGTAACTTATAAAATGAGCATTGATATGAAAATCATAAGTTTTTTTAGTTAAGCATCAATACATTTTCATTGAGCATAAAGTGATCAAACCTCATCTATTGAGTATTATGAACATGCAATTGAGTAGTTTGTGCTCTCGTGTCTATAATCAATTCCCACGTGAATCTATATTTTGGAAATATGCATTGATTTAAAATTCAAAAAGCTCATTTGAGTTCTCTAATGTGTTGAAATATTCAATTGTGTTTGCTAATTTTTTTTTAAATCATTACTCTCATTCGAATATAACACAAACTCTTTTCTATAATACCTAAAATATTTTGTAATGCACAAATTAAAAAAAATTAAGTTAAAAGGTTGATTGGAAAAACAAAAAAAACAAACTCAAACATTAAATAATATTTTATATAATACATTATTATAAAACTTGAATAAAAAATAAAGTAAAAGATTGTTAAAGAAAAAATAAAGAAAATAAAAACAACAAGTAAATTAAAAAGAACGGAAGCAACAAGTGAAACGAAAACACAAAAGAAAAAAGAGAAGAAAAAAAGCAACCCGCAAGCATAGGAGTAATGCCGGCAGAAGAAAAAGAGAAGCAGCCGACGAAAGAAAAAGAAAAGCAATTAGAATAAATTACAAAAATGCCGGTTGTACTATGTCCTTGATACAGCCGGTCGTATCGTATATTTTAGCGTTAGTAGCTAGCGGTACGCACAATCTCAGTAGGACGACAATTAAAAATCAATTGTTAAGATTCCGGAATTCAAGAAAAATGTGAGGGACCGATTCTTGGCATAGATTTTCATACTACGTACATGATACCGCGTATGAAATAGATCTGCATTATATAGCAAGCACAATAAAAAAATCATACCAATGTAAAGCCGTATAGGGCAGTATTTCTCACTCGTGCATCATTTACTAAAGCGATTTTGACGAAGATAATCCTACAAACTTACCTTTGGACAAAAAAGTGACCGCTTTCAAAAAAAATCAAAAATGATATCTTCATGACTTTTACGCGCTCTTCAGGAATTTGTTCAGTTACACGTATTTAACCCGCTCAATTACAGTTATCTGATTTGACCAGTTAGAGTTACCCGATTCGACAAGTTAAAAATCTGATTTAATGAGTTACAGTTACACACGCGCCGCCACTAATGAAAGTTACACCATCGCTGTCGATAACAATTACTATGCCACCGCCAGTGATAGTTACACCACCTCTGCCGGTGATAGTTGCACTATTGTCTCAATCAACGGCAGTTGCATCGCGACCGCCAGTGACGGTTACACCGCAACCAGAAGGGATAGTTACACCACATCCAGCCCCCAAATCCTTCACCACCGCCACTGGCCACTGCCTCCAATCCGGTCCGTCTCCGCCACCGCCTCCGGCTAGTCACCGCCACTGACCATTGAACTCTAACCGCTGTGCGCCTCCTTCGGTGACTTCCCAAGAACCGGTCGCTTGCTTAGTTTTCACCTTCCAAGACCCAGTCACTTGCTTAGCTTTCATCTCCCAGATTTGTTTTCGTCCACCAAGATGTGGTAACCTAACTGCCACCCTCCTCCGTATCCAGTTGCTTGCTGGTCATCCCCAAATCACCGATTTGCAGAAGGTCAAAGTCACGAGAGAAGAACAAAAATTCGACCTCTGCCCTCCTCCACACCTGATTTAAAGAAAGTCGAAGCAGATTTTTCCGTTGGAGACGTTGAGAGCTCCCTCTCGCAAACCACTTGCGGTTTGTTCTTCCCTACGGAAAAATTCTTGATTCTTGGGCTTCTTCTCCACGGATTCTCTTGTTTTGAGCGTGGATATTAGTCATATTACCTTCATATCTTCATTGGGGTGTAATATTTCTAATCTTTGAGCTCTTTCCGGAGGATTTTTGGTCACTTTTCAAAACTGGTTTTCGCACTTTTACTATTCATCACCGAAGGTCAACGCCCATAACTCGAGCTCTACTTGTTCAACCTAAATTCTGAGCTTGTATTTAGGTTCGTCTTTCTAAGGGGATTAAGCATATCAACTTTGTTTCATCATCAAGCTTGTCCGTACAATTGGATACTATTCACCAAAGACTCCATAGCTACGGTTCTTAGCTCGAAATCAAGAAAACAGATCACATATGACTAGTTCTAAGGGGGTTGCTACCACTTAGCCTCCCCTTCACGAAGCTAAACCTCTTCTTCCTCATCATGGGGGGAAAGAAGAAGAAAACCCCCACCCGGGCTACTAAAACCTCTTCTCGACTTAGAGCCAAAACTCAAGCAAAGGAGATAGATGAAACCATAGAAGAAGAATCACATGACAAGGAGGAATTGAGACTACAAGATGCAACTCTTGAAGGAGAAAGCTCCCCCAAATCAGTCAATATGGACTCTACTCTTGAGCCCAACCGAGAGGACACCAATGTTGAGGTAACACCCTTACCTACGATTAATGTTATAACCGAACATGTTAATGATGCTACCGAACATGTTGATACTTTCAATGATGCAATTGACAATGGTGACAATATTGAGATAGAAGAATCCGATTATGTGGTTGATTCTTTGGCTATAGCTATCATTGAAAGCGAGGAACCTAAGAAAGATGATGTTGTAACGGTTGAACCCGAGGTTGATATTGTTAACAAAGATGCTGTCCAAATTGAGACAATCATTGAACCCGAGGTGAACATAGGCAAAAAAGATGCACTTGTCCCACTTGATGACTCTAATGCCGCGACATTAGATAACACCACACCTAAGAGACAACAAAAATGGGGTCAGCCCGGGACTAAACCACAATTTGTCTCCCTTTTCAAAGATAATAGGGAACCAAATAAGGGCATGAAACTAAGGTACATTGAGCCAAAAGGGGACATCATAGACCTCACACACCGAAAGATTTCTTCCATGATTGATATTTGGGGACATTGTCTTATGGCATACTTTGATGGACGCTTTCCCGGACTCAAAAGCATACTTGACATGGTGCAAAAATGGGGTGTACCTTGCCGCGTAAGATCCCATGATAAAGGATGGGTCATCTTCAAGTTTCAAAATGAGGAAGATAGAGCCAAAGTCCTAATGGAAGGTCCTTATTCTCTTTTTGGAAAGATCGTTCATTTAAAGGTGCTATCCGAGGACTTCTCCATGGATGATGAGGAATTCCTTAAAGTTCCTATTTGGGTGCGTTTTCCATCACCACGGATAGAGTCACTCTTGAAAAGGCTAGGTCCTCATTTGCTAGAGTGTTGATAGAAGTGGATGCCTCAAAGCCACCTCCACTTCAAATTCCTATTCGGTTTCCAAATGGAAAACTACACATCCAAAGAGTGAGGTATGAAACTTATCCTAATTATTGCTTCCATTGCAAATGTTTTGACCACCATGCTTTTACTTGCAAGGTTATAGCCGATATTAAAAGAAATGAAATGGAAGAAGAGAGGAAGAAAAAGCAAGTCGAAAAGGAGGGGACCATTGATGAACCAAATAAGGCACCAAACCTCAATAACCCCAAAGAGAAGCAAGTACAAGAAGAGAGCTATACTATCCTTACTAGATCTCCAAATAAGGACCATCCTTTTTTCAAGCTTATTAAATTTGTGAAGTATAACAAGATAAGGCCAAAGAGAATTCAAAGACCCTCCGGGTACACCACACGATGAAGATTTGATGACAAAAGAGCTCTAGGATTGGCTTCGGGATCAAAAGAAGATGAATGAAGCTTGAAAACGATGATCAGGATGACCTTCTGTCAATCGGTCAAGCATATCTCTTTATGGAAACAACTAATGGACATGATTAGAGTCTTATATGAAAGAAAACTTCAAGGGATACAAATCATATGAAGACACCATTACGAGAATATGAGAGCAAGAAGGTGAAAACAGATGATGAAGTCAGATAATCTCTGCTGCAATTTCGGGAATGACACCTTCCACCGTTTTGATCATATCTCTTGATTGGATGATTCAAATCACATTCACCAAGTTGGAGTGGATAGAGGACTTCATAATCTACAACTTTAGTGAGGGAAGTTTTGTCAAATTCGAACTATAGAAAAGGCTGAAGAACACGGACGCACGATCGTGCGTAAGAGCCAAAACCGTGGAGGAGCTACTGCCTGCTACGCACGATCGTGCGTAGCCAGGGACGCACGATCGTGCGTAGCCTGGGATTATTTCTAAGTTCATATTTTTAATTAATGACAATTTATTCTATTAATCCCAATTCTATTGATTCTTCAATTATGAATTGTGAGTAGTTTAATTAGGGATTTGGGATTGATGAAGGGGTTAATTACTATGTATGGCTAGATTCTTGATGGTTTAATTGCATGACTGTCGTTTAATTTGTGTTTGAATAATTTAATTGATATCTTTTGTAATCAGGAACCGCGACTAAATTTCAATTGCTTATAGAATAAATTAAGAGAGACCTAGTTTATTCTAGGACACATTCACACACACTTAATCGTTCACTAAGAGATTAGTAGCGATTAAGGGGTTGTAAGCTCGCTCATCTTGGCAATAATTTAGGATCTTGTCGCATGAGAGATCAGTCGGGTCCCTTAAATTATTGTACTCTACGCCGCGAGAGCGGTAAGAACTTAGTAATGATTAGATAGGCTCAATTGAATTAATTTCATGTAATTAGGCCTCATCTGCCAAGAAATCTGGTTACCCCGGAATCAATCACTGTTCCCTTCGTCATTAATTAGAAAGAACCCCCTAGTTTAATCGTTTTCTTCGCATTTTTATTTTCCAGCAACCAATCTCGCACGACACATTTTTATTTTATTTTTAATCGCTGAATTTAGTTAATCTTTAATTCCTTTTTGTCCGTCCCTGTGGAGACGATACTCGTACTTTCACCACTATTCTACTATTAATTTAAGTGCGAGAAAACTCACATCAGTTTTTAGCGCCGTTGCCGGGGACGGTGTCGGTTTTAAGGGTTAATTAATTTCAGCGAGATTTGTTTTAGTTAGTTTTTTTTAGTTCTTCGTAGAATTTTTTTTGTGCTAACCTTTCAGGTACTTGTTCTTAAGAGGATGAGATGAACTCATTCAGCTCGATTTACGGAGGAACACCTTACCCTCAAACATCCACGGAATATTCACCATTTGCACCATGTCCTCCTTACACTTGTCCTCAACTTTACACACCTCATCAATATTACTCTCCTACACCACAAAATATTCAGCCTTCTTATCCATACACTCCAACCACACAACCTTTTCATTCCGATTCTTACTATCCTTCATCACAATACCCTTGGGTAAGCGTAAGACCAGGCTCCATTCTTGAATTTATTCTTCAAACTAAAACGCCTGAGGAAATATTCTAATGTTTTAAGGATAACATTTGTTCCTTCTATGGAGGAGGTCACCATTTATGTCTTTGCCCCATCAAACCTCCATATGACCATCCTTACTGGGCAGCTGCATACCCCACTTCTTCCTCCCCACAACTTACAAACACAAATGTTTCAATCACTCCTACGTCTTTGCTGAGCTATGAGCCACAGGATTCAGACGAGGAATTGGAAGAGATAATTTCAGAGAAGCTGTCTGGCCTGGAAGAAACACTCAAGCAATTCATGCAAGTGTCCGATGCAAGGATGCAGAACATGGAGAATCAATTGGGACAGATTGCAAAGGCTTTATCTGAGAAGTCCGAGACATCCCATTCTAGCGACACAGAAGCCCAACCTGAGGAGACCAATAGGGATGATAATATGAGAGAGTCGGACTTCGAAGGTGGGAATATGATGGATGATACCCTCCTAGATGCTTTTGAAGACCCTGATGAGAACGGTGTTAACGAGAGTTGGGATGCCTTCATGGGGAGTGATACAGAGTCCAGAGGAGAGGTTGTGAATTTTCATGATATTTGTGAGGAAGAAGAAGACTTTTCTATGGTGCAGTTTGATTACGGTGTTGCTCCTACTCCTTGCTTGGAGACATGTTTTGAGCTTCCGGTGATGCCTAGAGTAATCAAAGTTTTAACTCATGTTCCCTATCCACCTGAAGAAGATGAGAGTTTCATACTTCACTTCTGTGCTGATGAGGGTTATGAAGACCATGTGCCGCCTTCGCATATTCGAGAATTTGAAGGATATGCGCCACTTAATGGCATTTGTTGAGGGGAAGCTGGAAACGTTGATTACTAGTGCACCATTACAGTCTTTGCTATTTGAGAGCTTACGAGGTATTGTCGGGCAAATGATGTTAAAAATAGCGCTTCTTGGGAGGCAACCCAAGCTTTTTTCTGCATTTTTTTGTTTGTTTGTTTGTTTGCTTTCCGAAAACCCCCGAAAAAAAATACCAAAAAAAACCGGGGTGTTTTCTGTTTTTTGTTTTTGTGTTTGTGTGTTTTGTTTTTGCAGCTCAGTGGTCTTGCTTTGTGGATGATGTGTCGAGGATCACTTGACTCATTTTAGTTCTGCACCGACCAGCGCATTAGGGAACTTTTATGACTCTAATAATATCCTGTTTGTAATAATTGACTTGAGTTAAGTTGAGCACGCGTGACCCTATCCTCTTTACCTCCTTGTGCATAGTGCATTTTTGGTCATCGAGGACGATGCCAAAGTTTAAGTGTGGGGGAGTGAATTGGGCATTCGGGCTGTAGTTGCTACATGTGATTATTAGAGTTAGCATGCGCATGTGTTAGTTGTATATTCATAGGAAATTCATGTCAAAATTTTTGAATTTTTTTCTTTAAACTGTGTCTTTGTGAATTGGCTAGCGTTTTGACTATACTTTTACAACATCTTTGAAGTGTTTAGGCTTAATTTGCTTGCATAGTAATCTAGTTGATGAAAGGATGAAGGCATTAGTCACCCATTATATGAATGAACAAATTTTTACCCCACCTGAAAAAGTCCTTTAGGAAAAGCCATTTTGAGCCTGACAGTTTATTGTTTACCCAATTAATTGAGCTCCACAGCCAAATGGCATGTGTTCCTTGCCCGTGAATATTTCTGACTTAGTCTTGATGTTTAGGGAACTAGGGGATTAATTTGCTAGGTTTAGGGAATTAGTGTAGGAGCCATTTTTGGCACTGTTCCTATGCTCCAAATAGGGTAAGAGCAGTCACTTTTTAGGAATTTGATACTTTCGAGGATTGCATTGTGGGCATGGATTCACTTTTAAATTAATGAACTTTAATTGCTATTTTTCTTTGGTGAAGCCGAGATTAGAATGGGGTAATGTCTAGTGAGAATCCGAAAGGTGAAAAATTAATATAGCTAGACCTCTTACTTTGCGAAAAAGGGAATGTGAGCCCCGGTCAAAAAGCGTAAGATGAGACTTGGGTATCTTTCTAAAGAAATGACGTTCTCGTGCCAACATGACAAGGAAAACTGAACTTATTTAATGAACTTGGAGGCTTTAGCAAAATTAGCTTTAGTTCTCCGCGTACTTCAAGTATACGTCAAAGCATCAATGTGCTGAGACGGTTTAGCTTAGTTGTACACCATGTCTACTCTTTGCATAGGTTTAGATGATTCTTCCTAAATTGCGGCCTACTGAGTTCCTTGATCCTAAGAATAGCGCTGAAGTTTCTAAATGCATTGAGTCTTTGTTAGAATATTCCAATCTCTCAAAAGAAAGGGGCTGCTTATCACCATTCACCATTACCTTCACAAATCCTTCTGATCAATAGCTAGTTTATTTGTGTATGCTATCATTACTTTAAGGATGTTGTGAATAACTTTGTCAAATAGTTTAGCTAGAGTACAAAGATGTAGTTTAGGGAAGAATTTTCTTAATTTATTCTGTCTGTTCTGTGAATATCCCTTTAACTACCTGTGCATGCTGATTGTTTTAATTTCATGTGGTGATTTTCGTACGTCCCGTTGTTCAGTTTGCTTGAGGACAAACAAAGGCTTAAGTGTAAGAGAATCTGATAAGTCCGTATTTAGACACGCATTTGATGCGTGTTGGGATCGACTTGTGATGGTTTTCCTAGCTTTAAGGTGTTACAAGTCTCAAATTTAGCTCAAGTAATGTTTAACAGGCGTTGGTTCAAATTTTGTGTCATTTGGAGTCAAAATCAGGATTTTAGAGTTCGGCACTGGCGCTTGAGGAGAAATCGGGATGAGTTGAGAAGCATTTGAGATTGATTTGAAAGCTATGGAGGTCAGCGGGAGGCTTACGATGAAGATTTGATGACAAAAGAGCTCTAGGATTGGCTTCGGGATCAAAAGAAGATGAATGAAGCTTGAAAACGACGATCAGGATGATCTTCTGTCAATCGGTCAATCATATCTATTTATAGAAACAACTAATGGACATGAATCAAGTCGTATATGAAAGACAACTTCAAGGTCTACAAATCATACGAAGACACCATTACGAGAATATGAGAGCAAGAAGGTGAAAACAGATGATGAAGTCAGATGATCTCTACTACGATTTCAGAATGACACCTTCCACTGTTTTGATCATATCTCTTGATTGGATGATTCAAATCACATTCGGAAAGTTGGGGTGGATAGATGACTTCATTCTCTACAACTTTCGTGAAGGAAGTTTTGTAAAAATCGGACTAGAGAAAAGTCTGAAGAACACGGACGCATGATCGTGCGTAAGAGCCAAAACCGTGGAGGAGCTACTGCCTGCTACGCACGATCGTGCGTAGCCAGGGAAGCACGATCGTGTGTAGCCCCGAGTTACGCACGGATATTTCCCACATAGACCAGAATTGTGATTTCCCCCCTCTTTTCTATAAATAAGGCCAGGGCCGGCCCTGGCGGTGTGAAGGGTGTCCAACCGCACAGGGCCCAAAAAATTGGAAGGGCCCAATTTTTTTTGTACTAGTATACTAGTATTACTTAGAGGTGGTTTCGGTTCGGTTTTGATATAAAATCAAATGAATTACAAAAAAATTGGACTAGGGCAAGGCTTTGAAGCAGGCCTGGTTCATCACTTCACGTATTCCTCATCTGCAAAGGAGGAGCGTGTATATAGGAACGAAGGAGTAGTAAATCCTCTGTTTCCACCGGTGTGAGAATCTTAAGCTTTAGAAACAAAAAAGAAAAGAAGCGAGGCATGTGGGATTTGAACCCAGGTGAAAATAAAAGTATGCACGCTGATTTCTAAACATCAACCACCGAACCAAATCAACTAATTGTTGAAATACGAATGTACAAGTTTTATATTACCTATTTGTTCTACAAAAGAAATAATTAAAAATACCTCTTAATAAAAATCGGTTCGGTTTGAACCCATTTTATAACTCAAAAAACCTTCAATAAACCGATTTGTGTTTGAGTCCCGACTTTCGGGTCCCGTTTGAGTCGGTGCGGTTTCGATTCGGTTTTTTTAACTTGTGTTGAAACTTTGAAAAGAAAGCCCAATTATTATTTTTTGCACAGGGCCTTCATTTCTTCAGGACCGACCCTGAATAAGGCCTCCCTCACCCTTTGGGGGGGGGGGGGGGGGGGGGGGAAGAACATTACGGATAGGCCTAGAGACGAATTTAACACTGTTTTTACGCTATTTTATTTCGAGACACTGGGATTATTTGTAAGTTCGTCTTTTTAATTAATGACAATTTATTCTATTCATCTCAATTCTATTGATTCTTCAATTATGAATTGTGAGTAGTTTAATTAGGGATTTGTGATTGATGAAGGGGTTAATTACGATGTATGGCTAGATTCTTGATGGTTTAATTGCATGAATGTCGTTTAATTTGTGTTTGAATAATTTAATTGATATCTTTTGTAACCTGGAACCGCGACTAGAATTACATTTGCTTATAGAATAAATTAAGAGAGATCTAGTTTATTCTAGGACACATTCACAAACACTTAATCGTTCGCTAAGAGATTAGTAGCGATTAAGGGGCTATAAGCTCGCTCGTCTTGGCAATAATTTAGGATCTTGTCGCATGAGAGATCAGCCGGGTCCCCTAAATTATTGTACTCTACGCCGCGAGAGCGGTAAGAACTTAGTAATGATTAGCTAGGCTCAATTGAATTAATTTCATGTAATTAGGCCTGATCTGCCAAGAAATCTGATTACCCCGGAATCAATCACTGTTCCCTTCGTCATTAATTAGAAAGAACCCCCTAATTTAATCGTTTTATTCGCATTTTTATTTTCCAGCAACCAAGCTCGCACAACGCATTTTTAATTTATTTTAATCGCTGAATTTAGTTAATCTTTAATTCCCTTTTGTCCGTTCCAAAGGAGACGATACTCGTACTTTCACCACTAATCTACTATTAATTTAAGTGCGAGAAAACTCACTTCATCCCGTCACATGCCCCCTGATGGATAGTGTACCCGGGGGGTAGCTTATCCGAGGGGTTATTACGGGGAGTAACAAGAGAGAAGTCAGAGCAAGTAAATATGGAGAGAGAAAGTATATTATAAGTGTGGAGCGTTTTCAGCGTGGTTACAAATGGGGAAATGGGGTGCTATTTATAGTAGCAATAAATGCCGGACAGAGACACGTGTCAAGTGCCCCTTGGCCGAGAGGTCACCTCAACTGGTTGGTGCTGGCAGCCGCATGTGGCCGCATTTAATGCGGCTGTTGGATGGGACGTTGTACAGGGTACGGTGATCTGTACGCATGTGGCGCGGATATTATGTCGGGAGAGGTGCCCTCGGCTGCGGAGGACTAGCCGAGGGCTCTGAGTGCCGGGGACCCCTGGGTGCCGAGGGCTCCAGGTGCCGAGGGCTACTGTTTTCTGCCGTTTTTTCCAGTTTCTTAGTTTGCTTGAGAAACCCGTACTGTGAGAGTTTAGAGCCTTCGGCCAAGGGGCCGAAGGCACCCCTGGTGCGTATTGCGGGCTGCTTGGTACTCTGGGCGCTGTGATTTGGGCCTGTTGAGCTTCCTGGGCCGGTTGGACCTTTATTGGTGTAGTAGGAGTCTGTGGGCTGGGGTTTCCCGGGCCATATACTCCATCAGGAGTCCCTCACTCCTTTTGCCGAAAGGTACTTGAGGGAAAAAGGAGTAATTTGTGCTTGCCCCTTGATGTTGTCCCATTGTACTCTCTGAAGTTGGTGAGGAGTTGTTGCTTTCATGTCCCTGCCGAAGGCAGTCCCTCAGTTACCCACATGTCGGGACTTGAGGGCTTGCTTTGCCATTTGTTGGAAATTGTCACCATTTTGTAATTTTAATGATTTTCCCGAGGGGGTCCTCCAGTCTCCCACTCCTTGAGGCACTTGTAAAGTGGTGAAAAGGAGTAGAGTAGTTGCGTTGCTGTTGTGGGCCGAAGGCTGACGCTTTTCGTTTCATTTTGGGGGGATGCCTCGTTAAAAACCTCATTAGGGAAAACCCTGTGGGAAAAAATCCTAATGAGGGAAAAAGAGTGCACCGAATTCCCCCAACGATGAATCGAAAATGTGAAACCTTGGTCAAAAATGGAGAATAACGGTAATGTCGAAGGCTCTCCTTGTTCTGAGGGCTCATGTGTTGATTAGCCGAAGGCTTGCTGTTGATGTCCTGGGGGTGCCGAAGGGGAGCCCCTCAATCTGGGGATCGAGGGCGTGATGGATGAGGGCAGTAGTTGAATTGTCACCGGGGGGTCCCCTGCTTGTTTATTAGTTGGTGATGGGGATATCCGAGGGCTCCCCTTACCTGTGTGCCGTAGGCTATCCGTCAATGAGGCATACCCCCCGGGGGCTACCCGGTCCTTACAGTGCCGAGGGGGAATCCCCGAGGGGCGGCCTGATGTGAAGCCTTGGGCTTCTGAAGGAGTGATGCCGAAGGCGTCTGTTATGTACTGTGTGGGCACAACCCGGGGGCGTCTCTGGGTAAGTGTACCCGGAGGCTCTCCTTGATGAAGTGGAGTGAAGTAAGAAAATCCGGGGGCTCCCAAAATATAGCCGTTGGAAATATAGCCGTTGGAATACGTAACGTCAGGATACAGCCGTTGGGGGGGTACACGTGGCGCGTGATGGTTGGCTGTCCGTGGGCGGCGTCACCGATTGGGCGATACCGCGGTCTGTAATGATGGCGATCCAACCGGAGGCCCGGTTTCCAAGCCCAAGCCCGGATCCCAGCGCCTATAAATACCCCAAGGCCAGGCCACTCTCCGCTGTGCGATCTCAAGGTCAGTTCTCCATTCGCATTTCACCTCTTAGCTAGCTGTATTGTGCCCTTAGGCTAGGAGATAGAATATTTAGAAAACGCTAGCGTCTACGAGCCTTCGAACCAGAGTCACAATGTCGTCCCAGAGTGACTCTCAAGACATCTCGGGGGCGCCCTCGATGGAGGATGAAGTCCTCTTGGACGTGGAGTCCTCAAGTGCACAGTCTTCGGTGGGACAGGATGCCGCCGTTGCCCTGGAGCTGCAGAAAGCCCTCGTTGCTGAGGCAGAAGGTGAGGGCTTCGAGCAAGAATGTGAGGATGAAGAGCTGGCCCTAGCCTGGCAAGCAGCTGAAGAGGAGGCGCAAAGAGAAAGCGCGAGGGTCACCGTTGCTGTGCTCCCCCCTCGGGGTGCCGGTGAGGCCAGCACCTCTCGGCCGCTGAACGTGGTTCCCATCCGGGTGGCCCCCGGAAAGAAGAAGGCCAAGGCCGCTGTTCCCAAGAAGAAGGGCAGCGTTGCAGACCAAGGGAAGCCCCTCGATATGCCCGAGGGGTATTCATATTTGAACACCGCCGCCTTGGAGATAAGGTTGAAGGCTGATGCGGCGGACATCTACGTCACTCAACTACACGTGGGCCCTCGGCCATCGTGGTGACACCGGGTCCAGATGACGTCCTCTTCCGGGCTCCCGAGGGCTGTATAGCGGTGCATGTTCTCTCGGTGTCCATGGGGCTCCGCTTCCCCCTGCACCCTTTCCTCGGGGAGTACCTTCGGTTCGTGGGTCTGGTCCCCTGCCAGCTGACCCCGAACAGCCATTCTTATATTACTGGCTTCCTCCAGCTCTGCAAGTCCCCGGGGGTGACGCCTAGCCTGTACCTCTTCTTCCAGAGCTTTAATTTGTGCGGGGGGGGGGGGGGGGGGGGGGCACGCGAATGCCGAGGGCTTCGCAAACTTGCAACAGGTGGCCCTCTTCAAGCTCTTTACAGAGGCGCCCTCCTCGAACAAAGGGTGGAAAGACCGGTGGTGCTACGTGAAGCTGACCGAGAGCCCCTTCCCGAGGGAATTGCGTGACCGGTTTAGGAGGCATGAGAAGAGGAGGAGTGCCGCCCTCGAGAAAGACGGCAGGATCCTGGCCAAGATCCCGGAGGGCCGGGACAAAAATATCACCATTAAGGAGTGCACCAAGGAGGAGGATCTCTACACCCTCGGGTTCAGGCGGTATCGCTTCCTGGGGGAGACATATGAGAAGTTCCCGGCGTTCGAGGGAGCCTCCGGAGGTAGTAGCTGAGGGCACCCTTATTTTATATCTTAGCAGATAGTCTATCTGCTTGTTCGTTTCTTTTTTGTGCCATCTGTTAGTGACCCCTCGATCTTAACTCCATATTGTTTTTGCAGGTGTCAAGATGGATCTCAACGCCTTCGCCAACCTCAAAAAACAGAAGGTGAAGGTGCCGGGCAAGAAGGAGCCCGTAAAGCAGAAGCCCCTCGGGGAGATGAAGAAGGGCGGTGAGACCTCGGGGGAGGCCGCAAAGCGGAAGGCCGCCGGCAAGGCCCCAGTCCCCGAGGGGAAGAAACAAAAAAAGGGGGACGCCGGGAAGAAGGCTCCCCTGGTGTTGGTGGTGGACGAGCATTCCGCCTCGGAACCCAGTGCTCCGACTGCTCCTTGCCCGCCCTCGGGTAAAGGTGGCGAGGTAAGCTTTCCTCGGGAGGACATACAGTTCTCCCTGCCGAAGGGGTCTGCCATCACGCATGGCACAGTGGACCCCCAGGAATTTCTGGGCGGGGCTACACCCGCTCTGGACAGGCGGGCCCTCGGGAAGCTGGATGATGAAGCCCTCGAGTCCAAAATCCTCCGGTCCTCTCTTACCGTAAGTTCTCCTCCTTCCTCTCTTCTTCTTTCTTTTTCCTTAGCATTGTGGCCCATGACTTTATCTGTTTGTGTGATCATAACTTTAATCCTTTGCTTTGTTGTTTGTCTAAACAGGCTTGCATAGCCCTCGGCGAACACGCCAGGAGGTTCGACGAGTGGCGCCTCCAGAGGGCGCAACAGGAAGAGTCCCTCAAGAAGCTCATCCATGATAATGCTGAGGCCATGAGGCAGATGGCTCAACTGGAGAGGGACCTCAAGCAGGCGAGGGCGGAAGCAGAGAGAGCCTCCAGGGAGAGGGTGGAGATGGAGAAGGCGGCTGCCGAGGCTGCGAAGAAGGCCCTTGAAGATGTCGAGGCTGCCAAAGCAGAGGCCGCCGCTGCTGCTGCAGTTGCTGCCTTCATGACCGAGGGCTCGAAGGCCGAAGGCCATAAAGACTGGGTGGCCTCGGTCATGGAGAGTTCTGCCGAGGGGTGGGTGAAGGGCCCCGGGGCGATGTGGCTAGCCCGAAAGGGTGAAGATTACTACGCCGGGGGAGAGTTCTTCACCCAGGCCCTAATCTACAGGAGGCTCGCCCGGCACCTGAAGATAGAGCCAACGGCCTTCGACCCGGCGGCGTAAGGTCTCCCCCCCCTCCAGCCTGATATCAGAATCCCCCTTCCCGAGGGCGTCGAGAGGCCGGAACTGGAGGATTCAGAACTCCTGAAAGAAGCCGAGGGCGATGAAGCAGAGGCTGATGCGGAGGTCATCTCGAAGCCTGCAGAAGAGGCTGCCCCTGGTGCTGATAATATGTGATATGAAATTGTAGTGTTTTGAATTCCTTTGTTTTCTTCGTTTGTACTGAATATTCGTATACTCTCGGCCTCGGCCATATTGTAACATACATATTTTAACTCCTCCCTGAATGTATGAATGTTTTCCTTCAGGCTTTTGGTATAGTTCGTTTCCTCCAAGTGTTTTCCCTTGAATGTATGCCTTCGTCTCGTTTTGAATGTATGCCTTTGCTCCTTTGAATGCATGTTTAGGACTTATAATATTTTCTTCCAAGTGCGGTGCTTCTTGTAGCCCTCGGTTACTAGTAACCTTCAGCTACTTTAACATTTTACCGGGGGCACAATGTTCAGGACTTAGAAATATTTCTAAGTGTTTGAATACAGTCATAGCCTTCGGTAGTTGGGCACCCTTTGCTAGATGTGTGACCGAAGGCCCAGCAATAGTCAGGACTTAGAAAATTTTTCTAAGTGTAGTCTCACCAAGCCTTCAATTGTGTGACCCCTCGGGTTGCAGGGAGATTCGGGACTTAGAAACTTGTCTCCGAGGGTAAGATCTTTTGGGACTTAGAAACTGTTCTAAGTGTAGCACGTATGTAGTAGGAGCCCTCGGTCAGCATGGAGGTTTGACCGAGGGTCAAAGTATGTAGGACTTTGAAAAATTTTCTAAGTATAGTTTCACCAAGTCCTCAACCGTATGTCCCCTCGGGTAGCATGGAGACTTGACCGAGGGCCAAAATATGTAGGACTTAGAAATTTTTTCTAAGTGTAGCATACCATAGGGCCTTCGGGTGTTTGTAGTTCAACTGCTGTGTGATGATTAGGTTGAGAGCCCAATCCTTAGGACTTAGAAAAATTTCTAGGTGTAGTCTGCCCTTGGAAACCCTCGGCTGGTAGCCTCCTTCCTGATGTGTGAATATTGGGCCGAGGGCCCAATATACAGGACTTAGAAAATTTTCTAAGTCTGTTGTAGATGTTGAACCTTTGGTCAGTGAGGAGTCTGTCCGAGGGGGGAATATTTAGGACTTAACCTTACTTTCAAATGCATGGTGTCAAGTAGCCCTCGGATCCGGGGTGATATCCTTCTCCTTGATGTATAAGTAGTTTGACCGAGGGAAAAATATGTAGGACTTAGAAAATCTTCTAAGTGTTGTTGCATCATGTAGCCTTCGGTTGAAATAGTGATCAGGCCGGGGGCTCAATCTTCAGGACTTAGAAAATTTTCTAAGTGTCGCTTCCTTGTGTTTGAATACAGTTGTAGCCTTTGGTTAGTAATAGATGCCTTCGGCTGTTGTCATTTTCCAAAAGTGTGGACTTAGGAAAATTTGTAAGACATTGATGTTGTAGTGAACGCTGGCGGGATATAGGTGCCCTCAGCATTCATTTGAAGGATAGTTGCATTCATTTGATGTTGTAATGGATGACCGATGGTAGGTGCCCTCGGCACTTGTTAGAAGTGAACTCATCCCTTTGTATTGTTGAGTAGTAACCTTCGGGAAATAGGAGCCTTCAGTTACCGTAGGTGTCCCCGTAGGGAGCCCTCGGTATGCTGTGATTTGTTGGAGTGTTGTACTCATTGATTTCTCGACGAGTCTACTCCCCTTCACCCCCTCTGTTTTTTTTGGGTTGGTGGTAAAGGGAAGGCATCAAGAAACTTGGTTTCTTGGTAAGGCTGGGCCTATCAGGAGACCATCAGAATACACCAATGGCTCTCCTCCCTCGGGTTAACCTTCCGAGTTCCGAGGGGATCGAGGGTCGTTTCCTGGGTACAAGATATGGTGGTCTGTAACCTGCCTCCCCTTGGGGGATGGCGCGGAAAGCGCCTCATTTTTGAAAGTCGTCCCCTCGGCGCTAGACATAGTCCGTGGCCTGCCACACCCTTGGGGTGGTGGCGCGGGGAGCGTTTCGGTTTGGAAGTCGAATCCTGGGCATTTCTCGTGCCTGTCATACCCTTGGGGTGATGACGCGGAAAGCGTTCCGTTTTTGAAAGTCGAATCCTGGGCATTTCTCATGCCTGTCATACCCTGGGGGTAGTGACGCGGAAAGCGTTTCAAGGAAGGGTTTTCATTTGCACACTAGTTGCAAATGGCCGGGGGCACTACGTGCCGCCGGCACCGATGGTGGCGCCTTCGGTATATGCGTCCTTGTGGGGTACGGCTTTAGAAACAACACTTGGTGTTAGTTTCGATATGTAGCCCCCCGGTACTTGGAACCGAGGGGTCTCCTGTAGAGATACTTGGTGTTCTTCTCCTATTTGACGTTGATGGGTGAGTTGTGTACCCCCGACACTCGGTGCCGAAGGGTCTTCTGTAGGAACACTTGGTGTTCTTCTTTTGCCGGTGATGGGAGTTCCCACCTTCGGTACTTGGTACCGAGGGGTCTTGTTTGAAACACTTGGTGTTTCCACTGTTGTTGAAGGTGTTGATGGTGTCCGCCCTCGGCACTTGGAACCGGAGGGGGTTCTTCTCGTGGTGAGGCCTGGGGCCTGTAGTTGGTATGAGGGCTTGGCCGCTCATAAGTGTTTTGCGGTTGTTCTCGGTGTCTTGAATGTGTCTTCATTCCTCAAAATTGGAGGCCTTGGGCCATAGGATAGTACATTCACTAGTTATGAGGGCTTGGCCGCTCTTACATTATTGATAAAATTTAACTAAGTGGTGTACATTCCAGTGCCTAGGGACCTCTTTTCCGTTGCGGCGTTTGAGCTTGTAAGTCCCAGGTTTGATGATGGCTGCTATGATGTAGGGGCCTTCGAACTTTGGTGCCATTTTGCCTCCTTCGATCGGCTGGCTGGCTTCCCTCCTCCGGAGGACATAGTTCCCCACTTGGAATTCTCGAGTGCGAACCTTGGCGTCGATGTAGCCTTTGACTTGCCTTCGGTAGTTTTCTGCCCGGATGAAGGCTTGCTCCCGGCGTTCTGGAAGGAGGTGGAGGTCGAGGGCCATGTTGCTGTCGTTGACCTTGGGGTCATATTGGATCACCCTCTCGGTGGGAAGGGTGACTTCCGTAGGAGCTTTGGCTTCAAAACCGTAGCAGAGGGAGACAGGTGTTTCACCTGTTGCTCGCCGAGGGGTGGTGCGGTAGTCCCAAAGGATGTTGTGGAGTTCTTCCACCCAGCCACCGCCCTCGGCCTCCAGCTTCTTTTTGAGGCCCTCGAGCAAGGTCCGGTTGGCGTTTTCTACTTGCCCGTTGCCCTGAGGGTAGGCAACGGAGGAGAAGGTGTGTTTGATGCCCCATGCCTCTAGAAGGGCACAGAAGGGGGCTGCCTCAAATTGCGTTCCGTTGTCGGAGATGATTTGCTGGGGGACGCCAAACCTTGTGAGGATGTTCTTGAGGACGAAGTGACGGCACTTTGCCTCCGTGATACTGGCGAGGGGCTCAGCCTCCACCCACTTGGTAAAGTAGTCGATGGCCACAATGATGTATCTGTTGTTGGAGGTACCCCTCGGCAGAGGGCCCACAAGGTCTATCCCCCATCGAGAAAAGGGGACGGATGTGCTGATGGGGGCATAGTTGACCGCTGGCCTGCCGGGGGCTTTCTGGAAATGTTGGCATGCGGTGCACCTTCGGGCAAGGTCAGCACAATCCCTGGCCATGGTTGGCCAGAAGTAGCCCTGGAGAATGAGCCTTCGGGACATGGAGAAGGGTCCCTGGTGGGCTGAGCAAGTGCCACGGTGCACTTCCTCCATTGCGACCTCGGCTTCATCTTGATGAAGGCACCGAAGTAGCGTGCCGTTGTAGGACCGTTTGTAGAGCCTTCCGTCTTCGATGGTGTAGCTAGGAGCCCTCAGCTTCGTTAGTTTAGCGCGGGTCTCATCTTCGGGTAGCTGCCCAGATGAGATGAAGGTGATGATATCTGAGATCCAGTCCTCTTGGCGTTGTTGTATGTTCATGACGGGGCTCGCATGGACACTCGAGAGACTGAGTTCCTCAATTTTAGCAATCTTGGAAATGTGCTCGGGGGAGTCGGCTGAGAGCTTAGATAGTATGTCGGCCTCGGAGTTCTGAGCCCTCGGTATTTGAGTGAGAGAGTGTGCCTCAAATACCTTAAGCAACTCCTTGGCCGCCTCCTTGTACTGTTTCATTCTTCCCTCCTTGGCCTCATACTCCTCGGAGATTTGGCCCACGACCAACTTGGAGTTGCATTTGATATGGATCTGCCGAGCCTTCATGTTGGCAGCCAGCCGAAGGCCACATAGGAGGGCCTCATACTCGGCCTCGTTGTTGGAGACTTTGAAGGAGAAGCGGATTGCATAGTAGGCTCTGAAGCCCTCGGAAGTAATGAGGACTACCCCTCCCCCGCATGCTTTGGTCGCGGAGGAGCCGTCGGTGTAGAGGGTCCACCAGTCGTCCGAGGTAACCGAGGGCTCCCCGTCCGTGGCTGCCCTTGCGGTACACTCCGTCACAAAGTCTGCCAGGGCTTGGCCCTTGATGGCAGGCCTCGGACGGATGTCAATGTTGTACTGGCTCAAGAAGATAGCCCATTTCACCATTCGGGAGGAGCTGGTGGGGCTCCTCATGAGGGCACCGAGGGGTTGATGAGTGAGGACCTGAACCGGGTGAGCCTGAAAGTAGTGGCCCAACTTCTTGACAGTCCAAACGATGGCTAACACCGTTTTTTCCACAGGAGAGTACCTGAGCTCGGCCTCCCTTAGGGTCTTGCTTACATAGAAGATGGCATGTTGGACGCCGTCTTCCTCCCGGATGAGTACGGAGCTGATGGCTGCCGGGCTGACCCCAAGGTAGAGATAGAGGGTCTCCCCTACCTTTAGTTTAGAGAGCACAGGGGGTGAAGATAGATACCGTTTGAGCTCTTCGAAAGCCCCCTGGCATTCTGGAGTCCATAGAAAGCCAGCCGTCTTCCTCATGATCTGGAAGAAGGGTAGAGACTTCTTCGCTGATTTAGATAGAAAGCGGTTGAGGGCTGCCAGGCGGCCCGTCAACCGTTGAACTTCCTTCACGTTGCGTGGGGGCTCCATGTTGATGATGGCCTGGATCTTCTCGGGATTGGCCTCAATACCCCTTCGGCTCACCATGTAGCCTAAGAATTTGCCCCCTTGAACGCCGAATGTGCACTTCTTCGGGTTTAGCCGAAGGTTGAACTTCTGCATGATGGCGAAGATTTCCCGGAGGTCGTCAGCATGGCTGGAAGATTGCTTGCTTTTGACGATCATGTCATCGACATAGGCCTCCATGGTGCGCCCTAGGACGGCTTGAAAGACTCGGGCCACCATCCGGGTGTAAGTGGCCCCTGAGTTCTTTAGGCCGAAGGCCATCACTAGGTAGCAGAAGATGCCCTCGGGGGTCATGAAGCCTGTCTTTTCGGCGTCTTCCTCATGCATGAAGATTTGATGATACCCGCGGAATGCGTCGAGGAATGACATGATTTCGCACCCCGCGGTTTCATCTACAAGTTGATCGATATTGGGCAAAGGAAAAGGGTCCATAGGGCACGCCTTGTTGAGATCCGTGTAGTCTACGCACATGCGGAAGGTAGGGGGCTTCTGTGCGAGGACTACGTTTGCCAGCCATGATGGGTATTTCACCTCCTTGATGTGCTTAATAGAGAGGAGCATGGTGACCTCCTTCTTCACAAATTCCCTCCTTTTGGCGGAGAGGGGTCTTCTTCGTTGCTGTACTGCTTTTGCCGAGGGGTCCACCGAGAGGCGGTGGGTGATGACCCTTCGGCTTATTCCCGACATGTCCTCCGGTCCCCATGCAAAGACAATGGAGTAGGCGCGGAGGGTGTTGGTGATACCGGTCTTCAGATCTTCAGGGAGCTGGGCTCCAATCTTCACGACTCTCTCCGGCTGGGCCGGATCGAGTGTAACGTCTTCTACGTCCTCGGCTGGTTCAGACCTCGGCCTTTTTCCTTCTTTCTCGATGGTTCCGGTGATGGTGTCAACGCGGAATTCCGTCTGACTTACTTTCTTAGTGACTTGAAGATAGCAGGCGCGGACGATTTTCTGATTCCCCCGGGAGTAGCCAATGCCCCCTCGGCGGGGAACTTGAGGCAGAGGTGCCTCATGGAGATGATGGCCTCGAGGTCCTCGAGGGCTGGCCGGCCGAGGATGATGTTGTGGGCGCAGTCGATGTTGACGACGATGAACTCCACTTCGAGCTGGGCTCTATGGAGCCCGTCGCCGAAGATTACCGGGAGGGTTATTACCCCCTCGGAATCAATAGTATCGCCGGTGAAGCCGGCAAGAGGGGTCTTAATGGGCCGAAGGGACCCCCTCTCCAGATGCAGCTCTCTGAAGGTGCTGAGGTACATTACATTGACGGAGCTGCCCGTGTCAATGTAAGTTCGGCGAATGATGGTGTCGTTTATTTCAGTCCGAATCACCAAGGCGTCCCTGTGAGGAGAAGAAGTAGGAGGGAGATCTGCGTTGGTGAAGGTGATGGGTTCCTCCCTCAGTCGCTTTACCGAGGGCATATGAGTGACTTCTGTTGGTCCCGGTTGTACTGGATACAGTCTAGAGGGAGGGGGGTGAATAGACTGTATTGGTTTTTAGCTTTTTAAACTAAGTACCAGATTTTACAGAATAGCCTGTTCTGTTGACAGAACGGACTGGCAGCGGATGGGGTTCTGGTAGGGGGTTCTGTTGATTTAGCCTCAGAGAAGCAAAGGCAGTAGGCCTTCTGTTAACTCGTAAGACAAGTTCTGCTGAACACAGATACCAAGTCTAAGGAGTTAGACAGTTCTAACTAAGTGCAAATATTAAAGCAGTAAGTAAACGACACCAGGGATTTTTATAGTGGTTGAAGGAACAACTCGTTCCTCTATACCACTGTTCCACTAAGCTTGTAAAAACGACCGTTTACAACGCCTTAGTCCTAGCACTTAAGAAGCTCTCCACGTCTTCTTCAAGCCTAGATGTCTCCTGGGATGCACTGCCTGGCTTCCTTTAAGACTGGTCCTTTCACTGAGCTTCCCGGAAGTATCACCACTTCACTACTCCAGTTACTTGGACGTCCTTCTTGTAACAAGAAGAGTTTCTGTTGAAACAGGGGTTCCTCCAACTAGCTTCGTTACAAAAGATTTGTATGTGATGAGCTTGAAGAGTTGAAGAACACTTGGAACTTTGCTTGAGTTGGAAAGAGTATTTTTCCAACTTCTGCCTTCTCTTGTAGAGGATGATGAATTTGAATCTCAAGGAGGCTTTTTGCTTTTGAGCGTTTGAATTTCTTGTATGAAGAGTTGTAGCAATGGTTAGCAAAAATTGCAAAGTTATTTGGTTGTTCTTCGTGTTGTATCTTTTATACTGAGGTTGTCTTCCCGTTGGAGGAGTAGGAGGACAACTGCATTTAATCCGCGAGCAGTTGACTTGACCAGTAGGACCCGGTAAAGTTGGCGGGTTACTATTTTGGGATAAAGTAATCCTGACAGTGCGGCCAATCATCTGCAATTACTCCACGGAGCATGGGGAGCATTAAATGAGCATTTAATGCGAGCACTGTAGCTTTTCCGTTCAATACTCCTAGCCGTTGAAGGAATCTTTCAGTTGATTTCCCGGCTTTGTGGAATTCTTCCAAGTGTCAGGCCTTCTGGTGTCTTTAGCAGAGAACTGATCAGAGAAGGTCTTGAGCACTTCTGTTGATAATAGCTTACAGAGAACCAGGAGGGTTTCTGTCAAACTAAAGGCTAACAGAGACCCTGAGGTCTTCTGTTCCTTGACAGAGAACAAAAGATCTTCTTTCAGGAGGTCTTCTGGTAGGGAGGCCTTCTGGTAGTCGATTATGCTAAGAACTTTACAAAGGAAAATTCTAATACATAATTTCTAAAAGGGGTACTTTAAAGTCCTAATTAATATAGCATCATCAAAATCTAATTACAAATATTCCTTACAATTTCCCCCTTTTTGATGATGCCAAAACCCTTTAACTATTTCCAGAGAAGTGCCTTCACCATAAAAATTTAAAGTTTAGAACTTCCATTAAAATCTTGGTGGGCAACTTGGCATAGGAAAATAGTAAGAGTGCGGTACATTCAGATAGCAGATAAAATATCAAAAAGCAAACAAACAAACACAAACAGAAAGTAAGGAGAAGCCAAAGATTGAGGAATTGCCTTACAAAGTGTGAGGCAGAGATGTTCTTTTATTAAGGTGGATTACAAGAGTAGATTACATAATTGCCTTTGCTGCTTCAGCTCTTGCTTGTTCATCCGGTCCTTGTAGTCTCTTTAATTCTGCATTCACCTCTTTTCTGATTCCAGCCAGATTTCCAGTTCTTTGGTAAGAGGCCCAGACAGGTGAGAGTTTGCAGTCTAAGTAGTTAAGAACACCTTCATGGATATCTTTTCCTGGTACTATACTGTTGTGAAACCAGAATTCTGCTTCCTCCAGAGATCCACCATGTCTGACCTTCACATGACCATCATGGTCCAAATACATATTTTGTTGTTGAGTGGAGGTCATCTTCTGCTTCACTTCCTCAAATTGAGTAGCAGTCATGACCTGAGAACCTCCCAGTCTCCATTCTTTAAAGCTTAGAGCTTTCTTCTTCTTAGATCCTTTCTTCAGTGGGGATGGAGATCTAGGGATACCTGCTAGCCTTTTCTTCTGAAGAGCAGCTTCAAAGTAAGGTGTGGGATCCACACTTGGTTCAGCAGATGTTGAGGTTCTGGTGGTCCTGGGTTTTGATAGATGAGGGCCTTCTTCCCCCTTTTTGGCATCATCTAGATCACCAAGCAGAAGGGAGAGCTTCTGGAATTCTGTGGCCTGAGTGGAGGCTATCTGTTCCAGGGTTTCTGGTAAGGTCTGAGTCACAGATGTGAGACCTTCAATAAGCCCATGTTGCTTCTGAAGTGCAGACAGGATGTCTTTATTACTGGCTTCTAAGAGAACCATCTTCTGGTATCTCTCTTTGTCTTGGGCAAATAGAGTCCTGGCTTGATCACGATGGACTTTGCACAGTTCCTCTATGTCCAGTAGTTGTTCTTTAGTCTTTGTATCAGCCCATTGAAGTTCATCAATGTTTGTGGAGATTGTTTCAATAGCTTTTCCCTGAGCTATCAGAGTCTGATGAAATGTGAAGAGGGACTTGTGGATGCTTTCCACTTCTGTTGTCAGCGCATCTGTTTTAGCATTTGAGGAAGCCATGAAGTCGTTGAGAGATGTTGTCAGATTCTCAAAGCGATCTGAGATAAACTGCATCCCAGAGTTGAGATTATCATTCACATGAGCAAGGTGCCCATAATGCTTGTCATTGATCTGTATCAACTTGTTCATGCCATGGAGGAGTTGGCCACCAAAGTTTTCAGCTGCTTCAACGAATTTGTTGAAAGGAATTTGGTTCTCTTGTCCATCAGATGGAGGCATCTCTAGACCTCTTCCCTTAGGCAAGGGGTGATGTTCTTGGACAGATGAGAGAGATTCAACAAGCAGTTCATGTTCCAGTTGAGTCAGAGGAGGGGTCTTCTGTCTCTTTGATGCAGCCTTGTAGGATTTGCTGACCATGAATCCATCCATGTCAGATGAATCTTCATAAGATGAATAGATAGGTATTCTGTTTCTTACTACCTTCTTCTTCTTCCTTAGGGAGGGATTGGAGGCAATAGAATGCCTAGAATACCCTTTAGGTGCAGAGATGGGGGATATGGTTGTAGGATCAGAATCCCTGAGAAACCATTCAGGTTTCTGTTGAGCTGCCGGTTGTTGTGGTGGAAGGGAGTCTTGTGGAGTTGTTCCATGTTCAGACTTGGTAGGAGAAGTGGATTTCTGTTGAGGTGGTGTTGTTGAAGAGATGATCTGTTGGGGTTGGTATTGGACAATTTGTCTTTGAGGGGATGGGGGAGGGGATGGGGATCTGTTCTTTGGAGGAGAGAACGGTTTGCAGGGTGATTTGGAGTTTGAGGGTTTCTGGGGTGTAGGGGTTTTCTGTGGAGAAGAGGGTTTCGGATGAGGTGAGGAGGTGTTCTGTTTAGAGATGGTTTTCTGTGAGGGTGAGGGGGATTTCTGTTGAGGTTGGGGTGAAGTGATTTTAGAAGAGGGAGGGGGAGAAGGAATGGTTGTGGGAATTACCTCTAGTATGGTTTCAGTGAACAGAGATTCCCTCCATTCTTTGATGAGCTTCTCCATGACCAAGGGTAGGTCATTTGCAGTGGAGGGTTCACCTTCTCCATGTGCACTGTGTCGAAATTTCATCATTGATTCCTTCCTCTTCTTCTCAACCAGCCAAGCATCAAAAACATCCAACTCATGTTCTTGAAGAGCCTTGACATGGTCTTCTGGTGATTTTCTGAATAGAGGTGCTTTTCCTTGAAGTTTCTCCTTTTTCTTCTGTAGGACAGAAAGAAGAAAATCCTTGTTTAGGCATTGCTCCACATCTTCTGTGTCAGCCCATCTGAGTACTTCATCTTCCTCAGAGATGAAGTGAGACAAGTTCTTAAGGAGCTCAGTGAGAGGTCCCACTCTCCACTTTCTCCATGCCAGAACCCTGATGAATTCCCTATCAAGGAAAGAGAAGTTGTTCAGTAGGGGATCTGCAGGGCTTGAAATTCTGCTATCTTCTTGGTGTTCTGGTGAGGAAACCACCAGAGGTTGATCATTTGCAGAGGCAGGGGGAGAGAAGTGTGGTTCCCCCCTGAGTAGTGGCATCCTGCACTACTACTTCTTCTTCTGAGTCACTTGACTCAAAGACAATCCTCTTGCCTTGCCAAGCATTTCTGTTGGCTGGGGTAGAGGTGACAGAGTCCTCCAGCTTCTCCTGTGCTACAGGTGTCAGAATCTTGGTCTTCTTGGCAATGGGGGAGGCAGAGGGGGTGCTTTCTGTAGAGATAGGGGAAGGTGCCTTTCTCTTTAGAACAGATTTCTTTGCCACCATCTTGTGCACTTTGACAGGTGTGGTCTTCTTTTTGGGAACCTTCTTGTCCACCTTCTTCACCAAAGGCATTTCTTCTTCAGAATCAGAAGGGGTAGGAGGTTTATGTTGCTTCTTTGTGACTTTCTTTGGCTGAACAACCTTCTGTTGTTGCCTTTCTCTGTTGAACTCAAGAGTTCTGAGCCTTTTCTGCTCTGCCTTGAGAGCAACCTTCCTGTCATTGGAGGTGTTGAGGAAGAGCAACTTGGTGTAGTCTGCCTCAATAGGGTTTCTCAGCCCTATCCTTGCCTTGAGCAAGGTTTCAGAGATTAGGAGACCATAACCCATGGGGGTTTTGAACAGTCCAGTCTCTTTGTCTTTCTTCTTGATGAATTCAACAAGGGATTTGACAATTACCTGTCCCCAGTTGATGTTCATCCCATGATGAACTGCAAAGACAGCCTTTGCATTGAGTACATTCATGTCATCAGTGGAGGTGCTCTTGCTCCAGACACACCTATGCAGGATGTTCACCAACTTCTCATAGTCGCTTAGAAGTAGGTTCTTCTTCATGTACAGTTTTGGAACTCTACCCACTTCAGGTCGGCAGTAGAGTTGGACAAAGTTGTCCACAGTGACCTTGACACTGTCCAGAGTTAAGAAACCTTCAGTTTCTTCTTCTTGAGGGTCCTCCACTACGCCAAACAGGGCGTTGAGGTCTGCAGGAGTGAGGGTAATGTCTTCACCATTGACATTTGACCGAATGGTCTCCCCTTCGTATGTAGCGTTGAGGTAAAACTCTGCTACGTCTCTTGTACTGTAGGACTCAAAGTGATATCCTACCACTTTGTTCAGTTGAGAGTCCTCCATTCCCTTGATGATTTTCATCATCGTTTCATGGTTTGCAGCGAGTTCAGGGAGTGCGGAGAGGTCGCAGTTCATCCCTGTGTAGATGTTTGAAACTAGGGTGTTGATTTCCTCCTTGGTGAGGTCATTAATGTTGATGAAGGCCATTTGAGCAGAGAAATATTGCAGAGAGCTTGAGATCTATGGAGGTTTGAGAGTTTGAGAGTAATGAAAGCAGTAACGGTTTAGGTTTGCGAAAGGGGAATTTATGGGTTTGGGTTAGTGGACGCTTGGCATTATTTACGGTTCCAAGATACCAATAAATGTAAAAAGGGGCGCAGTAAATATTATGCGGCTGGATACCGTTTTAAGGGTAAAAGGGTAAAAGACCTTTAATAATTTACTAGGTCACCCGGTTTTCAGAATTTTTCTAAGTCCACAACCTTCTGATAGACATAAGAGGAGGCTTTCTGTATAAAGGGTTTCTGTTGCTGAGGTGTTCTGCCAGGGTTGGGAACAGAAGAGGTTAACAGAAGGGGTTAACATAAGGGGTTCTGCAACAGGTATTCTGTTAACAGCAATTGAGCAACAGTGGGCCTTCCTTTTCAACTTTCCCTTGGAATCTCATCCATCATTCCCAATTCTTCTCTCAGTTTGTTGAACCTAGCCTCAGGAAGAGGCTTTGTCAGAATGTCTGCAAGCTGGTCTTCTGTTGACACATGCTCCATGCATATGTGCTTCTTTTCAACATGATCTCTGATGAAGTGATGTCTGATCTCAATTTGCTTTGTCCTGGAATGAAGAACTGGATTCTGAGTGATAGCAATGGCACTGGTGTTGTCACACAACAGCTTGATCTCCTTTGCTTGAATTCCATAGTCCTTCAATTGTTGCTTCATCCAGAGTAACTGAGCACAGCAACTCCCAGCTGCAATGTACTCAGCTTCAGCTGTACTCGTTGAGATTGAGTTCTGCTTCTTGCTAAACCAGGAAACAAGCCTTCCTCCTAGCAATTGGCAGTGACCAGAGGTTCTCTTTCTGTCTAGTCTGCAACCTGCAAAATCTGAGTCAGAATAACCGATTAGTTCAAAGTTACCTCCCTTGGGATACCATAGGCCTACATTTGGATTTCCTTTGATATATCTGATGATTCTTTTTGCAGCACTTAGATGGCTTTCCTTGGGCTTTGATTGGTATCTGGCACAGATTCCAACACAGAATGAGATGTCTGGTCTGCTTGCAGTTAGATACAACAGAGATCCTATGATTCCTCTGTATGTTGTTGCATCAACATCTTTTCCTTCATCATCTGGACGATTCCTTGTGAGGTGTTCATGGGAATCTTCACTGAGGATTTGCCTTCCACTCCAAACTTCTTGATCAGGTCTCTGGTATACTTCCCTTGATTGATAAAGATCCCTTCTGGAACTTGTTTGACTTGAAGTCCTAGGAAGTAACTGAGTTCTCCCATCATGCTCATTTCAAATTGGCTCTGCATCACTTGAGAAAATTTCTTGCACAGTTCTGGATTAGTACTACCAAATATAATGTCATCAACATATATATTTGTACTAATAGAATATGATTAGCAATAGAGATTTGAAATAGAGTTTTGTCAACCATTCCTTTAGTAAACCCATGGTTCACTAGGAAAAGGGACAATGTGTCATACCAGGCTCTGGGAGCTTGCTTAAGACCATAGAGGGCCTTTTTAAGCTTGTAGACACAGGAGGGGTGAGTAGGAATGACAAAACCTGGTGGTTGTTCCACATAAACTTCTTCTTCAAGATCTCCATTTAGAAATGCACTCTTGACATCCATCTGGTAGACCTTGATGTTGTTGTAGGCAGCATAGACTAGAAAGATTCTGATGGCTTCAAGTCTGGAAACTGGTGCAAAGGTCTCATCAAAATCTATTCCTTCTTCTTGGCAGTAACCTTTTGCTACCAGTCTTGCTTTATTCCTTACAATGTTGCCATCTTCATCAGCTTTGTTCTTGAATACCCATTTGGTTCCAATGACATTCTGGTGCTTTGGCCTAGGAACAAGTTCCCATACTTTGTTCCTTTCAAACTGAGTAAGCTCTTTTTGCATAGCATTGATCCAATCTGAGTCTGCAAGAGCTTCTTCAACTGTCATAGGTTCCATTTGAGATATATAGCAGGCAAGCATTGCTTCTGTTCTTGATGTGGATCTGGTTTGAACTCCACTTCTGATTTGACCAATCACTTGGTTAGGAGGATGATCTCTTAACCATGTTAGGTCAGGTTCTGTTAGCTGCTGTCTTGGTCTCTCTGGTTCCTCATCTTCAGAGTCTTCATCTTCATTCAACAGAAGGGGGTTTGGTGCAGGTGTTGGAAATGCAGGATTATCTGCTACCTCTTCTGTTGGTTCTGGTGTTCTGTCTTCTATGCTCACTTCCTTGAGGGTCTCTGTTACCTCCTTAACAGAGATGCTTTCATCAAACTTCACATGTATGGATTCTTCAACATGTAGGGTCCTTCTGTTGAGTACTCTATAGGCTTTACTGGTGTTTGAATAGCCTATAAAGACTCCTTCATCAGCCTTCTCTTGAAAGACTTTCAGATGCTCCTTTCCACTGTTAAGAATGTAGCACTTGCATCCAAATACATGAAAGTAGCTGATGTTGGGTTTTCTTCCTTTCCAGAGTTCATAAGGGGTCTTCTGGTGGTTCTTGTTGATCATGCTTCTATTCTGAGTATAGCATGCAGTGTTGATTGCTTCAGCCCAATATCTCATAGGCAGTCCAGATTCTGCAATCATTGTTCTTGCAGCTTCTTTTAAAGTTCTGTTCCTTCTTTCTGCTACGCCATTCTGTTGAGGGGTTCTGGCGGCAGAGAGTTGATGAAAAGTCCCATTCTGATCACAGAAGTCCTTTATGACTTGGTTGACAAATTCAGTTCCTCTGTCTGATCTGATTGTCTTCACCTTCAAGTTCTTCTTAGTCTGAAGTTGCTTTAACAGAGATGGCAACTTCTGAAGAGTTTCATTCTTCTTTGATAGAAAAATAGTCCATGTATATCTGGAGTAGTCATCAACCATGACTAGCGTATATTTCTTGCCACCAACGCTTGGAGTCTCAACAGGTGCAAACAAATCCATGTGAATCAGATTTAGAGGACTTGTAGAAAGATCTCCAGCAATGGGTTTGAAGGAATTCTTCACATGTTTGCCCTTCTGACATGCACTGCAGAGGGTCTCCTTCTTGTACACAATGTCTGGTAGCCCTTCTACAATGTGTTCTCTGGCCAGTTTGTTGATTGTTTTGAAATTCAAATGGTTGAGCTTTTTGTGCCAGTCCCAGCTCAGTTTTGAATCTCCCTTGGCTATCAGGCAAACTCCATCCTTTGCTGTGTTCCAATCAACTACATAGATGTTCTTCTTTCTTGATGCTGTCAGAACCTCTTCCTTTGTTGTCTCATGCTTCACATAGCAGAAGTCCTTTGTGAATTCAACAGTGTAGCCTTTGTCACAGAATTGGCTAGCACTCAGCAAGTTGAACTTCAGTCCTTTGACATATGAGACATCATCAATGATTATCTGGTTCTTGATCAGCTTTCCTCTTCCTTTTGTTTGACCTTCTTTGTCATTACCTCCAAAGGTAACTCTAGATCCTTTGCATTTCTGGAACTCTGTTAGGCAACTTCTGTCACCTGTCATGTGCCTGGAGCATCCACTATCAATAAACCATTCTTGTTCAGAGATAGCTCCAGCACACAGTTCCTGCAAAATTAAAAGAAAGGTTTAGGTACCCAAGCAATGCTGGGTCCTGGGGGGTCATGGAGTCTGGGTAGTTGGTACCATTTTGGTCTCATCAAGTGAAACCTTGGTGGGTGGTACCCATTGTCCACCTGGTAGTTATAGTAAACTGAAGTGTGATTCACTTTGGGCAGATGCTTGTGAGGGTCATGCTTCCTGTTTACATACTTTTGCATACCTTTCTTTGTTAGAAAGAAGTCCCATATACTATCAAGAGCAGAGGGATGGTTAACCTTGGGCTTCTGAAGTTGACCAGCCAACCTCTTCTGCCTGAAGTTAACTCTCTCTTGATATTTGCCCTTCTGGTGATCATTTCTGGCACGATTGACATGAGGTTGCTTGTCAATGAATGGTCTCTTATTTTTGTTATCTTGAAAACCTTTTCTGTTGTTAGGTTTTCTGCCAGGTTCATTATTTTTCAAAAAGGGTTTCTGTTGAACCTTTATCTTTCCCTTTTCTGGTCTGACTTCCTCATGAACAACCTTGGTGCCAGATACACCAGCTTGACAAATGGGGCTAGAAATCAGTGGCACTATGACCTTATCTGCCTTAGCAACTCTGGTGCTAGGCATTACAGAAGGCTCACCTGATTCTGTTGAGCCATAACCAAGACCAAAACCAGTGCCAATCTGTTGATCAAGCACAATCTTTTCCATGGAAGACTGGGCCTTCTGGTAAGCTTTGTACTTAATCTCGAGAGGCTCTATCTCTCTTATTCTCTTCAGAAGAGAAACATTTTCAGTCTCCAGTTGATCTCTTTCCTTAATTAGAAGACTGATTTTGATCTCAACCTCCTTCTTTAAGTCAAGAATTTCAGCTTTTAACTTACTGTTTTCTTCTGTTACAGAAGAATAAGTGGCTTGTATGGCCTTAAACTCTTCCCAAAATTCTGACATTGAATCAGAATCAAAAGCTAAGCCTACCGAAGAAAAAATAGATTCAGAAGTAGAGGTTACCTCATCATCAGAATGAGCCATGAGGCAAAGGTCTTCTGTCTCAGTATCAAGGCAACAGAAGGCCTCATCAGAATCTGAGTCAGAACTGGATTCTGTTTCTGACAGAGGGTCTTTCTCTAGCTGTTCTGTCACAAGTGCCTTTCTCCTTCTAGAGTTATCTTCGTACTTCTTTTCTCCATCCTGTCCTTGTTTCTTGGACACCCTTGGATGGGGACAATCAGCTTTGAAGTGACCAGGTTGTCTGCAATTGTAACAGAGAAGCTCACCACTGCTTTCTGTTGTTTTGACCTTCTGGTATGGCTTTCTGTTGAAAGATGGACTCCTTCCATCTTTGGGATTCTTCATAAACTTTTTGAATCTCCTGGCAAAGGCAGCCATATATTCGTCAAATAAAAGTACTGAAGGGTCAAAATCATTTACCTTTGATGTGCTGGCAGTGAGGGCTGTAGTGGTCCTCTCTTCTGGTACATATTCCTTTTCTTCAGTCATTTCAAACTCATGAGCTTTGAGATCTGAAATGAGCTTATCAGTGGGATAAGTCTTTACATCCTTGCTGGCTTGGACAGCAACCACCTTCATCTTCCATGTTGAGGGCAGTCCCCTCAACACCTTCAGGTTGATCTCCTTGGTGGTGAGTTCCTTGCCAAGCTCAGAGATCTCTCCAGTGAGAGTGAGGAGCCTGTCATACATCTTGGAGATGCTTTCACCAGGGAGAAGTTTGAAGTCATCAAACTTCTTGTTGGCTATAGTCAGTTTATTGTCCTTCTCTTGCTCATCACCAGCTCCAATGAGCTCAAGAGTATCCCAGATTTCCTTTGCAGTTTTGCACTTCTTTATTCTGTTGAAGTACCTATCATCAATGGACTTGTAGAGGATGTCCTTAGCAATATTGTCCAGGTTGTACTTTCTCCTCTCTTCAGTGGTCCATTCTGACTTGGCTTTACTGATCATCTGGGGTCTGGTGTTGTCAACAGCATGTTCTGGATTGACCTTCTGGAAGCTTGTGAAGGGGCCAATATCAAGAACTTCCCACATCTCATCATGCAGGGCACAGAGATGTGCTTTCATCCGGATCCTCCAGTCATCAAACTTAAGATCTGAAAACATAAGATTCTTGGACAAGGAGTGATCCATTATATCAGATAAAAATGAGGTCAAACAGAAAAACAAGTGGATCTTTGTTCAACAAATAACCTAAGAGATTATTAGAATAAGGAGGCTCTGATACCACTTGTTGGTTCCGGTTGTACTGGATACAGTCTAGAGGGGGGGGGGTGAATAAACTGTATTGGTTTTTAGCTTTTTAAACTAAGTACCAGATTTTACAGAATAACCTGTTCTGTTGACAGAACGGACTGGCAGCGGATGGGGTTCTGGTAGGGGGTTCTGTTGATTTGGCCTCAGAGAAGCAAAGGCAGTAGGCCTTCTGTTAACTCGTAAGATAAGTTCTGTTGAACACAGATACCAAGTCTAAGGAGTTAGACAGTTCTAACTAAGTGCAAATATTAAAGCAGTAAGTAAACGACACCAGGGATTTTTATAGTGGTTCAAGGAACAACTCGTTCCTCTAATCCACTGTTCCACTAAGCTTGTAAAAACGACCGTTTACAACGCCTTAGTCCTAGCACTTAAGAAGCTCTCCACGTCTTCTTCAAGCCTAGATGTCTCCTGGGATGCACTGCCTGGCTTCCTTTAAGACTGGTCCTTTCACTGAGCTTCCCGGAAGTATCACCACTTCACTACTCCAGTTACTTGGACGTCCTTCTTGTAACAAGAAGAGTTTCTGTTGAAACATGGGTTCCTCCAACTAGCTTCGTTACAAAAGATTTGTATGTGATGAGCTTGAAGAGTTGAAGAACACTTGGAACTTTGCTTGAGTTGGAAAGAGTATTTTTCCAACTTCTGCCTTCTCTTGTAGAGGATGGTGAATTTGAATCTCAAGGGGGCTTTTAGCTTTTGAGCGTTTGAATTTCTTGTATGAAGAGTTGTAGCAATGGTTAGCAAAAATTTCAAAGTTATTTGGTTGTTCTTCGTGGTGTATCTTTTATACTGAGGTTGTCTTCCCGTTGGAGGAGTAGGAGGACAACTGCATTTAATGCGCGAGCAGTTGACTTGACCAGTAGGACCCGGTAAAGTTGGCGGGATACTATTTTGGGATAAAGTAATCCTGACATTGCGGCCAATCATCTGCAATTACTCCACGGAGCATGGGGAGCATTAAATGAGCATTTAATGCGAGCACTGTAGCTTTTCCGTTCAATACTCCTAGCCGTTGAAGGAATCTTTCAGTTGATTTCCCGGCTTTGTGGAATTCTTCCAAGTGTCAGGCCTTCTGGTGTCTTTAGCAGAGAACTGATCAGAGAAGGTCTCGAGCACTTCTGTTGATAATAGCTTACAGAGAACCAGGAGGGTTTCTGTCAAACTAAAGGCTAACAGAGACCCTGAGGTCTTCTGTTCCTTGACAGAGAACAAAAGATCTTCTGTCAGGAGGTCTTCTGGTAGGGAGGCCTTCTGGTAGTCGATTATGCTAAGAACTTTACAAAGGAAAATTCTAATACATAATTTCTAAAAGGGGTACTTTAAAGTCCTAATTAATATATCATCATCAAAATCTAATTACAAATATTCCTTACAACTTCCCCCACGTAAAGCGATTGAGCCCACTTCTTCCGCTGGCTGGTGAAATCGCCCCCCGTATTGCCACCGGTGATCATGAGGATGTGGCATTTTTTCTCCTGGTAGTGGGGGTACTCCTCCTCTTCCTCCTCCAAGTTTCCGATCTCCCTCTTCTTGCCGGGGGGGATGGTGTTCGGGTTCACCCAAGCGTTCACCTTCGTGTGGTGCCCTCGGGGAGGTCCCTGATGAGAAGGTCCCTCCTGCCGAGGGCTCTGAACAAATTGGGACAGGTGCCCCGCTTGTATCAATCTCTCGATGGCCGTTTTTAGCTGGTGGCAATCGTCGGTTCTGTGCCCCTGATGCCGATGGAAACGACAGGAGGGAAACTGAGGGTTGATTGCATGTACCTCCGGGGGTGCGCGAGAATCGCGCTCAACGAGGCCCCTCTCCTCGGCAAAATCAAGGATGATGCTGACGGGGTGCGTCAATGGTGTCCGGGGGCGGTCCAGGAGAATGGGCTGTGCCCAAGTCTTAGGGCTGCTCTTATAACCTCCCTCGGGCTTGGCTTGGCCTTGCCGAGGGCGGCCATCAGAGGGTCCTGAAGCCTTGGGGTGATTTGGAGGAGCCCCCGGCCCCCGGTTGTTCTTGTTGTCAGCCCTCGGGGGTTGCTGATCTGGGTGCTGATGGTATTTCTCCACCTCCTCGGCCTCAGCGTATCGGTCCCCCCGCTGCAGGGCCCTTATGTAATCGCGGGGGGGGGGGGGGGGGGGGGGTTCAATGATGAGGCTCCTTGAAAAGTTGCCGGTGCGGAGGACGGTTTGTAAGAGGGCCAGGAGGGTCTCGTCGTCAGCACCGTCGACTTTATCGACTTCCGTTCTCCAGCGCTCCAGGAAGTCCCGAAGGGTCTCATCCCTCTTCTGGCGTATGGTTAGGAGGTGGGAGAAGTGCTTCCTTGTGAGACGTCTCCCGGCAAATTGCGTCAAGAATCGCTGGGCGAGTTCTTGCCACGAATCAATGCAGCCCTCGGGCAACCGGTTGAACCATTCATATGCCGGCCCCTCTAAGGTGGAGAGGAACCAACGACACAAATATTCGTCCGACGCCCCTACCATCATCATGCTGTTTTGATATTTGCTGTAATGCTCCTGGGGGTCCGTCTTCCCGTTGTAGGGCTGTATGTGTTGCCCTCGGTATTTTTCCGGGATCCGGGCCGCCAATACCCTTGAGGTAAATGGCGTCCGGGTCCGGAGCTGGATGATGGGTTCCCCGGAGCCCTCGGCTACCTTCTTCTGTAATTCCTCCATTTTGGCCATCATGGCCTCGCATTTGAGGTCTGAATGAGGGGTGGAGGTGATGGCGTGAGCTTTGTTGGCCTCCATTTCATCAAGTCGGCGTTGGAGGGCCGCAATAATTTCGTCCCGGGGGTCCTTCTGGAGGGTCTCCGCCCCCTGCGAACGAACCCGGGCCGAGTGGGCCTGGTTGATTTGGTGGCGAGCATCGTCGGCATGAAGGGGTGCCTTGCCTTTGTCCCGAGGGGGACGCTCCTCGTCTGCCCTCGAGACAGACCCTCCGCTTTCCTGGGGCCTTTGGAGTGCCTTTCCTCCGAGGCGGTCTTGGACCCCTCGGTGGTCTTGCCCCCCTCCGAGCCGGTTGAGGGCGGAAGTGCGGGGCCTCTCTCTGTTGTCATTGTGGCGGTCCCGGGACTGAACTTCCTGGGAGGCCGTATCTTGGGCCACTACCCCTTCGTCATTCCTAACCCGAGGGATGGGATTTCCGAAGGGGTGTGGCAGAGGGGGAAGTATGATGTTCTCCCCAACCTGGGGTTGAGCCGGAGCCAGGGTACCGAAGGCACCCGGATTCTGAGTCAGTGTCTGGATGAAGGCGGAGAGCGCCGAATGAACGTCGATGGTGAGGACCGGAGGGCTGACTTGGTCATCGCTCCGGTTTTTCTTCTTAGCCTCGATGCCGAGGCGGGCATCGGGGGCATTCTGCTGGATCTGAAGGCGTAGGTCGACAGCCGCCTGTTCCAGACCAGCGATGACACCGCCCTCGGGAGCCCTGTGAGAGGCTTCAGGGGCGTTGACGTCGCCGAGGGCCAGGTTCTTGTCTTCTACGTTTTTGGAGTTGGCACGTGTTGTTCTCACCATTTTGGTAGAGGGCTAGTGTTTGGCGAAGGGGGAGGATTTCTTACTTGATTGTTCGAGCTCTCAACGAGAGCACCAAATGATGGATAGTGTACCCGGGGGGTAGCTTATCCGAGGGGTTATTACGGGGAGTAACAAGAGAGAAGTCAGAGCAAGTAAATATGGAGAGAGAAAGTATATTATAAGTGTGGAGCGTTTTCAGCGTGGTTACAAATGGGGAAATGGGGTGCTATTTATAGTAGCAATAAATGCCGGACAGAGACACGTGTCAAGCGCCCCTTGGCCGAGAGGTCACCTCAACTGGTTGGTGCTGGCAGCCGCATGTGGCCGCATTTAATGCGGCTGTTGGATGGGACGTTGTACAGGGTACGGTGATCTGTACGCATGTGGCGCGGATATTATGTCGGGAGAGGTGTCCTCGGCTGCGGAGGACTAGCCGAGGGCTCTGAGTGCCGGGGACCCCTGGGTGCCGAGGGCTCCAGGTGCCGAGGGCTACTGGTTTCTGCCGTTTTTTCCAGTTTCTTAGTTTGCTTGAGAAACCCGTTCTGTGAGAGTTTAGAGCCTTCGTCCAGGGGGCCGAAGGCACCCCTGGTGCGTATTGCGGGCTGCTTGGTACTCTGGGCGCTGTGATTTGGGCCTGTTGAGCTTCCTGGGCCGGTTGGGCCTTTATTGGTGTAGTAGGAGTCTGTGGGCCGGGGTTTCCCGGGCCATATACTCCATCACCCCCCATCTCAAAACATGCACCCGGGGTTACTAACAGTCTTCAGAGGTCGCTCGACAATATCCAGCACAGTCTTTAGCCATTGGAGAACCAAGTTCACCTGTAACGAACTGATTCCAAGCCACCAGTAACCTTTTTCATTTCAAATCCGTAGGAGTGAACCCCTTCCTTCAACCTCCAAGCCTCCACGCGTGACTCGTTCACATCTGTCGCAGGCCCCACCAACTCAAAACCTGCACCCAGAGCTACTGACCGCCATTGACGAAGGGGATAGGATTTTCCGGCGAGGTCTTCAGCCCTTGGAAAAACGAAGTTTCAAAGCTAGTTCACCATCAAGATTCCAGCGAAGGGAAACTCATGGCACTAATAGTAACAGTCCTCCCATGAAATCACCGAAGTGGTAGACAAACTTTTCCAAAAATGTAACCATAACACCTAAGACCCGCCAGAGCTAGGAGGGCCCCGGCGGCGGCGGCCACCGTGAGTGGTGGTGCCAACCCAAGGAAAAACCGCGAGGAAAGAATCTAGCCGCGAATGGCTAGAGAGAGACGCTCTCAACTTCCCGCAAAGGGTATCTTAGCGTTGTAGTCCTTTGTAAAAAGCATGTGAAGTATTTTACCAACATCCCTCACGTAAAATACTTTACATGGTACAGTGCAAAATGTTTTTAAAAGTGTCATACAGTTACATTAAATAATTCAGCCAAACAATGTAAACATTTTACATCCCAAACGCCCTATAAGGGTATTTGGGGCAATTCAGGTAACTTCGGTCTCGACCGTTTTGTCTATATTAAAATCAGGTCTTATTTTTGTCCATCTAAAGCACAATAGTAATTACTTTTGTCATTGTTTCTTTATTAAATTTGTGTCGAATTTTCCAATAAAAGTTAGGCTCTAATTGGTTAAATATAGATCTAAATGTCATGTATGCACTAATGATTTTTTTGAATAAAAATAGGATGCGGGTCTCAAACACTACATCTCACATTTTTAAATTTAATGAAAATGCTTAGTAGCCACTTAGCTATGATGAGAACGTGTAGGTCTGTCAATAGGTCGGGTCCGAGCAGGATGTAATGTTCCATACCCGGACCTGCTAAGTTTATCATGGGCCTGGAGGCGACCTATATACGAAGGGTCTGAAAATTTGGATCCGAACCCAGACCCAACGGATCTCAGAACTGGATCGAGTAGACTCGCAAAATATGAGATGCACAACATTACAAATTATATGAAAATAACAAGACTTATATATGAAATGTAAAACAAAGTATGCAAACAAAGTGTGCACTTTGAAAACCGAGAACAGGTACCCCTTTATTTGGTCGGATACCCGTTCTTGACCGGGGACCAGAAAAACGGACCGGTCCGATCCCAATAAGCACCGGAGCCATTTCCGAACAGGATCCATGTGGCCATGCCCATGTGCCACACACGAGTTCATGATCGACTAGTTCAATTTTGTAATTCGTAATTAAATTTAAGGTATCAGACTGAGCAAACATATCACCAGCATTGCAAATTTACTATCTCCCTCCTAAATTTTTATTCCCAACATGAATTGACATTTTTTGAATATAGTGATGTTGTATGAGTTTGATTCTATAAGAAAATGAGAAAGGTGTTAAATATTCTAAATAGGAAAATAGAAGCTAGAAAATTATGAAAGTGAAAGAATATTTACTTTGAGAGTTTGGGGCACTCCTTTTGAGAGACTTGTATTGTTGAATTATTTTTTCTTTCATTCGTTTAATGGTTACGAGTTTCCTCGACAAAAAAATAGTTTAATTTCTAGAACCTTCACACTTACATGAGTTCACTAGATGGGTTAATTCGACTTTAATTTACATCCCGCTTTTTAGGTGGTACTTAACTTTGTGCCCCATTTTTAAAAAATTAACTTAAACTTTGCATCTTATTCCCCTTAAAAGCTTTTAACTTTACATCCCATTCAGATTTTCGTTTTCCACAAAATGTTATATGATGGACTGCAAAGTCCAAGTTCCCCTTACTAGATTAATACCATAATCATGATTAGTAAAATAGAACAATAATAAAATATGATATAAATTTAACAATGCTACTATAAAACCCTACATATTTACTTTATTAGACTTTCATTTATATAATGTGTCAATGCAAATTTAGAGAGGAAATTTAAGAAATAGGAGTAAGAACGTTTCATAATTTCAAAATAGGATTATCATGTTTTTATTCCTAAATAGGAGTAATTAATTACCGTTAAGTTTGAAAAATGTTGTCATGTTTTAAGTTCAGTACTGCCAACACATAACAGTAATTACTCCTATTTAGGAATAAAAACATAATAGTCCTACTTTGAAATACACTAATTCGTTCAGTCCTATATAGGGCAATTGATATTTTTTCTTCGTCATATAGATGTCTCAAACCACAATCCAACTGGTTTTGTTTGTATATTTTGAGATTGTCATGTACAACTATTAAATTATCTATGAAAGAGCATTTATAATCTCAACTTCAAATAAAACTTAATGCATGGTCATCCATTTGTAATGAAAATCACACTCAATTCAACATAAAGATGCAAGCATTACAAAAAAAATCTATAGAGACATTTGAGGCGATCTTAGTAAATTATGTTCGTTGAGGCGGAGGTGGTAATGGCTTGTTGATGCAATATTTCTCGCATCCCGCGTAAAACTGCCAAAGATGTTCATCTTTGTCAAAAATGCATTTCCAACAAGGTTCGAAGCCACAATCGTGTTTTCGAATACAAAAGTCGATACCTTTTAGTTTCTCACTTGTTGCAACCCTACCTGTTAATTAAATATATAGTGAAAAACAAGACATTAATATATATATGAAATCGTATCATAGATCGATGTTATAAGCAATGGCACACTCAGGAATATAGTGTTAGGGAGTCAAGACGGGTGTCGAACAAATTTTTGCAAATCTCTTACCAAAATCCCTATCAATTCCGCGTTTTTTTGTAGTCTACTTCACGAGATTTTTATTACATATACTAATAAATATTGCTAGATAAAAAGAATAATGCACGGACCACGTAAAAGGGAAAAAGCTAAAGAAAATAGAGGTCGATCCTCTAGTAAACATACATTCGTAAGTGCTGAATAAGGTTGAGAATGCGAGGCAGAAGATCAGTAAATACTTAAGCTCCGTTGCAACCATTGTTTACGACTAGTAAATTGTATATATGTATGTTTTGAGCTCCATGAGAATTGGTGCCAATGAATTTATATACACGTAATATAACCTAGATTATAAAATGGTCAAATTACTTTGAATAAGTTAATTGCCCGTAATATAATAATAACTTACCTAAAAAAGTTAATTGCCCGTAAAAATTCACTTATCTCACTCCATATTCAAAAAAAACTTTCCATAACTTTCCATAGTCATATTCACTTATGGCATTAATTAATGACCAAAAATAAATTTATTTATATCGGATCCAATACATACTTCGTCATTCCGTATCACACACCTCCTCCGTCATGAAAATGTTTGTCAAATTGACTTTTCTTAGTAAATGACAATCAACTTTGACTAATGATATTTATTAATACGAAATTACTTAGAATATGAAAATTATATTAAAATGTTCGTCATTCAAAATATTTTCATAAAAGTAAAAAAATTATAAATTATACACAAATATAATAATTAAAATCATCGTCTAAAATTTGTCATCTTTGACCAAAAAAGTCAATATGGCGAACCTTTTCGGGACGGATTTAGTATATGTATAGCTTTAACTAAACTAATACTCCGTCTAATATTAATTTCCACTTTTTTTAATTAATAATAGTACACTCCGTCAAAAAATTACTCCGTCTAATGTTAATTTTCACTTTAATTAATAATAGTAGTACCAATTACCAAGTGTATATTAGAAATCATATCCTATATACATAAAAGCAAAATCCTTCTCCCAATCCCTTTTCCCGCTTCTCTCTCATTAATCGCATCTCACCCAAATTATTAGTGTACGGTTACCTACAACACCGCTATGCCTTCCTCAATCGCACGTTAAATTTTCCAACCCCAAATTCAGTGCACATGGCTCTTTAATCGTACATTTCCGTCTACAGGCGCAAATTCAGGGCAGACAAAGAACACGGTTTCTTCGGTTTTCTAATAACTGAGCTCTTATTACGTCTCAACCGTTCATTCCCCCTTCTCTTCTCTTCTTGAGATGCCCGCTCCAATTCAACTGGCACCAGAAACACCTCATGCGTTAAGCCTTCATAGTTCGTTCTTCATTGAGTTATTTTCTTAGTAGCAGCTTCACAAGCCACGAACTCCGCATCTCCAATTCAACCGGCATCAGAAACATTCGTCTTCTGTTGAAGTTTGATTTGTCTTCCGGAGACCACATTTGAATACATGTTATTCTTCCAGTTTAGGGAGATGACCGTTCTGGTTTCTATTCCTTCTCTTCTCATCATCAGCCAGATGCCCGCTCCAATTCAACCGTCACTGTGGAACCCCTCTTGCGATTTCCGCCCCAAAATAAGGTTTGATTTTACTTTTATCATTAGTCTTTTTTTATTCATTACAATTGCTCGGGTTCACTTCAGCTAATGTCGATTATATTGATCCTTCTATTACATGGATCCTTATATTATTAATTGGAATCCGATTACTTTTAGTTATTTTGAACGTGTACTTCTCAAATGCCTAATCTAAACCTGCTTGGTTTTTGTTAAATGATGTTCTTAATAATGATTCCCTCTTCTTTAATAACTTGAAGATCTAACAGTAAGTCAGCCAATAGTTAGTTTAAAGAAGATAGGATCAAACATTAAGTTTTCTTGCCAATGGCAATGCTATTTTAAGAAACTTTAGGTTTGTTTAGTATGTTATTAGTTATTTAAATTTAAACTCTACTGTTCTGCTTGATCGAAGGTTAAAGGAATTTCATTATCCTACATATTCTAATGAAATTGTTTAGCTTCTGTTTTGCATTGTATTATAAAATTGTTTCTAATTTATATGTACATAAAAGCACCAATTTGGTTTTCTCTATTAATGTTGTGAGCCAGGGGTGAAACTCTGTTTCATATACAGGGGATGGAATTTGCTACAGAGAACATGGCACCAGGGGGCTCAGTTGAATACTACCTGAGCTATTCATTCAGCCTTAAGGTTTTTTTAGAATGCCAGGTATTTGGAAGCCTTTTTCCTTTAGATTCAACTTGGGTCTACAAGTTTGTGAATTAGTATTGATGGACGAATGGGAAGATAAACAGATGTTGTTTTTAATTAATCTGCATCTCTAATTGTAAAATCTTTTTTGGTAAACTGATTTTTGAGACTGCTTATTTTGCTTACAATGCTTTTTTAACATTGTTTGAAAATAATTGACTAATCAAATCTAAACAAATCTCTAAAGTAAATTTATGACTTAACTTGGTAAGGCCAATTATAAAACTTTTATGACCTATTGTGTATCTAAAACTCTAAATGCTGAAATATGTGGTGAAATTGGAATAATGAATCGGAAGCACCTATTCATAATCAACCATATAAAAGAAAATGTAAGATAGTCACTACGGCGTAGGGCTAATACAAATCATAAATCATATTACCAAAAATGAGATTAGAAGAAAGATTGTAACACAGTAGCTAAAGGGGATATCAAATCCCAACTTCTGAAATTAAGATTAAAAATTCTGGAATCATATAAACCAGTAATATACACTGAAAGTCTGAACCTGAAAGAAAAAATGGATAAAATAACAAACTTACAGATCTGCGAGATCAGATTCTTATATGATCTATCAATTATCCAAAACTCTTAATGCTTAAATATTTGGTGGAAATGAAATATTGAATCAAAGAGAGGTAGTTCAGCACTTCTAGAATATCATCTTCTACAAGTCCTCAATCGCTATTGCTTATAGAAGAATATCTTCTGTACCACTGTTGTTTTTTTCATATGTGCTTCTTTGGTTGTATTTTTACCAACTTGATTATCTAACTATTGAATAGTATTCTAATTTAGTAAAACCAGTGGTTTAATAATCTCACTTTATAGTGAAAACAAGCCTATATGGCTTTTATGATCTATTGTATATCTTTAACTCTAAATGCTGAAATATATGGTGGAATTGAAATATTGAATCAAAGAGAGACAATTTAGCACTTCTAGAATATCATTTACTTGATATTTCCTCCATAAAAAGATATCAAGGTTGAGATAAGTAATTTTTTTCACTTTCCTATTATAAGTGAAATGTCAAGAATAGACCAAGACTAGTAAATTGTATATATGTATGTTTTGAGCTCCATGAGAATTGGTGCCAATGAATTTATATACACGTAATATAACCTAGATTATAAAATGGTCAAATTACTTTGAATAAGTTAATTTCCCGTAATATAATAATAACTTACCTAAAAAAGTTAATTGCCCGTAAAAATTCACTTATTTCACTCCATATTCAAAAAAAAAACTTTCCATAACTTATTGCCGTAGTAACTTTCCATAGTCATATTCACTTATGGCATTAATTAATGACCAAAAATAAATTTATTTATATCGGATCCAATACATACTTTGTCATTCCGTATCACATACCTCCTCCGCCACGAAAATGTTTGTCAAATTAACTTTTCTTAGTCAATGACAATCAACTTTGACTAATGATATTTATTAATACGAAATTATTTAGAATATGAAAATTATATTAAAATGTTTCCCATTCAAAATATTTTCATAAAAGTATAAAAATTATAAATTACATACAAATATAATAATTAAAATCATCGTTCAAAATGGCGAACCTTTTCGGGACGGATTTAGTATATATATAGCTTTAACTAAACTAATACTCCGTCTAATATTAATTTCCACTTTTTTTAATTAATAATAGTACACTCCGTCAAAAAATTACTCCGTCTAATGTTAATTTCCACTATAATTAATAATAGTAGTACCAATTACCAAGTATAGTAGTAGTACTAGTGAACGCTATAGGAATAATAAGTAGTCGATCACTTATACGGAGTATATTAAAATGATGCTAAAAAGTAACAAATCATCAATTGATTAAGTTCAACTTATATATAAGTGCCTGTCGGACTAAATCAGTAGTGTAGGAGTGGGAGTATATGCATCATTTTTGTTACATATTTAAATATTTGCGGTTGGGAAAAGTTAAACAAAATAATGTAATATTCTACAAATAGGAGCAATGTATTTTAATTTTCTGTAAGTAGAGTAACTTAGAATTTGTTTGGTAATACTCAAATGGACCGAATCAACAGAATATGTTAAAACTGGTGAAGTTCTAGTTGATGCGCCTAATGAGCTGAATCTGTTGAACTAAGGAAAATTATATATAAAATGTATAGTAAGAAATTAAAGTGAATATTATATGAAAATAGCAAAAATGGACATCTACCGTAATTGTAGTTAGTTCAGCCAGAAAAGTAACTTCAGCCAATTCAGGCAGAAAATAAAGAAAATATTATATGAAAATAGCTAAAATGGACATTTACAGTAATTTCAGTTAATTCGGACAGAAAAGTAACTTCATCCATTTCAGGAAGAAAAATAAAGAAATATTATATGAAATTAGCAAACTGAACATCTACAGTAATTTTAGTTAATTTACAATCTAACGCCGAAATAAAAAAATTACGTTTTTACTGGAAACGTTGTTTGGTAAGGCTGATTGGTCAAAAACATGGCACAAAACGGCCCTTATTCACATTATAAAATTTTATTACCGTCATATTTTGAATTGTCAAACTTTAATATATACGGAGTATGATAGTATACTATCATAGTTGGTAGTATTTTCCAAGCATTCCCTAACTATTTCTAATTAAGGAATAAAAACATCATACTTGTGCATTGACAAACGTGAAAAGTAACCGTTACAATTAAAAAAGAACGAAAGAAGTATGTGAAAAAAATTGTATTGAAGTAGTTTAATCTTTCAAATTTGAGAAAAATTGGTAGAATTAAGTAAAATCACTTAAAAGGAGAATAGGAATGAAAGAGGATAAAAGAAAAGGAATGAAAAAAAAAAGCAGAAAAAACCCCGAGGGATGTAATGAAGTAGTTTAATCTTTCAAATTTGAGAAAAATTGATAGAATTATGTAAAATCACTTAAAAGGAGAATAGGAATGAAAGAGAGTAATAGAAAAGGAATTAAAAAAAAGGAATGAAAAAGAAAAGCAGGACAAACCCAGAGAATTGTAATGAAGTAGTTTACTCTTTCAAATTTGAGAAAAATTGATAGAATTATGTAAAATCACTTAACAAGACAATAGGAATGAAAGAGGATAAAAGAAAAAGAATGAAAAAAAAAGGAATGACAAAAAAGCAGGAGAAACCCCAAGAGATGTAATGAAGTAGTTTAATCTTTCCAATTTGAGAAAAATTGATAGAATTATGAAAAATCACTTGGAAGGAAAATAGGAATGAAAGAGGATAAAAGAAAAGAATGAAAAAAAACGGAGAAACACCAAATTGATGGGTTTCGAACACCTTATCTAGGGGACAGCTACACACGCATAACATATTGAGAAAATTACCAAAATGCAGAAGTTTTGTGTCTGACAAGCCAAAATATGTGATTCGATATCAATTTACGAGAGTCGGATTTGGGTGATCGACAAGAATCAAAGCAAAAATAAAAAAAAAATTAACACACCCACTAAGGAGTGCGTATACCGTGCAACCGGTATACGGTGAGCACCGTATACCGGGACGGATTTATATTTTTTTTTCCTTTTGCTTTTAAAAAATGGTAATAACTTTTTTATTTTTGATCCGATTTTTATAAAATTTATATCAACATTTTTTATTTTTCATGATCTTTCAAATGAGACCAATATTGCCTATGTAATTTTAACATATTAACATTTGTGTGTGAAATATGTAACTTTAAGTGTTAAAATATGTAACTCACGTTCAGTCAAGTCAAATGCAACTCGTGTGTATAAATATGTATCTCTACGTGTAACAATATGTAACTTTACGTAAAAAAATATGTAACTCGCATTCAGACAGGTCACATGCAACTCGTGTGTATAAATATGTAACTCGCGTGTATAAATATGTAACTTTACGTGTAAAAATATGTAACTTTACGTGTAAATATATGTAAGTCGCGTTCAGACATGTCAAATGCAACTCGTGTGTATATATATATGTAACTCGCTTATAAAAAGATGTAACTTGCTTATAAAAAGATGTAACTCGCTTATAAAAAGATGTAACTTGCTTATAAAAAGATGTAACTCGCTCATAAAAAGATGTAACTCAATGTATTATCAAATGTAACTGAGGCCACTGATCCACTCCCAAACAAATTCGATCTTCTATTTCACAAATCTATCATCTCCCAAACAGATTCAATTTTTCTTATAATCCAATACTCATTAATATAATAGTTCGATAATTTCTTAAAATTACATACACAATATTGGTCTCATTTGAAAGATCATGAAAAATAAAAAATGTTGATATAAATTTTATAAAAATCGGATCAAAAATAAAAAAGTTATTATCATTTTTAACATCAAAAGCAAAAAAAAAACGGATGCTACGTCGTTTTTGCAACCGGGCGCACCGTCCTCGTGGTGCGCCGGTTGCACCGTATAATTTGCCCCCACTAACCCCCTTGTCGGAACTCCGAAATCTGACAGGAGAAACATTTTTTTTATAAATAAATGTCGCATAGTGTATTGTAATTGTACCTTCCCAAATTGATATTTGTATTAAAAGTTAAATTCCGATTTTAGGTATTTTAGTGATTTTTAAAATTTTTGTGTTAGGTTGTGAAATTGGAATTTTAGAGTTGAGCTTAGCTATAAAAAATTAAAAATCTAGAAATTTAGAAATTGTGTTAGATTTAGAATTTGAGTTAAAATTCGAATTTAGGACTTTACAAGTAGTTATTTTAGTAATTTTAAAGTTTAATGAAGTAGTTACTTAAAATTTAACTTGTGAATTTAGATTTCGAATGTATATTAGATATTCAATTATAATGAATATAAATGTTAATATGTTTTAAAAATATTTCTGTAAGATTTCAAATGGACCAAGGAATTCCGCGCCTAGGACCTGTTAATCGTTCACTACTCACGTTGCCACTGAATTCCCATCGTGCGGACCATGTATGGTATGAACCAAACTCCATAGACGAGGTCTTGAAGAGCGTCAATTGCCCTTCAGCTGCATTCAGAGATGTGCAACGTGATCCAAGAGTGATAGACCAGTTACACAATGTTGGGTTCTTGGGCGACGGGCGTAGAGCACATTGCTCACTCAAAGGTGGATCACGTTTTAATATGCGCTTTGGTGGAGAGATGAAGGCCGGAGACATATACTTTCCATCTTCCATTCGGTGAGGTCGGCATTAGTCTACAAGATGTGGTGATCATACTTGGTTTGCCCATTCGGGATATGCCTCTCAGTGGTCCAACCGTTCAGACAAAGGCTTAGTGGATCAACCTGTGCACGCAGTCGTGTGGTTTCACTCCTAAAAACTATAGTTCCTAAAATCGTCTAGTAATCTAAAACAATCTATGTGGATCTGTCCTCATCACCTGATATGATTTCTTCTTCTGATGAAACGAGGGAACTAAATACTTGCTCAAAGTAGAAAATGTTTATTTTCCCAAGCGAAACGCAATTGGTAAGAACTCCAGGCCAAATATTATTACTTATCTTTCTCTTCAAGATCTTATCACTCAATTCAGGACTGATAAGATGATTTTAGACAAAAAGATGAAACCTGAGACTTTGGTTCAGGATGTCACAATTTCTTCATTTATTTCTACAATGACGTCTCCAATTTTAACTGATCAGAATGATTTAATTGTGGTGGATTTTATTACTCCCCCGTCCTTTAAAACTTTACCAACTTTCCTTTTTTGGATGTCCCACTAACTTTGTCACTTTCCCTTTTAAGTAAAGAATTTGTGGTACCAGTTAATTCTCTCTCCTCTGCACAAACCTCAACCACAGAGTTTTTACTTTATTAATCCCCGTGCCGGTCAAACTTGGCAAAGTTTTAAGGGATGAAGGGAGTATTATTTTTTTAATATTCTTAAATATTTTATAATTTTATTTAACTAATAACCTTTTGTGAAGAAGGCTATAATTTTAATAATTTAAGCTCTATAATTTTATTATTGAATTTAATAATAGAGCACTTTATATTATAAAAGTGTAATCATACCATCTGTCCCAACTAGAGATGACATTTGTGACCGAACCTATGGATACCCGCACCGAACCGCCCCGGTCAAAACGGGGAAAACCGTATTGACCGGGTAACGGGTATGGGGCGGGGAATAACCGTTTTGTTTTTACGGGTAATGGGGTGGTTACAGTTTTATACATGCCCGCCCCATTACCCACCCCATACCCGCCCCGTTTATTTGTAGTTATATTTTTATTATATTTTTATCTAATATTTGTCTCACAACTATTAAAAGATGAGATTTTTTTCTTACCATTGTGTATATTTAGATAATAGATGTACTAACTATAATGTATAAATGAAAGTTCATAATAGATTTTGATAGTCTTGTTTGATTATTATCATATTTTTTCCGTGTGATGGTGAAAGCCCATCATTAGTATATGGGAAGATGAAAGTATATAGCTATTAATAAAGTTTTTCGTGCAACCTACCAATTATGTGTTTGCTCTTCAATCAGTATTTTCATACAATCTAGTACTACCTTCACCACACTAACATTCATACATGAAAAGGCGGTGTGAGTATTAATAAAAGTGGGTGTATATAGACATATAGTTGAATTGATATTGAATTGATAAATTAGAATAAGGCAAGAATGATTTAAAACAAGACAAATTTTATCAAATTAGATATGAGACAATGTTAGTGGGACACCCTAAAAATAAAAATGAGAGAATTTTAGTGGGACGGAAGGAGTAACCATTAGTATAGTCGTGTGATAATTTTATTTAAAAATAACATACACAATATTGATGTCATATGAAAGATCTAGAAAAATTATTTAACTTGATATTTTTTAAAAATAAATAAGATTATAAATAAAAAAGTTATAGTGATTTCTAGATTAAAAATAATAATAAGTGATAGAGTATATAGACTCGGACCTCCAGGTCTCACGACTATTGGGCTTCGACGGCAGCCCACACACGCTCATCGAATGCCATTTGTATTATTGTACTCTTCATATATCATTTGTATGTATTAGATTAGCTTTTTATATTATCAGTCCATTTATGTTACCGGGTCTGTCGGGCCCATATTATAGGCTCTGACCCGAATTTCCCTATATATACTCCTGGAGTTCTTGTAAACCTAATTCCTAACTCTTAGAACATAACTTATACAACATTCCACTATTCATTCATCATCTTCTCCAATTTTCTTTTAATTATTGGGTATTTTTAAAAATGTCACTTTTATGTCATTACAATATTTGAAAATGCCATATTGAGAATGTCAAATTTCTATACGAAATTGTCATCATTGTGCCATAATGCATATTAAGTGACATTCTTAAAACATGTCATCTGCATATGGAAAAACATGGCATTTTCAAGCTATCCTTAAAATAATGTTAAAGCTATCCTTTTCAAGCTATCCTTAAAAAATGACATCTTTGTGCACTATGATGTTAAAATAATGTTGGCATTTTGAAATAGAAAGATGACATTTACAGAAAGAGAAGAAGAGCAAGAAGAAGAGGGAGATTGAGATGGAGGAGGAGGAGGAGGAGAAGGAAAAGAGGAGGAAGAGGAGGAGGAGGAATACCTGATTTTGCTGGAGAAATCATTGAAGAGGTGGCTGCCGAAGGCGAGCAGGCAGCTGTGATGATAGCAGGTCGAGTTGCGATCGATGGCTGTTGTGCGGCGTCCATGGCAGCTGAGTCGCAGGGGCTGAGTCGCAAGGGGAAGGTGTAGTCGCAGGTCTCGCGATCGATGCAGAGGAATTGGGGAAAAGGTGATTGATAAGTCCGTATTACAACACACATTTGATGCGTGTTAGGATCGGTTTTTGATAATTTACCTAGCTTTAAGGTGTCACAAATCTCAATTTTAGCTCAAGTTATGTGTACCAGGCGTTGGTTCGAGTTTTTTGTTGTTTGGAGTCAAAAATCAGGTAATTAGATCCAGCACCGGTGCTTGAGAAGAAATCAAGAAGAATTGATGAGAATTCAAGAGAGTTTCGAGGATTTTGAAGGTCTTTGGGATCGAGTCGGGAGCATTTGGAAGAAGAAACGAAGAAAAAAGAAAAAGAAAAGGCCACACACGACCGTGCCCAGCAGCCAAGCACGCCATGCGTGCCTAGAAGTTGTCTTGGTGACGAAAAGGGCCAGGCACGGTCGTGCTTGGGAAGATAGGCACGCCGTGCCTGTAGCGTAGAAATGAACCCGTTCGCTGGAGGTCAGGCACGGTCGTGCCTGGCAAGGCAGGCACGCCGTGCCTGTGGAGTACAAAAGAGCCGATTCCCTGGAAGCCAGGCACGGTCGTGCTTGGCAAGGTAGGAACGCCGTGCCTGGACGCGAAAAATAATTTGCTCGGCAGGCACGGTCGCAGGCACGCCGTGCCTGGTGCCATGCCTGACCTCGGGAACCCTAATCCTACTCGAATTTCTTCCCTTTTTCGATAAGTAAGGCCTTCCTAACCCTATTTTGGGGGGATGGAACTTAGAGAGAAGGCCTAGCACGAAATTTTGAGAGCTTTTTAGCCTTGTTCTTCAATTCAGTGACATTCTTTGTAAGTTCCTATTTTTTAATTAATGACAATTATTTCTATTGTTCCCAATTCTATTGACTCTTCAATTATGAGTCGGGAGTAGTTTTAATTAGGGATTTGTGATTGATGAAGGGGTTAATCACGATGTATGGCTAGTTTCTTGATGGAGTAATTGCATGAATGTCGTTTAATTTGTGTTTGAGCAATTTAATTGCTATCTTTTGTAACCTGGAACCGCGGTTAGAATTACAATTGCTTGTAGAATAAATTAAGAGAGATCTAATTTATTCTAGGACACATTCACACACACCTAATCGTTCGCTAAGAGATTAGTAACGATTAAGGGGCCGTAAGCTCGCTCGTTTTGGCAATAATTTAGGATCCTGTCGCATGAGAGATCAGTCTGGCGCATGAGAGATCAGCCTAGTCCCCTAAATTATTGTACTCTACGTCACGAGAGCGGTAAGAACTTAGTATTGATTAGCTAGACTCAATTAAATTAATTTCATGTAATTAAGCTTGATCTGCCAGAAATCTGATAACCCCGGAATCAATCCATGTTCCCTTCGTCATTAATTAAGAAGAACCCAATCAATTATTTTTATTCGCTCATTCACATTAATTTATTTTCCAAACCACCCAATCTCGCACAATCGCATTTTATTTTATTTTATTTCATTTTAATCGCTGAATTTAGTTAATCTTTAATTCCCTTTTGTCCGTCTCTATGGAGACGATACTCGTACTTTCAACCACTTTTCTACAACCTTTTGAAGTGCGAGAAAACTCACATCAGTGATTTAAGGATTAGGGGCAAAAAAGTAAACTGAAATCCCATTTAGGGAATTTAAAACTTCAAGTCCTATTTTGAAGTTTTAGCCATGTTTAGTCCCATTTAGGACAATTTCTGTACATAATATTATCATAATGAAAAATAATTCTATATCTATATATAATCTGTAATACCTAATTGCACATACATACCATACATTTTATATTCACGCAAAAACCAGCTTTAAGTTCTAAATAGTATACTCCTATACATACCGCTCTAAATAGGTTACTCTCAAACGTGTTGTAACTGTCCATGGACGTGTAATATGGTTATATATAACCATATTTCGTACAGAGAATGAAGAGGAAACATATCCAACATATCTTCATCACTTTGCCACTCAAATTAAAGATAACAATCCATGCCATATACTTGACTAGTTTGGCTCTAGTTCTTAAGGATTATCCTAGATTGAATTTCTTGTAACCCATGCATAGGGGAGAAATATCAATTCGGAAAGTGAACTTACACGATCCTTAAGCAATCCAAGTACTCGATTATCACCCCCTACGTGATATACCCCAACAATCGAATTGATATTTTCTTTGTGATAATCATGAGTACCGTGGAAGAGATGACATCCAAGTTCAACAAATTGGACAAGTTTCAAGGGAACGATTTCCGTAGATGGAAAAAGAAGATGCACTTCCTCCTCACCACTTTGAAGGTTGTGTACGTGTTGAGCACTCCGATGCCGGAAATGATGGAGGACGAAACCTTGGAACAAACTAGGAGGCGTAACAAGTGGGAGAACGATGACTACATATGTAGAGGCCACATTCTTAGCGGTATGTCCGATGTGTTATTTGATATTTACCAGAACGTTGAGAGTGCGAAGGAATTGTGGAATTCTCTGGAGTCAAAATAGTGATTAAAAAGTCATATATTCTGAATTGGAGAACTACGATGTCACTGCAAAAATTTTATGTCACTTTATTCGTTTTTTCATGTCACTAAAAGTGATCACAGTCATATTTTTCCACACCAATTACACCGTCACCGCAACAGTGACACCATCATAGTGATGTCGCCAGTACACAGTGACACTCGATTTTACAGTCCCCGACCGGAAGTTACTCTGGCCGCCCTTTTTCGACCGTCACCGCAGCCGTCATCGCCCCACGCCTGCATGCTCCCACTGCCCCTCCCCACCACAGTCACGGCCACCACTAGCCCCACCTCACCCCAGCCCCACCACACCCCGCCCCCGACCATGCACAATCGCTGCCCAAACTCTGCCCTCGCCTCCCGCCACTGTAACTGAACCACCTCTTTCCCCTGCTACTGGACCACCTCCATCAACGCCATACCATGTAACTCTAGTCGTCGCCTTCCGCCATGTGTAACTCTAGATCCATTAGCGACGACGCATCCAGCATCAGTGGCATTTCAGGATGACTTAACCAGCACCGGAGACAACCATCGAGGACAGATCTTCGCCCCTGGTCGATTTCAATCAAAGATCCGGAGAATACCAGATATGGGGGCGGCGAGGCAGCACAAAGACGCAACAAAAAATGAGAAGGAGAAAGAAACCAGGCGACGCCGGCCATGGATCGAAGGGAGGCTAGGGCGGACAAATGGAAATTGCTTGGAGCGCGCTTTTGGACTTCTAGTCTACTGGGATGGACTTGAGCGGAAAGGTTGCCAGGAGAGAAAGAGAGGCGCGATGGATTATTAGGTTTAAAGGTTTTACTCACTTTTTAGTCAAATTAAATTTTGATCTTATATTTGTCTAATAGAAGTGTGGGGTTAATATTTGTGCAATTTTTTCATTAAAGTATTGCTACTAATTTTGCATGTTACAAAAGTTTAAATATTGAGATCAGTTTTTGTCCTTTAAAACGAAAAGTATGAGCGTCACAAAATCAGGGGTGGAGACAGGGAGGTGCTGGAGGAGGCCTCGGCCCCTGCAAGAAAAAAAATCTTAAGTATATATTATGTATAAATACTTTTAATCTATAGAAATTATGTTGATATTTTAAACTTTGACCCCTGCAATGTAAATTTTTTAAGGATCGATCCTTTTAATCAAAGATGATAATACTTTTATGCCGTTGATGTGTTATTAGGCATGCGTGTCAGTGTGTCACATGCATGATGTGCAGAAGGACCATTTTCATGTTTAGGCCATACATTTACGGTACTACTGAAAAGGATGCTGGATTAATATTAGAAACTGGTTATTATGATGCTATCTCCTTTAAGAACCCTTTCCTTTGTTCTTCTCTTCACAGCACAACTTCCATTTCTCTTCTCTCGGTGTATCTGTGACCTCCCTCCTGCGTCACCAGGTACATTAATTCAATACTTTTGTACAGTTAATTAGCTTTGTTCACTATTTTGACTCAAGTCCACGGTCTAGAGTAATTTGGAGAAGTAGCTGGGGTAATAAAACAGTAAACAGATCAGTCTAGACTGATCTAAATGGGGTTTCACAAAGTAACTTCACACACTTGAATCAGTCTACAATACTAATCTTTTATAAGGATTATTTGAAAAGCCTATAATTTATTGTTGTTGTTGTTATTACTATTACTATCATCACCATGTTATTATTATTAAACCGATAGTATATATTTAATTGGATTTGATGATATACACACATGACACATATACATTGTCTATTGTCAGGTTTTCACCTCTCCAGCTCAGACCATGCTCATACAGCACACACACCAAAGCACCACCGGAAGGGACAAGAACACTCAGACCAGCCCAGCCATCTCAACGCACGCCAAAGGTCAGAAAAGGGGAAGCACAGAGAGAATACCACAGAGGGACCGGAATGGAGAAGAGACAGAAGTCTCTCTCACTTCTCTCTTAACCTCACTCTCTCTCTAACTGAAGACCTCTACGTCAACCAAAGGCGTAGAGGAGCTTAAGTACCCGGGCAAGAGGGGAAGCCCTAAAGGAGGGTTCATGAAGAAGGGCTAGCGGCAGAACAACATGGGCCAGGGCAAGAGGTAAGCAAACAGGCCCAACAAAGAAAGGAGAGGGCTGCCTTGGCCCGTGGGGCCAATACCTCCACACTCTCCACCTTATTGGCCATCATTGGTGGTGCATGGTATCACAAAGTAACATGAGCACGTGGTTCATCATCGCTGGGTCACCAGTGATATCATAAAGACATAACTGGCAAACAAATTGGAGATACACAAAATACTCCCAAAAGGAAATTGGAGAAGTACCCAAAGTACTCTCCCTAACCGTGAGAGTAGATTCTCTCAAGCACTACGCTTTCAAGAATCTACCCTCCAACATACCCAAAACCTGCAAACAGAGTTAACCGCAGTCCAAATTCAAAATTCGTTTACAAGACAAAAGTTTTTCAGCAGATAGACACTTCGTCCCCATATCTGCAGGGTTGAACTCTGAGGGTATCTTGCACAGCTTCACTTTACCTGCATCTAAAACATCACGAATAAAATGGAACCACACATCAATGTGTTTGGTCCTGTCATGAAAAACAGGGTTTTTGCAAAGCTGGATAGCAGACTGGCTATCAGAAAACACAGTAACATCCTGTTTAAGAAAACCTATTTCAGCAACAAGACGACTTAACCTGATGGCTTCCTTGAAAGCTTCTGTAGCTGCAACATACTCAGCTTCAGTGGTTGATAAGGCAACAATTGGTTGTAACTGAGATTTCCAACTAATACACGACCCACACAAAGTGAACACATAGGAAGTGGTAGATTTCCTATTATCTTTATCATTAGCATAGTTAGAGTCAACATAACCACTCAGTTTCACACCTTCAGTACACTTAGTAAAAATCAAATCATGATTAGCAGAAAATTTCAAGTATCTCAAAAGCCATTTCAAAGCATTCCAATGGGGCATACCAGGATTAGACATAAACCTACTCAAACAACTCACAGCATAGGCAATATCAGGTCTAGAACTAACCATCAGATACATCACAGAACCTATAGCATTGGAGTAAGGAACAGACTTCATAAGCTCAATTTAAGAAGCAGTATTAGGAGACTGATTCTTACTTAGCACAAAATGAGAGGCAAGAGGAACATGCACAGGTGCAGCAGAAGACATATTAAACTTACTCAAAACCTTCTCAACATACGAAATCTGATTTAGAACAAGAGTATGCTTGCTCCTGTCCCTATTAATGTTAATCCCAAGTATCCTCTTGGCATCACCAAGATCTTTCATCGCAAAGTTCTCACAAAGACATTTTTGAACAGACATAATAGATTTAAGACAAGGGCTAATAATCAACATGTCATCCACATAGATTAACAAGAACACAGGTACAGAATTAGTATTCTTGAAATAAAGACAATGATCACAGGCAGATTTCACAAATTTCATAGACATCATACACTTGTCAAACCTAATATTCCACTGCCTAGGGGATTGCTTCAGGCCATACAAGGTCTTCCTAAGCAGACAGACATGGTCACTCCTCTTGGGATCCACAAAGCCCTCAGGTTGAGTCATGTAAATTTTCTTATCCAATTCACCAAGCAGAAATGCAGTGGTGACATCCATTTGTTTCATCTCCCAGTCATGGTGAGCAACCAATGCCAACATGATTCTAACAGTAGTAAACTTAACTACAGGAGCAAAGATTTCGGCATAATCTACCCCCTCTTTTTGAGTAAACCCCTTGGCAACTAACCTGGCCTTATACCTAATGTTATTACCCGGTTCTTCCTTGACCTTAAACAGCCATTTGCACTCAACCACTGAGCTGGCATTAGGTCTAGGAACAAGGTTCCAAGTCTGGTTCACTCTTAGAGAGTCCATCTCACTTTTCATGGCCTCAAGCCATCTCTGAGACTCTCTGGACCTTATATCTTCTGATAGAGTATATCTAGAGAGAAGTGAGAGCTAGAGAGAGAAGTGCAATATATGCTTCAATAGAATGAATTTGTAACCCCTATAACTACTCCCAAGGGGAGTATTTATAGAGAAAATACGGGCTGGGCTCCCAAGCCTTGGGCTTGGGAGGCCCATTTACAACTGGACCGCTACTGGGCCGAATACAAAGCCACTAATGGGCTGTACAAATGAGTAAGTGTAAAATCCGGTTCTGGGAGGTCCTCGTGGCCGACGAGGGCGTGGCCGACGAGGGCACCCGGGTTCCTTGGGCTCAGGACCATAATCCGAGTTGGCCCCTTTTCAGCCGACGGGGGCGTCTTGGCCGACGAGGGCGCCACTCTGTGTCTTGTGCTTTCTGTTCTTCCGAGTATGTGGGTCCGGGGGCTCAGACCCATATACTCCATCAGGAGTCCCCCACTCTCTAAGTTGAGACGTAGACGAAGTGAAGGAGAGTAGATTCCCGTGCTTTAGTGCTTTTGGCCGATGCGGGCATCCCCGGGCCGTTAGCCGTTGCGGCGTTGGCGTTGTTTCCTCTTTGGTGATCCTGTTCTGTGCTTTGGCCGTTACCTGTTCCTCGTTGTGGGCGGGGAGGCCGTTGTTTCCTTAATGTGCTCATTTGAGGATGATGAGTGTCTTGTTTCAATGGCGGCCGTTGAAGGCACGCTTTCCCTTTCCTGGACGTTGGTGGTTGAAGTTTATGTTTGGGCCGATGGGGCCGTTGAGGTTGTTCCTTGCTTTGAGGACGATGGTGTCCTTTCCTTTGGGTGGCCGATGAGGGTGCTCGCGCACTCCTTTTGGTCGTTGTTGATGATGTTATGTGCCTCTGGCTGACGAGGCGCCATTGTGATGCGTGGACGATGTGGCCATGCTTTGTGGTTACATTCATGTTCTTTTTTGTTTTGTTGAGGCCGATGTGGTCCCCCAGTCCCCCACTGCTTCAGGCCGAAGAGTGTGAGGGGTGAAGGAGTAGCTTGGGTCCCTGGCCGAAGCGGCCTCTCCGTAGTCCCCCTGAATCCAACCCTCATGGCGATTTTCTGGCCAAGGTAACCCTGTGGGAGAACCCTTGTGCGCAGATCGCTTGTAGAGAGTTATCATCAAGGGTCATTACGAGGAGCCGATGGCTGTGGGTTCTTTGTTACTTTGGTTCTGTGGCCGTTATGGGCATTTGTTACGTTCCTGGCCGTTGTCGTCTCCTTATTGTTGGCGTTTGTGAACCTGGCAAGCAAATGGGACGTTGTGGGCGCTTGCTGGTACTTGTAAAGCCGGCAAGCGTGTAGGCCGTGGAGTCTGATTTGCCGGCGGGCTGTTGATGTGGGTTGGGCCTGGCCCATTGGTGACGTGGTGGCCTCCCATTGGTGGCCGTTGATGTGGCCATTGGGAGGGTGCCACGTGTAGTGACCGTTGGGTGGGGGGGTTCTATAAATACCCCTCCCCCTCCGACGAGAAACCACATTTGCATTCTGAATTTTCGAAGTGCTGGCCATTTTTCTAGAGAGATAAACTCCCAAGCTTGTTCTTCGTGTTCTTCGTTGTTCAAGGTTAGTGTTCATCGCCATCTTCTGTACTTTGTGCATACTTTGCTTCCTAGGCTAGTGATTTAGTGTTAGGCGTTTGAACACCCTTAGATCCTAAGTTACTTCCCTTAGGCTCATAGTAGTTTGTTGTGATGAAGAGCTTGAACGAAGACTACTACCCGTACGAGGACCAGCCCTCCACCAGGTCACTCGACTATGAGGTGCTCGAGGAGTTCGAGGAGGAGATAGAGCATTTAAGCCCCTACAAATCCGAAGAGCCGGTGGACGATGAGGTTGAGGACGAGGAGTCCGCCTCATCTTCGAAAGGTGAGGACGCAGCTGCGTCCCGAGTGGTGGACGGGGCGTCCACTTCAGCTGTTATTCCGTGCCCGAGGCCGGTGTCCGCCGTTAAGGGAGCTGCTAAGCCGAAAAGGGTGAGGAGGCCGAAGAATGGGCCGGGCCTCTCCTACCTGGATCTCACCAACATCTTCCTGATTAAGCCGGAGAGCAGCGCGGCCGACTATCTTGTTGCCCAGATGTACGTGGGGCCGTTCGGGCGGGTTAGGGCACCCAGGCCGACGGACCATGTTCTTCTTCCGCCGCCGGGGTACTTTGGAGTATACCCGATGAGTTTTGCTAAGGGAGTGAGGTTCCCCCTTCACCCCTTCATCACTGAATACCTGGATATGGTAGGGCTTCCTCCGGCCTTTCTGACGCCGAACAACTATTCCTTGATGGTGGGGTTTTTGCTCCGGTGTGAGGAGCTGGGCTACAGGCCGACAACGGCCCTATTCATGAATCTGTACCAGATCGGCCGAGGAAGCCACAAGAACTGTGCGGCCTATGCTACTCTTCAACAGCTGCCGAAGAATAGGAGCTTCACGGACTTGCCTTCGTCCATTCATGGGTGGAAGAGCAAGTTCGTTTTTGTATCCCTGGGTGAGAGTGGCACCGAGTTTCCCTCTCTCGGCCATACCGGGAGGTTCAATCTCCATGACCCGCCGAAGATCTCTATCTTGGACGCTCAGGTGGAGGCTTTTCTGGAAGGGGGGCCGAGGAGCGTGAAGGATTACGTTACTGAGTACAAGATGACCGCCCTCGGCTTCTTTAGATACCATTTGTATGGCGATAAGGAGGATGACCTTCAACTCTGGCCGAGGATGACCACCACCTTTGAAGAGGCCGACGGCCCGGACTTGGGCATTCCTGCTGAGGCCGATGGTAATTATTTCTTCGGCTTTCTGTCTTTATGATTTGTTCTTTTGCCTTGCTAATCTGTTGTTTTTCCTTTGTAGATTTCGCCATGGATCGTCGTTCCATAATGGCTATTGCCAAGGCCAAAGCGGCCGAGGAGTTGGCTGCTAAGGCGGCCGAGGCGGCCAGACGTGCCACGGCCGATGGGAGTGGGGCTACTACTGGTGCGGCCCCAAAGCCTGCCTAATCGAAGAAGAAGCGGCCGGCCACTGACGGCCAGAAAAAATTAACTGAAGCCGGCCTGAACGTCTCCAAGAAGACGAAGAGGGCACCGTCTCCTTCTCCGGCTACCGAGGCCGGTACTCTGACTGTCCCGAGCGTGGACGATGGTGGTCCCGTCGTGGACCTTACTGCTGCTCCTAGTGATGCCGCCCAATCGCTCCCTATCGTCCAGGAGCCCCGGACGAGGAGGGCTGGCAAGGAGATCGCTGCTGCCACCTACCAGAAGGTGGTGGAATACTCCGTCGGCGGGGGTGTGTTTGACGACGCCGTCCTCGGCCATGATGTGCTGGCCCAGGCCATGCCGGCCAAAGATCGGGCTTACTTGAAGAAGCTCGGGGACGTGAAGATTTACGAGGGCGGCATGGACCTCCTCGTCCAAGTAAGTTACTTTCCTTCGTATGTGTCGTTTTTTTTCTCGTCGTCCATGTAGAGTCGTTTGCCTGAGTTTTGTTTTCCTTTTTCTGCAGAGTGCCTTTATGCTCATGGAGAGTTGTTTGCCTTTTGTCATTTCAGTTCTGAAATTTGTCTAAGTGTCAAGGTCATAACATGGGTCACCGCGAGTGTCTGCTACGTCCATGGGGTAGTCCACCCTGTCCGGTGGCCTGGTCGGCTTGTTCGTCGTTGCTCTACTATCATAACACTTAGGAATTTTTTCAAAAATTTCCTAAGTGTTTTTGGCTCACTAAGCTGCTTTCTTCCCGGTCTGGTGGCTTTGTCGGCCTGACCGGTGTTGATGTAGTATCATAACACTTAGGATTTTTTCAAAAATTTCCTAAGTGTTTTGGATTATTGTAGTTGCTTTCCTTCCGGCCTGGCATTGTCCCATTCTTCTTTTTGTTAGAATGTTGCTAAGTGTCTAACTTCAAGTGGATGAGTGTTCTCATCGTCCTGGCATTGGATTTCTCATTGTTGACAACTGCTTTGGGAGAGTGTTCTCATCGTCCTGCATCCTTGTGTTGTGGCCGATAAGGGCACCTTCACCTTGGGCTTTTGAACTTAGAATTTTTCTAAGTACACATGCAAAGGCGTGGGTAGCTAACGGCCTTGGAGTATACAGGTACCCGCTTCGTCTAGAGTTCCTCCATTTGAATACTTAAGAGAATTTTCTAAGTATGAATGTAAGTGATTTACTTCTTTGCGGTACCGCTGCCGGCCAAGGTCTGGCTTGTGGCCGATGAGGGCCCCGAATAAGGAATGGCTTTTCCAAGGAGATGGCTCTACCTTCGTCGGCTAACCATGGTTCCTTGTTGAGGAACCCTCCTTTTTCCTCAGAATTTTCTCTAAGTGTTTGGTAAACACTTGAACCAATTCCCAAAGAACTTTCGCTTGACCCACAACCTTGGTTCCAGTGCCTGTATCGGCTATCCAGGGTCCTGTGGCAAGTGAGGATTGTTTCCTGATTGCTTGATTCTTCCGCGGTGTGTTAAGTGCCCGCTTCGTCCTGGTCATCCTCAGGATTGTGATTCTTTGTTTCATACCAAGCGTTGGTGCTTCAAAGGACTGTGGCCGATGAAGGTCACCTCTCGCGTGTCACCCAACCGATGCGGTTAGGGTTTCATAGGCGTGTGTTTCGGCCTTGATTATTCCCTTGTAGCGCGTGGACGTGTCGTCCATGTTACTTGTCAGTGGTACTACACTTGTGTTCAACTGATATGTACTTGGCCTAGTTGGGCCTGAGTTATGGGGATTTTATTTTTTCATTGCTCGAGGCCGGCTAGTGTGCGCGGCCGTCGGCTTCCCTCTTTTTCCCTTGTATTTTTTTTTCGTTTCGGGGAGTATCCTTCTTTCAGGCTTCGGTCGAAGGGTGTGCTCGTCCTTCGGCCGGTTCGGACTTCGTTTATAACGTCCGTGATCTCAGGGCGGGTCCCGTCGCCTATTTATGACGCGGGCTAGACTTTTGGTCGGTTTCCAACGACTGTCGTTGCCCATCCCTGAGTTTTGGGATTTTGTCACCTCGGCCATGATTTCAGGCCTGTCGTCCTGCGATCTGGCGCGTGGACGACGCGGTGAGCTTCCCGTTTCAAGACGTGGGCCGTTTGCGGGCCCCTCGTCCTGGGGACATCGTCGGCCATACCTGAGCGTTTCACTTCTAGGCTTGCGGGGCCAGGATGATGTGCTCTCTCAGCTAGGCCTAAGCCCTTCGCTGATACAAAATACAATGGAGTGCCGGAGCTTGTCGCTCGTAGGCTGCCAATGCAAGGGGCCACGTCGGCCATACTTGAGCCTCTCGCTCTAAGGTGGCCGACGGGGGCACCTGCTAATGTTTTACTTTAAATTCCAGAGAAAAAATCAGGAACATGATTTTATTCATAAGTGGCTCGAGGCCGAGGGTGGCGTTCGATCAGTAACCCGTTAAGGGGTGAGGGCTTCGCCGTCTACACCTCCTTCGGATTACTGATAAAACTTCACCAGATGGTGTACATTCCACGTTCGTGGTACATTGGACCCATTCGGGCGTTTAAGCTTGTAGGTGCCGGGTTTGACCACGGCACTGACGATGTAGGGCCCTTCGTACTTCAACGCTAGTTTGCCACCCTCTGTCGGGTGGCTTGCTTCCCTTCGGCGGAGGACGTAGTCCCCCACCTGAAATTCCCGGGAACGTACCTTGGCGTCATAGTATGATTTTACTTGACGCCGGTAGTTCACTGCTCGGACGTAAGCTTGCTCACGCCTCTCATCGACCAGGTGCAGGTCAATCTTCATGCTTTCCTCATTGGCGTCAGGCTCGTATTGTTCCACCCGTCGGCTGGGGATGGCAACTTCCGTGGGCGCCTTTGCTTCAAAGCCGTAGCACAGGGCGAAAGGCGTTTCACCTGTCGCCCTCCTCGGCGTGGTTCTGTAGCACCACAGGATGTTGGGGAGCTCGTCGACCCAACTACCTCCTGCGGCCTGGAGCTTCTTCTTCAGCCCCTCCATAATTGTTCTGTTGGCGTTCTCGACCTGCCCGTTGCCCTGAGGGTAGGCAACGGAGGAGAAACGATACTTTACCCCAAACTCCCGGAGGAGCTCTTGGAAAGGGGCTGCCTCGATTTGGTTGCCGTTGTCTGATATAATCTCCTGGGGGACGCCAAAGCGTGTGATGATGTTCTTGTAAACAAATTTTTGGCATCTGGCCCCCGTGATGCTAGCCAAGGGCTCCGCCTCGACCCACTTGGTGAAGTAGTCGACGGCGACGATGATGTAGCGGTTATTCCCGGCGACTCTTGGCAGGGGGCCGACCAGGTCAGTCCCCCATCTGGAGAATGGAATTGCGGTGCTTACGGGGGCGTAGTTGACAGCTGGACGACCAGGGGCCCTCTGGAGCACCTGGCATGTGGTGCACTTCCTGGCCAGGTCAGCGCAGTCGCGTGCCATCATCGGCCAGAAGAAGCCCTGGACGACGAGACGTCGGGACATGCTGAAAGGGCCCTGGTGTGAGGAGCAGACGTCACAATGAACTTCTTCCATGGCTATGTCGGCCTCATCCTAGTGGAGGCATCGAAGGAGAGTGCCATTGTAGGATCGTTTATAGAGTTTGCCATCTTCGATGGTGTAGCTTGGGGCCCTGAGTTTGGCAAGTTTGGCTCTCTCATCGTCCGGGGGCAGCTCCCCCGTTGCGATGAAGGTGGCGATGTCGGAGATCCAATCCTCTGGTCGCTGTTGGACGCACAAGACGGGGCTGGCATGGATGCTGGACATGCTCAACTCCTCGATCTTGGCCAACTGGGAGATGTGCTCCGGGGTGTCCGAGCTGAGTTTGGAGAGGATGTCGGCTTCGGCGTTCTCGGCCCTTGGGATCTGAGTGATCTCGTGGGTTTCAAACGCTTTCAGCAACTCCTCCGCCGCTTGTTTGTACTGCGTCATCCGGCCTTCCTTTGCTTCGTACGATCCCTCCACCTGGCCCACTACCAGTTTGGAGTCGCACTTGATTTTGAGGTGCTTGGCCTTGAGGCCGGCTGCGAGTCTGAGACCGCTGAGGAGGGCCTCATACTCGGCTTCGTTGTTGGATACCCTGAAGTTGAAGCGGATGGCATAGTAAGCTCTGAATCCTTCAGGGGATATGAGGACGACGCCGCCGCTGCATGATTTCGCGGCCGACGAGCCGTCAGTGAACAGGGTCCATGTATCGTCCGGCTCCGGCCCGGGTTTGGCGACGGTCGTCTCCCTTGCTGTGCATTCAATGACGAAGTCGGCCAAGGCTTGCCCTTTGATAGATGGCCTTGGCTTGATCTCAATTTGAAATTGGCTGAGGAAAATTGCCCATTTCACCATCCTAGAGGAGCTGATGGGGCTCCTCATGAGTGCGCCGAGAGGCTATTGGGTCAGTACATGGACGGCGTGGGCCTGGAAGTAGTGTCCCAGCTTTTTCACCGTGTGGACGATGGCCAGCACCGTCTTCTCAATGGGGGAGTACCTGAGCTCGGCCTCCCTGAGTGTCTTGCTGATGTAGAAGATGGCCTTTTGCACCCCTTCGTCCTCACGGATGAGCACGGAGCTGATGGCCGACGTGCTCACCCCTAAGTACAAGAAGAGGGTTTCGCCGGCTTTGGGCTTGGAGAGCACGGGTGGGGACGACAAGTACCTTTTCAATTCGTCGAATGCTTCCTGGCACTCCGTCGTCCACCTGAAGCTGTTGGCTTTACGCATGATCTGAAAGAAGGGGAGTGCCCTCTCAGCTGACCTGGAGAGGAACCGGTTTAAGGCCGCAAGGCGCCCCGTCAATCGCTGTACCTCCTTGACGTTGCGGGGCGGCTCCATGTTGATGATAGCCTGCGTCTTCTCCGGGTTAATCTCGATGCCTCTCCGGCTGACCATGTATCCGAGAAACTTGCCGCCCTGGACGCCGAAGGCGCACTTCTTGGGGTTGAGGCGGAGCCTGAACTCCTTCATTATTTCAAAGATTTCCCGGAGGTCGTCGGCGTGGGAGGTGGCCTGCCTGCTCTTGACGATCATGTCGTCGACGTACGCCTCCATCGTCCGGCCAAGAACCGCCCTGAAGATCTTGGCCACCATCCTAGTGTAGGTGGAGCCGGAGTTTTTGAGTCCGAAGGCCATGACGAGGTAGCAAAAGATTCCCTCTGGGGTCATGAATGCCGTCTTCTCAGCATCATCTTCATGCATGGAGATTTGGTGGTACCCTCTGAAGGCGTCGAGGAACGACATCAACTCGCACCCCGCCGTCTCGTCCACCAGCTGATCAATGTTGGGGAGAGGGAACGGGTCCATGGGGCACGCCTTGTTCAGGTCAGTGTAGTCAACACACATTCTGAACGTCGGCGGTTTCTGGGCGAGGACAACGTTGGCCAACCATGTCGGGTACTTCACCTCTTTAATGTGTTTGATTGAGAGGAGCATGGCGACCTCCCCTTTGACGAAGTCCCGCCTGTCGGCGGACAAGTAGCGCTGCTTCTGCTTGACAGGCGCGGAGGCCGGATCGACGGTCAGCCGGTGAGTGATCACCTGGCGGCTGATGCCTGGCATATCGTCCGGGCCCCATGCGAAGACAACGGCGTATGACCGTAGGACGAGGAGGATGGCATCTCGTTGGTCCTGGGGGAGTTGCTTTCCGACCCTGAGAACCCGCTCCGGCCGGGAGGTATCCAGAGGGATTTCCTCGACCTCCTCGGCCGGCTCCGCATGTGGTCTTTCCTCGTCCATGGCGACGGCGGCCGTGATGGTGTCTATCCTCTGGCCTTCCCTCTCGGCCGGCCTCGTCAGTTTGAGGTAGCATGCCCTGGCTATCCTCTAGTTTCCTCTGGCGTAGCCGATGCCGTCGTTGGTGGGGAACTTCAGGCACAAGTGCTTCATGGAGATGATGGCCTCCAAGTCCTCCAGCGCTGGCCGGCCCAAGATCAGGTTGTGGGCGCACTGGAGGTTGACCAACATGAACTCCATGTCAATTTTGGCGTGGTGGGGGCCGTCACCGACCTCCACGGGGAGGACTATCGTGCCCTCGGCGTCGATAGAGTCCCCGGTGAAGCCGGATAACGGTGTCTTGATCGGCTTCAGCAGAGCTCTGTCCAGCTTCAGCTGCTTGAATGTGTCCAGGTACATCACGTTAACGGAGCTCCCCGTATCGATGTAAGTACGGTGGATGATAGAGTCACCGATCTCACATCGAATGACGAGGGCGTCCCTGTGTGATTCCGTACCCGGAGGCAGATCCTTGTCGGTGAAGGTGATCGCCTCCGTTCGCTGCTTCTTCGGCTGGGGGGGGGGGACGTGGGACACCTTCCCAATGTAAAGGGATTGGGCCCATTTCTTTCTCTGAGTGGCGGAGTCCCCCCCAGTGTTCCCACCTACGATGAGGTGGATGTGATTCTTCTTCGGCGGAGGCTCTTCGAAGTCCTCGTCGTCGCTGAGCCTACCAATCTCCCGCTTCTTCGCAGAGGGTTTGCCCCCATGTTTGCCGGTGTTTACCCAAGTGTTCTTGCGTGGGCCACTTTTGACAAACTGGGAGAGTTCCCCCTGGCGAATGAGGCGCTCGATGGCCTTCTTCAGTGTGATGCAATCATCGGTGTTGTGCGACGAGTTCTTGTGGAACCGGCAGTATGTGCCGCCCTGCTGGATGGCAAGGATCTCCTCAGCCGGCCGAGGAGCCTGCTCGATGAGGCCGTGCTTTTCGGCATAATCGAGGATGGTGCCGACCGGGTGGGTGAGGGTTACCCCCGGCCGTTCCAACCTCGGCCGCCAGTGGCGATCCTTCTTACTCTGTCCACCAGAGCCGTGACGGCCCTGGGCACCCTGGCCGGCCGGGGACGGACCCGGGGCCGGCGAAGGATTTGTCTTCTTGGAGGGATGACCCCCGTCCTTCTTGTGATTATGGAGCTCGTCGGCGTCGGCATACAAGCCTCCGCGCTGGAGCGCTTTGGCGTACGACCTCGGAGGGTCGGTGATAAGGCTCCTAGCGTACGGGGAGCTGCGGAGGGCTCCCTGGTACAAGGCGAGGAGGGTGCGCTCATCGGCCCCCTCGACCTCCTCGGTCTCCCTCGTCCACCGATCGATGAATGACCGGAGGGACTCCTCGTGCTGCTGCCTGACGGAGAGGAGGTGGGTGAAATACTTCTTCGCGCGCTTCCTCCCGGCAAAGTGAGTGAGGAAGCGCTGGGCGAGATCCTGCCACGAGTCGATGCTCCCTTCGGGGAGCGCATTGAACCACTCGTACGCTGGCCCCTCGAGAGTAGAGAGGAACCACCGGCAGAGGTATTCGTCGGACGCGTTCACCATCAGCATGTTGTTCTGGTAACGACTGAAGTGTTCCTGGGGGTCTGATCGGCCGTCGTAGGGCTTGATGGCGTTCCCCCTGTACTTCTCCGGGATGGGGGCCGAGAGGACCCTGTTGGTGAAAGGGGTCCTGGTCCTGACTTGGATGATGGGGTCACCTCGCCCTTCGGCCAGCTCCCTCTCAAGGGCGCTAACCTTGTTCATGAGCGCGTTGAGGCCGGGGTCGTTGGAGGCGCCGGCCGTAGGGATGTTGGCCGACTGCTTGGCCTCCATCTGAGCCAGCCTCCTTTCCAGCTGGGCGATGACCTCGTCCCGGGGGTCCCTGGCGGCCGCAGCGGCGCCCGGCTGGTTCCTCATGCGCTCGTTGTGAGCCGCGTTGATCTGGTGACGCGCGTCATCCTCGTGCAACTTTCTCTTGCCGTTGTCCGGGCGGGGCTGGTCCGCTGTCCGGGACACAGACCCCAAGCTTTCCCTCGGTGAGCCAGGACGAGGATCACCAATCCGTCCCGCCATCCTCTCCGAAACCGAACGACGGCGCGTGTCACCTAACCTATTGAAGGCAGAGGCTTTTCCACGCGCTGGGGTCTGCCCAGGCCAAGAGGGGAAGCAGGGTGGGAGTGGGACGACACCGTGTCCTGGGGCACCACCCCCTCATCGTTGCCTATCTGGACGGCCAACGGTTGGGGCTGAGGGGGTTGAGTGACGTTCCCCCCGGTCCTTGGCAAGAGTGCGCTGAGGACGGTGGGGTTCTGAGCTAGGCTGGCGATGATGACCGACAGCGCGGCCTGGACCTGTGGATCCACAGACGGAGAGGTCGCGGCCATAGGCTGGGCCGGGGCGTGATCCGTCTTCTCAGCTCGCTTCTTGTCCAAGCCGAGGCGGGCATCAGGGGCTCCGGTGTTGAGTTGGTTGCGGAGGTCCGTTGTGAGGTTGAAGGCCTCCTGGAAGAGGTCCCCTCCGCCGGCCTGATCGGCCGTGGCGTCCTCATCGTGCTCCCTGGGCTCTTGGTCCTCAGGGATGGCTTTGCTGACGAGGTTGCGGTTTGACTTAGTTCTCCCCATGATCAGTGGTTAGCCGTGCTTGGTAGCGACGAAGGGTGCTAACTTGATTGTTCTAGCTCTCAATGAAAGCACCAAATGATAGAGTATATCTAGAGAGAAGTGAGAGCTAGAGAGAGAAGTGCAATATATGCTTCAATAGAATGAATTTGTAACCCCTATAACTACTCCCAAGGGGAGTATTTATAGAGAAAATACGGGCTGGGCTCCCAAGCCTTGGGCTTGGGAGGCCCATTTACAACTGGACCGCTACTGGGCCGAATACAAAGCCACTAATGGGCTGTACAAATGAGTAAGTGTAAAATCCGGTTCTGGGAGGTCCTCGTGGCCGACGAGGGCACGGCCGACGAGGGCGCGGCCGACGAGGGCACCCGGGTTCCTTGGGCTCAGGACCATAATCCGAGTTGGCCCCTTTTCGGCCGACGGGGGCGTCTTGGCCGACGAGGGCGCCACTCTGTGTCTTGTGCTTTCTGTTCTTCCGAGTATGTGGGTCCGGGGGCTCAGACCCATATACTCCATCATCTTCACTATAGGTCTTAGGTTCATTTAGGTCTAGGGCCTCAAACACAGTAAAAGCAAAATCAGATATATCACACGCAGTAAAAGCATAATCAGACAAAGTATCAGATTTTCTCTTAATGGTTCTTCTACCCATATCCCTAACAAGTTGGTAGTCATGTAAATCAACATTATCATCCTCAGCAGAATCATCAAACACATCGGTTTCACCAGACAGAGAATCATTTTGCACATGGTCACCTTGAGTATTGAACTCCACCTCACCGGAGGTAGCAGTATCAGAAGAAGTATTAACATGCACATCAGAAGGGATGACAGGAACAACAGGAGGAATGTCATACATAACAACAGGAATAATAGGTACAGAAGGAGTCTGAGGCTCCACCTCAACAGGTGTCTTCTCAGGCTCATGCTCAGAAACAGGTTTAAGCAAGCAAGGGAAATCAAATTCATTAAAAATTACATCCCTACTTATAACCACCTTAAAACCAGGCACACTTCTATCCCACAACCTATATCCCTTTACCCCATCAGGATAACCCAAGAACACACACTTTTTGGATCTAGGATCTAACTTATCAGTTTTCTGATGAACATAGGCAGCACATCCAAAGACCCTAAGGTTTGTTAGGTCAAGAGGCCCACCAGTAAACTTAACTTCAGGGCATTGACCCCCTATGGGAACAGAGGGAGATCTATTAATCAGATAGGTGGCAGTGGTGACTGCTTCACCCCAAAACTTCTTAGGTAAACCTGAGGTAGACAACATACTCCTAACCTTGTCAAGAAGGGTTCTATTCATCCTTTCAGCCACCCCATTCTATTGGGGGGTGTAGGGCACAGTCTTATGTCTCATAATGCTTGAAGTGACACACAGTTGGTCAAGCTCTTGGTTACAGAACTCTAGGCCATTATCAGCCCTAAGGGTCTTAACATTCTGTCCAGTGTGATTTTCTACAAGTAACTTCCAGGCTTTAAACTTCTCACAAACATCAGACTTATGTTCTAGAAGATAAACCCACACTTTCCTAGAGAAATCATCAATTAAGGACAAGAAATACTGTTTCCCCCCATGTGTGGGAACACTAGCAGGGCCCCAAACATCAGCATGCACATATTCAAGCACAGAGGAGCACTTCGTCATATTAGGATAAGAGGATAGAGGGAACTGGACTCTATGTTGTTTACCAAGCACACATGATTCACAGAAAGTCAAAGAGTTCACAGAGTCTTTACCAAGGTAACCATGTTTGTGCATGATCCCTAAACCTTTATTACTCATATGCCTTAGTCTATTATGCCACAACAAGGTTTTATCAGTATGCACAACATTCACAGCATTCACAGAGTCAATATAAGGTTTAACATGACACACATAAAGGTTGTTCACCTTTTCAGCTTTAAACAACACCAGAGAATTTTTCAAAATTTTCATACTCCCATTCCCCCACTTTCCCTCTAGTCCACTACCCTCCAAAGCAACAACATATAGCAAGTTGTGACACAAATCAGGGACATGCCTCACATTCTTAAGAGTAAACACAGAGCCACAAGAAAACTTGAGACATATATCACCAACACCCAAAACATTGCATCTCTTATTATCAGCCAAGGAATCATAACCCATATCACAATTCTCATACTTAGAAAACAAATCCCTAAAAGGAGTCATATGATAGGTACAACCAGAATCAATTAGCCATTCATGCTCAGTCAAGGTATTACGAACAGAATTAACATGGTCACACACCATGAGAACCTCACCAAGGTCATCTCTCTCTATAGCTACACTAGCCTGCTCAGGTTTCTTAGGATGGGGACAGTCCTTTATAAAGTGGCTAGGATTGCCACAGTTGTAGCACACACGCTTTCTAGACTTATTCCTCTTCTTACCATTTGGGTTACTATTTTTAGCTTGGGCATCCTGTTTCTGATTCTTAGACATACTCTTAGATCTACCCCTCACAAACATAGCCTCACCCGAATCCTTGGGTTGACTAGAGATACTCCTATTATGTTTAAGGTCAAGCTCCTTACTCTTAAGGCTTTTCACAACAATATCAAGAGTGACATCATCTCTACCATATTTAATAGCAGATTTGACATCATTATAAGAATCAGGAATAGCATTAAGTAACACAACAGCAGTATAATCATCAATATGTTTATCACCAGATTGTTTAATGTTTCTGATCAACTTATTAAAAATATCCAAGTTTTCATCAATGTCTTTGGTTAGGTCAAGCCTAAACCGAAAGATTTTTTCAAGCAAAAATAGTTTACCAGGCAGAGAAGTATCAGTATAAAGATCATCTAACTTATCCCACAACTTTTGAGCAGAATCCAAAATACCAACCTTTCTAAGCACAGAGTCAGATAGGTTAAGATATATAGTAGAGCAGGCAGTTTCATTCATTTCAGCTTTCTTAGCACTATCATCAGAATCCAAATAAAGTTCACTTACAGCTCTGAAAACCTTTTGATGGATTAAAACACATTTGATCTTTTGTTTCCAAATGTCAAAATCAGTTTTTCCATTAAAAGGTAACATACCATACATATTGGCAGACATAATAAGGAACACAAAAAAGGATAACACTGAAGAATCAGTGGCAGAAGACAAGGTAAATGAAAGATAGCAAACAGAGAGACAGAGAACCAAGGAGCTAGGGTTCACCAGTGTACCCGGCTGCGGGCTGACAGGCCACACAAATCCGAAGGCCACTAGAGTGACTGACAGGGAACCTGTCAGTCCTAACCTCAGGTGCCGAGTCACAGAGGCAAAAAACCCAGTTCACAAGGATACCAAGTAAGCACAAAAGGCAGTAAAGTAGAGATAAACACGGAATACGAGATCAAAACCTCAATCCCGCAAACACAAAACACTCATGCAGACCACTTCACACACGAAGGTAAAGAGAACGCACCTGGGGAACGTCAGTTACAACTGACAGCCAGACCAACACGGTCAGCAGCAAGAGCAAAGCGGGGAAAGGGGATGAATCAAGTAAAAACACCAAAGAATCACATAAAACCGGAGGCACCCGGCTACCTAGGGTGTTTATCGCCAATTTACCTGAGCGAGAACCCGAGGGTGGGCTTCTCGACTTACCACTGAGACGGAGATCTGCGGCGGATGGCGGCGGCGGAGCTCCCGGGTTGTAGGCGAGGACGATAGGAGTTCCGTCTCTGATACCACTGTCAGGTTTTCACCTCTCCAGCTCAGACCACGCTCATACAGCACACACACCAAAGCACCACCGGAAGGGACATGAACACTCAGACCAGCCCAGCCATCTCAACGCACGGCAAAGGTCAGAAAAGGGGAAGCACAGAGAGAATACCACAGAGGGACCGGAATGGAGAAGAGACAGAAGTCTCTCTCACTTCTCTCTTAACCTCACTCTCTCTCTCTAACCGAAGACCTCTACGTCAACCAAAGGCATAGAGGAGCTTAAGTACCCGGGCAAGAGGGGAAGCCCTAAAGGAGGGTTCCAGAAGAAGGGCTAGCGACAGAACAACATGAGTCAGGGCAAGAGGTAAGCAAACAGGCCCAACAAAGAAAGGAGAGGGCTGCCTTGGCCCGTGGGGCCAATACCTCCACACCTATAAATTCTTTGTTTCTTTGTATGTTTCTTGTTCGGTCTGCAAACCGGGTCATTGTGGCTTCTTTTTCAGATAACACGTAAACTTTAGAAGGATAAACCAACCAATGCGTGAAAGCATGCTATGCAATATGCATATCCTCATGAACGTGGCTTCTTAAATCATTGCTATGTAAACACGCCGAATCATTATTTTTGGGTCCACAAATTTGAAATTTAACTATGTCTATTTATACTTTTTGAATTCTTTAGCTAACATAGGAATAAAAGGGAACTTACCCGCACGGGTAGCTCAGTTGATTCAGTGGTGGGAAATTTGGACCAAGTGACCAAGGTTCGAAACCCGCAGCGGCCGTGTGGAGGTCACAGAACCTGAAATAAGGCTGGGCCTCTGGTGCGCACGGGAAAAAGGCCTACCATCATTGGGCCGACTGAGTCACCGTGATTAACATCCTCCCAAAAATCCTGTCGGGTCGGGGTATGGGGGGCTCCTGGGGTGGGAGATTCCACCTTTTGGACCAAGGAATAAAAGGGAACAGTTTATCATTTACTCCCTCCGTCCCTAAATAAAAGCATATGTTTCCTTTTCGGGCCGTTCCTAAATAAAAGTTCCTTTTCCTTTTTTGGCAAACAAAACAGTGCAAAACAGTGCCAAACAGTGTCTAAACCGTGCCAAACAGTACCAACCAAACCCACTTTCTTAAAATGTGTGGAAAATGAATGGATACTTTTATATAGGGACGGAGAGAGTATGTCGTAGTTACGAACTTACACTCATATTGTAGCTAGATATAGGAGCCAACTCATCTGATGTACTATCTCTATCCCTAAAAATCATCCCACTTTGAATTGACACGGATATTAAGAAAGTGGAATAAAGTGGAAATGTATGACTGTGGTTATGTAAGAAAAATGTGAAATGAATGTGAACCACACAAATTGTCCAAAAATGATAAGTGGGAAGAATTTTTTGGAATGACCCAAAAAGGAAAGTAGCTAGGAAGGATTTTCAGGGACGGTGGGATTAGTTATTATTTCTTTGTTTCGGAAAATAGTTATTTCTTTCAATTCTATGCGACTATTTTTAGATTTCTATCGTGCAATGTTTTCTATTGTTCCAAACGGTGGAATCTCCCACCCCAGGAGCCCCCCAGCCCGACCCGACAGGATGGTGGGGAGGTTAGTCACGGTGACTCAGTCAGCAGAATGGCAGTAGGCCCATACACCCGTGCGCACCAGAGGCCCAGCCTTATTTCAGGTTCTGTGACCTCCACCCGGTCGCTGCGGGGATTCGAACCTTGGTCCATTGTTCCAAATCTCCCACCACTCGACCAACTGAGCTACCCGTGCGGGTTCGTGCAATGTTTTCTATGAGAGCTAGGATCGATTTGTATTTAGTTTCGTCAGTTCCAATATAAGCTACCCGCTACACCACTACTTATATACGGAGTAATTATTTAGAATTGATTTTGTTTTTGTTTCTTTTTTATAACAAAAGAAGAATCAGAATATGTTCTCAGACGCAGTTTATACCCTGCAACCGGCGCACCATGAGGATGGTGCGCCCGGTTGCAAAACGACGCAGTTTATAATCAGTTCCAATATTTTTTTATTTCAATTATTGTTAGAAATTGTAATAACTTTTTTATTTGATATCCGATTTTTATAAATTTATATCAAATTTTTTTATTTTTCATGATCTATCAAATAAGACCAATATTTCTTATGTAATTTTAACAAATTATTTTGAAGTTACATTTGATAATATATCATGAAGTTACATCTTCTTCTGCGCGACTTACATGCTATTGTACGCGAGTTACATCTTAATATACACGAGTTACATCTTAATGTATGTGAGTTACATCACGAAATAAACCCCCGCTACATCTTTTATTTTTATCATTTGACAAATAGTGTATGAATATGAAATACAATATACTTATTTTATGTGGATTAATAAGATTTTGTATTAAATTAACAAAGAAAAAAATTAATTCAGTTATAACTGAATTAGTTCAAGATAAAGATAAGTAAAAAATCATAAATAATTAGATATAACTCACACATAATTACATGTAACTCGCGCATAAAAGTATGTAACTCGTGTATAACAAGATGTAACTCACACATAACAAGATATAACTCACACATAATAACTTGTAACTGGAGTATAAGATGATGTAAGAGGCGGACTCATTAAGGGTCCCACGAGGTCCCGGGACCCTGTGCACCTCGGAAAAATACCTATATATTATATATATATATATATATATATATATATATATATATATATATATATTATATAAAATTAATTATTCAATGTATATTTACACAAAAAACGACTTTAAAAGCAAAAGATCGAAGCAGAGGGATGGGAGCATGTGTGGGATTGAAAGTGTTTATGTTGTGGGAGGTACAAATTTCGAATCCCCCCCGGGGGTCCTTTTTTTGTTTTCCAAAACTATTTTAATTAAATAGACCAAAACAACGTCGTTTTGGCCTATTTTTGGGGGTTGCTTCACGCTCCACGCTCCGCTCCATCTTGTCCATATCAATTTTACATTAAATATACATCCAATAAAATGTTGCCATGTGTCAAGTAATTCCTTTTTTATAAAATGTCATAACTTTTTCATTTTTGCTCCAATTTTTATAAAAATTATACCAAATTAAATATCTTTTTATGATCTTTCATATGACACCAACATTTTATATGTAATTTTTAAAAAAAAATCTGGTCAAGTCTCGTGAACATACGTATTACAAAACATACATATTTTTTCATATATGACTCTTGACTACTATTAGAAAATATAGTAATTTTTTCATATATGACTCTTGACTACTATTAGAAAACATACGTATTTTTTATTCCATTAAATGTTGCTTTGCGCACCCGAGAATTGCTTTACGTAGCCATGGCATGACAAGTTTGGCCTTCTTAATTACTCCGTATTAATTAAAATTAAAATTGTTTTACGCACCTCCACGCTCGGCTCCATTCAAAGTTCAGACGGCTTGCCCCATATCAATTTTACATTCAATCTATATCCAATAAAATGATGTCATGTGGCAAGTAATTCTTTTTTTATATATATAAAATGCCATAACCTTTTCATTTTTACTCAATTTTTTATAAAAATTATACCAAATGAAATACTCCCTCCGGTCCTAAATAAAGTTCAATGTTTGATTTTACACAAATTAAGGAAATAAATTTGACTTTACTGTAGAGTACACTGTTGTGACACTGTTTGACACTGTTCTGCATTGTTTGGCACAGTTTTGCATTGTTTTGATGTAGATTATTTTCCAAATAAGGAAGGGGGAAGAAGTGTGAACTTTATTTTGGACTGTCCCAAAAAGTAATGTGTGAACTTTATTTAGGACCAGAGGGAGTATTTTTTATGGTCTTTCATATGACACCAATATTATATACTCCCTCCGGTTCTGAAAGATCTTTACACTTTTCATTTTTATCAGTACCACAATTATCTTTACACTTCCTCATTTGCCTTATTTGGCAAATAAATCTACACAAAACAGTGCCAAACAGTGCTAAACAGTGTCAAACAGTGCCAAACAGTGTACTCTACAGTAAAGTCAAATTTGTTTCCTTAAAAGTTGTGAAGTCAAAGTGTCAACATCTTTTGGAACCGGAGGGAGTGTGTAATTTTTTAAAAAAAATCTGGTCAAGTCTCGTTTTTTTTATAAAAATCGGTATTTTAAAAATCGCGTTGTCTCCCATGTTTTTTTACTCTGCTGCTTTTCTTTGCATATCTTTTTTTTTAATGTTAGATTAAATTAATGAATTAATGTATTTATAAATGTTATTTTCAATTTTATACGATTAGTTACATATGTTGAGAGAGATGTTTTTGGTACTATTAGTGATTATTCTACTATAGAATATTTCCAACAAATGAAGCCTAGGAGGGTATATCTGTAGAACCGTTGATTGATTTCAATATGTAATTTTTTGATTTATAATATCTTAATGTTTTGATGGTGTACGTTAACTTTGAAGTGTTATGCTTCTTTAATATTTTTTATTAGTTTTATATTTATCAGATATTAGAGATATAAAATGGTAGGGACCTCGTGGCTCCGACTTTCTGGGTCCGCCACTGGATGATGTAACTTCGTATATTATCAAATGTAACTCCAAGCTATAAGCAAAATAAACAAACTCAATATCTTAAAAATCTCTAAAAACATATAAAAGTGATAAAAAAATATATTATAGAAAAAGTGTATGCATATAAAAATATACGGAGTATTACAAAAAAATGTTTGAATGTAAAAAATTAAAATTACATAGGCAATATTGGTCTCATTTGAAAGATGATGAAAAATAAAAAAATTTGATATAAATTTTATAAAAATCGGATCAAAAAAAAAAATTATTAACAATTTTAAGAAAAGGAGAAATAAAAAATAACTGTTTTAAAAGATTGATTCTGAGCACTTTGGAGTCCTCTGAAATATTTGTGCACTCTCACCCGAACACCATGATATCTGCTTCTGGTCTCAGAAGGAGCACAAACGGTTTTAAAAAGTAGATCCAAACACCACCCAAGTATGTTATGTAGATCTTAAGGATGTTTTTACTTGGATTGTAATTTGATGGTTTGGTTTGGTCTGGTTTGTTTAAGTCTGGTCTGTTCTGGTCTGTTTAAGTCTGGTCTTGTCTGGTTTGTTCTGAACTGGACTAGTCTGGTAAATGTTTGATCTATGTGTATTTTATAACGACGGAAGTCAAGTCTGGTCTGGTCTGTTAAAACTAGTCTGATCTGGGACTGAAAAAAGTTCAAGTAAAAACATCATAACTTAGCAAGTGACATCATGCGTTTTACTCCCTCCTTCCCATTTTGTAAGATACACTTTTCTTTTTGTGTTGCCCCAAAAATATGATCACTTTGTTAAACCTAACTTTACTAACTTATTTCAGACACGTTTACTTCATAGGTTACTAAGCAGCGCTCATCAAGACTTGTGTTCACAACGGCACATAGTATAAACTGTGCTATATATTTATTTCACATGATTTAAAACACCGTTTAACAAAATGACTTGATTTAAATCAAGTGATAAAATCCAGGTTAGGAATGAGACTGAAACCCAATAATTATTCAACTACGGTAGCAACCCAACCTATCTAAGTGGAGATCCCATAAAGTAGGTTCAATGTGGTATAAACAAACCGTAGTGTGAATTGTGCATCTCATTAAAATATTTTATGAGTTCTATTCCTTGATAAGCCTGAGAGATGCTGAAATTGCTAAGTAAGTAAGAGTTTAAGACCTTGAATGGGATCGAGCTTTAAAGCAGAGTGTTAACAATGCACTCTTGGAGATGTCCAACTATGAGAATGTTATTGTGTGGCCGCAATTAGAGAATATGAGTTAATTCTCGATGACATTCTTGAGACAGGATCAGGACGCACGGCCGTAAAGAGTCAACCCTATAGATCGTTGCCATTGCGTTTAGTGTGTTGCTTTTACCCTACACCACCACAACCAAGGTTCGAGTTCAAGAACTATGTTCACTCTGTTCCTGTGGGGGTTAGGGGTAAAAGCTTAGATGTTGATCCAAATCGGAAGGTACCATGCATCTGTGGAGCCTACAACTATGGATTTGTGGGGGATTGTTGGAAAAATGATAAAATAAATAATGGTATAATATATGAATTGGGTGTGACTTATTATACATTAAAGAACAACTTACATTGCATGTTTGGATCTATTTCATTTAATGACTAGAATCCATAGTTGTGAAAGTTGTAAGTGTAACGTATTAGTTTGATGAATTTATTGTCCAATATTTGAAATAAATGGCATTTTTATATGAAAAGGAAAAATATTTAAGTATCATATAATAACAAAAGCCATTTAATTTTTGGGACAAAAATTCTGAAATGGGGAAGTCTGCGAAATGTTTAATTAATTGCACACAAGTAATGTTGCTGACTAGGGTTGTAAACGAATCGAATCGAACCGAATAGTGAGTAATATTATTCGTATTCGTATAAATTGACGAATATTCGTATTCGTATTCAGATATTATTCGAATCTTACAATAGATTCATATTTCATTTGTTTATTGTATTTGAGTATATTCATATTCGAATATTCGAATTCGAATTCAAATATTTGAAGTGTAAAAAAAAAATGCACCTATTCAAATTATGACTCATTTTAGGCATTTTTCGATTTTCACAAATGTCTATTAAATGAATTATTTCAAAAATTCAATTACTTCAAAACTCAATTGCTAAAGAAACACACACAAATAAAGTAAACAAAGTTAATTCAATTACTTAAACAATTATATAAATTATAAATATAATATAATATATATTTATAATTCGTAAATATACAAATCGAATATATTCGAATAACTTACGAATCGAATATATGTATATTCGTATTCGTATTCAAATTTTATTCGAATAATAAAATTGATTCGTATTCGAATATTTCGAATTCGAATCATCAATTTCGAATTCGAATCGCGAATCGGATCAAAATTATTCGATTCGTTTATAACCCTATTGCTGACTAAGTATAGATGTGGACGTGTACTTTGAATTTAAAATTTAAAGTGCTTGACTTGGTCATACTTAGTTAACTTGGTCCGGTCATCATGCATGGATCATGGCGGCAACCTTATAGGAGCAGTTAAGCATTTTTGACTAATTATTTTCGGTATATGAATACCTATCTGATTTCCAAAAGAAAAACAGTCCGCTGCATGCCTAGCATCTTCTCACGTCCAAAACTGCTCTCTTGCTAGCATTATTCATATTTTTTGTTTACTGGAGTCATCCACGAACAAAACCCCTTTCACTCTTAAAGCTCTTTAAATCTTTTCTCATCGTGAGAAGCTTAGTTCGTATCCGAGAGGAAAATAAATTTCCATAGTTCACACTTCATTTCTTTCCCGACTCATCTCTATTAATTGGCAATTGGGCAACGGTTGAAGTGTTTCTGTCAAGCAAGCTAAAGGACCGGAACAGAGGTAAGATTATCCTGTGAGCGAGTTGGCCAGTCCTATTCGTGTACCTATCAGGATACGGGGGCTATCTTTCTTCAAGGCCAGTCCGGTTTACGGACGATCTTACACTAAGTCTTTCTTTCTCTATTTTTTTATATTTATATTTCATATCTAATTATTGTTACTATTTTATTTGTTGTTGCATTTGGTGGTTTGTCTGGTGATTTGTGATTAAACTCGGGATTTTATTTGACTAAACTCACATTTATTAATACTATTTTTCTAAAAATCTTGAAGAAAGATATTATTTTTCGAGTTTTGAAAATCCAATATAGCGAACTTGGAAAATGCTATTACTTCTGAAAATGTTGCTGTTGAGAATAACGTGAATGAAATCTCTGAAAACAATGTTAATTCTGTGTCTGTGACTAATTATGGAGACACACATTAATTTATTGCCACGGGCTCTCACAAGGTTGATTTGACCGGATTGCCTGAAAAATTTTCTAAGCATTTTTTCAAGCGTTGGCAACAACGCATGAAAATCTGGTTAATCACCAAGGGATTGCTCTCGGTAATTATGACGATGTGTCCCCCCGTTGTCGAGTCTGATCCCAAGAGTCTTGAACGCCACCAAGCTTTATGGCGAGAGAGGAATGAAATAGCCAAAGGAATGATATTGTTGGGACTCTCCGACATGTTGTTTGATGTCTATTGCACTCTCCACGGCACAGCTAAAGACCTTTGGGATGAGTTGGATAGGAAATATAATACTGATGACCACGGTCTTGAAAAGTATATTGTTTCTAAATTCTTGAGATTCGACATGAAAGAGGGAAAATCTGTTTCAGAACAAACACAAGAATTTAAACTTATCTTACATTCTCTCTGTGAAGCAGATATGGAATTGCCTGAAAAATTTAAAGTCATGGTTGTAATTGAAAAATTCCCCAAATCGTGGGAAGATTTTGGTTTGACTTTAAAACTCAAAATGAAAAAGATAACTTAGAAATCTTTGATGCATTCCATTACTGTTGAGGAAGAACATAAGAAAGCAGGTTACATTGTCCCTGTTGAATTTCAGCCAAAGACTCATGTTGTAACCGGGGGGAAACAGTTACAAAATTCTAAGAATAAACAACCATCATCTTTTAAACCAATAAATGCCAAACTAAAAATTGCAAAGAAAACAAAGGCAAACCGTCCATGCTGGATTTGTGGACAGATGGGGCATTGGACCAAATTGTGCTCAAATAAAAAGGCTAAGGCTCAATCTGGTAGACCTCAAGTGAACATGGTGACTGGAGGAACTAGTTTCGATGGGTATGTTTCTTTTAACCCTCAAGTTTTCACTATTTATAATTTCAATGAGTGGTTAATAGATACATGAGTGAATGTGCATGTGTGTGCTGAGAAATCGCTCTTTGTTTCTTATCAGTCAGTGGTTGGAAGAACAATGATGATGGGAAACACAAGTGCTGCTAATGTGCATTGAGTTGGAAAAGTGGAAATAAAATTTCCTTCGCGAATAATTCTGTCTTTGAGTGGGGTGCAACATGTTCCCGAAATTAGAAGGAACATTATTAGTGGTTACATTCTTGTAAGGGAGGGTTATGAATTGTCTTTTAAATTAAATAAAGTTGTAATTTTATTTGGTGGAACTTTTATTAGCAAGGGTTACTTGTCAAATGGACTTTTTAAGATAATGGTTGATTATTTGGAATTAAATTATGTATATGAGAATTGTGATTCTTCAACTTTATGGTATTATCATATCATTTGGGTCATGTTAATTTAGATTTTGTGAAAAGAATGATGGATTTAAATTTAATTCCAAAACACTCTATTAATAAAACTAAGAAATGTATGGTTTGTGCTACAACAAAACAAGTAACAAACCTTGTCATTCAATTGATAGAAATTCAGAGAATTACTTGAGTTAATTCATACTGATATTTGTGAGTTTAATATAGTGCTTACTCGTGACAAAAAGAAATACTTTATCACTTTTATTGACGATTATTCTAATTACTGTTATGTGTATCTATTTAAGGGTAAAGATGAAGCTTTTGAAAAATTCTTAATTTTTAAGAATGAAATAGAGAATCAAACTCGTAAGAAAATTAAAAGGTTAAGATCTGATAGGGGAGGAGAGTACACTTCTAATTTAGTTGTACTAGAATGCCAAAAACACGGTATAGTACATGAAGAAACACCTCCTTATTCACCACAATCAAATGGAGTAGCTGAATAAAAAAATAGAACTTTTAAAGATATGATTAACAGTTTATTAGAGAATTCTGGATTACCTAAGTTTATGTGGGGGAAACTTTGAATACGGCCTGCCATATTCTGAATAGGATTCCCATGAAACATAAAGATAAGTGTCCATTAGAACTATTGACAGGCAGAAAACCAACTTTAAAATATTTTAAAGTGTGGGGCTGTCTTGCAAAAGTATTAGTCCCTGAACACAAAAGAAAGAAACTTGGGCCTAAAACTGTTGATGCTATTAGGGGTGGGCACGGGACGGGACAAGAATTAGACTATCCTGGTACCGAACCCAATTTAGGATAACGGGACAGAACGGGACGGGACAAGACGTTGTCCCGCTATTGTCCCTTTTAAACCGGTACCGGAACAGAACGGGACGGTTCGGGACATCCCAAAAACATTGCAGCGAAAAAAATATAGCTCCAAAAATAAACTTCATGACAAAAAAACTACAACACTAAATATGTAACACTAAAATATTTATAAAATAAGAGATTACATTTTTCATGTGTGAATTATGTTTATAGATAATTTCTGAAGTTACATCTTCTTGTGTCTGACTTACATATTTCTATGTGCTAGTTATATTTCGGTTTGCCTCAACAAGCTACATTTTGCATACACCTAAGTTACATTTTTTCATGCGTGCTACTGTTCACACGTGTTTTAGACTTTTAGTTGTGGGAGCACCATGCTCACCATGGACTGCTCCCACGGTATAACAACTGCTATTAGAGAATGTTTAAACTACTTAAGGTCTTATTTTTAGAAAATAGATGAGTTTTAGTCCTATTAAGGTAAATTTCCCTTAAAAAGACAGCAAGCCCGTAAGTTTAAAACCTTGTAAAGTGTTTAATCAAGAGTTTTGGTTGGATCCCTCACACGCATTTTTCCTGCACTATCATTGAAAAAATAGGATTTGGTAAACTTCCACTTAAATAAATTATGAACTCCAACTTTAATTGTGCTTGAGTTTTCTTTGACTTTTTTGCAAAACCAATTCCATCAATATTCCCACACTGAAAGCGTCAAATAACTCACAAGATTATATAACTAATTTCAAACTAAAGTTATCAAAACGTCTTGATTTAGAGGTTGTGTCAAGTTTGAATGGATAAGGTATGCGAGTTCATGGAGACAGAACAGTTTTACTGTCTAATGATGTCATTAGACAGTGAAATTGTTCTGTCTCCATGAACTTGCGTGCCTCATCCATTCAATTTTTTTTTAAATAAAGACATGATTTATTCTTCACGAGTTTTCGTGCGCGGAATGAAAGTTAAGTATTAGTTTCATTTGTTAGTATATATCTCCTAACAAAAATTATCGTAGAGATATATGTACTTGCTCACATTCAGTTTTATATATCTAATATATATGGTATTACACATTTATGATTAAGCATTTTTATTGTCAATGTTTTATTCATGATTGTGTTCCTTTGGACCTATGTTATATTCTAGTCAAGATAATCCGAATTTTATTAAAAATTCCATATTTAACCTACAATTATGATAATGTAAAATAGCGATTAATTAATTAATAAAATTGTCGACTAAATTATGTTAAAATTATTACAACTATGAATTTTTTATATTCCATATTATAAATTCGGAAATTGAAAATTAATTTAATAATTCGAAAATTGAAAATTAAGTGATTTTAATAATTCGAGTTTTTAACATTATTTAGTCGAAAATTATAATAATTCGAATTTTAATAAACAAGTAACACGAATTTATTTATTAAATTTAAAATATACGTAGAAAACAAACAATTTTTTTTATTACATTTAACAACTAACATTATTGATAAACAAACAAACACAAACTTATTCATCATCGTCAAAGCTTTCATCAAGAGGCCTAGCCCACAGCTCGTTAATTTTCTTTTCAGCTTCTGCGTTTATTGGTTCCATATACTCTGAACATTCTTCCGCACGAAAAAGTCTCCTACACAAGTCTTTTCCGTTTTTGACACTGTTTGAGTCTGACTCATCGTCTTCAATGCTGCCAAAGCTTTCAAGAGGTCTATCAATCAGCTCACGGATTTTCTGCTTTGCTTCCTCATTTACGGGCCTCATCAACGGTGTAACTTGTACACATCAACTTCCAGTCAATTAGTTCTGGATTAGTCGTATTTTTTGCATTTAAAAAAAGGGTGAGACAACACTTATATATACATGAATTTGTCACGGATTTGTCACAGATTGGGACGTGACAAATGCGAATTTTATTGGTCTCTCCAACGGACTGCCCGACGGATCGGATGATCCTTGGAATGTAAACATTGTTACTTTCGAATTTTTCAGAAACAGAATTTTCTTCCCCTGCAGACACAGACTCAGACTCACTTGCTGGAGGAAAAAGTGATACATAGGAATTTCCCTAGTCTTATAACTATCCAAAAGAGTTCCTTTCGAAATTGCTAACTTCGAGATTGCTAAACTTCGAGATTGCTAACTTCGAGATTGCTAAACTTCGAGATTGCTAAACTTCGAGATAGCTAAACTTCGAGATTGCTAACTTCAAGATTGCTGAACTTCGAAAAATCTCAAAACTTCGAAATTTCAAAAATCCCAAAAACGGAAATTCACCCTTGTTTATCTGAAAATTTGATCGAAACATCCAACAAACGCAGAATAACGTCAAAACAAGGTTCATCAAATAAAAAATCGGAGAAAATCATTTTTTCGAGAACTATTTCTTCAGCGTCAATGGCAGATCTAAAAATTGCAGAAATTCTTCAATCGATTTCACGCTTGGCTCTGATACCAATTTTTTCCCAATTTCATCCAACAATCATACAAAAAAATAGAGTAGAGAAGAAATAGCTTTGATCCAATACCAAGATTAATGTGCGTGTAAGGTTTAGGGTTTCTCTTAAATTTTATAAAACATGAGATTACATTTTTCGTGTGTGAATTATGTTTATAGATAATTTCTAAAGTTACATCTTCTTGTGTCTGACTTACAGATTTCTATGTGCTAGTTATATTTCGGCTTGCCTCAAAAAGTTACATTTTGCATACACCTAAGTTACATTTTCTCATGCGTGCTTCTGTTCACACGTGTTCTAGACTTTTAGCTGTGGGAGCACCATGCTCACCATGGACTGCTCCCACGGTATAACAACTGCTATTGAAGAATGTTTAAACTAGTTAAGGTCTTTTTTTTAGAAAATGGATGAGTTTTAGTCCGATTAAGGAAAATTTCCCTTAAAAAAGACAGCAAGCCCGTAAGTTTAAAACCTTGTTAAGTGTTTAATCAAGAGTTTTGTTCGGATCCCTCACACGTTTGCATTTTTCTTGCACTATGATCAGAAAAATAGGATTTGGTAAACTTCACCTTAAATAAATTATGAACTCCAACTTTAATTGTGCTTGAGTTTTCTTTGACTTTTTTGCACAACCAATTCCATCAATATTCTCACACCAAAAGCGTCAAATAACTCACAAGATTATATAACTAATTTCAAACTAACGTTATCAAAATGTCTTGATTTAGAGGTTGTGTCAAGTTTGAATGGATAAGGTATGCAAGTTCATGGGGACAGAACAATTTTACTATCTAATGATGTCATTAGACAGTGAAAGTGTTCTGTCTCCATGAACTTACTTACTTACGTGCCTCATCCATTCAATTTTATTTTAAATAAAGACATGATTTATCCTTCACTAGTTTTCGTGTGCGGCATGAAAGTTAAGTATTAGTTTCATTTGTTAGTATATATGTCCTAACAAAAATTATCGTAGAGATATATGTATTTGCTCACATTCAGTTTTATATATTTGATATATATGGTATTATACATTTATGATTAAGCATTTCAATTGTCAATGTTTTATTCGTGATTGTGTTCCTTTGGACCGATAATATATTTTAGTCAAGATAATCCGAATTTTATTAAAAAATCCATATTTAATATACAATTATGATAATGTCAAATAGCGATTAATTAATTAATAAAATTGCCGACTAAATTATGTTAAAATAATTACATCTACGAATTTTGTATATTCCATATTCTAAATTCGGAAATTGAAATTAATTTAATAATTGGGGTATCCTGATGGGGTAAAGGGGTATAGGCTGTGGGATAGAAGTGTGTCTGGTTTTAAGGTGGTTATAAGTAGGGATGATATATTCAATGAGTTTGATTTCCCTTGCTTGCTTAAAACTGTTTCTGAGCATGAGCCTGAAAGGACTCCTGATGAGGTGGAGCCTCAGGCCCCTTCTCTGCCTAATAGTTGGAGTATCCTCCTGTTATGTATGACACTCCTCCTTTTGTACCTGTCATCTGCTCTGATGTGCATGTTAATGTTTCTGGTGATACCGCTACCTCTAGTGAGGTGGAGTTTAATTATCGTGCTTATCAAAGACATAACTGGCAAACAAATTGGAGATACACAAAATACTCCCAAAAGAAAATTAGAGAAGTACCAAAGGTACTCACCCTAACCGTGAGAGCGGATTCTCTCAAGCACTATGCTTTCAAAAATCCCTACTGATTGTGCTCCTTTGGACCGATAATATAATTTAGTTAAGATAATCCGAATTTTAATAAAAAAACCATATTTAATATACAATTATGATAATATTTAATTAATTAATAAAATTGTCGACTAAATTATGTTAAAATAATTACAACTACGAATTTTTTATATTCCATATTCTAAATTCGGAAATTGAAAATTAATTTAATAATTCAAAAATTGAAAATTAATTAAATTTTAATAATTCGAGTTTTTAAACATTATTTAGTCAAAAATTATAATAATTCGAATTTTAATAAACAAGTAACACGAATTTATTTATTAAATTTAAAATATAAGTCGAAAACACACCATTTTTTATTACATTTAACAACTAACATTATTGATCGACAAACAAACACAAATTTATTTATCATCGTCAAAGCTTTCATCAAGAGGCCTAGCCCACAGCTCGTTAATTTTCTTTTGAGCTTCTGCGTTTATTGGTTCCATATATTTTGAACATTCTTGCGCATGAAAAAGTCTCCTACACAAGTCTTTTCCGTTTTTTACGCTGTTTGGGTCTGATTCATTGTCTTCGATGCTGCCAAAGCTTTCAAGAGGTCTATCCATCAGCTCACGGATTTTCTGCACTGCTTCTGCATTTACAGGCCTCGTCAACTGTGTAACTTGTTTCAGTTGTTGTAGACTTCTACACATAAACTTCCAGTCAATTGGTTCTGGATTAGTTGTATTTTTTGCATTTAAAAAAAAGGCCGGACAACACTTATATATACATGAATTTGTCACGGATTTGTCACGGATTGGGTCGTGACAAATTCGAATTTATTCGTCTCTCCGACGGACTGCCTGACGGATGATCCTTGGAATGTAAACATTGCTACTTTCGGATTTTTCCGAAACAGATTTTTCTTCCTGTGACTCAGACTCACTTGCTGGAGGAAAAAGTGTTACATAGTCATCAGACAAAGGAATTTCCCTAGTCTTATAACTATAGAAAAGTGTTCCTTTCGAAATTGCTAACTTCGAGATTGTTAAACTTCGACATTGCTATCTTCGATATTGCTAAAGTTCGAGATTGCTAAACTTCAAGAATGCTAACTTCAAGATTGCTAAACTTCGAGGAACCTGTCTTATTCGCAAAACCTTCGAAAAATCGCAAAACTTCGAAATTTAAAAAATCCCAAAAACAGAAATTCACCCTTGTTTATCTCAAAAGTTGATCGAAAACATCCAGCAAACGCAGAATAACGTCCAAACTAGGTTCATCAAACAAAAAATCGCTGAAAATCAATTTTCGAGAACTATTTCTTCACCGTCAATGGTAGATCGAAAAATTGCATAAATTCTTCAATCAATTTCACGCTCGGCTCTGATACCAATCATTTTTTCCAGTTTTATTCAACAATCATACAAAATAAATAGAGTAGAGAAGAAATAGTTTTGATTCAATACCAAGATTGATGGAAAAATACAGAATAGAGTATCGAATACAAGAACTTAGGCACTCTCTTACTAGAATAATACGTGCGTTAATGTGCGTGTAAGGCTTAGGGTTTATCTTAAGTTAGCCTCTTTTTATACATAAGGATGTCTAACTTAAGGCTTCCAAGAGGGCTAATGGGCTAAAATACATTTGTGGCCCATATTACACTTTAATTAATAACTACACAAATACAAAGATATTTATTAACTAGACTGGACACCATAAAGTATTCCCAACGGGACTAATTGAATTACAATTGAATTAACTTTTTTATTTACCAATTTATTATAGAATTTTATTAATCCGCATAAAATAAGTATAGTATATTTCGTAATCATACATTACTTTTTTACTTTTTTTTTCTTCAACCGAAATAACTATCGTTTTTTGTGTGTTATATATTTTTTCATTTATACACTTTTTTTTCTGAAATATTTTTCAAATTCATACATTTTTTCTCTATAATATATTTCTGATCTTTTTTTATGTTAGTGTTTCTAAGATATTATTATATTTTGAGGACTAGCTATTTAAGGCCTATTGTTATTTTTTTTTTCCGATCATTTATTTACATTTATGTGGAATATTTCCTTTCATTATAATTGATAGGAAAATAAGCATATTAATACTCCTTGGCATCTCTCGGTTGTACACATGATTCTACATTGAATATAAAAGAATATCTTGCTCCTACGTTAAACTTATAGCACATTAAGTATGTTTATTTCGATTTAAATTTTATAAAACATGAGATTACATTTTTCGTGTGTGAATTATGTTTATAGATAATTTCTAAAGTTACATCTTCTTGTGTCTGACTTACATATTTCTATGCGCTAGTTATATATTTCAACTTGCCTCAACAAGTTACATTTTACATTCACCTAAGTTACATTTTCTCACGCGTGCTACTGTTCACACTTGTTTTAGACTTTTAGCTGTGAGAGCACCATGCTAACCATGAACTGTTGCCACGGTATAACAACTGCTATTGAAGAATGTTTAAACTACTTAAGATCTTATTTTTAGAAAATGGACAAGTTTTAGTCCTATTAAGGAAAATTTCCCTTAAAAAATACAGCAAGCCCGTAAGTTTAAAACATTGTAAAGTGTTTAATCAAGAGTTTTGGTTGGATCCCTCACACGTTCGCATTTTTCCTGCACTATGATTGGAAAAATAGGATTTGGTAAACTTCCTCTTAAATAAATTATAAACTCCAACTTTAATTGTGCTTGAGTTTTCTTTGACTTTTTTGCAAAACCAATTCCATCAATATTCCCACACCGAAAGCGTCAAATATCTTACAAGATTATATAACTAATTTCAAACTAAACTTATCAAAACCTCTTGATTTAGAAGTTGTGTCAAGTTTGAATGGATAAGGTATGCCAGTTCATGAAGACAGAACAGTTTTACTGTCTAATGATGTCATTAGACAGTGAAAGTGTTCTGTCTTCATGAACTTGCGTGCCTCATCCATTCGATTTTTTTAAATAAAGACATGATTTATCCTTCACTAGTTTTGGTGCGCGGCATGAAAGTTAAGTATTAGTTTCATTTGTTAGTATATATATGATAACAAAAATTATGGTAGAGATATATGTATTTGCTCACATTCAGTTTTATATATTTGATATATATGGTATTACACATTTATGATTAAGCATTTCAATTGTCAATGTTTTATTCATGATTGTGTTCCTTTGGACCTATAATACATTTTAGTCAAGATAATCCGAATTTTATTAAAAAAATCCATATTTAATATACAATTATGATAATGTAAAATAGCGATTAATTAATTAATAAAATTGTCGACTAAATTATGTTAAAATAATTACAACTTCGAATTTTCTATATTCCATATTCTAAATTCAGAAATTGAAAATTAATTTAATAATTTGAAAATTGAAAATTAATTAAATTTTAATAATTCGTGTTTTTTAACATTATTTATTCGAAAATTATAATAATTCGAATTTTAATAAACAAGTATTTTATTACATTTAACAAATAAATGTAGAAAACACACAATTTTTTTATTACATTAAACAAATAACAGTATTGATAAACAAACAAACACAAATTTATTCATCATCGTCAAAGCTTTCGTCAAGAGGCCTAGCCCACTGGTCGTTAATTTTCTTTTGAGTTTCTGCATTTATTGGTTCCATATACTCTGAACATTCTTGCGCACGAAAACGTCTCCTACACAAGTCTTTTCCGTTTTTACGCTGTTAGGGTCTGATTCATCGTCTTCAATGCTGCCAAAGCTTTCAAGGGGTCTATCCATCAGCTCCCGGATTTTCTGCACCGCTTCTGCATTTATGGGCCTCATCAACTGTGTAACTTGTTTCAATCGTTGTAGACTTCTACACATCAACTTCCAGTCAATTTGTTCTGGATTAGTTGTATTTTTTGCATTTAAAAAAAGGCCCGGACAACTCTTATATATACATGAATTTGTCACCGATTGGGCCGTGACAAATTCGAATTTATTCGTCTCTCCGACGGACTGCCCGACGGATGATCCTTGGAATGTAAACATTGTCACTTTCAGATGTTTCAGAAACAGATTTTTCTTCCCCTGCAGACACAGACTCAGATACAGTTGCTGGAGGAAAAAGTGATACAAAGTCATCAGACGAAGGAATTACCCTAGTCTTATAACTATCAAAAAGTGTTCCTTTCGAAATTGCTAACTTCGAGATTGCTAAACTTCGAGATTGCTAATTTCGAGATTGCTAAACTTCGAGATTGCTAAACTTCGAGATTGCTAACTTCAAGACTGCTGAACTTCGAGGAACTTGTCTTCTTCGCAAAACCTGTGAAAAATCTCAAAACTTCGAAATTTAAAAATCCCAAAAATGGAAATTCACCCTTTTTTATCTCAAAAGTTGATCGAAAAACATCCAGCAAACGTAGAATAACGTCCAAACCAGGTTCATCAAACAAAATTTCGAAGAAAATCAATTTTTCGAGAACTATTTCTTCACCGTCAATGGCAGATCGAAAAATTGCAGAAATTCTTCAATCCATTTCACGCTCGGCTCTGATACCAATTGTTTTTTCCAATTTCATCCAACAATCATACAAAATAAATAGAGTAGAGAAGAAATAGCTTTGATTCAATACCAAGATTGATGGAAAAATACAGAACAGAGTATCGAATACAAGAACTTAGGCTCTCTCTCTTACTAGAATAATACGTGTGTTAATGTGCTTGTACGGCTTAGAATTTCTCTTAAGTTAGTCTCCTTTTTTACATAAGGATGTCTAACTTAAGTCTTACAAGAGGGCTAATGGGATAAAATACATTTGTGACCCATATTACACTTTAATTTATAACTACACAAATACAAAGATATCTATTAACTAGATTGGACACCATAAAATATTTCCAATGAGACTAATTAAATTACAATTGAATTAACTTTTTTTCCTTACCAATTTATTATAGAATTTTATTAATCCGCATAAAATAAGTATAGTGTATTTCGTAATACATTACTTTTTTACGTTTTTTTTTCTTCAACCGAAAATAACTATCGTTTTTTGTGTGTTATAATTTTTTTTTTTCATTTATACACTTTTTTTCTGAAATATTTTTCACATTCATACACTTTTCTCTATAATATATTTCTGATCTTTTTATATGTTAGTGTTTTTAAGGCATTATTATATTTTGAGGACTAGCTATTTTAGGCTTATTGTTATTTTTTGTCCTATTATTTATTTACATATATGTGGAATATTTCCTTTCTTTATAATTGATAGGCAAATAAGCATATTAATACTCTTTGGCATCTCTCGGTTGTACACGTGATTCTACATTGAATAGAAAAGAATAATTTGCTCCTAGTTTAAACTTATAGCACATTAAGTATGTTTATTTCGATTTAAATTTTATAAAACATGAGATTACATTTTTCATGTTTGAATTATGTTTATAGATAATTTCTGAAGTTCATCTTCTTGTGTCTGACTTACTGATTTCTATGTGATAATTATATTTCGGCTTGCCTCAACAAGTTACATTTTGCATACACCTAAGTTACATTTTCTCACGTGTGCTACTGTTCACCCATGTTTTAGACTTTTAGCTGTGGGAGAACCATGCTCACCATGGACTGCTCCCACGGTATAACAACTGCTATTGAAGAATGTTTAAACTACTCAAGGTCTTATTTTTAGAAAATGGATGAGTTTTAGTCCTATTAAGGTAAATTTCTCTTAAAAAAGACAGCAGGCCTGTAAGTTTAAAACCTTAGCTTGTAAAGTGTTTAATCAAGAGTTTTGGTTGGATCCCTCACACGTTCGCATTTTTCCTCCACAATGATCGGAAAAATAGGATTTGATAAACTTCCTCTTAAATAAATTATGAACTCCAACTTTAATTGTGCTTGAGTTTTCTTTGACTTTTTTGCGAAACAATTTCATCAATATTCCCACACCGAAAGCGTCAAACAACTCACCAGATTATATAACTAATTTCAAACTAAAGTTATCAAAACGTCTTGATTTAGAGGTTGTGTCAAGTTTGAATGGATAAGGTATGCGAGTTCATGGAGACAGAACAATTTTATTGTCTATTGATGTCTTTAGACAGTGAAAGTGTTCTGTCTCCATGAACTTGCGTGCCTCATCCATTCAATTTTTTTTAAATAAAGACATGATTTATCCTTCACCAGTTTTCGTGTGTGGCATGAAAGTTAGGTATTCGTTTCATTTGTTAGTATATATGTCCTAATAAAAATTATCGTAGAGTATATGTACTTGCTCACATTCAGTTTTATATATTTGATATACAGGGTATTACACATTTATGATTAAGCATTTCGATTATCAATGTTTTATTCATGATTGTGTTCCTTTGGACCTATGTTATATTCTAGTCAAGATAATCCGAATTTTATTAAAAATTCCATATTAAATATACAAAATTATGATAATGTAAAATAGCAATTAAAATAATTAATAAAATTATCGACTAAATTATGTTAAAATAATTACAACTAAGAATTTTTTATATTCCATATTCTAAATTTGGAAATTGAAAATTAATTTAGTAATTCAAAAATTGAAAATTAATTAAATTTTAATAATTCGACTTTTTTAACATTATTTAGTGGAAAATTATAATAATTCGAATTGTAATAAACATGTAACACGAATTTATTTATAAAATTTAAAATATAAGTAGAAAATACACAATTTTTGTATTACATTTAACAACTAACATTATAGATAAACAAACAAACACAAATTTATTCATCATCGTCAAAGCTTTAATCAAGAGGCCTAGCCCACAACTTTTTAATTTTCTTTTCAGCTTCTGCGTTTATTGGTTCCATATACTCTGAACATTCTTGCGCACGAAAAAGTCTCCTACACAAGACTTTTCTGCTTTTGACGCTGCTTGAGTCTGATGCACCATCTTCAATGCTGCCAAAGCTTTCAAGAGGTCTATGCATCAGCTCACGGATTTTCTGCACTACTTCTGCATTTACGGGCCTCATCATCTGTGTAACTTGTTTCCGTCGTTGTAGACTTCTACACATCAACTTCCAGTCATCTGGTTCTGGATTAGTCGTATTTTTTGCATTTAAAAAGAGGGTCGGACAACACTTATATATACACGGATTTTTCACGGATTTTTCATGGATTTTTCACGGATTGGGCCGTGACAAATTCGAATTTATTCCTCTCTCCGACGGACTGCCTGACGGTTGATCCTTGGAATGTAAACATTTTTACTTTCAGATATTCCAGAAAGAGATTTTTCTTCCCCTGCAAACACAGACTCAGACTCACTTGCTGGAGGAAAAAGTCATACATAGTCATCAGACAAAGGACTTTCCCTCGGCTTATAACTATCAAAAAGTGTTCCTTTCGAAATTGCTAACTTGGAGATTGTTAAACTTCGAGATTGCTATCTTCGAGATTGCTAAACTTCAAGATTACTAAACTTCGAGATTGCTAAACTTCGAGATTGCTAACTTCAAGATTGGTGAACTTCGAGGAACATGTCTTCTTCGCAAAACCTGCGAAAAATCTCAAAACTTCCAAATTTCAAAAATCCCAAAAACGGAAATTCATCCTTGTTTATCTCAAAAGTTGATCGAAAACATCCAGCAAACGCAGAATAACGTCCAAACCAGGTTCATCAAACAAAAAATCGCAGAAAATGAATTTTTTGAGAACTATTTCTTCACCGTCAATGGCAGATCGAAAAATTGCATAAATTCTTCAATCGATTTCACGCTCGGCTCTGATACCAATTATTTTTTCCAATTTCATCCAACAATCATACAAAATAAATAGAGTAGAGAAGAAATAACTTTGATTCAATACCAAGATTGATGGAAATATATAGAACAGAGTATCGAATACAAGAACTTAGGCTCTCTCTCTTACTAGAATAATATGTGCGTTAATGTGCGTGTAAAGCTTAGGATTTCTCTTATGTTAGCCTCCTTTTATACATAAAGATGTCTAACTTAAGGCTTACAAGAGGGCTAATGGGCTAAAATACATTTGTGGCCCATATTACACTTTAATTAATAACTACACAAATACAAAGATATTTATTAACTAGACTGGACACCATAAAATATTCCCAACGGGACTCATTAAATTAAAATTGAATTAACTTTTTTTCTTTACCAATTTATTATAGAATTTTATTAATCCGCATAAAATAAGTATAATGTATTTCGTAATCATAAATTGCTTTTTTACTTTTTTTTTTCTTCAACCGAAATAACTGTCGTTTTTTTGTGTGTTATATTTTTTTTCATTTATACACTTTTTATCTGAAATATTTTTCATATCCATACACATTTCTCTATAATATATTTCTGATCTTTTTTTATGTTAGTGTTTTTAAGGCATTATTATATTTTGAGGACTAGCTAATTTTAGGCTTATTGTGATTTTTTGTCCTATCATTTATTTACATTTATGTGGAATATTTCCATTCCTTATAATTGATAGGCAAATAAGCATATTAATATTCCTTGGCATCTCTCGGTTGTACACATGATTCTACATTGAATATAAAAGAATATCTTGCTCCTATTTTAAACTTATAGCACATTAAAATTATAAAACATGAGATTACATTTTTCATGTGTGAATTATGTTTATAGATAATTTCTTAAGTTACATCTTAACTTACATATTTCTATGCGCTAGTTATATTTGGGTTTGCCTCAAAAAGTTACATTTTGCATACACCTTTGTTATATTTCGATTTGCCTCACGCGTACTACTGTTCACACGTGTTTTAGACTTTAGCTATGGGAGCACCATGCTCACCATGGACTGCTCCCACGGTATAACAACTGCTATTGAAGAATGTTTAAACTACTTAAGGTCTTATTTTTAGAAAATGGACGAGTTTTAGTCCTATTAAGGAAAATTTCCCTTAAAAATTACAGCAAGCGCGTAAGTTTAAAACCTTGTAAAGTGTTTAATCAAGAGTTTTGGTTGGATCCCTCACACATTCGTGTTTTTCCTACACTATGATCGGAAAAATAGGATTTGGTAAACTTCCTCTTAAATAAATTATAAACTCCAACTTTAATTGTGCTTGAGTTTTCTTTGACTTTGTTGCAAAACTAATTCCATCAATATTCCCACACCGAAAGCGTCAAATAACTCACAAGATTATATAACTAATTTCAAACTAAAGTTATCAAAACGTCTTGATTTAGAGGTTGTGTCAAGTTTGAGTGGATAAGGTATGCAAGTTCATGGAGACAGAACAGTTTTACTATCTAATGATGTCATTTGACAGTGAAAGTGTTCTGTCTCCATGAACTTGCGTGCCTCATCCATTCAATTTTTTTTAAATAAAGACATGATTTATCCTTCACTAGTTTTCGTGCGCGGCATGAAAGTTAAATTATCGTAGAGATATATGTGTTTGCTCACATTCAGTTTTATATATTTGATATATATGGTATTACAAATTTATGATTAAGTATTTCAATTGTCAATGTTTTATTCATGATTGTGTTCCTTTGGACCTATAATACATTTTAGTCAAGATAATCTGAATTTTATTAAAAATTCTATATTTAATATACAATTATGATAATGTAAAATAGTGATTAATTAATAAAATTGTCGACTAAATTATGTTAAAATAATTACAACTACGAATTTTCTATATTCCATATTCTAAATTCGGAAATTGAAAATTAATTTAATCATTCAAAAATTGAAAATTAATTAAATTTTAATAATTCGAGTTTTTTAACATTATTTAGTCGAAAATTTTAATAATTCGAATTTTAATAAACAAGTAACACGAATTTTTTTATTAAATTTAAAATAAAAGTAGAAAACACACAATTTTTTATGTGTGAGATATGCCCAGATTTCAACAGTCGAATAATCTAATAATATTGAAAAGAATTTAAAACAGTAGAAGAGAAATTTCACCAATAACGTATACCGTGTATATAGAATGATGTATCCATGAAGAATAATTACACAATACTCGAACGATTAAGCTTGAGAGAGAAATTCTAGTCTACTGGCTCTACAGAGAGTAATATGCGGAATAGAATGTGTAGAGACTTCGAGCTGATTTCGACCAACCCCTTCTGAATTTATAGGGAGTAGTTCGGCCAGCCCTATTACAATTAGGAAACAACAGCTTTAGGCGTGTGTGCTTATTAGATCCAGATTAAATGGGTCTAATTCTCTCTCAGCTAATCTAATTAAAATACAAAGACTCATTAATTAAATTACAATTAATTTGAACACAATAAAATAATATTCTAACATTCTCCCCCTTTGTGTTCAAATGTCGATGGAGCGTGGATTATTTCTGAGTCTTGCACAATGACTTCCGATAGCCTAGGATGACTTCATACTATCTGAGGGTACTTCTGAAATCAAGTCTAACTCCTACAGCTTCGTAAAAATCTGCAATAAGAGCAATCTGTACTGGGTCATCTGGATTTTCAGAATTTTGTAGCTTGAGTGCAGCTTCTCCCAGATGGTCTTCTATGATTCTCAGTGTACCATCGCAATACTTGTGAATTTCGTTCATGAGTAGGACTCGCTTGATGCCTTTGTAGTCTTTGTAGATCAGTCCTATCTTTGGTTGTGTGACGATGGTGCCTTCTTCAAAATTCTCGACCCAGGGAGCTGTATTTCTTGGTGCAGACATGTTCACTTTCGGAAAGTTATTTTCTATGGCCATTTGCAGATCGAAGAGTGAATAGTATTTGACTTGTCTCATCATGAATCTCTTGAGTGCATTAAGGCCTAGATCTTTGTCTTTCTGAGATAGATATGAGAAGTCGACAAATGTATACTCGTAGAATAATTGGATCAGATCAGTAGACGTCAAGTTGTACAGATCATCTTCAAATGCTCTTTGAATCATGCCATTCTGTCGTTCAAACTCATAGATTGGGTAGTATGTGCTTCTTCCAATATGATGCATCTCTATGGCTCGAATAGCTATGATCATTGAATCAGAATGCTTGACTAATCTCTTCCTGTGTCCATAACGATCATTCTGATCAGCTGACATGTTCTGTAGCATCCCAATGTGTCCAGAAGCATCAGTTCCTTTCAAATGTTCAAGTCCTCGTAGCTCAAGCTCGTCAATGTTCTTGATTCCTTTCTCACTTCTCCAAATTCGTGGTCTCAGATCTTCTTGGTATGGTACAATAATCTTGACATTCTCCCAAGATGTTTCAAATTTGTCTTCAATCTTGCTTTCAACTGGATGTGTCTTGATCAGATCCTTGACAATGTGAAAATCAGGAAGTGGATCGTCGTAGAATTCTCCTTGATCTAGTTCTTCAGAATGTAGTCCAATTAACTTTTCAACAACTGTCTTCTTGACTTCTCGTATGAAATTCAGTTTCTCAAGAGCTTCTTCATTGTTTAGCTTTTGGAGTTCGTCCTTCTCATTATCTTCTATCCATTCGAGTAGTACCAGATCAGCAGCTTTTTCTTTGAGATCTTTTTCTTTTCTCTTTGAAACTCTTTTCCTTGGTGATGATGGTAGATCAGTTGGAATTGGGATAGAAGTGTTCTGAGAAGAATATGTAGCTCTCTCAGCATGTGGGACCTGTGTATCATTCGGGACAAAATCGTAGCAGAGGGTAACATAACACCGGAGTCACAAAGACTTACCGTTTTCATCATACTAGAGACTAGCTCGTTCTGATGGCCTGAAGACAATGGTGATTCATATGTTGCATTGTCAGGACTTCCTTCCAATCCTTGGTCAACATCCATGAAGGATGAGCCTATAGAAGTTCTCGAGAGGACACAAAGTCCTGGCTCAGTGTTAATGGGCTCGGAAGGGTGATAAACGGTTAAGGCTAGTGAGTCGTTGGGTGTGGTAGAAGTTGAGGGTTTAGGCTGAGAAGATATAGATGGTTCAGATCTAGTGGAGGACGGAATGATGGATTGAGATGTGGTTTGCTCACAAGCACGTTGCCTTTTCTCCCCCTCATGATGATCTGAATCATCGGTGTCATCATGTTTACGCTTAGGCAAGCGTTCTTGATCACGGCATGTAGTAGTAGGGATGCATGGAGGGGTGAGGGCTATGATGTTTCGTACTTGAATGAGGTGAGGTGGGAGGATGGGTTCGGATAGGAGTCTATCAAGAAAATACTCAGATAAATCAAGAATGTTCATGTGTTTTGCATCAGGGTTTGAGGTAGATGGTGTGGATATGATGGAGGTGGGTGAGATGGTGGATGGAAGAGTTCCTATGGAGGAAGTTGGGTGTGATCCTTGGTCTGCTACGCCTGTTGGGACTACAGGACGTAGGTCTTGTAAAAGTGAAAGCTTGAAGGCTAGAAGTTCAGACCGTAGATCCTCCCTAGTTAAACTAGCAAAGGAAGAAAAACCTGACCTAAAAGAAGTATCAGTTCTCACAGCATCACTAAGAATAGTGGTGCCATGGCCAGCTGGGGAGATCAGTGTGGCAGGACTTCCAACCATCATTGATGTTCTCTGGTTGTAAAGACATGAGATAATGAGCATGTATCAGTGTGTGCAGAAGTAGAAGGTTGTGCCCTAGAAAATGATAAAAATTCTGGGAATGTGGACACATGACCTAACGTGCATTGGGTAGCAGTGTGGGGCGGTTCACTGATGGGTTCCCCTTGTGGGATTGAAACAACCATCTATTGAGAGACAGTTGAGTGGTCTAGGCTTGGCTCATTTTGCGCTATTGAACTCAATGTAGCGACTTCTACTCGGGAACCGACAACGTCAGAACCTGTACCTATGGCCTGAGTTCGAATTATTTCAGTGACTGGTGGTGATGTAACAATTAAAGCATTAGAGGAGGAGACATCAGCTTTCTTGGACTGAGTCTCACCTGCCCTCTTTTTCGGTTTAGTCACTCTTGGACCCTTACTTCCACTCGGCTTTGAAGTCCCTTGGGTAGACATAGTGAGGTTTGACTGCGTCGTAGGGATGGAAGAGATACTAACCTTATATTCAGCAATGTGAGGATCATTTGGAGCAGCAAGGTTGAGTAGTGCCTCTGGAATAGGCATTGGTTGCATTTGAACTTTGTCCTGAGTGTTCTTTAGATACTTCATCATCGGAAGTTCAAGCAACTCTTCATTTGGTCGTCTTGGAATGTTGGAGTCCTCCTTCATGAAATGATCAATTAGAATTGAGAACCAACGTACATATGGGATGTACTTGGTCTTGCTGTTGGATCTCCGTATTTTGAGTTGTTCGAGAAGCTCCATCCAGATCAGTTGGGCCCAATCATAATTCTTTGAAAATATCACTCCATGGACCAGCTTGACAAAGTGAATATTACAACGATCATGACCAGATTGTTTCGGCGACAGACACTTATTTAGTATGTAGAAAAGGGTTCTCCATGGTCGGGGCAGAAGGTTGCCGTAGAATTCAGAAAATTGGATCAAAGGAGATGGGTGGCCAACCTTCAGAATGTTGGTGAGTAGGTCCTTATCAGCGGGAAATGGGTCAAAGGATTGGGTTATGGGTAGATGGAGGAGGGTGTGAAGGGTATCATGGGTGATTTGAACAGTAGTGTTGGCTATTTGGGCTTGAAAGGTGGGGTAGAGTTCTCTGTATTGGTGAAGGTGCCCCAGAATTGTCGTAAGTAGATCTTGGGCACTTTGGCAGATATGATGTGAGCTTGCCATAGAGGGTGCCCTTTGAGAATGGAGACCACCACTTTGTCTTGGCATTTGAATGTAGTGGGGTCTATCAAAAAGTTGTTGTCCTTTATATCGATCCAACTTTCCCTGGGATACACTTCTTCCTCATTGATGAGTGCCATTATGCCTGTAGTGTACAGATTAAAGCAATTGAGATTAGAAATATGGTTTTGGGCTTGTTTTCTCGGGCTTAAAGGTTTTGGGCCTGTGAGTTTTGGAATGATTTGGGCTTTAAAGATTTCGGGTCTTAGGAATTTGGAAGGATGGATCTCGGGGTCTAGTGTAAGTAGGATTTCGGAAGGTAGAATTTCGGTACCCCGGTTTTAAGAATTCGAAAGGGTGATTTAGGAGGGTCCACTTGGAGGATTTCGGTTTAGGATTTTGGATGGTTGAGGTTTAAAAGATTTCGGGAGCCCGTTTTGAAAGATTTCGAAAGGCTAGAATTCGGGCTCAGGATCTTAGGTAGGAAGTACAGAATTCGGGTTGGAGTTTTGGCTATGGAGATTTCGGGGGCATGTTAGATTTAGATTTCAGAAAGGCAAATCTCGGGAAGTTGAATACGGCTGGGGTAGATTTCCGAGATTGTATTTCGGTTCAGATTTCGAATTGTATTTCGGCTTTGAGGATTTGTAAAGTTTGAAGCTGTATGGCTATGGTGGTTTGAGAAGTTGTGGATTTCTGGTGAGGGCTCAATCAGTGACGGCTCGAACGGCGACGAGGGGGGATTTCCGGAGGTTATGGACGGAGCTCCTCGTCGTTGTTCCCAGGCGTGTACCTGCAATTTCACACACATGTACACATGCAAACAAATCCAAGAAAAGCAATAACAACCTGGTGAAGACGATGAAAGACGGACGAAGAAGAGAAGATGGATGAGTGCTTTTGAGTGCTTAAGGATTTCGAGAAAGTGGAGAGGAAGAGAATAAGAAAAATCTAACTGTTTCTTTCTTAAATACCCGCGGAAAAGAAAAAATAAAATCTTTTTGGCTTTTTCTTATTTATGGAAACTGACAAAAATTAACTGACTAAAAATCCTAGACTGACTCAAATAATTGAATTTTTTTTTGTGATTTTCTATTTTAAGAAAAAATTGCAGATACTAAAAGAAATTAAATTACTCCCCCTCAATTGTAGCACTCAGACCAGACTATTTTTGCTCCCCCTTAATGATTGCACATTTTAGGGAAACAGACTGACAGACCAAGAAACTGACTCAATAAAATTAAAAACTACCACGACAAAACAAAAAAAATAAAACAAAAAGATGAAAAAAAACTCCCCCTATACTTGTGCATGATTCAAAATTCCAAATTCAGCAGTCCCAGTTTAGAGACCAGTAACTGAAATCTTTTCTCGTCCAGAGCTTTTGTGAATAGATCAGCCAATTGCAGCACAGTGCACACAAAGTATAGGTCTACATGACCTTTTTCAATATGATCTTTGATGAAGTGGAATCTCAGGTCAATGTGCTTAGTGCGAGAATGATGAACTGGGTTGCATGAGATAGCAATCACACTTTTTGAGTCACTGTATATCGGAATGTGATCAAAGTAGAATCCAAAGTCGCATAGTTGAGTCCTCATCCATAGTACTTGTGAACAACAACTAGCAGCTGCAACATATTCAGCCTCTGCCGTAGATGTAGACACACAATTTTGCTTCTTTGAGGACCAACAAACCAGCTTTTCTCCAAGAAATTGAGCACTACCAGAAGTACTCTTTCTATCCATTTTACATCCAGCGAAATCTGCATCAGTGAATGCTATCAGATCAAATGCAGTCTCCTTAGGATACCAGAGTCCTAGATTAGGAGTTCCTTTCAGATAACGAAGAATCCTTTTTACAGCATGTAGATGGGATTCCTTTGGATTTGCTTGAAAGCGAGCACAGAGACAAGTAGCGAACATAATATCAGGTCGACTTGGTGTCAGATACAGCAACAAACCAATTATTCCCCTATGAGAGGTAACATCAACAGGCTTTCCCGATGGATCAATATCAAGTTTACAGGCAGGAGTCATCGGGGTTTTCACATGGGTGCTGTTCTCTTGACCGTATCTCTTTAGCAAATCATGAATGTACTTGGACAGATGAATGAAAATTCCGTCAGGCAATTGTTTAATTTGTAGTCCAAGAAAGAAATTCATTTCGCCCATCATGCTCATTTCGAACTTGATTTGCATCAGACTTCCAAATGCAGAGCATAGTGCTGGATCAGTGGAACCAAAAATGATGTCGTCAACATAGATCTGAACCAAGATGATGTCAGACCCATGATGTTTGATAAAGAGAGTAGTATCAATTGTTCCTTTTGAAAAACCAGAATCAACCAGGAAATCAGACAGTTCCTCATACCAAGCTCTCGGGGCTTGTTTGAGTCCATACAAAGCTTTATCCAGACGATAAACGTGATCTAGATATTTCTTACTGATGAAGCCTTCTGGTTGATCCACATAAACTTCTTCTTTCAAGATCCCGTTCAAGAATGTTGTTTTGACGTCCATTTGATAGATGGTGAAGTTCTTGTGTGCAGCATAAGCCATGAACAGTCGAATGGCTTCAATGCGTGCTACTGGAGCGAACGTCTCATTGTAATCAATACCTTCTTGTTTATTGTACCCTTTCGCAACTAATCGGTCCTTGTTGCGAATCACAATCCCATCTTCATCCTTCTTGTTCTTGAATATCCACTTAGTGCCTATGATTGATTTTCTAGGGGGACGAGGCACAAGTGACCAGACTTTCAGTCTCTCAAACTGATTGATCTCTTCTTGCATGGCGATTATCCAATCAGGATCAGCTAACGCTTCAGCGACATGAGTAGGCTCAGTTTGACTAAGAAAACAAGAAAACAAACATTCATTTTCGGTAGCAGATCATGTGCATACTCCACTTGAAGGATTTCCAAGTATGAGATCAGGTGGATGAGCACGTGTCCATTTTCTAACATGAGGGAGTGGTTGAGCATTATTGTTTGGTTGCTGATCAACATAAGGGTTATCAGCATGAGGAACAGATGAGGATGTAGGATCAGTGGGCGGAGGTGATGAAGTTTCAATTTCAGCTGTGGTTGCAGAAGATGATGGAATTGATGCGGGGGTAGGAGTTGCAGATGTAGATGTAGTAGTGGGTGGAGGAGATGGATCATGTGATTGTGGATTCTCGTAAATTTGGTCAAATAGATGATCGAGATCCACTGAGTCGGAATCAGGTGAGGGGGATGAGGCGGGTAGTTGTGCTAGAACACCAGTGATATCGAGTTCTGAACTGATGTGTCCAGAAGCCTGTTCTTCCTTCTCATCAAAGGTCATATTGATGCTTTCAATGACCTTCTTTTTGTCTCTGATGTACACTCTGTAAGCTTTGGATGACGAAGAATAGCCAATGAACAAGCTTTCCATTGTTTTTGGATCGAACTTACCTCGTTCTTCCCTATCATTCATGATGAAGCAGTTGCATCCAAACACCCTTAAAAAAGAAACATTGGGAATTCGACGGTTGATCAGCTCATATGGAGTCTTTCCAAACCTTTTGTGAACAGAGGTCCTGTTCTGAGTGAAGCAAGCAGTGTTGATAGCTTCAGCCCAGAGAGAATGTGGAAGTTTGGAATGGATCAACATTGTTCTTGCAGCTTCAACAAGAGTTCTGTTCTCTCTTTCAACCACCTCATTCTGCTGTGGAGTCTTTGCTGCAGAGAATTGTTGAATGATGCCTTGAGTCTCATAGAATTCACTGAGTTTTTGATTCTTGAACTCAGTGCTGTTGTCAGATCGTATGAAGAGAATTGTTTCCTGTAGAAGATTTTATGTTGTTCGGATGAAGGTGATGATGATGTTAGCTGTCTCGTCTTTGGAACGAAGAAACCGGATCCATGAGTATCACGAATAGTCATCTATTATCACTAGTACATACTTCTTCCCACTGATACTTTGTGTACGCATGGGCCCACAAAGATCCATGTAAAGCAATTCAAGAGGACATGAAGTAGATGCTGTCATTTTCGCCTAGTGAGAAGCTCTTTTCATTTTTCCAAGTGCGCAAGAATCGCACATATGTTCACATTTTCTTTGCAATGCAGGTAGACCAGTGACAAGCCTCTTTGATGACAATGTGTGCAGATCATGGTAGTTCAGATGAGACATCCTCTTATGCCACAGTTGATTTAGTTCAGAGGACGCCCTTGACAGTAGACAGACATTTGTATTGGGAAACACTGTTTTCAGCACAATGGTGTAGAGACCAGATTTACGTCTACACCTCAGAATGGTGTCACCTTGTTCATCCTTCACACAACACTTGTTAGCCCGGAATATGACTTTCATGCCCTTGTCACAGAATTGTCCTATGCTAAACAAGTTGTGTGTCAACCCGACAACATAGGAGACGTCTTTAATAGTGACCCTACAGTTGCAGATATCTCCAAATCCAAGAATAGGAGCAGAGTCACTGTTTCCAATTCTAACTTTCCCACCAAACTTGTCAACGTAGTTGTTCAACAGCTCTTTCTTCCCAGTCATGTGTGTGGAGCAACCTGAATCTAAGTACCACACATGACTGACCTGCAAAATTAAGCAGCCTTAGGTACCCATTTAAGGACGGGTCCATCCTTTTTATGTGAAGAAAGAATTGAATCAGTTTTAATTGGATCACTTTTAGGAACCCAGACTTGCTTGACTTTATGAAATTTATTTGAATAGTTCTGGAATTGTGAGTGGGATGCTTCAGAATTAGTGAAAACTTTCTCTTTTTCCAATCTTTTGAGATGTTTAACAGAATACACCTTGAGAGGATAATTCAGACATTTACCAATCACAGAAGAGAAAGTAATACAATCATTATTAGCATTCACATCACACACATCATGTTTTAAAAAAGGAGAAGGATTAAATTGATCACGCTTAGAACAGTCACTTGAAATAGGATCCACAGAGCTAGAGTGAGAAGAGGGATGCTTTGGAGAACTAAAAGAAGCAGAAATAATGGAACTAGATGGAGAATGAGAACGAAAACAATTTCTAAATCTATTACAAGACTTTTCCATAAAAGTAAGGATTTTAGAAATCTTCTTTGTCTGCTCAGGTCTTGTAACCTCGCTTTACTTCTTCTTTGGAACCCAGGTCATCCTTCCTGCATTGGATTTTGAGAAAACTTTTCCTGTTTGTGGAGCAGAAAATAAGTTCCTTTTCTTTTCAAAATTGTTTTTCTTTGCATGAACATAAGAAAAGGATGTCTTAGAAGATTTTGAGCTTTGAGATGATCCATCAGACAATTCAGAAATTTTCTTTAAAAGATTTTCTTTTTCAAGTTTAAAATTTTCACGTTCCTCTTCAAAAGATGAGTGAAGATCAGCTAATTTCTTAATTAGAGGAGGAACGTAGGGTTCAGAAACTTTTGAGGTTGAGGCTTCTTCCTCACTGGACATGTTATGATTCTCAGGAGGAGAATGGGTAAGATAGTCATTTGACAAAGGAATTTCTCTAGTGGCATAGCTGTTATTGAGAGCAGTATAATCATAACTAATCTCAGCTTTAGCCCTATTTTTCCTTTTCTCATCTTCTTTCTCAATAGTTTCAGAAGCACTAGTGAATTTCATAAGTTTGGTTAACCCTAATTTCATGTATCTTATGTCGTAAAGCTGAATGCAATCGACCTTTTTCAAATTTTCAGGATTCCGAAAGCCTAATCCTTCTCTAGGGTTGTAAAACTGAGTATCCTTGATTTTACTATTCAAAAGATGAATTGTCTGTTCAGTTTGACCATTTTTTGCTAGGGTATCCTCTAACTCCTTTATCTTAGAGTAAAGTTGACCTCGTTCTTTGTTAATCAGATCATAGCGAATGACAGCTTCAGAACGTTGTCGTTTATTCTCATCGCGTTCCTTAGTTTGCTTAAGCTTAGTTACTTCTGACTCTAACTGAGAAACTCTATCACGTGAATCTTTTAAGCGAGCAGTTTCAAATGCTCCTTCCAACACTTGTTTTTCCAGAACTTTTTAGTTATTAGCAAGTCTGTCTTCAAGTTCCTTTATTTTGTTTTTCTCTCTTTTAAGAGAAGTGATTAACTCTTTCATCTTGACATTTTGTTGAGAAATTAATGATTTTAAGTTACTTACCTCATTCTCAGCAGATGTAGCAACATTGTCTTCTTCTTCACAGTCATCACTTTCTGTTCCAGATTCAGTTACCCTTGCCATCAGTGCCAAATTCTCTGGCTCACTATCTTCAAAATCTTCGAGCCAGCTATCATGTTCAGCCATCAGGACAACTCCTTGCTCCTTTTGTTTAGAAAGTTGAGCCTTCTGCATATAGTAATTGAAGTCACTGGGTTTTCACATTTGAAACACTTCATTGAGTCACTGCTGACAGCCTTATCAGATGGTCTGCTGACTCTTTCAGAGTAGTTTGAGGAAGAAGTTCTTTGTTTGTTGTTTGTTGCAGGATTTCTCAATTTGGTGAACTTCTTGTTTATTTTCCTCGTCATGTTTGTTAGCAAAGCCAACTCTTTCTTTAGATCATTAATCTCCGGGTCAGAATCAGACATATTCTTCTGTTCATCGGATGAGTCATCTTCAAAGGTAATTTTAGGGGCCTTATCTTTCTTCTTTTTCTCAGATGTAAGGAGAGCAAGTGTGTCAACAATTTTCTTACCTTTTGAAGAATTGACTTTTTCATGAATATCCTCAGAGAATTCACCTAGGCAGTCATAGAGGTTATGGATGGTCTGCTCATCTAGGTCTTTGTTTTGTCTGATTCGTTTGGCTGTTTTCTTCCATTCGGGCTTCAGAGACCTCAGGAAGCGAAGGTTAACTTCCATATTGGTTTTGTGGATATTGATTTTCTTCATCTCATTCAGGACCATGAGAAACCGTTGATAGGTGTCCTCCAGCTCTTCATCAGGTCTGGCAGCAAAGGAGTCATAAGTGGTCAGGGTGTGTGCTCGTTTGGACTTGATTCCAACATCAGTGCCTTGCATGATTTGATGAATTTCATCCCACAAATCCTTAGCAGTGGTAAGGCTATCAATTTGCATAAACAAGTCATTGGGAATGGCTTGTAACAGGTAAGTGGCAGCAAGTAGATCAGCCTTTGCTCTCAGCTTCTCGGGTTCAGTGTAATCATCTTCAGATTTCAGTGCTTTACCTGCAGGTGTGGGAGAATTATTTGTGTCGATAGATGGAACATCAACCCAAACTTCGAGTGGTCCTTTATTAAGAGAGTCAAGAATATTCTTTCCGTTGTCTCGGCTTCGAATGAAATTGAGGAAACGGACTTTCTAGACTGCAAATTCTCCTCTCCTAAGCAGAGGAGGTCTTGAATAACTTCCAAGTGTGTAGCTTCCATGACTGTTGTTTGATCTTAAGGCGAGAACTGTTCAGAAGAAATAAGATTTTGGTACTGCTTTAAAAGGATTTCGGATCTTTATTTCGGAAGAAGATTTCGAGTGCGTCCAAAATTAGGAATTCGGATGTATGAATTTCGGTTATCCGAAATTAGGATTTCAGATAGGCTGATTTCGGATGTCCGAAATTGTGAATTCGGAAGGCCTGATTTTGATCGTCCGAAATTACAAATTCGGAAGGCTGATTTCGATCGCCTGAAATTACAAATTCGGAGAAGATTTCGATCGTTCGAAATTACAAATTCGGAGAATATTTCAGATGGCCTGCGAAGATAAGATTTCGAAACTTCGAAATCTCAAGATTTCGGATGAGCGAATCCCTGATGATCTCGCATGAGCGAAAATTAGGTAGCTTGATGTTTACTGGGATACTTCTTCAGTAGCTTTCCAAGTTCCAGTTGCCTTCTAAAACAGTAAGTTTCCAAGAACAAATGTAACAATTAATCTGACCAAAAATTATGATTTTGATCAAATTAATTCCATAAAAATTCAAGGAATCTCAAGAATAGAATTGCGCCGAGGCTCTGATACCAATTGTGTGAGATATGCCCAGATTTCAACAGTCGAATAATCTAATAATATTGAAAAGAATTTAAAACAGTAGAAGAGAAATTTCACCAATAACGTATACTGTGTATATAGAATGATGTATCCATGAAGAACAATTACACAGTATTCGAACGATTAAACTTGAGAGATAAATTATAGTCTACTGGCTCTACAGAGAATAATATGCGGAATAGAATGTGTAGAGACTTCGAGCTGATTTCGACCAACCCCTTCTGAATTTATAGGGAGTAGTTCGGCCAACCCTATTACAATTAGGAAACAACAACTTTAGGCGTGTGAGCTTATTAGAGCCAGATTAAATGGGCCTTATTCTCTCTCAGCTAATCTAATTAAAATACAAAGACTCATTAATTAAATTACAATTAATTTGAACACAATAAAATAATATTCTAACATTTTATTACATTAAAAAACTAACATTATTGATAAACAAACAAACACAACTTTATTCATCATCATCAAAGCTTTCATCAAGAGGCCTAGCCCACGGCTCGTTAATTTTCTTTTGAGCTTATGCGTTTATTGGTTCCATATACTCTGAACATTCTTGCGCACGAATAAGTCTCCTACACAAGTCTTTTCCGTTTTTTACGTTGTTTGGGTCTGATTCATCATCTTCAATGCTGCCAAAGCTTTCAAGAGGTCTATCCATCAACTCACGGATTTTCTGCATTTCGTTGTAGACTTCTACACATCAACTTCCAGTCAATTGGTTCTGGATTAGTTGTATTTTTTGCATTTTAAAACAGGGCCGGACAACACTTATATATACATGAATTTGTCACGGATTGGGCCGTGACAAATTCGAATTTATTCGTCTCTCCGACGGACTGCCCGACGGATGATCCTTGGAATATAAACATTGTTACTTTCGGATTTTTCAGAAACCGATTTTTCTTCCCCTGCAGACACAGACTCAGACTCACTTGCTGCAGGAAAAAGTGATACATAGTTATCAAACAAAGGAATTTCCCTAGTCTTATAACTATCAAAAAGTGTTCCTTTCGAAATTGCTAACTTCGAGATTGTTAAAGTTCGAGATTGCTAACTTCGAGATTGCTAAACTTCGAGATTGCTAAACTTCGAGATTGCTGAACTTCGAGGAACCTGTCTTCTTCGCAAAACCTGCGAAAAATCTCAAAACTTCGAAATTTAAAAAAATCCCAAAAACGGAAATTCACCCATGTTTATCTCAAAAGTTGATCGAAAACATCCAGCAAACGCAGAATAACGTCCAAATCGGGTTCATCAAACAAAGAATCGAAGAAAATCAATTTTTTGAGAACTATTTCTTCACCGTCAATTACAGATCGAAAAATTGCATAAATTCGTCATCCAACAATCATACAAAATAAATAGAGTAGAGAAGAAATAGCTTTGATTCAATTCCAAGATTGATGGAAAAATACAGAACATAGTATCGAATACAAGAACTTAGGCTCTCTCTCTTATTAGAATAATACGTGCGTTAATGTGCTTGTACGGCTTAGGGTTTCTCTTAAGTTAGCCTCCTTTTATACATAAGGATGTCTAACTTAAGGCTTACAAGAGGGCTAATGGGATAAAATACATTTGTGGCCCATTTTACACTTTAATTAATAACTACACAAATACAAAGATATTTAACTAGATTGGACACCATAAAATATTCCCAACAGGACTAATTAAATTACAATTGAATTAACTTTTTTTTCTTTACCAATTGATTATAGAATTTTATTAATCCGCATAAAATAAGTATATATTTTCGTAATCATACATTTTTTTTTACTTTTTTTCTTCAACTGAAACAACTACCGTTTTTTGTGCTCTGAACATTATTGCGCACGAAAAAGTTTATTTGTTTCATATAATCTGAACATTCTTGCACAAGAAAAAGTCTCCTACACAGGTCTTTTCTGCTTTTTGACGCTGTTTGAGACTGATTTATCATCTTCAACAGCTCACGGATTTTCTGACCTACTTATGCATTTACGAGCCTCATCTGCTGTGTAACTTGTTTCAGTCGTTGTAGACTTCTACAAATCAACTTCCAGTCAATTGGTTCTGGATTAGTCATTTTTTTGCATTTAAAAAAGGGCCGGACAGCACTTATGTTTGAATATTATTTTATTGTGTTCAAATTAATTGTAATTTAATTAATGAGTCTTTGTATTTAATTAGATTAGCTGAGAGAGAATTAGGCATGATTTAGATGCTCTACATAGCCCACACGCACGACCCACTCTGTTTCCTAATTGTATTAGGCACTTCGAACATCTCTCCTATAAATACAAGTTGAGATGGCCGAAAACTGCTAAGCCCCGACACATTCTGTTTCCGCATATTATTCTCTGTAGAGCCAGTAGATTAGAAATTCTCTCTCAAGCTTATTCGTTCGAGTATCATGTATTGTTCTTCATGGATTCATCATTATATATACACGGTATACGTTATTGGTGAGATTTCTCTTTTACTGTTTAAATTCTTCCAATTATTATTAGGTTTTTCGACTATTGAAATCTGGGCATACATCAAACAACTTATATATACATGAATTTGTCACGGATTTGTCACGGATTGGGCCGTGACAAATTCGAATTTATTCCTCTCTCCGACGGACTGCCCGACGGATGATCCTTGGAATGTAAACATTGTTACTTTCGGATATTCCAGAAAGAGATTTTTCTTCCCCTGCAGACACAGACTCAGACTCACTTGCTGGAGGAAAAAGTGATACATAGTCATCAGACAAAGGAATTTCCCTAGTCTTCGCAAAAATCTCAAAACTTTGAAATTTAAAAAATCCGAAAAATGGAAATTCACCCTTGTTTATCTCAAAAGTTGATCGAAAACATCCAGCAAACGCAGAATAACGTCCAAACTAATAGTGTAGAATTAATTATTATTAATTATTAGGCAGTTTCGTAATTGTATTTGGAGACTTATTTCATTATATATATACAGTCAAGGCTACTAGTCTGGTTAAGCCTGTAAATTACTTTCACATGGTATCAAGAGCCTAGGTCTTTTCTCAAAAAAATTTCAAAAATCATGCCCAGACACTCCTCAATAGAATGATTTAGCTGAACGCAAACATAGACATCTTCTTGAGTTAGCTAGAACTATGTTGATTGATGCTGGTCTGCCAACTACATTTTTGGTTGAGGCTCTTTTGACTGCTACTTTCATTATTAATTGCCTACCTTCTACTAAATTTACTGGTTTTTCAGCATACCAAAAATTATTCCACCGGACCCCAGACTTCTCTTTTATGCGTGTATTTGGATGTGTTATCCCAAATTTTCTGCTACATCAACAAATAAGCTTTCCCCTCGTTCTACTCAGTGTGATTTTCTAGGATATGCGTCTGAATATAAGGGTTATCGTTGTCTTGATCCCCGAACAGGTAGAATTTATGTTAGTAGTCATGTCAGGTTTCATGAAAATATTTTTCAATATACTCAACTGGTGTCCCAATGGTCTTCTGAGTCCTCCACAATGCAAACATGTGCTCACACTTTCTCCATGACATCTCCACTATCATCCACTGCTACTAGACAGCCGCCAGATCTCCTCACCTACAGCTCCTGATTCACGGCTTTCGCCCATGCCCTGTGTGTGCCAGGTCACCTCTCCGGTTTCGGTATCCTCAGCTACCACGCCGGCTACCGCCAACAGTATCCCGTCGCCTGGGGCAGCTTCTCCGGTTGTTCCCAGCTCGCCGTTGCATTCTGTGTCGGATAGTTCATCGTCTGGCAACGATGATGACGGAACGGTACTGGCGTCCCATCCGTCCTTAGTCCAAAATATTCATCCCATGCAAACACGCTCCAAGTCAGGAATTTTTAAATAAAAAATTATTTTTAATTTAAACACTGAGGTTTTAATTCCCGACCCTACTTGTTTTTCTATGGCTAATAAGGATCTTAAATATAGAGCTGCAATGGCTGAAGAATTTAATGCACTTATTGCTAATAAAACATGGGAGTTAGTACCGTTTGATTCTGGTAAAAATGTGGTTGGGTCTATATGGATTTATAAAACTAAATATCGATCTGATGGATCTATTGAACGCCATAAAGCATGTCTGGTTGCTCAGGGATTTAAGCAGCAAACTGGAGTTGATTTTTCTGAAACATTTACTCCTGTTGTTAAACCCACCACTGTTCGCATTGTTTTTACTCTAGTTGTTTCCTTTAATTGGTCTATTCGTTAGTTGGATGTTAAAAATGCATTCTTACATGGTAATCTGACTGAAGAGGTCTACATGCGTCAACCACCCGGATTTATTCATCCACAGTTTCATCATCATATTTGTCGCTTGCGCAAGGCCATTTATGGTCTTAAACAAGCTCCCCGGGCATGGTTTCATCATTTCAGTAGCTTTCGAAATTGCTTACTTCGAGATTGCTAAACTTCGAGATTGCTAACTTTGAGATTGCTAAACTTTGAGATTGCTAAACTTCGAGATTGCTAACTTCAAGATTGCTGAACTTCGAGGAACCTGTCTGCTTCACAAAACCAGCGAAAAATCTCAAAACTTCGAAATTTCAAAAATCCCAAAAATGAAATCCACCCTTGTTTATCTCAAAAGTTGATCGAAAACATCCAGCAAACGAAGAATAACGTCCAAACCAGGTTCATCAAACGACAAATCACAGAAAATCATTTTTCGAGAACTATTTCTTCACCGTCAATGGCAGATCGAAAAATTGCAGAAATTCTTCAATCAATTTCACGCTCGGCTCTGATACCAATTGATTTTCCCAATTTCATCCAACAATCATACAAATTAAATAGAGTAGAGAAGAAATAACTTTGATTCAATACCAAGAATGATGGAAAAATACAGAACAGGATATCGAATACAAAAATTGAGGCTCACTCTCTTACTAGAATGATACGTGCGTTAATGTGCGTGTACGGCTTAGGATTTCTCATAAGTTAGCCTCCTTTTATACATAAGGATGTCTAACTTAATGCTTACTAGAGGGCTAATGGGCTAAAATACATTTGTGCCCCATATTACACTTTAATTAATAACTACACAAGTACAAAGATATTTAACTAGATTGGACACCATAAAATATTCCCAACAGGACTAATTAAATTACAACTGAATTAACTTTTTTTCTTTACCAATTTATTATAGAATTTTTTTAATCCGCATAAAATAAGTATAGTGTATTTCGTAATCATACATTACTTTTTTACTTTCTTTTCTTCAACCGAAATAACTACCGTTTTTTGTGTGTTATAATTTTTTTTCCATTTATACATTTTTTTATGAAATATTTTTCACATTCATACACTTCTCTATAATATATTTCTGATCTTTTTATATGTTAGTGTTATTAAGGCATTATTATATTTTGAGGACTAGCTATTTTAGGCATATTGTTATTTTTTGTCCTATCATTTATTGACATTTATGTGGAATTCCTTTCCTTATAATTGATAGGCAAATAAGTATCTTAATACTCTGTGGCATCTCTCGGTTGTACACATGATTCTACATTTAATATAAAAGAATATTTTGCTCCTACGTTATACTTATAGCACATTAAGTATGTTTATTTTGTTGGTCCCTGTTATCACTATACTATATCTATATAATGATGTATGAAGATGGATCTCTAAATGATATAGTGGAAGCTTTTAATTGAAGAAGATTTTTACAGAATGATAGGGAATGAAGTTAGCGTAAAAAAAAACCTTTCTGCGTAAAATATGCTCTGCGGCTGAAAGTCTGGAAAGCGTCTCTTCCTACGCATTCTACAAAGGGCATATATATAGCCTTCTAGAATGGTAGGTTAGCTTATGATTGGGCTCCTATAAAGAGGAGACCCATTCCTATTTTGGTAAGCATAGCATTGCCATTTAAGGCTTATTTGGTGTCTAATAAATTCTACAAAAAGGCTAATTAAAATACATGGATCACAATCATAAAATATCTCTAACAATCTCCCCCTTTGTGATCCAATGTCTTTTGTCAGCTCTTATTGGTTTCTTTACCTTTTGAAGTACTTCTTCCGCAATGCTAGGGCGTGCTCATACATGCGCATCATTCTCCTCATTTCGAGTCTGTCATCGATTGCCTTTAGCACCGCGGTTATTCTGTCAAATTCCTTTACTTCAGCTTCGGAAGCTTCAGCAAGTCTTTCTTCTATATCAGATTTGAGCGGAAGAAGTTTGTCTCTAATGATCAACAAAGTTCCATCACAGTATCTGGCAATGTCATCTATCCACAGATTACGTATCTTCTCTTCATGATTGAGATAGATGACTGAGACCGGATCTTCAAAAGTGGTGTACGGTGGAAAATCTTTGAGTTTCGGTCCGTGTAGGATTGGCTTTGTAAGATTTGTTCTGGTGATGTTGTTCTCGAGAGCCATCTGAAGATCATGAGTGGCGTGAACTCTGACTTGCCTCAACATAAAGCGTCTTATTGCTTCATATCCTTCTTTGAGGACTTTTTTCTTTCTGATTGACAGGTTCCTTTAGGCCATGGACATTTGATAGATGTCGTCCATTTTGAGTAGAAAGAAGTCATTCTCCTGACAGGTGAACTTTGTGCCATCCGTTCTTTGTAATCGATAAATCGAATACTTTATTCCGTGATGATTTCCTCTAGACACATTCAGAATATCCCAAATAGGGCATTTGCTCGTTTTAAGATCATGTTCCAGAATCTGGCGTTGTATGCCTGTTGATCGATGATATAGCATATGAAGATGTCCGCCGACTTGTCTCCTTTTAGATGGGTAAGACCTCGGACTTTAAACTCATCAAGTTTCTTGATCCTATCAGGCTTTCTCCATAAATGCTTTCTGATTTCCTCTTGGAAGGGGGCAGTGATGTTGATGTTCTCCCATGGTTTCTCATTTCTAAGCAAGAGTGCTCATGTTCTTCTGATAACGGAGGGTAGCTTTGTTGGAGTTTTGTTGTAGTCCTCCCCTTCTTTGAGTTCATCTTCCTCAAGCCCTATCAGATCTTCAGCGTACTTTTTCAGCAAGTCTCTAAGGTATACTCCTCTTTGCATTTCATATTGCTCGACCTCTTGTCTGATGTCGTCCCATTCTGTCCATTCTTTGTTCCATCTTTCATCGATAATGATGTCTTCTAGTTGATCGTAGATGGACGGGCTTTGTTCTTCAGAGGGAGCCTTCTGCTGTGTTGCTTCATGAGAGGTAGAGCCGGGATCATAAGGATTGCCCGTTGTCATCCGTTTAGAACTAGGTTCTTCCTGATGGCCTGAATAGAATGGTGTACTCGAAGTAGCTACCTCAGGACTTCCACTCCATCCTTGGTCAATATCTCTGAGAGATATGCCTCAGAGTGTTTTGTCTAGATCGACCATGCTAGAAAAGTGTAGGTTTACGGCTTGGCTATTGGGTTGAGTGGATGATGGGGGGCTAGTTGTTTGAGGATTCAGGTTGGGATTCTTGTGTGGGTTGTTGGCTAGTTGATGCTCCATGCTCGAGTGTCTGTTGCCTCTTGTTTTCCCCCTCATGAGGATCCGAGTCATCAGGGTCCTCATGTGAACGTTTGTGACCACGGAGACTGTCACATCATGTGCTATCGGTTTCTAAGAATACTCGAAGAAGGGCTTGTTGTCTGGGGGTTCAGTTGCGTTCTTCAATTGCTAGAATTCTTGCTAGCATAATGAATTCGAGTTCCTCGAAATGAATAGTGTAAGGTTTAGGGTAAGGTGTGGTCGTTGTAGGGGAGGACACGCGTTCTGTATCCTGGGTTCCCCTTGAGGTGGTAGGTGTTGGGGGTTGTGTGGTTGAGGGTTCAAATGTTTGAATGGAAAGGGTTGGGGTTTGTTTTGGTTGAGAGTGGAAGGTTGATGGTTGTGGTTGGGTAGTGTCATTCTGAAGCGCCTGGGTGTTCTTGAATTCATGTGCCCGAGCGGTTATTGCTTCGTGCACCCATGGTTTAATGGTGGAATCCATGAAACGCTGCAGAATGATTGAAAGTTCGGTGGGTTCGGGCTGTCAGGTTACAGGGGTAGTAACTGTTGTCACAGCATCAGTAGAGATTACCTAAGTGTGGCCTGCAGATAATGATTGAGTTATCTGTTGAGCTGCAGGACTTCCGATCATCATCGACGTATCTCCGATCGTTGTTGACAGGTAAAGTGGACCTGTAGAGTGCACTAGTGTGAGAAGTGTAGGTGTCCTAGAAAAAATGGAAAATGTAGGGAGTGTGACACCAAGACTCATCGTGTTTGAAGGAGGGGCAGTGGCCCGAGGCGATAAAGCACTATATGTTTCCTCAACTGCGTCGTAAGGAGGCAGAGAGGTGGGTGTAGTATCCCCTACTTGTGAAACTACTACCTGTTAGGAGGCAGCAAAGTGGCTAGGTTGGGCTTGTGCATGCGCAGTTGGGCTTGATGTTGCGTCTTGTACTCGGAAATTGAAAATATTAGTTTCTGCTCCTATGGGGTTAGCCCGATTTATCTCTTCGAAGTCGGAACAGCTATCAAATATGGCCATGTCTTCAGTAATGGCGCTGTCCGTTTGCACTATTTGCATAGGAATGGATGAGGAGGAGGGGTTATCGTGACGTACCTTGGAGCGAGTCTCACTTATAGTTACTCCTTGAGTGTTCTTTATCTGGTGAGACTCCTCTTTGTTTGTAGCCCTAGAAAGCCTGTTAATGAGTCGTCCTTTCTGTGCGGGGGCTTTCTTGGCTTTTCTTTCATTGTCGTTCTCGTCATCGTCATCCTCATCACCTTCGTCGTTGTCACTCGTTTCATCCTTGCTTCCAGAGTCCTCATCATTAGTATCTATTGTTCTGGCTACGCTTGATGAATCACGGGTAGTCTCTTCAGCACCGATGTGGCCCTCAGCAGACAAAGTCTGATCATCATGGGGCCAACTTGCCACCGGTCTCTGTGGCCGGGTTGAACTATCAGGACCCTCACTCACTCTCGACTGACTCCCTGGGGTAAGCTCAGGGGGGATTATCTTAGCCATAGGGAGTATGATGTCGTTCTCTTCACAGTAGCATCAGACAGATGGATCATTCGGATCGGCTAACTATAGAAGAGCCACTGGTTTTGTCATGGGAAGCAGTGTGGAATCGCCCGGTATTTTCTTGAGATGTTAGACGGACGGAAGGTAGACGTTCTCCTTTGAGAGTCTTCGGTGGATTGTCGGTGTGGTCCGGGAGAGATATCGTATGATCAGATAGAACCATCTCTTGTAAGGCAGATGTTTGATCTTGTCCGTCTTCGTCCGCTTCCTGACTAGCTCAAAAATTTTGTCCCATATCAGTGAGACGTAGTCATAGTTCTTTATGAATGCGATATTGTGGAAGATGGTCAGAAGGTAGATGTTGCATTTTTCGAAGCCAGTGTGTTTGACAGTACAACACCTGTTCAGAATAGCGAGCATTGTCCTCCACGATCTTGGTAAGCGTCCCGGTTTGACATCAGAAATGAGCTTTATTGGTTGAGCATGGCCTAGCTTTATCATATCAGCCATCATTTCTGGTTTAGTTGCTAGCTCATCATAATGGTCCGGTTCTGGGATTTGCAGAGCTTGGTGCAGCAGATATTTGGTGATAGTGATCTCGGTGTTAACGATAGTGATGGTCAGCACGTCATCTATCTCCTTGCCATTGTCGTATGTGACCTTGTTGAGTGTTCCCCAAAATTGTTGGAGATACACTTCTGGTACTTGGGCAGATTCGCTTAGGGCCTTCCACATTTGGTGACCTTTCAGAATGGCAATGATCACTTTATCTTGACAGGAGAACACTTCAGGGTCCAGTTTTGGGTTGTTCTCTCTGATAGGGTACCAGCTTGCCCTTGGGTAGATATGACTGATTTTGGGAACAACTGCCATTTTGATCTGAAAATGATAAACAAATTAGAGCGTTTGATAAAAAAGGCCGCCAAGTCCACAACTTAAGCTCTTATTTGGGCCCTTTGATGTTTTTTTTATATAATTTGGGCCCTTTGTTTTTTTTGTTTTATTCCGTCTTTTTTTTATTTGGGCCCATCCTAAACATTCGTTATCACTCTTGGATTGAAATGGGCCTTGACTTAGTGAATGTACAGCCTAAGCGTTTCACCCATGGGTTAATTGCGCATGAGTATTGCACAAGACCTAGGTTTCGCGCATGCCTTAATGCTCAAGCCAAATCGCGCATGGCTCAGAATAGCGCACCACTCACAATGGCACATCAGACCTAAATTACGCAGGGGATAATCGCGCATGCTCTAATGACTCATCTATGAAATCACGCATGGAGTTTTGGCGCATGAGCCCTAAATAGCGCATGAGGAATCACGCATGAGAGCCTTTGAAACATTTTCATTTAGATAAGTATGAAAGATTTTACCCTTTGATTCTGAGATGCGTGAAAACCTTAAAAGCCAAAAGGGGAGATGAGCGATTTTGATTTGAGAGGGGAGAGAAGTTCGAACGTTTCAGCGCAGAAGAAACTGAGGGAGGAGATGCGAGATTTTGGAGTTAAAAAAGGGCCCGGAAATTTTAAAATCAACCGGCCCATTTTGTTTTGTTTGAAGTTGCTCCCCCTCACCACTTCTCTTTAATAATGAATATTTATGAGCTCCCCCTCAATTTATGCATGATTTTGAAAAATCCCCCCCTCGATTTATGCATTGAAAAAAATTAACTTTAAAAATGATGCATGAAAGAAAATGAGATGCATGTAAAAAGAAAACAAAGAAAAAAAATGTGATGCAAAATAAAAATGCAAATTTTGAAAAACGTTCAAAAAAGAAAAAATGGGATCACACGCACACACACAGTTCAGGGTTACTTATTCGTTCTGGTTCAGCATCCCCAACTTAGAGATCAGGAAATTGAATCTCTTCTCATCTAGGGCCTTTGTGAATATATCAGCCAGTTGCAATTCCGCGGACACAAAGTACATGTCCACAGTACCCTTCTCAACGTGATCCTTGATGAAATGATATCTGAGGTCAATATGCTTCGTCCGTGAGTGATCGACAGGATTACACGTGATGGCAATTGCACTTTGAGAGTCGCTATAGATCGGGATGTGTGAGAATGTGAACCCGTAATCTTTCAGCTGGGTCCTCATCCAAAGTATTTGTGAACAACAACTAACAGCCGCGACATATTCTGCCTCAGCTGTAGAAGTGGACACACAATTCTGCGTTTTAGAAGACCAGCACACCAACTTTTCACCAAGAAATTGAGCACCACTAGATGTACTTTTTCTGTCCAGTTTGCAACCCGCAAAATCAGCATCTGAGTATCCCACTAGGTCAAAACCTGATTCTTTGGGATACCAAAGATCCAGATTAACTGTTCCTTTCAGATATCTTAGTATTCTCTTCACTGCATTCAGATGTGATTCCTTAGGATTTGCTTGCAATCGTGCACAGAGACAGGTTGCAAAGACAATGTCCGGTCTGCTAGATGTGAGGTACAGCAAGGAACCGATGATAGCCCGATAATTGGTAGCATCGACTGGTTTCCTGGAAGGGTCAGAGTCGAGCTTTTGTGAGGGAGTCATGGGGGTTTTCATCGTCGACTTGTTGTCCATTTTGAAGCGCTTGAGCATGTCGTGGATGTACTTGGACTGGTTGATGAATATTACGTCTGGCATTTGCTTGATCTGAAACCCGAGAAAGAAGCTCAACTCTCCCATCATACTCATTTCAAACTTGGTGCGCATCAGATTGTTGAACTTTTGACAGAAATTTGGATTTGATGAGGCAAAAATGATGTCGTCTACATAAATCTGTATACGCATGATGTCACCCTTGTGTCGCTTGATATAGAGAGTTGGGTCAATCTTTCCTTTTGAGAAGCCTGATTCCACAAGAAAATCTGATAGTGCTTCGTACCAGGCCCTCGGTGCCTGTTTCAGTCCATACAGGTCTTTTCTCAACTTATATACATGATTTGGGCATTCAGGATCCACAAAGCCTTCTGGTTGTGCAACAAAAACTTCTTCTTTCAGCTCACCATTGAGAAACGCAGTCTTGACATCCATTTGATATACAGTGAAGCTTTTGTGTGCGGCATATGCAAGGAACAATCTTATGGCCTCAATTCTCACCACTGGTTCAAAGCGCTCGTTATAGTCAATCCCTTCTTGTTGGTTGTACCCCTTTGCCACAAGGCGGGTCTTGTTCCTGATTATCACACCGTCTTCATCTTTCAAGTTTTTGAATACCCATTTGGTGCCGATAATGGTTTTTTTGTACGGCCGCAGCACCAGGGTCCACACTTTCAATCTTTCAAACTAGTTCTTCTCTTCTTGCATCGCAACAATCTAGTCCGGATCAGTCAATGTTTCAGTCATCTTTGTAGGTTCTTTCTGACTCAGAAAACATGAGTACAAGCAATCATTGACTCATGCGGCTCTAGTACTGACTCCTCCTTTTGATGGATCACCTGTTATCAGCTCTGGCGGATGTGCTTTCGTTCACCTTCTCTCATTAGGAAGAGGCAGTGGAGTTATGACTGGTTGATCAGGGTCAGTATACTCATTGCTTTGTTGTGTCTCAGGAGTTTCTTGTGCTGTAGATTGCTCTGGTTGTTCAGTTTAAGAAGTAGGAGGATCAGATGGGGTTTGTTCATGTGCATGCTCATCATCATTCTGAACAAAAGTATGTGATTCTTCTGTTGTGGGAGCAGGCAACAGGTAAGGCTGAGCATTTGTAGCAGTTGTTTTTGGTGATGCACGTGGTTGGTTGTAGAAGTGCTCAAATAGAGAGTCCAGTATCACATGCTCATCTGATCTTCTCTCTCTTTCATGTTCTCCTATCCCAGAAGACGAATGAGTCTGGTTTTCTTCAGAGATTGTTGATTCAAATTGGAAGTGCTCAGAAGCCATGTTCGCCATTTCATAGAAGCTCACATTGATGCTCTCCATGTCGGTTCTTCTATCTTTCAAGTACACTCTGTAGGATTTTGAGTTGGTAGAATACCCAATAAAGATTCCTTCATTTGCTTTTGGATCAAGTTTCCCCCTAGCATCCTTGTCATTCATAATGTAGCATTTGCAACCGAATACACGGAAGAAGGTGATGTTTGGGAGTCGCTTGAACACAATCTCATAGGGGGTCTTGTCACATCTTGTGTGGATCATAGTCCTATTCTGGGTAAAGCAAGCTGTGTTGATAGCTTTAGCCCACATGAAGTGAGAAAGTTTTGATTGTATCAGCATAGTTTTAACTGCTTCCACCAGGGTTCTGTTCCGTCTTTCTACCACACCGTTCTGCTGTGGTGTTTTAGCTACAGAGAACTATTGAGTAATTCCCTGGGCTTCGTAGAAATCGGCCAACTCTTTGTTCTTAAACTTTGTCCCATTGTCAGTTCTGGCTATTTTCACGTTCTGCTGCAGGTAGTTCTGTATGGTCCTGATGAATGTCAAAATCAGATTTGGAGTCTCGTCCTTAGATCGCAAAAACATGGTCCATGTGTAGCGTGAGTAGTCATCCACAATTACCAAAGTATATATGCGTCCATTGATTCTTTGAACACACATCGGACCACACAGATCCATATGAAGTAACCCCATGGGATGAGATGATGAGGGAAATTGCTTTGATTTATGTGATACGCTCCTCATCTTTCCGAAATGGCATGCAGAGCAGTGGTGATTGGGTGAGTTCTTCAGTACATGCATTCCTTTCACTAGCTTCTTGGAGGAGAGGGAACAGATCGCAGGTAGATTCAAGTGTGAGAGACGTCTATGCCATAGAATGTTTTGCTTCTGATATGCTTTGGACAAGAGACAGATGGATATGGGGGATCAGACTGTTTTAAGATCGATGGTGTAGAGATTGGTTTTCCTTTGACACCTTAATAATGGTTTCCCGCCCATGTCCATCACACAGCATTGCTTAGCATGGAATCTCACCTCCATTCCATTGTCACAAAATTAGCCAATGCTAAGCAGGTTGTGCTTCAATCCTTGCACAAACGACACATTTCTGATCGTGACGCTCTCACAAATGACATCTCCTATTCCGAGTATGGGCGATGATGCATTGTTCCCAAACCTCACATTTCCTCCAAACCATTCAGAATAGTTGCTCAAGAGTTCTTCTGTCCAGTCATGTGTGACGAGCAACCCTCTTGGTCCCCGTTTTAGAGATAATGATCTAACAGCAATGATATAATAAACACAGTAATACAAACAAGGGATCAGATAATGATATGAAGAAGATGATCGGTGAAACCCTCGTTGATATACCGTGAACGATGACAGAATGATGAGCGTTAAGGCTAATAGTTCGAATGTAAAAGTTGACGCAAACCTAAGCTTTAAGCGCCTATTTATATGCGGAAGCAGGTTTGTGTAAAGGCTTCCAGCCAGGTATATGGGCCTGACACTTTGGCCCCATATCCTTTATACCCTAATAAATACAAAGTATAAATGCACAAGGGATAATAAAAACTAAGCTATTACAAGACATATGACAAACTTGATACACAACAAAATATTTTTCAACAATCTCCCCCTTTGTGATCAAGTGCCGTCTTGTTTTATCTTTGAGCTTTGAAGTAATTTTTCCTGATGTTCAGCGCATCCTCATATTGCCTCAATGACCTTCTCTTGTCAAGTTGTTTGTTGATGGGCTTCAGAATCGTCTCTAATCTGTCGTGCTTTTGCAGCTCTTCATCAGTAGCATGAGCAGGTCTTCTATCAAAATCTTCCATGATAGGCCGCAGCTTCTTTTGAATGATTTTTAAGGTCCCGTCATAGTATTTGTGAATGTCTTCTATCCACAAGAGGCGCTTCTGCTCTTTATGATTGAAATAGATTATTCAGATCGGATCCTCAAAATGTGGTAAGGTTGATAGTTTTTTAGCTCTGCTCCGTATAGTGTTGGCCTTGTGAGATTTGCCATTCGAACATGGTTCTCGAGAGCCATTTGTAAATCATGAGTAGCATTGAATCTGACTTGCCTCAGCATGAATCTCTTGATTGCCTCAAATCCTTCTCTTCAGACCCTGTTGTGACTAATTGGAAGATGTCTGCATGCCATGAACATCTGGTAGATGTCATCCATTTTCATCATGATGAGATCGTTCTCTAGACAGACAAATTCACTTGAGTCTGTGCGTTGAACCTTGAAACTGTAGAGTTTTATACTATAATGATCTTCTTCATGCACATGGAGAATATTGCAAATCGGATGTATGCTAGTCTTTAAGTCCTTTTCAAGGATCTCTCTTTGTTTTCCTGATGATCTATGGTGAAGCATGTGCAGATGTCCACCTACTTGTTTTCCTTTAAGGTGGGTGAGTCCACGGATTTTTAGCTCATCAAGTGCCTTGGGCTTCCCCGTTTTTCTCCAGATCCCCTTTCTGATTTCCTCTTGGAAGGGGGCATTGATTCGTACGTTCTCCCAGGGCTTCTCCTTTGTGGTCATCTGACCCGCTGATTGTCTGATTATTGATTCAAGCTCCTTGGGAGTGTTCTTGTAGTCTTCCCCTTCTTTGAGTTCCTCTTCATCAAGGCGTATCATGTCTTCAACACACTTGGCCAGTAGTTCACGAAACCACCAGTTTCTTTGCATGTCCTCTGTTTCAGCTTCGCATCTGAGAGTATCCCACTTTGTCCATTTACGGGGCCATTTGTCATGTATCACGGCATCTTCTAGCAGATCATGGATGTCCTCGGATGGAGGTATGGAGGGAGCTTGTTGCTGCTTTTGAAGTGGTGATCTTTCTTGAGAGGCAAAACCGGGTTCACTCGGAGTGCCCGTTGTCATCAGCTTTGAACTAGATTCTGGTTGATGGCCTGAAGTAATAGATGTATCAGAGATAGCATCGTGAGGACTTCCATCCCCTCCTCGATTAGTATCTTTGGGAGATAAGCCTCGGGATGTTGACTGATGGCCTAATTTTAAGGATGTACCTGAGGTAACATCATCAGGACTTCCATTCCCTCCTCGGTTAGTATCTGTTGGAGATACGCCTCGGGATGTTGAGTCTAGCTCGACTGGGCTAGATATGTTGGCTTGGTTTTGGTTGGGGACAGGTGGCTGTTGGTTAGTTGAGGATGAAGGTTGGTTTGGCTGCGGGGCGTGGCTAGTGGAAGCACCTTGCTCATGTGTCTGTGGCGGCTTATTCTCCCCCTCATGAGGTTCCGAATCGCCAGGGTTCTCATGTGAACGTTTGTGGCTACGGATTCTGTCACGGCAAGTGCTCGGTTGTGGGCAGTCATGCATGTGGAATACCTCAAGAAGGTCTCGTTTTGATGGGGTAAGTTCGTGGTCGTTAGTGGAAAGAAGGCGGAGGAAAAGGATGTCACCTAACTGAGGGGTAGGTATGAGATAGGGATTTGGATAAGGTGTGGTCGACGTAGGGGTGGAGCCTAGCTGTGTATCCTGGGTTCCTCGAGAAGATGAAGGGATGGGAAATTGATTGGTAGATTGGGTAGAGATGATTGGGGTAGGCAATGGTTGGGTGTGAGAGAGTATGGGCTCAGGTGAGGATTGGGGTGCGGGGTCCTCAGGCTGAATCGTTTGGGTGTTCCTGAATTCCTGTGCAAGAGCGGTCATTGCTCCTTGCACCCATGGTTTAGTGGTGGAATCCATGAAACAATTCAGGAGAGCAGCGATGTCTTCAAAGGTTGGGGTGCCAGTTACAGGGGTTGTAACTGTTGTCACAACATCAGTGAAGAGAGCTGATGTGTGGTCTGTAGTGAATGACTGAGTCATTCGTTGAGTAGCAGGACTTCCGACCATCATCGTTTGCACTCGGGTCGTTGCATTCAGGGTGTGTGCACCTGTCTGTGCAGTGATAAGTGTAGGTGTCCTAGAAAAATCAGAAAATATGGGGAGTGTGACACCTAGACTCGATATGGGCGAAGGAGGGGTTGTGGCCTTGGGCGGTTGGCCACTAATTTGCTCAATTGATCTAGAAGGGACCAGAGAGGTGGGTAAAGCCCGTGATGATGAAACTTTATCCTGTTGGGAGGCTAAAGAGTGGCTAGGAGAGGGCTGTGTGTGCGCAGTTCAGCCCAATGCTGCGGCTTCTACTCGGGAACCGAAAAAGATCGGCTCCTGTACTTAGGGATGTGGCTCGGCTTATGTGGATGAAAGGATCACAGTCCGCAAAAATAGCCATATCATGTTGGAGATATTTTAATTGTGAATCAAGTTTGTCATAGATTAGCTTTATTATTATTCCTTGTATTAAATTAGTGCATGTATTAGATAGAATGTGGGCCAAGTGTTAGGCCCATATAAACAGGCTAAAAGCCTTTTACGCCTAACCTGAACCTCGCCTATAAAAAGGGAGCCGAGGGTTCAGGATTAGGTTAACGTCGTACTTGTTCATTATAGCCTTACGCGCATATCTTTCTGTGTACGAGTTCACGGTCTATCAAAGAGGGTTTTACATTGATTCAATCTGTGTTCATCCTTACATGGGACTAGGGTTTGGTGAAAAAATGTATTTTCGAAGTGATGAAGAAGAAGAAGAAAAAAGAAAGAATCTTAAATCTGCGATTTCTTGTGATTATCCCTCTGTAAATGAAAAACAACTTTCACAAGAAAAATCTAGTTCCTGCTTTAGTGAATGTCTTGACCCTTATGCTAAAGATATTCCTCACATAGGACATGCTCTAGATCCACCCCCAAGAGTAGGTATCGCTAAAACTGGAGAGGAACCTTGTATTTTTCCCATGGCTCAATTACTCAAAAACCTTCAGAAAACTCTTGATAACGAGAGAGAGAGATTTGAAACTGAAAAGAAAGGTTTTGAGAGCAACTGGCAGGAACTTCTTCAAAAGTTCAATGAATTAAGTGAACAGTATCATGCTAATACATCCCCTTCTACTTCTAAGACTGACAGTTCACACACCTCACCTGTGAAAAACAAGGTTTTAAAAGGTTCGTCCACTCATCTCTCTTCTCCTTTGTTTACAGGAAATAAAGTGAAGAAGGAAGGAGAAGAGCACAATGAGTGGAGGAAAAAGAGGAAGGAAATCGCAGAAGGCAAAAAGAAAGTTTTTGAGAATAGTGTCAGTCCTAGATCTAGTTCTATTTTTTACTCTAAAGTTAATTGTAATTCTGTCTCTACAAAACAAACTTCTAGTAGTTCAGTCTTGAGTCCCAAGCTGAATATTTCTGAGACTTCTTCTAGACATCGTTCTATTCATAATTCAAGTATTGCTTATGGTTATTCTGTTCCAGACCCCCATAATTATGAATGTGATGTGAATGTTGTTAAAGCAAAACCTCACAGAAAGCTCAAACCAGAAAGAGAAACCAAGAAAAGAACTTCCAAGGGAACATTTTGTATTCCTGATATGAAATATGCTCTTCGAGTTCATTCAAGGAAACATCTTAATCGGCTTTCTAAAGAGGAGATTTTCAAAACCAAACTTAAGAAACAACCATTCAATCACAAAGCACATGTCTACTCTCCTCACAAAGCTAAAACTGAAAGGTGGGTCCCCAAGATAAGACCCACCAAAACTGAAACGAAAAGGTGGGTCCCCAAGATGAGACCTACCAAACCTGAAACGGATAGGTGGGTCCCCAATCGAAGACCCACCAAAACTGAAACAGAAAGGTGGGTCCCCAAATTCAGACCAACCAGAACTAAAACGGAAAGGTGGGTTCACAACATCAGACCCACCAAAATGGAAACTGCTAAGTGGGCCCCAAAAACCAGACCCACTGCCAAAGCAGATCTGGCTATTGGAGAGTCCACAAGAGAAAGATCGTTTGTTGAAAAAGCTGTTGACCTTGGATCATAGCTAAAAGCAAGATTTATAAAGGTGTTTTTTGATAATAAGGAAGGACCCACTCCAAGATGGGTACCTAAACCTGTTTGATTGTTTTGCAGGACGGTCATGTGTGGCACTTAGACTCAGGATGCTCAACCCACATGACCGGAATAAAGCACCTATTGAGCAACTACACCAACTGCTACGGAGGCAATGTCAGATTCGGGAACGACGCCTCATCTCCTATTCTTGGGTATGGGGACGTCATCTGTGCCAATGTCACTATAAAAGATGTTTCATTTGTCAAAGGGCTCAAACACAACTTACTGAGCATAGGGCAATTCTGTGACAGTGGGATGGAAGTGAGGTTTATTGCAAAACAATGTTGTGTTCTTGACAGCACAGGGAATACATTATTAACGTGTTACAGAACATCAAATCTGTACACTATTGATCTGAAAAGTGTCCAATCCACCACTTCCATCTGTCTGCTGTCCAAAGCTTCAACTGAACAGAACAACCTATGGCACAGACGTCTCTCCCATCTGAACTTCAAACATCTATCAACCTTGTCCTCCAAGAAACTTGTCAAGGGGCTTCCTCTGCTAAAGTCTTCCGCTGAAAATCATTGTAGTGCCTGCAAAATGGGCAAAATGACGCGAAGCTCCCACAAGTCGAAAACAGAACCATCATCTACACATCAGCTGCAGCTAATTCACATGGATCTGTGTGGACCTATGAGAGTCCAAAGCATCAACGGTCGCAAATACACTCTGGTGATCGTTGATGACTTCTCTAGGTACACATGGACAAAATTTCTCCGTTCAAAGGACGAGGCTGCATAAAACATTATGACCTTTATCAGGACCATCCAGAAACTGCTACAGCACAGTGTTCGAATGGTAAGAACTGACAATGGTACCGAGTTCAAAAATCAAACTCTCACTGAGTTCTATGAATCACTCGGTATCACTCAGCAATTTGCAGCAGCTAAAACTCCCCAACAGAACGGAGTTGTTGAGAGAAAGAACAGAACCCTTGTTGAAGCAGCACACACCTTGTTAATCCAATCCAGACTGCCTCACTTCATGTGGGCAGAGGCAATCAATACTGCGTGCTTCACTCAGAACAGAACATCCATCCATAAGCGCTTCGACAAGACTCCATATGAAATCCTCTTCAACAGAACTCCCGACATCTCTTTCTTCAAGGTTTTTGGCTGCAAGTGCTTCATACTAAATGATCGGACAGAGAGAAGTAAGCTGGACTCCAAAGCCAGAGAAGGCGTGTTTATTGGCTACTAACTGCAGTCCAAAGCTTACAGAGTCTATCTCAGAGACAAGTGCACTGTCATCGAGAGTGTAAATGTTACATTCTATGAAATGGCAGACTTCGCGATCGAACATCTACAGACTGATCCATCACATGTTGTACCAGTAGCGTCTGATAAAGCTGAACCAAACACCGAACACGAAGATGTGATTCTCGACTCTCTTTTCAGAAACTTCTACGAGAACTCACAACCTCCACCTCCTCCATGCACTCCAGCTTCAACATCAACTACAACAGCAGAGATTCCGCTCCTCACAGGTCCAGACGATGTACCATCCACACCCTCAACCCCTCAATCCAATCTCAGAGTTGTGGATGATCAAGACTTTGCTACGAGTCCAGAATCATCTCCATTACACACCACAGCTGCTCCAGAGCCTTCAACCTCCTATCAGGACTCGGATCAACCAATAATTACTCCAACTCCTCTAGCTCATGAGAGGAAGTGGACGAGAGCACATCCCGTTGAACAGATAATAGGTGATCCAAGTCAAGGTGTGCGCACAAGATCCGCAACGATGAATGAATGCCACTTCGCATGCTTCCTAAGCCAGTCAGAACCATCAAAGGTCTCCGAAGCACTACTTGATCCAGATTGGGTGATTGCTATGCAAGATGAACTCAATCAGTTTGACAAACTGGATGTATGGTCACTGGTACCCAGGCCTCAGAGAAAGACAATCATTGGCACGAAGTGGGTATTCAAAAATAAAAGAGATGAAGAAGGAACAATTGTAAGGAACAAGGCAAGGCTGGTCGCAAAGGGATATAATCAACAGGAAGGCATAGACTACGATGAAACGTTTGCGCCCGTAGCTAGAATTGAAGCAATCCGCCTCTTTCTTGCATACGCGGCGCACAAAAACTTCACCGTCTTTCAGATGGACGTGAAAACAGCGTTTCTAAATGGGACTTGTAAAAAGTGTGTGTGAGTGTGATATGTAAATAGTGTGTGTGCGTTGCATGTGTTGAGGGGGAGAAAAACCAGAAAAAGAACAAACAATAGTGTGTGTGTGTTGCATGTGTTGAGGGGGAGAAAAATCAAAAAGAACAAAAAATAGTGTGTGTGCTTTGCATTTGTACATATTGTTTGTTGCAGTTTTTGGGGGGGAGAAAATTTTCACTGATTGAGGGGGAGCTCTATTTTTTACTGGTATTGGGCCTCGAAAATCTTTTAAAAAGGCATTGTGATCTAGCCCAATCATTCGGACTCAACTGTTACGAAGGAGGTCCAAAAAATTTCTCGCGTATATAAGCCTCGCGAAAAACCCTTCTCTTCCCATTCTAATCTTTTCACGAAGGCAGGGATTTTTCGCAAGTCAGAGCTCTCAGACAATCCCTTCGTCTTCTTCCCAAAACTTCTGTTTTCGCAAACCCTTCTCCTTCTCCGTTTCTCTTTCACGACAACCTTCTAAGGTAGTTCCTCCATCGTGTTCGATTCCCATAAAAACGCTTCAACGGAAAAACGTTTCTCGCAGAACGATCGCCTTTTCTCAAAATCAAAATCAAAAATAGGGTTTTTCGTTTGATATTTGGTCAACATCTTGTTATTTATCGTTTTGGTATATCGTGTTTATGTCTTTGCAGGTGGATTCATCTCTTCGAAATCATGATTTCGAGATTTTGGTTTTCAAGATCTCGAGATCGTCGATTCATCTTCGAGCAAGATCTTGAGAATTGCATCTCGACATCTTGATCTCGAGATTTGAATCTCGAAATCAAGATCTCGAGATTTGCATCTCGACATCTTGATCTCGAGATTTGCATCTCGACATCTTGATCTCGAGATTTGAATCTCGAAATCAAGATCTCGAGATTTGCATCTCGACATCTTGATCTCGAGATTTGAATCTCGAAATCAAGATCTCGAGATTTGAATCTCGAAATCATGATCTCGAGATTCAGATCTCGAGATTTGGACTTTGCAATTTTTTTCTAAATTCCACCTGCATAAACTTATTTGAAACCTAAAAATCAAACGCTTTCAATCTAATCAAACCGTTGAATTTCATATGCTGACCTCCTGCTTCTACAGTTTTTTTTTTAAATCCCGGAGGCAAACCACCAAAATCAGTGGGGAAAATGCCGGGGAACATTTGCCGTGTTTTATTAATAATCAAAAGAATACAGAGAAGAGGGGGACCAAACCAAAACCTCTTCAAGGAGGGCATACCCTCACAGAAAAACAACGAAGGAAAGAGAAGTTAAAATTTTTTTGGGGGGGCTAGACCTGACCCAAAGAAAAATACACGTGAAACACAAATCAAACTCACAGCCTAATCGAGGGAATACCGAACTTGTCCATGATATAAGCTTTCCGGATTGGATCTGGCAGATCTGCAATAGCATTAAAAATGATCAGTTGGGCTTCGTGAAGACGGGCTAGTTTATCCGCCGGCCCGTTCGTTTCTCGCCAAGTATGCCTGAAGGTAACCCCTTTCCTATTCGCATCCAGCAACATTTCCTGAATGGGAACCCTCCATATCCCCCGGTAAGGTTCCACTAAATGACCCAGAGCAGCCATAGAGTCGGTTTCCACCTGGAAGGAGGAGAAACCAGCGCCCATCGCCCACCTCGTAGCAAGGATCACCGCCCTAATTTCAGCCTCAAGCACGGAATTTGCGTGAAGAGGAAAAGACATTGCGAAGATGAAGAGCCCTTCTTTGTTTCTCATCATCGCACCACCGAAGGCACCTTGAGGTGAGTATGAAGCATCTGTGTTTAATTTCAGTGTATGAGGTTTTTGCCATTTGATGAATTTAGGGATTGTGCCCGTTAGTCGAAAGTCAGGAGGAATCAGCTTCTCTTCTATTAAAATGTTCCCAATCACCCGAAGCTTAATCCTACTGAAGCTATAAGCCCAGTTCTGGGTAAAAAATTTTATTTGAGCTATAAGAGTACCAGGTGTAGGAACCCTATTTTCAGAGCCCCATATTAAGCCACCTGCTTCTACAGTTTATAATGGCAGGAACAACTCAAATGCAGATCGACGATGCCATCTACCCCAAGGGGAAATGGATCAAGGTGCTGGACAACAATTTCCAGCTAGACCTTACAGTGTTCAAGTGCCAGAATCCAGTGATTCCAGCAATCATGAAAGGTCACTATCTCTGGACTGCACTTCACAACGCAAAACCAGTGCCAGAGATATACCTACAACAGTTTTGGGGTCACATGCATACGGAATCACCGAAGGATCGTTCCAAGATAAAGATCAAACTGAACGACATGCGCGTGGTTCTGACACCATTAACACTGCGTACTACATTAGTGCTGCCAGTCCGAGACACGTATGATGCGCTACCATCCATCCCCGATCTACTGAAAGACGTGGCATCCCTCGGCTACACCTCCTTACTGCCACAACTCTCAAACTTCAACGGAGCATATCTTCATCATCCGTGGAAGAGCCTCTTCGGGCTGGTGAACAAGTGCCTGTCGCCGAAGCATGCCGGATTCGACAAGTGCAACAAGCAGATCCTGCTAATATTTCATGGCATCGCATTCAACAAGAACTACGACTTGGCACAGCTCTTCTTCTCAGAACTAATGGACCTGGTCAAAGCGAAAGAGAAGAACAGACCAGGTACCATCCCATACGCAAGATGGCTCGGGCTAATCATCAACGACTGCATGGCAGAGCACTCTTCGATCCCAAAACGCAGCTCAGATCCACACTACAATGCGCCGAAGCTGCAGTACTTCAAAGCAGACAAGAATCCTGTCTTCGGTCTGAGGATCCCTGGGTTTCTGCTCAACTTAGTCAGATCTTCAAATCCAGCAGTTCAACAGTACAAGGAAGCCACTGAGAGAACTATCCCTATGGTTCAGCAAAACCCAGCTGGACCTACCCGGGGACAAAGCCGAGTGTAGGTAAGGGTCCTAAGAGAGCCCCAAAGCCACAGAAACCAGTGGCCGGTTCGCCCAATGAAGGAAAGTCTGACGACTCTCTAGAGACGAGTCAGGCGGCTGAGGGCACCGAAACAGACGCTGAGGAAACTGCCAATGAGTCGTCAAGTGATGCCCAAACAAACACTGACGATGAGGCATCCAAAAGCGTGGGCACGGATAGCGAGGAGTCTGTCTCGGATGATGATGATGACGACAATGACAGTGAAAACGTTGAGCACACATATGCTCTGATCAGAAAAGGAAAGGTGCATGTCGAATCTCCACAGAAGAAGAGGATCACTGCTTAAGATGCAGCACCGATAATCGCAGGCAGACCTCAAGTCTTCACTATCAAAGAGCTGGCTAAACCAAGAGCCGATCCCAGCGAAACAAACTGCTCCAAGGATGACTACGATGAAGCAGCTCATTCTATAAAGAATTCCAAAGACGTCATCATCCGGGAGAAAAGGGCCAAGATTAAGAATGACAAGGCTGCTAAGGCAAAGCCCCAGCCCCGAGTCAGAAAGAGCCTAATTGATAAGGCAGACGAGCACATCTTCGCTGGCTGCGATACCTTTATCCAGATAAGCCGAGCCGAATCCTTAAGTACAGGAGCCGATCTTTTCGGTTCCCGGGTAGAAGTCGCAGCATCTAGCTCAACTGCGCAAGCACAGCCCTCACCCAGCCACTCGATAGCCTCTCAACATGTTATCATTTCAAAAGAACGGGACTCAACCCCCTCACTGGTTCCTTACGAATCAGTTGAGCGTACAATTGACCTATCGCCCGAGGTTAAAACCCCTTCTTCAAGCACATTGAGTCTAGGTGTCACATTCCCTACATTTTCTTCTTTTTCTAGGACACCTACACTATTCACTGCACATACAGGTGCACACACCCTGAAAGCAATTACCAGAGCGCAAGCTATGACGGTTGGAAGCCCTGCTACGCCCTCAATGATTCCATCATTGCACGCAGGCCACACATCAGCTATCTTCACTGATGCTGTGACAACAGTTACAACCCCCGTAACCGGTCACCCAACCTTTGAAGACGTCAACGTTCTACTAAATCGCTTCCTAGATTCCACCATTAAACCATGGGTGCAAGATGCAATGACCGCACTAGCACAGGAATTTAGGACCACCCAAGCGGTTCGGTCTGAACAAACCCCACCCCAACCTTCACCCGAACCTTTCATTTCCCATACACAACCCGTATCCTCCACCCCTCTATCTCACCAATCCATCAACCAAATATCTGTCCCTTCACATTCTCGGGGAACCCAGGATACAGAACTAGTATTCTCCCCACGCCCGACCACACCCTCCATCGATCTCTCCTCACTACCCTTCGAAACCCTTGCATCGGCTTTGCTGGACAACCTTCTAAACATTCCTGAAGCCAAACTTACCCTTCACCAGCAAGCCATTTTCGAAGCCCTCCTTTCTTCCCCCGAAACCAAAAGCAAGTGCAAGGAGAGCCCTTGTGGTCGAAAACGTTCCCATGAGGACCCCGATGATTCGGATCCTCATGAGGGGGAGAACAAGCGCCCACGATCACTTGAGCAAACTGCTTTACCTCGCCAAACTCCACAGCCCATCCAACCCGAAACCTCTACAAACCAACAGCCACCACCCGTCGCCAAAATATCTAGCATGGTCGAGCTAGACTCAACATCCCGAGGCGTATCCCCTAGAGATACCAACCGAGGAGGGGATGGAAGTCCTGATGATGCTACCACTGGTACATCTTTTACATCAGGCCATCAGTTAGAACCTAGTTCTAAACTGATGTCAACGGGCAATCCAAGTGAACCCGGTTGTGCTACCCAAGAACAATCACCGCTCCAACAGCAACAAAGAGTTCCATACATTCCCCCAGGCAAGGACATCCACGATGCACTGGAGGAGGCGGTGATACATGATAAATGGCCAAGACAATGGACAGAATGGGATGATCTCCGCAATGAGGCTGAGATAGATGACATGCAGAGAAATTGGTGGCTACGAGAGCTAATCAACAAATGTGCTGAAGATATCATCAGGCTCGAGGACGATGAACGAAAGGAAGGGGAGAATTACAAGGAATCTCAGAAAACTCTTGAATCCGTCATCAGACAATCAGCGGGAAGACTTCCAAGGACAAAGAAACCTTGGGACAACGTTCGAATCAAAGCCCCCTTCCAAGAGGAAATCAGAGAGCATATTTGGCGTAGACCAGACAAAGTCAAACCGTTGAATGAACTGAAGCTACGAGGCCTTACCCATCTAAAAGGAAAGCAGGCTGGAGGTCATCTACATATGCTATTACAAAGGTCAACCGGTACTCAGAGAGAGCTGATGGAACAAGACTTGAAGTCCAACATTTTCCCGATTCATCAAATTCTACAAGTGAAGGCCGAGGATTATCACGGAGTGACATTCTATTCTTACAGGCTTCAACACACTGACAGGAGTCAATTTACTTGCCAAGAGAATGACTTCATCATGCTTAAACCAGACGACATCTATCAAATGTTCATGGCTTATCGATACCTTCCAGTCAGGCAAAGCAGAACATACAGCGAAGGTCTTGCAGCAATCAAGAGATTCATGCTCAGACAGATCAGAGTACACTCTTCACACGACCTACAGATGGCTATTGAGTGCAACTTGACAAAGACAAACCTTACAAAGCCAAGACTGTATGGTCCAGAACTCGAAGACTTCCCAGCTTACCACATCTTCTTCACACCGCCAGCAGTCACTTATCTCAACCACAAGAACGAAAAACGTTTGATGGTGGTCAATGAAATTGAGAAATACTGTGACGGAACACTGAAGATAATCAAAGAACAACTTTTAAAGATGAAGGCACAGCTAGAGGAAAATCTTCAGGAGGCATCGTCATATGTTCAAAAGGAACACTCTACAGTAGAGACAATTTTAAAGGCCATCGACGATCGCTTAGAAAAGAGAAATATGCTAAGGCAATACGAGCATGCACTGAATATGAGGAAGCACTACATCAAGTCACATAAGCAATAACAAAGTGGCACTTGATCACAAAGGGGGAGATTGTTGGAGATATTTTAATTGTGAATCAAGTTTGTCATAGATTAGCTTTATTATTATTCCTTGTATTAAATTTGTGCATGTATTAGATAGAATGTGGGCCAAGTGTTAGGCCCATATAAACAGGCTAAAAGCCTTTTAAGCCTAACCTGAACCTCGCCTATAAAAAGGGAGCCGAGGGTTCATGATTAGGTTAACGTCGTACTTGTTCATTATAGCCTTACGCGCATATCTTTCTGTGTACGAGTTCACGGTCTATACAAGAGGGTTTTACATTGATTCAATCTGTGTTCATCCTTATGTTTAATCTTCTTTGTTAGATTGTTATTCATTGCTGTTACAAAAACAGGGACTATCATATCATCCTCGTCGATTAGGCCCCTTGTAACTGGCCGCTTTGACTTTGGCTTGGATGACGAGGGAGCATCATTTCTTAGTTTAGCGCGTTTCTCCCCGATGACGATGTCTTCAGAGTTCTTTATCACATGATCACCCTCATCATAATCCAATTTGGATCAGTTGATTTCATCGTGGACGCTCTTTGACTGCTGAGTCTCCTTTATAGTGAAAGTCTTGGATCGTGTGGCTAGTACCGCCTGTGCCTCCTTCGCAGTTATCTTTTTAGGAGGCTTAGCAATCATTTTCCCTTTTCGAATTTGAGCATAGGTAGCCTCAATGCCGTCATTATTATTATTATTATTATTATCATCATCAACATCATCATCGTCATCACTTTGGGTGGCTACGCTATCGGATGCCTCATCGTCAGTCTTATTGTGAGCCGGATTGGATGATTCATCGGCAGATTCCTCAGCGTTCGTCGGTTTGCCCTCAGCCGTATGAGTTCTCTCGGAAGAGTCATCAGACTTTCCTTCATAGGGCCGACGTGCCACTGGCTTCAGTGGCTTTTGGGCTCTCTTAGGACCCTCACTTTCACTCGGCTTGGTCCCCGGGATAGGTCCAGTTGGGTTCCGCTGAACCATAGGGACCTTCTTCAGGAGGATTTCTTTGTATTGGACAACGAACGGATTCCTTGGATTGGCTAGGGTGAACAGGTAGTCTGGACTGGCCATGCCAAGTTCAACATCTTTGTCCAGCTTGAAATATTGGAGCTTAGGGGCTCCGAAGTGTAGCTCATTACTACGTCGAGGAATGGCCTGTTGCACCGTCATGGTTTCATGGATGATGAGGCTCAGCCATCTCGTGTACGGAACTGTGCCCCTCTTGTTATTTTCCTTGGCCTTCACAAGATCCATGAGTTCAGTGAAGAATAGTGCGGCCATGTCGTAGTTCCTGTTGAATGCAATGCCATGGAAGATCTGGAGGATTTGCTTGTTGCACTTGACGAATCCGGCATGCTATGGTGAGAGGCACTTGTTGACCAGTCCGAAGAGACTCTTCCATGGGTGTCTGAGATTGGCCCCACAGAAGTTGGATAACTGAGGTAGCAGTGAGTCGTAGCCGAGACCCTCTATGTCTTGGTGCATATCTTTGACGGTTGGAAGAGGGTCATAAGTGTCATGTGTTGGCAGATTTAAAGTGGTCCTTAGCGTTGATGGCGTCAGGATCGCTCTCATGTGGTTGAGTTGGTCATTCTTTTGGAGCGGTCCTTTTTGGATTCGGTGTGCATGTGCCCCCAGAACTGTTGTAAATATATCTCTGGTACCGGGTGAGCTTTATGGAAGGCGGTCCAGAGATAGTGCCCCTTGAGAATAGCTGGGATGATGGGGTCCTGGCACTTAAACACTGTCAGGTCAAGTTGGTAGTTGTTGTCAATCACTTTGATCCAATTGTCCCTCGGGTAGATGGTGTACTTAATGGTTGCTTGTGGGGTGCCTATCATATTGAACTGAAAAGAATTGGGTCAACACATTAGTCCTTTTATTTGGTCCTTTTTTTGAATTTTTCTGATGTTTTGGGATTTTTCAAAAAAAATGGAAGCGGGTGGATGGTTGTCAAAAAATTCCTAAGGCAAAATCTCGAGATCAGGATCTCGGGGTTTAAAACTCGATATCAGGATCTTGAGGTTTAGATCTCGATATCAGGATCTCGAGATCTAAATCTCGATATCACGATCTCGAGGTCTAAATCTCAAGATCACGATCTCTAGGTTTAAATCTCGAGATCAGGATCTCGAAGTCTAAATCTCGAGATCACGATCTCGACGTTTAAATCTCGAGATCATGATCTCAAGATTTGAATCTCGAGATCTCGATCTCGAGATTTGAATCTCTAAATCTCGATCTCGAGATTTGAATCTCGAGATCTTGATCGCAAAGATGAAATGACGAGATCGAGAACTCAAAATCCAACCTCGAGAATCCTATTCTTGAGTTCGTCCCTGAGTTTAACGACGAAATCCACCCGCAATAACACAAAAACATATACACAATGATAATAAAAAAACGTTTCGAGTTCTTCGTTCTGAGTTCGAGAGCAGTTGATTGAAAACAGAGACTTTGAGATTCTTTTGGAAAGATGTTCGAAACCTACGCAATGGTGTGCGATGATGATTGAAAATGGGTTAACTACCTTTTGATTGAATCGCAAAAAGAACAGATCAAGAACAGAAGGCGAGAAAATGAAGAAGGAAATGCGAGATTAGGGTTCCGAGAGCCTTTATATACGCGAGATTTGGAGTTGGGCCTGCCAAGAAAATTTTACGGGCCCAAGTCTTGGACTGGGCCCTTGGTCAGGTTAAAACGTTTTGAGGCCCAACCAATCGGTGAATTTTGAGCTCCCCCTCGAACAGTGCACGAGTTAAAGAAACAAAAATATGCACACATGCAACTTATGCACACTATTTTTGTTATTTTTCTGATTTTCTCCCCCTCCGCACATGCAATGCACACTGTGTAAAAATGCAACACACGCACATCATTTTTGAAAATTTTCTCTTTTTCTCCCCCTAGATGCATGCAACGCACACTATGTACAAATGCAATGCACGCACACTATTTTTGTTCTTTTCTGAGTTTACTCCCCCTTTACACATGCAACTCACACACATTATTTACAAGTCCTACACACACACACACTTGTATAGACCAATGGAGATAAAATTACACAGGCTCGAGGTTCAACATGCCTAATGATGGAGTATATGGCCCAGTGACCCCCGGCCCACAGACTCTTAATATCCTAATAAAAGCCCAAGAGGCCCAGGAAGCACAGCAGGCCCAAATCGCAGCGCCCCAGGTACCAAGCAACCCACGGAGCACACAGGGGTGCCTTCGGCCCCCTGGCCGAAGGCTCCAAATTCTCACAGAAAGGCTATTTTAAGCATACAAAGCTACTGGGAGAAAAACGGCGAAAACCAGTAGCCCTCGGCACCTGGAACCCTCAGCCTTAAGGGGCCTTCGACAAGAAGAGCCCTCGGCTAATCATCTATAGCCGAGGGTACCTTCCTCGACAAGAATATCCTCTCCACATGCGCCTGGATCGCCGTACCAATTACAACGTCACATCCAACCGCCGCATTAAATGCGGCCACATGCGAATGCCAGTGCCACCCGGTTGATGTGACCCCTCGGCCGTTGGATGCTTGACACGTGTCCCCGTCTCACATTTATTACTACTATAAATAGCACCCCATTTCCCCTTTGTAAACCATATTCTGAATACGCTAAATTCACACTGAATACATATTCTCTCTCTTACTTTTGCTCTGACTTCTCTCTAGTTATTCCCCGCTGTAATCCCTCGGATAGATACCCCTGGGTACACTCATCCATCACCTAACTTGGAGACTAGGATACACTTTTTGTCCAGTGCCTTAGTAAACAAGTCAGCCAATTGAAGCTCTGAGCTTACAAAGTACATATCAATATCTCCTTTCTCCACGTGGTCCTTGATGAAATGATAGCACAGATCGATGTGCTTGGTGCGGGAGTGGTGGACAGGGTTGCTGGTGATGGCAATTGCGCTTTGAGAATCACTGTAGATCGGGATATGGCGGAATGTGTAACCGTAGTCTTTCAGCTGAGTCTTCATCCATAATATTTGTGAACAACAACTAGCAGCCGCGACATATATTGCCTCAGCTGTAGATGTTGACACACAGTTCTGCTTCTTAGAAGACCAGCAGACTAACTTCTCACCCAAGAATTGGGTGCCTCCCGAAGTACCTTTTCTATCCATTCTGCAACCCGCAAAATCAGTGTCCGAATATCCGACAAGGTCAAAACCTGAGTGCTTGGGGTACCAAAGGCCTAAGTTCACCGTGCCTTTTAGGTATCTCAAGATTCTTCTTACAACGGTTAGATGAGATTCTTTCGGATTTGCTTGAAAACGAGCACACAAGCATGTGGAGAACATTATATCAGGCCTGCTATAAGTGAGGTAAAGCAAAGATCCAATGATTGCCCTGTAATTGGTAGTATCTACTGGTTTCCCTGAGGGGTCAGAGTCCAGCTTGTTATTGGGGGACATATAGGTTTTCATGGATGGCTTTACGTCAATGTGAAACCTTTTCAACATATCCAAAATGTACTTGGATTGATTGATAAAGATACCATCTTGTAGTTGTCGGACTTATTGGCCTAGAAAGAAGTTCAACTCTCCTATCATGCTCATTTCAAACTTGGTTTTCATCAGTTCCTCAAAGTGTTTGCACAGACGCGAATTTGAGGAGACAAAGATGATGTCATTGACATAGATCTGAATCAAAATAATATCAGACTTCTGTCGCTTGATGAACAGTGTAGTATCAATCTTTCCTTTTGAGAAACTTGAGTCAACTAGAAACTCTGTTAAGGCATCGTACCAGGCTCTTGGAGCTTGTTTCAACCTGTAGAGTGCCTTGTTCAGTTTGTACACGTGGTCAGGGTGTTTGGGATCTACAAATCCTTCAGGCTGAGCAACATAGACTTCTTCCTCTAAGACTCCATTGAGAAAGGCAGTCTTCACGTCCATTTGAAAGACGATGAAGTTTTTGTGAGCTGCGTAAGCAAGAAAGAGGCGGATTGCTTCAATTCTTGCTACGGGTGCAAATGTTTCATCATAGTCTATGTCCCCTTGCTGATTGTACCCTTTTGCGACCAATCTAGCTTTGTTTCGCACGACGATACCTTCTTCGTCTTTCTTGTTCTTGAACACCCATTTGGTGCCTATGATGGATTTCTTTTGTGGCTTTGGCATGAGTGTCCAAACTTGTAGTCTCTCAAATTGATTGAGTTCATCTTGCATGGCAATCACCTAATCTGGATCAGTGAGTGCTTTAGAGACTTTGGACGGCTCGGTTTGACTTAAAAAGCAAGCGTACATGCATTCATTTGTGGATGTTGATCTAGTGCAGACTCCTCGACTCGGATCACCAATAATTTGTTCAACCAGGTGAGCTTTCGTCCATTTCCGCTCATGTGCCAGAGGGATTGGAGTTATGATTGGTTGATCTGAGTCTTCATAATCTTGCTGTTCTGGGGAGGTCTGCACTGAAGATGTTGGAGTTGGAGGAGGTTCCATGCCTTGTTCAGTAGAATCCTCATGATCAGATGGAGGAGGTGAATGAGTAGTTGACGGAGCAGACAGGAGTGGAACTTCTGGAGATGAAGTTGGTGTACATGGAGGAGATGAAGGTTGTGAATTCTCGTAGAAGTGTCTGAAAAGAGAATCAAGAATCACACCTTCTGGTATAGTGTTGGGGTTGTCTTCATCAGGAACCTGTGGTACAGAAGGAGTTGTTTCAGTTTGTAAGTATTCTGTTGCAAAGTCTGCCATTTCATAGAATGCAATATTCACACTCTCAATGACAGTTCTTCTGTCTCTCAAGTAGACTCTTTAAGCTTTTGACTGTAGGGAGTAGCCAATGAACACGCCTTCTCTGGCTTTTGGGTCAAGCTTACTTCTCTCAGTTCGATCATTTAGTACAAAACATTTGCAGCCAAAGATCTTGAAGAATGAGATATCTGGAGTTCTGTTGAAAAGAATCTCATAGGGGGTCTTGTTGAAGCGTTTGTGAATGGATGTTTGGTTTTGTGTAAAACACGCAGTATTGATTGCTTCTGCCCACATGAAATGAGACAGTCTGGATTGAATGAGCATGGTGCGTGCTGCTTCGACAAGTGTTTTGTTCATTCTTTCAACAACGCCGTTCTGTTGAGGAGTTTTGGTTGCAGAATACTGTTGTGTGATACCCTGAGATTTATAGAACTCGGTGAGAACCTGATTCTTGAACTCAGTACCATTATCCGTTCGAGTTATCCTCACACTCTTCTGAAGTAGGTTCTGGATTGTTCTGATGAAGGTCATGATGGTGGCGAAAGCTTCGTCTTTGGTCTTCAAAAAATTTGTCCATGTAAACCTAGAGAAATCATCAACAATGACAAGTGTGTACTTGCAACCATTGATGCTTTGGACTCTCATAGGTCCACACAGATCCATGTGAATAAGTTGCAGCGGATGGGTGGATGATGGCACGGGTTTGTACTTGTGTGAGCTTTGAGTTATTTTGCCCAGTTTGTAGGCACTACAATGATTTTAAGTGGAAGCTTTTAACAGAGGAAGCCCTTTCACAAGTTTCTTGGAGGATAGGACGGACAGATTCTTGAAATTCAGATGGGAAAGACGCCTGTGCCACAAACTGTTCTGCTCAATGGATTCTTTTGACAGTAGACAGATGGAAGAAGTTGCTTAAACACTTTTCAGGTCAATCGTGTACAGGTTTGATGTCCTGGTACACGTTAATAATCTATTCCCCAAGCTGTCCATAACACAACATTGGTTGGATTTGAACTTCACTTCTATTCCACTGTCACAGAACTGTCCGATACTCAATAGGTTGTGCTCTAGCCCGGCCCTTTGACAAATGAGACAGCTCTTATGGTAACACTTGGGCAGACAACATCTCCATAGCCAAGAATGGGAGATGAGGCATCATTCCCAAATCTGACATTCCCTCCATAAAAATTGGTATAGTTGTTCAAAAGGTGCTTTATTCCGGTCATGTGCGTTGAGCATCCAGAGTCTAAGTGTCACACATGACCGCCCTGCAAAATAATTAAGCAGTGTTAGGTACCCACCTCAGGATGGGTCCTGCTTTATCAATTGAAAACACTTTCTTCATCTTTTCTCTGAGCTGTGATCCAAGGTCAACAGCTTTCTCACATAATGATTTTTCTTTAGCAAGATCTGTTTTTGCATGTTCTACTTTAGCAGGTTCCGTTTTTGGAACCCACTTTTGTTTGATTGTTGTGGGAGAGTAGACATGGGCTTTGTGATTGAATGGTTGTTTAGTGAGAACAGATTTAAAAATCTTCTCTTTTGAGAGTCTGTTTAGATGTTTCCAAGAATGAACTTTGAGGGGATATTTTAAATTTGGTAAGCAGAAGACTCCCTCAAAAGTTCTATCCTTGGTTTGCTTTCATGGTTTGTGCTCTCTTTGAGATTTAACATCAACAACATTCACATCACATTCATAATTATGAGGATCTGGAACAGAATAACCATAAGCAATACTAGAATTATGAATAGAATGATGTCCAAAAGATGATACAGAGTTTTTCAGCTTGGAACTCAAGACTGAATGACTAGGAGATTGTTTGACCGTGCCAGAGTTACTTTTAATTTTTGAATACAAAATAGAACTAGAGCAAGAGCGGGATTGTGTCTAAGAAAACACTTTCTTCTTTCCTTCAGCTATATCTTTCCTTTCCTGCCTCCACTCTTCCTTCTTCTCCTCCCTCTTCTTCACTTCTTGTCTTGTGAACAACGGAGAAGAGGGGTGAGTGGAAGTTCCTTTTGAAATCTTAGTTTGATTTTGAGAGGTGGAAGTCTCTTTTTGAGTAGGAATACTGGTGGATTTGGGGGTTGTTTTTGAATGAAATTTTTCGCTCAATTGATTAAATTCACTCAAAAGTATTTCTCAATTACTTTCAAAACCTTTCTTCTCAGATTCAAACCTTTCTCTCTCAAATTCAAAACTTTCTCTGTCATTATCTAGAGCTTTCTGTAAATCCTTAAGTTTTTGAGCCATTGGAAAAATACAGGGTTCCTTTTCAAACTTAGAGATACCAACAGTTAGAGGTGGGTCTAAAGGATGACCCTGGTTTGATACATCTTCTTTAACAAGAGCATAAAGATTTACACACTCATCTGTTGAAAACACTTGTTCTAGATTGTTATAGCTCTCATTAAGGTTGGAATAGCTGAAGGGAGTCTCCACTCTTGGGTTCTTTCTCTTTTCTTCTTCTTCTATAGCATTTTCTTCTTCACCGGTATAATCCATTTTGTCAAAGTATTCTTTTCTCATGTAATCCAAGTCATAAAGCTGAATGCAATCAACTTTCTTTAGATAACATGTACTTCCTCCGTTCCATAAAAGTTGCAACATTAGAATTTCTGCACTATTCACACACCTTACTCTGACTACGATTTTCTAATAATATATATAATAAAAATATTATGTATAAAATATTAATAAATTTGTATTACTGTAAATTTCCAATATATTAACTTTTTTTAATGTTTACTAATACGTAAATAAATATAATTACAGTCAAAGTTGCGTGTTGGCAAACATGAAAGTCAAACTGTTGCAACTTTTATGGAACAGAGGATAGTATTAGATATGCCAAGTCCGGATCTGGGATTATAATACCGATCATCACTAATTTGATTTAAGAAAATAGTTTGTTCTGATTGACCTCTCCTAGCTATAAGATCCTCAAGTTCTTTGATTTTGCGATAGAGGTCACTTCTTTTGTTTTGAAGAAAATCGTTATCAGCCTTTGATGTGCTTTTCTCTCTTTCACTGTCTTGCAATTTCTTAGTAGTATCAGCTATCTTAAGTTCTAGACTTTCTGACTCTAAGGTTACCTTTTTGACCTGTTCTTTTGCATTATCTAATTGAATGCTGAGAGACGCGTTTTGGTCAAGATTCTTCTTTAAGACCCTGTGATTATTGTCTAATCTCTCCCTTAGTTCTTTAATGATGTTGTCCTTATCATGTAAGGACTGAGTTTGACTATGGAAAGAGCAAGGAATATCAGATGTACTTACAGTGCTTGTTGAGCATTCATTTCCGGGGATCGCAGCATCACTCTTGTTGAAGATAATTTTATTGTGAATCAAGTATGTCAGTTTTGTCTGTAATAGTCTAGTTTACTATTCCGTTCTGTACTGATATACTATCTTTCTTAGAATAGTATTTAATACGGGCCAAGTGTTAGGCCCATCCAAAGGCTAAACGCCTTATACGCATACCTGAGCCTCGCCTATAAAAGGGAGCCGAGGACTCGGGTCTGCGTTAACTTTTCGTACTCATTCCAAACAGCCTTAGCGCAATATTATTCTCTGTACGAATTCACGGTATATCAAGGAAGGTTTTCATCGATCATCTTGTGTTCATCTTTATTGATAAATCTTCTACTTGTTATACTCTTTATCTTTGCTGTAATAGAAAACAGGGACTAACAAATCTTTCTTTCTTCTTCATCTTCTACGCGAGCCATCAGTGCAAAGTTTTCCTCCTCCTCTTCATCAGAAGTGTCTTCTGCCCAATGATCGTTTTCTACTAGCATTGCATCATTCTCTTCTTCTTTCTACACCATCAACATTTTCTGCTTATTCCACAACATTTTCTGCTTGTAGAAGTTTGCATCCTTCTTCTTTGGCAGGCGACAGTCTTTGATGACATGTCCAACCTTACCACAGTTATAGCATTTGGGGGCATCTTCAGCTGCAGGTGCCTTCCCAGAGGAGCTTTGATCATTGTACTTCTGTTTGTAGTTTGAGGAGGAGGTTCTTAGCCTGTTTGAGGAGCTGCTCTTCTTTGCAAATTACCTTGTCAGCAAGGCCATCTTCTTTTTAAGATCAGCAACTTCAACTTCAATGTCCAGCTCTTCTTCGTCACTTTCATCATCTTCAGATTCAACCACCACTTTCTTCTTCTTCCTCAGAGATTTAGTTGTTCTTCTAGGATGTGCTTCCATCACAAGAGCCAATGGATTGGCACCAAACTGATCTTCAGGGCAATCACTGTCATTAACAAACTGCTCTAGGTGTTCATGAAGGGTGCAAAGGTCAATCTCATCAAGGTCGAGATGTTGCCTCACATCCTTCACAGTCTTTCTCCATTCGGGGTGTAAACTGGACATAAATCTTATATTCAATTCCATATTAGACTTGAATACTTTGATCTTCCTCAGATCATTAATCAGCTTAACAAATCTGTTATAGGTCTCGTTCAGTGGTTCCCCAGAGGCAGCTTTGAAAGAATCATAAGCAATAAGTGTGTTGCATGCTATCAATCAACACATAGATTTGGTTTGGGATAGCTTGGAGCAGGTATGTCTTTGCCATGAGGTCAGCTTTCAGCCTTAACTTGTCTGCTTTGGTATGTTCTGATGGAACTTTCAGTCTCCTTTCAGGAATGATAGGAGGGTTATTTTCTGGATTTCCACCTACTAAGATCCACAGCTCAGCAGGTCCTTCAAGGAGTGATCCAAGCATTGCAGAGGAGTTGTCTTTGTGTTCAAGGAAGTTCAAGAATCGATTCCTTCACATCTGATATTCACCTCTCCTTAGAACCATAGGGGTACTGCAGTTTCCTTGTGCAATAGCATCTGACGACATTGCTGAAAAAGGGGGTTGACCGTTCGAGAGAGAAAAAAATCTAAGTGAAAACCTAGAAATCCTAGATTTTGATAGTTGAGGTTCGAGATTTAAAATGTCAAGATCAGCCTATCGAGAAGTGAAATGTCGAAATTGATTTCGAAAAGTTGATTCGAAAACAAGATGGCGAGATCCTATTTTTAGAGATCTCAATGTCGAGATCTTGATTCGAAAACAAGATATCGAAAACCTGTTTATCGAGATTAAGATATCGAAAACCTGTTTATCGAGATTAACCTGTCGAAATTATAATTCGAGAACCTAGTATCAAAGTCCTGAATATCAAAATCCTGCATGTAGAAATTTTCGAATTTTAGGAAAACGAAAACTGTTCTGAAAAGCCCTTGATCTCGCGATTAGCCCTGTAAAGATTTCAATCCAAATTTTTTTGAGCAGACTTGTCGAAAAGATGATCTCGAGAAGCTTATATCAAAAACTTTCAAAAGGAAAAGTTGCGGAAATCAAAAGATAAGATATGATGTAGAATCGTTAGAAGATGACGATTCTAACAGTATAACTTTTACAGTTTTTTGATCAACAAAGAGATTATAGAGGCAAATACAAGAATGTCAAAGAAACAAAAATAACATAGCAGTTCTTCATCGATGAACTCTCGATCGGCTCTGATACCAAATGTTGGTCCCTATTTTAGAGATAATGATCTAACAGCAATGATATAATAAACACAGTAATACAAACACGGGATCAGATAATGATATGAAGAAGATGATCAGTGAAACCCTCATTGATATACCGTGAACGATTACAGAATGATGAGCGCTAAGGCTAATAGTTCGAATGTAAAAGTTGACGCAAACCTAAGCCTTAAGCGCCTATTTATATGCACAGGCAGGTTTGCGTAAAAGCTTCCATCCAGGTATATGGGCCTGACACTTTGGCCTCATATCCTTTATACCTTAATAAATACAAAGTATAAATGCACAAAGTATAATAAAGGCTAAGTTATTACAAGACATATGACAAGCTTGATACACAACAAAATATTCTTCAACAAACCAGAATCAAGATGCCACACATGACTGACCTGCAAAACATATTAGTTTCGCTTAGGTACCCATCAAGAGATGGGTCCTTCCTTATCAACAGTGAACAGTTGTTTCAATTTCCTTTTAATTTGGGATCCAAGGCTGACTGTTTGAGAATCGTTTTTAAATTTCAATTGTTCAGCCTCAGCCTTGGGAACCCATATTTGTTTTGTCTTTGGAGCTAGGGAGATCTCAGATATGTGATCTTTCAAAATTGGTTTCTGTGAGAGACTTTTCAGATGTTTAGCTGAATTAACCTTGAGGGGATACTTTAAAAATGCAAGTTTGAATTTCCCCTCAACGGTTGTTTTATCAGTCTTAGGCCTTTTCAAATTTTCTTGAACAATCACAGGATTAGATTCATTAACAGTGGAAGTGGACTCAAAACAACAACATATCATTAGCTTAACACAATTCAGAGAAATGCAGCTTGTATAACGATTGGTGACAGTTGTCATGGAAAGAGAAGACTTAGGGGCAGGTCTACTATCATAACTGGTTGAGGGTTCACTAAGGAAGGTCCTAGGAACTACGCATCTAGTATGATAAGTAGACGGCTCACTAATGCTCAAACTAGACTTATTTTTGACATAAAATAGGGCACTCGATCGCTGATTCTTATTTCCTAATCTTGACTCTTCATTTCTCTTCCTTCTTCTTATTTTCTCTTCAATCCACTCGCCTCTTTTCTCTACTCTCTTCTTCACTTGGTTCCCTGTTGGAGAAGGAGACTCAGAGTGAGCGGGAGAAGTCTTACAGCTATCTGTAGTGTTTTCAAAAGATTTTTCCGAGGAAGAAGGGGAAGAGGTTTGAGAAACTGTGTGAGAATGAGAGGATGTTTTCAAAAATTATCTCTTTTAGAAGTTGTTCTCTTTCTTTTTCAAAAGCCTGTTTTTCTTTATAAAAAGATTCCTTTAGCTCAGCAAACTTTCTCACAAGAGGTGGGATGTATGCTGGTTTGACAACAGGTTCTGAGGTGGGAAGGTTTCTCACAAACTTTCTTTCACAGTTTCCTTTTCGGGAGTATAGGTCAAGATTTCATCAGCGGGGGTCAAAAGGGGTTCTTTGGTTTCGTAACTCTTTTTTAACCCTGTATAGTTAAAAGGTATCTTGACACCAGCTTTTGTTTTACTCTTTTCATCCTCGAGGGCATTCATTTCTTCAGCCCCAGTGAAGGCCATGAGTTTGGTCAATCCTAGTCTCATGTATTTAACATCATAGAGTTGAACACAGTTGACCTTTTCGAGGTTCTGAGGGTTGGTCAATCCTAGGCCCTCCTTGGAGTTGTAGAAACGAGTGTCCTTAGGCTGGTTAAGGAAAATTGTCTAGTCTGTTTGATCTCTCTTAGCTAACAGGTCTTCAAGTTCTTTTATTTTGGTATAAAGAGCAGCCCTTTTTTCATAAAGAAAATTGTTGACACCAAACAATTTGATTCTTTCCTTTTCAGTGACCCCGAGTTTCTCTGTAAGTTCCTTTTCACTGTCACTCAATCTTTTGTTCTCAGTTGTGAGTTTAGTGATTGTTTTCTCTGAGTTGGTTATCTTTATTTTTAAGCATGTTTGCCTTTCGAGCAGTTTGATGTTGACATTGTGAACATTATCAAGTTCCTCTTCTAGCTCCTTAATTTTGATAATGTTTGAATCTATCTTAGAGCATGGTGTATTTAAGGTGTTATAAGTATTTACCTCACACTCAGCATCCGGGTTCTCAGCGAAAGAGCAGTCAGTCTTCCTTTTTCAGCATCGGGGGTAGTCATCAATTCAGCAACAGAGGAGTTGGTCAAGTTTGCATCCTCATCAGTAGCAGTGGTCTTCTCTTCTTCATTTTCAACAATGGCCATCAGTTCCATGTTCTCATCATCATCTGAATCACCCATCCAGTAATCTTTTTCAGACATGAGGGCGCTTTTCTCACTTCCTTCCTCCATTGCTAGCAGCATCTTTTTCTTTTTCAGGTTTATCTTTTGCTTATAGTACTCAGCATCCTTTCTTCTCTTTGGCATCCTACAAGCCTTCATTAGATGTCCCGTTTTGCCACAGTTGAAGCATTTGGGAGCATCCTCAGCATTTGCACTCTCATTTGATTCAAAGGGATGTTCCTTTCTTTTTGTGCCGGTAGAGGATTTTCGGAGCTTATTTGAGGATGTGTTCTTCTTTAGTATCTTGTTGTTAAACCTGGAAGTAAGAAGTGTTATCTGCTTTTGAAACTCACGCAGATCATCATCATTATCAGTTTCATCCCAGAAACCGATGTCACTATCAGCACTTTCACTTTCTTCAGCTTTCATTTTATCCTTCTTGGAGCCAGATTTGGAAGGTTTGTCAAGCATCAGCACAAGAGTGTCAGCTAGTTTGTCAACAACATCCTTGCCTTTTTCAGCCATCACAGTTGTGTGAACATAGTCAGAAAAATCTTCAGCATATTGGTCAAGTGTGTTGTATACGACATGGATGTCCATATCATCAAGGTCTTTTGTATGCCTGATCTGAGAGCATAGCCTTCTCCAATCCGGTCCAAGTACCGACAGAAATCTCACATTCAGCTCCATGTTTGATTTGTGAACTCCAATCTTTCTCATTTCATTAATCAGTTGTAGGAACCCGAGATAGGTGTCTTCGAGAGATTCTCCTAGCTTTTCTTTGAATAAGACATATGTTATGAATGTGCTTGCTTTCTTTGCTTTGACGCCTATTTCAAATTCTGGGCATAATTTTGAAGATTTCGTCCCACGTTTTTTTGCAGTTGACATGCTATCAATTTGCATGTAGATGTCATTTGGGATTGCTTGGAGCAGGTAGGTCTTTGCGAGTAAGTCAGCGCGGATTCTTGCTCGGTCCTCATCATCGTATTCATCAATAGTTTTTGGTCGTAGTTCAACTTCAAGAGGTGGATTGTTCTCATCATTTCTATCAATAGCTATCATCAGCTGAGCAGGTCCATTAGTGATCGAGTCCAGCAATCCAGAAGATTGATCTTTGCTTTCGAGAAAGTTAAGGAACCTGTTCTTCCAAACATTGTAATCTCCTCTTCTTAGGATTGGGGGTCTAGTGTCATTTCCAGTGGAAAGAGCATCCATCTTTTGGATCGGGCTGATCTGTTGATTGTTTACGGTCTGTCTTAGTTTGTACAATTCTTCAAACAGAAGGTTGATATAATGGTGGCCTTAGCTGTTTGAAAATGTTGCACGGAGAATAGCGCACGAAGGAATGTCTCACTACCTAGAATTGCGCACGGTCACAAATTTCGCACACAACAATCTCGCACGAGGAGAATGGCGCTTGAGAGAATGGCGCACGGGTGAAAATCTCGCACGTAGAGTATGGCGCACGGTGACTTTTAGAATGGCGCACGGAGGAGAAATGGCGCACAAAGACTTTGGCGCAGAGCACTTTGGCGCAGAACACTTTGGCGCAAGGAGTAAAAAATCAGCTTAAGTTTCACGCACAACCTCTAACTTGGAGGAAAGAGATTCACGCATGAAATGTTAAAATTGTTTCTTTCTCAGTGAGATGCGCTAAAGTGCAGAATCGCTCATTCTCTGCTTGACTTGTACGCTGATGATATGGCTGCAAAAAATATAAAGAATGAATCCTAGCAATCAAATAAACATAATCATGTATACATTTTCCTGCAAAATCGGTAAACACAAACAATCTGCAAATCGCTCGTGAGAAGAAAATAGCCGATGAAGTTTAGCGCAAGCTTCTTCTTCTCTGCTTCAATCGTTCGATCAGTCCCGCTCTGATACCAAGTGTTGGTCCCTGTTATCACTATACTATATCTATATAATGATGTATGAAGACGGAGCTCTAAATGATATAGTGGAAGCTTTCCATTGAAGAAGGTTTTTACAGAATGATAGGGAATGAAGTTAGCGTAAAAAAAACCTTTCTGCGTAAAATGTGCTCTGCGGCTGAAAGTCTGGAAAGCCTCTCTTCCTACGCATTCTACAAAGGGCATATAAATAGCCTTGTAGAATGGTAGGTTAGCTTTTGATTGGGCTCCTATAAAGAGGAGGCACATTTCTATTTTGGTAAGCATACCATTGCCATTTAAGGCTTATTTGGTGTCTAATAAATTCTACAAAAAGGCTAATTAAAATACATGGATCACAATCATAAAATATCACTAACATATTTCGATTTAAATTTTATAAAACATGAGATTACATTTTTAATGTGTGAATTGTATTTATAGATAATTTCTGAAGTTACATCTTCTTGTGTCTGACTTACATATTTCTATGTGCTATTTATATTTCTACTTGCCTCAACAAGTTACATTTTGCACACACCTAAGTTACATTTTCTCACGCGTGCTACTCGTGTTTTAGACTTTTAGCTGTGAGAGCACCATGCTCACCATGGGCTGCTCCCTCGGTATAACAACTGCTATTGAAGAATGTTTAAACTACTTAAGGTCTTATTTTTAGAAAATGGATGAGTCTTAGTCCTATTAAGGTAAATTTCCCTTAAAAAGACAGCAAGCCCGTAAGTTTAAAACCTTGTAAAGTGTTTACTCAAGAGTTTTGGTTGGATCCCTCACACATTCGCATTTTTCCTGCACTATGATCACAAAAAATAGGATTTGGTAAACTTCCTCTTAAATAAATTATGAACTCCAACTTTAATTTTGCTTGAGTTTTCTTTGCCTTTTTTGAAAAACCAATTCCATCAATATTCCCACACTGAAAGCGTCAAATAACTCACGAGATTATGTAACTAATTTCAAACTAAAGTTATCAGAACGTCTTGATTTAGAGGTTGTGTCAAGTTTGAATGGATAAGGTATGCGAGTTTATGGAGACATAACACTTTTACTGTCTAATGATGTCATTAGACAGTGAAAGTGTTCTGTCTCCATGAACTTGCGTGCCTCATCCATTCAATTATTTTTTAAATAAAGACATGATTTATCCTTCGCTAGTTTTCGTGCGCGACATGAAAGTTAAGTATTAGTTTCATTTGATAGTAAATATGTCCTAACAAAAATTATCGTAGAGATATATGTACTTGCTCACATTCAGTTATATATATTTGATATATATGGTATTACATATTTATGATTAAGCATTTCGATTGTCGATATTTTATTCATGATTGTGTTCCTTTGGACCTGTTGGGTTAATGGCCCAATGGGGGTTGGTCCTAAAACCCTTAAGGCTCATGCGGACGAACATCCCCAGAAGGTCCAAGACAACCGGATACCCTCCTGAGTATCCAAGGGACGTAAGTATCCTAGTGTAGGCAAGTACCTTGGCCCAGGGGTATCGGCTGACGCACGTCTCGCAGGACTTTGGGCCTAGCAGGAAACTCCGGTAGCCATGGGGACGAACGTCCCCAAAAGGCCCAAGACCATGGGATACCCTTCCAATTATCCAGGGGATGTACATATCCTAGCGTAGGCAGGTACCTTGGCCCAGGAGCAGCACGAGACACACGTCTCGCAAGACTTTGGGCCCAGCAAGAAACCAAAGGCAAGCTCATGGGGATAAACGTCTCCACCCCTTGGCGGACAGCCAAGATCCTGATAGAATTCTACATGTAATACTAATGATTCGGTGGTTATGCATTTAATGCAGAAGATTTGGTTGTTGGGATCAAGCCATACACAGCTGGGTTCAACGCATCTAACTATCCATTGGCGGTATAAATAGTAGCATTTATTTCATTGTAAAGGAGGGAAACTTAGCACTCTAGTATTATAGCATTCTTATTCTCATTTATTCTGTATGAACGGCCTCACGCCTTGTAAATACGAATGGCCTCACGCTTTATAATAGTGGAATTAAACCAAGACTTCTTATTGGGCCTCATCTTACTTGTTTGACCTTATCCTCCTAAACTACCCACTCGAAGCCCTTAGGTTGTGTGGTTGTCCTACGGGTTGAATCGAATAAACCTCAACATTGGCGTCGTCTGTGGGAAACTAATCAAAAAGTTCTTCCAAAACCAAGCTTTCAGCTGAAAATCAGTTTTAAACACTCAAAACAAGTAAGATGGCAAGGAACAATGAAGGAAACTCCTATGATCTCTCCGAACGGCTGTCACGCAGCCGAAGAGGACGTCAGCAGGCGGCAAATGCCCAGTCTAGCACCTTGTGGAGACACGGAGACTTTGGGGTGTTTACTGACATGATTCCCCACGAACTCAGGGGGGGCCTAATGCCCTGGGGGATATGGCAGATACCATCCACTACTTGGCGGACGAGCGGGAGGTGGAGCGGGTGTAATCTGCTAGCACTGAGTGTACCCCGCTCTCTCCCCTCCGCAGTATGCAGACGCTCGGGGAGCGTACAGGCGAGAGCACGCACTCTCACTCCTCGATTTATACACGGATCTTCAGGGATGCACGGTCCCAGGACATGGGGCGCCAGGGGAGCCAGGTTCTCCAGGGACCGCACCAAGGTGATGGCCCGTAATGATCACGTGGCCCGGGAGCTGACCCCCGTGATCAACGGCCTGATGCAGGAGGCACGTATCATCAATGGACAGCGTGGCGCTGACGTTGTGCATATGGGGAATTCCTTAGCATTAGTGACCCCTGTAACCCCAGTCGCCGAACCTCGAGATGCGATGCTCGTGGACCTTCAGAGGCAGATCAATCAACTGAGCCCACGAGTGGATACTGACCTAGCTCAGCCCAGGATTGCACTATCCTCTCTCTTCTCCGCCAGGATCATGGCGGCAGAGATTCCAAGGGAGATTCGGTCATCCGGCGCCCTAACTTATAATGGGGCTGGAGACCCAAAACCCACCACCTTTCCTTCCAAAGGGGGCTCTCTATGCTGGGAGCCTCCGACGAGGCCATTTGCCGGCTATTTTTTAGTACCCTCAGGGGGCAGCAAAGGAATTGTTCGGACAGCTCAAGCCCGAATCCATCGACAACTTTGAACAATTGTCGAGACAGTTCATGGCGCAGTTCGTCTCCAGCTCCACACCAAAGAAGCACTTCAGCTAGTTGACGAGCATCTGCCAAGGGAAGGAGGACACCTATCCACCTTCCTCATACGGTGGAGGGATGAAACCCTTAAGGTCGAGGACCTCACGGAGTGCACGAGGATCACCCTCCTCACCAACGCCCTTATAACCGGGGACCTTTACCTGGATTTGAAGAGGAACCCCGGAAGTAGTTATGTCGAGGTGCTAGCCAGGGCACAGAGATATGCGGTAGTCGAAGAGGAGATGGCCCAGAGAGATGGGGTGGCAGCCCCTATGTTGAAGATCATTTAATTGTGAATCAAGTTTGTCATCTATCTTGTAATAGATTAGCTTTATTATTATTCCTTGTATTAAATAAGTGCATATATTAGATAGAATATGGGCCAAGTGTTAGGCCCATACAAACAGGCTAAAAGCCTTTAACGCCTACCTGAACCTTGCCTATAAAAAGGGAGCCGAGGGTTCAGGATTAGGTTAACTTTCGTACTTGTTCATTATAGCCTTAAGCGCAAATCTTTCTGTGTACGAGTTCACGGTCTATCAAAGAGGGTTTTACATCGATTCATCTGTGTTCATCTTTATGTTTAATCTTCTTTGTTAGATTGCTATTCATTTCTGTTACAGAAATAGGGACTATCAATTGGTATCAGAGCCGAGGCGTGAAACAGGTTGGATCTATCTGCGATTTTTTGGATCTAACGAAGAACTGCTATGCTTTTCTTCTGTTTTTCTAATATGTAGAGATTTGCTCCTGTAATCTTGTTTGTGAACGGAATTTTGTAAAAATCATACTGTTGGACTCGCCTTTCAAAACCGATCCAGCAGCACACCTCTTTTTTCATTTTCTGCAATTTTTATATTTCGAAGATCTCTACATTGAGATCTCGAAATCCTTATTTTTCACTGCTGCAGAAACGTTTTTGGCTTGAAACTGATACAGGAGAATCTCGACCTTCAGGGCTTTTCAGAACATGTTTCAGATTTTCAAAAATCGAAGTTTTCATTTTGCAGGATCTCGACATTTAGGGACTCGATTTCCTCATCTCGACTTTTGAAATCTCGAGTTTTGTCATCTCGACATTTGACATCTTGAGTTTTGTCATCTCGACATTTGACATCTCGAGTTTTGTCATCTCGACATTTGACATCTCGAGTTTTGTCATCTCGACATTTGACATCTCGAGTTTTGTCATCTCGAGTTTTGTCATCTCGAGTTTTGAAATCTTGAGTTTTGAAACCTCGAGTTTTGGAATTTCGAGTTTTTGGATTTCGACATTTGGGATCTCGATGTTTTGGATCTCGACATTCTGAAGATTTCGAGATTTTCAAAATTTCTCGATGTTTTAAATCTTTCAAAGTTTGCAGTTTCTTGGAACTCATAATTCGAATCTTGACATCCTTTGCAGTTCATCGAAGCTTTACATTATAGAATTTCTGAATGATTCCCTGTTTATAAATGTTTCAGGAGTTTTCGATGTTCTGATGTTTTTCAAACAACAAGTTTTTGAGATTATGAGGTTTTCGAAACTCCAAAGTTTTCGATGTTCCAAACATTTTGAAATTCTGCTGATTTCGATATTCTGAGGTTAATTTTGCAGGTGGATTTCGCCATTATTCTTCGAGGCAACCTCTAGATTGTAATCTCGAGATTTAAACCTCGAGATTGTAATCTCGAGATTTAAAACTCGAGATTGTAATCTCGAGAGTTAAAACTCGAGATTTTAATCTCGAGAGTTAAAACTCGAGATTGTAATCTCGAGAGTTAAAACTCGAGATTGTAATCTCGAGATTTAAAACTCGAGATTGTAATCTCGAGATTTAAACCTCGAGATTGTAATCTCGAGATTTAAACCTCGAGATTAGGATTTCGAGGTAGTGCCTTAGAATGTTGTTTAAAATACACCTGCTCTCGATATTCAACATCGAGAACCTCATCTTCGAAGAAATTCCTCAAAAACTCAAAATTAGAGATTTTCTGTGACACCGCACTGTTTTGGTCATAACTTTTGACTCGGTGATCCGATTTGAGAAAACGTTTTTTTGTTGGAAAGCTAACGAGAAGATCTACATTAATTCTCGGGATATGCCCCAGAACCCATTCTCACGCGCCCTCACTCGCAGTCCTTGAGGGTCAAAACGGTAGTTTTCCGACAAACATTGTAAATCACCGATGTCCAGGTCAAAACTTAGGCAAATCTATTCAAATTCTTTCATTGTCAACCCTGAGGTCAAAGCTTTTCTACACTTCAATTTAAAGGTCTGAAAATCGTAGATAATTCAATCAACCTCGCGTCAACGGTCATCTTACAACAATCAACAATCAACTGCTGAAGCCTCCCCTGACTCGTCAACATTATGTGATCATCAATATGCTGAAATTCTACATGATGAGCTCTGGGAAACCGTCATGTGTGGTACATGTTCAGATTGCTCCACACACATGGCGGGTATGACAAGCTGTGAGCAATCAAACCTTGCACATTCTGAGGGGGAGTATCAGTTTTCTCCTCATGGCGCCTTTCACCGTCAAAGCAAGGAATCTCTCAACGGATGCAACATTTTAGGGGGAGTGTTCAATATTATCCTCCCCGGTGCCTAACAATGACAAAGCATACCGAGTGCTCCAGTTGAGGGGGAGTACAGAGAGAAAATGAAGAAAGTAATGAGAGAACATGTCCCTATGGCTTAGTAAACCCAACTAAGCCTACCCAAGGGACGAAGCCGAGCGTAAGTGAGTGAGTGAGCAAGTGAGTGAGTGAACATTATGAGCGTTAGGAAGCAGAAGGCTCAAGTGAGACGAAAAACAATAATCAATGATGAGTCTGCTACCTCAAATGCCTATTATCCATTGAACATTTACTCCTAGCCACTCACATACTCTGGACAATTCCCAAATAGGTTCAGGACTGATTTAATCAGATCCCGGGTAGAAGTCACTGCATCTTGTCCAACAGTGCATGTTGAACCCTATCCAAGACCACTCACTTGTCTCCCAACAGACAGGTGTTTAATCATATTTCACGGGAACCGCACCTCTCATTACTACCTCCTTACGAGGCAAGTAATACTGACTACAGTGGCCTCAGGCCCATGCCACTAAACTTTCATTGATCACGTCGTGTCTAGTTACTCACTCCCAAATGTTTTGAAATTTTCTAGGACACAGACGAACTTTTAGAGTCAGTTGCAGGTCTTCATGACCCGCGAGAACTTCCTTAAGGCTCATCTATTACAGATGTAGACCAATAATTGGAAGGAAGTCCTTCTGTTGCAACATAAGAATCACCAACATTTTCAGGCCATTGCTAAAGAGTTTTTCCTGTTTTATTTCCGCAGAATAAAAGAATAAAGGCATGACGCCCCGAGTCATCGGATCGTCATGAGGGGGAGAGTGGTCCACATGCTGTTAACTGTCAAAAAATCATTCTGGGACACTTCTCTCCTCCAACACTCTCTCTACTATCTCCGTAACTCAAATGGTCAGTTACGCTCACATGTCAACCATCATTATGTTCCGCTGTGCCACCGACAAGTTCTCCTCAAATGCATTCATTTCAAATAGTCAAAAAGACTACATTGTGGAGGAGACAGAGGTCAAATACTCGTGTCCTGAAGATGAATTCCATGGGTGTCTCCTATTCTCCAAAGAATATTCATTCTAGAGGCGTCACCGGACTTCATCCAAGCTGATCAAGAGCAACTTCTGGAAGGCAAGGACTACATGCAAGATACTGAAGGTCCCTCAACCCTCGGCATCAAAGATCAAATTGTCAAGACGACATCAAAGGGGAGATTGCAAGGATTTCTTCAGATAGCCTTCCTCAGAAGTCAAGTTCAAAGACAAAGGAAGCTGAATAACAACAAAGACAAAGATATTTGTGTTGCAATGTTAATTGAACACGATTGAACACCAAGGGGGAGATTGTTGAGAATATTTTATGGTGTCCAATCCTATTAAATATCTTTGTATTTGTGTAGTTATTAATTAAACGTGTAATACAGGCCACAAATGTGTATCAGCCCGGGGGATTCCTTGTAACCCGTAAGTTAGCCAACTTCTCCTATAATAGGAGGCTAACTTACGGGAACCCTAACTGATCAGATAGAGGCTGAGAGCGAAAGAGGCGAGATAGAGAGAGATTAGGGTTACCGCTGCTCTCCTTCTCCAGGGAGAGCAGCGGCCAGTTTATACGGTGATGGATAGTGTACCCGGGGGGTAGCTTATCCGAGGGGTTATTACGGGGAATAACAAGAGAGAAGTCAGAGCAAATAAGTAGAGAGAGAAAGTATATTAGAAAGTATGCAGCGTGTGTATTATGACTTGTGACTTGGTTACAAATGGGGAAATGGGGTGCTATTTATAGTAGCAATAAATGCCAGACAGGGACACGTGTCAAGCGTCTATTGGCCGAGAGGTCATCTCAACTGGTTGGCGCTGGCAACCGCATGTGGCCGCATTTAATGCGTCTGTTGGATGGGACGTTGTACAGGGTACGGTGATCTGTACGCATGTGGCGCGGATATCATGTCGGGAGAGGTGCCCTCGGCTGTAGAGGACTAGCCGAGGGCTCTGAGTACCGGGGACCCCTTTGGTGCCGAGGGCTCCAGGTGTCGAGGGCTACTGATTTTCGCCGTTTTTCCCAGTAACTTTGTTTTGCTGTGTTGGCCCTCCTGTGAGAGTTAGAGCCTTCGGCCAGGGGGCCGAAGGCACCCCTGGTGTGCATTGTGGGCTGCTTGGTACTCTGGGCACTGTGATTTGGGCCTGTTGTGCTTTCTGGGCCTGCTGGCCCTTTATTGGAGTGGTAGGAGTCTGTGGGCCGGGGGTTCCCGGGCCATATACTCCATCAGGAGTCCCTCCCTCCTTTTGCCGAAAGGTACTTGAGGGAAAAGGAGTAATTGTGTTTGTCCTCTGCCGTTGTTTCGTTTGTAGCTTGTAGAGTTGTGGGTAGTTTGCTGTTTGTTCATTCTGCCGAGGGCAGTCCCCCAGTTACCCACATGTCGGGACTTGAGGGGTCATGTTTGTGATTTTTGTGATTTTTCCCGAGGGGGTCCTCCAGTCCCCCACTCCTTGAGGCACTTGCAAAGTGGTGAAAAGGAGTAGAGTAGTTGCGTTGCTGTTTTGGGCCGAAGGCTGACGCTTTTTGTTTCATTTTGGGGGGATGCCTCGTTAAAACCTCATTAGGAAAAACCCTGTGGTAAAAAATCCTAATGAGGGAAAAAGAGTGCACCGAATTCCCCCAACGATGAATCGAAAATGTGAAACCTTGGTTCGAAATGGAGAATAATGCAGATGTCCAAGGCTTTCCTTGTTCTGAGGGCTCATGTGTTGATTAGCCGGAGGCTTGCTTTTGATACCCTGGGAGGTGCCGAAGGGGAGTCCCTCAATCTGTGGATCGAGGGCGTAATGAATGAGGGTAGTAGTTGAATTGTTACCGGGGTGTCCCCTGTTTGTTGATTAGTTGGTGATGAGGATATCCGAGTGCTCCCATTACCTGTGTGCCGTAGGCTATCCGTCAATGAGGCATACTCCCCGGGGGCTACCCGGCCCTCAAAGTGCTGAGGGGGTGTAAGGAATAAATGTATTTAGATTTTGATGATGCTAGGTTTATTAGAATTTGAATGTACCCCATTAGAAATTGTGTATTAGAATTTCTTTTGTAAGTTTTAGCTTAGTCTGCCTGCCAGAGTTCCATCTTGCCTCTACCAGAGTTGCTCCCAGAGTTGCTCACCAGAGAAGCCATCAGAAACTGGTTATCAGAAAGATACCAGAGTTGGCAACAGAGACGGACTTCAGAGATTGGACCAGAGAACCTCTTCAGACTCTGATGAATCCACCAGATTCCGGAAGCCCTTCCAACGGTCGTTAAACTAACGGGAAATCCCCTAACGGTTACAAACCTTTCAAAGGAAGCATGGCACTGTACACGCATTAAATGCACATTTAATGTTGTACGTACGAAGAGATATTTAAAGCTGATGATTGACCATGCGAGTATCTTTACGCCCCCAAAATAGCAAGTCGGAGGACCAAACGGTCAAGTCAACAGTACATGCATTTAATGAAGCTGTCTTCTACACTCCAACGGGAAGACTTCTCCCAGTATATAAGATACACTCTGAAGAACTAAGAAGATAACTTCTTGAGATTAAAACTCCATTCCTAACAAGAAAAGGCCACAGTTGGAAGATAAACTTTCCTATCCTTCATCCAACTAGCAAAAGGCAAAGTTACTCAGTTCTTCAACACTTCGAGAGCTTCATATACTCATCTTTTGTGAAGAAGCAACGTTGGAGAAAACTGATTCTATATCAAACACTTCTTGAAAAAGAAGGGACGTCTCAAATTAGCAGGAGTAAGTGAAGTGGGGATACTTCAAGAAACTCAGTGAAACGAGACCAGCCATCAGGAAGCAGGACAGCATCCCGGGTGGCAACTAGACTTGAAGAAGACGAGGAGTGCTTCTTGAGTTCTAGGGACTAAGGCGTTGTAAACTTTTGTTTTTGCAAGCTTAGTGGAACAGTGGACTAGAGGAACAAGTTGTTCCTTGAACCACTATAAAAACCCGGTGTCATTTACTTTAAGCTTTTAATTACTGCACTTAAGATTCTACTGACTAACTCTTAAGGTTGGACTCTGTGTCCAGCAGATCTTCCTTCAGAGTTATCAGAAAGGCACTTTGCCTTAGCTTTCTTCTAGAGGCTACCCGGACAGAAACTTATCCGCTGCCTGGTCTAGTTCTGCCATCAGAACTTGACCATCTCTGTCACCAGATTTCGACCATCTCTGATAAGTCAGACTTGACTTGGAGAAAAGTTTAAATTCCTGAACAGTCTATTCACCCCCCCCCCCTCTAGACTGTTCCCATTATAAACGGGACCAACAAGTGGTATCAGAGCCTCCTTGTTCTTGTAATCTTTTAGGTTACTTACTAAACAAGAGATCCACTTGTTTTAGCCTCTTTAATCTCATATTATGGATAACACTCTTTCAAAGAATCTTATGTTCTCAGTAACAAAGTTTGATGACTGGAGGATCCGCATGAAAGCTCACCTCTGCGCACTCCATGACGAAATGTGGGAAGTTCTTGATGCAGGACCTTTCACAGAGTTCACCAAGGTCAACCCTGAATACATCACTGGTAGTGGTCAACCCCAGATGATCACCAAACTGCGCCATGAATGGTCTAATGAAGAAAGGAGAAAGTACAACCTTGACAACATTGCCAAGGATATCCTCTACAAGGCCATTGATGACAAGTACTTCACAAGGATCAAGAAGTGCAAATCTGCCAAGGAAATCTGGGATACTCTCACCCTGATAGGAGCTGGAGATGAGCAAGAAAAGGACAACAAACTCACTATTGCCATGAAGAAGTTTGAAGACTTCAAACTTCTACCTAAAGAATGCATAACTGAGATGTATGCACGCTTGCTCACCCTCACTGCTGAGATATCAGAACTTGGGAAGGAACTTACTCCCAAAGAGATCAACTTGAAGGTTCTCAGAGGTCTACCTTCACCATGGAAGATGAAGGTCACTGCCATGAGAGATAGCAAGGATCTCAGAACCTACAGCACTGAGAAACTCATCTCTGATCTCAAATCCTATGAGTTTGAGATGAATGAAGAGGAGAAAGAAGAAGTTGAGGACAGAACAACTACTGCCCTCACTGCCAGCACCTCTCAGGTAAATAATTTTGACCCTTCTATTCTTTTAACTGACGAGTATATGGCGGCTTTTGCTAGGAAGTTCAGGAAATTCTTAAAGCCGAAGGATAGCAGAAGTCCACACTCTAGCAGAAAGCCACACCAGAAGTCCAAACCATCAGAAAGTAGTGGAGAGCTTCTCTGCTACAACTGCAGACAACCAGGGCACTTCAAAGTCAATTGTCCACACCCCATAGTCTCCAAAAGGCAAGGCCAGGAAGGAGAAAAGAAATACGAGCACCGAAGAAGGAAAGCACTCATCACTGAACAACCAGAGAAGGACCCCCTCTCTGAGACAGAGTCCAGCTCAGAATCAGAATCTGATGAAGCATTCTGTTGCCTGGACACAGAAACTGAAGACCTATGCCTTATGGGTCAATCTGATGATGAGGTATCTTCTACTTCCAACTCTAGTTTTTCTTCGGTAGGCAGAGCCTTTGATTCTGATTCAATGTCAGAATTTTGGGAAGAGTTTCAAGCCATACAAACCACTTATTCTTCTGTTAAAGAAGAAAACAGTAAGCTTAAGGTTGAAATCCTTGACTTAAGAAAGGAGGTTGAGATCAAAATCAATCTTCTAATTAAGGAAAGAGATCAGCTGGAAGCTGAAAATGTTTCTCTTCTAAAGAGAATAAGAGAGATAGAGCCTCTTGAGATTAAGTACAAAACTTACCAGAAGGCAAAGTCTTCCATGGAAAAGATTGTACTTGACCAACAAATTGGCACTGGTTTTGGTCTTGGTTATGGCTCAACAGAATCAGGTGAGCCTTCTGTAATGCCTAGCACCAGAGTTGCTAAGGCAGACAAGGTCATAGTGCCACTGATTTCTAGCCCCATTTGTCAGGCTGGTGTATCTGGCACCAAGGTTATTCATGAGAATGTCAGACCAGAAAAGGAAAAGATAAAGGTTCAACAGAAACCCATTTTAAAAGTTAATGAACCTGGCAGAAGACCTAACAACAGGAAAGATTTTCAGAATACCAAAAATCAAAGACAAAACCATAACAGACAAACTCATGATAATCATGTCAGAAATGATCACCAGAAAGGCAGATATCAAGAGAAAGTTAACTTTAGGCAGAAAAGGTTGGCTGGTCAACTTAAGAAGCCCAAAGTTAATTGCCCCTCTGATCTTGATAGTATATGGGACTTCTACCCAACTAAAAAGGCTATGCAGAAGTATGTAAACCGGAAGCATGATCCTCACAAGCATCTGCCCAAAGTGAATCACACTTCCGTTTACTATGACTACCAGGTGGACAATGGGTACCACCCACCAAGGTTTCACTTGATGAGACCAAAGTGGTACCGGCTGCCAAGACTGCATAACCCCCTAGGACCCAACATTGCTTGGGTACCTAAATCTTCCTTTTAATCTTGTAGGAACTGTGTGCTGGAGCCATCTCTGAGCAAGATTGGTACATTGATAGTGGATGCTCCAGGCACATGACAGGTGACAAGGGTTGCCTAACAGAGTTCCAGAAAGTCAAAGGGCCTAGAGTTACCTTTGGAGGTAATGATAAAGATGGCCAGACAAAAGGAAGAGGGAAGCTGATAAAGAACCAGATAATCATAGATGATGTCTCCTATGTCAAAGGACTGAAATTCAACTTGCTGAGTGCTAGCCAATTCTGTGACAAAGGCTACACAGTTGAATTCTCCAAAGAAGGATGCTCTGTCAAGCATGAGACAACTAAAGAAGTGGTTCTAACAGCAACAAGGAAGAAAAACATCTATGTAGTTGATTGGTCAACTGCAAAAGATGGAATTTGCCTGATAGCCAAAGGAGATTCAAAACTCAGTTGGGAATGGCACAAGAAACTGAGTCACTTGAATTTCAAAACAATCAACAAACTGGCAAGGGATCACATTGTTGAAGGTCTACCCTACCTTGTATACAAAAAGGAGAACTTGTGCAGTGCATGCCAGAAAGGAAAACAAGTGAAGAACTCATTCAGACCCATTGCTGGAAACCTATCTACTGGTCCTCTGAATCTAATCCACATGGATTTATTTGGACCAGTGGAAACTCCAAGTGTTGGTGGAAAAAGATACACCTTAGTCATGGTGGATGACTACTCCAGATTCACATGGACTATTTTTCTGACCAAGAAAAATTAAACTCTGCAGAAACTGCCATCTCTGCTAAAGCTACTACAGAATGAGCAGAATCAGAAAGTCAAAGCCATCAGATCAGACAGAGGAACAGAGTTCGTCAACAAGGTCATACAGGATTTCTGTGACCAGAATGGTACAATGCATCAACTCTCTGCAGCCAGAATCCCTCAACAAAATGGAGTTGCAGAAAGAAGAAATAGAACATTAAAGGAAGCTGCAAGGACCATGATTGCTGAATCAGGTCTACCCTACAGATACTGGGCTGAAGCAATCAATACTGCATGCTACACCCAGAACAGGAGCATGATTCACAAGACTCATCAGAAAACTCCTTATGAATTATGGAAAGGACGAAAACCCAACATCAGCTACTTTCATGCATTTGGATGCAAATGCTATATACTCAACAATGGGAAGGATCACCTCAAGGTGTTTCAAGAAAAAGCTGATGAAGGAACATTCTTAGGCTACTCTAGCACCAGTAAAGCCTATAGAATACTCAACAAAAGAACTCTACTTGTTGAAGAATCTATTCATGTCAAGTTTGATGACCACAACTCAGTTGAAAGCATAACTGAAAACTTGGAGAAAGCATATCTAGAAGAATCACCTGAACTGGATCCACCAGAGACGGATACACCAGAGTTGCTAACTAACTCTGCCATACCAATTCACCATTAGAATCCCATTCTACAAGGCAAAGAGAGTGATGAAGAATCAGAAGAAGATCAAGAGAATCCAAGACAACCCCTATCTGAACCTGATCTAACTTGGTTAAGAGATCATCCTCCTAATCAAGTGATTGGTCAAATCAGAAGTGGAGTTCAAACCAGATCCACAGCTAGAAGAGAAGCAATGCTTGCCTGCTACATATCTCAGATGGAACCTATGACAGTTGAAGAAGCACTTGCAGACTCAGACTGGATCAATGCAATGCAAGAAGAGCTTACTCAGTTTGAAAGGAATAAAGTATGGGAACTTGTTCCTAGGCCAAAGCACCAGAATGTCATTGGAACCAAATGGGTATTCAAGAACAAAGCAGATGAAGACGGTAACATTGTAAGGAATAAAGCTAGGCTGGTAGCCAAGGGATACTGCCAAGAAGAAGGAATAGATTTTGATGAGACCTTTGCACCAGTTGCCAGACTTGAAGCCATCAGAATCTTCCTAGCCTATGCTGCCTTCAACAACATCAAGGTCTACCAGATGGATGTCAAGAGTGCATTTCTGAATGGAGATCTTGAAGAGGAAGTTTATGTGGAACAACCACCAGGTTTTGTCATTCCTACTCAATCTTCTTGTGTCTACAAGCTTATAAAGGCCCTCTATGGTCTTGAGCAAGCTCCCAGATCCTGGTATGACACATTGTCCCTTTTCCTAGTGAACCATGGGTTTACTAAAGGAAAGGTTGACAAAACTCTATTTCAAATCTCTGTTGCTAATCATATTCTGCTAGTACAAATATATGTTGATGACATTATATTTGGTAGTACTAATCCAGAACTGTGCAAGAAAGTTTCTCAAGTAATGCAGAGTCAGTTTGAAATGAGTATGATGGGAGAACTCAGTTACTTCCTAAGACTCCAAGTCAAACAAGTTCCAGAAGGGATCTTTATCAATCAAGGGAAGTACACCAGAGATCTGATCAAGAAGTTTGGAGTGGAAGGCAAATCATCAGTGAAGATTCCCATGAACACTTCACAAGGGATTGGTCCAGATGATGAAGGAAAGGATGTAGATGCAACAACATACAGAGGGATCATAGGATCTCTGTTGTATCTAACTGCAAGCAGACCAGACATCTCGTTCTCTGTTGGAATCTGTGCCAGATACCAATCAAAGCCCAAGGAAAGCCATCTAAGTGCTGCAAAGAGAATCATCAGATACATCAAAGGAAATCCAAATGCAGGCTTATGGTATCCCAAAGGAGGTAACTTTGAACTAATTGCTTATTCTGACTCAGATTTTGCAGGTTGCAGACTAGACAGAAAGAGCACCTCTGGTCACTGCCAATTGCTAGGAGGAAGGCTTGTTTCCTGGTTTAGCAAGAAGAAGAACTCCATCTCAACCAGTACAGCTGAAGCTGAGTACATTGCAGCTGGGAGTTGCTGTGCTCAGTTACTCTGGATGAAGCAACAACTGAAGGACTATGGAATTCAAGCCAAGGAGATCAAGCTGTTGTGTGACAACACTAGTGCCATTGTTATCACTCAGAATCCAGTTCTTCACTCCAGGACAAAGCACATTGAGATCAGACATCACTTCATCAGAGATCATGTTGAGAAGAAGCATATCTGTATGGAGCATGTACCTACAGAGGATCAACTTGCAGACATTCTAACCAAGCCTTTACCTGAGGCAAGGTTTAACAAGCTAAGGGAAGAACTGGGAATGATGGATGACCTTCCCGGAGATGCATGAACCAGAGATTCACTGAACCAGAACTGCTTACTTCTGCATCAGAAACTCGGATCAGAGTACCTCTATCTCTGATCATCAGAATCTCACATCAGAGAACCTCCCCTTCTCTGACCAGAGTTCCTCAACCGAAAGACAACAGATACGGATGTGGACTTAGCAATATTTCGAGGTACGGGCAAGACCTAATTAACTTGAAACGGTCTTTTACCAAAATACCCCTGATCGTTACTCTTATAACGGAAACGTTTTCCGCCCGCATTTCATTAAATGCTGCCTCGAAACTGCCAATATACCAAACGTCCACTATTCCTAACCCCTTTATATCCACCGTCTTCAACCTAAATCCCTACTGCAACTTCATCTCTCTTAAACTGCTCTAGCATTCAAAGCTTTCAGATCCTAAAAACTTCCCAATCCCCAGAACTTTTCTTAACCGTCACTCAGAATGAACTTCCTGAGCATCAACGACCTTTCTAAGGAAGAAGCAAAAACTCTCATCGCCAACGTTGTCTCAGGCATGAAAGTTGACATGTCATCCCTACCCCTCCTGGCAGAAAACCAGAAGAGGATGACCAAGATCATCCAAGGGATGACTGATTCACAACTGTCTAAGGTTGTTGCTCATCCCTATGAGCACTTCAGCATCAAGGATGTGGCTGAGTTCTATCTCAACGCCACCATCTCCAAGACCGGAGTTCATTCCTCAGTACAGGGTCAACGCATCTTCTTGAATGCAGATGCACTTAATGAATTCTTTAGAGTTCAACTTGACTCCCAAGACCCGGAAGCCAACAATCTTACTGCTCTTGACTCAGTGGAAGTCTCCACTGAAGGCTTTGTTCAGACATACTGTCGTCCGGAGGCTGCCGGACTGGATAAACTCTACATGAAGAAATTTCTACTGAAGAAGGACTTTGAGAAGCTTGTCACCATTCTACACCGATGCTTGTGGTGCAAAACAGCTTCAACTGATGAGATGAACAAGAACAATGCAAAGGCAATCTTTGCAGTTCACCATGGCATGAACATCAATTGGGGAGAGGTAATCTTTGGCTCCCTAACTGAGTTCATCAAGAAGAAAGACTCTGAAACAGGTCTTTTCTCAACCAAGATGGGACATGGCCTTCTCATCTCTGCCATCCTTGCTGCCAAAGGAGTTCAACTCAGGGATCCCATCCCAGTTGATCACTCCAAAACCATCTTCCTCACAGCCTCTCCGAAGTTTAATATTGCCATCTCTTCTGAACTTAGGAGAGAGGAAAGGCTGGAGAAGAAAAGGGAAGAACAGGCTGCTAAGGCCAAACCTGCCAAGAAAGTTACCAAAAATCCCAAACAACCTTAGCAGTCACAGGTTGTAAGGGAAGTCAGACAGAAGAAGAAAAGTGACAATCTGTCACTACCAGAGGAGGAAACAGCAGAAGAGGTTGCACCAGAGTTGCCCTCCCCAAAGGCAACCAGGAAATCTGCTGCCAGAAAACAGAAGCAGAAGAGGAGAAGAAAGTTGGTTGTGCAGAGTGGGGACTCTGACAACTCAACCACTCAACCAAGGCAGAAGAAGAGGAAGACTAAAGTAATCTCACCTGCCAAGGATTCAGCAGTTCAGGGGGAACTTGCACCAGAATCTGGCACTCTACCAGAGACTTACCCAGAATCTGCACCAGAGTTGCCAAACTCTGCTCTCTCACCAGAGCGTGAAGCCTCACCAGAGATGGACCAAGAAACCGACTTCAACATCATTCTGCAAAAGCAGTTTGACAGAGTCCTAGCTTGGAGAAGATGGAGAATGGGACCTCTTCAACAAATCATCCAATACTTTGATGCCTATGAAGAAGAAGAAGCTGCTGTTCTTCACTGGGTAGGCACAGATGATGTGTCAAAATGCTTCAATCTTACCTTTCTGATTTCTGTCCTACAAAAGAAAAAAGACAGATATCAAGGTAAAGCTCCAACATCTGACCTTTCTCCAGAAAGGCATGTCAAAGCCTTGGAAGAAGAAGAAATGGAAGCATTTGATACTTGGCTGATGGAGAAGAAGAGAAAAGAATCAATGATCAAATTTCACCATAGTGCTCTTGAGGAAGGAGAACCATCCACTGCGAATGACATTGCTCTGACTATGGAAAATCTGATCAAGGAGTGGAGAGAATCCGTGTTCTCTGAGATTGTACTTGAGGTAATTCCTACACCTCCTCCTTCCCCTCCCCAATCTCCTATTACTCTACCCTCACCCTCCAAATCTTCATCTAAACCTTTATCCCCACTTCACCAGAAAACCCTTTCACCAGAACAGAAAACCTCACCCTCCACCAGAACACCATCTCACCAGAAACCCAACTCTAGACCCTCTTCACCCTGCAAACAACCCTCATTTACCAGAAATTGTTCACCTTCACTCCCTCCATCTCCCTCACACCAACCTACTTCTCAACCCATAATTCCTTTTCCCCAGAACTCACCTCCTCAGAACCCCTTACCAACATCTAAATCTGCCTCACCTCAGAGATCCTCACATCACTCTGCAGCCTCTACACCAAAGAAGAAACCTATCTTTAGGGTTTCCTCCTCTTTTTTTGGATGAAATGTAAGTATATATATGTAACCATCCAAAAGAGTTTAACTGTACAGCAAAAAGGGTGAGCAAAATTGCAGGCTATCCAAAGATTGGATAACCTATCACCTCCAAAAAATAGATCATATGCTATCTATGAGATCTAATCAACCTATCCTACCTCATCAAGCCAACGGAAGTGAGGAGGTAAAACAGTTTGTCAAAGTTTATCAAAACACCACCATATCATGTGGGTATATATTGTACAATAATTTGTATACAATATACTGAATCCTTGCAAAAACATCTTCTTCTTTCGGTTTGAGGCCATCAAATCTGGCAGCATTTCGTATCATCCAAATCCAATATATAGAGTAGCAGAATGCAATCCTCACAGCTTTGGCCTTGACTCCAGCTCCTTTTTGCTCCTTCTTTATCCATTTCACCGAGCTAGCCAAGGTTCCCATTTGTCTTGGCATTTGCATCCATGCTTTGACCATATTCCAAACTTTACCTGAAAAAGGGCATTCAAAATATAGGTGTGGAACCGTTTCCGGTCCACCCTTACACAAAATACATACATTCACTACATCTAACCGATGGAGGTTATCATATGTAGCCAATCTGTTCCGGAATGCCAACCACGTAGTAAAAGAAAATTTTGGAGGAATGTAATTCTTCCAAATAAATGACATCCATGTACGTTGGGGGGCTTTATTCCTAAGTAAATCATATACCTTTATGGATGATAGTTTCCCCTCACATTGGAAACTTTGAAGGCATCGGATTGCATTTGGGACATTATCAAAATGGGACAAGATCTCATCCCGAACCAACACAAGTTTTTTCATTAATTGTGAGTCCCTATAGTGTGGGGGAAAATCCCACACACTACGGCCATTAAGGTAAACACCATGCACCCATTTGACCCACAAAGTGTCTTTTTTTGTATGAATATCCCAAAAGGTTTTTGCAAGTAAAGCCGAGTTCCATACCTTTGTGTCATGTATGCCAAGTCCACCTTCTTCTTTTGGCAAGCAAATGTCCGCCCATGCTACTCTTGCAAATTTGCATCCCCAAAGAAAGATGCGGCATATAGAAGTAATTCTATCAAGTATAGATTTGGGTATAGGAAACACTTGGAGCCAAAATGAATGTACTCCTTGGATAACTGATTTGATGAGTTCAACTCTCCCATTATAAGAGAGTGTTTTTAGATTCCAGGCCGTGATGAAATTAGTGATGGATTCCATAAGAGGAGCATATTGGGTCAAGGATATCTTAAGGGGAGCCAGAGGCACCCCAAGATACTTGACCGGGAATGTACCTTCTTGAAAATCAACTAGCTCCAAAATGTTATTTAGCTCATAATCAGCCAGTCCACCAATGAAAATGTTAGATTTATCATGGTTAACATGTAATCCAGACACATTACTAAATTCTTCAAGAGTATCAATAAGTACTTTAATGGAGGGGGCATCACCCCTAGAAAATAGCATAAGGTCATCCGCATAAGCCACATGTGATATTTTCAGTTTTCCACACTTGGGATGGAACTTAAATTGTGGATTCATAGTTCTAATGTTCATTAACCTAGAAAGGTATTCTAAACAGAGTACAAACAGTAGGGGGGACATGGGGTCCCCTTGCCTTAAACCTCTTTTCCCCTCAAAGTGTCCATGAAGGACCCCATTAATAGAGATAGAGTATGAAGGTGTCGTTACACACTCCATGATCCAATGAATAAATCTGTTTGGGAACCCCATGTGTATCAATACTTTGGTTAAGAAATCCCATGATATAGTATCATATGCCTTTCTTAAGTCCACCTTAAGCATACATCTAGGGGATATATGTTTTCGGCCATATCCTCTAATCAGTTCTTGGGCTACAAAGATATTATCAATCATTAGCCTACCATCCACAAAGGCACCCTGAGCAGGATCAATAAGACTAGGTAGGCATGGGATCAGTCTGTTAGAGATGATCTTTGTAATAGTCTTGTAAACTACATTAGTACAAGCAATTGGTCTATAATCAGCCGGAGTAGGTGAGTGAGTAGTCTTAGGAATTAAGGCAATAACCGTGTGGTTAAGCTGCCTTAAAATCCTACCAGAGCCAAAGAAACCTTTAACAGCCTTAGTAACATCCTCCCCAACAGTTTCCCAATTTTTTTTAAAGAAAGCTGAGGTATAACCATCTGGTCCGGGAGCTTTATCATCTCCAATATCAAAAATAGCATTTTTAATCTCCAAATCTGAGATAGGTGCAATTAGGCCATCTGTTAGATTTGAGGGGAGGCAATTCCCCGAGGTGATGACACTAGGGTCCAGCTGTGTGTTAGGGTAGTGTGTGCCGAAGAGGTTAGTGAAAAAATTCACAAACTCATGTGCAACTTGGTCAATAGAAGTAGTGGAATCTCCATTAGGCAACGTGAGTGACGTGATGGAGTTTCTAGCAGTATTTTTCTTCACAATTGAGTGAAAATATTTAGTGCATTTGTCACCCTGAATGAGATGATTTGCCTTTGCTTTTTGTCTATAAAAGTCCTCTTCCGCACCCTTAAGGTATAAGACTTTGTTTTTAGCCATTTTGAGCTCATTTTTTATTGTGTCATCTAAAGGCGAGAGTAGAGATAAGCTATGCAGCCTATTGTACTCCTTTTTAGCCTCCTTCACTCTCTCGGATATGTGTCCAAAGGCTTTTTTATTGAGCTCTTTAAGTGGGCCCTTTAGGCTCTTAAGTTTCCTAGCCAAGATGAATTGAGAGCTTCCAAGAAACTCTCTATTCCAACAACTAGTGAGAATGGTCTTAAAAGATTCATGTTTGAGCCACATATTGTAAAATTTGAAAGGTTTAGATCCACCTAGATTAACCCGGCCAATCCTTACAACCGCAGCTACATGGTCAAACTCAGCCTCCATGTGAGGGAAATGAGTTGTACAATTGACCCCAAGAGTTACCCAAAGTTGATTCATAAGTACCCTATCAAGTTTTGCCCAAAGTGAGCCTCTATTCCAAGTTAGGAATTCGCCCGTGGAGGGTGTATCAACAAGATTGTTTTGTAGTTTGAAATCATTTAGGTCTTGTGTAAGATAGGTCGAGGGTGGGGTAGGACCCACCCTCTCACTCGGGCTACCCACACAATTAAAATCTCCCATCACAAGCCAAGGGCAATTGATGGAGGGTTCTAAAGATGTGAGGTGGTCCCAAAGTTCCTTTCTTTCCAACACCGTGTAAAGGGCATAGATAAATGTAACAAAGAACTCAAATTGTGTAGTCATGCACTTAAGCTTACAATGCACATGTTGTTTATCAATTTCTAAGACATTAACATGCACAAGAGATGGGTTCCATAAAATAGCAATCCGCCCACCATCAATCTTATCAAAGTTAGTAATAGATGACCAAGAAGGCCACCTATTTGTTCTAAACTTTTCAAAGTTAATGATGTTCATTTTTGTTTCAAGTAGGCAGCACATATGTACATTATTATCACGTATAAATTGAGAGATAGTGTTTTGTTTTGAGACCTTACCAAGGCCTCGTATATTCCATGTGGATAAAAACATAAGATAACTTTAAGCTTTGGACCTCCTCTTGCCCCGAAAGGCCTCTTTCTCCATCCCTTTTGCTCTCGGCTTGTACCTAGTTAGAAATAAGAAGTTATAGACATATTCAATAAAAAAGGAGTTAAACTCATACCCTTCTTCCGTGGCAGTAACTCCAGGCAGCTCTTTGAGACATTTGGTGGTGAAATTCAGTCCTTTGGTATGAGAGTCTTGGGTAACACTCAAATAGTTGTCAAGTCTAGTCATGCCTTCCTTGACTTGGTCATAATGCATTAGATGTAGGCACGGTTTCTCCTCCTTATCAAGAGTAACATTGGTAATTACATCATCAAGATATGCATCTCTTATGTCATACACAACCCGGCTTTTTGTGAGGTCCATCTTCCTTGGGTCTTTAACTTTGCAAGCATTTCCCCTTAGGCAGCCCTCCTCATAATAGCCATTCAAGTAATGTCGATACACCCCTCTCATAAATTCTGGGCCATAAGTATATCCCTTCTTTGCTAGTGTGATCCCGGGAAGGTTTTCCAAGCACTCTTTAGTAAATAGTAGCCCGGGAGCATCTTCTTTGACCACTTTGAGAGTATGATCCAATTTGATAATTGTTGCAATTTTGTCAACCTTATCAACATGTTGCACTTTAAGGGTGGGGGCAGAGTATTCCTCGGTTTGCATATGAATAATGACCTCATCTTGGAATGTGTCAAGTGGGTCTCTAAGGACCCGGGTTGAGTCATCCTCTTCCTCTTGGAATTGGGAGGTAGAAGCCTCTCCCCTCCTTGGTTTCCTTATGTTTGCCTTGAAATACCGAAACCTCTTAAAGAAAGGATGGTCTTTCTTTGATGTAATGTCGTCCTCTACTTGCTTTGTCTTTTCATTTGAGGATGTGTGTGGAGCATTAGGGTCCTCGGCTTCTTCATTTCTTTTCTTCTTTTCTCTTTCATCTCTCTCCATAGAAGCAATAACCTTGCAAGTAAAAGCATGGTGGCCAAAGCATTTACAATTAAAACAATAGTTAGGGAAAGTTTCATACCTCACCCTTTGGTTGTGGACTCTACCATTCGGCATCCGGATGGGGATATTGAGTGGAGGAGGCTTAGATGCATCCACTTCGATTAGAACTCTTGCAAATGAGGATCTAGCTTTTTCAAGTGTAACTCTATCCGTGGTTAGAGGCACTCCCACACGAGATGCCACTTCACTAATTATGTCCTCCTCCCATAGCCTCATAGGAAGTTGGGGGAAGAGTACCCAAATAGGGACCTTGAGGAACTCCTCATCATCCGTGGAGAACTCATCCGAGAGTATCTTGAGATGGACTGTTTTCCCAAGTAGGGAGTAGGGGCCCTCCATAAGTACCTTGGCTCTATCTTCTTCATTTTGAAATTTGAAGATGACCCAACCTTTGTCATGTGTTCTCAAACGACATGGGACACCCCAAAGCTTTACCATGTTTTTTAAATTGTTGAACCCGGGAAATCTTCCATCAAAGTAAGCAACCAAGCAATGGCCCCAAATAGCGGTCATAGATGAGAGGACACGGCTAGATAGATCAACAACATCTCCTTTTGGTTCAATATATTTAAGTTTCATGCCTTTGTTTGGTTCTCTATTGTCTTTGAACAAGGAGACAAAGTTTGGTTTAGTTCCGGGTTCACCCCATTTAGAAGTTGCTAATGCCGCGGCATTAGGCTTGTCAACTAGGACTAGCTTACCTTGTTCTTGTGCAACATTTCCACCGGAGCTTTCAGTTGGTTCAACGGAAATACCTCCTTGTTTTGGGTCGATTTCATGCTCTATGGTGACATGAGTTTCTTCTTGTGCTATATGATCCATAACACTTGGGTCAACTTCGTATTCAATTGTATCCTCCACCATTCCATCTTTAGGATCAAGAGTGGTGGAGTGGGGTTCCAAAACAAGGTCATCATCATTAGAAGAAGCAACAATAGGACATGGAGTAGTTGACTCCAAGACAAGCTCAACTCCATTCGAATTAATATCAATCGGAATTGGAGAAGGAGTTACCACATCTTTTCCCAAGTCACGGTTTTGGGGAAGAGGGGAGGTAGCGGTTTCCGAAGGGGAACTAGCAACCTTAGACAAAGTAAGCTCCTCATTTTGTACCGCATTCTCTAGAACAATCGCATCCACACATTCATCAATTTGCTTGGATTGCGTTTTTGCTTTAATCCGAGAAGAGGCCTTTGTAGCACGTTGGGGAGTTTTCTTTTTCTTGGACCCCATCTTCGGTATTATGAAGGGGAAGCTAAATAAAAGCAACCCCCTCTAAAAGGAGCATGAAAAAATTGAGGTGCTTACCTTGTCTGTACCAATGGCGAGATGACCGTTGGGGAAGATGACGAATTACCAACTTGTCTTGATGATGAAACTTTTTATATTTGTCTAATCCCCTCAGCTAGGAGAAGCTAGAAACACCTTCAAATCTGGATTTGAGCAAGTGAAACGAGCTGGAGAGGCGTTGACCTTAATTCGTGAATAGTGTTTTCACGAAGAACAAAAAGCTCGTTTCTTGCTGAAATCTTCAAAACCGAGCTCAAATCTTCGAGATAACACAGCCTAATGATGGATAGGATGTAATATGCCAAGAATCAAGCTCAGAAACTGAAGAATCCGCAAAGAAGAAGGTAAGAAATGAGTGATTTCTGATTGAGAAGAGCCTAAACCGCGGATGGTTTAGAGAGAGACGCTCTCAACTCCTCAAACGGATTCTTCTTAGGGTTCCCTCCTCATCTAGTGACAATGATGGATTCCTCACCTCCTCCATTGCTGCTGATGAAACCTCCAAAAGGAGAAGGACACCCCCCAGAGTTCCCTCCCCTCCACCATCCAACAAAGCTCCTCCATTACCAAAAGGCAGAGGATTGAAAATGCCTGGATTTACACCTGAAGAACCCCAAATCCCCTTCAACCAGTTTGTGAAATCTGCTGAAGCTTTTGGTGGAATACTGGTTCAAGATCTGAGCAAGATAATAGAGTTGAATGACAAACAACATGAAGAACTCACCCATACCAATCTGCAAATCACTATAGGATTTCAACATATGTCAGATAAAGTTACTGCACTAACAGAGAATCTGCACAACTTCATGCATTCGTCTACCTCGAGGATTGATTCTGTCTCCAGAGATGTTAGTGGACTCAACTCTGTTCTCCACTCTCACTCTCAAGCTCTGCTTGCCCAGAACCAGACAATCAACAAGATCTCAGAATCTGTTCACATTCTTCAGAAATCTGCTGATAGTTCCTCCCAGAAACTCAACATCTTACACTCCCTCTGCAAGGAACATCAAGAGCAAGGCCTAGCTCTTCTCAAATCTGACAAAGAAAGGTACCGGAAGATGGTGCTCCTAGAGGTCAGCACCAGGGATCTTCAATCTGCAGTAGACAAGCAACAAAGCCTGATTGAAGGACTTGCCTCTGTCACTCAAACTCTGCCAGAAACCCTGGATGAAATCAGAGATGCTCAAGCCTCTGAGTTCTCCAAGATTGAACTTCTCCTTGGTGATCTTTGTGATGCCAAAAAGGGGGAAGAGACCAGAGAAGAAGAAGGACCCAGCACCAGAGCTCTTTCTATCAGAGAACCCTCCTCTGTTGATCATACTCCTTACTTTGATGCAACTAGAAAGAAAAGGCTAGCTGCTACAGGCACCAGACCCCCACCTCCTCCTCCTAGAAGCTCAAAGAAAAAGCCTTCATCCTTTTCATTCACTGATTGGATGAAGAGTGGTCTGTCAAGGCCAGATAGAGTTCAATTTGAACAGATGAGGAAATTGATGACTCCTCTTCAAAGAGATAATCTGTTCATGGATAATGATGGACTTGTCCAGATCAACCATGGTGGTTCGATCCAAGAAGCTGAGATGTGGTACGGAATGAAGATTCTGAATGGCAAGAATTCTGCAGAAGCTGTCAGAAACTATTTGGATTGCAAACTTGCACCCCATTGGGCTGACTATCAGAATCCGAGGGATCTAGCCTCAATCAGAGCAAAGGTAAATGCTGAACTAGAAAGGATTGACAGAGCAGGACCACAGGTAGATGAAGAAGATCTCTAAATTCTCTACCTCTGACTCTGTAATGCTTTACTTTCTCTAACAGTTTAATAAGATACCAACTCTGCCTCTCTTTTTGCTTGGCTCTTTTCATATATCTGTTCTTATTTACTTTCTTGTGTATATTCTGTTATCGTAATTGATTATTGCTATCTGAGTGTATCGCGTACTCTTACTATCTTCCTATGCTAAGATGCCCACCAAGATTTTAATGAAAAGTTTTTAACTTTATTTTTTTATGGTGAAAGGCACTTCTCTGGAAATAGTTAAAGGGTTTTGGCATCATCAAAAAGGGGGAAATTGTAAGGAATAAATGTATTTAGATTTTGATGATGCTAGGTTTATTAGAATTTGAAAGTACCCCATTAGAAATTGTGTATTAGAATTTCTTTTGTAAGTTTTAGCTTAGTCTGCCTGCCAGAGTTCCATCTTGCCTCTACCAGAGTTGCTCCCAGAGTTGCTCACCAGAGAAGCCATCAGAAACTGGTTATCAGAAAGATACCAGAGTTGGCAACAGAGACGGACTTCAGAGATTGGACCAGAGAACCTCTTCAGACTCTGATGAACCACCAGATTCCGGAAGCCCTTCCAACGGTCGTTAAACTAACGGGAAGTCCCCTAACGGTTACAAACCTTTCAAAGGAAGCATGGCACTGTACACGCATTAAATGCACATTTAATGATGTACGTACGAAGAGATATTTAAAGCTGATGATTGACCATGCGAGTATCTTTACGCCCCCAAAATAGCAAGTCGGAGGACCAAACGGTCAAGTCAACAGTACATGCATTTAATGAAGCTGTCTTCTACACTCCAACGGGAAGACTGCTCCCAGTATATAAGATACACTCTGAAGAACTAAGAAGATAACTTCGCCAAGAGAAATTTGCGTAAACAACCTTCTTGAGATTAAAACTCCATTCCTAACAAGAAAAGGCCACAGTTGGAAGATAAACTTTCCTATCCTTCATCCAACTAGCAAAAGGCAAAGTTACTCAGTTCTTCAACACTTCGAGAGCTTCATATACTCATCTTTTGTGAAGAAGCAACGTTGGAGAAAACTGATTCTATATCAAACACTTCTTGAAAAAGAAGAGACGTCTCAAATTAGCTGGAGTAAGTGAAGTGGGGATACTTCAAGAAACTCAGTGAAACGAGACCAGCCATCAGGAAGCAGGACTGCATCCCGGGTGGCAACTAGACTTGAAGAAGACGAGGAGTGCTTCTTAAGTTCTAGGGACTAAGGCGTTGTAAACTGTTGTTTTTGCAAGCTTAGTGGAACAGTGTACTAGAGGAACAAGTTGTTCCTTGAACCACTATAAAAACCCGGTGTCATTTACTTTAAGCTTTTAATTACTGCACTTAAGATTCTACTGACTAACTCTTAAGGTTGGACTCTGTGTCCAGCAGACCTTCCTTCAGAGTTATCAGAAAGGCACTTTGCCTTAGCTTTCTTCTAGAGGCTACCCGGACAGAAACTTATCCGCTGCCTGGTCTAGTTCTGCCATCAGAACTTGACCATCTCTGTCACCAGATTTCGACCATCTCTGATAAGTCAGACTTGACTTGGAGAAAAGTTTAAATTCTTGAACAGTCTATTCACCCCCCCTCTAGACTGTTCCCATTACAAACGGGACCAACAGGGGGGATCCCCGAGGGGTGTCCTGATATGAAGCCTTGGGCTTCTGAAGGAGTGATCCCGAAGGCATCTGTTATGTAGTGTGTGGGGCACAAACCGGGAGTGTCTCCGGGTAAGTGTACCCGAGAGCTCTTCTTGATGAAGTGGAGTGAAGTAAAAAGCCCGAGGGCTGCCAGAATATAGTCGTTGGAAATATAGCCGTTGAAATTTGTAACGTCAGGATATAGCCGTTGGGGGGGTTTCCACGTGGTGCGTGCTCGTTGGCTGCCCGTGGGCGGGCGTCACCGATTGGGTGAAACCTCGGTTGGTAATGATGGCAGTCCAACCGGAGGCCCGGTTTCCAGGCTCAAGCCTGGATCCCAGCACCTATAAATACCCCCATGGCCGGCTTTACTTCCCCTTGTGCGAAATCATTGTAGCGAAGCTCTGCCAAAATTTCTAGAGAGAGAAACAGCCGCCCTCGATCAATCCCTGCCTTAAGGTCAGTTCCCCCCTGCTCTTCTCCTTCTAGTTAGCTGTGCTTTGTTCCTTTAGGCTAGGAGATAGAACTTTTAGAAAACTCTAGTGTTTCCGAGCCCTCGAACTAGTGCCAAGATGTCTTGCCAAAGTGATTCCCAGGACATCTCGGGGGCGCCCTCGATGGAGGATGAAGTCATCTCAGACGTTGAGTCCTCAAGCGAACAGCCCTCTGCAGGACAAGACGCCGTAGTTGCCATGGAGTTGCAGAAAGCCCTCATTGCTGAGGCGGAAGCCGAGGGCTTCGAGCAAGAGTGTGAAGATGAAGAGCTGGCCCTCGCCTGGCAAGTGGCTGAGGAAGAGGCGCATAAAGAGGGCACGAGGGTCACTGTTGCTGTTCTCCCCCCTCGGGGCACTGGCGAGGCCAGCACCTCTTGGCCGCTGAACGCGGTTCCCATCCGGGTGGCCCCCGGAAAAAAAAAGGCGAAGGTCATTGCCCCCAAGAAGAAGGGCAGCGTTGCAGACCAAGGGAATCCCCTCGATATGCCCGAGGGGTATTCATACTTGAATACCGCCGCCTTAGAGATAAGGTCAAAAGCTGATGCGGCGGATCTTTATGTCACTCAACTACACGTGGGCCCTTCGGCCGTTGTGGTGGCACCGGGTCCCGATGATGTCCTCTCCCGGGCTCCCGAGGGCTGCATTGCGGTGCATATCCTGTCTGTGTCGATGGGGCTCCGGTTCCCCCTACACCCCTTCCTCTGGGAGTACCTCCGGTTCGTGGGTTTGGTCCCCTGCCAGCTGACCCCGAACAGCCATTCCTACATCACGGGCTTCCTCCAGCTCTGCAAGTCCCGGGGGGTAACACCTAGCCTGGATCTCTTCTTCCAGAGCTTCAACCTGTGCCGGGGGGGGGGGGGGGGCATGCGAATGCTGAGGGCTTCGCAAACATGCAGCAGGTGGCCCTGTTCAAGCTCTTTACTGAGGTGCCCTCCTCGAACAAAGGGTGGAAAGACCGGTGGTGCTATGTGAAGCTGACCGAGAGCCCCTTCCCGAGGGAATTGCGTGACCGGTTCAGGAGGCATGAGAAGAGGAGGAGCGCCGCCCTTGAGAAAGACGGCAGGATCCTGGCCAAGATCCCGGAGGGCCGGGACAAAAACATAACCATCAAGGAGTGCACCAAAGAGGAGGATCTCTACACCCTCGAGTTCCGGCGGTATCGCTTCCTAGGGGAAACAGATGAGAAGTTCTCGGCGTTTGAGGGAGCCTCCGTAGGTAGTGGCTGAGGGCACCCTCATTTTCGTATCTTAGCAGATAGTTTATCTGTTGTTTGTTTCTTTTTTGTGCCATCTGTTAGTGACCCCTCGGTTTTAACCCCACACTATTTTGCAGGTATCCCAGTCAACATGATGAACGTCAGGGGGCTCGCCGATTTGAAGAAGAAAAAGTCCTCCAAGGCCCCGAGGGGAGCGGATGCTGGTGTCCCAAAACCCGCCGGTGACTTTTTCAAGAAGCCGGAGGGGCCATCAGCGGCCCCAAATACTGATGCTGCTGCCGCTGCCAAGAGGAAAGGCACGGGTAAGGCTCCCGAGAGCAAAAAGCCCAAGACCGGGGATGCCGGGAAGAAAAGTCCCCCGGTGGTCATTGTTGACGATTGCCCCGCCTCCAGGGTGCACGAGGAGATGACGGTGGTGGAAGTGCCGGGGGGGTGTCCGGGAGCCATCTTCCGAGGTCCTGACGGTTTCCCTCTCGATTGGTACGGCCGTGATGAATGGCACGGCTGACCCGAGGGTGCTTCTAAGGGGTATAACCCCCGAGATTGACAGAGCAGCCCTCGGGGCTGATGATGACCAAGCCCTTGAGGACAGGATCCTCCGGTCTTCCGTCACGGTAAGTTTTTGATAGTTTACCGTTTTTACTTTGAGCTAGGAAATCATGTACGGCCTTCCTAACTTCTTTATTTTTGTAGACCTGCATTGCCCTCGGAGAGCAGGCCCGGCGGCTAGAGGAGTGGCATCTTCGCAAGGCCGAGCAGGATGCCAAGATGCGGGAGCTCATCCGCCAGAATTCCGATGCCATCCGGCAGATGGCTATGCTGGAGGAGAGCCTTCGGCAGATGAACCTGCGGGCGGAAGCCGCAGACCGGGGCAAGGCCGAGGCTGAAAGGTCCGCAGCCAAGGCCCTTGAGAGAGCTGTTAGGGAGGCCGAGGCCGCCAGGGCGGAGGCCGTCGAGAAAGCCCGAGGGGACGCCATCTCTGGTTTCTTGGCAGGGGGGTGGCGAGCTGAGGAGCACAAGCAATGGCTGTCCTCGGTCGTCGAGTCCTCGGTCGACGAGTGGTGCGATGGGCCCAGTGTGGAGTGGGTTTCCCGAAAGGGTAAACAGTACCATGATGGGGGCGAGTTTTTCACTCAAGCCCTTATCTACCGGAGGATGGCCCGCCACCTGAAGATTGAGCATAAGGATTTCGACCCGGCGGCATACGGACTTCCCCCTGCAGCCAGACGTCCGTGTTCCTCTCCCCTCCGATGTCGAGAGGCCAGACCTGGAGGACACCGAGCTCATGAAGGAGGCCGAGGGTGACGAACCTGAGGCCGGTACAGAGGTCACTTCGAAGCCTTCGGAGGAGACGGCCCCTGGGGATGTAAATTTGTAATTTCTTAATTCAACATGTTTTGAACAATCCCTTTGTAATGAATGCTTGTATGCCCTCGGCCTTCGGCCCTCTGTAACTTTGAATTTATTTTCTTTGATGAATGAATACACGCCTTCGGGCTTTTGGTATATAATGTGTTTCCCTTTCATTGTTTCTCTTTAAATGTATGCTTTCGCCTTTCCTGAATGTATGTTTAGGACTTAGAATATATTCTTCCAAATGTAGTGCTTCTCGTAGCCCTCGGCTACTAGTAATCTTTAGTCAGTTGAACCTTTCACCGAGGGCGCAATGTTCAGGACTTAGAAATATTTCTAAGTGTTTGTTTACACTTTTAGCCTTCGGTAGTTGAGTACCCTTTGCTGGATGTATGACCGAGGGCCCAACAATAGTTAGGACTTAGAAAATATTTCTAAGTGTAGTCTCACCAAGCCTTCGATCGTGTGACCCCTCGGGCTGCAGGGAGATTCGAGACTTAGAAACTTGTCACCGAGGGTAAGAACCTTTGGGACTTAGAAATTTTTCTAAGTGTAGCATGTATGAAGTAGGAGCCCTCGGGCAGCATGGAGATTTGACCGAGGGTCAAAGTATGTAGGACTTAGAAATTTTTTCTAAGTATAGCTTCACCAAGTCTTCAACCGTATGGCCCCTCGGGCAGCATGGAGATTTGACAAAAGGTCAAAATATGTAGGACTTAGAATTTTTTTCCAAGTGTAGTATTTGTGAAGTAGGAGCCCTCGGGCAGCATGGAGATTTGACCGAGGGTCAAAGTATGTAGGACTTAGAAAATTTTTCTAAGTGTAGTATGTGTACAGAAGGAGCCCTCGGGTGACTGTGAGGGCCTTGTCTCAGATATGCCTTCGGTTGACTGACGGCTCCACAAGGGGCAAAGCATTTAGGACTTAGATTTTTCTTTAAGTATTTCCTGCTGCTGTCCTTCGGGGGGACCCTTCGGTTGTAGGCGTTGTAGGTTTAGGATAGTTTCTTTTGCTTTGCAATGTTGGGCTATGGTAACAAAAGCCTTCGGTTGTTTGTCATATAGTGCCCTTCGGGGACGTTTTGAGTTGTTTGAGCCTTCGGTTTTAGGTATAGCCGGAGGCAATCATTGAGTGGACTTAGCCATTCATTGAGGATGTCTGTTGTGAATGGTATCCTTTGTACTTGTGAACTTCCAAGGTACCGAAGGTGTTCCCGTGGGGAGCCCTCGGTATGTTTTTGTAAATTGTTGGAGTGATGTACTCATTGATTTCTCGCCGAGTCTACTCCCCTTCACCACCCTATTTTTTTTTTTTAGTAGTGAAGGGAAGACTTCAAGAAACTTGGTTTCTTGGTAAGGCTTGGCCTATCGGGAGGTAACAGAATACACCATTAGCTCCCTCCTCGGGTTAACCTTCCGAGTTCCGAGGGGATCGAGGGTCGTTTCCTGGGCACAAGATATGGTGGTCTGGAGCCTGCCTCCCCTTGGGGGATGGCGCAGAAAGCGCCTCAGTTTTGAAAGTCGTCCCCTCGGCGCTAGACATAGTCCGTGGCCTGCCACACCCTTGGGGTGATGGCACGGGGAGCGTTTCGGTTTGGAAGTCGAATCCTGGGCATTTCTCGTGCCTGTCATACCCTTGGGGTGATGATGCGGAAAGCGTTCCGTTTTTGAAAGTCGAATCCTGGGCATTTCTCATGCCTGTCATACCCTTGGGGTGATGACGCGGAAAGCGTTCTAGGGAAGGGTTTTCATTTGCACACTGGTTGCAAATGACCGTGTGCACTACGTGCTGCCGGCACTGAGAGGTGGCGCCTTCGGTATAGGCGTCCTCGAAGGGTACGACTTCAGAAACAACACTTGGTGTTTGTTCCGATGTTCGGCCCCCGGTATTTGGTACCGAGGGGTCTTCTGTAAAAATAGTTGGTGTTTTTTCTTCACTTGTCGTAGGGGACTGTGGTGTCTACCCTCGGTACTTGGTACCGAGGGGTCTTCCGTGGGAACACTTGGTGTTTCTTCCTACTTGTTGGAGGAGGTGATTGTGTCGTCTACCCTCGGTACTTGGTACCGAGGGGTCTTCTGTGGAAATACTTGGTGTTTCTCCCCGATTATTGAAGGGGATTATGTTATCTACCCTCGGTACTTGGTACCGAAGGGTCTTCTGTGGAAACACTTGGTGATGGAGTATATGGCCCGGGAACCCCCGGCCCACAGACTCCTACCACTCCAATAAAGGGCCAGCAGGCCCAGTGTTTGTCCCGGTTGTACTGGATACAGTCTAGAGGGGGGGGGGGTGAATAGATTGTATTGGTTTTTAGCTTTTTAAACTAAGTACCAGATTTTACAGAATAGCCTGTTCTGTTGAAAGAACAGACTGACAGCGGATAAGGTTCTGTTAGAGGTTCTGTTGATTTAGCCTCAGAGAAGCAAAGGCAGTAGGCCTTCTGTTAACTCGTAAGACAAGTTCTGTTGAACACAGATACCAAGTCTAAGGAGTTAGACACTTCTATCTAAGTGAAAATATTTAAAACAGTAAGTAAATGACACCAGGGATTTTTATAGTGGTTCAAGGAACAACTCGTTCCTCTAATCCACTGTTCCACTAAGCTTGTAAAAACGACCGTTTACTACGCCTTAGTCCTAGCACTTAAGAAGCTCTCCACGTCTTCTTCAAGCCTAGATGTCTCCTGGGATGCACTGCCTGGCTTCCTTTAAGACTGGTCCTTTCACTGAGCTTCCTGGAAGTATCACCACTTCACTACTCCAGTTACTTGGACGTCCTTCTTGTAACAAGAAGAGTTTCTGTTGAAACAGGGGTTCCTCCAACTTGCTTCGTTACAAAAGATTTGTAGATGAAGTGCTTGAAGTCGTTGAAGAACTATTGGAACCTTGCTCTTGTTGGATTTGATGATAGGAATGTATATTCTTTCCAACTTGTGTCTCTCTTGTTGAGGATGAAGAGTTTGAATCTCAAGAGGACCTTTTTGCCTTGAATAATTTGAATGTGTTTTTCTTGTAAGGAATGTGGTGAAGTTGGCAAAGTTAGCAGTGCAAAAGTTATGCCTTTGTTCTTCGAAGAGTATCTTTTATACTTAGGGTTGTCTTCCCGTTGGAGGTGAGGGAGGACAACTGCATTTAATGCGCGTATAGTTGACTTGACTGGTTGAACCCACTGAATTCGGCGACTTGCTATTTTGAGAAGATTCTTTCCAAAAGGTGGTCAATTATTTGCTTTAAATATCTTCTCGTACGTATCCGCATTAAATGAGCATTTAATGCGCGTACTGTATCTTTTCCGTTGAAGTCTTCTAGCCGTTAGAGAATCTTCCGTTGATTTCGCCGGCTTGGAAGTAAGCTTGAAGTTTTCTAAGTGTCAGGCCTTCTGGTCTTTTTCTCAGAGTGTACACCAGAGAAGGTCATGAGCACTTCTGTTGTAACGGAAGTCACCAGAGGGTCTCCAATCCTTCTGTCCTGTTAGAGGCCAACAGAGGACCTAAGTGCTTCTGCCTCAGTGAAGTCCAACAGAGAGTCAGGAGGACTTCTGTGAAGGCACTATCACCAGAGGGCCAAAAGGGCTTCTGTCTGGAGGTCTTCTGTCAGTCGATTATACTAGAACAATTACAAGGAAAATTCTAATACAAACTTTCTAAGGGGTAATTATATATAAAAAAACTATAGCATCATCAAAATCTAATTACATTTATTCCTTACAATTTCCCCCTTTTTGATGATGCCAAAACCCTTTAACTATTTCCAGAGAAGTGCCTTCACCATATGAGATTTAAAGTAAGAAACTTTTCATTAAAATCTTGGTGGGCAACTTAGCATAGGAAGATAGTAAGAGTACGGTACATTCAGATAGCAGTTCAAAAAGAAATAAGTACCAGAAAAAACAGTAAGCAACAAAGAGTAGAGAAGCAAAGAGACCTTAGAAGGAGCAGAGATAAGCTTTTATTAGATCAAGAGTTTTAAGAGAAGTTTAAAAGGAATTACAGATTCTCCCTTTCAGCTTCATCTCTGGTTATGCGATCTTGTTCTTTTAGATTCTTAAGTTCAGCATTCACTTCTTCTCTTATGCCAGCCAAATTTCCTGGTGCTTGACAGGAGGCCCAAATGGGAGAGAGCTTGCAATTCAGATAGTGAAGTACTCCCTCATGTACATCCTTGCCTGGGAGTACTCTCTTGTGAAACCAATATTCAGCTTCTTCCAAGGAACCACCATGTCTGACCCTTATATGACCGTCTCTGTCAAGGTAGAGATTCTGTCTTTGAGTAGGGGTCATCTTCTGTTGCATTTCATCAAACTGTGCTCTGTCAATCTTTTGAGAGCCTCCAAGTCTCCACTCAGTTAAGCTCAAGGGCTTCTTCTTCTTGGTAGAACCTCTGCGAGGAGAAGAAGGTCTTGGAGTGCCAGCTTCTCTCTTCTTCTGTTGGGAGGCCTGGAAGTAAGGGGTTGGATCAATATCAGATGAGGGTCCAGTAGTTGGCCTAGGAGGCAATTTCTTCTGTTGAGGATCCTTTTCCGTTTCCCCCTTTTTGGCATCATCCAGGTCAGAGATCATCATAGAAATCTTCTGGAACTCTGTTGCCTGGGAGATGGCAATCTGCTCAAGAGCCTCTGGTAAGGTCTGCGTGACAGAAGTCAGTCCTTCTATCAAGTTCTGTTGACGATCAAGAGCAGACTTGATGTCCTGAGAGCTAGCTTCGAGGAGTATCAGCTTCTGATATCTTTCTTGATCCTTCTTGATCAGGTTGGCCACTTGATCTTTGTGATCATTGTTTAAGAGTTGTAGCTGCATAAACTTCTCAGCAAATTGGTCTTCATACCATTGTACAATATCAAGGGATTTTGTTATATCCTTGAGCTGTTTATTCTGTTTGTTGAGAGTTTGAGATTGAAAGTAGAGAACAGAGTTGACACCATCAACTTCTCTGGCAACAGTTGTGACACCCCAAAAATTTAAATAAATATAAAAATAATTTTTATTAGTCAGATAAAATATCACGGAAATGGCATTTTAATTATTAAGTGAGTCAAACAAAAATTCGACAATTGTAACATCCTAATCAGATAAAAAATTTCAAAATTTATGATGTCTTAGTCAGATAAAAATATTTCAGTAGTAGGAACAACATTTTATGAAACAAGTGAACCAGACAGAAAATTAACAATTGTGACATTTTTAGTCAGATAAAAATGGTCCGATGAAAGAAGTAATATTTTATACGAGGTACCAATTATACATACTCCTAATCTCCTACTGTACCAGTTATAATTATACTACGTACATACAGTACGCATAACGTATATACATGATATACACGCGACTTGGCGTACACTAATACGGAGCAATAACTATACCCGGTTTGTAACGTATATACATGATATACATGATATACTACTACACACATGCTCCGTAATAACTATACCCGGTTTGTAACGCCTCCAAAGCATGTATAAACACGGTATCCGCATCTCAGTGCTAACACCCCACCAAAAGCAAACCAAGAAGAGATGAGTGTTTCGAGAGAGCCGTCAAACACCGGACTTCATGCCGGAGGGAGAAGAGAAGCTCGCATGTCAGGGGAAACCTACTATCTGTCGTCAAAAGGAGTAACCATCGCCGGAATATATGGTTTCTAGGCCGCGTTTCACGCCGGGGAAACTGCTACACTGACTGTCGTCGCTGGGAGTGAAGAAGCCGCTGTCAATCGGTCGTTTCCGTCTCTTAGTACGACCGGCGCGGCAGAGTTCGCCGTCTCTCCCTGACGGAGGGGAAAGAAGCAAGGCCGGAGGAGAAGAAGTCGCCAGAGGCTTTTTCGGGAATCGCCGCAGGTCTGTGGAAGCTGCCGGAGTGTCGTTGCAGAGGTGACGGAGGAAGGAGGGCAACGCGGCTGTCGCCGGAAACGAGGAGCTCGCCGAGGGAGAAGTAGATTGCCGGAAATGCGTCACCACCTGGGAGGAAAGAGCCGCTGATCTTCTGCCATCATCGAGGGAGCTTCGTCGCCGCCTTTCTTGTGCTCGCCGGAGACGACGAACCCGTATGCATGTAACTTCATTCTTCGTATGTTATTACTCCGTACTACCGTATGTTATTTTATTGGGCTGGGCTATTTTCACGGGCTAGTTATTTTTGGGCCGTAAAAATTTATTATTATTGTAGTAGTAGTAGTAGTAATAATAATAATAATAATAATAATAATAATAATAATAATAATAATAATAATAATAATAATCTGCAAAAATTGATAAGTTTGACATGGGAAATATTAATGATGAAATTGGCTTGATTAATTGGATGAATTAGTTAATTGACAAATATAAATAATGATTAGATGATAAAATGAATTGTTGGTTAATTAATATTACATTAAAATAATAATTAGTTATTTTGATATTTTGATTTAGTACCATAATTATATTAAATAAAATTGGATGGATGTTATTTTCACTATTTATTGGATTAATTGAAGTAGAAAATTGAATAGTTAATTCGGATATTTTATTCAAATACTATAATTAAGGGCTGAATTAGTAAGGTATTTTGATTAATTCAGATAAATAATTAATTAAATTAATAAATTCGAATAAGGGAACAAAAGGGAAAATTGGATAAAATATTGAATAAGTGACTAATTATACCATCTTAATTAAAAAGGTGGTTATTTAGAGACCGGAGTAGAGGAAGAGAATTAGGAGCATTGAAGTTGAGGTAAGTTTCTCTGCCAATCTAAAATTGTTTCCTCGTATTATATGCTTATTATGCATTATGTGAATAAGTGTGAATTGTTGAATTTTGTGTATGTGATTTTTGAAGAGATATTATATATATGGTAGTTGAGAAATATAAATTAAGTACTTTTGGGGTATTTAATATTTTTTAAATACCTTCAAGACTTTTTAGAGAAATTGAGAAGTATTTTTGAAGTATTATTTATTGAAGATAAAATTTACATTTTTATAAGAGGTGAGCATCACGGGAGAAATCCGTGGTGTCGGTTTTCCACGTCCGGATAAATGTGGAGGGTGATTAGGTCTGCTACTACTAAGAAGTACAGTTTGAGTTTAAAGTGATATTTGGATCGATGATCCCTTTTAAGAAGAAGTTATGGTAGTAGTAGTCCCTAGTCATTCAAAATATCTTATTCAGGGGTAGTTGGTAGACTGAGTCCCGACTACTCGTTACGACTTACTACTCGGGGGGCTTGGAATCCCTTTTAGGGGGTGTGCACACTTAAGGTAGTCGTTTCGTTTCCAACAGAGCAGTTGTGGTACCGGCACTTGTTCGGGGTGGCCGTCCGTAACCACGGTCCACCGGGCTCTACCGAAAGGTTGAGCACCGCCCTTCTAAATTACTAGGAGGTTAGAGAAGAAGTGATTTTTGAGGAAATCAAAGAGAAGAGTTATTATGAAGTTTTAAAGAGAAGTTGAGGATTTTTGTAAAGAAGTAGTTTTGAGAAAGATCAAAGTGAAAAGAATTTCGATGGTGTGAGTATTTTTATATATTATTATATAAAAATCTATTTTAGTCAAACATGATTATTTTACGGGGTTGGGTAGTACTTACTTAGCTCTAAAGCTAATTTTTGTTTTCTTTTCCTTGTTTTGTTTCTGCACTTTATTTGTGCAGGTGAGGATGATGTTGTCGAGTGATGATTGCTTGCATGGCCGAGAGCGAGTTAGAAGTCGCCTTAGTTATACTAGTCATGAAATAAACATTTACTTTACAAACACTTTATTTTTATTAAATTAGTTGTTATGTTTTAGTTGCCTGTGCATCCGGTTGAGAGATGACCAGATGTGGCGGTAACACCCATTTCCCTTATTAAGACTTCCGATGTACTTTCTTTAAATTTTCATTATCAATAAGTAAAAGTTTTATTTCAATTATATCAACGTTTTGGGTGGGAAATTTGGGGGTGTTACTGTTGGAGATATTTTATTGTGAATCAAGTTGGTCATAGATTAGCTTTATATTTAATCCTTGTATTTAAATAGTGCATAAATTAGATAGAAATCAGGCCAAGTGTTAGGCCCATTTAAATAGGCCAAAAGCCTGTTACGCCTAACCTAAACCTCGCCTATAAAAAGGGAGCCGAGGTTTAGGAAAAGGTTGAACGTCGTACTTATTATTCATAGCCTTACGCTTATATCATTCTGCTGTACGTTCCACGGTTTATCAAAGAAGGTTTTACGGTGATTCATTCTGTGTTCATCTTTACGTTTAATCTTCCTTGTTAGATCGATTATTCATTGCTGTGACAGAAACAGGGACTAACAATTGGTATCAGAGCCGATCGAGAACGATCAGAAGAACTCCTGCAGAATACTCTGTTTTTGTTAACGTAGTTCACTCTGTCGATTTTTTGCTCTGTAATTTTGTTTCTTGTTCAAAAGTTGTAAAAGTTACACTTTTGGAATCGCCTTTTCAAAGCGATCAAAGGGTATACTTCAGTTTGTGTTTTACGCAATTTTTTGATTTCGAGATATCTCGAGCTAGGCATCTCGACATCCTATTTCTTCACAGGTTCTGCTACGTTTTTCGAGCTGAAAACTTTACCAGAAGATCTCGACATTCAACTCTACAGGAAACTATCTTCAGATTTTGATTATCTGATTTTTACAGGTTGAAAGATTTCGACATTGAGGATTTCGACATCTTGGATTTCGAGAAAAGGTTTCGACATCTGGTCTCGACATTTGACTCATCAGATTAAGATTTCGAGAGATTAACTTCTCGACATTTCAAATCTCGAGATCAGCATCTCGAAATTTGAAATCTCGAGATCCCAAATCTCGAGATCCTTAATCTCGAGCCCAAATCTCGATACCGGGCCTCCTTTATCGAAATCTGAGATTTCGATATTCAGATCTCGACATCTGATTTTTCGAGATTCTGCCTCTGAAAATCTTTTGATCAATTTTCTCGAACGGTCAGTTTAGTACAGCAATGGGTTCAGAATACAATGCACAAGGGAACAGCAGTACCCCTCCTAGCCTCAGGAAGGGAGAATATCAAATGTGGAGGAACAGATTTTTAAACTTCCTCGAGCACAAAGAGAACTCTTCTGCAATGCTCGAATCTTTACTTGAAGGACCAGCTGAACTTTTAATTTCAGTTGGTGGAGATCCAGAGAACAATCCTCCTATTTTTCCAGAAATAAGGAGAAAAGTGCCATCTGAATACACAGAAGCCGACAAGCTCAGACTTCGTGGTGATCTTATGGCCAAAACGTATCTCCTTCAAGCAATACCGAACGAGGTTTATGTTCTCATAGATAGCATGCAAACAGCTAAGGAGATGTGGGATGAAATAGAGAAGCTGCTACAAGGCACAAGCATCAGCCTCAAAACAAAGAAGACTACAATTCTCATCGCTTATGACTCCTTCAAAGCAGGACCAGGAGAACCATTGAATGAGACTTACAATAGACTTGTTCAACTGGTAAATGAACTCAGAAAGATCAAAGTATTCAGGTCCAATCTGGAACTAAATATTAGATTCTTATCCAGCCTGCATCCTGCTTGGGAAAAGACAGTGAAGGATGTCAGATCACGGATAGATCTGGACGAAATTGACCTCTGCACACTCTATGAACATCTGAAGCAATTCGTCAACGAGGTTGCATGCGCTGAGGATCATCACACCACAAACCCCTTAGCTCTTGTAATGGATGCTCAGCGTAGAAGGACAACCACTTCACTAAAGAAGAAAAAGAAGAATGTGGTGGTTGAATCAGATGATGATGAGAGTGATGATGACAAATCTGATCTAGAGGCTGAGCTAGCAGACTTACAGAAGAAGATGGCAATGTTGGCCAAAAGATTTGCAAAGAAGAACACTTCCTCCAACAGACTGAGAACTTCCTCCTCAAACTACAAGCAGAAGAACCATGATCAAGGATCTTCTAGGAAGGCATCATCGGCAGAAGAAGCTCCTAAATGCTATAATTGCGGCAAGCCTGGACATGTGATCAAAGACTGCCGCCTCCCAAAGAAGAAAGATGCTAACTTCTACAAGCAGAAGATGTTGTGGAATAAGCAGAAAATGCTGATGGTGCAGAAAGAAGAAGAAACCTCTGCCATGATTGCTGAAAATGAGAACTGGGCAGAAGATTCTTCTGAGGAGGAAGAGGAAGACAACTATGCTCTTATGGCACGAGTGGAGGGAGATGAAATAAAGGGTGATGCTGCGATCCCCGAAGGCAACTGCTCAACAAGCTCTGTAAGTACCTCACATACTTCTTTAAATAAACATATGCAGTCCTTACTTGAAAAGGACAATCTAATCAAAGAACTAAAGGAGAGACTAGACAATAATCATAGAGTTCTGAAACAGAATCTAGACCAAAAGTCTTCCTTAAGTATTCAACTTGAAATTGCAAAAGATCAAGTCAAAAAGGTGTCCTCAGATTTTGAAAGCTTTGAACTTAAGATAGCTGAATTAACTAAGAAATTTGAAGACAGTGAACGGAAAAAAAGCACAGCAAAGGCTGAATGCGAATTTTTGCATAACAAAAGAAGAACGCTTTTAAATAAAGTAAAAGAACTAGAGGATCTAGCTGCTAGAAGAGGTCAATCTGAACAAACTGTTTTTCTGCTTAACAACAAACAAAAGGATGACCGATTCTACAATGCTAAAACAGGTCTAGGCATAACCAACCCGCGTAATCTTAAGAAAGTAAATTGCCTTCAATTCTATAACAAAGATTACATGGGACTAGGGTTTGGCGAGAAAATGTATTTTCGAAGTGATGAAGATTATGCTGAAGCAGAAGAAGAAAAGAGAAAGAAACCAAAACCTGCGATTTCTTGTGATTATCCCTCTGTAAATGAAAAACAACTTTCAGAAGAAAAACCGACTTCCTGCTTTAGTGAATGCCTAGACCCCTATGCTAAAGATATTCCTCACATAGGACATCCTCTAGACCCTCCCCCAAGAGTTGGTATTGCTAAAACTGGTGAGGAACCATGTATTTTTCCAATGGCTCAAAAGCTCAAAAACCTACAGAAAACTCTTGATAAAGAGAGAGAGATTTGAAACTGAAAAGAAAGGTTTTGAGCGCAACTGGCAGGAACTTCTTCAAAAATTTAATGATTTGAGTGAGCAATTTCATGCTAAAACAGACCCTCCTACGATCAAGCCTGACAGCTCACACACCTCACATGAGAAAAACAATGCTTTTAAAGGTTCGTCCACTCATCTCTCTTCTCCTTTGTTTACAGGGAATGAAGTGAATAAGGAAGGAGAAGAGAAGAATGAGTGGAGGAAAAAGAGGAAGGAAATCGCAGATGGCAAAAAGAAAGTTTTTGAGAAAAGTGCCAGCCCTAGATCTAGTTCAATATTTTACTCAAAAGTTAATTGTAATTCTGTCTCTACAAAGCAAACTTCTAACAGTTCAGTCTTGAGTCCCAAGCTGAATATTTCTGAGACATCTTCTAGACAAAGTTCTATTTATAATACAAGTGTTGCTTATGGTTATTCTGTTCCAGATCCCCATAATTATGAATGTGATATGAATGTTGTTAAATCTAAGCCTTCCAGAAAGCTTAAACCTGAAAAGGAAACCAAGAAAGAAACTTCTAAGGGAACGTTTTGTATTCCAGATATGAAATACGCCCTTAGAGTTCATTCTAGGAAACATGTTAATCGGCTTTTTAAGGAGGAGATTTTCAAAACCAAACTCAAAAAACAACCGTTCAATCACAAAGCTCCTGTCTACTCTCCTCCTGAACCTAAACCGAAAAGATGGGTCCCCAAGATAAGACCCGTCAAAACTGAAACTGAAAAGTGGGTCCCCAAGATGAGACCTACCAAACCTAAACCGAAAAGATGGGTCCCCAAGATAAGACCCGTCAAAACTGAAACTGAAAAGTGGGTCCCCAAGATGAGACCTACCAAACCTGAATCGAATAGGTGGGTCCACAAACGAAGACCCATCCAAACTAAAACTGAAAGGTGGGTTCCCAATCGTAGACCCATCATAACTAAAACTGATAGGTGGGGTCCAAATCAAGGACCCATCAGAACTACAACTGAAAAGTGGGTCCCCAAACTTAGACCCACAAGGACTAAAATGGAAAGGTGGGTTCACAACATCAGACCCACCAAAATGGAAAGTGGTAGGTGGACTCCAAAAACCAGACACACTGCAAAAGCAGATCTGGCAATTGGAAAGCCCATCGAAGATAGATCTTTTGTTGAAAGAGCAGCTGACCTTGGATCACTGCTCAAAGCAATTTTTAAAAAGGTGTTTCTTGATAATAAGGAAGGACCCACTCCAAGTTGGGTACCTGATCTTATTTGATTGTTTTGCAGGACGGTCATGTGTGGCACTTAGACTCAGGATGCTCAACCCACATGACCGGAATAAAGCACCTTTTGAGCAACTACACCAACTGCTACGGAGGCAATGTCAGATTCGGGAATGACGCCTCATCTCCTATCCTTGGGTATGGGGACGTCGTCTGTGCCAGTGTCACAATAAAAGATGTTTCATTCGTCAAAGGGCTCAAACACAACTTACTGAGCATTGGACAATTATGTGACAGCGGGATGGAAGTGAGGTTCTTTGCAAAACAATGCTGTGTTCGTGACAGCACAGGTAATACATTATTAACGTGTTACAGAACATCAAATCTGTACACTATTGATCTGAAAAGCGTCCAATCCACCACTTCCATCTGTCTGTTGTCCAAAGCTTCAACTGAACAAAACAACCTATGGCACAGACGTCTCTCCCATCTGAACTTCAAACATCTATCAACCTTGTCCTCCAAGAAACTTGTCAAGGGGCTTCCTCTGCTAAAGTCTTCCGCTGAAAATCATTGTAGTGCCTGCAAAATGGGCAAAATGACGCGAAGCTCCCACAAGTCAAAAACTGAACCTTCATCTACTCATCAGTTGCAGCTAATACACATGGATCTGTGTGGACCTATGAGAGTACAAAGCATCAACGGTCGCAAATACACTCTGGTGATCGTTGATGACTTCTCTAGGTATACATGGACAAAATTTCTTCGATCAAAAGACGAAGCTGCGGAAAACATTATGACCTTTATCAGAACGATCCAGAAACTGCTACAGCACAGTGTTCGAATTGTGAGAACTGACAATGGTACCGAGTTTAAAAATCAGACTCTCACTGAGTTCTATGAATCACTCGGTATCACTCAGCAATTTGCAGCAGCTAAAACTCCCCAGCAGAACGGAGTTGTTGAGAGAAAGAACAGAACCCTTGTTGAAGCAGCACGCACCATGTTAATCCAATCAAGACTGCCTCACTTCATGTGGGCAGAGGCAATCAATACCGCGTGCTTCACTCAGAACAGAACCTTCATCCACAAGCGCTTCGACAAGACTCCATATGAGATCCTATTCAACAAAACTCCTGATATTTCTTTCCTCAAGGTTTTTGGCTGCAAGTGCTTCATACTCAATGATCGGACAGAGAGAAGTAAGCTGGATCCCAAAGCCAGAGAAGGCGTGTTTATTGGCTACTCACTGCAATCCAAAGCTTACAGAGTCTATCTCAGAGACAAACGGACTGTCATCGAGAGTGTAAATGTTACATTCTATGAAATGGCAGACTTTGCTATTGAACATCTCCAGACCGATCCATCCATTGTTGTACCAGTAGCTTCTGATAAAGCTGAACCAAACACCGAACATGACGATGTGATTCTCGACTCTCTCTTCAGAAACTTTTACGAGAACTCACAATCTCCACCTCCAGCATACACTCCAGAGTCAACATCAACTCCAACAGCAGAGATTCCGCTTCTCACAGGACCAGATGACGTACCATCCACACCCTCAACCCCTCCAACCAATCCCAGAGGTGTGGATGATCACGGCTTTGCCATAAGTCCGGAATCATCTCCATTACACACCACAGCTGCCCCAGAGCCTTCAAATTCATATCAGGACTCAGATCAACCAATAATTACTCCAACTCCTCTAGCTCATGAGAGGAAGTGGACAAGAGCACATCCTGTTGAACAGATAATAGGTGATCCCAGTCAAGGTGTGTGAACAAGATCAGCAACAACAAATGAATGTCACTATGCATGCTTTCTAAGCAAGAATGAACCGTCCAAAGTCTTAGAGGCACTCGCTGATCCAGATTGGGTGATTGCAATGCACGATGAGCTCAATCAATTTGACAGACTAGATGTATGGACACTCGTACCTAAACCCCCTCAGAAAACCATCATTGGCACAAAATGGGTGTTCAAGAACAAGAAGGACGAAGAAGGCATAGTGATAAGAAACAAGGCACGACTGGTCGCTAAAGGATATAATCAGCAAGAGGGCATAGACTTTGATGAAACATTTGCACCCGTAGCAAGAATTGAAGCAATCCGCCTTTTTCTTGCGTACGCAGCCCACAAGAACTTTACTGTCTTTCAAATGGACGTCAAGACTGCCTTTCTGAATGGAGTCTTGGAAGAAGAAGTCTATGTCGCTCAGCCAGAAGGATTCGTAGATCCCAGATATCCCGACCATGTGTACAAACTAAAGAAAGCTCTGTATGGGTTAAAACAGGCACCAAGAGCTTGGTATGATGCATTAACCGAATTTCTGATTGACTCAGGTTTCTCAAAAGGGAAGATTGATACCACACTTTTCATCAAGCGACAGAAGTCTGACATCATCCTGATTCAGATCTATGTTGATGACATTATCTTCGCCTCCTCAAATCCACGCCTATGCAAACACTTTGAGAAACTGATGAAAACCAAGTTCGAGATGAGCATGATGGGAGAACTGAATTTCTTCCTAGGCCTGCAAGTAAGACAACTCTCTGACGGCATTTTCATCAATCAGTCAAAGTATATTCTAGAAATGCTTAAGAGATTCAACATTGACGGCAAATCTTCCATGACGACCCCTATGTCCCCAAACAACAAACTGGACTCAGATCCCTCCGGGAAGCCAGTTGATGCTACAAACTACAGGGCCATCATTGGATCTTTGCTTTATCTCACATCAAGCAGGCCTGACATTGTCTTCTCCACATGCTTATGTGCACGCTTTCAGGCAAATCCGAAGGAATCCCATCTGACCGCTGTTCGAAGAATTCTGAGATATCTCAAAGGCACTGTGAATCTAGGCCTTTGGTATCCCAAGCACTCAGGTTTTGACCTAGTCGGATATTCGGATGCTGACTTTGCTGGTTGCCGGATGGACCGCAAAAGCACATCGGGGGCAGTCCAATTCTTGGGCGATAAGTTAGTCTGCTGGTCTTCCAAGAAACAGAACTGTGTGTCAACATCTACGGCCGAGGCAGAATACGTCGCGGCTGCTAGCTGTTGTTCACAAATATTATGGATGAAGACCCAGCTAAAGGACTACGGTTACACACTCCGCCATATCCCGATCTACATTGACTCTCAAAGCGCCATAGCCATCACCAGCAACCCAGTTCATCACTCCCGCACCAAACACATCGACCTGCGCTATCATTTCATCAAGGATCATGTGGAGAAAGGAGACATTGACATGTATTTTGTAAGCTCAGAGCTTCAACTGGCTGACTTGTTCACTAAGGCATTGGATGAAAAACGATTCCAGTTCCTAGTCTCCAAGTTGGGCATGTTGAACTTCGAGCCCGTTTAATTATGTCTCCACTGATCTAAAAAGTGTGTGTGTGTGTGGGATTTGTAAATAGTGTGTGTGCGTTGCATGTGTTGAGGGGGAGAAAACCAGAAAAATAACAAAAAATAGTGTGTGTGCGTTGCATGTGTTGAGTGGGTGAAAAATCAAAAAGAACAAAAAATAGTGTGTGTGCATTGCATTTGTACATATTGTTCGTTGCATTTTTTGAGGGGGAGAGAATTTTCACTGTTTTAGGGGGAGCTAATTTTCACTGATTAAGGGAGAGCTCTCTATTTTTACTGGTTTTAGGCCTCGAAAACTTTAAAAGAGAATTGTGTGCCAGCCCAATAATTCGGGCTCAAATGTTACGGAAGAGGTCCAAAATTTCTCGCGTATAAAACCTTTACGAAAAACCTTCCTTCCCTTATGTTTTTTTTCAAAGGCCAGATTTTTCTTCGCAATAGCAGAGCTCTCAGACCCTTCGTCCTCTTCAAACCCTCTGAATTTCGCAAACTTCTCTCCTTCTCCTTCTCCGATTAGCTTTCACGAAACCTCTAAGGTAGTTAACGTTCACAATCGCAAATCTCGAAAACGTAGGATCATCTCGAAAACCTGTTTTCTTTGTTCGTATTCGAAGTCCTGAAAAAGAACGTTTGATTTCGCAAAAACCTTGAACTTTCTCTAAATCAAAATCAAATTAGTTTTTTTTCGTTTGAATGTATGTCGAAATCGCTTAATATTATCTACTATATCTTTGTTTTTACAGGTGGAAAATCTCTTCGAAATCGTCGGTTCATCTTCTCGAAATCGAGATCTCGAGATCTTCATCTCGACATCTTGATCTCGAGATTTGAATCTCGAAATCAAGATCTCGAGATCCTCATCTCGACATCTTGATCTCGAGATTTGAATCTCGAAATCAAGATCTCGAGATCTGCTTCTCGACATCTTGAATCTCGAAATCAAGATCTCGAGATCTGCTTCTCGACATCTTGATCTCGAGATTTGAATCTCGAAATCAAGATCTCGAGATCTGCATCTCGACATCTTGATCTCGAGATTTGGATCTCGAAATCAAGATCTCGAGATTTGGATCTCGAAATCATAATCTCGAGATTCAGATCTCGAGATTTGGACTTAGAATTTTTTTCCAAAACTCCATCTGCATAAACCTATCTGAAAACAGCAAATTAAATTCTTTCAAAATCAAATCAACAGTTGAACTTCATGTGCTGACCCCTGCTTCTACAGTTTAAAATGGCAGGAAACACTCAAACACAGATTGACGACGCCATCTACCCTAAGGGCAAATGGATCAAGGTACTGGACAACAATTTCCAGCTAGACCTGGCAGTCTTCAAATGCCAGAACCCGATCATTCCGGCCATAATGAAAGGTCACTATCTCTGGCCTGCACTTCACAACGCCAAACCAGTGCCAGAGATATACCTACAACAGTTCTGGGGGCACATGCACACGGATTCATTGAAAGATCGTTCCAAGATCAAGACCAAGTTGAACGGCATGCGGGTGATTCTGACACCATCCATTCTACGGACTACTCTAGCACTGCCAGTTCACGATACATATGATGCACTGCCAACCATCCCCGATCTGCTCAAAGACGTGGCACCCCTTGGCTACACATCACTACTGCCACAACTGTCAAATTTCAACGGTGCATATCTCCGTCACCTGTGGAAAAATCTTTTCGGACTAGTGAACAAGTGCCTGTCGCCGAAGCATGCCGGATTCGACAAATGCAACAAGCAGATCCTGCTCATCTTCCATGGCATTGCCTTCAACAAGAACTACGACATGGCACAGCTCTTCTTCTCAGAGCTAATGGACCTGGTCAAGGCCAAAGAAAAGAATAGGCCAGGTACCATTCCGTACGCTAGGTGGCTTGGGTTAATCATCAACGACCTCATGGCAGAGCATTCAACAATCCCAAAACGCAGCTCCGATCCACATTTCAAAGCCCCAAAGCTGCAATACTTCAAAGCGGACAAAAACCCGACTTACGGTCTGAGGATTCCTGGGTTTCTACTCAACCTTGTGAGATCTTCAAACCCAGCTATTCAACAATACAAGGAAGCAATCGAGAAGACCGTCCCTATGGTTCAGCAAAACCCAGCTGGACCTACCCAAGGGACAAAACCGAGTGTTGGTAAGGGTCCTACGAGAGCCCAAAAGCCACAGAAACCAGTGGCCGGTTTGCCCAATGAAGGGAAGTCTGACGACTCTCTAGAGACGAGTCAGGCGGCTGAGGGCACCGAGGAAGACGCTGAGGAAACGGCCAGTGAATCGTCTAGTGGAGCCCAAACAAACACTGACGATAAGGCCTCCGAGAGCGTGGGCACGGAGAGTGACAAATCAGACTCGGATGATGACAGTGATGACAATGATAGTGATGATGTGGAGCTCACATATGCACTAATCAGAAAAGGGAAGCTGCCCATCGAGTCTCCAAAGAAGAGAAGAATCACTGCAGAAGACGCAGCACCAATCATAGCTCGCAGACCTCAAGTCTTCACTATTAAAGAAACAGCTAAACCAAGAGCTGATCTGAGCGAGACTAATTGCTCACAGGATGATTACGACGAGGCAGCTCACTCCATCAAGACATCAATCAACCAGGAAGAAGTTGTCATCCGAGAGACCAGGGCAAAGGTAAAAAATGACAAGGTTGCTAAGGCCAAGCCCCAGCCCCGAGCGAAAAAGAGTCTGTTTGATAAGGCAGACGAGCACATCTTTGCGGGCTGCGACTCCTTTATCCAGATAAGCCGAGCCGAATCCCTAAGCACAAGAGCTGATCTTTTCGGTTCCCGAGTAGAAGTCGCAGCATCTGGCTCAACTGCGCATGCACAGCCCTCTCCCAGCCACTCAATTGCCTCTCAAAAGGTTATTGTTTCAAAAGAACGGGACTCAACCCCCTCGCTGGTTCCTTCTGAATCAGTTGAGCATACAATTGACCTCTCCCGAGGTCAAAACCCCTTCTTCACTCACATCGAGTCTAGGTGTCACATTTCCCACATTTTCTTCTTTTTCTAGGACACCTACACTATTCACAGCACATACAGGTGCACTCACCCTGAACACAACAACCAGAGCGCAAGCTATGACGGTTGGAAGCCCTGCTACGCCCATAATGATTCCATCATTAAATGCAGGCCACACATCAGCAATCTTCACTGATGCTGTGTCAACAGTTACAACCCCCGTAACTGGTCACCCTACCTTTGAAGACGTAAACGTTCTACTAAATCGCTTCCTAGATTCCCCCATTAAACCATGGGTGCAAGATGCAATGACCGCTCTAGCACAGGAATTTAGGACCACCCAAGCGGTTCGGTCTGAACAGACACCACCCCAACTTTCCCCTGAACCGTTCATCTCCCATACACAACCCATATCCTCCACCCCTCTATCCCACCAATCCATCAACCAAATTCCTATCCCTTCTATTTTCTCGGGGAACCCAGAATACAGAACCAGTATTCTCCCCACACCCGACCACACCCTCCATCGATCTCTCCTCCCTATCCTTTGACACCCTAGCTTCGGCTTTGCTGAATAACCTCTTGAATACCCCAGAAGACGACCTCACTCTTCATCAGCAAGCCATACTAGAAGCTCTTCTTTCCTCACCCGAAACCAAGAGTACTTGCAAGGAGAGTCTTCGTGGTCGCAAACGTTCCCATGAGGACCCCGATGATTCGGATCCTCATGAGGGGGAGAACAAGCGACCTCGATCACTTGAGCAAACTACTCTTCCAAGCCAAACTCCACAGCCAATTCAACCTGAAACCTCAACAAACCAACAGCCACCATCCACAGCCAAACTCTCTAGCGTGGTCGAGCTAGAAATAACATCCCGAGGCGTATCTCCTAGAGATACCAACCGAGGAGGCGATGGAAGTCCTGATGATGATACCACTGGTACATCTTCTCCATCAGGCCATCAGTTGGAACCTAGTTCTAAGCTGATGTCAACGGGCAATCCTAGTGAACCCGGTAGTGCTACACAGGAACAATCACCGCCTAAACAAAGAACTCCATATATCTCCCCAGGCAAAGACATCCATGATGCACTGGAAGAGGCGGTGATATACGACAAATGGCCGAGAAAATGGACAGAATGGGATGATCTCCGGGTTGAAGCCGAGCAAGAGGACATGCAAAGAAACTGGTGGCTACGAGAGCTTATTAACAAATGCTCTGAAGATATCATTAGGCTCGAGGACGATGAACGCAAGGAAGGGGAGAACTACAAGGAATCCCAGAAAGCTCTTGAATCGGTCGTAAGACAATCAGCGGGAAGACTTCCCAAGACAGAGAAACCCTGGGACAACGTTCGAATCAAAGCCCCCTTCCAAGAAGAAATCAGAGAGCATATCTGGCGTAGACCAGACAAAGTCAAGCCACTGAACAAACTGAAGCTAAGAGGCCTTACACACTTGAAAGGAAAACAGGCTGGAGGTCATCTGCATATGTTGCTGCAAAGGTCAACCGGTACACAGAGAGAACTGATGGAACAAGATCTGAAGTCGAATATTCTTCTGATTCATCAAATTCTACAAGTGAAAGCTGAAGACTATCATGGAGTAACATTCTACACTTTCAGACTTCAACGCACCGATGGGAGCAAATTCACTTGTCAAGAGAACGACTTCATCATGCTGAAACCGGATGACATCTACCAAATGCTCATGGCCTACAGATACCTTCCAGTCAGGCAAAACATAGTATACAGCGAAGGCCTCGCAGCTATCAAGAGATTCATGCTTAGACAGATCCGAGTACACTCCTCACATGACCTACAAATGGCTATTGAATGCAATCTAAAGAAGACAAATCTGACAAAGCCAAAACTGTATGGTCCAGAACTTGAAGATTTCCCAGCCTATCACATCTTCTTCAAACCGCCAGCAGTCACCTACCTGAACCACAAGAACGAAAAGCGTCTGATGGTAGTCAGTGAAATCGAGAAATACTGTGACGGAACACTGAAGATAATCAGAGAGCAGATTCTACAGATGAAGGCAAAGCTGGAAGAAAATCTTCAAGAGGCATCGTCTTATGTTCAAAAGGAACACTCTACTGTGGAGACAATTTTAAAGGCCATTGACGATCGCCTCGAAAAGAGAAATATGCTAAGACAATATGAACATGCACTTGGATTAAGGAAGCACTACTTCAAATCACAGAAGCAATAAGAGAATGACACTTGATCACAAAGGGGGAGATTGTTGGAGATATTTTATTGTGAATCAAGTTGGTCATATATTAGCTTTATATTTAATCCTTGTATTTAAATAGTGCATAAATTAGATAGAAATCAGGCCAAGTGTTAGGCCCATTTAAATAGGCCAAAAGCCTGTTACGCCTAACCTAAACCTCGCCTATAAAAAGGGAGCCGAGGTTTAGGAAAAGGTTGAACGTCGTACTTATTATTCATAGCCTTACGCTTATATCATTCTGCTGTACGTTCCACGGTTTATCAAAGAAGGTTTTACGGTGATTCATTCTGTGTTCATCTTTACGTTTAATCTTCCTTGTTAGATCGATTATTCATTGCTGTGACAGAAACAGGGACTAACAGTTACAACATCATCAAGTTTTGCAGATGATGATTCCATGAAGGTGACCAGTGTCTGAGTCAGTGCTTCAACCTTCTCTGAGATGTGCTGAAGTCCAGCCTCAAGATGATTATGTACAAAGCTGATGTGCTCATGGTGCTTAGTGTTGATCTCAGCCAGTTGATCCATTCCATCAAGCACTTTACCACCAAAGTCCTCAGCTGCAGTGACAAACTGATTGAAGGAGATTTGGGGCTTAGCTTCTTTGGATTCTGCATATCCTGGCATACCTAGACCTCTTGACCTAGGCATAGGAGGCCTTCTGGGTTGTTCTTCATTCAGGGGAGGGGTCTTCCTCCTCTTGGAAGTTAGGTCAGCAGCAATGGAGGAGGTGAGGAACCCATCATTATCACTAGTAGATGAGTGAACCTTGAAGATAGGTTTCTTGTTAGGAGAAGAAGCCACAGAGTGTTGAGGGGAGAGAGGAATGGCTGCATCTTGTGGTGCTGGCTGTGGAGAAGAGGGGGTTGGAGTTCTGGATTTCTTGGCAGAGGGGTTTTCCTGTTGGTGTGAAGATTGGCGTGAGGGAGTATTCTGTTGTTGTGGAGGAGAGGGTGGAGGTGATGGTGATCTGGATCTGAGTGAGGGTTGGGGTTTGCAGGAAGAAGGGTTTTTGGTTTTGGGTGAAGAGGTTTTCTGTTGGGGAATATGAGGGGTGTTCTGTTTGGAGATGGTTTTTTGTGAGAGTGAGGGGGATTTCTGTTGAGGTTGAGGTGAAGTGATTTTAGGAGAGGGAGGGGGAGAGGGTATGGTTGTAGGGATTACCTCTAGGACGGTTTCTGTGAACAGATATTCTCTCCATTCTTTGATAAGCTTCTCCATGACCAAGAGTAGGTCATTTGCAGTGGAGGGTTCTCCTTCTCCATGTGCACTATGTCGAAACTTGATCATAGATTCCTTCTTCTTCTCAACCAGCCAAGCATCAAAATCATCCATCTCATGCTCTTGAAGAGCCTTTACATGGTCTTCTGGTGATTCTTTGAACAGAAGAGCTTTTCCTTGGTGTTTCTCCTTCTTTTTCTGTGGGACAGAAAGTAGGAAGTCTTTGTTCAGGCATTGTTCCACATCTTCTGTGTCAGCCCATCGGAGTACTTCTTCTTCCTCAGAGATGAAGTGGGACAAGTTCTTAAGTAGCTCAGTGAGAGGTCCCACTCTCCACTTTCTCCATGCAAGAACCCTGATGAATTCCCTATCTAGGGCAGAGAAGTTGTTCAGTAGGGGTTCTGCAGAGTTTGAACTTCTGCTATCTTCTTGGTGTTCTGGTGAAGAAACCACCAGTGGTTGATCATTTGTAGAAGCAGGAGGAGAGAGGTGTGGTTCCCCCTGAGTAGTGGCATCCTGCACCACTACTTCCTCTTCTGAGTCACTTGACTCAAACACAATCCGCTTGCCCTGCCAAGCGTTTCTGTTGGGTTGTGCTGAGTGAATGGAGTCCTCAAGTTCCTCCTGAATGATAGGGGTCATTACCCTGATCTTCTTTTCAACTGGTGAAGCAGAAGGAGTAGATTCTGTTGGTGAGGGGGAAGGCTGCTTTCTCTTGATTACAGCCTTCTTTGCCACTAGCTTGTGGACTTTGACAGGTGTGGTCTTCTTTTTGGGGACCTTCTTGACCACCTTCTTGACCAAAGGCATTTCTTCTTCAGAATCCGAAGGAGTAGAGGGTTTCTGTTGCTTCTTGGTGACTTTCTTTGGCTGAACAGCCTTCTGTTGTTGCCTTTCTCTGTTGAACTCAAGAGTTCTCAGCCTTTTCTGCTCTGCCTTGAGAGCAACCTTCCTGTCATTGGAGGTGTTGAGGAAGAGCAGCTTGGTGTAGTCAGCATCAATTGGGTTCCTCAGCCCAATTCTTGCTTTGAGCATTAGCTCAGACAACAGAAGTCCATAACCCATGGGGGTTCTGAACAGTCCAGTCTCCTTATCCTTCTTTTTGATGAAATCAATTAGGGATTTAGCAGTTACCTGTCCCCAGTTGATGTTCATCCCATGATGAACTGCAAAGACAGCCTTTGCATTCTGAAGAGTCATATCATCTGTAGAGGTGCTCTTGCTCCAGACACACCGGTGGAAAATGTTGACTAACTTCTCATAGTCACTCTGGAGAAGATTCTTCTTCATGTTCAGCTTGGGGATCTCAGCAACTTCTGGTCAGCAGTAGAGTCGGATGAACTCATCCACTGTGACCTTGACAGTGTCTAGGGCAATGAACCCTTCAGTGTCCTCTTCTTGTGGATTCTCCACTACGCCAAAGAGGGTGTTGATGATGCCTGGGGTGAGGACGATGTCATCCCCGTTGACCTTAGACCTAATGGTCTCGCCTTCATATGTAGCGTTGAGGTAGAACTCTGCTACATCCCTTGTGCTGTAAGAGTTGAAGTGGAATCCCAACACTTTATTCAGTTGGGAATCCTTCATTCCCTGGATTATCTTCTCCATGGTTTCACGATTGGCGGCCAGTTCGGGGAATGCGGAGAGGTCGCAGTTCATCCCGGTGTAGATGTTTTTGACGAGAAGTTCAATTTCTGCTTGGGTGAGGTCGTTGATGTTGATGAAAGCCATTTCTGAAGGTTCTGAGAGTTTGAGAGCTAGAGAGATATGAAATTCTGAAGGTTTGAGAGTAAAAGAAGCAGTAGCGGTTTAGTTTGGAGAAAATGGTATATAAGGGTTTGGGTTAATGGACGTTTGAGATTTATTGGTAGTTTCGAGGCTTCAGTTTAATGCGAAAGGGGGCGCAGTAAATATAATGCGGCTATAAAGCCGTTTTAAGGGTAAAGGGGTAAAAGACCTTTAATAAGTTACCAGGTCACCCGTTCCTCGAAATATTTCTAAGTCCACGACCTTCTGTTAGATAAGTAAGAAGGTCTGTTGTTGATGATGTTCTGATGTGCACTGAGGTTCTCTGTTCGAGATGTAGAACAGAAGGGGTTCTGCACAGGGGTTCTGTTGACAGAGAATCTGCAACAGAGGGTCTTCCATTCAACTTCCTCTTGGAATATCATCCATCATTCCCAATTCCTCTCTTAGCTTGTTGAACCTTGACTCAGGTAAGGGCTTGGTTAGAATGTCTGCTAGCTGGTCTTCTGTTGACACATGCTCCATGCATATGTGTTTCTTCTCAACATGATCTCTGATAAAGTGATGTCTGATCTCAATATGCTTTGTCCTGGAATGAAGAACTGGATTCTGAGTGATAGCGATGGCACTGGTGTTGTCACACAACAGCTTGATCTCCTTTGCTTGAATTCCATAGTCCTTCAGTTGTTGCTTCATCCAGAGTAACTGAGCACAGCAACTCCCAGCTGCAATGTACTCAACTTCAGCTGTACTTGTTGAGATAGAGTTCTGCTTCTTGCTAAACCAGGAAACAAGCCTTCCTCCTAGCAATTGGCAGTGACCAGAGGTGCTCTTTCTGTCTAGTCTGCAACCTGCAAAATCTGAGTCAGAATAACCAATTAGTTCAAAGTTACCTCCCTTGGGATACCATAGGCCTGCATTCGGATTTCCTTTGATATATCTGATGATTCTTTTTGCAGCACTTAGATGGCTTTCCTTGGGCCTTGATTGGTATCTGGCACAGATTCCAACAGAGAATGATATGTTTGGTCTGCTTGCAGTCAGATACAACAGAGATCCTATAATTCCTCTGTATGTTGTAGCATCTACATCCTTTCCTTCATCATCTGGTCCAATTCCTTGAGAAGTGTTCATGTGAATCTTTACTGATGATTTGCCTTCCACTCCAAACTTCTTGATCAAGTCTCTGGTGTATTTCCCTTGATTGATAAAGATTCCTTCTGGAACTTGTTTGACTTGAAGTCCTAGGAAGTAGCTGAGTTCTCCCATCATACTCATTTCAAATTGACTCTGCATCACTTGAGAAAATTTCTTGCACAGTTCTGGATTAGTACTACCAAATATAATATCATCAACATATATTTGTACTAACAGAATATGATTAGCAACAGAGATTTGAAATAGAGTTTTGTCAACCTTTCCCTTGGTAAACCCATGGTTCACTAGGAAAAGAGACAATGTGTCATACCATGCTCTGGGAGCTTGCTTAAGGCCATAAAGAGTCTTCCTAAGCTTGTAGACACAAGAAGATTGAGTAGGAACGACAAAACCTGGAGGTTGTTCCACATAGACTTCTTCTTCAAGATCTCCATTCAAGAAAGCACTCTTGACATCCATCTGGTAGACCTTGATGTTGTTGTAAGCATCATAGGCTAGAAAGATTCTGATGGCTTGTAGTCTAGCAACAGGTGCAAAGGTCTCATCAAAATTAATTCCTTCTTCTTGGCAGTATCCCTTGGCTACCAACCTAGCTTTATTCCTTACAATGTTGCCATCTTCATCTGCTTTGTTCTTGAATACCCATTTGGTTCCAATGACATTCTGGTGCTTTGGTCTAGGAACAAGTTCCCACACTTTATTCCTTTCAAATTGAGTAAGCTCCTCTTGATTTGCATTGATCCAGTCTGAGTCTGCAAGAGCTTCTTCCACAGTCATAGGTTCCATTTGAGATATATAGCAGGCAAACATTGCTTCTCTTCTTGATGTGGATCTGGTTTGAACTTCACTTCTGATTTGACCAATCACTTGGTCAGGGGGATGATCTCTTAACCATGTTAGATCAGGTTCTGTCAGCTGTTGTCTTGGTCTCTCTGGTTCCTCATCTTCAAAGTCTTCATTTTCATTCAACAGAAGGGGGTTTGGTGCAGGTGTTGGAAACACTGGATTAACTGCAACCTCTTCTGTTGGTTCAGGTATTCTATCTTCGATGTTGACTTCTTTGAGGGTATCTGTCACATCTCCAACAGATGTGCTGTCATCAAATTTTACATGTATGGATTCTTCTACATGTAGAGTTCTTCTGTTGAGTACTCTATAGGCTTTACTAGTGTTTGAATAGCTTCAAGTGAGGATCATGCTTCCGGTTTAGTACATGTAGAGTTCTTATGCTTCATCAGCCTTTTCTTGAAAGACTTTCAGATGCTCCTTTCCATTGTTAAGTATGTAGCACTTGCATCCAAATACATGAAAGTAGCTGATGTTGGGTTTTCTTCCTTTCCAGAGTTCATAAGGGGTCTTCTGGTGAATCTTGTTGATCATGCTTCTATTCTGAGTATAGCATGCGGTGTTGATTGCTTCAGCCCAATATCTCATAGGTAGTCCAGATTCTGCAATCATTGTTCTTGCAGCTTCTTTTAAAGTTCTATTCCTTCTTTCTGCTACGCGATTCTGCTGAGGGGTTCTGGCGGCAGAGAGTTGATGAAAAGTTCCATTCTGATCACAGAAGTCCTTTATGACTTGGTTGACAAATTCAGTTCCTCTGTCTGATCTGATTGTCTTTACTTTCAAATTCTTCTCAGTCTGAAGTTGCTTTAACAGAGAGGGCAACTTCTGAAGAGTTTCATTCTTCTTTGATAGAAAAATAGTCCATGTATATCTGGAATAGTCATCAACCATGACTAAGGTATATTTCTTCCCACCAACGCTTGGAGTCTCAACAGGTCCAAATAAATCCATGTGAATCAGATTTAGAGGACTTGTAGAAAGATCTCCAGCAATGGGTTTGAAGGAATTCTTCACTTGTTTGCCCTTCTGACATGCACTGCAGAGGATCTCCTTCTTGTATACAATGCCTGGTAGCCCTTCTACAATGTGTTCTCTGGCCAGTTTGTTGATTGTCTTGAAATTCAAATGGTTGAGCTTTTTGTGCCAGTCCCAGCTCAGTTTTGAATCTCCCTTGGCTATCAGGCAAACTCCATCCTTTGCTGTGTTCCAATCAACTACATAGATGTTCTTCTTTCTTGATGCTGTAAGAACCACTTCCTTTGTTGTCTCATGCTTCACATAAAAGAAGTCCTTTGTGAATTCAACAATGTAGCCTTTGTCACAGAATTGGCTAGCACTCAGCAAGTTGAACTTCAGTCCTTTGACATATGAGACATCATCAATGACTATCTGGTTCTTGATCAGCTTTCCTCTTCCTTTTGTTTGACCTTCTTTGTCATTACCTCCAAAGGTAACTCTAGGTCCTTTGCATTTCTGGAACTCTGTTAGGCAACATTTGTCACCTGTCATGTGCCTGGAGCATCCACTATCAATAAACCATTCTTGTTCAGAGATAGCTCCAACACATAGTTCCTGCAAAATTAAAAGAAGGATTTAGGTACCCAAGCAATGTTGGGTCCTAGGGGGTCATACAGTCTTGGCAGCCGGTACAACTTTGGTCTCATCAAGTGAAACCTTGGTGGGTGGTACCCATTGTCCACCTGGTAGTCATAGTAAACCGAAGTGTGATTCACTTTGGGCAGATGCTTGTGAGGATCATGCTTCCGGTTTACATACTTCTGCATAGCCTTCTTGGTAGGGAAGAAGTCCCATATACTATCAAGAGCAGAGGGACGGTTAGCCTTGGGCTTCTGAAGTTGACCAGCCAACCTCTTCTGCCTGAAGTTAACTCTCTCTTGATATTTGCCCTTCTAGTGATCATTTCTGGCACGATTGACATGAGGTTGTCTGTCAATGAATGGTCTCTTATTTTTGTTATCTTGAAAACCTTTTCTGTTGTTAGGTTTTCTGCCAGGTTCACTATTTTTCAAAAAGGGTTTCTGTTGAACCTTTATCTTTCCCTTTTCTGGTCTGACTTCCTCATGAACAACCTTTGTGCTAGATACACCAGCTTGCTAAATGGGGCTAGAAATCAGTGGCACTATGACCTTATCTGCCTTAGCAACACTGGTGCTAGGCATTACAAAAGGCTCACCTGATTCTGTTGGGCCATAACCAAGACCAAAGCCAGTGCCAATCTGTTGATCAAGTACAATCTTTTCCATAGAAGACTGGGCCTTCTGGTAAGCTTTGTACTTAATCTCGAGAGGCTCTATTTCTCTTATTCTCTTGAGAAGAGAAACATTTTCAGTCTCCAGTTGATCTCTTTCCTTAATTAGAAGATTGATTTTGATCTCAACTTCCTTCTTTAAGTCAAGAATCTCAGCTTTTAACTTACCGTTTTCTTGTGTTACAGAGGATTAAGTGGCTTGTATGGCCTTAAACTCTTCCCAAAATTCTGACATTGAATCAGAATCAAAAGCTAAGCCTACCGAAGAAAAACTAGATTCAGAAGTAGAGGTTACCTCATCATCAGAATGAGCCATGAGGCAAAGGTCTTCTGTCTCAGTATCAAGGCAACAGAAGGCCTCATCAGAATCTGAGTCAGAACTGGATTCTGTTTCTGACAGAGGGTCTTTCTCTAGCTGTTCTGTCACAAGTGCCTTTCTCCTTCTGGAGTTGTCTTCGAACTTCTTCTTTTCTCCATCCTGTCCTTGTTTCTTGGACACCCTTGGATGGGGACAATCAGCCTTGAAGTGACCAGGTTGTCTGCAATTGTAACAGAGAAGCTCTCCACTGGTCTCTGTTGGTTTGACCTTCTGGTATGGTTTTCTGCTGGAAGATGGGCTTCTTCCATCTTTAGGATTCTTCATAAACTTTTTGAGTCTCCTGGAAAAGGCAGCCATATATTCGTCAGATAAAAGTATTGAAGGGTCAAAATCATTTACCTTAGATGTACTGGCTGTAAGAGCTGTAGTGGTTCTCTCTTCTGGTACATCTTCCTTCTCTTCAATCATCTCGAACTCATGAGCTTTGAGATCAGAGATGAGTTTGTCTGTTGGATAGGTCTTCACATCTTTGCTGGCTTGGACAATAACCACCTTCATCTTCCATGCAGAGGGAAGACCTCTCAATACTTTGAGGTTGATCTCCTTGTTGGTGAGTTCTTTGCCAAGCTCTGAGATTTCTCCAGTAAGGGTGAGGAGCCTATCATGCATCTTGGAGATGGTTTCTCCAGGGAGAAGCTTGAAATCATCAAACTTTTTGTTGGCTATGGTCAGCTTGTTATCTTTCTCTTGCTCATCACCGGCTCCAATGAGCTCAAGAGTATCCCAGATTTCCTTTGCAGTTTTGCACTTCTTTATTCTGTTGAAGTACCTATCATCAATGGACTTGTAGAGGATGTCCTTAGCAATATTGTCCAGGTTGTATTTTCTTCTTTCTTCAGTGGTCCATTCTGACTTGGCTTTACTGATCATCTGGGGTCTGGTGTTGTCAATAGCATGCTCAGGATTGACATTCTGGAAGCTTGTGAAAGGTCCAATATCAAGAACTTCCCACATCTCATCATGCAGGGCACAGAGATGTGCTTTCATCCGGATCCTCCAGTCATCAAACTTAAGATCTGAGAACATAAGATTCTTGGAAAGAGAGTGATCCATTATATCAGATAGAAATGAAAAAAATAACAGAAAAACAAGTGGATCTTTGTTCAGCAAATAACCTAAGAGATTATTAGAAAAGGAGGCTCTGATACCACTTGTTGGTCCCGGTTGTACTGGATACAGTCTAGAGGGGGGTGAATAGACTGTATTGGTTTTTAGCTTTTTTAAACTAAGTACCAGATTTTACAGAATAACCTGTTCTGTTGAAAGAACAGACTGGCAGCGGATAAGGTTCTGTTAGGGGTTCTGTTGATTTAGCCTCAGAGAAGCAAAGGCAGTAGGCCTTCTGTTAACTCGTAAGACAAGTTCTGCTGAACACAGATACCAAGTCTAAGGAGTTAGACAGTTCTATCTAAGTGCAAATATTTAAAACAGTAAGTAAATGACACCAGGGATTTTTATAGTGGTTCAAGGAACAACTCGTTCCTCTAATCCACTGTTCCACTAAGCTTGTAAAAACGACCGTTTACAACGCCTTAGTCCTAGCACTTAAGAAGCTCTCCACGTCTTCTTCAAGCCTAGATGTCTCCTGGGATGCACTGTCTGGCTTCCTTTAAGACTGGTCCTTTCACTGAGCTTCCTGGAAGTATCACCACTTCACTACTCCAGTTACTTGGACGTCCTTCTTGTAACAAGAAGAGTTTCTGTTGAAACAGGGGTTCCTCCAACTTGCTTCGTTACAAAAGATTTGTAGATGAAGTGCTTGAAGTCGTTGAAGAACTATTGGAACCTTGCTCTTGTTGGATTTGATGATAGGAATGTATATTCTTTCCAACTTGTGTCTCTCTTGTTGAGGATGAAGAGTTTGAATCTCAAGAGGACCTTTTTGCCTTGAATAATTAGAATGTGTTTTTCTTGCAAGGAATGTGGTGAAGTTGGCAAAGTTAGCAGAGCAAAAGTTATGCCTTTGTTCTTCGAAGAGTATCTTTTATACTTAGGGTTGTCTTCCCGTTGGAGGTGAGGGAGGACAACTGCATTTAATGCGCGTATAGTTGACTTGACTGGTTCAACCCACTGAATTCGGCGACTTGCTATTTTGAGAAGATTCTTTCCAAAAGGTGGTCAATTATTTGCTTTAAATATCTTCTCGTACGTATCCGCATTAAATGAGCATTTAATGCGCGTACTGTAGCTTTTCCGTTGAAGTCTTCTAGCCGTTAGAGAATCTTCCGTTGATTTCGCCGACTTGGAAGTAAGCTTGAAGTTTTCTAAGTGTCAGGCCTTCTGGTCTTTTTCTCAGAGTGTACACCAGAGAAGGTCATGAGCACTTCTGTTGTAACGGAAGTCACCAGAGGGTCTCCAATCCTTCTGTCCTGGTAGAGGCCAACAGAGGACCTAAGTGCTTCTGCCTCAGTGAAGTCCAACAGAGAGTCAGGAGGACTTCTGTGAAGGCACTATCACCAGAGGGCCAAAAGGGCTTCTGTCTGGAGGTCTTCTGTCAGTCGATTATACTAGAACAATTACAAGGAAAATTCTAATACAAACTTTCTAAGGGGTAATTATATATATAAAAAAACCTATAGCATCATCAAAATCTAATTACATTTATTCCTTACACCCAGAAAGCACAACAGGCCCAAATCACAGCGCCCAGAGTACCAAGCAGCCCACAATGCGCACCAGGGGTGCCTTCGCCCCCCTGGCCGAAGGCTCTAACTCTCACAGGAGGGCCAACACAGCAAAACAAAGTTACTGGGAAAAACGGCGAAAATCAGTAGCCCTCGGCACCTGGAGCCCTCGGCACCAAAGGGGTCCCCGGTACTCAGAGCCCTCGGCTAGTCCTCTACAGCCGAGGGAACCTCTCCCGACATAATATCCGCGTCACATGCGTACAGATCACCGTACCCTGTACAACGTCCCATCCAACAGCCGCATTAAATGCGGCCACATGCGGTTGCCAGCGCCAACCAGTTGAGATGACCTCTCGGCCAATAGACGCTTGACACGTGTCCCTGTCTGACATTTATTGCTACTATAAATAGCACCCCATTTCCCCATTTGTAACCAAGTCACAAGTCATAATACACACGCTGCATACTTTCTAATATACTTTCTCTCTCTACTTATTTGCTCTGACTTCTCTCTTGTTATTCCCCGTAATAACCCCTCGGATAAGCTACCCCCCGCGTACACTATCCATCATTTGGTGCTTTCATTGAGAGGTCGAACAATCAAGTAAGAAACCCTCCCCCTCGACCAAACACAAAAACACCCATCTAAAATTGTGAGAACAACTCGTGCCAAATCCAAGAATGTAGAGAACAGGAACCTGGCCCTCGGCGAGGTCGACGCCCCGATGCCCACCTTCAAATTAGCCCTCCGGTCATCACCATAGACGTACAATCGGCGCTCTCCGCCTTCATCCAGACGCTCACCCAGAACCCGGGTGCCTTCGGCACTTTGGTTCCCCTCCAACCTCAGGTGGGGGAGAATATTATGCCTCCCGCTCATCCACGACCCCTCGGCAACCCGGTCCTCCGGATGGGGAACTCCGAGGGGGTCGTGGCCCAAGATACGGCCTCCCAGGAAGTCCAGTCCCGGAACCGCCTTAACGTGAACAAGGAACAGCTCCGGACCTCCGCCCTTGAGAGACTCGGAGGGGCGCAAGACCGCCAAGGGGTCCAAGACCGCCTCGGGGGGGAGGCGTTCTAAAGGCCTCAGGAAAGTGGCGGGTCCGTCTCTAGGGCCAATGAAAGGCGTCCCCTTCAGGACAAGGGCAAGGCACCTCTCCATGCCGACGACGCATGCCATCAAATCAACCAGGCCCACTCGGCCCGGGTTCATTCGCAGGGGGCGGAGGCCCTCCCGAAGGACCCCCGGGACAAAATCATTGCGGGTCTCCAGCGCCGGCTTGACGAGATGGAGGCCACCAAAGCCCACGCCACCACTTCTGCCCCTCATACAGACCTCAAGTATGAGGCAATGATGGCCAAGATGGAAGAGATGCACAAGAAGATAACCGAGGGCTCCGAGGAACCCACCATACAGCTCCGGACCCGGACGCCATTTACCCCAAGGGTATTGGCGGCCCGGATCCCAGAAAAATACCGAGGGCAGCTCATCAAGCCCTATGACGGAAAGACTGACCCCCAAGAGCACTACAACAGGTATCAAAACAGCATGATGATGGTGGGGGCATCGGATGAATATTTGTGCCGCTGGTTCCTCTCCACCCTAGAGGGGCCAGCTTACGAATGGTTCAATCGATTGCCCGAGGGCTAGATTGACTCATGGAGAGAACTCGCCCAACGATTATTGACGCAATTTGCGGGAAGGCGCCGCACAAGAAAACACTTCTCCCACTTGCTGACGGTAAGGCAGAAGAAGGAGGAGACCCTTCGGAACTTCCTGGAGCGCTGGAGGACGGAGGCTGATAAAGTTGATGGCGCTGACGACGGGACCCTCCTGGCCCTCCTACAAACAGTACTCCGCCCCGGGAACTTCTCAAGGAGCCTCATCATCGAACCCCCCCGCGATTATATAAGGGCCCTACAGCGGGGGGACCGGTACGCCGAGGCCGAGGAGGTGGAGAAATGCCACCATGTACCAGACCAGCAACGCCCTCGGCCAGAAGACAAAGGTAACCGAGGGCCGGGGGCTCCCCGCAATCATCCCAGGGATTCTGCCCCCTCCGGTGATCGCCCCCGGCATGGCCAAGCCAAGCCCGGGGGAGGCTACAAGGGGAACCCGAGGGCCTGGGCACAGCCTGTCCTCCTGGAGCACCCTCGGACACCATTGACGCACCCCGTCAGCGTCATCCTGGATTTTTCTGAGGAGAGGGGCCTCGTGGAACGAGATTCACGCACGCCCTCGGAAGTATTTGCCATCATTCCAAACTAACCCTACTGTCGTTTCCACCGACACCAGGGGCACAGGACAGATGATTGCCATCAGCTGAAGATGGCCATCGAGAGATTGATACAAGCTGGCCATCTGTCCCAGTTTGTCCGGGGCCCTCAACAATAGGGCCCCCCACAGCAGGGGCCACCCCGAGGGCAAACTGCGAGAGCAGACGCATGGGTCAACCCCAACACCATCCCCCTCGGCAAAAAGAGGGAGATCGGGAACTTGGAAGAAGAGGAGGAGGAGTACCCCCGGTATAAAGAAAAGAAACGTCACATCCTCATGATCACAGGGGGAAATACCGGGGGTGATTCTACGAGTCAACGAAAGAAGTGGGCTCAATCACTTTATGTGGGGGAAGTCACTCATATGCCCCCAGTAAAGCGGCTGAGGGAGGAACCCATTGTCTTCACCAACGCTGATCTCCCCCCAGTATCCTCCCCACACAGGGATGCCCTCGTCATCCGTACAGAGATCAACGACACCATTATTCACAGAACTTACATTGACACGGGCAGCTCCGTCAATGTAATGTACCTCAGCACCTTCAGAGAGTTGCATCTGGAGAGGGGGTCCCTTCGGCCCATCAAGACCCCTCTTGCTGGCTTCACCGGCGACACCATTGATTCCGAGGGGGTCATAACCCTCCCGGTAATCTTCGGCGACGGCCTCCATAGATCCAAGCTCGAAGTGGAGTTCGTCGTCATCAACATCGATTGCGCCCACAACATCATCCTCGGCCGGCCAGCCCTCGAGGACCTCGAAGCCGTCATCTCCATGAGGCACCTCTGCCTCAAGTTCCCAGCCGAGGGGGGGAATCGTTAACTCAAGGGGGAACCAAAAGCTTGCCCGCACTTGCTACCTTCAAGTTACAAAGAAGGTTAGCAAGACGGAGTTCCGCGTTGACACCATCACCGGAACTGTGGAAGCGGAAGAAAGGAGGCCGAGGGCTGAACCAGCCGAGGAGGTAGAAGACTTCGCGCTCGATCCGGCCAAGCCGGAGAGAGTCGTGAAGATTGGAGCCAAGCTCCCCGAAGATTTGAAGACCGGCATCATCAGCGCCCTCCGCGCCTACTCCATTGTTTTTGCATGGGGGCCGGAGGACATGCCGGGGATCAGCCGAAGGGTCATCACCCACCGCCTCTCGGTGGACCCTTCGGCCAAACCAGTACAGCAGCGGAGGAGACCCCTCTCGGCCGAGAGGAGGGAATTTGTGAAGAAGGAGGTCGCCATGCTCCTCTCTATCAGGCACATCAAGGAGGTAAAGTACCCCTCATGGCTGGCGAACGTAGTCCTCGCACAAAAACCGCCCGCATTCCGCATGTGCGTGGACTACACGGATCTCAACAAGGCGTGTCCCATGGACCCCTTTCCTTTGCCAAATATTGATCAACTTGTGGATGAAACCGCGGGGTGTGAAATCATGTCATTCCTCGACGCATTCCGCGGATATCACCAAATATACATGCATGAGGAGGACGCTGAAAAAACAGCCTTCATGACTCCTGAGGGCATCTTCTGCTACCTTGTCATGGCCTTCGGCCTAAAGAACTCAGGCGCCACCTACACTCGGATGGTGGCCAGGGTATTTCAAGCTGTCCTAGGGCGCACCATGGAGGCCTATGTTGACGATATGATCGTCAAAAGCAAGCAGTCGACAAACCATGCTGACGACCTGAGGGAGATCTTTGCCATCATGTAGGTAAGGGTCCTAAGAGAGCCCCAAAGCCACAGAAACCAGTGGCCGGTTCGCCCAATGAAGGAAAGTCTGACGACTCTCTAGAGACGAGTCAGGCGGCTGAGGGCACCGAAACAGACGCTGAGGAAACTGCCAATGAGTCGTCAAGTGATGCCCAAACAAACACTGACGATGAGGCATCCGAAAGCGTGGGCACGGATAGCGAGGAGTCTGGCTCGGATGATGATGATGACGAAAATGACAGTGAAAACGTTGAGCACACATATGCTCTGATCAGAAAAGGAAAGCTGCCTGTCGAATCTCCACAGAAGAAGAGGATCACTGCTGAAGATGCAGCACCGATAATCGCAGGCAGACCTCAAGTCTTCACTATCAAAGAGCTGGCTAAACCAAGAGCCGATCCCAGCGAAACAAACTGCTCCAAGGATGACTACGATGAAGCAGCTCATTCTATAAAGAATTCCAAAGACGTCATCATCCGGGAGAAAAGGGCCAAGATTAAGAATGACAAGGCTGCTAAGGCAAAGCCCCAGCCCCGAGTCAGAAAGAGCCTAATTGATAAGGCAGACGAGCACATCTTCACTGGCTGCGATACCTTTATCCAGATAAGCCGAGCCGAATCCTTAAGTACAGGAGCCGATCTTTTCGGTTCCCGGGTAGAAGTCGCAGCATCTAGCTCAACTGCGCAAGCACAGCCCTCACCCAGCAACTCGATAGCCTCTCAACATGTTATCGTTTCAAAAGAACGGGACTCAACCCCCTCACTGGTTCCTTCCGAATCAGTTGAGCGTACAATTGACCTATCGCCCGAGGTCAAAACCCCTTCTTCAAGCACATTGAGTCTAGGTGTCACATTCCCTACATTTTCTTCTTTTTCTAGGACACCTACACTATTCACTGCACATACAGGTGCACACACCCTGAAAGCAATAACCAGAGCGCAAGCTATGACGGTTGGAAGCCCTGCTACGCCCTCAATGATTCCATCATTGCACGCAGGCCACACATCAGCTATCTTCACTGATGCTGTGACAACAGTTACAACCCCCGTAACCGGTCACCCAACCTTTGAAGACGTCAACGTTCTACTAAATCGCTTCCTAGATTCCACCATTAAACCATGGGTGCAAGATGCAATGACCGCACTAGCACAGGAATTTAGGACCACCCAAGCGGTTCGGTCTGAACAAACCCCACCCCAACCTTCACCCGAACCTTTCATTTCCCATACACAACCCGTATCCTCCACCCCTCTATCTCACCAATCCATCAACCAAATATCCGTCCCTTCACATTCTCGGGGAACCCAGGATACAGAACTAGTATTCTCCCCACGCTCGACCACACCCTCCATCGATCTCTCCTCACTACCCTTCGAAACCCTTGCATCGGCTTTGCTGGACAACCTTCTAAACATTCCTGAAGCCAAACTTACCCTTCACCAGCAAGCCATTCTCGAAGCCCTCCTTTCTTCCCCCGAAACCAAAAGCAAGTGCAAGGAGAGTCCTCGTGGTCGAAAACGTTCCCATGAGGACCCCGATGATTCGGATCCTCATGAGGGGGAGAACAAGCGCCCACGATCACTTGAGCAAACTGCTTTACCTCGCCAAACTCCACAGCCCATCCAACCCGAAACCTCTACAAACCAACAGCCACCACCCGTCGCCAAAATATCTAGCATGGTCGAGCTAGACTCAACATCCCGAGGTGTATCCCCTAGAGATACCAACCGAGGAGGGGATGGAAGTCCTGATGATGCTACCACTGGTACATCTTTTACATCAAGCCATCAGTTAGAACCTAGTTCTAAACTGATGTCAACGGGCAATCCAAGTGAACCCGGTTGTGCTACCCAAGAACAATCACCGCTCCAACAGCAGCAAAGAGTTCCATACATTCCCCCAGGCAAGGACATCCACGATGCACGGGAGGAGGCGGTGATACATGATAAATGGCCAAGACAATGGACAGAATGGGATGATCTCCGCAATGAGGCTGAGATAGATGACATGCAGAGAAATTGGTGGCTATGAGAGCTAATCAACAAATGTGCTGAAGATATCATCAGGCTCGAGGACGATGAACGAAAGGAAGGGGAGAATTACAAGGAATCTCAGAAAACTCTTGAATCCGTCGTCAGACAATCAGCGGGAAGACTTCCAAGGACAAAGAAACCTTGGGACAACGTTCGAATCAAAGCCCCCTTCCAAGAGGAAATCAGAGAGCATATTTGGCGTAGACCAGACAAAGTCAAACCGTTGAATGAACTGAAGCTACGAGGCCTTACCCATCTAAAAGGAAAGCAGGCTGGAGGTCATCTACATATGCTATTACAAAGGTCAACCGGTACTTAGAGAGAGCTGATGGAACAAGACTTGAAGTCCAACATTCTCCCGATTCATCAAATTCTACAAGTGAAGGCCGAGGATTATCACGGAGTGACATTCTATTCTTACAGGCTTCAACACACTGACAGGAGTGAATTTACTTGCCAAGAGAATGACTTCATCATGCTTAAACCAGACGACATCTATCAAATGTTCATGGCTTATCGATACCTTCCAGTCAGGCAAAGCAGAACATACAACGAAGGTCTTGCAGCAATCAAGAGATTCATGCTCAGACAGATCAGAGTACACTCTTCACACGACCTACAGATGGCTATTGAGTGCAACTTGACAAAGACAAACCTTACAAAGCCAAGACTGTATGGTCCAGAACTCGAAGACTTCCCAGCTCACCACATCTTCTTCACACCGCCAGCAGTCACTTATCTCAACCACAAGAATGAAAAACGTCTGATGGTGGTCAATGAAATTTAGAAATACTGTGACGGAACACTGAAGATAATCAAAGAACAACTTTTAAAGATGAAGGCACAGCTAGAGGAAAATCTTCAGGAGGCATCGTCATATGTTCAAAAGGAACACTCTACAGTAGAGACAATTTTAAAGGCCATCGACGATCGCTTAGAAAAGAGAAATATGCTAAGGCAATACGAGCATGCACTGAATATGAGGAAGCACTACATCAAGTCACATAAGCAATAACAAAGTGGCACTTGATCACAAAGGGGGAGATTGTTGGAGATATTTTAATTGTGAATCAAGTTTGTCATAGATTAGCTTTATTATTATTCCTTGTATTAAATTAGTGCATGTATTAGATAGAATGTGGGCCAAGTGTTAGGCCCATATAAACAGGCTAAAAGCCTTTTACGCCTAACCTGAACCTCGCCTATAAAAAGGGAGCCGAGGGTTCATGATTAGGTTAACGTCGTACTTGTTCATTATAGCCTTACGCGCATATCTTTCTGTGTACGAGTTCACGGTCTATACAAGAGGGTTTTACATTGATTCAATCTGTGTTCATCCTTATGTTTAATCTTATTTGTTAGATTGTTATTCATTGCTGTTACAAAAATAGGGACTATCATATCATCCTCGTCGATTAGGCCCCTTGTAACTGGCCGCTTTGACTTTGGCTTGGATGACAGGGGAGCATCATTTCTTAGTTTAGCGCGTTTCTCCCCGATGACGATGTCTTCAGAGTTCTTTATCACATGATCACCCTCATCATAATCCAATTTGGATCAGTTGATTTCATCGTGGACGCTCTTTGACTGCTGAGTCTCCTTTATAGTGAAAGTCTTGGATCGTGTGGCTAGTACCGCCTGTGCCTCCTTCGCAGTTATCTTTTTAGGAGGCTTAGCAATCATTTTCCCTTTTCGAATTAGAGCATAGGTAGCCTCAATGCCGTCATTATTATTATTATTATTATCATCATCATCAACATCATCATCGTCATCACTTTGGGTGTCTACGCTATCGGATGCCTCATTGTCAGTCTTATTGTGAGCCGGATTGGATGATTCATCGGCAGATTCCTCAACGTTCGTCGGTTTGCCCTCAGCCGTATGAGTTCTCTCGGAAGAGTCATCAGACTTTCCTTCATAGGGCCGACGTGCCACTGGCTTCAGTGGCTTTTGGGCTCTCTTAGGACCCTCACTTTCACTCGGCTTGGTCCCCAGGATAGGTCCAGTTGAGTTCCGCTGAACCATAGGGACCTTCTTCAGGAGGATTTCTTTGTATTGGACAACGAACATATTCCTTGGATTGGCTAGGGTGAACAGGTAGTCTGTACTGGCCATGCCAAGTTCAACATCTTTGTCCAGCTTGAAATATTGGAGCTTAGGGGCTCCGAAGTGTAGCTCATTACTACGTCGAGGAATGGCCTGTTGCACCGTCATGGTTTCATGGATGATGAGGCTCAGCCATCTCGCGTACGGAACTGTGCCCCTCTTGTTATTTTCCTTGGCCTTCACAAGATCCATGAGTTCAGTGAAGAATAGTGCGGCCATGTCGTAGTTCCTGTTGAATGCAATGCCATGGAAGATCTGGAGGATTTGCTTGTTGCACTTGACGAATCCGGCATGCTATGGTGAGAGGCACTTGTTGACCAGTCCGAAGAGACTCTTCCATGGGTGTCTGAGATTGGCCCCACAGAAGTTGGATAACTGAGGTAGCAGTGAGTCGTAGCCGAGACCCTCTATGTCTTGGAGCATATCTTTGACGGTTGGAAGAGGGTCATAAGTGTCATGTGTTGGCAGATTTAAAGTGGTCCTTAGCGTTGATGGCGTCAGGATCGCTCTCATGTGGTTGAGTTGGTCATTCTTTTGGAGCGGTCCTTTTTGGATTCGGTGTGCATGTGCCCCCAGAACTGTTGTAAATATATCTCTGGTACCGGGTGAGCTTTATGGAAGGTGGTCCAGAGATAGTGCCCCTTGAGAATAGCTGGGATGATGGGGTCCTGGCACTTAAACACTGTCAGGTCAAGTTGGTAGTTGTTGTCAATCACTTTGATCCAATTGTCCCTCGGGTAGATGGTGTACTTAATGGTTGCTTGTGGGGTGCCTATCATATTGAACTGAAAAGAATGGGGTCAACACATTAGTCCTTTTATTTGGTCCTTTTTTGAATTTTTCTGATGTTTTGGGATTTTTCAAAAAAAAATGGAAGCAGGTGGATGGTTGTCAAAAAATTCCTAAGGCAAAAGCTCGAGATCAGGATCTCGGGGTTTAAAACTCGATATCAGGATCTCGAGGTTTAGATCTCGATATCAGGATCTCGAGATCTAAATCTCGATATCACGATCTCGAGGTCTAAATCTCAAGATCACGATCTCTAGGTTTAAATCTCGAGATCAGGATCTCGAAGTCTAAATCTCGAGATCACGATCTCAAGATTTGAATCTCGAGATCATGATCTCGAGATTTGAATCTCGAGATCTCGATCTCGAGATTTGAATCTCGAGATCTCGATCTCGAGATTTGAATCTCTAAATCTCGATCTCGAGATTTGAATCTCGAGATCTTGATCGCAAAGATGAAATGACGAGATCGAGAACTCAAAATCCAACCTCGAGAATCCTATTCTTGAGTTCGTCCCTGAGTTTAACGACGAAATCCACCCGCAATGACCCAAAAACATATACACAATGATAATCAAAAAACGTTTCGAGTTCTTCGTTCTGAGTTCGAGAGCAGTTGATTGAAAACAGAGACTTTGAGATTCTTTTGGAAAGCTGTTCGAAACCTACGCAATGGTGTGCGATGATGATTGAAAATGGGTTAACTACCTTTTGATTGAATCGCAAAAAGAACAGATCAAGAACAGAAGGCGAGAAAATGAAGAAGGAAATGCGAGATTTGGGTTCCGAGAGCCTTTATATACGCGAGATTTGGAGTTGGGCCTGCCAAGAAAATTTTACGGGCCCAAGTCTTGGACTGGGCCCTTGGTCAGGTTAAAACGTTTTGAGGCCCAACCAATCGGTGAATTTTGAGCTCCCCCTCGAACAGTGCACGAGTTAAAGAAACAAAAATATGCACACATGCAACTTATGCACACTATTTTTGTTATTTTTCTGATTTTCTCCCCCTCCGCACATGCAATGCACACTATGTAAAAATGCAACACACGCACATCATTTTTGAAAATTTTCTCTTTTTCTCCCCCTAGATGCATGCAACGCACACTATGTACAAATGCAACGCACGCACACAATTTTTGTTCTTTTCTGAGTTTACTCCCCCTTTACACATGCAACTCACACACATTATTTACAAGTCCTACACACACACACTTGTATAGACCAATGGAGATAAAATTACACAGGCTCGAGGTTCAACATGCCTAATGATGGAGTATATGGCCCAGTGACCCCCGGCCCATAGACTCTTAATATCCTAATAAAAGCCCAAGAGGCCCAGGAAGCACAGCAGGCCCAAATCGCAGCGCCCCGGGTACCAAGCAACCCACGGAGCACACAGGGGTGCCTTCGGCCCCCTGGACGAAGGCTCCAAATTCTCACAGAAAGGCTATTTTAAGCATACAAAGCTACTGGGAGAAAACGGCGAAAACCAGTAGCCCTCGGCACCTGGAGCCCTCAGCCTTAAGGGGCCTTCGACAAGAAGAGCCCTCGGCTAATCATCTATAGCCGAGGGTACCTTCCTTGACAAGAATATCCTCTCCACATGCGCCTGTATCGCCGTACCAATTACAACGTCACATCCAACCGCCGCATTAAATGCGGCCACATGCGAATGCCAGTGCCACCCGGTTGATGTGAGCCCTCGGCCGTTGGATGCTTGACACGTGTCCCCGTCTCACATTTATTACTACTATAAATAGCACCCCATTTCCCCTTTGTAAACCATATTCTGAATACGCTAAATTCACACTGAATACATATTCTCTCTCTTACTTTTGCTCTGACTTCTCTCTAGTTATTCCCCGCTGTAACCCCTCGGATAGATACCCCTGGGTACACTCATCCATCACCTAACTTGGAGACTAGGATACACTTTTTGTCCAGTGCCTTAGTAAACAAGTCAGCCAATTGAAGCTCTGAGCTTACAAAGTACATATCAATATCTCCTTTCTCCACGTGGTCCTTGATGAAATGATAGCACAGATCGATGTGCTTGGTGCGGGAGTGGTGGACAGGGTTGCTGGTGATGGCAATTGCGCTTTGAGAATCACTGTAGATCGGGATATGGCGGAATGTGTAACCGTAGTCTTTCAGCTGAGTCTTCATCCATAATATTTGTGAACAACAACTAGCAGCCGCGACATATATTGCCTCAGCTGTAGATGTTGACACACAGTTCTGCTTCTTAGAAGACCAGCAGACTAACTTCTCACCCAAGAATTGGGTGCCTCCCGAAGTACCTTTTCTATCCATTCTGCAACCCGCAAAATCAGTGTCCGAATATCCGACAAGGTCAAAACCTGAGTGCTTGGGGTACCAAAGGCCTAAGTTCACCGTGCCTTTTAGGTATCTCAAGATTCTTCTTACTGCGGTTAGATGAGATTCTTTCGGATTTGCTTGAAAACGAGCACACAAGCATGTGGAGAACATTATATCAGGCCTGCTATAAGTGAGGTAAAGCAAAGATCCAATGATTGCCCTGTAATTGGTAGTATCTACTTGTTTCCCTGAGGGGTCAGAGTCCAGCTTGTTATTGGGGGACATATAGGTTTTCATGGATGGCTTTACGTCAATGTGAAACCTTTTCAACATATCCAAAATGTACTTGGATTGATTGATAAAGATACCATCTTGTAGTTGTCGGACTTATTGGCCTAGAAAGAAGTTCAACTCTTCTATCATGCTCATTTCAAACTTGGTTTTCATCAGTTCCTCAAAGTGTTTGCACAGACGCGGATTTGAGGAGACAAAGATGATGTCATTGACATAGATCTGAATCAAAATAATATCAGACTTCTGTCGCTTGATGAACAGTGTAGTATCAATCTTTCCTTTTGAGAAACTTGAGTCAACCAGAAACTCTGTTAAGGCATCGTACCAGGCTCTTGGAGCTTGTTTCAACCTGTAGAGTGCCTTGTTCAGTTTGTACACGTGGTCAGGGTGTTTGGGATCTACAAATCCTTCGGGCTGAGCAACATAGACTTCTTCCTCTAAGACTCCATTGAGAAAGGCAGTCTTCACGTCCATTTGAAAGACGATGAAGTTTTTGTGAGCCGCGTAAGCAAGAAAGAGGCGGATTGCTTCAATTCTTGCTACGGGTGCAAATGTTTCATCATAGTCTATGTCCCCTTGCTGATTGTACCCTTTTGCGACCAATCTAGCTTTGTTTCTCACGACGATACCTTCTTCGTCTTTCTTGTTCTTGAACACCCATTTGGTGCCTATGATGGATTTCTTTTGTGGCTTTGGCATGAGTGTCCAAACTTGTAGTCTCTCAAATTGATTGAGTTCATCTTGCATGGCAATCACCTAATCTGGATCAGTGAGTGCTTTAGAGACTTTGGACGGCTCGGTTTGACTTAGAAAGCAAGCGTACATGCATTCATTTGTGGATGTAGATCTAGTGCAGACTCCTCGACTCAGATCACCAATAATTTGTTCAACCAGGTGAGCTTTCGTCCATTTCCGCTCATGTGCCAGAGGGATTGGAGTTATCATTGGTTGATCTGAGTCTTCATAATCTTGCTGTTCTGGGGAGGTCTGCACTGAAGATGTTGGAGTTGGAGGAGGTTCCATGCCTTGTTCAGTAGAATCCTCATGATCAGATGGAGGAGGTGAATGAGTAGTTGACGGAGCAGACAGGAGTGGAACTTCTGGAGATGAAGTTGGTGTACATGGAGGAGATGAAGGTTGTGAATTCTCGTAGAAGTGTCTGAAAAGAGAATCAAGAATCACACCTTCTGGTATAGTGTTGGGGTTGTCTTCATCAGGAACCTGTGGTACAGAAGGAGTTGTTTCAGTTTGTAAGTATTGTTGGTCCGTTTGTAATAGGAACAGTCTAGAGGGGGGGGGGGGGGTGAATAGACTGTTCAGGAATTTAAACTTTTCTCCAAGTCAAGTCTGACTTAACAGAGATGGTCGAAATCTGGTGACAGAGATGGTCAAGTTCTGATGGCAGAACTAGACCAGGCAGCGGATAAGTTTCTGTCCGGGTAGCCTCTAGAAGAAAGCTAAGGCAAAATGCCTTTCTGATAACTCTGAAGGAAGATCTGCTGGACACAGATTCCAACATAAAGAGTTAGTCAGTAGAATCTTAAGTGCAGAAAGTAAAAGCTGAAAGTAAATGACACCGGGGTTTTTATAGTGGTTCAAGGAACAACTCGTTCCTCTAGTCCACTGTTCCACTAAGCTTGCAAAAACGACAGTTTACAACGCCTTAGTCCCTAGAACTTAAGAGGCACTCCTCGTCTTCTTCAAGTCTAGTTGCCACCCGGGATGCAGTCCTGCTTCCTGATGGCTGGTCTCGTTTCACTGAGTCTCTTGAAGTATCTCCACTTCACTTACTCCAGCTAATTTGAGACGTCCCTTCCTTTTCAAGAAGTGTTTGATATAGAATCAGTTTTCTCCAACGTTGCTTCTTCACAAAAGATGAGTATATGAAGCTCTCGAAGTGTTGAAGAACTGAGTAACTTTGCCTTTTCTAGTTGGATGAAGGATGGGAATATTTATCTTCCAACTGTGGCTTTTTCTTGTTAGAAATGGAGTTTTTATCTCAAGAGAGTTGTTCACGCAAATCTATCTTGGTAAAGGTTATGGCAAAAGTTATCTTCTTTGTTCTTCAGAGTGTATCTTATATACTGGGAGCGGTCTTCCCGTTGGAGTGTAGAAGACAGCTTCATTAAATGCATGTACTGTTTGACTTGACCGTTTGGTCCTCCGACTTGCTATTTTGGGGGCGTAAAGATATTCGCATGGTCAATCATCAGCTTTAAATATCTCTTCGTACGTACAGCATTAAATGTGCATTTAATGCGTGTACAGTGCCATGCTTCCGTTGAAAGGTTCGTAACCGTTAGGGGATTTCCCGTTAGTTTAACGACCGTTGGAAGGGCTTCCGGAATCTGATGATACTTAGCAGAGTCTCAAGAGGTTCTCTGGTCCAGTCTCTGAAGTCTGTCTCTGGTGCCAACTCTGGTATCTTTCTGATAACCAGTTTCTGAGAGCTTCTCTGGTGAGCAACTCTGGGAGCAACTCTGGTAGAGGCAATATGGAACTCTGGCAGGCAGACTAAGCTAAAACTTACAAAAGAAATTCTAATACATAATTTCTAATGGGGTACTTTCAAATTCTAATTAACCTAGCATCATCAAAATCTAAATACATTTATTCCTTACAATTTCCCCCTTTTTGATGATGCCAAAACCCTTTAACTATTTCCAGAGAAGTGCCTTTCACCATAAAAGTATAAAGTTAAAAACTTTTCATTAGAGTCTTGGTGGGCAACTTAGCATAGGAAAATAGTAAGAGTACGATACATTCAGATAGCAATAATCAAGTATAACAGAATATACACAAGAAAGTAAATAAGAACAGATAAAGAGCCAATCAAACAGAGAGGTAGAGATGGTATCTTATTAAACTGTTAGAGAAAGTAAAGCATTACAGAGTTAGATAAAGAATTTAGAGATCTTCTTCATCTACCTGTGGTCCTGCTCTGTCAATTCTTTCCAGCTCAGCATTTACCTTTGCTCTTATTGAGGCTAAATCCCTCGGATTCTGATAGTCAGCCCAATGAGGTGCAAGTTTGCAATCCAGGTAGTTTCTGACAGCTTCTGCAGAATTCTTGCCATTCAGAATCTTCATTCCGTACCACATCTCAGCTTCTTCTATCGAACCACCATGGTTGATCTGGACAAGTCCAACACTGTCCATGAACAGATTCTCTCTTTGAAGAGGTGTCATCAATTTTCTCATCTGTTCAAACTGAACTCTGTCTGGCCTTGACAGACCACTCTTCATCCAATCAGTGAATGAAAAGGATGAAGACTTTTTCTTTGAGCTTCTGGGAGGAGGAGGAGGAGGTCTGGTGCCTGTAGCAGCTAGCCTTTTCTTTGTGGTAGCATCAAAGTAGGGAGTAGGATCAACAGAGGAGGGTTCTCTGATAGAAAGAGCTCTGGTGCTGGTGCTTTCTCCTTCTCTGGTATCTTCCCCCTTTTTGGCATCACAAAGATCACCAAGGAGAAGTTCAATTTTGGAAAACTCAGAGGCTTGAGCATCTCTGATTTCATCAAGGGTTTCTGGCAGTGTCTGAGTGACAGAGGCAAGACCTTCAATCAGGCTTTGTTGCTTGTTTACTGCAGATTGGAGATCTCTGGTGCTGACCTCTAAAAGCACCATCTTCTGGTACCTTTCTCTGTCAGATTTGAGAAGAGCTAGGCCTTGCTCTTGATGTTCCTTGCAGAGAGAATGTAAGATGTTGAGTTTCTGGGAGGAACTATCAGCAGATTTCTGAAGATTGTGAACAGATTCTGAGATCCTGTTGATTGTCTGATTCTGGGCAAGCAGAGCTTGAGAGTGAGAGTGGAGAACAGAGTTGAGTCCACTAACATCTCTGGAGACAGAATCAATCCTTGAGTTAGAGGAATGCATGAAGTTGTGCAGATTCTCTGTGAGAGCAGCAACTTTATCTGACAGGTGTTGAAAACCTATAGTTATTTGCAGATTGGTATGGGTGAGTTCTTCATGTTGTTTGTCATTTAATTCAATAATCTTGCTCAGATCTTGAACCAATATTCCACCAAAAGTTTCAGCAGACTTCACAAACTGGGTGAAGGGGATTTTGGATTCTTCAGGTGTAAAGTCAGGTGTTTCCAATCCTCTGCCTTTTGGTAATGGAGGAGCTCTGTTGGATGGTGGAGGGGAAGGAACTCTGGGGGGTGTCCTTCTCCTTTTGGAGGTTTCATCAGCAGCAATGGAGGAGGTGAGGAATCCATCATTGTTACTTGATGAGGAGGGAACCCTGAAGACAGGTTTCTTCTTGGGTGTAGATGCTGCAGAGTGATGTGAAGATCTCTGAGGTGAGGCAGACTTGGATGTTGGTGAAGAGTTCTGGTGCTGTGGTGGGGAGTGAGTAAGTGAGGCATTCTGTTGAGGAGGGGATGGTGGAGGTGAGGGTGAATGGTTTCTGAAAGGGACAATTGCTCTGCAGGGAGATGCATTTTTTTGTTTGAGTGAAGATGATCTTGAGTTGGGTTTCTGGTGAGGTGATGTTCTGGTGGAGAGTGAGGTTTTCTGTTCTGGTGATGGGGTTTTCTGTTGGGGTGAAGGGGTTTTCTGGTGAGGTGGGGATGAAGGTTTAGATGCAGATTTTGAGGGTGAGGGTAGAGTAATAGGAGATTGGGGAGGGGAAGAGGGAGGTGTAGGAATTACCTCAAGTACAATTTCGGAGTACACAGATTCTCTCCACTCCTTGATCAGCTGCTCCATGGTAATAGCAATGTCATTCGCAGTGGATGGCTCTCCTTCCTCAAGAGCACTATGGCGAAATTTGATCATTGACTCTTTCCTTTTCTTCTCCATCAGCCAAGCATCAAAAGTTTCCATTTCTTCTTCTTCTAAGGCTCTGACATGCCTTTCTGGAGATAGGTCAGATGTGGGAGCTTTTCCTTGATATCTGTCTTTCTTCTTTTGTAGCACAGAAATCAGAAAGGTAAGATTGAAGCATTTTGACACATCATCTGTGCCTACCCAGTGAAGAACAGCAGCTTCTTCTTCTTCATAGGCATCAAAGAATTGGATGATTTGTTGAAGAGGACCCATTCTCCATCTTCTCCAAGCTAGAACTCTGTCAAACTGCTTTTGCAGAATGATGTTGAAGTCTGTTTCTTGGTCCATTTCTGGTGATGCTTCACGCTCTGGTGAGAGAGCAGAGTTGGGCAACTCTGGTGCAGAATCTTGGTGAGTTTCTGGTAGAGTGCCAGATTCTGGTGCAAGTTCCCCCTGAACTGCTGAATCCTTGGCAGGTGAGACTACTTTAGTCTTCCTCTTCTTCTGCCTTGGTTTGGTGCTAGAGTTGTCAGAATCACCACTTTGCACAACCATCTTTCTTCTCCTCTTCTGCTTCAGTTTTCTGGTAGCAGATTTCTTGGTTGCCTTTGGGGAGGGCATCTCTGGTGCAGCCTCCCCTGCTGTTTCCTTCTCTGGTAGTAACAGAGTGTCACTTTTCTTCTTCTGTCTGACCTCCTTTACAACCTGTGACTGCTCAGATTGTTTGGGCTTTTTGACAACTTTCTTGGCAGGTTTGGCCTTAGCAGCCTGTTCTTCCCTTTTCTTTTCCAGTCTTTCCTCTCTCCTAAGTTCAGAAGAGATGGCAATGTTGAATTTTGGAGAGGCTGTGAGGAAGATGGTCTTGGTGTGGTCAACTGGGATAGGATCCCTGAGTTGAACTCCTTTTGCAGCAAGGATGGCAGAGATAAGAAGACCATGTCCCATCTTAGTTGAGAAAAGACCTGTTTCAGAGTCTTTCTTCTTGATGAACTCAGTTATAGAGCCAAAAGTTACCTCTCCCCAGTTGATATTCATGCCATGGTGCACTGCAAAGATTGCCTTGGCATTGCTTGTGTTCATCTCGTCCGTTGAGGCAGTTTTGCACCACAAGCAACGGTGCAGAATGGTGACAAGCTTCTCATAGTCCTTCTTGAGTTGAAATTTCTTCATGTAGAGTTTATCCAGTCCGGCAGCCTCCGGACGGCAGTAAGTCTGGACAAAACCTTCAGTGGAGACTTCCACTGAGTCAAGAGCAATGAGATTGCTGGATTCTGGGTCTTGGGATTCAAGTTGAACTCCAAAGAATTCATTCAGTGCATCTGCATTCAAGAAGATGCGTTGACCCTGTACGGATGAGTGAACTCCGGTCCTGGAGATGGTGGCGTTGAGGTAGAACTCAGCCACATCTTTGATGCTGAAATGCTCATAGGGATGAGCAACAACCTTAGAAAGTTGTGAGTCAGTCATCCCTTGGATGATCTTCTTCATCCTCTTTTGATTTTCTGCCAGGAGGGGTAGGGAGGACATGTCAACTTTCATGCCTGAAACAACGTTGGCGATGAGAGTTTTTGCTTCTTCCTTAGAAAGATCGTTGATGCTCAGGAAGTTCATCTTGAGTGACGGTTAAGAAAATTTCTGGGTATTGGAAAGTTTTTGGGATCTGAGAGCTTTGAATGCTAGAGCAGTTTAAGAGAGATGAAGTTGCAGTAGGGATTTGGGTCGAAGACGGTGGATATAAAGGAGTTAGGAATAGTGGACGTTTGGTATATTGGCAGTTTCGAGGCAGCATTTAAAGAAATGCGGGCGGAAACGTTTCCGTTAGAAGAGTAACGATCAGGGGTATTTTGGTAAAAGACCGTTTCAATTAATTAGGTCTAGCCCGTACCTCGAAATATTGTTAAGTCCACTTCCGTATCTGTTGTCTTCGGTTGAGGAACTCTGGTCAGAGAAGGGGAGGTTCTCTGATGTGAGATTCTGATGATCAGAGATAGTGGTTCTCTGATCCGAGTTTCTGGTGCAGAAGAATGGAGTTCTGGTTCAGTGAATCTCTGGTTCATGCATCTCTGGGAAGATCATCCATCATTCCCAATTCTTCCCTAAGCTTGTTAAACCTTGCCTCAGGTAAAGGCTTGGTTAGGATGTCTGCAAGTTGATCTTCTGTAGGTACATGCTCCATACTGATATGCTTCTTCTCAACATGATCTCTGATGAAGTGATGTCTGATCTCAATGTGCTTTGTCCTGGAGTGAAGAACTGGATTCTGAGTGATAGCAATGGCACTAGTGTTGTCACACAACAGCTTGATCTCCTTTGCTTGAATTCCATAGTCCTTCAGTTGTTGCTTCATCCAGAGTAGCTGAGCACAGCAACTCCCAGCTGCAATGTATTCAGCCTCAGCTGTACTTGTTGAGATGGAGTTCTGCTTCTTGCTAAACCAGGAAACAAGCCTTCCTCCTAGCAATTGGCAGTGACCAGAGGTGCTCTTTCTGTCTAGTCTGCAACCTGCAAAATCTGAGTCAGAATAACCAATTAGTTCAAAGTTACCTCCTTTGGGATACCATAAGCCTGCATTTGGATTTCCTTTGATGTATCTGATGATTCTCTTTGCAGCACTTAGATGGCTTTCCTTGGGTTTTGACTGATATCTGGCACAGATTCCAACAGAGAACGAGATATCTGGTCTGCTTGCGGTTAGATACAACAGAGATCCAATGATCCCTCTGTATGTTGTTGCATCTACATCTTTTCCTTCATCATCTGGACCAATCCCTTGTGAAGTGTTCATGGGAATCTTCACTGATGATTTGCCTTCCACTCCAAACTTTTTGATCAGATCTCTGGTGTACTTCCCTTGATTGATAAAGATCCCTTCTGGAACTTGTTTGACTTGAAGTCCTAGGAAGTAACTGAGTTCTCCCATCATACTCATTTCAAATTGACTCTGCATCACTTGAGAAAATTTCTTGCACAGTTCTGGATTAGTACTACCAAATATAATGTCATCAACATATATTTGTACTAACAGAATATGATTAGCAACAGAGATTTGAAATAGAGTTTTGTCAACCTTTCCTTTAGTAAACCCATGGTTCACTAGGAAAAGAGACAATGTGTCATACCAGGCTCTGGGAGCTTGCTTAAGACCATAGAGGGCCTTTTTAAGCTTGTAGACACAAGAAGATTGAGTAGGAATGACAAAACCTGGTGGTTGTTCCACATAAACTTCTTCTTCAAGATCTCCATTCAGAAATGCACTCTTGACATCCATCTGGTAGACCTTGATGTTGTTGTAGGCAGCATAGGCTAGAAAGATTCTGATGGCTTCAAGTCTGGCAACTGGTGCAAAGGTCTCATCAAAATCTATTCCTTCTTCTTGGCAGTATCCTTTAGCCACTAGCCTTGCTTTGTTCCTTACAATGTTGCCATCTTCATCTGCTTTGTTCTTGAATACCCATTTGGTTCCAATGACATTCTGGTGCCTTGGCCTAGGACCAAGTTCCCACACTTTGTTCCTTTCAAACTGAGTGAGCTCTTCTTGCATAGCATTGATCCAATCTGAGTCTGCAAGAGCTTCCTCAACTGTCATAGGTTCCATCTGAGATATATAGCAGGCAAGCATTGCTTCTCTCCTTGATGTGGATCTGGTTTGGACTCCATTTCTGATTTGTCCAATTACTTGATTAGGAGGATGATCTCTTAACCAAGTTAGATCAGGTTATGATAGGGGTTGCCTTGGATTCTCTTGTTCTTCTTCTGATTCTTCATCACTATCCTTGCTTTGCAGGATGGGATTCTGATGATTCATTGGTATGACAAAGTTGGTCAGCAACTCTGGTGTATCTACCTCTGGTGGATCCAGTTCTGGAGATTCTTTGAGATTCGTTTTCTCCAAGTTTTCAGTTATGCTCTCAACAGAGTTGAGATCATCAAACTTGACATGAATCGATTCTTCAACAAGTAAAGTTCTTTTGTTGAGTATTCTATAGGCTTTGCTGGTGCCAGAGTAGCCTAAGAATGTTCCTTCATCAGCTTTTTCTTGAAACACCTTGAGATGATCCTTCCCATTGTTGAGTATATAGCATTTGCATCCAAATGCATGAAAGTAGCTGATGTTGGGTTTTCGTCCTTTCCATAATTCATAAGGAGTTTTCTGATGAGTCTTGTGAATCATGCTCCTGTTCTGGGTGTAGCATGCAGTATTGATTGCTTCAGCCCAGTATCTGTAGGGTAGACCTGATTCAGCAATCATGGTCCTTGCAGCTTCCTTTAATGTTCTATTTCTTCTTTCTGCAACTCCATTCTGTTGTGGAGTTCTGGCTGCAGAGAGTTGATGCATTGTACCGTTCTGGTCACAGAAATCCTGAATGACCTTGTTGACGAACTCTGTTCCTCTGTCTGATCTGATGGCTTTGACTTTCTGATTCTGCTCATTCTGTAATAGCTTTAGCAGAGATGGCAGTTTCTGCAGAGTCTCATTTTTCTTGGTCAGAAAAATAGTCCATGTGAATTTGGAGTAGTCATCCACCATGACTAGGGTGTATTTCTTGCCACCAACACTTGGGGTTTCCACTGGTCCAAACAAATCCATGTGGATTAGATTCAGAGGACCAGTAGATAGGTTTCCAGCAATGGGGTTGAAGGAATTCTTCACTTGTTTTCCTTTCTGACATGCACTGCATAGTTTCTCCTTTTTGTATACAAGGTTGGGTAGACCTTCAACAATGTGATCCCTTGCCAGTTTGTTGATTGTTTTGAAATTCAAGTGACTCAGTTTCTTGTGCCATTCCCAACTGAGTTTTGAATCTCCTTTGGCTATCAGGCAAGTTCCATCTTTTGCAGTTGACCAAACGACCACATAGATGTTTTTCTTTCTTGTTGCTGTTAGAACCACTTCTTTAGTTGTCTCATGCTTGACAGAACATCCTTCCTTGGAGAATTCAACTGTGTAGCCTTTGTCACAGAATTGGCTGGCACTCAGCAAGTTGAATTTCAATCCCTTGACATAAGAGACATCATCAATGATTATCTGGTTCTTTATCAGCTTCCCTCTTCCTTTTGTCTGGCCATCTTTATCATTACCTCCAAAGGTAACTCTGGGCCCTTTGACTTTCTGGAACTCTGTTAGGCAACTCTTGTCACCTGTCATGTGCCTGGAGCATCCACTATCAATGTACCAATCTTGCTCGGAGATGGCTCCAGCACACAGTTCCTACAAAATTAAAAGGAAGATTTAGGTACCCAAGCAATGTTGGGTCCTAGGGGGTTATGCAGTCTTGGCAGCCGGTACCACTTTGGTCTCATCAAGTGAAACCTTGGTGGGTGGTACCCATTGTCCACCTGGTAGTCATAGTAAACGGAAGTGTGATTCACTTTGGGCAGATGCTTGTGAGGATCATGCTTCCGGTTTACATACTTCTGCATAGCCCTTTTAGTTGGGTAGAAGTCCCATATACTATCAAGATCAGAGGGGCGATTAACTTTGGGCTTCTTAAGTTGACCAGCCAACCTTTTCTGCCTAAAGTTAATTTTCTCTTGATATCTGCCTTTCTGGTGATCATCTCTGACACGATTATCATGAGTTTGTCTGTTATGGTTCTGTCTTTGATTTTTGGTATTCTGAAAATCTTTCCTGTTGTTAGTTCTTCTGCCAGGTTTATTAACTTTTAAAATGGGTTTCTGTTGAACCTTTATCTTTTCCTTTTCTGGTCTGACATTCTCATGAGTAACCTTGGTGCCAGATACACCAGCCTGACAAATGGGGCTAGAAATCAGTGGCTCTATGACCTTATCTGCCTTAGCAACTCTGGTGCTAGGCATTACAGAAGGCTCACCTGATTCTGTTGAGCCATAACCAAGACCAAAGCCAGTGTCAATCTGTTGATCAAGCACAATCTTTTCCATGGAAGACTGGGCCTTCTGGTAAGCTTTGTACTTAATCTCAAGAGGCTCTATCTCTCTTATCCTCTTTAGAAGAGAAACATTTTCAGCTTTCAGCTGATCTCTTTCCTTAATAAGAAGATTGATTTTGATCTCAACCTCCTTTCTTAAGTCAAGAATCTCAGCCTTAAGCGTACTGTTTTCTTCTTTAACAGAAGAATAAGTGGTTTGTATGGCTTGAAACTCTTCCCAAAATTCTGACATTGAATCAGAATCAAAGGCTCTGTCTACCGAAGAAAAACTAGAGTTGGAAGTCGAAGATACCTCATCATCAGATTGACCCATAAGACATAGGTCTTCAGTTTCTGTGTCCAGGCAACAGAATGCTTCATCAGATTCTGATTCCGAGCTGGATTCTGTCTCAGAGAGGGGGTCCTTCTCTGGTTGTTCAGTGGTGAGTGCTTTCCTTCTTCGGTGCTCGTACTTCTTTTCTCCTTCCTGGCCTTGCCTTTTGGAGACTATGGGGTGTGGACAATTGACTTTGAAGTGCCCTGGTTGTCTGCAGTTGTAGCAGAGAAGCTCTCCACTACTTTCTGATGGTTTGGACTTCTGGTGTGGCTTTCTGCTAGAGTGTGGACTTCTGCTATCCTTTGGCTTCAAGAATTTCCTGAACTTCCTAGCAAAAGCCGCCATATACTCGTCAGTTAAAAGAATAGAAGGGTCAAAGTTATTTACCTGAGAGGTGCTGGCCGTGAGGGCAGTAGTTGTTCTGTCCTCAACTTCTTCTTTATCTTCTTCATTCATCTCAAACTCATAAGACTTGAGATCAGAGATGAGTTTCTCAGTGTTGTAGGTTCTGAGGTCCTTGCTATCTCTCATGGCAGTGACCTTCATCTTCCATGGTGAAGGTAGACCTCTGAGAACCTTCAGATTGATCTCCTTGGGAGTGAGCTCCTTCCCAAGTTCTGATATCTCAGCAGTGAGGGTGAGCAAGCGTGCATACATCTCAGCTATGTATTCTTTGGGTAGAATTTTGAAATCTTCAAACTTCTTCATGGCAATAGTAAGTTTGTTGTCCTTTTCTTGCTCATCTCCAGCTCCTATCAGGGTGAGAGTATCCCAGATTTCCTTAGCAGATTTGCACTTCTTGATCCTGGTGAAGTACTTGTCATCAATGGCCTTGTAGAGGATATCCTTGGCAATGTTGTCAAGGTTGTACTTTCTCCTTTCTTCATTAGACCATTCATGGCGCAGTTTGGTGATCATCTGGGGTTGACCACTACCAGTGATGTATTCAGGGTTGACCTTGGTGAACTCTGTGAAAGGTCCTGCATCAAGAACTTCCCACATTTCGTCATGGAGTGCGCAGAGGTGAGCTTTCATGCGGATCCTCCAGTCATCAAACTTTGTTACTGAGAACATAAGATTCTTTGAAAGAGTGTTATCCATAATATGAGATTAAAGAGGCTAAAACAAGTGGATCTCTTGTTTAGTAAGTAACCTAAAAGATTACAAGAACAAGGAGGCTCTGATACCACTTGTTGGTCCGTTTGTAATAGGAACAGTCTAGAGGGGGGGGGGGTGAATAGACTGTTCAGGAATTTAAACTTTTCTCCAAGTCAAGTCTGACTTAACAGAGATGGTCGAAATCTGGTGACAGAGATGGTCAAGTTCTGATGGCAGAACTAGACCAGGCAGCGGATAAGTTTCTGTCCGGGTAGCCTCTAGAAGAAAGCTAAGGCAAAATGCCTTTCTGATAACTCTGAAGGAAGATCTGCTGGACACAGATTCCAACCTAAAGAGTTAGTCAGTAGAATCTTAAGTGCAGAAAGTAAAAGCTGAAAGTAAATGACACCGGGGTTTTTATAGTGGTTCAAGGAACAACTCGTTCCTCTAGTCCACTGTTCCACTAAGCTTGCAAAAACGACAGTTTACAACGCCTTAGTCCCTAGAACTTAAGAGGCACTCCTCGTCTTCTTCAAGTCTAGTTGCCACCCGGGATGCAGTCCTGCTTCCTGATGGCTGGTCTCGTTTCACTGAGTCTCTTGAAGTATCTCCACTTCACTTACTCCAGCTAATTTGAGACGTCCCTTCCTTTTCAAGAAGTGTTTGATATAGAATCAGTTTTCTCCAACGTTGCTTCTTCACAAAAGATGAGTATATGAAGCTCTCGAAGTGTTGAAGAACTGAGTAACTTTGCCTTTTCTAGTTGGATGAAGGATGGGAATATTTATCTTCCAACTGTGGCTTTTTCTTGTTAGAAATGGAGTTTTTATCTCAAGAGAGTTGTTCACGCAAATCTATCTTGGTAAAGGTTATGGCAAAAGTTATCTTCTTTGTTCTTCAGAGTGTATCTTATATACTGGGAGCGGTCTTCCCGTTGGAGTGTAGAAGACAGCTTCATTAAATGCATGTACTGTTTGACTTGACCGTTTGGTCCTCCGACTTGCTATTTTGGGGGCGTAAAGATATTCGCATGGTCAATCATCAGCTTTAAATATCTCTTCGTACGTACAGCATTAAATGTGCATTTAATGCGTGTACAGTGCCATGCTTCCGTTGAAAGGTTCGTAACCGTTAGGGGATTTCCCGTTAGTTTAACGACCGTTGGAAGGGCTTCCGGAATCTGATGATACTTAGCAGAGTCTCAAGAGGTTCTCTGGTCCAGTCTCTGAAGTCTGTCTCTGGTGCCAACTCTGGTATCTTTCTGATAACCAGTTTCTGAGAGCTTCTCTGGTGAGCAACTCTGGGAGCAACTCTGGTAGAGGCAATATGGAACTCTGGCAGGCAGGCTAAGCTAAAACTTACAAAAGAAATTCTAATACATAATTTCTAATGGGGTACTTTCAAATTCTAATTAACCTAGCATCATCAAAATCTAAATACATTTATTCCTTACAAGTATTCTGTTGCAAAGTCTGCCATTTCATAGAATGCAATATTCACACTCTCAATGACAGTTCTTCTGTCTCTCAAGTAGACTCTTTAAGCTTTTGACTGTAGGGAGTAGCCAATGAACACGCATTCTCTGGCTTTTGGGTCAAGCTTACTTCTCTCAGTTCGATCATTTAGTACAAAACATTTGCAGCCAAAGATCTTGAAGAATGAGATATCTGGAGTTCTGTTGAAAAGAATCTCATAGGGGGTCTTGTTGAAGCGTTTGTGAATGGATGTTTGGTTTTGTGTAAAACACGCAGTATTGATTGCTTCTGCCCACATGAAATGAGACAGTCTGGATTGAAGGAGCATGGTGTGTGCTGCTTCGACAAATGTTTTGTTCATTCTTTCAACAACTCCGTTCTGTTGAGGAGTTTTGGTTGCAGAATACTGTTGTGTGATACCCTGAGATTTATAGAACTCGGTGAGAACCTGATTCTTGAACTCAGTACCATTATCCGTTCGGGTTATCCTCACACTCTTCTGAAGTAGGTTCTGGATTGTTCTGATGAAGGTCATGATGGTGGCGGCAGCTTCGTCTTTGGTCTTCAAAAATTTTGTCCATGTAAACCTAGATAAATCATCAACAATGACAAGTGTGTACTTGCAACCATTGATGCTTTGGACTCTCATAGGTCCACACAGATCCATGTGAATAAGTTGCAGCGGATGGGTGGATGATGGCACGAGTTTGTACTTATGTGAGCTTTGAGTTATTTTTCCCAGTTTGTAGGCACTACAATGATTTTAAGCGGAAGCTTTTAACAGAGGAAGCCCTTTCACAAGTTTCTTGGAGGATAGGACGGACAGATTTTTGAAATTCAGATGGGAAAGACGCCTGTGCCACAAACTGTTCTGCTCAATGGATTCTTTTGACAGTAGACAGATCGAAGAAGTTGCTTAAACACTTTTCAGGTCAATCGTGTACAGGTTTGATGTCCTGGTACACGTTAATAATCAATTCCCCAAGCTGTCCATAACACAACATTGGTTGGATTTGAACTTCACTTCTATTCCACTGTCATAGAACTGTCCGATACTCAATAGGTTGTGCTTGAGCCCGGCCCTTTGACAAATGAGACAGCTCTTATGGTAACACTTGGGCAGACAACATCTCCATAGCCAAGAATGGGAGATGAGGCATCATTCCCAAATCTGACATTCCCTCCATAAAAATTGGTATAGTTGTTCAAAAGGTGCTTTATTCCGGTCATGTGCGTTGAGCATCCAGAGTCTAAGTGTCACACATGACCGCCCTGCAAAATAATTAAGCAGTTTTAGGTACCCACCTCAGGATGGGTCCTGCTTTATCAATTGAAAACATTTTCTTCATCTTTTCTCTGAGCTGTGATCCAAGGTCAACAGCTTTCTCACATAATGATTTTTCTTTAGCAAGATCTGTTTTTGCATGTTCTACTTTAGCAGGTTCCGTTTTTGGAACCCACTTTTTTTTTATTGTTGTGGGAGGTAGACATGGGCTTTGTGATTGAATGGTTGTTTAGTGAGAACAGATTTAAAAATCTTCTCTTTTGAGAGTCTGTTTAGATGTTTCCAAGAATGAACTTTGAGGGGATATTTTAAATTTGGTAAGCAGAAGACTCCCTCAAAAGTTCTATCCTTGGTTTGCTTTCATGGTTTGTGCTCTCTTTGAGATTTAACATCAACAACATTCACATCACATTCATAATTATGAGGATCTGGAACAGAATAACCATAAGCAATACTAGAATTATGAATAGAATGATGTCCAAAAGATGATACAGAGTTTTTCAGCTTGGAACTCAAGACTGAATGACTAGGAGATTGTTTGACAGTGCCAGAGTTACTTTTAATTTTTGAATACAAAATAGAACTAGAGCAAGAGCGGGATTGTGTCTAAGAAAACACTTTCTTCTTTCCTTCAGCTATATCTTTCCTTTCCTGCCTCCACTCTTCCTTCTTCTCCTCCCTCTTCTTCACTTCTTGTCTTGTGAACAACGGAGAAGAGGGGTGAGTGGAAGTTCCTTTTGAAATCTTAGTTTGATTTTGAGAGGTGGAAGTCTCTTTTTGAGTAGGAATACTGGTGGATTTGGGGGTTGTTTTTGAATGAAACTTTTCGCTCAATTGATTAAATTCACTCAAAAGTATTTTTCAATTACTTTCAAAACCTTTCTTTTCAGATTCAAACCTTTCTCTCAAATTCAAAACTTTCTCTGTCATTATCTAGAGCTTTCTGTAAATCCTTAAGTTTTTGAGCCATTGGAAAAATACAGGGTTCCTTTTCAAACTTAGAGATACCAACAGTTAGAGGTGGGTCTAAAGGATGACCCTGGTTTGATACATCTTCTTTAACAAGAGCATAAAGATTTACACACTCATCTGTTGAAAACACTTGTTCTAGATTGTTATAGCTCTCATTAAGGTTGGAATAGCTGAAGGGAGTCTCCACTCTTGGGTTCTTTCTCTTTTCTTCTTCTTCTATAGCATTTTCTTCTTCACCGGTATAATCTATTTTGTCAAAGTATTCTTTTCTCATGTAATCCAAGTCATAAAGCTGAATGCAATCAACTTTCTTTAGATAACATGTACTTCCTCCGTTCCATAAAAGTTGCAACATTAGAATTTCTGCACTATTCACACACCTTACTTTGACTACGATTTTCTAATAATATATATAATAAAAATATTATGTATAAAATATTAATAAATTTGTATTACTGTAAATTTCTAATATATTAACTTTTTTTAATGTTTACTAATACGTAAATAAATATAATTACAGTCAAAGTTGCGTGTTGGCAAACGTGAAAGTCAAACTGTTGCAACTTTTATGGAACAGAGGATAGTATTAGATATGCCAAGTCCGGATCTGGGATTATAATACCGATCATCACTAATTTGATTTAAGAAAATAGTTTGTTCTGATTGACCTCTCCTAGCAATAAGATCCTCAAGTTCTTTGATTTTGCGATAGAGGTCACTTCTTTTGTTTTGAAGAAAATCGTTATCAGCCTTTGATGTGCTTTTCTCTCTTTCACTGTCTTGCAATTTCTTAGTAGTATCAGCTATCTTAAGTTCTAGACTTTCTGACTCTAAGGTTACCTTTTTGACCTGTTCTTTTGCATTATCTAATTGAATGCTGAGAGATGCGTTTTGGTCAAGATTCTTCTTTAAGACCCTGTGATTATTGTCTAATCTCTCCCTTAGTTCTTTAATGATGTTGTCCTTATCATGTAAGGACTGAGTTTGACTATGGAAAGAGCAAGGAATATCGGATGTACTTACAGTGCTTGTTGAGCATTCATTTCCGGGGATCACAGCATCACTCTTGTTGAAGATAATTTTATTGTGAATCAAGTCTGTCAGTTTTGTCTGTAATAGTCTAGTTTACTATTCCGTTCTGTACTGATATACTATCTTTCTTAGAATAGTATTTAATATGGTCCAAGTGTTAGGCCCATACAAAGGCTAAAAGCCTTATACGCATACCTGAGCCTCGCCTATAAAAGGGAGCCGAGGACTCAGGTCTGCGTTAACTTTTCGTACTCATTCCAAACAGCCTTAGCGCAATATTATTCTCTGTACGAATTCACGGTATATCAAGGAAGGTTTTCATCGATCATCTTGTGTTCATCTTTATTGATAAATCTTCTACTTGTTATACTCTTTATCTTTGATGTAATAGAAAACAGGGACTAACAAATCTTTCTTTCTTCTTCATCTTCTACGCGAGCCATCAGTGCAAAGTTTTCCTCCTCCTCTTCATCAGAAGTGTCTTCTGCCCAATGATCTTTTTCTACTAGCATTGCATCATTCTCTTCTTCTTTCTACACCATCAACATTTTCTGCTTATTCCACAACATTTTCTGCTTGTAGAAGTTTGCATCCTTCTTCTTTGGCAGGCGACAGTCTTTGATGACATCTCCAACCTTACCACAGTTATAGCATTTGGGGGCATCTTTAGCTGCAGGTGCCTTCCCAGAGGAGCTTTGATCATTGTACTTCTGTTTGTAGTTTGAGGAGGAGGTTCTTAGCCTGTTTGAGGAGTTGCTCTTCTTTGCAAATTACCTTGTCAGCAAGGTCGTCTTCTTTTTAAGATCAGCAACTTCAACTTCAATGTCCAGCTCTTCTTCGTCACTTTCATCATCTTCAGATTCAACCACCACTTTCTTCTTCTTCCTTAGAGATTTAGTTGTTCTTCTAGGATGTGCTTCCATCACAAGAGCCAATGGATTGGCACCAAACTGATCTTCAGGGCAATCACTGTCATTAACAAACTGCTCTAGGTGTTCATGAAGGGTGCAAAGGTCAATCTCATCAAGGTCGAGATGTTGCCTCACATCCTTCACAGTCTTTCTCCATTCGGGGTGTAAACTGGACATAAATCTTATATTCAATTCCATATTAGACTTGAATACTTTGATCTTCCTCAGATCATTAATCAGCTTAACAAATCTGTTATAGGTCTCGTTCAGTGGTTCCCCAGAGGCAGCTTTGAAAGAATCATAAGCAATAAGTGTGTTGCATGCTATCAATCAACACATAGATTTGGTTTGGGATAGCTTGGAGCAGGTATGTCTTTGCCATGAGGTCAGCTTTCAGCCTTAACTTGTCTGCTTTGGTATGTTCTGATGGAACTTTCAGTCTCCTTTCAGGAATGATAGGAGGGTTATTTTCTGGATTTCCACCTACTAAGATCCACAGCTCAGCAGGTCCTTCAAGGAGTGATCCAAGCATTGCAGAGGAGTTGTCTTTGTGTTCAAGGAAGTTCAAGAATCGATTCCTTCACATCTGATATTCACCTCTCCTTAGAACCATAGGGGTACTGCAATTTCCTTGTGCAATAGCATCTGACGACATTGCTGAAAAAGGGGGTTGACCATTCGAGAGAAAAAAAAATCTAAGTGAAAACCTAGAAATCCTAGATTTTGATAGTTGAGGTTCGAGATTTAAAATGTCAAGATCAGCCTATCGAGAAGTGAAATGTCGAAATTGATTTCGAAAAGTTGATTCGAAAACAAGATGGCGAGATCCTATTTTTAGAGATCTCAATGTCGAGATCTTGATTCGAAAACAAGATATCGAAAACCTGTTTATCGAGATTAACCTGTCGAAATTATAATTCGAGAACCTAGTATCAAAGTCCTGAATATCAAAATTCTGCATGTAGAAATTTTCGAATTTTAGGAAAACGAAAACTGTTCTGAAAAGCCCTTGATCTCGCGATTAGCCCTGTAAAGATTTCAATCCAAATTTTTTTGAGCAGACTTGTCGAAAAGATGATCTCGAGAAGCTTATATCAAAAACTTTCAAAAGGAAAAGTTGCGGAAATCAAAAGATAAGATATGATGTAGAATCGTTAGAAGATGACGATTCTAACAGTATAACTTTTACAGTTTTTTGATCAACAAAGAGATTATAGAGGCAAATACAAGAATGTCAAAGAATCAAAAATAACATAGCAGTTCTTCATCGATGAACTCTCGATCGGCTCTGATACCAAATGTTGGTCCCTATTTTAGAGATAATGATCTAACAGCAATGATATAATAAACACATTAATACAAACAAGGGATCAGATAATGATATGAAGAAGATGATCAGTGAAACCCTCATTGATATACCGTGAACGATTACAGAATGATGAGCGCTAAGGCTAATAGTTCGAATGTAAAAGTTGACGCAAACCTAAGCCTTAAGCGCCTATTTATATGCACAGGCAGGTTTGCGTAAAGGCTTCCATCCAGGTATATGGGCCTGACACTTTGGCCTCATATCCTTTATACCTTAATAAATACAAAGTATAAATGCACAAAGTATAATAAAGGCTAAGCTATTACAAGACATATGACAAGCTTGATACACAACAAAATATTCTTCAACAAACCAGAATCAAGATGCCACACATGACTGACCTGCAAAACATATTAGTTTCGCTTAGGTACCCATCAAGAGATGGGTCCTTCCTTATCAACAGTGAACAGTTGTTTCAATTTCCTTTTAATTTGGGATCCAAGGCCGACTGTTTGAGAATCGTTTTTAAATTTCAATTGTTCAGCCTCAGCCTTGGGAACCCATATTTGTTTTGTCTTTGGAGCTAGGGAGATCTCAGATATGTGATCTTTCAAAATTGGTTTCTATGAGAGACTTTTCAGATGTTTAGCTGAATTAACCTTGAGGGGATACTTTAAAAATGCAAGTTTGAATTTCCCCTCAACGGTTGTTTTATCAGTCTTAGGCCTTTTCAAATTTTCTTGAACAATCACAGGATTAGATTCATTAACAGTGGAAGTGGACTCAAAACAACAACATATCATTAGCTTAACACAATTCAGAGAAATGCAGCTTGTATAACGATTGGTGACAGTTGTCATGGAAAGAGAAGACTTAGGGGCAGGTCTACTATCATAACTGGTTGAGGGTTCACTAAGGAAGGTCCTAGGAACTACGCATCTAGTATGATAAGTAGACGGCTCACTAATGCTCAAACTAGACTTATTTTTGACATAAAATAGGGCACTCGATCGATGATTCTTATTTCCTAATCTTGACTCTTCATTTCTCTTCCTTCTTCTTATTTTCTCTTCAATCCACTCGCCTCTTTTCTCTACTCTCTTCTTCACTTGGTTCCCTGTTGGAGAAGGAGACTCAGAGTGAGCGGGAGAAGTCTTACAGCTATCTGTAGTGTTTTCAAAAGATTTTTCCGAGGAAGAAGGGGAAGAGGTTTGAGAAACTGTGTGAGAATGAGAGGATGTTTTCAAAAATTATCTCTTTTAGAAGTTGTTCTCTTTCTTTTTCAAAAGCCTGTTTTTCTTTATAAAAAGATTCCTTTAGCTCAGCAAACTTTCTCACAAGAGGTGGGATGTATGCTGGTTTGACAACAGTTTCTGAGGTGGGAAGGTTTCTCACAAACTTTCTTTCACAGTTTCCTTTTCGGGAGTATAGGTCAAGATTTCATCAGCGGGGGTCAAAAGGGGTTCTTTGGTTTCGTAACTCTTTTTTAACCCTGTATAGTTAAAAGGTATCTTGACACCAGCTTTGGTTTTACTCTTTTCATCCTCGAGGGCATTCATTTCTTCAGCCCCAGTGAAGGCCATGAGTTTGGTCAATCCTAGTCTCATGTATTTAACATCATAGAGTTGAACACAGTTGACCTTTTCGAGGTTCTGAGGGTTGGTCAATCCTAGGCCCTCCTTGGAGTTGTAGAAACGAGTGTCCTTAGGCTGGTTAAGGAAAATTGTCTAGTCTGTTTGATCTCTCTTAGCTAACAGGTCTTCAAGTTCTTTTATTTTGGTATAAAGAGCAGCCCTTTTTTCATAAAGAAAATTGTTGACACCAAACAATTTGATTCTTTCCTTTTCAGTGACCCCGAGTTTCTCTGTAAGTTCCTTTTCACTGTCACTCAATCTTTTGTTCTCAGTTGTGAGTTTAGTGATTGTTTTCTCTGAGTTGGTTATCTTTATTTTTAAGCATGTTTGCCTTTCGAGCAGTTTGATGTTGACATTGTGAACATTATCAAGTTCCTCTTCTAGCTCCTTAATTTTGATAATGTTTGAATCTATCTTAGAGCATGGTGTATTTAAGGTGTTATAAGTATTTACCTCACACTCAGCATCCGGGTTCTCAGCGAAAGAGCAGTCAGTCTTCCTTTTTCAGCATCGGGGGTAGTCATCAATTCAGCAACAGAGGAGTTGGTCAAGTTTGCATCCTCATCAGTAGCAGTGGTCTTCTCTTCTTCATTTTCAACAATGGCCATCAGTTCCATGTTCTCATCATCATCTGAATCACCCATCCAGTAATCTTTTTCAGACATGAGGGCGCTTTTCTCACTTCCTTCCTCCATTGCTAGCAGCATCTTTTTCTTTTTCAGGTTTATCTTTTGCTTATAGTACTCAGCATCCTTTCTTCTCTTTGGCATCCTACAAGCCTTCATTAGATGTCCCGTTTTGCCACAGTTGAAGCATTTGGGAGCATCCTCAGCATTTGCACTCTCATTTGATTCAAAGGGATGTTCCTTTCTTTTTGTGCCGGTAGAGGATTTTCGGAGCTTATTTGAGGATGTGTTCTTCTTTAGTATCTTGTTGTTAAACCTGGAAGTAAGAAGTGTTATCTGCTTTTGAAACTCACGCAGATCATCATCATTATCAGTTTCATCCCAGAAACCGATGTCACTATCAGCACTTTCACTTTCTTCAGCTTTCATTTTATCCTTCTTGGAGCCAGATTTGGAAGGTTTGTCAAGCATCAGCACAAGAGTGTCAGCTAGTTTGTCAACAACATCCTTGCCTTTTTCAGCCATCACAGTTGTGTGAACATAGTCAGAAAAATCTTCAGCATATTGGTCAAGTGTGTTGTATACGACATGGATGTCCATATCATCAAGGTCTTTTGTATGCCTGATCTGAGAGCATAGCCTTCTCCAATCCGGTCCAAGTACCGACAGAAATCTCACATTCAGCTCCATGTTTGATTTGTGAACTCCAATCTTTCTCATTTCATTAATCAGTTGTAGGAACCCGAGATAGGTGTCTTCGAGAGATTCTCCTAGCTTTTCTTTGAATAAGACATATGTTATGAATGTGCTTGCTTTCTTTGCTTTGACGCCTATTTCAAATTCTGGGCATAATTTTGAAGATTTCGTCCCACGTTTTTTTGCAGTTGACATGCTATCAATTTGCATGTAGATGTCATTTGGGATTGCTTGGAGCAGGTAGGTCTTTGCGAGTAAGTCAGCGCGGATTCTTGCTCGGTCCTCATCATCGTATTCATCAATAGTTTTTGGTCGTAGTTCAACTTCAAGAGGTGGATTGTTCTCATCATTTCTATCAATAGCTATCATCAGCTGAGCAGGTCCATTAGTGATCGAGTCCAGCAATCCAGAAGATTGATCTTTGCTTTCGAGAAAGTTAAGGAACCTGTTCTTCCAAACATTGTAATCTCCTCTTCTTAGGATTGGGGGTCTAGTGTCATTTCCAGTGGAAAGAGCATCCATCTTTTGGATCGGGCTGATCTGTTGATTGTTTACGGTCTGTCTTAGTTTGTACAATTCTTCAAACAGAAGGTTGATATAATGGTGGCCTTAGCTGTTTGAAAATGTTGCACGGAGAATAGCGCACGAAGGAATGTCTCACTACCTAGAATTGCGCACGGTCACAAATTTCGCACACAACAATCTCGCACGAGGAGAATGGCGCTTGAGAGAATGGCGCACGGGTGAAAATCTCGCACGTAGAGTATGGCGCACGGTGACTTTTAGAATGGCGCACGGAGGAGAAATGGCGCACAAAGACTTTGGCGCAGAGCACTTTGGCGCAGAACACTTTGGCGCAAGGAGTAAAAAATCAGCTTAAGTTTCACGCACAACCTCTAACTTGGAGGAAAGAGATTCGCGCATGAAATGTTAAAATTGTTTCTTTCTCAGTGAGATGCGCTAAAGTGCAGAATCGCTCATTCTATGCTTGACCTGTACGCTGATGATATGGCTGCAAAAAATATAAAGAATGAATCCTAGCAATCAAATAAACATAATCATGTATACATTTTCCTGCAAAATCGGTAAACACAAACAATCTGCAAATCGCTCGTGAGAAGAAAATAGCCGATGAAGTTTCGCGCAAGCTTCTTCTTCTCTGCTTCAATCGTTCGATCAGTCCCGCTCTGATACCAAGTGTTGGTCCCTGTTATCACTATACTATATCTATATAATGATGTATGAAGACGGAGCTCTAAATGATATAGTGGAAGCTTTCCATTGAAGAAGGTTTTTACAGAATGATAGGGAATGAAGTTAGCGTAAAAAAAACCTTTCTGCGTAAAATGTGCTCTGCGGCTGAAAGTCTGGAAAGCCTCTCTTCCTACGCATTCTACAAAGGGCATATAAATAGCCTTGTAGAATGGTAGGTTAGCTTTTGATTGGGCTCCTATAAAGAGGAGGCACATTCCTATTTTGGTAAGCATACCATTGCCATTTAAGGCTTATTTGGTGTCTAATAAATTCTACAAAAAGGCTAATTAAAATACATGGATCACAATCATAAAATATCACTAACATATTTCGATTTAAATTTTATAAAACATGAGATTACATTTTTAATGTGTGAATTGTATTTATAGATAATTTCTGAAGTTACATCTTCTTGTGTCTGACTTACATATTTCTATGTGCTATTTATATTTCTACTTGCCTCAACAAGTTACATTTTGCACACACCTAAGTTACATTTTCTCACGCGTGCTACTCGTGTTTTAGACTTTTAGCTGTGAGAGCACCATGCTCACCATGGGCTGCTCCCACGGTATAACAACTGCTATTGAAGAATGTTTAAACTACTTAAGGTCTTATTTTTAGAAAATGGATGAGTCTTAGTCCTATTAAGGTAAATTTCCCTTAAAAAGACAGCAAGCCCGTAAGTTTAAAACCTTGTAAAGTGTTTACTCAAGAGTTTTGGTTGGATCCCTCACACATTCGCATTTTTCCTGCACTATGATCACAAAAAATAGGATTTGGTAAACTTCCTCTTAAATAAATTATGAACTCCAACTTTAATTTTGCTTGAGTTTTCTTTGCCTTTTTTGAAAAACCAATTCCATCAATATTCCCACACTGAAAGCGTCAAATAACTCACGAGATTATGTAACTAATTTCAAACTAAAGTTATCAGAACGTCTTGATTTAGAGGTTGTGTCAAGTTTGAATGGATAAGGTATGCGAGTTTATGGAGACATAACACTTTTACTGTCTAATGATGTCATTAGACAGTGAAAGTGTTCTGTCTCCATGAACTTGCGTGCCTCATCCATTCAATTATTTTTTAAATAAAGACATGATTTATCCTTCGCTAGTTTTCGTGCGCGACATGAAAGTTAAGTATTAGTTTCATTTGATAGTAAATATGTCCTAAAAAAAATTATCGTAGAGATATATGTACTTGCTCACATTCAGTTATATATATTTGATATATATGGTATTACATATTTATGATTAAGCATTTCGATTGTCGATATTTTATTCATGATTGTGTTCCTTTGGACCTGTTGGGTTAATGGCCCAATGGGGGTTGGTCCTAAAACCCTTAAGGCTCATGCGGACGAACATCCCCAGAAGGTCCAAGACAACCGGATACCCTCCTGAGTATCCAGGGGACGTAAGTATCCTAGTGTAGGCAAGTACCTTGGCCCAGGGGTATCGGCTGACGCACGTCTCGCAGGACTTTGGGCCTAGCAGGAAACTCCGGTAGCCATGGGGACGAACGTCCCCAAAAGGCCCAAGACCATGGGATACCCTTCCAATTATCCAGGGGATGTACATATCCTAGCGTAGGCAGGTACCTTGGCCCAGGAGCAGCACGAGACACACGTCTCGCAAGACTTTGGGCCCAGCAAGAAACCAAAGGCAAGCTCATGGGGATAAACGTCTCCACCCCTTGGCGGACAGCCAAGATCCTGATAGAATTCTACATGCAATACTAATGATTCGGTGGTTATGCATTTAATGCAGAAGATTTGGTTGTTGGGATCAAGCCATACACAGCTGGGTTCAACGCATCTAACTATCCATTGGCGGTATATAGAGTAGCATTTATTTCATTGTAAAGGAGGGAAACTTAGCACTCTAGTATTATAGCATTCTTATTCTCATTTATTCTGTATGAACGGCCTCACGCCTTGTAAATACGAACGGCCTCACGCCTTATAATAGTGGAATTAAACCAAGACTTCTTATTGGGCCTCATCTTACTTGTTTGACCTTATCCTCCTAAACTACCCACTCGAAGCCCTTAGGTTGTGTGGTTGTCCTACGGGTTGAAGCGAATAAACCTCAACATTGGCGTCGTCTGTGGGAAACTAATCAAAAAGTTCTTCCAAAACCAAGCTTTCAGCTGAAAATCAGTTTTAAACACTCAAAACAAGTAAGATGGCAAGGAACAATGAAGGAAACTCCTATGATCTCTCCGAACGGCTGTCACGCAGCCGAAGAGGACGTCAGCAGGCGGCAAATGCCCAGTCTAGCAGCTTGTGGAGCCACGGAGACTTTGGGGTGTTTACTAACATGATTCCCCACGAACTCAGGGGGGGCCTAATGCCCTGGGGGATATGGCAGATACCATCCACTACTTGGCGGACGAGCGGGAGGTGGAGCGGGTGTAATCTGCTAGCACTGAGTGTACCCCGCTCTCTCCCCTCCGCAGTATGCAGACGCTCGGGGAGCGTACAGGCGAGAGCACGCACTCTCACTCCTCGATTTATACACGGATCTTAAGGGATGCACGGTCCCAGGACATGGGGCGCCAGGGGAGCCAGGTTCTCCAGGGACCGCACCAAGGTGATGGCCCGTAATGATCACGTGGCCCGGGAGCTGACCCCCGTGATCAACGGCCTGATGCAGGAGGCACGTATCATCAATGGACAGCGTGGCGCTGACGTTGTGCATATGGGGAATTCCTTAGCATTAGTGACCCCTGTAACCCCAGTCGCCGAACCTCGAGATGCGATGCTCGTGGACCTTCAGAGGCAGATCAATCAACTGAGCCGACGAGTGGATACTGACCTAGCTCAGCCCAGGATTGCACTATCCTCTCTCTTCTCCGCCAGGATCATGGCGGCAGAGATTCCAAGGGAGATTCGGTCATCCGGCGCCCTAACTTATAATGGGGCTGGAGACCCAAAACCCACCTACTTTCCTTCCAAAGGGGGCTCTCTATGCTGGGAGCCTCCGACGAGGCCATTTGCCGGCTATTCTTTAGTACCCTCAGGGGGCAGCAAAGGAATTGTTCGGACAGCTCAAGGCCGAATCCATCGACAACTTTGAACAATTGTCGAGACAGTTCATGGCGCAGTTCGTCTCCAACTCCACACCAAAGAAGCACTTCAGCTAATTGACGAGCATCAGCCAAGGGAAGGAGGACACCTATCCACCTTCCTCATATGGTGGAGGGATGAAACCCTTAAGGTCGAGGACCTCACGGAGTGCACGAGGATCACCCTCCTCACCAACGCCCTTATAACCGGGGACCTTTACCTGGATTTGAAGAGGAACCCCGGAAGTAGTTATGTCGAGGTGCTAGCCAGGGCACAGAGATATGCGGTAGTCGAAGAGGAGATGTCCCAGAGAGATGGGGTGGCAGCTCCTATGTTGAAGATCATTTAATTGTGAATCAAGTTTGTCATCTATCTTGTAATAGATTAGCTTTATTATTATTCCTTGTATTAAATAAGTGCATATATTAGATAGAATATGGGCCAAGTGTTAGGCCCATACAAACAGGCTAAAAGCCTTTCACGCCTACCTGAACCTTGCCTATAAAAAGGGAGCCGAGGGTTCAGGATTAGGTTAACTTTCGTACTTGTTCATTATAGCCTTAAGCGCAAATCTTTCTGTGTATGAGTTCACGGTCTATCAAAGAGGGTTTTACATCGATTCATCTGTGTTCATCTTTATGTTTAATCTTCTTTGTTAGACTGCTATTCATTGCTGTTACAGAAATAGGGACTATCAATTGGTATCAGAGCCGAGGCGTGAAACAGGTTGGATCTATCTGCGATTTTTTGGATCTAACGAAGAACTGCTATGCTTTTCTTCTGTTTTTCTAATATGTAGAGATTTGCTCCTGTAATCTTGTTTGTGAACGGAAGTTTGTAAAAATCATACTGTTGGACTCGCCTTTCAAAACCGATCCAGCAGCACACCTCTTTTTTCATTTTCTGCAATTTTTATATTTCGAAGATCTCTACATTGAGATCTCGAAATCCTTATTTTTCACTGCTGCAGAAACGTTTTTGGCTTGAAACTGATATAGGAGGACCTCGACCTTCAGGGCTTTTCAGAACATGTTTCAGATTTTCAAAAATCGAAGTTTTCATTTTGAAGGATCTCGACATTTAGGGACTCGATTTCCTCGTCTCGACTTTTGAAATCTCGAGTTTTGTCATCTCGACATTTGACATCTCGAGTTTTGTCATCTCGACATTTGACATCTCGAGTTTTGTCATCTCGACATTTGACATCTCGAGTTTTGTCATCTCGACATTTGACATCTCGAGTTTTGTCATCTCGAGTTTTGTCATCTCGAGTTTTGAAATCTCGAGTTTTGAAACCTCGAGTTTTGGAATTTCGAGTTTTGGGATTTCGACATTTGGGATCTCGATGTTTTGGATCTCGACATTCTGAAGATTTCGAGATTTTCAAAATTTCTCGATGTTTTAAATCTTTCAAAGTTTGCAGTTTCTTGGAACTCATAATTCGAATCTTGACATCCTTTGTAGTTCATCGAAGCTTTACATTATAGAATTTCTGAATGATTCCCTGTTTATAAATGTTTCAGGAGTTTTCGATGTTCTGATGTTTTTCAAACAACAAGTTTTCGAGATTATGAGGTTTTCGAAACTCCAAAGTTTTCGATGTTCCAAACATTTTGAAATTCTGCAGATTTCGATATTCTGAGGTTTGTTTTGCAGGTGGATTTCGCCATTATTCTTCGAGGCAACCTCTAGATTGTAATCTCGAGATTTAAACCTCGAGATTGTAATCTCGAGATTTAAACCTCGAGATTGTAATCTCGAGATTTAAAACTCGAGATTGTAATCTCGAGATTTAAAACTCGAGATTGTAATCTCGAGATTTAAAACTCGAGATTGTAATCTCGAGATTTAAAACTCGAGATTGTAATCTCGAGAGTTAAAACTCGAGATTGTAATCTCGAGAGTTAAAACTCGAGATTGTAATCTCGAGAGTTAAAACTCGAGATTGTAATCTCGAGATTTAAAACTCGAGATTGTAATCTCGAGATTTAAACCTCGAGATTGTAATCTCGAGAGTTAAACCTCGAGATCAGGATTTCGAGGTAGTGCCTTAGAATGTTGTTTAAAATACACCTGCTCTCGATATTCAACATCGAGAACCTCATCTTCGAAGAAATTCCTCAAAAACTCAAAATTAGAGATTTTCTGTGACACCGCACTGTTTTGGTCATAACTTTTGACTCGGTGATCCGATTTGAGCAAACTTTTTTTGTTGGAAAGCTAACGAGAAGATCTACATTAATTCTCGGGATATGCCCCAGAACCCATTCTCACGCGCCCTCACTCAGAGTCCTTGAGGGTCAAAACGGTAGTTTTCCGACAAACATTGTAAATCACCGATGTCCAGGTCAAAACTTAGGCAAATCTGTTCAAATTCTTTCATTGTCAACCCTGAGGTCAAAGCTTTTCTACACTTCAATTTAAAGGTCTGAAAATCGTAGATAATTCAATCAACCTCGCGTCAACGGTCATCTTACAACAATCAACAATCAACTGCTGAAGCCTCCCCTGACTCGTCAACATTATGTGATCATCAATATGCTGAAATTCTACATGATGAGCTCAGGGAAACCGTCATGTGTGGTACATGTTCAGATTGCTCCACACACATGGCGGGTATGACAAGCTGTGAGCAATCAAACCTTGCACATTCTGAGGGGGAGTATCAGTTTTCTCCTCATGGCGCCTTTCACCGTCAAAGCAAGGAATCTCTCAACGGATGCAACATTTTAGGGGGAGTGTTCAATATTATCCTCCCCGGTGCCTAAAAATGACAAAGCATACCGAGTGCTCCAGTTGAGGGGGAGTACAGAGAGAAAATGAAGAAAGTAATGAGAGAACATGTCCCTATGGCTTAGTAAACCCAACTAAGCCTACCCAAGGGACGAAGCCGAGCGTAAGTGAGTGAGTGAGCAAGTGAGTGAGTGAACATTATGAGCGTTAGGAAGCAGAAGGCTCAAGTGAGACGAAAAACAATAATCAATGATGAGTCTGCTACCTCAAATGCCTATTATCCATTGAACATTTACTCCTAGCCACTCAAATACTCTGGAAAATTCCCAAATAAGTTCAGGACTGATTTAATCAGATCCCGGGTAGAAGTCACTGCATCTTGTCCAACAGTGCATGTTGAACCCTATCCAAGACCACTCACTTGTCTCCCAACAGACATGTGTTTAATCATATTTCACGGGAACCGCACCTCTCATTACTACCTCCTTACGAGGCAAGTAATACTGACTACAGTGGCCTCAGGCCCATGCCACTAAACTTTCATTGATCACGTCGTGTCTAGTTACTCACTCCCAAATGTTTTGAAATTTTCTAGGACACAGACGCACTTTTAGAGTCAGTTGCAGGTCTTCATGACCCGCGAGAACTTCCTTAAGGCTCATCTATTACAGATGTAGACCAATAATTGGAAGGAAGTCCTGCTGTTGCAACATAAGAATCACCAACATTTTCAGGCCATTGCTAAAGAGTTTATCTCTATAGTGATGATAACGGGGGTCTTCACGACCCCGGGGGGGCTACGTTATCTTCTTTACATTCTGCTTGTTTTTCCTGTTTTATTTCCGCAGAATAAAAGAATAAAGGCATGATGCCCCGAGTCATCGGATCGTCATGAAGGGGAGAGTGGTCCACATGCTGTTAACTGTCAAAAAATCATTCTGGGACACTTCTCTCCTCCAACACTCTCTCTACTATCTCCGTAACTCAAATGGTCAGCTACGCTCACATGTCAACCATCATTATGTTCCGCTGTGCCACCGACAAGTTCTCCTCAAATGCATTCATTCCAAATAGTCAAAAAGACTACATTGTGGAGGAGACAGAGGTCAAATACTCGTGTCCTGAAGATGAATTCCATGGGCGTCTCCTATTCTCCAAAGAATATTCATTCTAGAGGCGTCACCGGACTTCATCCAAGCTGATCAAGAGCAACTTCTGGAAGGCAAGGACTACATGCAAGATACTGAAGGTCCCTCAAACCTCGGCATCAAAGATCAAATTGTCAAGACGACATCAAAGGGGAGATTGCAAGGATTTCTTCAGATAGCCTTCCTCAGAAGTCAAGTTCAAAGACAAAGGAAGCTGAATAACAACAAAGACAAAGATATTTGTGATGCAATGTTAATTGAACACGATTGAACACCAAGGGGGAGATTGTTGAGAATATTTTATGGTGTCCAATCCTATTAAATATCTTTGTATTTGTGTAGTTATTAATTAAACGTGTAATACGGGCCACAAATGTAACACCGACCCCGAGCATATTTACTTTTAGTAAATTATGTAATAAACCTTGAAAGATGATTTATGAATTTGCGTAATTGTAAATTTTTATTATTTCTTTTACGTGAATAGTAAATTGCATGTGGGGCCCACAGCGGGAACGGGGACCGCCCGATAATTCCCGAACCACATATTATATTCATCTTGGTCTAGATAATATATATATGGTGGTGGATATTTTATTTGGGCCATAAGAAAGGCATAGAGTTGACCGGTTGGTCAAACGGGGCCCAATTACCGGTATTGGTAATTTAGCGGATAACAGCCCGAAATGAGTTTCGGAGACTCCTAAATTAATGTTGGGGATAGTACATCTATTCTAAAGGCCCATAATTATTGGGAACATGTGATATATTTTATTTGGTCCGATAAAATAAAATATGATTAAAACGGGCCGAGAAATACAACTTTCGGGGCCGATTATACACATCGGGACGTAATGGGATGACCTCCCACATGAGTGGGGGCCACCCCACGATTTTGTGTGATCTAATGGACACATTGGGAGCTGAGTGAGTCAAATAAACATGGGCTGTGCATGAAGGGATGGCTGGAGACAACCAACCACTCCCTTGGCCATACCTCTTCATTGTTTTTGGCTTGGGTGAGGATAGATACCTCCCCCCTTCCATTTGACACCATTCACTCGACCAAAGCAGAGAGAGAAGCTCCAGGGAAGTCTCCTCTCATAGTGCAAGCAGCAAGGAAGAGAATCCAAAGAGAAGAGGGTTGTTCTTGAGGTAAGAACTCAACAAACAATCTTGTAACTAGTTTTTTGTGTATGATTTTTGAGAAATCATATGGTGGATTAAATCATGATTTCTACACGTCTAAAAGTGTAGAATATTGTTATAAAGTGGTGTTAATTAACTTAGAAGAGTTGGTGAATCGATAGGAGTCGAAATCGCCGGAAACCGCCACATATAGGGAGCTGTTCGTAGTTGCAGACTACGAAAGCCGCCCGGCTTTCGTGAAAGCCGCTCGGCTTTGGCCCAGAAATCCAGCTTTTCACTTTCAATCGGCCTAGAACGGGGATTGATCGAGGGGCTTAACAAAGGCAACTATTGTAGTACATCACGAGGTGAGGATGTCTGACTATATTGCTTATAATTAGTGAGTTAATTTCATGAGAATGCCTAAAGTAATTAGATGGGATTTTCATGGACTATTAAAGATTAATAATGTCTAAATGAAAATAATATGTATATGAGTAAGTGAAGCATGATATACAAATTCAGGATAATTGTGTATGATTATGTGAAATGAATGGAATGGCATGTTAATGGAATTACTAAGATGACATTGTGATAAAATATACTTTACTTCATGTATGAGATTCATGAATGGATTAAAGTGATATTTTTGATATTGAGATTAAACTATAATTGGATTGAGAAATCAATGGAAATGAAATGCAATATGGGAAATAGGAACTGGGCATGTTCTAAGGTTATCCAATTAGTATCAAAATACTAGTTGGGGAATTAATATAAATAAATGATGAAATAAATCCTAAGAGGTAGGATTGTGAATAGATATGCCTTAAGTAGTCTCAAGAGATACTTAAGGATGAATGGTATGAACACTAAGGAGTGATTAGGGGTAGGCCTAAAGGCCACCTCCGGAAATTGATTCTAGGCATAGGACTTGCTTGAGAATTTGATTATGAAAATAAATAGAGTTGGACTCTAGGATGACATGGAGATGTAGTTGGGCCGAGCCCATGCCATGTATTATGATTAGCATGGAAACGTAGTTGGGCCGAGCCCTTGCCATGTATATGTGACCTCCGTGGAAACGTAGTTGGGCCGAGCCCTTGCCACGAAGTTATGGTTGGTATGGAAACGTAGTTGGGCCGAGCCTGTAACGCCCCTCTCAGGGTTAAAGGAAACGTTACATAAACTTACTACTGTATAAAAAAAACTGCAATATAACGACCGTTTGTTTAAGAAATAACCCTGATAAAAAATCTCAAATATAACAAAATTATAGCTCCAAATAAAAACTCAAAAAATCTAGTTATCATCAGCAAATGTGATAACCACCTGGATCCAGGAATTTATTCAAACTTCAATCCTTAAATAAAATAAAGTAATAATAATCTTTTATTAAAACAACTGAAATACTGGAATAAAATAATATTTAGCTACACGCCGCCAAGGTCGTTCCCGTTAACACATCTTGGCACGCGTTCCACTCTCTCATCATCTTCCTAGGCCTTGGCCTTACCTTTAGTATCTGTACATGCGAAGAAAGAAAACTGATAAGCTTTACGCTTAGTAAGTCACTATGGATCCACAAAAATATCTGCGAAGTCTATGCTAATTTATCAATAGATAAATTTAGGCTATAAGCATGCACTAAACAAACAATTAACAAACAACTTCTCGAATAAATTCTGAGACAGATCCGAAAAGAAAATATTTTCGAAATTAATTTCTCAAAACTACTGGAGAGATCCCAAAATTTCTTTCTTAAAACATTTCTGTAAACTTTCTGAAAGAGATCTCAAAACAACTTCCTGTAAAACTCTTTGTGGCTAATTTTAACTGTGGGCCCGTGATATGTACTCAAAGGCACCAATCCGACAGCTCAGGGGAGCGACCCACTAAACATATCGGACTATCTAAAACTGATAAACTGATAATCTGAGGGAACTTGTTCCCGAGTACATATCACCTAATCTTTCACTTTAAATATTAGTTCTTTTTATGGTGACGTTTGAATAAAAACATCATTAAAATCTTGAAATAAAGTACTGATAAAATCTTAACTATGCTAGATAATAAACATATCTTAATACAACAATTACAATAACTCATCAAATAATTCACCAAGCTCACATAATAGCAAATAGTCTAAAATCATCTACTAAAAATCAACCAGACATCTTTCTTTCATTTGGTTGAACAAACATGTACAGGTGGTAGTGAACTTACCTGTAAAAGCTGAACTCAAATTACTTAATTAAGTGTGGCACCTTGATAACGTCTTCCGGTAAGCTCTTCTCTTATATCTTTAATTAAATAACATAATGAAATAAGAATCTGCTAGGTAAAAGAAGAATGGCCATACTATTAAAGTTTTAATTGTCCGTTTGACATGCCAAAATGTTTAGAACTTAAATCTTTTTTTTTCTTGCTGCTATGTAGAACTAAAGAAAACTAATTCTTAAAACTTGGAAACCTTTTGGTTTTTAAACATATATGATCTTGAATCATGAGCAACAAAGAATCCATGTTGAAATCAAACAAACTTAGATTCTAAAATCTGAACTATTGATCCTCGTACAAAAAAATAAAAAAATAAACTTGAATAACATCAACTGGAATCCCCTAGAAGTTACCTAAGGAGTGATGAATCTAAAAACTTAGATTTGCAAACCATTTTAAATCTGAAACGAAGACGGCATATACTTGCACTCAAGTACTGGAAACTCTAAATTACAAAAATTCAAGTGGGAAGTAAACAGTGAAATCTAATCCAATAAAGTTGAAAATTTTCAAACTTTGTAGAGCACAAATTCCTTATACTTCAATTGGTTTTCAAAACGACCTTATATTTTTCTCACGTCAAAAACTTAATTAGAGAAATATGCAAAATAAAGAATGGTAAAATAACCTATGAAAATAAATACCTGAACCCAGTTTATTATCGAGAGGAAATCAAACTTTCATCGATTAGAGATGGTATTCGAAAACTCAATGAACAGCTTGGCTCGGACAGTTGAACGAGGAGAAGAACTTTGAGAAGGGAAAGTGAGACTCTTTTGGGAGAAAAGAGAGGCGGCTGATACCCAGGAGGCTTAATATCTAGGGATTGAGTTTAAAAGAGATTTATTTGAGCTATGATTGATTAGGGCTCCTGAAATTCTTTTACGATTTTTTTTTTTTTACCAAGCTCATAATAATAGTAGTATTCTCTCTTTCAAGATAAACTAATTAAAGTTTAGAACAATACTTATTTATTTATTTTAAATTCATGCAGCTTACCGGTCAACGTTACCTGCCACAAATAAACATGGTAAAATAATATATCACATTCATCATAGAAGAAACTTATTTAATTGAGTAAAATAAATATTAATATTGATTAATATAACTAGCTCATAAAAATCGGGGTGTTACAGAGCCCTTGCCATACAAATGTTGATATGATACATCGAGTTAGAGGATTGTATAGAGATATAGTTGGGCCGAGCCCATGTTATACAATTGGGGCTCGATGGGACCCCACGGGGTTATCGTGACTCGCGGTCACGGGGGAATGGGAACGGTGAATTCTAAATGAATATGGGCCTACGGGCCGTCTACTTGACTTTATGTAAAGTAAGTACAGTTAAAGGTAAAAAGGAGTAACCGAGGGTTATGGCCTATAATATAATAGTACCCTAAGACGGGGGTCTTGGAAATTAAAACGTTGATTATACTTAGTATAGTTGCTATTGTACTTGTCAAATATTTCCAAGTACTGACCTCCCCTTCACGGGGGAGACCACCTCACAGTTTCAGGTAGGACTTGAAGGTTGCTACCGGCGCCTGTTGCTTCAGGGATTTCCAGGGGAGAAGACGTGGTTCGTGCTTCTTCTGTTTCCTGTTTTCAAAACAATTATAACAATGCTCATGGATACTATTTTTGAATAACTATTTGGGGGCTTGTATGCCCATGTTTGCCAAAGTGTGGCTAAGACATCTTTATTAAATGCTTCCGCTGTTTTAAATGAATGATTTACATTATGCTTGTTTATGGATGTACTATGTGTGAATGGTATTCAAGACGCCTTGTATAGTATGGATGAGTTGGACTGCGGTTGACTATTCGTACTGTACGGCGGGTTGTTGACGTGTCCGGGTAGGTCCGGGGCGTGACAATTTAATTGGTATCAGAGCCTTAGTCCGTAAACGTCATAATGAAGCTTCAAAATGCTTTTTGAAAATGAAAGTGAAAACCATGAGCATAAAGTTTTGTACTTATAGAACTTTTTATACTTGAGTTGCAATGTCTCTAATTGTTAAGATGGTACCCTTAGCAATTGGTATGCGGTGATTTGAGCCAAAGGATGTCTTTAAGTACCTATCCGTCAATTGACATTTGATACGAGTCTAATGACTCGTTCTCAATTTCTTTCAGAAATGGAAGGTACCGGGAAAGTGACTAGAAGAAACCCGACTGGCCGAGCACCGGGAGGATCCGTGCAAGGCAGTAGAGGGGATTCTAATGTGTCCCGAGGACAGGGCCGTGGAGGCCAAGATCGGACCGTGAGTGACAGTTATGTGGAAACAGTCAACGAGAACGAGTCCTATGAGTCCGAGGAGGATTCGACGTATCGACCGGGAACTGAGCCGGTTGAGACCCCATATGATGGGGAGTATGATGAGGACAGCGAGGGGAGCGACGATGACGACGCTCTAGAAAGGATGGAGGAACTACTCCGTCAATTTCAGCAAGATCGCCAAAGGCGCCGGGCAAGGCGTGCTTTGGGAGAGGCTTCAAGAAGGGGAAGCCACGCGGGTTCTAGGGGACATGTGGAGTCCCGAGTAGATCGAGGTGTCGAGGTTCCGATAATAAGGATCTCGAAGTACCTCAAATAAGCTAGAGATTTGGGGTGTAAACCGTTCGATGGGACGGGAGATATATCCGTTGCGGCGGAGTGGATCAAGAGGTTCAATGAAGCGGCCCTTGATATGCAGCTGCCGCCAAACATGAAGATGAGAGTAGCAACGAGGTTGCTAGAAGGGATGGCGTCCACGTGGTGGGACGGTGTCAAGGGGAAGTACGGTGAGGCCGTAACTTGGGAGAATTTCTGACAGGAATTCTTCAACCAATACTACTCCGACTTCGAGGTGAACTTGAAGAGGAGAGAATACACCAACTTGACCCAAGGAGGCAAGTACACCGTGAGGCAACTTGAGCACAAGTTCAGGGAGCTCGCGGAGTTCATACCGGAGTATGCTTGTGATGAGAACCGGATGGTAAATCACTTTTGGGATGCTTTGGATTTAGACGTGCGTGAGCGGGCAACACAATTGCCCAACATGACGTTTAGCCAAGTGGTGGAGCAGGGCCTGAAAGGGGAGAAAGAATGGGAAGAGAGAAAACTGAAAAACGCCGAGGAGGCGAAGAAGAGGAAATGGGAGAACACCGGCCCCCAAGGTTCTAGCAAGAAGGGGAACCACGAGGGAGGTGGGTCTTTCAGAATGCCCGCACCACCATCTAGGGGAAATCAAGGCCCAGGAGGGAACGGCTTGAGGTCGCAAGGCTCGGGCATTAGCAAGTGCAACAATTGCAAGAGGAACCACGCGGGCAAGTGCCGCGATCCCCCTAGGTGCTACCAATGCGGGGAGACGGGGCACTTGAGGTCAAACTGCCCACAACTCGGGCGAGTCATGGGTGCAGGACCTAGCAGCGGGACCACGGCAAGTAGGAACCGAGCAGGGGCACCTCACGCGAGCACGGCGCACGGAGGGCCAAGTACAAGCAACGCGCCATCCGTGAACCAAGGCAAGACCCAGGCTAGGGTCTATGCGATGACGGAGACGGACGCACGTGCTAACCCGGACTCCGTGGCGGGTAAAATCTTAAACTCATGTTATTAACTCTATTGTATGCAATAGGAGTGTTTGGAATGTGCAAAATTTGAAACCCCGACGGTTTGGTCGGGATTGTAGGGGAAAGGGGAGGAACAATCCCCGCCCTGGGCGAATGTCGTCCGGCATTTGACGAAAGCCGCCCGGCTTTCGTCTTGAATTATAGGGAAAATGCTGCGGTGACGAATGCCGGCCGGTTTCCACCAAAAGCCGCCCGGCTTTCGTCAACAATTAATCTGTAAAAACCTCGCAACCAAAAAACCGGCCGGCTTTTGTAAAGACCGGCCGGCTTTCATAAATGCCTCACCTGGGGAAATTTCTCGCAACTGAAAGCCGCCCGGCGTTGGCGAAAGCCGCCCGGCTTTCGTTGGGTCTGGGGATTTCTGCGCTGCTGAAACCCGGCCGGGTTTCGTAGAAACCGGCCGGCTTTGAGACCATTTCCTGAATAAACCCGCGGTGACGAAAACCGGCCGGCTTTCGTGATTTTCATATGAGAATTTTTTCTCGCAAATGAAAACCGGCCGGCTTTCGTGAAAAGCGGCCGGCTTTCACCTGGGTTCGTCCTAGAGCGGTTCTAAAGCTTAGAAACCGAAGAATTTTCGGACGGGTGTCAAACGGACCCCACCCGAACCGCGACCAACATACTCTACGACTTAGGAAACAAGCCTATTAATTAGATAGTGTGTTATACATTACTTATGAATGTAGGAACACTAAAGATAAACGGGAGAGACGCAAGGATCCTTATTGATACCGGGGCGCAACGATCATTTGTGAGTGAGGCGTTCGCCAGCGGATTCAACGGACCACTTGTACCGATGACTCAAACCCTATTGGTGTCCACGCCTCTAGGGGATGATATCGAGAGAGATAGCCACTATCCATCGTGTGTGGTGGAGGTGGAGGGACAGAACTTGACGTGCGATTTTGTACCGCTGAGTATGATCGAGTTTGATGCAATCCTCGGGATGGATTGGCTTGAGAAACATCATGCTAGGGTCGATTGCTACACGAAGATTCTTGAACTCGAAGGCGGTGAAGGGTTGACCTTACGCTTCGAGGGAGATAGAGGCAAATCAAACAGTTGTATCATATCCGCCGTGAGGGCGAGGAATATGATGAGAAAGGGATGCCACGCATACCTAGCGTATGTGGTGGATAAAACCAAAGAAGAGATAGACATCAATGATGTGAGAGTAGTGTGCAAGTATCCGGACGTCTTCCCAAAAGACTTGCCGGGACTTCCACCCGATAGGGAGATTGAGTTCGTGATCGAGGTTGAACCCGGCACCAAACCAATCTCTATACCGCCATACAGGATGGCACCCGCTGAACTTAACGAGTTGAAAACCCAATTGCAAGAGCTATTGGATAACGGTTTCATAAGGCCGAGTCACTCTCCGTGGGGAGCACCGGTCCTTTTCGTGAAAAAGAAAGATGGGACACTTCGTATGTGCATTGACTATCGTCAACTAAACAAGGTCACAATCAAGAATAGGTATCCCTTGCCTAGGATTGATGACTTGTTTGATCAGCTCCGAGGAGCGACGGTGTTTTCGAAGATTGACTTGAGGTCGGGGTACCACCAACTGAAGATAAAGGAGGATGACATACCGAAGAGTGCATTCCGCACAAGGTATGGTCATTTCGAGTTCCTAGTTATGTCATTCGGGCTAACCAACGCCCCGGCAGCATTTATGGACTTGATGAACCGAGTATTTCATAAATACTTGGATCGGTTTGTGATTGTGTTCATAGATGACATCTTGATTTACTCGAAGAGTGAAGAAGAGCATGAAGAGCACTTGATACTTGTTCTTGAGACACTACGGGAGAAGCAACTCTATGCCAAGTTTTCCAAATGTGAATTTTGGCTAAGGGAGATTGGTTTTCTCGGGCATGTGGTTTCAGGATCAGGGATTGCCGTAGATAACAAGAAGATTGAGGCCATTACTGAATGGGAAAGGCCAAAGAACGTCAAGGAAATTCGTAGCTTCCTTGGATTGGCGGGGTACTACCGAAAATATGTGGAGAGATTCTCAGTTTTGGCATCGCCATTGACAAAGCTCACTCGAAAGGGGGCCAAGTTTGTATGGGATGACCGATGTGAGAAGGGATTCCTTGAACTGAAGAAGAGATTGACCGAGGCACCGGTACTCGCACTACCCAAACAGGGTGTGGGGTACGATGTCTACAGCGACGCAAGCATCCAAGGGCTTGGGTGTGTCTTGATGCAGAATGGGAGGGTGATTGCCTATGCTTCACGACAGTTGAAGAAGCATGAGGTAAATTATCCCACTCATGACTTAGAGCTGGGGGCGGTGGTGTTCGCATTGAAGATTTGGTGACATTATCTCTACGGGGAAACATGTCATATATACACTGACCACAAAAGCCTAAAATACGTGTTTACTCAGAAAGAGTTAAACATGAGACAGAGACGGTGGATGGAGTTGATAAAAGACTACCATCTAGTTATCGAGTACCACCCCGGTAAAGCCAATGTGGTAGCGGATGCCCTGAACCGAAAGAATTCGTCTGGGGCATTGTTGACGAGTTTGAGGGCATTGAGAGCCCGATTGGAGGTATCTAGTGACGGTGCTTTGTTAGCTAGATTCGAGGTGAGACCTACACTACTTGATGAGATCAAGAAGCGTCAAGAAGCTGATGAGGAGCTCATGAAGGTCCGAGAACGCATGCTAGCGGGACCGGTTGAGGATTTCAGGGAGAGAGACGATGGTCTCTTACTATTTCGTGATCGAGTGTGTGTACCGTCGGATGAGGAGCTCCGAAAGTCCATCTTAGAGGAGGCTCATTCATCGGCGTATGCCATGCACCCGGGAGGCACGAAGATGTACCGTGATTTGAAGGAAAGCTACTGGTGGTCGGGTATGAAGAGGGAAATAGCCGAGTACATCAGTAGGTGTCTTACTTGTCAGCAAGTTAAGGCAGAACATCAGCATCCAGCTGGGTTGTTACAGCCATTATCCATTCCTGAATGGAAATGGGAACACGTGACTATGGATTTCGTGGTAGGGCTGCCACGGACGATTAAGAATTATGACGCCGTGTGGGTTGTGGTTGATAGGCTCACGAAGAGTGCACACTTTTTACCTATCAACACCACCTATGCACTGGAAAGGTTAGCCAAGTTGTATGTGGATGAGATCGTGAGGCTGCATGGGGTTCCTATAACCATTGTATCCGATAGAGATCCGCGATTCACATCACGATTTTGGCCGAAGTTCCAAGAATCTATGGGGACAAAACTGAAATTCAGTACAGCTTTTCACCCGCAAACGGATGGACAATCCAAGCGGGTTATACAGATATTGGAGGATATGCTGAGAGCTTGTGCATTGGAGTTCCAAGGGAGTTGGGACAACCATTTGGCACTTGTGGAGTTTGCCTATAACAACAGTTATCAGGCGAGTATAGGCATGCCTCCATACGAGGCATTGTATGGGAGGAGATGTCGTACACCTTTGTGTTGGGACGAGGTTGGCATGGCCAAACTCGAGAGTACGGAGTTGGTGGAAATCACCAAGTCAAAGGTAAAGATGATCCGTGACAGACTTAAGACGGCACAGGATAGACAGAAGAGCTATGCCGATAAGCGCCGAAGAGCCTTAGAATTTAAGGTTGGGGATGAGGTATTTTTGAAAGTTTCACCTTGGAAAGGAATCATCCGATTTCAGAGCCGAGGGAAACTCAACCCACGCTACATAGGGCCATTTGTAATTCTTGAGAGAATTGGGGCCGTAGCATACCGATTGCAGTTGACTCCGGAATTGGAGAAAATACATAATGTATTCCATGTGTCTATGCTTAAGAGGTACATTCCGGATCCATCTCATGTACTAGAAAAACCACCCGTGGAAATACGGGAAGACTTGAACTACGTCGTGCAACCGGTAAGGATACTTGATAGACAAGTAAAGAAGCTAAGAAGCAAGAAAGTTCCAATGGTTAAGATCCTTTGGAAAAGTGACCGAGTTGAAGAAGAAACTTGGGAGACTGAAGCCTCGATGAAGGAGCAGTATGCATTTCTGTTTGAATAATCGATTGTGAATTTCGGGGACGAAATTCCCGTTAAGGGGGGGTGAACTTGTAACACCGACCCCGAGCATATTTACTTTTAGTAAATTATGTAATAAACCTTGAAAGATGATTTATGAATTTGCGTAATTGTAAATTTTTATTATTTCTTTTACGTGAATAAAAAATTGCATGTGGGTCCACAGCGGGAACGGGGACCGCCCGATAATTCCCGAACCACATATTATATTCATCTTGGTCTAGATAATATATATATATATGGTGGTGGATATTTTATTTGGGCCATAAGAAAGGCATAGAGTTGACCGGTTGGTCAAACGGGGCCCAATTACCGGTATTGGTAATTTAGCGGATAACAGCCCGAAATGAGTTTCGGAGACTCCTAAATTAATGTTGGGGATAGTACATCTATTCTAAAGGCCCATAATTATTGGGAACACGTGATATATTTTATTTGGTCCGATAAAATAAAATATGATTAAAACGGGCCGAGAAATACAACTTTCGGGGCCGATTATACACATCGGGACGTAATGGGATGACCTCCCACATGAGTGGGGGCCACCCCACGATTTTGTGTGATCTAATGGACACATTGGGAGCTGAGTGAGTCAAATAAACATGGGCTGTGCATGAAGGGATGGCTGGAGACAACCAACCACTCCCTTGGCCATACCTCTTCATTGTTTTTGGCTTGGGTGAGGATAGATACCTCCCCCCTTCCATTTGACACCATTCACTCGACCAAAGCAGAGAGAGAAGCTCCAGGGAAGTCTCCTCTCCAAGTGCAAGCAGCAAGGAAGAGAATCCAAAGAGAAGAGGGTTGTTCTTGAGGTAAGAACTCAACAAACAATCTTGTAACTAGTTTTTTGTGTATGATTTTTGAGAAATCATATGGTGGATTAAATCATGAGTTCTACACGTCTAAAAGTGTAGAATATTGTTATAAAGTGGTGTTAATTAACTTAGAAGAGTTGGTGAATCGATAGGAGTCAAAATCGCCGGAAACCGCCACATATAGGGAGCTGTTCGTAGTTGCAGACTACGAAAGCCGCCCGGCTTTCGTGAAAGCCGCCCGGCTTTGGCCCAGAAATCCAGCTTTTCACTTTCAATCGGCCTAGAACGGGGATTGATCGAGGGGCTTAACAAAGGCAACTATTGTAGTACATCACGAGGTGAGGATGGCTGACTATATTGCTTATAATTAGTGAGTTAATTTCATGAGAATGCCTAAAGTGATTAGATGGGATTTTCATGGACTATTAAAGATTAATAATGTCTAAATGAAAATAATATGTATATGAGTAAGTGAAGCATGATATACAAATTCAGGATAATTATGTATGATTATGTGAAATGAATGGAATGGCATGTTAATGGAATTACTAAGATGACATTGTGATAAAATATACTTTACTTCATGTATGAGATTCATGAATGGATTAAAGTGATATTTTTGATATTGAGATTAAACTATAATTGGATTGAGAAATCAATGGAAATGAAATGCAATATGGGAAATAGGAACTGGGCATGTTCTAAGGTTATCCAATTAGTATCAAAATACTAGTTGGGGAATTAATATAAATAAATGATGAAATAAATCCTAAGAGGTAGGATTGTGAATAGATATGCCTTAAGTAGTCTCAAGAGATACTTAAGGATGAATGGTATGAACACTAAGGAGTGATTAGGGGTAGGCCTAAAGGCCACCTCCGAAAATTGATTCTAGGCATAGGACTTGCTTGAGAATTTGATTATGAAAATAAATAGAGTTGGACTCTAGGATGACATGGAGATGTAGTTGGGCCGAGCCCATGCCATGTAATATGATTAGCATGGAAACGTAGTTGGGCCGAGCCCTTGCCATGTATATGTGACCTCCGTGGAAACGTAGTTGGGCCGAGCCCTTGCCACGAAGTTATGGTTGGTATGGAAACGTAGTTGGGCCGAGCCCTTGCTATACAAATGTTGATATGATACATCGAGTTAGAGGATTGTATAGAGATATAGTTGGGCCGAGCCCATGTTATACAATTGGGGCTCGATGGGACCCCACGGGGTTATCGTGACTCGCGGTCACGGGAGAATGGGAACGGTGAATTCTAAATGAATATGGGCCTACGGGCCGTCTACTTGACTTTATGTAAAGTAAGTACAGTTAAAGGTAAAAAGGGGTAACCGAGGGTTATGGCCTATAATATAATAGTACCCTAAGACGGGGGTCTTGGAAATTAAAACGTTGATTATACTTAGTATAGTTGCTATTGTACTTGTCAAATATTTCCAAGTACTGACCTCCCCTTCACGGGGGAGGCCACCTCACAGTTTCAGGTAGGACTTGAAGGTTGCTACCGGCGCCCGTTGCTTCAGGGATTTCCAGGGGAGAAGACGTGGTTCGTGCTTCTTCTGTTTCCTGTTTTCAAAACAGTTATAACAATGCTCATGGATACTATTTTTGAATAACTATTTGGGGGCTTGTATGCCCATGTTTGCCAAAGTGTGGCTAAGACATCTTTATTAAATGCTTCCGTTGTATTAAATGAATGATTTACATTATGCTTGTTTATGGATGTACTATGTGTGAATGGTATTCAAGACGCCTTGTATAGTATGGATGAGTTGGACTGCGGTTGACTATTCGTACTGTACGGCGGGTTGTTGACGTGTCCGGGTAGGTCCGGGGCGTGACAACAAATGTGTATCAGCCCGGGGGCTTCCTTGTAACCCGTAAGTTAGCCAACTTCTCCTATAATAGGAGGCTAACTTACGGGAACCCTAACTGTCAGATAGAGGCTGAGAGCGAAAGAGGCGAGATAGAGAGAGATTAGGGTTACCGCTGCTCTCCTTCTCCAGGGAGAGCAGCGGCCAGTTTATACGGTGATGGATAGTGTACCCGGGGGGTAGCTTATCCGAGGGGTTATTACGGGGAATAACAAGAGAGAAGTCAGAGCAAATAAGTAGAGAGAGAAAGTATATTAGAAAGTATGCAGCGTGTGTATTATGACTTGTGACTTGGTTACAAATGGGGAAATGGGGTGCTATTTATAGTAGCAATAAATGCCAGACAGGGACACGTGTCAAGCGTCTATTGGCCGAGAGGTCATCTCAACTGGTTGGCGCTGGCAACCGCATGTGGCCGCATTTAATGCGGCTGTTGGATGGGACGTTGTACAGGGTACGGTGATCTGTACGCATGTGGCGCGGATATCATGTCGGGAGAGGTGCCCTCGGCTGTAGAGGACTAGCTGAGGGCTCTGAGTACCGGGGACCCCTTTGGTGCCGAGGGCTCCAGGTGTCGAGGGCTACTGATTTTCGCCGTTTTTCCCAGTAACTTTGTTTTGCTGTGTTGGCCCTCCTGTGAGAGTTAGAGCCTTCGGCCAGGGGGCCGAAGGCACCCCTGGTGTGCATTGTGGGCTGCTTGGTACTCTGGGCACTGTGATTTGGGCCTGTTGTGCTTTCTGGGCCTGCTGGCCCTTTATTGGAGTGGTAGGAGTCTGTGGGCCGGGGGTTCCCGGGCCATATACTCCATCAGGAGTCCCTCCCTCCTTTTGCCGAAAGGTACTTGAGGGAAAAGGAGTAATTGTGTTTGTCCTCTGCCGTTGTTTCGTTTGTAGCTTGTAGAGTTATGGGTAGTTTGCTGTTTGTTCATTCTGCCGAGGGCAGTCCCCCAGTTACCCACATGTCGGGACTTGAGGGGTCATGTTTGTGATTTTTGTGATTTTTCCCGAGGGGGTCCTCCAGTCCCCCACTCCTTGAGGCACTTGCAAAGTGATGAAAAGGAGTAGAGTAGTTGCGTTGCTGTTTTGGGCCGAAGGCTGACGCTTTTCGTTTCATTTTGGGGGGATGCCTCGTTAAAACCTCATTAGGAAAAACCCTGTGGGAAAAAATCCTAATGAGGGAAAAAGAGTGCACCGAATTCCCCCAACGATGAATCGAAAATGTGAAACCTTGGTTCGAAATGGAGAATAATGCAGATGTCCGAGGCTTTCCTTGTTCTGAGGGCTCATGTGTTGATTAGCCGGAGGCTTGCTTTTGATACCCTGGGAGGTGCCGAAGGGGAGTCCCTCAATCTGTGGATCGAGGGCGTAATGAATGAGGGTAGTAGTTGAATTGTTACCGGGGTGTCCCCTGTTTGTTGATTAGTTGGTGATGAGGATATCCGAGTGCTCCCATTACCTGTGTGCCGTAGGCTATCCGTCAATGAGGCGTACTCCCCGGGGGCTACCCGGCCCTCAAAGTGCTGAGGGGGGATCCCCGAGGGGTGTCCTGATATGAAGCCTTGGGCTTCTGAAGGAGTGATCCCGAAGGCATCTGTTATGTAGTGTGTGGGGGCACAAACCGGGAGTGTCTCCGGGTAAGTGTACCCGGGAGCTCTTCTTGATGAAGTGGAGTGAAGTAAAAAGCCCGGGGGCTCCCAGAATACAGTCGTTCGAAATATAGCCGTTGGAATTTGTAACGTCAGGATATAGCCGTTGGGGGGGGGGGGTTGCCACATGGTGCGTGCTCGTTGGCTGCCCGTGGGCGGGCGTCACCGATTGGGTGAAACCTCGGTTGGTAATGATGGCAGTCCAACCGGAGGCCCGGTTTCCAGGCCCAAGCCCGGATCCCAGCGCCTATAAATACCCCCATGGCCGGCTTTACTTCCCCTTGTGCGAAATCATTGTAGCGAAGCTCTACCAAAATTTCTAGAGAGAGAAGCAGCCGCCCTCGATCAATCCCTGCCTTAAGGTCAGTTCCCCCCTGCTCTTCTCCTTCTAGTTAGCTGTGATTTGTGCCTTTAGGCTAGGAGATAGAACTTTTAGAAAACTCTAGTGTTTCCGAGCCCTCGAACTAGTGCCAAGATGTCTTCCCAAAGTGATTCCCAGGACATCTCGGGGGCGCCCTCGATGGAGGATGAAGTCATCTCAGACGTTGAGTCCTCAAGCGAACAGCCCTCTGCAGGACAAGACGCCGTAGTCGCCATGGAGTTGCAGAAAGCCCTCATTGCTGAGGCGGAAGCCGAGGGCTTCGAGCAAGAGTGTGAAGATGAAGAGCTGGCCCTCGCCTGGCAAGTGGCTGAGGAAGAGGCGCATAAAGAGGGCACGAGGGTCACTGTTGCTGTTCTCCCCCCTCGGGGCACTGGCGAGGCCAGCACCTCTCGGCCGCTGAACGCGGTTTCCATCCGGGTGGCCCCCGGAAAAAAGAAGGCGAAGGACGCTGCCCCCAAGAAGAAGGGCAGCGTTGCAGACCAAGGGAAGCCCCTCGATATGCCCGAGGGGTATTCATACTTGAATACCGCCGCCTTAGAGATAAGGTCGAAAGCTGATGCGGCGGATCTTTATGTCACTCAACTACACGTGGGCCCTTCGGCCGTTGTGGTGGCACCGGGTCCCGATGACGTCCTCTCCCGGGCTCCCGAGGGCTGCATTGCGGTGCATGTCCTGTCTGTGTCGATGGGGCTCCGGTTCCCCCTACACACCTTCCTCCGGGAGTACCTCCGGTTCGTGGGTTTGGTCCCCTGCCAGCTGACCCCGAACAGCCATTCCTACATCACGGGCTTCCTCCAGCTCTGCAAGTCCCGGGGGGTAACACCTAGCCTGGATCTCTTCTTCCAGAGCTTCAACCTGTGCCGGGGGGGGGGGGGGGGGGGGCATGCAAATGCTGAGGGCTTCGCAAACATGCAGCAGGTGGCCCTGTTCAAGCTCTTTACTGAGGCGCCCTCCTCGAACAAAGGGTGGAAAGACCGGTGGTGCTATGTGAAGCTGACCGAGAGCCCCTTCCCGAGGGAATTGCATGACCGGTTCAGGAGGCATGAGAAGAGGAGGAGCGCCGCCCTTGAGAAAGACGGCAGGATCCTGGCCAAGATCCCGGAGGGCCGGGACAAAAACATAACCATCAAGGAGTGCACCAAAGAGGAGGATCTCTACACCCTCGGGTTCCGGCGGTATCGCTTCCTGGGGGAAACAGATGAGAAGTTCTCGGCGTTTGAGGGAGCCTCCGGAGGTAGTGGCTGAGGGCACCCTCATTTTCGTATCTTAGCAGATAGTTTATGTGTTGTTTGTTTCTTTTTTGTGCCATCTGTTAGTGACCCCTCGGTTTGAACCCCACACTATTTTGCAGGTATCCCAGTCAACATGATGAACGTCAGGGGGCTCGCCGATTTGAAGAAGAAAAAGTCCTCCAAGGCCCCGAGGGGAGCGGATGCTGGTGTCCCAAAACCCGCCGGTGACTTTTTCAAGAAGCCGGAGGGGCCATCAGCGGCCCCAAATACTGATGCTGCTGCCGCTTCCAAGAGGAAAGGCACGAGCAAGGCTCCCGGGAGCAAAAAGCCCAAGACCGGGGATGCTGGGAAGAAAAGTCCCCCGGTGGTCATTGTTGACGATTGCCCCGCCTCCGGGGTGCACGAGGAGATGACGGTGGCGGAAGTGCCGGGGGGGTGTCCGGGAGCCATCTTCCGAGGTCCTGACGGTTTCCCTCCCGGTTGGTACGGCCGTGATGAATGGCACGGCTGACCCGAGGGTGCTTCTAAGGGGTATAACCCCCGAGATTGACAGAGCAGCCATCGAGGCTGATGATGACCAAGCCCTTGAGGACAGGATCCTCCGGTCTTCCATCACGGTAAGTTTTTGATAGTTTACCGTTTTTACTTTGAGCTAGGAAATCTTGTACGGCCTTCCTAACTTCTTTATTTTTGTAGACCTGCATTGCCCTCGGAGAGCAGGCCCGGCGGCTAGAGGAGTGGCGTCTTCGCAAGGCCGAGCAGGATGCCAAGATGCGGGAGCTCATCCGCCAGAATTCCGATGCCATCCGGCAGATGGCTATGCTGGAGGAGAGCCTTCGGCAGATGAACCTGCGGGCGGAGGCCGCAGACCGGGGCAAGGCCGAGGCTGAAAGGTCCGCAGCCAAGGCCCTTGAGAGAGCTGTTAGGGAGGCCGAGGCCGCCAGGGCGGAGGCCATCAAGAAAGCCCGAGGGGACGCCATCTCTGGTTTCTTGGCAGGGGGGGTGGCGAGCTGAGGAGCACAAGCAATGGCTGTCCTCGGTCGTCGAGTCCTCGGTCGACGAGTGGTGCGATGGGCCCGGTGTGGAGTGGGTTTCCCGAAAGGGTAAACAGTACCATGATGGGGGCGAGTTTTTCACTCAAGCCCTTATCTACCGGAGGATGGCCCGCCACCTGAAGATTGAGCATAAGGATTTCGACCCGGCGGCATACGGATTTCCCCCCTGCAGCCAGACGTCCGTGTTCCTCTCCCCTCTGATGTCGAGAGGCCAGACCTGGAGGACACCGAGCTCATGAAGGAGGCCGAGGGTGACGAACCTGAGGCCGGTACAGAGGTCACTTCGAAGCCTTCGGAGGAGACGGCCCCTGGGGATGTAAATTTGTAATTTCTTAATTCAACATGTTTTGAACAATCCCTTTGTAATGAATGCTTGTATGCCCTCGGCCTTCGGCCCTCTGTAACTTTGAATTTATTTTCTTTGATGAATGAATACACGCCTTCGGGCTTTTGGTATATAATGTGTTTCCCTTTCATTGTTTCTCTTTAAATGTATGCTTTCGCCTTTCCTGAATGTATGTTTAGGACTTAGAATATATTCTTCCAAATGTAGTGCTTCTCGTAGCCCTCGGCTACTAGTAATCTTTAGTCAGTTGAACCTTTCACCGAGGGCGCAATGTTCAGGACTTAGAAATATTTCTAAGTGTTTGTATACACTTTTAGCCTTCGGTAGTTGAGTACCCTTTGCTGGATGTATGACCGAGGGCCCAGCAATAGTTAGGACTTAGAAAATATTTCTAAGTGTAGTCTCACCAAGCCTTCGATCGTGTGACCCCTCGGGCTGCAGGGAGATTCAAGACTTAGAAACTTGTCACCGAGGGTAAGAACCTTTGGGACTTAAAAATTTTTCTAAGTGTAGCATGTATGAAGTAGGAGCCCTCGGGCAGCATGGAGATTTGACCGAGGGTCAAAGTATGTAGGACTTAGAAATTTTTTCTAAGTATAGCTTCACCAAGTCTTCAACCGTATGGCCCCTCGGGCAGCATGGAGATTTGACAGAAGGTCAAAATATGTAGGACTTAGAAAATTTTTCCAAGTGTAGTATTTGTGAAGTAGGAGCCCTCGGGAAGCATGGAGATTTGACCGAGGGTCAAAGTATATAGGACTTAGAAAATTTTTCTAAGTGTAGTATGTGTACAGAAGGAGCCCTCGGGTGACTGTGAGGGCCTTGTCTCAGATATGCCTTCGGTTGACTGACGGCTCCACAAGGGGCAAAGCATTTAGGACTTAGATTTTTCTCTAAGTATTTCCTGCTGCTGTCCTTCGGGGGGACCCTTCGGTTGTAGGCGTTGTAGGTTTAGGATAGTTTCTTTTGCTTTGCAATGTTGGGCTATGGTAATAAAAGCCTTCGGTTGTTTGTCATATAGTGCCCTTCGGGGACGTTTTGAGTTGTTTGAGCCTTCGGTTTTAGGTATAGTCGGAGGCAATCATTGAGTGGACTTAGCCATTCATTGATGATGTCTGTTGTGAATGGTATCCTTTGTACTTGTGAACTTCCAAGGTACCGAAGGTGTTCCCGTGGGGAGCCCTCGGTATGTTTTTGTAAATTGTTGGAGTGATGTACTCATTGATTTCTCGCCGAGTCTACTCCCCTTCACCACCCTATTTTTTTTTTGAGTAGTGAAGGGAAGACTTCAAGAAACTTGGTTTCTTGGTAAGGCTTGGCCTATCGGGAGGTAACAGAATACACCATTAGCTCCCTCCTCGGGTTAACCTTCCGAGTTCCGAGGGGATCGAGGGTCGTTTCCTGGGCACAAGATATGGTGGTCTGGAGCCTGCCTCCCCTTGGGGGATGGCGCAGAAAGCGCCTCAGTTTTGAAAGTCGTCCCCTCGGCGCTAGACATAGTCCGTGGCCTGCCACACCCTTGGGGTGATGGCACGGGGAGCGTTTCGGTTTGGAAGTCGAATCCTGGGCATTTCTCGTGCCTGTCATACCCTTGGGGTGATGATGCGGAAAGCGTTCCGTTTTTGAAAGTCGAATCCTGGGCATTTCTCATGCCTGTCATACCCTTGGGGTGATGACGCGGAAAGCGTTTTAGGGAAGGGTTTTCATTTGCACACTGGTTGCAAATGGCCGGGTGCACTACGTGCTGCCGGCACCGAGAGGTGGCGCCTTCGGTATAGGCGTCCTCGAAGGGTACGGCTTCAGAAACAACACTTGGTGTTTGTTCCGATGTTCGGCCCCCGGTACTTGGTACCGAGGGGTCTTCTTTAAAAATAGTTGGTGTTTTTTCTTCACTTGTCGTAGGGGACTGTGGTGTCTACCCTCGGTACTTGGTACCGAGGGGTCTTCTGTGGGAACACTTGGTGTTTCTTCCTACTTGTTGGAGGAGGTGATTGTGTCGTCTACCCTTGGTACTTGATACCGAGGGGTCTTCTGTGGAAATACTTGGTGTTTCTCCCCGATTATTGAAGGGGATTATGTTATCTACCCTCGGTACTTGGTACCGAAGGGTCTTCTGTGGAAACACTTGGTGATGGAGTATATGGCCCGGGAACCCCCGACCCACAGACTCCTACCACTCCAATAAAGGGTCAGCAGGCCCAGTGTTGGTCCCGGTTGTACTGGATACAGTCTAGAGGGGGGGTGAATATATTGTATTGGTTTTTAGCTTTTTAAACTAAGTACCAGATTTTACAGAATAGCCTGTTCTGTTGAAAGAACAGACTGACAGCGGATAAGGTTCTGTTAGAGGTTCTGTTGATTTAGCCTCAGAGAAGCAAAGGCAGTAGGCCTTCTGTTAACTCGTAAGACAAGTTCTGCTGAACACAGATACCAAGTCTAAGGAGTTAGACACTTCTATCTAAGTGAAAATATTTAAAACAGTAAGTAAATGACACCAGGGATTTTTATAGTGGTTCAGGGAACAACTCGTTCCTCTAATCCACTGTTCCACTAAGCTTGTAAAAACGACCGTTTACAACGCCTTAGTCCTAGCACTTAAGAAGCTCTCCACATCTTCTTCAAGCCTAGATGTCTCCTGGGATGCACTGCCTGGCTTCCTTTAAGACTGGTCCTTTCACTGAGCTTCCTGGAAGTATCACCACTTCACTACTCCAGTTACTTGGACGTCCTTCTTGTAACAAGAAGAGTTTCTGTTGAAATAGGGGTTCCTCCAACTTGCTTCGTTACAAAAGATTTGTAGATGAAGTGCTTGAAGTCGTTGAAGAACTATTGAAACCTTGCTCTTGTTGGATTTGATGATAGGAATGTATATTCTTTTCAACTTGTGTCTCTCTTGTTGAGGATGAAGAGTTTGAATCTCAAGAGGACCTTTTTGCCTTGAATAATTTGAATGTGTTTTTCTTGCAAGGAATGTGGTGAAGTTGGCAAAGTTAGCAGAGCAAAAGTTATGCCTTTGTTCTTCGAAGAGTATCTTTTATACTTAGGGTTGTTTTCCCGTTGGAGGTGAGGGAGGACAACTGCATTTAATGCGCGTATAGTTGACTTGACTGGTTGAACCCACTGAATTCGGCGACTTGCTATTTTGAGAAGATTCTTTCCAAAAGGTGGTCAATTATTTGCTTTAAATATCTTCTCGTACGTATCCGCATTAAATGAGCATTTAATGCGCGTACTGTATCTTTTCCGTTGAAGTCTTCTAGCCGTTAGAGAATCTTCCGTTGATTTCGCTGGCTTGGAAGTAAGCTTGAAGTTTTCTAAGTGTCAGGCCTTCTGGTCTTTTTCTCAGAGTGTACACCAGAGAAGGTCATGAGCACTTCTGTTGTAACGGAAGTCACCAGAGGGTCTCCAATCCTTCTATCCTGTTAGAGGCCAACATAGGACCTAAGTGCTTCTGCCTCAGTGAAGTCCAACAGAGAGTCAGGAGGACTTCTGTGAAGGCACTATCACCAGAGGGCCAAAAGGGCTTCTGTCTGGAGGTCTTCTGTCAGTCGATTATACTAGAACAATTACAAGGAAAATTCTAATACAAACTTTCTAAGGGGTAATTATATATAAAAAAACCTATAGCATCATCAAAATCTAATTACATTTATTCCTTACAATTTCCCCCTTTTTGATGATGCCAAAACCCTTTAACTATTTCCAGAGAAGTGCCTTCACCATATGAGATTTAAAGTAAGAAACTTTTCATTAAAATCTTGGTGGGCAACTTAGCATAGGAAGATAGTAAGAGTACGGTACATTCAGATAGCAGTTCAAAAAGAAATAAGTACCAGAAAAAAACAGTAAGCAACAAAGAGTAGAGAAGCAAAGAGAGCTTAGAAGGAGCAGAGATAAGATTTTATTAGATCAAGAGTTTTAAGAGAAGTTTAAAAGGAATTACAGATTCTCCCTTTCAGCTTCCTCTCTGGTTCTGCGATCTTGTTCTTTTAGATTCTTAAGTTCAGCATTCACTTCTTCTCTTATGCCAGTCAAATTTCATGGTGCTTGACAGGAGGCCCAAATGGGAGAGAGCTTGCAATTCAGATAGTGAAGTACTCCCTCATGTACATCCTTGCCTGGGAGTACTCTCTTGTGAAACCAATATTCAGCTTCTTCCAAGGAACCACCATGTCTGACCCTTATATGACCGTCTCTGTCAAGGTAGAGATTCTGTCTTTGAGTAGGGGTCATCTTCTGTTGCATTTCATCAAACTGTGCTCTGTCAATCTTTTGAGAGCCTCCAAGTCTCCACTCAGTTAAGCTCAAGGGCTTCTTCTTCTTGGTAGAACCTCTGCGAGGAGAAGAAGGTCTTGGAGTGCCAGCTTCTCTCTTCTTCTGTTGGGAGGCCTGGAAGTAAGGGGTTGGATCAATATCAGATGAGGGTCCAGTAGTTGGCCTAGGAGGCAATTTCTTCTGTTGAGGATCCTTTTCCGTTTCCCCCTTTTTGGCATCATCCAGGTCAGAGATCATCATAGAAATCTTCTGGAACTCTGTTGCCTGGGAGATGGCAATCTGCTCAAGAGCCTCTGGTAAGGTCTGAGTGACAGAAGTCAGTCCTTCTATCAAGTTCTGTTGACGATCAAGAGCAGACTTGATGTCCTGAGAGCTAGCTTCGAGGAGTATCAGCTTCTGATATCTTTCTTGATCCTTCTTGATCAGGTTGGCCACTTGATCTTTGTGATCATTGTTTAAGAGTTGTAGCTGCATAAACTTCTCAGCAAATTGGTCTTCATACCATTGTACAATATCAAGGGATTTTGTTATATCCTTGAGCTGTTTATTCTGTTTGTTGAGAGTTTGAGATTGAAAGTAGAGAACAGAGTTGACACCATCAACTTCTCTGGCAACAGCTGTGACACCCCAAAAATTTAAATAAATATAAAAATAATTTTTATTAGTCAGATAAAATATCACGGAAATGGCATTTTAATTATTAAGTGAGTCAAACAAAAATTCGACAATTGTAACATCCTAATCAGATAAAAAATTTCAAAATTTATGATGTCTTAGTCAGATAAAAATATTTCAGTAGTAGGAACAACATTTTATGAAACAAGTGAACCAGACAGAAAATTAACAATTGTGACATTTTTAGTCAGATAAAAATGGTCCGATGAAAGAAGTAATATTTTATACGAGGTACCAATTATACATACTCCTAATCTCCTACTGTACCAGTTATAATTATACTACGTACATACAGTACGCATAACGTATATACATGATATACACGCGACTTGGCGTACACTAATACGGAGCAATAACTATACCCGGTTTGTAACGTATATACATGATATACATGATATACTACTACACACATGCTCCGTAATAACTATACCCGGTTTGTAACGCCTCCAAAGCATGTATAAACACGGTATCCGCATCTCAGTGCTAACACCCCACCAAAAGCAAACCAAGAAGAGATGAGTGTTTCGAGAGAGCCGTCAAACACCGGACTTCATGCCGGAGGGAGAAGAGAAGCTCGCATGTCAGGGGAAACCTACTATCTGTCGTCAAAAGGAGTAACCATCGCCGGAATATATGGTTTCTAGGCCGCGTTTCACGCCGGGGAAACTGCTACACTGACTGTCGTCGCTGGGAGTGAAGAAGCCGCTGTCAATCGGTCGTTTCCGTCTCTTAGTACGACCGGCGCGGCAGAGTTCGCCGTCTCTCCCTGACGGAGGGGAAAGAAGCAAGGCCGGAGGAGAAGAAGTCGCCAGAGGCTTTTTCGGGAATCGCCGCAGGTCTGTGGAAGCTGCCGGAGTGTCGTTGCAGAGGTGACGGAGGAAGGAGGGCAACGCGGCTGTCGCCGGAAACGAGGAGCTCGCCGAGGGAGAAGTAGATTGCCGGAAATGCGTCACCACCTGGGAGGAAAGAGCCGCTGATCTTCTGCCATCATCGAGGGAGCTTCGTCGCCGCCTTTCTTGTGCTCGCCGGAGACGACGAACCCGTATGCATGTAACTTCATTCTTCGTATGTTATTACTCCGTACTACCGTATGTTATTTTATTGGGCTGGGCTATTTTCACGGGCTAGTTATTTTTGGGCCGTAAAAATTTATTATTATTGTAGTAGTAGTAGTAGTAATAATAATAATAATAATAATAATAATAATAATAATAATAATCTGCAAAAATTGATAAGTTTGACATGGGAAATATTAATGATGAAATTGGCTTGATTAATTGGATGAATTAGTTAATTGACAAATATAAATAATGATTAGATGATAAAATGAATTGTTGGTTAATTAATATTACATTAAAATAATAATTAGTTATTTTGATATTTTGATTTAGTACCATAATTATATTAAATAAAATTGGATGGATGTTATTTTCACTATTTATTGGATTAATTGAAGTAGAAAATTGAATAGTTAATTCGGATATTTTATTCAAATACTATAATTAAGGGCTGAATTAGTAAGGTATTTTGATTAATTCAGATAAATAATTAATTAAATTAATAAATTCGAATAAGGGAACAAAAGGGAAAATTGGATAAAATATTGAATAAGTGACTAATTATACCATCTTAATTAAAAAGGTGGTTATTTAGAGACCGGAGTAGAGGAAGAGAATTAGGAGCATTGAAGTTGAGGTAAGTTTCTCTGCCAATCTAAAATTGTTTCCTCGTATTATATGCTTATTATGCATTATGTGAATAAGTGTGAATTGTTGAATTTTGTGTATGTGATTTTTGAAGAGATATTATATATATGGTAGTTGAGAAATATAAATTAAGTACTTTTGGGGTATTTAATATTTTTTAAATACCTTCAAGACTTTTTAGAGAAATTGAGAAGTATTTTTGAAGTATTATTTATTGAAGATAAAATTTACATTTTTATAAGAGGTGAGCATCACGGGAGAAATCCGTGGTGTCGGTTTTCCACGTCCGGATAAATGTGGAGGGTGATTAGGTCTGCTACTACTAAGAAGTACAGTTTGAGTTTAAAGTGATATTTGGATCGATGATCCCTTTTAAGAAGAAGTTATGGTAGTAGTAGTCCCTAGTCATTCAAAATATCTTATTCAGGGGTAGTTGGTAGACTGAGTCCCGACTACTCGTTACGACTTACTACTCGGGGGGCTTGGAATCCCTTTTAGGGGGTGTGCACACTTAAGGTAGTCGTTTCGTTTCCAACAGAGCAGTTGTGGTACCGGCACTTGTTCGGGGTGGCCGTCCGTAACCACGGTCCACCGGGCTCTACCGAAAGGTTGAGCACCGCCCTTCTAAATTACTAGGAGGTTAGAGAAGAAGTGATTTTTGAGGAAATCAAAGAGAAGAGTTATTATGAAGTTTTAAAGAGAAGTTGAGGATTTTTGTAAAGAAGTAGTTTTGAGAAAGATCAAAGTGAAAAGAATTTCGATGGTGTGAGTATTTTTATATATTATTATATAAAAATCTATTTTAGTCAAACATGATTATTTTTGTGCAGGTGAGGATGATGTTGTCGAGTGATGATTGCTTGCATGGCCGAGAGCGAGTTAGAAGTCGCCTTAGTTATACTAGTCATGAAATAAACATTTACTTTACAAACACTTTATTTTTATTAAATTAGTTGTTATGTTTTAGTTGCCTGTGCATCCGGTTGAGAGATGACCGGATGTGGCGGTAACACTCATTTCCCTTATTAAGACTTCCGCTGTACTTTCTTTAAATTTTCATTATCAATAAGTAAAAGTTTTATTTCAATTATATCAACGTTTTGGGTGGGAAATTTGGGGGTGTTACAACAGCATCAAGTTTTGCAGATGATGATTCCATGAAGGTGACCAGTGTCTGAGTCAGTGCTTCAACCTTCTCTGAGATGTGCTGAAGTCCAGCCTCAAGATGATTATGTACAAAGCTGATGTGCTCATGGTGCTTAGTGTTGATCTCAGCCAGTTGATCCATTCCATCAAGCACTTTACCACCAAAGTCCTCAGCTGCAGTGACAAACTGATTGAAGGAGATTTGGGGCTTAGCTTCTTTGGATTCTGCATATCCTGGCATACCTAGACCTCTTGACCTAGGCATAGGAGGCCTTCTGGGTTGTTCTTCATTCAGGGGAGGGGTCTTCCTCCTCTTGGAAGTTAGGTCAGCAGCAATGGAGGAGGTGAGGAACCCATCATTATCACTAGTAGATGAGTGAAACTTGAAGATAGGTTTCTTGTTGGGAGAAGAAGCCACAGAGTGTTGAGGGGAGAGAGGAATGGCTGCATCTTGTGGTGCTGGCTGTGGAGAAGAGGGGGTTGGAGTTCTGGATTTCTTGGCAGAGGGGTTTTCCTGTTGGTGTGAAGATTGGCGTGAGGGAGTATTCTGTTGTTGTGGAGGAGAGGGTGGAGGTGATGGTGATCTGGATCTGAGTGAGGGTTGGGGTTTGCAGGAAGAAGGGTTTTTGGTTTTGGGTGAAGAGGTTTTCTGTTGGGGAATAGGAGGGGTGTTTGTTTGGAGATGGTTTTTTGTGAGAGTGAGGGGGATTTCTGTTGAGGTTGAGGTGAAGTGATTTTAGGAGAGGGAGGGGGAGAGGGTATGGTTGTAGGGATTACCTCTAGGACGGTTTCTGTGAACAGATATTCTCTCCATTCTTTGATAAGCTTCTCCATGACCAAGAGTAGGTCATTTGCAGTGGAGGGTTCCCCTTCTCCATGTGCACTATGTCGAAACTTGATCATAGATTCCTTCTTCTTCTCAACCAGCCAAGCATCAAAATCATCCATCTCATGCTCTTGAAGAGCCTTTACATGGTCTTCTGGTGATTCTTTGAACAGAAGAGCTTTTCCTTGGTGTTTCTCCTTCTTTTTCTGTGGGACAGAAAGAAGGAAGTCTTTGTTCAGGCATTGTTCCACATCTTCTGTGTCAGCCCATCGGAGTACTTCTTCTTCCTCAGAGATGAAGTGGGACAAGTTCTTAAGTAGCTCAGTGAGAGGTCCCACTCTCCACTTTCTCCATGCAAGAACCCTGATGAATTCCCTATCTAGGGCAGAGAAGTTGTTCAGTAGGGGTTCTGCAGAGTTTGAACTTCTGCTATCTTCTTGGTGTTCTGGTGAAGAAACCACCAGTGGTTGATCATTTGTAGAAGCAGGAGGAGAGAGGTGTGGTTCCCCCTGAGTAGTGGCATCCTGCACCACTACTTCCTCTTCTGAGTCACTTGACTCAAACACAATCCGCTTGCCCTGCCAAGCGTTTCTGTTGGGTTGTGCTGAGTGAATGGAGTCCTCAAGTTCCTCCTGAATGATAGGGGTCATTACCCTGATCTTCTTTTCAACTGGTGAAGCAGAAGGAGTAGATTCTGTTGGTGAGGGGGAAGGCTGCTTTCTCTTGATTACAGCCTTCTTTGCCACTAGCTTGTGGACTTTGACAGGTGTGGTCTTCTTTTTGGGGACCTTCTTGACCACCTTCTTGACCAAAGGCATTTCTTCTTCAGAATCCGAAGGAGTAGAGGGTTTCTGTTGCTTCTTGGTGACTTTCTTTGGCTGAACAGCCTTCTGTTGTTGCCTTTCTCTGTTGAACTCAAGAGTTCTCAGCCTTTTCTGCTCTGCCTTGAGAGCAACCTTCCTGTCATTGGAGGTGTTGAGGAAGAGCAGCTTGGTGTAGTCAGCATCAATTGGGTTCCTCAGCCCAATTCTTGCTTTGAGCATTAGCTCAGACAACAGAAGTCCATAACCCATGGGGGTTTTGAACAGTCCAGTCTCCTTATCCTTCTTTTTGATGAAATCAATTAGGGATTTAGCAGTTACCTGTCCCCAGTTGATGTTCATCCCATGATGAACTGCAAAGACAGCCTTTGCATTCTGAAGAGTCATATCATCTGTAGAGGTGCTCTTGCTCCAGACACACCGGTGGAAAATGTTGAATAACTTCTCATAGTCACTCTGGAGAAGATTCTTCTTCATGTTCAGCTTGGGGATCTCAGCAACTTCTGGTCAGCAGTAGAGTCGGATGAACTCATCCACTGTGACCTTGACAGTGTCTAGGGCAATGAACCCTTCAGTGTCCTCTTCTTGTGGATTCTCCACTACGCCAAAGAGGGTGTTGATGATGCCTGGGGTGAGGACGATGTCATCCCCGTTGACCTTAGACCTAATGGTCTCGCCTTCATATGTAGCGTTGAGGTAGAACTCTGCTACATCCCTTGTGCTGTAAGAGTTGAAGTGGAATCCCAACACTTTATTCAGTTGGGAATCCTTCATTCCCTGGATTATCTTCTCCATGGTTTCACGATTGGCGGCCAGTTCGGGGAATGCGGAGAGGTCGCAGTTCATCCCGGTGTAGATGTTTTTGACGAGAAGTTCAATTTCTGCTTGGGTGAGGTCGTTGATGTTGATGAAAGCCATTTCTGAAGGTTCTGAGAGTTTGAGAGCTAGAGAGATATGAAATTCTGAAGGTTTGAGAGTAAAAGAAGCAGTAGCGGTTTAGTTTGGAGAAAATGGTATATAAGGGTTTGGGTTAATGGACGTTTGAGATTTATTGGTAGTTTCGAGGCTTCAGTTTAATGCGAAAGGGGGCGCAGTAAATATAATGCGGCTATAAAGCCGTTTTAAGGGTAAAGGGGTAAAAGACCTTTAATAAGTTACCAGGTCACCCGTTCCTCGAAATATTTCTAAGTCCACGACCTTCTGTTAGATAAGTAAGAAGGTCTGTTGTTGATGATGTTCTGATGTGCACTGAGGTTCTCTGTTCGAGATGTAGAACAGAAGGGGTTCTGCACAGGGGTTCTGTTGACAGAGAATCTGCAACAGAGGGTCTTCCATTCAACTTCCTCTTGGAATATCATCCATCATTCCCAATTCCTCTCTTAGCTTGTTGAACCTTGACTCAGGTAAGGACTTGGTTAGAATGTCTGCTAGCTGGTCTTCTGTTGACACATGCTCCATGCATATGTGTTTCTTCTCAACATGATCTCTGATAAAGTGATGTCTGATCTCAATATGCTTTGTCCTGGAATGAAGAACTGGATTCTGAGTGATAGCGATGGCACTGGTGTTGTCACACAACAGCTTGATCTCCTTTGCTTGAATTCCATAGTCCTTCAGTTGTTGCTTCATCCAGAGTAACTGAGCACAGCAACTCCCAGCTGCAATGTACTCAACTTCAGCTGTACTTGTTGAGATAGAGTTCTGCTTCTTGCTAAACCAGGAAACAAGCCTTCCTCCTAGCAATTGGCAGTGACCAGAGGTGCTCTTTCTGTCTAGTCTGCAACCTGCAAAATCTGAGTCAGAATAACCAATTAGTTCAAAGTTACCTCCCTTGGGATACCATAGGCCTGCATTCGGATTTCCTTTGATATATCTGATGATTCTTTTTGCAGCACTTAGATGGCTTTCCTTGGGCCTTGATTGGTATCTGGCACAGATTCCAACAGAGAATGATATGTTTGGTCTGCTTGCAGTCAGATACAACAGAGATCCTATAATTCCTCTGTATGTTGTAGCATCTACATCCTTTCCTTCATCATCTGGTCCAATTCCTTGAGAAGTGTTCATGTGAATCTTTACTGATGATTTGCCTTCCACTCCAAACTTCTTGATCAAGTCTCTGGTGTATTTCCCTTGATTGATAAAGATTCCTTCTGGAACTTGTTTGACTTGAAGTCCTAGGAAGTAGCTGAGTTCTCCCATCATACTCATTTCAAATTGACTCTGCATCACTTGAGAAAATTTCTTGCACAGTTCTGGATTAGTACTACCAAATATAATATCATCAACATATATTTGTACTAACAGAATATGATTAGCAACAGAGATTTGAAATAGAGTTTTGTCAACCTTTCCCTTGGTAAACCCATGGTTCACTAGGAAAAGAGACAATGTGTCATACCATGCTCTGGGAGCTTTCTTAAGGCCATAAAGAGCCTTCCTAAGCTTGTAGACACAAGAAGATTGAGTAGGAACGACAAAACCTGGAGGTTGTTCCACATAGACTTCTTCTTCAAGATCTCCATTCAAGAAAGCACTCTTGACATCCATCTGGTAGACCTTGATGTTGTTGTAAGCATCATAGGCTAGAAAGATTCTGATGGCTTCTAGTCTAGCAACAGGTGCAAAGGTCTCATCAAAATCAATTCCTTCTTCTTGGCAGTATCCCTTGGCTACCAACCTAGCTTTATTCCTTACAATGTTGCCATCTTCATCTGCTTTGTTCTTGAATACCCATTTGGTTCCAATGACATTCTGGTGCTTTGGTCTAGGAACAAGTTCCCACACTTTATTCCTTTCAAATTGAGTAAGCTCCTCTTGATTTGCATTGATCCAGTCTGAGTCTGCAAGAGCTTCTTCCACAGTCATAGGTTCCATTTGAGATATATAGCAGGCAAACATTGCTTCTCTTCTTGATGTGGATCTGGTTTGAACTTCACTTCTGATTTGACCAATCACTTGGTCAGGGGGATGATCTCTTAACCATGTTAGATCAGGTTCTGTCAGCTGCTGTCTTGGTCTCTCTGGTTCCTCATCTTCAAAGTCTTCATTTTCATTCAACAGAAGGGGGTTTGGTGCAGGTGTTGGAAACACTGGATTAACTGCAACCTCTTCTGTTGGTTCAGGTATTCTATCTTCGATGTTGACTTCTTTGAGGGTATCTGTCACATCTCCAACAGATGTGCTGTCATCAAATTTTACATGTATGGATTCTTCTACATGTAGAGTTCTTCTGTTGAGTACTCTATAGGCTTTACTAGTGTTTGAATAGCTTCAAGTGAGGATCATGCTTCCGGTTTAGTACATGTAGAGTTCTTATGCTTCATCAGCCTTTTCTTGAAAGACTTTCAGATGCTCCTTTCCATTGTTAAGTATGTAGCACTTGCATCCAAATACATGAAAGTAGCTGATGTTGGGTTTTCTTCCTTTCCAGAGTTCATAAGGGGTCTTCTGGTGAATCTTGTTGATCATGCTTCTATTCTGAGTATAGCATGCGGTGTAGATTGCTTCAGCCCAATATCTCATAGGTAGTCCAGATTCTGCAATCATTGTTCTTGCAGCTTCTTTTAATGTTCTGTTCCTTCTTTCTGCTACGCCATTCTGCTGAGGGGTTCTGGCGGCAGAGAGTTGATGAAAAGTTCCATTCTGATCACAGAAGTCCTTTATGACTTGGTTGACAAATTCAGTTCCTCTGTCTGATCTGATTGTCTTTACTTTCAAATTCTTCTCAGTCTGAAGTTGCTTTAACAGAGAGGGCAACTTCTGAAGAGTTTCATTCTTCTTTGATAGAAAAATAGTCCATGTATATCTGGAATAGTCATCAACCATGACTAAGGTATATTTCTTCCCACCAACGCTTGGAGTCTCAACAGGTCCAAATAAATCCATGTGAATCAGATTTAGAGGACTTGTAGAAAGATCTCCAGCAATGGGTTTGAAGGAATTCTTCACTTGTTTGCCCTTTCTGACATGCACTGCAGAGGATCTCCTTCTTGTATACAATGCCTGGTAGCCCTTCTACAATGTGTTCTCTGGCCAGTTTTTTGATTGTCTTGAAATTCAAATGGTTGAGCTTTTTGTGCCAGTCCCTGCTCAGTTTTGAATCTCCCTTGGCGATCAGGCAAACTCCATCCTTTGTTGTGTTCCAATCAACTACATAGATGTTCTTCTTTCTTGATGCTGTAAGAACCACTTCCTTTGTTGTCTCATGCTTCACATAAAAGAAGTCCTTTGTGAATTCAACAATGTAGCCTTTGTCACAGAATTGGCTAGCACTCAGCAAGTTGAACTTCAGTCCTTTGACATATGAGACATCATCAATGACTATCTGGTTCTTGATCAGCTTTCCTCTTCCTTTTGTTTGACCTTCTTTGTCATTACCTCCAAAGGTAACTCTAGGTCCTTTGCATTTCTGGAACTCTGTTAGGCAACATCTGTCACCTGTCATGTGCCTGGAGCATCCACTATCAATAAACCATTCTTGTTCAGAGATAGCTCCAACACATAGTTCCTTCAAAATTAAAAGAAGGATTTAGGTACCCAAGCAATGTTGGGTCCTAGGGGGTCATACAGTCTTGGCAGCCGGTACCACTTTGGTCTCATCAAGTGAAACCTTGGTGGGTGGTACCCATTGTCCACCTGGTAGTCATAGTAAACCGAAGTGTGATTCACTTTGGGCAGATGCTTGTGAGGATCATGCTTCCGGTTTACATACTTCTGCATAGCCTTCTTGGTAGGGAAGAAGTCCCATATACTATCAAGAGCAGAGGGACGGTTAGCCTTGGGCTTCTGAAGTTGACCAGCCAACCTCTTCTGCCTGAAGTTAACTCTCTCTTGAAATTTGCCCTTCTAGTGATCATTTCTGGCACGATTGACATGAGGTTGTCTGTCAATGAATGGTCTCTTATTTTTGTTATCTTGAAAACCTTTTCTGTTGTTAGGTTTTCTGCCAGGTTCACTATTTTTCAAAAAGGGTTTCTGTTGAACCTTTATCTTTCCCTTTTCTGGTCTGACTTCCTCATGAACAACCTTGGTGCTAGATACACCAGCTTGACAAATGGGGCTAGAAATCAGTGGCACTATGACCTTATCTGCCTTAGCAACACTGGTGCTAGGCATTACAGAAGGCTCACCTGATTCTGTTGGGCCATAACCAAGACCAAAGCCAGTGCCAATCTGTTGATCAAGTACAATCTTTTCCATGGAAGACTGGGCCTTCTGGTAAGCTTTGTACTTAATCTCGAGAGGCTCTATTTCTCTTATTCTCTTGAGAAGAGAAACATTTTCAGTCTCCAGTTGATCTCTTTCCTTAATTAGAAGATTGATTTTGATCTCAACTTCCTTCTTTAAGTCAAGAATCTCAGCTTTTAACTTACCGTTTTCTTCTGTTACAGAGGATTAAGTGGCTTGTATGGCCTTAAACTCTTCCCAAAATTCTGACATTGAATCAGAATCAAAAGCTAAGCCTACCGAAGAAAAACTAGATTCAGAAGTAGAGGTTACCTCATCATCAGAATGAGCCATGAGGCAAAGGTCTTCTGTCTCAGTATCAAGGCAACAGAAGGCCTCATCAGAATCTGAGTCAGAACTGGATTCTGTTTCTGACAGAGGGTCTTTCTCTAGCTGTTCTGTCACAAGTGCCTTTCTCCTTCTGGAGTTGTCTTCGAACTTCTTCTTTTCTCCATCCTGTCCTTGTTTCTTGGACACCCTTGGATGGGGACAATCAGCCTTGAAGTGACCAGGTTGTCTGCAATTGTAACAGAGAAGCTCTCCACTGCTCTCTGTTTGTTTGACCTTCTGGTATGGTTTTCTGCTGGAAGATGGGCTTCTTCCATCTTTAGGATTCTTCATAAACTTTTTGAGTCTCCTGGAAAAGGCAGCCATATATTCGTCAGATAAAAGTATTGAAGGGTCAAAATCATTTACCTTAGATGTACTGGCTGTAAGAGCTGTAGTGGTTCTCTCTTCTGGTACATCTTCCTTCTCTTCAATCATCTCGAACTCATGAGCTTTGAGATCAGAGATGAGTTTGTCTGTTGGATAGGTCTTCACATCTTTGCTGGCTTGGACAGCAACCACCTTCATCTTCCATGCAGAGGGAAGACCTCTCAATACTTTGAGGTTGATCTCCTTGGTGGTGAGTTCTTTGCCAAGCTCTGAGATTTCTCCAGTAAGGGTGAGGAGCCTATCATGCATCTTGGAGATGGTTTCTCCAGGGAGAAGCTTGAAATCATCAAACTTTTTGTTGGCTATGGTCAGCTTGTTATCTTTCTCTTGCTCATCACCGGCTCCAATGAGCTCAAGAGTATCCCAGATTTCCTTTGCAGTTTTGCACTTCTTTATTCTGTTGAAGTACATATCATCAATGGACTTGTAGAGGATGTCCTTAGCAATATTGTCCAGGTTGTATTTTCTTCTTTCTTCAGTGGTCCATTCTGACTTGGCTTTACTGATCATCTGGGGTCTGGTGTTGTCAATAGCATGCTCAGGATTGACCTTCTGGAAGCTTGTGAAAGGTCCAATATCAAGAACTTCCCACATCTCATCATGCAGGGCACAGAGATGTGCTTTCATCCGGATCCTCCAGTCATCAAACTTAAGATCTGAGAACATAAGATTCTTGGCAAGAGAGTGATCCATTATATCAGATAGAAATGAAAAAAATAACAGAAAAACAAGTGGATCTTTGTTCAGCAAATAACCTAAGAGATTATTAGAAAAAGGAGGCTCTGATACCACTTATTGGTCCCGGTTGTACTGGATACAGTCTAGAGGGGGGGGTGAATAGACTGTATTGGTTTTTAGCTTTTTTAAACTAAGTACCAGATTTTACAGAATAGCCTATTCTGTTGAAAGAACAGACTGGCAGCGGATAAGGTTCTGTTAGGGGTTCTGTTGATTTAGCCTCAGAGAAGCAAAGGCAGTAGGCCTTCTGTTAACTCGTAAGACAAGTTCTGCTGAACACAGATACCAAGTCTAAGGAGTTAGACAGTTCTATCTAAGTGCAAATATTTAAAACAGTAAGTAAATGACACCAGGGATTTTTATAGTGGTTCAAGGAACAACTCGTTCCTCTAATCCACTGTTCCACTAAGCTTGTAAAAACGACCGTTTACAACGCCTTAGTCCTAGCACTTAAGAAGCTCTCCACGTCTTCTTCAAGCCTAGATGTCTCCTGGGATGCACTGCCTGGCTTCCTTTAAGACTGATCCTTTCACTGAGCTTCCTGGAAGTATCACCACTTCACTACTCCAGTTACTTGGACGTCCTTCTTGTAACAAGAAGAGTTTCTGTTGAAACAGGGGTTCCTCCAACTTGCTTCGTTACAAAAGATTTGTAGATGAAGTGCTTGAAGTCGTTGAAGAACTATTGAAACCTTGCTCTTGTTGGATTTGATGATAGGAATGTATATTCTTTCCAACTTGTGTCTCTCTTGTTGAGGATGAAGAGTTTGAATCTCAAGAGGACCTTTTTGCCTTGAATAATTTGAATGTGTTTTTCTTGCAAGGAATGTGGTGAAGTTGGCAAAGTTAGCAGAGCAAAAGTTATGCCTTTTTTCTTCGAAGAGTATCTTTTATACTTAGGGTTGTCTTCCCGTTGGAGGTGAGGGAGGACAACTGCATTTAATGCGCGTATAGTTGACTTGACTGGTTGAACCCACTGAATTCGGCGACTTGCTATTTTGAGAAGATTCTTTCCAAAAGGTGGTCAATTATTTGCTTTAAATATCTTCTCGTACGTATCCGCATTAAATGAGCATTTAATGCGCGTACTGTAGCTTTCCGTTGAAGTCTTCTAGCCGTTAGAGAATCTTCCGTTGATTTCGCCGGCTTGGAAGTAAGCTTGAAGTTTTCTAAGTGTCACGCCTTCTGGTCTTTTTCTCAGAGTGTACACCAGAGAAGGTCATGAGCACTTCTGTTGTAACGGAAGTCACCAGAGGGTCTCCAATCCTTCTGTCCTGTTAGAGGCCAACAGAGGACCTAAGTGCTTCTGCCTCAGTGAAGTCCAACAGAGAGTCGGGAGGACTTCTGTGAAGGCACTATCACCAGAGGGCCAAAAGGGCTTCTGTCTGGAGGTCTTCTGTCAGTCAATTATACTAGAACAATTACAAGGAAAATTCTAATACAAACTTTCTAAGGGGTAATTATATATAAAAAAAACCTATAGCATCATCAAAATCTAATTACATTTATTCCTTACACCCAGAAAGCACAACAGGCCCAAATCACAGCGCCCAGAGTACCAAGCAGCCCACAATGCGCACCAGGGGTGCCTTCGGCCCCCTGGCCGAAGGCTCTAACTCTCACAGGAGGGCCAACACAGCAAAACAAAGTTACTGGGAAAAACGGCGAATATCAGTAGCCCTCGGCACCTGGAGCCCTCGGCACCAAAGGGGTCCCCGGTACTCAGAGCCCTCGGCTAGTCCTCTACAGCCGAGGGAACCTCTCCCGACATAATATCCGCGCCACATGCGTACAGATCACCGTACCCTGTAAAACGTCCCAGCCAACAGCCGCATTAAATGCGGCCACATGCGGTTGCCAGCGCCAACCAGTTGAGATGACCTCTCGGCCAATAGACGTTTGACACGTGTCCCTGTCTGACATTTATTGCTACTATAAATAGCACCCCATTTCCCCATTTGTAACCAAGTCACAAGTCATAATACACACGCTGCATACTTTCTAATATACTTTCTCTCTCTACTTATTTGCTCTGATTTCTCTCTTGTTATTCCCCGTAATAACCCCTCGGATAAGCTACCCCCCGCGTACACTATCCATCATTTGGTGCTTTCATTGAGAGGTCGAACAATCAAGTAAGAAACCCTCCCCCTCGACCAAACACAAAAACACCCATCTAAAATTGTGAGAACAACTCGTGCCAACTCCAAGAATGTAGAGAACAGGAACCTGGCCCTCGGCGAGGTCGACGCCCCGATGCCCGCCTTCAAATTAGCCCTCCGGTCATCACCATAGACGTACAATCGGCGCTCTCCGCCTTCATCCAGACACTCACCCAGAACCCGGGTGCCTTCGGCACTTTGGTTCCCCTCCAACCTCAGGTGGGGGAGAATATTATGCCTCCCGCTCATCCACGACCCCTCGGCAACCCGGTCCTCCGGATGGGGAACTCCGAGGGGGTCGTGGCCCAAGATACGGCCTCCCAGGAAGTCCAGTCCCGGAACCGCCACAACGTGAACAAGGAACAGCTCCGGACCTCCGCCCTCGAGAGACTCGGAGGGGCGCAAGACCGCCAAGGGGTCCAAGACCGCCTCTGGGGGAAGGCGTTCTAAAGGCCTCAGGAAAGTGGCGGGTCCGTCTCGAGGGCCAATGAAAGGCGTCCCCTTCAGGACAAGGGCAAGGCACCTCTCCATGCCGACGACGCATGCCATCAAATCAACCAGGCCCACTCGGCCCGGGTTCATTCGCAGGGGGCGGAGGCCCTCCCGAAGGACCCCCGGGACGAAATCATTGCGGGTCTCCAGCGCCGGCTTGACGAGATGGAGGCCACCAAAGCCCACGCCACCACTTCTGCCCCTCATACAGACCTCAAGTATGAGGCAATGATGGCCAAGATGGAAGAGATGCAGAAGAAGATAACCGAGGGCTCCGGGGAACCCACCATACAGCTCCGGAACCGGACGCCATTTACCCCAAGGGTATTGGCGGCCCAGATCCCAGAAAAATACCGAGGGCAGCTCATCAAGCCCTATGACGGAAAGACTGACCCCCAAGAGCACTACAACAGGTATCAAAACAGCATGATGATGGTGGGGGCATCGGATGAATATTTGTGCCGCTGGTTCCTCTCCACCCTAGAGGGGCCAGCTTACGAATGGTTCAATCGATTGCCCGAGGGCTAGATTGACTCATGGAGAGAAATCGCCCAACGATTATTGACGCAATTTGCGGGAAGGCGCCGCACAAGAAAACACTTCTCCCACTTGCTGACGGTAAGGCAGAAGAAGGAGGAGACCCTTCGGGACTTCCTGGAGCGCTGGAGGACGGAGGCTGATAAAGTTGATGGCGCTGACAACGGGACCCTCCTGGCCCTCCTACAAACAGTACTCCGCCCCGGGAACTTCTCAAGGAGCCTCATCATCGAACCCCCCCGCGATTATATAAGGGCCCTACAGCGGGGGGACCGGTACGCCGAGGCCGAGGAGGTGGAGAAATGCCACCATGTACCAGACCAGCAACGCCCTCGGCCAGAAGACAAAGGTAACCGAGGGCCGGGGGCTCCCCGCAATCATCCCAGGGATTCTGCCCCCTCCGGTGATCGCCCCCGGCATGGCCAAGCCAAGCCCGGGGGAGGCTACAAGGGGAACCCGAGGGCCTGGGCACAGCCTGTCCTCCTGGAGCACCCTCGGACACCATTGACGCACCCCGTCAGCGTCATCCTGGATTTTTCTGAGGAGAGGGGCCTCGTGGAACGAGATTCACGCACGCCCTCGGAAGTATTTGCCATCATTCCAAACTAACCCTACTGTCGTTTCCACCGACACCAGGGGCACAGGACAGATGATTGCCATCAGCTGAAGATGGCCATCGAGAGATTGATACAAGCTGGCCATCTGTCCCAGTTTGTCCGGGGCCCTCAACAACAGGGCCCCCCACAGCAGGGGCCACCCCGAGGGCAAACTGCGAGAGCAGACGCATGGGTCAACCCCAACGCCATCCCCCTCGGCAAAAAGAGGGAGATCGGGAACTTGGAAGAAGAGGAGGAGGAGTACCCCCGGTATCAAGAAAAGAAACGTCACATCCTCATGATCACAGGGGGAAATACCGGGGGTGATTCTACGAGTCAACGAAAGAAGTGGGCTCAATCACTTTATGTGGGGGAAGTCACTCATATGCCCCCAGTAAAGCGGCTGAGGGAGGAACCCATTGTCTTCACCAACGCTGATCTCCCCCCAGTATCCTCCCCACACAGGGATGCCCTCGTCATTCGTACAGAGATCAACGACACCATTATTCACAGAACTTACATTGACACGGGCAGCTCCGTCAATGTAATGTACCTCAGCACCTTCAGAGAGTTGCATCTGGAGAGGGGGTCCCTTCGGCCCATGAAGACCCCTCTTGCCGGCTTCACCGGCGACACCATTGATTCTGAGGGGGTCATAACCCTCTCGGTAATCTTCGGCGACGGCCTCCATAGAGCCAAGCTCGAAGTGGAGTTCGTCGTCATCAACATCGATTGCGCACCATGGAGGCCTATGTTGACGATATGATCGTCAAAAGCAAGCAGTCGGCAAACCATGCTGACGACCTAAGGGAGATCTTTGCCATCATGCAGAAGTTTAGCCTTTGGCTGAACCCAAAGAAGTGTACCTTTGGCGTCCAGGGTGGAAAATTCCTGGGCTACATGGTTAGCCGAAGGGGTATTGAGGCCAACCCCGAGAAAATCCAGGCCATCATCAACATGGAGCCCCTATGCAACGTGAAGGAGGTCCAACGGTTGACGGGCCGCCTGGCAGCCCTCAACCGCTTCTTATCAAAATCGGCGGAGAAGTCCTTACCCTTCTTCCAGATCATGAGGAAAACCACCGGTTTCCAGTGGACTTCAGAATGTCAGGGGGCATTCGAGGAGCTGAAACGATACTTATCTTCACCCCCTGTGCTCTCTAAACCCAAGGTAGGGGAAATCCTGTACCTCTACTTGGGTGTCAGCCCGGCTGCCATCAGCTCTGTAATCATCCGGGAAGAGGATGGCATCCAACATGCCATCTTCTATGTTAGCAAGACTCTCAGGGAAGCGGAGCTCCGGTACTCCCCCGTGGAAAAAACGGTGTTGGCTATCGTGTGGACCGTCAAGAAGTTGGGTCATTACTTCCAGGCTCACCCGGTCCAGGTCCTCACTCACAAACCCCTCGGCGCCTTGATGAGGAGCCCCACTAGCTCCTCCCGAATGGTAAAATGGGCTGTCTTATTGAGCCAATACTACATCGACATCCATCCTAGGCCCTCCATCAAGGGCCAAGCCCTAGCGGACTTCGTGACGGAGTGCACGACAAGGGCAGCCACGGACGAGGAGCCCTCGGCCCCTTCGGATGATTGGTGGACCCTCTACACCGATGGCTCCTCCGCCATTAAGGCATGTGGAGGAGGGGTGGTTCTCATCTCACCCGAGGGCTTCCGAGCCTATTATGCAGTCCGTTTCTCCTTCATCGTCTCCCATCTTCGGCTTTTTTCCCTCGGGAGCCTTGCCCGCGCCTTTTCTCTTGGCAGCAGCAGAGCATCAGTGTTTGCGGCCGCCGACGGCCCCTCCGGCTTCTTGAAGAAGTCACCGGCGGGTTTTGGGACGCAAGCATCCGTTCCCTTCGGGGCCTTGGAGGATTTTTTCTTCTTCAAATCAGCGAGCCCCCTGACGTTCATCATGTTGACTGGGATACCTGCAAAACAATACGGGGTTAAAACCGAGGGGTCACTAACCGATGGCACAAAAAAGGAACAAACAACAAAAAAAACTATGTGCTAAGGTACGAAAACGAGGATGCCCTCAGCCACTACCTCCGGAGGCTCCCTCAAATGCCGGGAACTTCTCATCTGTTTCCCCCAGGAAGCGATACCGCCGGAACCCGAGGGTGTAGAGATCCTCCTCTTGGGTGCACTCCTTGATGGTTATGTTTTTGTCCCGGCCCTCTGGGATCTTTGCCAGGACCCTGCCATCTTTCTCGAGGGCGGCGCTCCTCCTCTTCTCGTGCCTCCTAAACCGGTCACGCAGTTCCCTCGGGAAGGGGCTCTCGGACAACTTCACGTAGCACCACCGGTCTTTCCACCCTTTGTTCGAGGAGGGCGCTTCAGTGAAAAGCTTGAACAGGGCCACCTGCTGCAAGTTTGCGAAGCCCTAGGCATTCGCATGCCCCCCCCCCCCCCCCCCCGGCACAAATTGAAGCTCTAGAAGAAGAGATCCAGGCTAGGTGTTACCACCCGGGACTTGCAGAGCTGGAGGAAGCCCGTGATGTAGGAATGGTTGTTCGGGGTCAGCTGGCAGGGGACCAAACCCACGAACCGGAGGTACTCTCGGAGGAAGGGGTGTAGGGGGAACCGGAGCCCCATCGACACAGACAGGACATGCACCACAATGCAGCCCTCGGGAGCCCAGGAGAGGACGTCATCGGGACCCGGTGCCACCACAACGGCCGAAGGGCCCACGTGTAGTTGAGTGACATAAAGATCCGCCGCATCAGCTTTCGACCTTATCTCTAAGGCGGCGGTATTCAAGTATGAATACCCCTCGGGCATATCGAGGGGCTTCCCTTGGTCTGCAACGCTGCCCTTCTTCTTGGGAGCAGCGACCTTCGCCTTCTTTTTTCCGGGGGCCACCCGGATGGGAACCGCGTTCAGCGGCCGAGAGGTGCTGGCCTCGCCAGTGCCCCGAGGGGGGAGAACATCAACAGTGACCCTCGCGCCCTCTTTCTACGCCTCTTCCTCAGCTACTTGCCAGGCGAGGGCCAGCTCTTCGTCTTCACACTCTTGTTCGAAGCCCTCGGCTTCCGCCTCAGCAATGAGGGTTTTCTGCAACTCCATGGCGACGACAGCGTCTTGTCCTGCTGAGGGCTGTTCGCTCGAGGACTCTACGTCCGAGATGACTTCATCCTCCATCGAGGGCGCCCCCGAGATGTCCTGGGAATCACTTTAAGAAGACATCTTGGCACTAGTTCGAGGGCTCAGAAACACTCGAGTTTTCTAAAAGTTCTATCTCCTAGCCTAAAGGCACGGGGCACAGCTAACTAGAAGGAGAAGAGCAGGGGGAACTGACCTTAAGGCAGGGATTGATCGTATGCAGCTGTTTCTCTCTCTAGAAATTTTGGCAGAGCTTCGCTACAATGATTTCGCACAAGGGGAAGTAAAGTCGGCCATGGGGTATTTATAGGCGCTGGGATCCGGGCTTGGGCCTTGAAACCGGGCCTCCGGTTGGACTGCCATCATTACCAACCGAGGTTTCACCCAATCGGTGACGCCCGCCCACGGGCAGCCAACGAGCATGCACCACGTGGCAACCCCCCCCCCCCCAACGGCTATATCCTGACGTTACAAATTCCAACGGCTATATTTCCAACGGCTATATTCTGGGAGCCCCCGGGCTTTTTACTTCACTCCACTTCATCAAGAAGAGCCCCCGGGTACACTTACCCGGAGACACTCCCGGTTTGTGTCCCACACACTACACAACAGATGCCTTCGGGATCACTCCTTCAGAAGCCCAAGGCTTCATATCAGGCCACCCCTCGGGGATCCCCCCTCAGCACTTTGAGGGCCGGGTAGCCCCCGGGGAGTATGCCTCACTGACGGATAGCCTACGGCACACAGGTAATGGGAGCCCTCGGATATCCTCATCACCAACTGATCAACAGACAGGGGACACCCCGGTAACAATTCAACTACTACCCTCATTCATTACGCCCTCGATCCCCAGATTGAGGGACTCCGCTTCGGCACCTCCCAGGGTATCAAAAGCAAGCCTCCGACTAGTCAACGCATGAGCCCTCAGAACAGGGAAAGCCTTCGGCACCAGCATTGTACTCCATTTCAGACCGGGGCTTCACGTTTTTTATTCATCATTGGGGGAATTGGGTGTACTCTTTTTCCCTCATTAGGATTTTTCCCACAGGGTTTTTCCTAATGAGGTTTTTAACGAGGCAACCCCATAAAATGAAACGAAAAGCGTCAGCCTTCGGCCCACAACAGCAACGCAACTACTCTACTCCTTTTCACCACTTTGCAAGTGCCTCAAGGAGTGGGGGACTGGAGGACCCCCTCGGGAAAAATCACAAAAATCACAAACATGACCCCTCAAGTCCCGACATGTGGGTAACTGAGCGACTGCCCTCGGTAGAATGAACAAACAGCAAACTACCTACAACTCTACAAGCTACAAACGAAACAACGGCAGAGGACAAACACAATTACTCCTTTTCCCTCAAGTACCTTTCGGCAAAAGGAGTGAGGGACTCCTGATGGAGTATATGGCCCGGGAACCCCCGGCCCACAGACTCCTACCACTCCAATAAAGGGCCAGCAGGCCCAGAAAGCATAACAGGCCCAAATCACAGCACCCAGAGTACCAAGCAGCCCACAATGCGCACCAGGGGTGCCTTCGGCCCCCTGGCCGAAGGCTCTAACCCTCACAGGAGGTCCAACACAGCAAAACAAAGTTACTGGGAAAAACGGCGAAAATCAGCAGCCCTCGGCACCAAAGGGGTCCCCGGTACTCAGAGCCCTCGGCTAGTCCTCTACAGCCGAGGGCACCTCTCCTGACATGATATCCGCGCCACATGCGTACAGATCACCGTACCCTGTACAACGTCCCATCCAACAACCGCATTAAATGCGGCCACATGCGGTTGCCAGCGCCAACCAGTTGAGATGACCTCTCGGCCAATAGACGCTTGACACGTGTCCCTGTCTGGCATTTATTGCTACTATAAATAGCACCCCATGTCCCCATTTGTAACCAAGTCACAAGTCATTATACACACGCTGCATACTTTCTAATATACTTTCTCTCTCTACTTATTTGCTCTGACTTCTCTCTTGTTATTCCCCGTAATAACCCCTCGGATAAGCTACCCCCCGGGTACACTATCCATCACCAGGTGCCGAGGGGTTTCATTTTTGGGGACAGATGGTGTTTTGTCGTAGGTGATAATATTGTCTACCCTCGGCACTTGGTGCCGAGAGTTCTTCCATGGTGGTGAGGCCTTGGGCCTGGGGGTGATATGAGGGCTTGGCCCATGTGATAATCTTGTTCCGTATTCTCGGTGTCTTCAAAATGCCTTCATTCTTCACAATTCTTAGGCCTTGGGCCGTAAAATAATACATTCACTAGTTATGAGGGCTTGGCCGCTCTGATGTTATTGATAAAATTTAACTAGGTGATGTACATTCCAGTGCCTAGGGACTTCAGTCCTGTTAGGGGGTTTTAGCTTGTAAGTTCCGGGTTTGATGATGGCTGCCACGATGTAGGGGCCCTCGAACTTTGGTGCCATCTTTCCACCCTCGGTTGGTTGGCTAGCTTCCCTTCTTCGGAGAACATAGTCCCCCACTTGGAATCCCCGGGAGCGAACCTTGGCGTCAATGTAACTTTTTACTTGCCTTCGGTAGTTTTCCGCGCGTATGAAGGCCTGCTCTTGGCGTTCTGAAATCAGGTGGAGGTCGAGCGCCATATTGGCGTCGTTGGCCTCTGGATCATACTGTGCGACCCTTCGGGTTGGAAGAGTTACCTCGGTGGGGGCCTTGGCTTCAAATCCGTAGCAAAGGGAGAAGGGTGTCTTGCCAGTTGCCCACCGAGGGGTGGTACGGTAGGCCCATAGGATGTTGTGGAGCTCTTCCACCCAAACACCCCCTTCGCCCTCCAGCTTCTTCTTTAGGCCCTCAAGCAGGGTCCTGTTGGCGTTCTCCACCTGACCGTTTCCCTGAGGGTAGGCAACGGATGAGAAGGTGTGCTTGATGCCCCATGCCTCTAGGAGGGCACAGAAAGGGGCTGCCTCAAACTGAGTCCCATTGTCGGAGATGATTTGCTGAGGGACGCCAAACCTGGTGAGGATGTTCTTGAGAACAAAGTGACGGCACCTGGCCTCAGTGATGCTGGCGAGGGGCTCAGCTTCCACCCATTTGGTGAAGTAATCGATGGCGACGATGATGTATCTATTGTTGGAGGTACCCCTCGGCAGAGGGCCCACAAGGTCTATGCCCCATCGAGCGAAGGGTATGGATGTGCTGATGGGGGCATAGTTGACCCCTGGCCTGCCGGGGGCTTTCTGGAAATGTTGGCATGCGGGACACCTCCGGGCAAGATCTGCACAATCCCGGGCAATCGTAGGCAAGAAGTAGCCCTGGATCACTAGCCTTCGGGACATGGAGAAGGGTCCCTGGTGAGATGAGCAAGTGCCACTGTGTACTTCCTCCATTGCTACTTCGGCTTCATCTTGATGAAGGCACCGAAGCAACGTCTCGTTGTAGGACCTTTTGTAAAGCCTCCCGTCCTCGATAGTGTAGCCGGGAGCCCTCATCTTTGTCAGCTTGGCGCGGGCCTCATCCTCGGGCAGTCGCCCTGTGGTGATGAAGGCAACAATGTCTGAGATCCAGTCATCCTGTCTTTGTTGTATGTTCATGACGGGGCTAGCATGTATGCTGGAGAGGCTGAGTTCTTCCATTTTGGCAATCTTCGAGATATGCTCAGGGGATTCTGCCGAGAGCTTTGATAAAATGTCGGCCTCAGAGTTTTGAGCCCTCGGTATTTGAGTAAGAGAGTGTGCCTCAAATACCTTAAGAAACTCCTTGGCCGCCTCCTTATATTGCTTCATTCTCCCTTCCTTGGCTTCGTACTCTCCGGAGATTTGGCCGACGACCGACTTGGAGTCGCACTTGACGTGGATTTGTCGGGCCTTCATGTTAGCTGCCAGCCGAAGGCCACAGAGGAGGGCTTCGTATTCGGCTTCATTGTTGGAGACTTTGAAGGAGAAACGGACTGCATAATAGGCCCGGAAGCCCTCGGGTGAGATGAGAACCACCCCTCCTCCGCATGCCTTGATGGCGGAGGAGCCGTCGGTGTAGAGGGTCCACCAGTCATCTGAAGGGGCCGAGGGCTCCTCATCCGTGGCTGCCCTTTCCGTGCACTCCGTCACGAAGTCCGCTAGGGCTTGGCCCTTGATGGCGGGCCTAGGACGGATGTCGATGTTGTATTGGCTCAAGAAGACAGCCCATTTTACCATTCGGGAGGAGCTAGTGGGGCTCCTCATCAAGGCGCCGAGGGGTTGGTGAGTGAGGACCTGAACCGGGTGAGCCTGGAAGTAATGGCCCAACTTCTTGATGGTCCAAACGATAGCCAACACCGTCTTTTCCACGGGGGAGTACCGGAGTTCTGCCTCCCTGAGGGTCTTGCTAACATAGAAGATGGCATGCTGGATGCCATCCTCTTCCCGGATGAGTACTGAGCTGATGGCAGTCGGGCTAACACCCAAGTAGAGGTACAGGATCTCCCCTACCTTGGGTTTAGAGAGCACTGGGGGTGAAGATAAGTATCGTTTCAGCTCCTCGAATGCCCCCTGACATTCTGAAGTTCACTGGAAACCGGCGGTTTTCCTCATGATCTGGAAGAAGGGTAAGGACTTCTCCGCCGATTTTGATAAGAAGTGGTTGAGGGCTGCCAGGCGGCCCGTCAACCGTTGGACCTCCTTCACGCTGCGTGGGGGTTCCATGTTGATGATGGCTTGGATTTTCTCGGGGTTGGCCTCAATACCCCTTCGGCACACCATGTAGCCCAAGAATTTGCCCCGCTGGACGCCGAAGGTGCACTTCTTTGGGTTCAGCCGAAGGCTAAACTTCTGCGTGATGGCAAAGATCTCCCTCAGGTCGTCAGCATGGCTTGCTGACTGCTTGCTTTTGACGATCATATCGTCAACATATGCCTCCATGGTGCACCCTAGGACAGCTTGAAATACCCTGGCCACCATCCGAGTGTAGGTGGCGCCTGAGTTCTTTAGGCCGAAGGCCATGACAAGGTAGCAGAAGATGCCCTCGGGAGTCATGAAGGCTGTTTTTTCAGCGTCTTCCTCATGCATGTATATTTGATGATATCCACGGAATGCGTCGAGGAATGACATGATTTCACACCCCGCGGTTTCATCTACAAGTTGATCCATATCTGGCAAAGGAAAGGGGTCCATGGGACACGCCTTGTTGAGATCCGTGTAGTCCACGCACATGCGGAATGAGGGTGGTTTCTGTGCGAGGACCACGTTTTCCATCCAAGAGGGGTATTTTACCTCTTTGATGTGCCTGATAGAGAGGAGCATGACGACCTCCTTCTTCACAAATTATCTCCTCTCGGCCGAGAGGGGTCTCCTCCGTTGCTGTACTGGTTTGGCCGAAGGGTCCACCGAGAGGCGGTGGGTGATGACCCTTCGGCTGATCCCCGGCATGTCCTCCGGCCCCCATGAAAAAACAATGGAGTAGGCGCGGAGGGCGCTGATGATGCCGGTCTTCAAATCTTCGGGGAGCTTGGATCCAGTCTTCACGACTCTCTCCGGCTTAGCCGGATCGAGCGCGAAGTCTTCTACCTCCTCGGCTGGTTCAGCCCTCGGCCTCCTTTCTTCCGCTTCCACACTTCCGGTGATAGTGTCAACGCGGAACTCCGTCTTGCTAACCTTCTTTGTAACTTGAAGGTAGCAAGTGCGGGCAAGCTTTTGGTTCCCCCTTGAGTAACCGATTCCCCCTTCGGCTGGGAACTTGAGGCAGATGTGCCTCATGGAGATGACGGCTTCGACGTCCTTGAGGGCTGGTCGGCCGAAGATGATGTTGTGGGCGCAGTCGATGTTGACGAAGACGAAATCCACTTTGAGCTTGGCTCTATGGAGGCCGTCGCCGAAGATTACCGGGAGGGTTATGACCCCCTCGGAATCAATGGTGTCGCCGGTGAAGCCAGCAAGAGGGGTCTTGATGGGCCGAAGGGACCCCCTCTCCAGATGCAGCTCTCTGAAGGTGCTGAGGTAAATTACATTGACAGAGCTGCCCGTGTCAATGTAAGTTCTGTGAATAATGGTGTCGTTGATCTCTGTGCGGATGACGAGGGCATCCCTGTGGGGTCGGATACTGGGGGGAGATCAGCGTTAGTGAAGACAATGGGTTCCTCCCTCAACCACTTTACTGGGGGCATATGAGTGACTTCCCCCACGTAAAGTGATTGAGCCCACTTCTTTCGTTGACTTGTGGAGTCACCCCCGGTATTTCCCCCCGTAATCATGAGGATGTGGCGTTTCTTTTCTTGGTATCGGGGGTACTCCTCCTCCTCTTCCTCCAGATTTCCAATCTCCCTCTTCTTGCCGAGGGGGATGGTGTTGGGGTTGACCCATGCATTCGCTCTCGCAGTTTGCCCTCGGGGTGGCCCCTGCTGTGGGGGGCCCTGTTGCTGAGGGCCCCGGACAAACTGGGACAGATGGCTAGCTTGTATCAATCTCTCGATGACCGTCTTCAGCTGATGGCAATCATCTGTCATGTGCCCCTGGTGTCGGTGGAAATGACAGTAGGGGTAGTTTGGATTGATGGTAAATACTTCCGAGGGCGCACGTGAATCTCGCTCCACGAGGCCCCTCTCCTCGGCAAAATCCAGAATGACGCTAACAGGGTGCATCAAAGGTGTCCGAGGGTGCTCCAGGAGGACAGGTTGTGCCCAAGCCCTCGGGTTCCCCTTGTAGCCTCCCCCGTGCTTGGCTAGGCCATGCCGGGGGCGATCACCGGAGGGGGCAAAATCCCTGGGATGATTGCGGGGAGCCCCCGGCCCCCGGTTACCTTTGTCTTCTGGCCGAGGGCGTTGCTGATCTGGGACATGGTGGCATTTCTCCACCTCCTCGGCCTCGGCGTACCGGTCCCCCCGCTGTAGGGACCTTATATAATCGCGGGGGGGTTCGATGATGAGGCTCCTTGAGAAGTTCCCGGGGCGGAGGACTGTTTGTAGGAGGGCCAGGAGGGTCCCGTCGTAAGCGCCATCAACTTTATCGGCCTCCGTCCTCCAGCGCTCCAGAAAGTCCCGAAGGGTCTCCTCCTTCTTCTGCCTCACCGTCAGCAAGTGGGAGAAGTGTTTCCTTGTGCGGCGCCTCCCTGCAAATTGCGTCAAGAATCGCTAGGCGAGTTCTTGCCATGAGTCAATGCAGCCCTCGGGCAATCGATTGAACCATTCGTAAGCTGGCCCCTCCAGGGTGGAGAGGAACCAACGGCACAAATATTCATCCGATGACCCCACCATCATCATGATGTTTTGATACCTGCTGTAGTGCTCTTGGGGGTCAGTCTTTCCGTCATAGGGCTTGATGAGCTGCCCTCGGTATTTTTCCGGGATCCGGGCCGCCAATACCCTTGGGGTAAATGGTGTCCGGGTCCGAAGCTGTATGGTGGGTTCCCCGGAGCCCTCGGCTATCTTCTTCTGCATTTCTTCCATCTTGGCCATCATTGCCTCATACTTGAGGTTTGTATGAGGTGCAGAAGTGGTGGCGTGGGCTTTGGTGGCCTCCATCTCGTCAAGCCGGTGCTGGAGGGCCGCAATGATTTCGTCCCGGGGGTCCTTCGGGAGGGCCTCCGCCCCCTGCGAATGGACCCGGGCCGAGTGGGCCTGGTTGATTTGATGGCGTGCGTCGTTGGCATGGAGAGGTGCCTTGCCCTTGTCCTAAGGGGTACGCCTTTCATTGGCCCTGGAGACGGACCCGCCACTTTCCTGAGGCCTTTGGAACGCCTTTCCCCTGAGGCGGTCTTGGACCCCTCGGCGGTCTTGCGCCCCTCTGAGTCTCTCGAGGGCGGAGGTCCGGAGCTGTTCCTTGTTCACATTGTGGCGGTCCCGGGACTGGACTTCCTGGGAGGCCGTATCTTGGGCCACGACCCCCTCGGAGTTCCCCATCCGGAGGACCAGGTTACCGAGGGGTCCTGGATGAGGGGGAGGCATAATATTCTCCCCCACCTGAGGTTGGAGGGGAACCAAAGTGCCGAAGGCACCCGGGTACTTAGTGAGCGTCTGGATGAAGGCGGAGAGCGCCGATTGAACGTCGATGGTAATGACCGGAGGGCTAATTTGATTTTCGCTCCGGTCCCTTTTCTTGGCCTCGATGCCGAGGCGGGCATCGGGGGCGTTTTGTTGAATCTGCGGACGTAGATCGACAGTCGTCTGGTCCAACCCGGCGATGACGCCGCCCCCGGGAGCCCTGTTGGAGGCTTCGGGGACGTCGACCTCGCCGAGGGCCAGGTTCCTGTCCTCTACATTCTTGGAGTTGACACGAGTTGTTCTCACCATTTTAGATGGGTGTTTTTGTGTTTGGTCGAGGGGGAGGGTTTCTTACATGATTGTTCGACCTCTCAACGAGAGCACCAAATGATGGATAGTGTACCCGGGGGGTAGCTTATCCGAGGGATTATTACGGGGAATAACAAGAGAGAAGTCAGAGCAAATAAGTAGAGAGAGAAAGTATATTAGAAAGTATGCAGCGTGTGTATTATGACTTGTGACTTGGTTACAAATGGGGAAATGGGGTGCTATTTATAGTAGCAATAAATGCCAAACAGGGACACGTGTCAAGCGTCTATTGGCCGAGAGGTCATCTCAACTGGTTGGCGCTGGCAACCGCATGTGGCCGCATTTAATGCGGTTGTTGGATGGGACGTTGTACAGGGTACGGTGATCTGTACGCATGTGGCGCGGATATCATGTCGGGAGAGGTGCCCTCGGCTGTAGAGGACTAGCCGAGGGCTCTGAGTACCGGGGACCCCTTTGGTGCCGAGGGCTCCAGGTGCTGAGGGCTACTGATTTTCGTCGTTTTTCCCAGTAACTTTGTTTTGCTATGTTGGCCCTCATGTGAGAGTTAGAGCCTTCGGCCAGGGGGGCGAAGGCACCCCTGGTGCGCATTGTGGGCTGCTTGGTAATCTGGGCGCTGTGATTTGGGCCTGTTGTGCTTTCTGGGCCTGCTGGCCCTTTATTGGAGTGGTAGGAGTCTGTGGGCCGGGGGTTCCCGGGCCATATACTCCATCATACGGTATACCAGATTCGGTTCATCTTCTCGATTTCTTTCTATCTGCTTCTTTATACCTGTTATGATTTTTGTAGTTAAGATCTGGGTTTAACACCCTATGACCCAGAAGTTAGCAAATCGTCTGGGGCCGATGCCGGCAGAAGCCCCGGTGATGAAAAAGAAGAAGATGAGTGGTGGCTATGTCCCTTGGGGAACCCAGGGTCCTCCATCCGGCGATCCGCGGGAGTTTACCGGACTTATCCCCTTGGCATTCACGGTGAGCCAAATCTTTGAGGCCATCAAGGATAAAGGGATGCTCGAAGTGCCGCCTGTGGCTAGAGGCCCAATGGGAAAGAACCTCTACGTCTACTGTGAATACCACCGCAAGGAAGGGCAGAATACAGATCACTGCATCAGCCTGAGGATTGCCATTAACACACTTATTCGGAGGGGCTACCTCGGAGAGTTTACAAAGGGACTGACCCCTCAGAACCGGAAACAGCCGAGCTAGGAACCATTCACGTGACGCAGGGACGATCAGCGGGAGGCAGAGTTCCAAGACGTCGATTATAGCCATGCAGATAAACGCCCGTGGGGATCTCTCGGGCCGCACGGCCACAAGAAGAAATTGGAGATCAAGTGATCTTCGGGGTGCAAGGTATACGCCCGTCAGATGTTCTTCCTCCACAACATGGACAGACATGTTGTGGGCATTTGGAATGTAGAGCACGTGAAGAAATCCTATCAGTGACACCATTTTGCTAAATTCCTTTCTCACAAAAAAAAAGAAAATGGGGGAAGAGGGAGACATAACTCCCAAGGTCAGGGAATCCCAAAGAGGATAAACCTGATTCCATCAAAGAACACTAATCAGTGCGGTACGGCCTCAGGGCTTAAGCTGCCAGTGCGGTGGGAAGGTGGACGAACGTACGACCAGAGAATCCCAAAAAGGATAAACATGTTCTCCATCAAAGAACACTAACCAGTGCGGTACGGCCTCAGGGCTTAAGCTGCTGGTACAGTGGGAAGGTGGACGAACGTACCAAGGAGGATAAACCGTTCTCCATCTAATAACACTAACCAGTGCGGTACGGCCTCAGGGATTAAGCTGCCAGTGCAGTGGGAAGGTATACGAACGTCCCAAGGAGGATAAACCGTTCTCCATCTAAGAACACTAACCTGTGCGGTACGGCCTCTGACCTTAAGCTACCGGTGCAGTGGGTGTCATGCCCCGGACCTACCCGGACACGTCAACAACCCGCCGTACAATACGAATAGTCAACTGCAGTTAAACACATCCATATTAACAAGGCGTCTCGAATATCATTCACACATAAGTCATCCATAAACATACATAATAAGTAATTCAATACGCAGCGGAAACATAGTTTAAAACAAATGCCACACGGGGCAAGCATGAACACGCAGGCTCTATAGGAAAATATCCATGAGCAAGTTTATTATTGTTCAAAATAGAATGGAGGAAGCACGAACCAAGTCTTCTCTTCGGAGCAATCAATCGAGCAACGAGCACAGGAAGCAAGCTCTAGCCTCAACGAGCACAGGAAGCAAGCTCTAGCCTCAACCCGAAAGGGGGTCAGTACTCTATAGGGCATAGACCTTGTGGGCCCTCTGCCGAGGGGTTTCTCCAACAACAGGTACATCATCGTTGCCATTGACTACTTCACGAAGTGGGTGGAGGCTGAGCCCCTCGCCAGCATTACTGAGGCTAGGTGCCGCCACTTTGTCCTAAAGAACATTCTCACAAGGTTTGGTGTCCCCCAACAAATCATCTCCCACAATGGGACCCAATTTGAGGCAGCCCCCTTCTGTGCCCTCCTAGAGGCATGGGTCAAGTGGAGAATGCCAACCGGACATTACTTGAGGGCCTAAAAAAGAAGCTGGAGGTCGAAGGGGAGGCTGGGTAGAAGAACTCCACAATATCCTATGGGCTTACCGCACCACCCCTCGGCGGGCAACAGGTGAAACACCTTTCTCCATGTGCTATGGATTTGAAGCTAAAGCTCCCACTGAAGTGACCCTTCCTACCCGAAGGGTGGCCCAATAGGATCCCGAAGTCAATGACGCCAACATGGCCCTCGACCTTCACCTCATCTCAGAACGCCGAGAGCAAGCCTTCATACGAGCGGAAAACTACCGAAGGCAAATCAAAAGCTACATCGACGCCAAAGTCAACTCTCGAGAATTCCAAGTGGGGGATTATGTCCAATGACGAAGGGAAGCAAACCAGCCAACCGAGGGCGGTAAAATGGCACCCAAATTTGAGGGCTCATACATCGTTGCAGCCATCATCAAACCGGGAACTTACAAGCTCAAACGCCCCAACGGAACCGAGGTCCCCCGACATTGGAATGTACACCATCTAGTTAGATTTTATCAGTAATATTAGAGCGGCCAAGCCCTCGTAACTAATGAATGTATTATTCTACGGCCCAAGGCCTTCAAATTTGAAGACATATTGAAGACACCAAGAACGAGAAACAAGACACATATGAGCGGCCAATCCCTCATGCAGACTCATGGCCCAAGGCCTTATTGCAAGACCCCTCGACACCAAGTGCCGAGGGTTGACACCCCAATCACCTACGACAAATAAGGGAAACACCAAGTGCCGAGGGTACGTACTCCTATCAACTCCAGACAACGAAAAACACCAAGTGTTTCCTTTTGAAGACCCCTCGGTACCAAGTACCGGGGGCTGAAGCAAACACCGAGTGTTGTTTCTGAAGTCGTACCCCTCGAGGACGCATTCATACCGAAGGCGCCACCTATCGGTGCCGGCAGCATGTAGTGCCCCCGGCCATTTGCAACCAGTGTGCAAATGAAAACCCTTCCTTAAAACGCTTTCCGCACCATTACCCTAAGGGTATGGCAGGCAACTAATATGCCCAGGATTCGACTTTCAAAAACGAAACGCTTTGCGCGCCACTACCCCAAGGGTATGGCAGACAACTAATATGCCCAGGATTCGACTTCAAAAACGAAACGCTTCCCGCACCATTACCCCAAGGGTATGGCAGGCCACGAACTATGTCTCGTGCCCAGGGAACGACTTTCAAAACTGAGGCGCTTTCCGTGCCATCCCCCAAGGGGAGGCAGGCTACAGACTATGTCTCATGCCCAGGAAACGACCCTCGATCCCCTCGGAACTTGGAAGGTTAACCTGAGGGGGGAGCTAATGGTGTATGTTGTTGCCTCCCATAGGCCAAGCCTTACCAAGAAACCAAGTTTCTTGAAGCCTTCCCTTCATTACAAAAAAATGGGGTGAAGGGGAGTAGACTCAACGAGAAACCAATGAGTACACAACTTCAACAAATCACAACAGGAAGCCCTTCGGCATCACGAGACAATACAGATCATACCGAGGGCTCCCCATCAGAACACCCCCGGTACCAGGGAGTTACTAATTCCAGAAGGCTAAAGTTATCAAAATCAGGCCAAGTCCACAGTCGGCTGCCTCCAGCATCATCCAATAACGAAGGCTCCTCCTATGGATAGGTGAAAATTTGCTAAGACCAAACCGATTGGCCCTCGGTCAACTATCAGTACAACAAAGGCTCAGTGCAACAGCCTGAAGAGTCCATTCATGGACTACACTGGGGATATTTTTTCTAGGCCCCAAATATTAGGCCCTCGATCAAATCATCATACAGCCAGAAGGTTCGGCATCCCGGAACAGATCATTACGGACAACGGTCGACAGTTCGTCGGCAAGGGATTCGAGGCATATCTGGCCAAGTGGGGCATCCGGCATTCCAAGGCCTCAGTCGCGTACCCACAGACAAACGGCCAGGTGGAAAATATGAACCGGACCATCATGGATGACATAAAGAAAAAATTGGAAGATTACTCCTCAACCTGGCCGGAGCAGCTGAATTATGTCCTATGGACGAACAGAACAACTCCAAGAACGGTGAGCGGGGAAACACCGTTCACACTAGCATACGGGTTTCAGGCCAAGGTCCCCACCGAAGTGCTTGTGCCCACGCACCGGACTCTGCACTTTGACCCAGGACAGAACCAGGAAAATCTAAGGGCAGAATTGCACTTTATCGAGGAGAGAAGGGACCTAGCCGCACGGCGCATGGAGGAATATCATCGGGCAACCGAGAGGTATTTCAACAAGGCGGTGAAAATCAGAGAAATCAGGGTCGGAGACCTGGTGCTACGGAAGCGGGAGAAGAGCAAGCCGCTTGAAGGAGGCAAGATGGCCAAAACCTGGGAAGGGTCGTACAGGGTATACAAGAAGAGATTGGCGGCAGGGACGTTCCTCGTACAAACTATGGAAGGACGTTCCACTGGCATATGGAATGTGGAGTACCTGAAGAGATTCTACCGGTAGGACCCCCCCCCCCCCCAAAAAAAAGGGGGGGGGAGAAGAGACAAGTAGGAAGTATTCCGTTCATACAATGTAACAGCAAGAATTAATGAAAACAAAGAGGCTTGGACATTAGCCCAAAAAGTCCCGAGGTTTTTCCCTTTCCGGTTTTCCACGATAAAATCACGGTGTACATCGTCATCACAAAAACACTACGAGCCTCCTGGGGGAAATCAACATCCCCCGCCGGGCGATACTAATCACCCTAACGGTGTAACCACCATACCAAAGACCTCTCCAAAAAAATAGAGAGAAGCACCAGGGAATCCCCAAAGGGGATAAACCTGTTCCGCATCACAATCGCGGCCGAGCCCAGCTCAGGATCCCAAGGACCGGGCCAAATGGGCAGGTAAGACGAACGGATGATGGGACGAAGACCGGGGAATCTCCAAAGGAGATAAACCCGCTCCGCGTCACAATCGTGGCCGAGCCCAGCTCAAGATCCCAAGGACCGGGCCAAATTGGCAGGTAAGATGAACGGACGACGGAGCAAAGCCAAAGACCTCTCCAAAAAAAGAGAGAGGCACCGGGGAATCCCCAAAGGGGATAAACCCGTTCCGCATCACAATCGCGGCCGAGCCTAGCTCAGGATCCACAGGACCGGGCCAAATGGGCAGGTAAGACGAACGGATGATGGGACGAAGACCGAGGAATCCCCAAAGGAGATAAACCCGCTCCACGTCACAATCACGGCCGAGCGCAGCTCAGGATCCACAGGTCCGGGCCAAATGGGCAGGTAAGACGAACGGACGACGGAGCAAAGCCAAAGACCTATCCAAAAAAAAGAGGTACCGAGGAATCCTCAAAGGGGATAAACCCGTTACGCATCACAATCGCGGCCGAGCCCAGCTCAGGATCCCAAGGACCGGGCCAAATGGGCAGGTAAGACGAACGGATGACGGGACGAAGACCGGGGAATCCCCAAAGGAGATAAACCCGCTCCGCGTCACAATCGCGGCCGAGCCCAGCTCAGGATCCCAAGGACCGGGCCAAATGGGCAGGTAAGACGAACGGACGACGGAGCAAAGCCAAAGACCTCTCCAAAAAAAAATATAGAGAGGGCACTGGGGAATCCCCATAGGGAAAGAATAAGATGAAAGACAAACGGACGACAAGTTTAAAGACGATCGCGGCAAGCAGGTAATACACTTTATTCATCGGCTCTACCGGCCGGAAGGTACAACATACACGAGTTCGGAGTGAAATCAAGAGTACAAAATAACCGAAACTGTCACGCCTCGGGGAGCTATCCTTGAATATAGATGTGCCTGTAAGAGCTTTCTATGAACCCAGAGGCGTGAGGGGTGAAGTAAGCCATCTTAAAAACATTAGTCGCTTCGGGAAGAACGGCCTGCTAGCCAGGAGGTGCGACTGGCAAGCAGAATTTGACAAACTCACTCAGTCAGGGGGGACCATCCTTCGCCTGGCACTTGCCCTTCAAAGCCTCCCCATAGGCCTCAACAAACGAAGCATTGAAACCAGCGGCTTCAGGATCAAATGGGGCGGGGAGATAACGTTGGAGAGCCGGGAAGTTTCCGGCCAACAGGCCGATCATCCCTTTAGCAAAGGCATCATTGGCAAGCTCTGCAAGGAACTCCTGGCCAGCGGAGGTCCCCGATACCAGCTCAATGCCTTCCTTCAGCGCGTCAGAGCTCTTAGCCAGGAACTCCCCGAAGCTCTGGGCAAGATGCTCCTTCACGCGGACATTCACGACATCGACATAGGCACGGGACTTCTGGAACTCAATGGAGCTGGCCTCCTTGATCTTGGAAACATCAGTCTCAAAAACAGGAACAGCCCCATCCGTACCAACCTGGCGAAGCTGCATGTCGGACTTCTCCACGGCGGCCATTTTGGCACGAAGCAGCTGCAGCCCCTCGGCTTATTTCCTCACCGTCTCCTGAAGAGACGTGCTTCCCTTAGCGAGCCCAAGGGCAGCATTCAAATCCTGCTGCATCTTGTGTAGACGCTCTTTGTAACACCCCGACCCCGTAGGCCCCGAGGTAGTTACTCCAGACCTCTAGTACTGTCCTCACAAACCGCGACTAGCCTTTTCTGCGCACTTTGTCCTCACTCGTGCGCGCCCTGAGAAACTTCCCAGGGGGTCACCCATCCCAAGACTACTCCCGTGCAAGCACGCTTAGCTTTGAAGTTCTTGGGTGATGAGCTCCCTTAAAAGGAGATGCATCTTGTTGGTATGAGTAGTACTATAAATCCTCTTAAATTAATCTCGGGTATTACAATCACCCCCACTTAGGAACGCAACGTCCTCATTGCGCCCATAAAACAATCTCAATCATATCCCAGAATCTTTTCCCCTGTTAAGTGCCCGCCCGATATCCAACGGACCATCACACTGTCGCAGGGTTGCTCAGATACCACCTGTAACACCCCGGCCACGTAGGCCCCGAGGTAGTTACTCCAGACCTCTAATATTGTCCTCACAAACCGCGACTAGCCTTTTCTGCGCACTTTGTCCTCACTCGTGCGCGCCCCGAGAAACTTCCCAGGGGTCACCCATCCCAAGACTACTCCCGTGCAAGCACGCTTAACTTTGAAGTTCTTGGGTGATGAGCTCCCTTAAAAGGAGATGCATCTTGTTGGTATGAGTAGTACTATAAATCCTCTTAAATTAATCTCGGGTATTACAATATGCGGTATTCGAAGGTCAGACCAAATTAGATTCGACAGATTAACAAACTGAATTGTAAATCATTGATCAAAACAATCAGGAATCCGTACTACTCATACAAACAGAGGTGCATCTCCTTTTAAGGGAGCTAATCACCCAAGAACTCCAAAGTTAAGCGTGCTTGTACAGGAGTAGTCTTGGGATGGGTGACCCCCTTGGAAGTTTCTCAGGGCGTGCACGAGTGAGGACAAAGTGCGCGGTAAAGGCTCGTGGTGGTTTGTGAGGACAGTACTAGAGGTCTGGAAGGTGGGTGTGTTGGAGTAACTTCCTTGGGTCCGGTGGGGCCGGGGTGTTACAGGTGGTATCAGAGCAACCCTGCGACAGTGTGTTGACCCGTTGGATATCGGGCGGGCACTTAGCGGGGCATGATTCTGGGGTTTGATTGAGATTGTTAAGGGCGCAACGAGGACGTTGCGATCCTAAGTGGGGGTAATTGTAATACCCAAGATTAATTTAAGAGGATTAATAGTACTACTCATACCAACAGAGGTGCATCTCCTTTTAAGGGAGCTCATCACCCAAGAACTCCAAAGTTAAGCGTGCTTGTACAGGAGTAGTCTTGGGATGGGTGACCCCCTGGGAAGTTTCTCAGGGCGCGCATGAGGGAAGACAAAGTGCACGGTAAAGGCTCGTGGTGGTTTGTGAGGACAGTACTAGAGGTCTGGAAGGTGTGTTGGAGTAACTTCCTTGGGTCCGGTGGGGCCGGGGTGTTACACTCTTTGGCCTTCTTCACCAAATCATCGGCTTCACAACGCACCTGGGCGGAAGCACGCTCCTGAGCTTCGTAGGCAAACCGCGCCTTGCAGAAATAAATGGCGGCCTTGTTGAGTGTGCTAAGGCCACACTCATGAAGATCCACCGCGCTGTCACGAGCAGCAAAATCACGAGGGAGTTTTAACCCCAAAGAGCACCAAATGGAAGAGGTCATCTGCCCAAACAACCTTTTCGAATCCGCACGGGGGCCCAACCCGGAGAACTCAATGATATCAGAAAACGAATCCTCTGAACCGGACGGAGGAGGATCGCTTGAACCTTTGCCCAACGAAGTGACAGGGGGCGGCTTAGGAGGAGAGGCGGCCTCAGTATCTGACCCATCAAGGACCACAACGGCCTTGGAGGATCCTTCCCCATGGTGGGACTTTTTGGGGGACCGTTCATCCCCAGCAGGTTCGATTTTGGGCCTTTTTTGGCCCTGGTCCTCACCAACGATCTGCTTTCCCTTGCTAGCATCAACCCGGCCGGAGGAGGGAGTAGCACGGGGGTGGGGGACCATGGCAGAAGGCCTGGGATAAAGCCCTGGCCACAGCGAGAAAAATAGTCAGAACAATGTTTGGGAGTCACAAAAAAGAGAGTCCAAAACCCGGGCCACAGCGAGGACGTACCTATGCCGGCCTTGCCCAAGTTGGTGTCATTCACCAGCAAACGCAAGTTCTGGACCCCCTCACCGGCGATACGAGCAGCCTGCTTCAGCTCGGCCGAATGGAGAACCGGAGGCTCGAACTTAGCCAGGAAAGCATTCCACCGATCGGAGAAGGGGGGAGGGGAATCAACCCCGAAAAGGAAGAATCGCTCCTCCCAGCTGTTCGGATTGGAGGGGTTGTTGAAAAAGCGAACCCTCCACGAACGGGCCACTACGCTGAGATAACCCGTCTGGCCGTACGGGGAAAGCCGGAAGAAATGCAGAAACAACTTCACGGATGGCTCGACCCCCCACATTGTGGCACCAGATTGTGAAACCGGCGAGAATCCGATGGGAATTCGGAACGAGTTGAGCCGGGGCGATACCAAGTCCCCTGAAAAGAGAGATATGGAAAGGCAACAGCGGGAAAAGAAAACCCGCTGCCACAGAGTCCAGATGGACGACCACGTGGCCAGGTAGATGCCACATAGGATGGCGGAGGAACCGTGCGTCCCAAACCCGTGGAGGGGGAAGCAACTGGGGAATCAGGTTTTTCTCGCTAAGAAGCAGACGTTGGTGCTGACGCCGAACAAGATGGAAGTTAAGGGAGAAACGAGGAGGCTCGGGGGGCATCCCACGCTTATAGACCGAAAGGTCATCCCCTGAGTTACAGCCGTCATCGGATAAGTTTCCGGAACGGCCAAGAGCAGACGGCCTAGGGACAATGGAAGACATAGCAAGTACGGAGGAGAAAATTCGGGACTTACAAGGAATCTAGAGAGAGAAGATAATCTGGCAGAGTAACAAAGTAATTCCCCGTTTTGGCAATAGGATACATATAGGCGAAAACCACCCCGGCTCCCGAATTGAGGGAAGACACGTGGCGGACCATGTTTGGTGCATCCTACGGCTGAGGGACGCTTCGAGATCCACGTTGCCGGTGGCACGTGCCGAAATCACCCCAACAGCAAGACGCAAAAAAAGGAGGGGGTGGGGGGAGAAGAGAGAGTTTAGAAGAGGAAAAGAGCCCACGAGAAAAAGAAGCAGGGGTCATTCCTCGTCAGAAGAAGAGGAAAGAGCCCATGAGCAAAAGGAGCAGGGGCCGTTCCTCATCAGAAGAAGAGGAAAAGAGCCCATGAGAAAAAGGAGCAGGGGCCGTTCCTCGTCAGAAGAAGAGGAAAGAGCCCATGAGCAAAAGGAGCAGGGACCGTTCCTCGCCAGAAGAAGAGGAAAAGAGCCCATGAGCAAAAGGAGCAGGAGTCGTTCCTCGTCAGAAGAAGAGGAAAGAGCCCATGAGCAAAAGGAGCAGGGGCCGTTCCTCGTCAGAAGAAGAGGAAAAGAGCCCATGAGCAAAAGGAGCAGGGGCCGTTCCTCATCAGAAGAAGAGGAAAGAGCCCATGAGCAAAAGGAGCAGGGGCCGTTCCTCGTCAGAAGAAGAGGAAAAGAGCCCATGAGCAAAAGGAGCAGGGGCCGTTCCTCGTCGGAAGAAGAGGAAAGAGCCCATGAGCAAAAGGAGCAGGGACCGTTCCTCGCCAGAAGAAGAGAAAAAGAGCCCATGAGCAAAAGAAGCAGGGGTCGTTCCTCGTCAGAAGAAGAGGAAAAGAGCCCATGAGAATAAGGAGCAGGGGCCGTTCCTCGTCAGAAGAAGAGGAAAGAGCCCATGAGCAAAAGGAGCAGGAGCCGTCCCTCGTAAAAAAGGGGGGGGGGGGAGGAGGAAATTATGAATGAGTAAACAGAACGCAGAACATAAAGTGAAAAAGGAAGCTTTATTCTTCGGCTCTACCGGCCGGAATATACAACTGAGCAAAAGGGGGGAACTAACAAAATCATGCAAGGAAGCCATGAGGAGGGGAGTGTGGGGAGGCCGTCGGTTCTTCCGATGCAACAAAGGGAAGCTCGGGAATGGGGGGATCAGGGATTTCACCCCTCTGAACGGCCGCTGCGCGCTGCTCATCTCGGCCGAGTTTTCCCATGACTCGCCAAAGCTCGGCCCCATCAGTATAATCTTCCACGTTGAAAGGGGGACAGCCGGCCAGAGGGAGCACACTCCTAAGGGCCTTGACACCTTCGAAGTACCTTTTGGAAAAGGCATCGTCGGCAAGCTCTGCAAGCCACTCACCACCAAGTGCGGTCTTCTCCAAAAGCCGCACCCCATGAACCATGCGCTCCTTATCCGACACCGACTGCAGTTCGGCCTCAAAAACCTCCCCAACAGCTCCCCGACAATACTCATAAGCGGCCTGAAGGAACTGGGTAGTTTTCCAGAACTCCTTCCCATTGATGGCCAAGGTAAGAACATCATTGGAAGGATCTCCGCCTTCAGAACGGGGGGCAGGATCTACGGCAGGAACAAAAGAAATCCCATGCTTCTCAGCAAGGGCCACCTTGGCAAGCAGGCCTTGTTTTTCATGCTCCCCCTGAGCCTGAACGGCAGGAGCTCCTATTGAGCCTGGGCCAGGGCAGCCTGCGCCTTCTTCACCTCCGCCTGAGCAGCCTCCCGCAGCAGCACGTCCTCCTCCTCTCTTTTGGAAGCCGCGTCGGCTTTCCTCTTGAGCTCGGCGAGATCTTTCTCCCGAGCGGCCCTGGCCTGCAACAAACTCAGCCCAGCCTGCAAGGAAGGAAAGTGGGTTAGATGGGAACGAGGAACGATGGTTTCAAAAAATAACAGGGGGAAATGTGGGGAACGTACCTCATGGCTCAGAAGCAGAGCATTATCAACAGAGTCGCCTGAAGAACGACCTGACAACTCCAGCCTGGCCTGAAGGGCCATGTCCTTCCAGACTTCAGAGATCGGACGAACGGCGGGGGGCACCACGACGTTCGTTGACTTAGGAACAGAGGACTCAAGGCGCGGCCTCTTCATCTTCTTCCCCGGCCTTTAAAGAATCCATATGCACCATCACCATGCCCGCGCGTCTCATGAGGAGATTATCTGCGCCTCGGAGGCTATAGTAAGCAGACGGGGGGAGAATAATTTGTAGTTCCCTCAGGGCCCTCTTGGAGAAGACCTATTCGATCATGGCTACATTGGGAACAAGCACTATGTGCCTATGCTGGTCCATAGGGACGCCAAGCTTGTAGATCCGGAGGTCGTCCCCTTCTTCGGCCTCCTCACCCGAGTCATGATTGGCTGGATGCCCCACCGCCGCGGCAGGTTGTGTCATCATCGCAACGGCGTTCTCAGGGTCAACGGCCATATCAACATGTTCTCTTGCGACCGGGATGGCAGCGTCAGCCACTGCATCAGGGACTGTCATCGAAGAAGCGCTGGAACGGCCAGAACCGCCCGCTTTTGCCGAGGAGCGGGACCTGAGTTCTGATGCCGAAGATGAACCGGCTGAAGAGCCGGTAGAAGAACCAGAGCCAGTTTCCGAAGAAGAAGAAATCACCATGGAGCAGGCCATGGGGAGGTTTACGAAAAGAAAGGAAGAGGTCGGGATTAGGGAATTACCTTGCTAAAAGCTTGGGGAAGAAATGAACACCGGAACTCGAAATAATCGCTGAACGGCGCTGGGAAGGCAAGAGGAGACTGTAACACCCCGGGGCCCCACACGGACCCGAGGTAGTTACTCTAGACCTCTAGTACTGTCCCCACAAACCACCACGAGCCTTTACCGCGCACTTTGTCCTCACTCATGCGCGCCCTGAGAAACTTCCCAGGGGGTCACCCATCCCAAGACTACTCCCGTGCAAGCACGCTTAACTTTGAAGTTCTTGGGTGATGAGCTCCCTTAAAAGGAGATGCACCTCTGTTGGTATGAGTAGTACTATTAATCCTCTTAAATTAATCTCGGGTATTACAGAGACAACAGATGAAAAGCCCTAACCCTTCTCAGATTCCCGGTATTTATAAGGGGAGGCTCCGGATCAGCGACCAACCCACGGGCGACACGTGGCAAGGAGCGTATACAGGGGCGCGTGTCGTGTAAAGACGGGTTGATACGAAATGATTACTTTTGCATGGGAAGTTGAACCGGCTAGATAGCTGGCACCTAGAGCCCCGCGAACAACGGCGGGAAGCAACCGTCACCTAGAGGAAAAGGGAGTAACAGCCCCGCGAACAACGGCGGGAAGCAACCGTCACCTATGTCCCGCGCACGCTCGGAACATCAGAAGTGGGGGACTTGTGTTGGGTTAATGGCCTACCAGGGCCGGCCCATCAACCCCTGGGGACGAACGTAGCCCAGCATGGCCAGGCCTCAGGGTCCAAGGGCCAGAGGACGTACGTAGCCCAGCATGGCCAGGCCTCAGGGTCCAAGGGCCAGAGGACGTACGTAGCCCCGTAGGACAAAGCTCCAGGGCCCAAGTGCCAGGGGACGTACGTCCCAGCGTAGCCAGGCCTCAAGGCCCAAGGCCCAGAGGATGTACGTAGCCTCGTAGGACAAAGCTCCAGGGCCCAAGGGCCAGGGGACGTACGTAGCCTCGTAGGACAAAGCTCCAGGGCCCAAGGGCCAGGGGACGTACGTAGCCTCCGGAGGACAATGCCTCAGGGCCCAAGGGCCAGGGGACGAGCATCTTGTGGACTACGCTTAAGGGGCCAGGCTGCCACCAGAGGGCTGAGTCCAGTTTAGGGGACGGACGTCCCCCACGCTATGGCGGGAAACCAAGATCTTGGAGGGAAGCGCATTAAATGCAGAAGATTTGGTAGTTGGGATCATGTCGCCCACAGCCGGCCACGTCTTCCCCCCCCCCCCCCCCCCAACCACCATGGGATACTATAAATAGTCGTATTTATTTCATTGTAAAGGGTTCACACTTCGACACTCTAGAATTGTATTAGCATCAATAGCACGTAGCATAGCTCAGTACGTTCGGCCCTTTGGCTTGTAATCACTAAAGTGAATGAAATACAGTTATTAACCCACTCCCCGTTGTTTAGTGAGCTTGTTTTGCTTTTCACCCATTCGAAACCCCCAGGTTACGTGTTGGGCCTGCGGGTTGAGGGGAATAAGCCTAACCACCAATAATAAAGGAACTTTTATCACAGTTGACTGCTTGGCCTGAGGCATTCTGATAAGAGGTAAGAAACCTCTTGAAATTAAGAATAGATCTGGATCCCCCATTCATAAAAATGAGTAGGTCATCTGCATAACCTAGGTGAGTAATAAAGTGACCAGATTTGCCCTGCCAAAAAGGTTCAATCAACCCATTGGCCACCTTCCAGTTTAGGCCTCTAGAAAATGCTTCTGAGGCCAGAATAAATAGGAAAGGAGAGAGAGGGTCACCTTGTTTTACCCCTCTCTTGGGCTGAAAAAAGCCACAAGGACTGCCATTAATGAGAATAGAAAGATAAGTGGCCTGAAGATTATTTAAGACCAGATTAATAAAATGGGTGTGAAAACCAAACTTCAGAAGAATACACACATGTGTATGTTGAAGTATATTTTTAGTATAATTTAAGAAAAAGTATGTATATATTTATATATTGAGCGGGACAGGTCGGGATGGGTTGGGGCGGCACGGGTCAATACTAATACTCGGACCCGCCCCATTGTATAGGCGGGGCGGGGCGGACCCGCCCCATTTGCAATATGGGGCGGGCCAGACCCGCTCCAAATGTCTCGGGCAAGGGCGGGTAATTGCGGGCCGGATTTTTTTGACATCCCTAACCAGAGATAAATAATTTGACTTTTACAGAACTTAGTTAGGTTAATCATATTATCATACAAAACTTTACAAGCACTGCATTGTTGAAGCATTTAATTTGTTTATCTATAATACTGGGTTAATTAGATCATTTGAAGTTGAACCATCAACTATCGCAAATTATACCGTATGACCGGCATACCATAAACATGGTATGCCTGTCCCAATGCGGTACCGTTTTTCTAATTAAAAACAATCCATCTCCTTTGGCCAGCCGGTGTGCGCACTTCTCCGATGCTACTGCTTCCTCGTTGTTCCCCTCCATCACAGTTCTCACGCACACACTCCTCCTCCCCAATTCTCCGTATGGGTCTGCCACAACATGGTGAATGTCCATAACCACATTTATCTTTGCATTCCTAATAAAATTTTCTCAATCAAAAAAAATTAACATGGATTCATTTATCGGTCAAATAAAATAAACTTACCCATATTGATGGAGTATATGAGTCTGAGCCCCAGGACCCACATACTCAGAAGAACAGAAAGCACAAGACACTGAGTGGTGCCCTCGTCGGCCAAGGGACCCCCGTCGGCCGGAAAGGCACCAACTCAGAATATGGTCCTGAAGCCAAGGAACCCGGGTGCCCTCGTCGGCCGTGCCCTCGTCGGCCACGCCCTTGTCGGCCACGGGAGACCCACAGAACCGGATTTCACACTTACTCATTTGTACAGCCCACTAGTGGCTTTGTATTCGGCCCAGTAACGGTCCAGTTGTAAATGGGCCTCCCAAGCCCAAGGCTTGGGAGCCCAGCCCGTATTTTCCCTATAAATACTTCCTCTGGAGGTAGTTATCAGGGTGACAAAACCATTCTATTGAAGCATATTATTGCACTTGTCTCTCTAGCTCTCACTTCTCTCTAGATAATTACTCTATCATTTGGTGCTCTCGTTGAGAGCTAGAACAATCAAGTTAGCACCCTTCGTCGCTACCAAGCACAGCTAACCACTGATCATGGGAAGAACTAAATCAAACCGCAACCTCGTCAGCAAGGCCATCCCTGAGGACCAGGAGGCCAGGGAGCACGAGGAGGATGCTACGGCCGACCAGGTCGGCGGAGGGGACGTCTTCCAGGAGGCCATCAACCTCACGACGGACCTCCGCAACCAACTCAACGGCGGAGCCCCTGATGCCCGCATCGGCTTGGACAAGAAACGAGCTGAGAAGACGGACCACGCCCCGGTCCAGCCTATGGCCGCGGCCTCTCCGTCTGTGGATCCACAGGTCCAGGCCGCGCTGTCGGTCATCATCGCCAGCCTGGCCCAGAACCCCACCGTCCTCAGCGCACTCTTGCCAAGGACCGGGGGGAACGTCACTCCACCTCCTCAGCCCCAACCGTTGGCCGCCCAGATAGGCAACGATGAGGGGGTGATGGCCCAGGACACGGCGTCGTCCCACTCCCACCCCGCTTCCCCTCTTCGGCCTGGGCAGACCCCAGCGCGTGGAAAAGCCTCTGCTTTCAATAGGCTGGGTGACACGCGCCGTCGTCCGGTTTCAGAGAGGATGGCAGGGCGGATTGGTGAGCGTCGGCCTGGCTCGCCAAGGGAAAGCTGGGAGTCTGTGTCCCGGACAGCGGACCAGCCCCGCCCGGACAACGGCAAGGGGAAGCTGCACGAGGACGACGTGTGTCACCAGATCAATGCGGCCCACGACGAGCGCATGAGGAACCAACAAGGCGCCGCTGTGGCCGCCAGGGACCCCCGGGACGAGGTCATTGCCCAGCTGGAAAGGAGGCTGGCTCAGATGGAGGCCAGGCAGTTGGCCAACACCCCCACGGCTGGCGCCTCCAACGACCCCAGCCTCAACGCTCTCATGAACAAGGTCAGCGCCCTGGAGAGGGAGTTGGCCGAAGGGTGAGGTGACCCCATCATCCAGGTCAGGACCAGGACCCCTTTCACCAACAGGGTGCTCTCGGCCCCCATCCCGGAAAAGTACAGGGGGAACGCCATCAAGTCTTACGATGGCCGATCAGACCCCCAGGAGCACTTCAGTCGCTATCAGAACAACATGCTAATGGTGAACGCGTCGGATGAATATCTCTGCCATTGGTTCCTCTCTACTCTTGAGGGGCCAGCGTATGAGTGGTTCAACGCGCTTCCCGAAGGGAGTATTGACTCATGGCAGGACCTTGCTCAACGCTTCCTCACCCACTTTGCCGGGAGGAAGCGCGCGAAGAAGTATTTCACTCACCTCCTCTCCGTCAAGCAGCAACATGATGAGTCCCTCCGGTCGTTCATTGATCGGTGGACGAGGGAGACCGAAGAAGTCGAGGGGGCCGATGAGCGCACCCTCCTCGTCCTGTACCAGGGAGCCCTCCGCAGCTCCCCATACGCCAGGAGCCTCATCACCGACCCTCCAAGGTCGTACGCCAAGGCGCTCCAGCGCGGAAGCTTGTACGCCGACGCCGACGAGCTCCACAACCACAAGAAAGAGGGAGGCCATCCCTCCAAGAAGACAAATCCTTCGCCGGCCCGGGGTCCGTCCCCGGCCGGCCAACGTTCCCAGGGCCGTCACGGCTTTGGTGGACAAAGTAAGAAGGATCGCCACTGGCGGCCGAGGTTGGAACGGTCGGGGGTCGCCCTCACTCACCCGGTCGGCACCATCCTCGACTATGCCGAGAAGCACGGCCTCATCGAGCAAGCTCCTCGGCCGGCCGAGGAGGTCCTTGCCATCCAGCAGGGCGGCACATACTGCCAGTTCCACAAGAACTCCTCGCACAACACCGACGACTGCATTACGCTGAAGAAGGCCATCGAGCGCCTTATTCGTCAGGGGGAACTCTACCAGTTTGTTAAAGGTGGCCCACGCAAAAATACATGGGTAAACACCGGCAAACCAGGGGGCGAACCCTCTACGAAGAAGCGGGAGATTGGCAGGCTCAGCGACGAAGAGGACTTCGAAGAGCCCCCGCCAAAGAAGAACCACATTCACCTCATTGTGGGTGGGAATACTGGGGGGGACTCCGTCACCCAGAGAAAGAAATGGGCCCAATCCCTCTACATTGGGGAGGTGTCCCACGTTCCCCCCCAGCCGAAGAAGCAGCGAACGGAGGCGATCACCTTCACCGACAAGGATTTGCCTCCGGGTACGGAATCAACGAGGGACGCCCTCGTCATCCGGTGTGAGATCGGTGACACCATCATCCACCGCACTTACATCGATACGGGGAGCTCCGTCAACGTGATGTACCTGGATACCTTCAGGAAGCTGAAGCTAGACAGAACACTGCTGAAGCTGATCAAGACACCGTTGTCCGGCTTCACCGGGGACTCTATCGACGCCAAGGGCATGATAGTCCTCCCCGTGGAGGTCGGTGACGGCCCCCACCGCGCCAAAATTGACATGGAGTTCATGGTGGTCAACCTCCAGTGCGCCCACAACCTGATCTTAGGGCGGCCAGCACTGGAGGACTTGGAGGCCATCATTTCCATGAAGCACTTATGTCTGAAGTTCCCCACCAATGGCGGCATCGGCTGCGCCAGAGGAAACCAGAGGATAGCCACAACATGCTACCTCAAGCTAACGAGGCCGGCCGAAAGGGAAGGACAGAGGATAGACACCATCACGGCAGCCGTTGCCAAGGACGAGGAGAGGACGCACGCTGAACCGGCCGAGGAGGTCGAGGAAGTCCCTCTATATACCTCCCGGCTGGAGCGGGTTCTCAGAATCGGGAAGCAACTCCCGCAGGACCAGCGGAATGCCATCCTCCTCGTCCTACGGTCGTACGACGTTATCTTCGTGTGGGCCCCGGACGATATGCCAGGCATCAGCCGCCAGGTGATCACTCACCGGCTGACCGTCGATCCGGCCTCCGCACCTGTCAAGCAGAAGCGGTGCTACTTATCCGCCGACAGGCGGGACTTCGTCAAAGGGGAGGTCGCCATGCTCCTCTCGATCAACCACATAAAAGAGGTGAAGTACCCGACGTGGCTAGCCAACGTCGTCCTCGCCCAAAAACCGCTGACATTCAGAATGTGTGTTGATTACACTGACCTGAACAAGGCGTGCCCCATGGACCTGTTCCCTCTCCCCAACATTGATCAGATGGTGGACGAGACGGCGGGGTGCGAGTTGATGTCGTTCCTTGATGCTTTCAGAGGGTACCACCAAATCTCCATGCATGAAGATGACGCTGAGAAGACGGTATTCATGACCCCAGAGGGAATCTTTTGTTACCTCGTCATGGCCTTCGGACTCAAAAACTCTGGCGCCACCTATACTAGGATGGTGGCCAAGATCTTCAGAGCAGTCCTCGGCCGGACGATGGAAGCATACGTCGACGTCATGATCGTCAAGAGCAGGCAGGCCTCCACCCATGCCGACGACCTCCGGGAAATCTTTGAAATCATGAAGGAGTTCAGGCTCCGCCTCAACCCCAAGAAGTGCGCCTTCAGCGTCCAAGGCGGCAAGTTTCTCGGCTACATGGTCAGCCGGAGAGGCATCGAGATAAACCTAGAGAAGACACAAGCTATCATCAAAATGGAACCGCCCCGCAACGTCAAGGAAGTACAGCGACTGACGGGGCACCTAGCGGCCCTGAACCGTTTCCTCTCCAGGTCAGCCGAAAGGGCACTCCCCTTCTTCCAGATCATGCGTAAAGCCAACAGCTTCAAGTGGACGACGGAGTGCCAGGAAGCGTTCGAAGAGATGAAGAGGTACCTATCGTCCCCGCCCGTGCTCTCCAAGCCCAAATCCGGCGAAACCCTCTTCTTGTACTTAGGGGTGAGCACGTCGGCCATCAGCTCCGTGCTCATCCGTGAGGACGAAGGGGTGCAGAAGGCCATCTTCTACATCAGCAAGACGCTCAGGGAGGCCGAGCTCAGGTACTCCCCCATTGAGAAGACGGTGCTGGCCATCGTCCATACGGTGAAGAAGCTGGGGCACTACTTCCAGGCCCATGTCGTCCATGTGCTGACCCAGCAGCCCCTTGGCGCGCTCATGAGGAGCCCCACTAGCTCCTCAAGGATGGTGAAATGGGCAATCTTCCTCAGTCAGTTTCAGATTGAAATCAAGCCAAGGCCATCCATCAAAGGGCATGCTTTGGCCGACTTCGTCACCGAATGCACGGAAAGGGAGACAGCCGCTACCGCCCCCGGGCCAGAGCCCGATGACACATGGATCCTCTTCACCGACGGCTCGTCGGCCGCGAAATCATGCGGTGGCGGCGTCGTCCTCATATCCCCTGAAGGATTCAGAGCTTACTATGCCATCCGCTTCAACTTCAGGGTATCCAACAATGAAGCCGAGTATGAGGCCCTCCTCAGCGGCCTCAGACTCGCCGCCGGCCTCAGAGCCCGACACATCAAAATCAGGTGCGACTCCAAGTTGGTAGTGGGCCAGGTTGAGGGTACGTACGAAGCAAAGGAAGGCCGGATGAAGCAGTACAAGCAAGCAGCAGAGGAGCTGGTGAAGGCGTTCGAAACCCACGAGATCACACAGATCCCAAGGTCCGAGAACGCCGAGGCCGACATCCTCTCCAAACTCAGCTCGGACACCCCGGAGCACATCTCCCAGCTAGCCAAGATCGAGGAGTTGAGCATGTCCAGCATCCATGCCAGCCCCGTCTTGTGCGTCCAACAGTGACCGGTGGACTGGATCTCCGACATCATCACCTTCATCACGACGGGGGAGATGCCCCGAACGAGGAGAGGGCCAAACTCGCCAAACTCAGGGCCCCAAGCTACACCATTGAAGATGGCAAACTCTACAAACGATCCTATAATGGCACTCTCCTCCGATGCCTGCACCAGGATGAGGCCGACGTGGCCATGGAAGAAGTTCATTGTGGTGTTTGCTCCTTGCACCAAGTCCCTTTCAGCATGTCCCGGTGTCTCGTCGTCCAGGGCTTCTTCTGGCCGACGATGGCGCGAGACTGTGCGGACCTGGCCAGAAGTGTACCACGTGCCAGGTACTCCAGAAGGCCCCTGGTCGGCCAGCCGTCAACTACGCCCCCGTCAGCACTGCTATTCCGTTGTCAAGATGGGGGATTGACCTGGTCGGCCCTCTGCCCAGAGCTGCCGGCAACAACCACTACATCATCGTCGCAGTCGACTACTTCACTAAGTGGGTCGAAGCGGAACCCTTGGCCAGCATCACGGGGGCCAGGTGTCAGAAGTTCGTTCACAAGAACATTCTCACCCGCTTTGGTGTCTCCCAAGAGATCATATCCGACAACGGCACCCAGTTTGAAGTGGCGCCCTTCCAGGAGCTCCTTCGAGAATGGGGGATAAAACACCGTTTCTCCTCCGTTGCCTACCCTCAAGGCAACGGGCAGGTTGAGAACGCCAATAGAACCATCATGGAAGGGCTGAAGAAGAACCTACAGGACGCAGGAGGGAGTTGGGTCGACGAGCTCCCCAACATCCTGTGGTGCTATCGTACCACGCCAAGGAGGGCGACGGGTGAAACACCTTTTGCCCTGTGCTATGGCTTTGAAGCTAAGGCACCCACTGAGGTCACCATTCCCAGCCGACGAGTGGAGCAGTATGACCCAGAGGTTAATGAGGAGAACATGAAGATCGACCTCCACCTGGTCGAAGAAAGACGCGAGCAAGCATTCATCCGAGCAGAGAACTACCGGCGTCAGGTAAAATCATACTATGACGCCAAGGTACGTTCTCGAGAATTCCAAGTTGGGGACTACGTCCTCCGCCGAAGGGAAGCGAGCCATCCGACGGAAGGAGGCAAGCTAGCATTGAAGTACGAAGGGCCCTACATCGTCAGTGCCGTGGTCAAACCCGACACCTACAAGCTTAAACGCCCGAATGGGTCCAATGTACCACGAACGTGGAATGTACACCATCTGGTGAAGTTTTATCAGTAATCCGAAGGAGGTGCAGACGGCGAAGCCCTCACCCCTTAACGGGTTACTGATTGAACGCCACCCTCGGCCTCGAGCCACTTATGAATAAATTCATGTTCCTCTTGATTTTTTCTTTGGAATTTAAAGTAAAATAATAGCAGGTGCCCTCATCAGCCACCTTAGAGCGAAGGACTCAGGCATGGCCGAGGTGGCACCTTGCATTTGCAGCCTACGAGCGACAAGCTCAGGCATACTCCATTGTATTTTGTATCAGCGAAGGGCTCAGGCCTAGCTGAGAGAGCACATCGTCCTGGCCCCGTAAGCCTAGAGTGAAACGCTCAGGTATGGCCGACGATGTCCCCAGGACGATGGGCCCGCAAACGGCCCGCGTCTTGAAATGGGAAGATCACCGCGTCGTCCACGCGCCAGATCGCAGGACGACAGGCCTGAAATCATGGTCGAGGTGGCAGAATCCCCCCACTCAGGGTTGGGCAACGGCAGCCGTTGGAAACCAACCAAAAGTCTAGCCCGTGTCATAAATAGGCGACGGGACCCCCCTGAGATCACGGACGTTATAAACGAAGTCCGAACCGGCCGAAGGACGAGCACACCCTTCGGCCGAAGCCTGAAAGAAGGATACTCCCCGAAATAGGGAACGGAAACGGAAAAAAAAGAGGAAAGGAAAAAGGGAAAATAAAAGAGGGAAGCCGAGGACCGCGCGCACTTGCCGGCCTCGAGCAATGAAAAAATAAAATCCCCACAACTCATGCCAAACTTGGCTAAGTACATATCAGTTGAACACAAGTGTAGTACCACTAACAGGTGACATGGACGATACGGCCACACGTCCATCACAGACAAGGAAAGCGTCACAGACGAAGCACGTACGTCCAAAATCCTAACCCAATGGGTTGGGTGAAGCAAAAACGGAAAACGTCCGAAACAAAAATGCACCAAGCCGATGAAGGCACGAAGGCATGCAAACGGGGAAATCTCCCCCTAACACTTAGCATCAGGGAGAAACGTTAGGATGAGGAAGGCACTACGTGGGCAGGAACGAGGCCTACATGTTCACAGGAAGCGTGGACGAGGCGGCCACCCGCGTCGTCTACAGTTGTGGAGCCCTACAGCACAGACGGTGGGCGTCACGTATCGGCCACACCATTCTAGTTGGCCGGGGAAGACACCACACTAAAGCGGCTACTTGAAGTTGGACACTTAGAAAAATTCTAAGACCAAACAACAAAAGGAATGAGACAATGCCAAGACGCAGCGGGCACCCCAACATGCCCGCTTCGGTCATGACGGAAAGGAAGCACCTAAGTGGATCTCAAACACTTAGAAATTTTTTGAAGAAATCCCAAGTGTTGCGACAGCGAAGAAACGGCGGACAGGCCGATAAGGCCACCAGACTAAATTGACTACCTTACAGACGTAGCAAACACTCGCGGGCGACCTAAGTTGTTAACTTAACACTTAGACAAATTCCAAAATCGAAAAGGCAAAGGAAACAAGCATAGACATCAACATCCGAAGAGGCCGCCAGAGCATTCATTCATCAAAATGTTAATTACAAAAGGGGGCGCTATGGCCATTACATTCAGTTGGGCAAAAATTGGGATGCTACTAATTACAAATAAAAGATAAGGGAATGGCCGATCACGCCTCCTGGGCGCCTTCATCTGCAACATGCTCAGCATGGGTCTGCTCATCGGCATCCTCGGTTTCCTCCTCGGCCTCATTGTCCTGACTGACAGCGACTACAGAGCTCGTAGTGTCGTCCAAGAAATCAAACTCATCGTAGTCCGGCTCGCCGAGGCCGGAACTATCGATCGGGGCCTCCCTTTCCGAAGGGGGGAGCTTGGCCTGCTCCTCGGGATCCTTCATCAGCCTGGGAAGCCTCAGGTTCTGCCTCGCCCACCCAGAGGTGTAGTTCATTGCCTTAAGGGCACGCGCCAGCCGCTGGCATAGGAGCCTCTGCATCCGTTGTTGGCCCATGTTGTAGTACACGGACATCTCCCTTTGAAAGTACTCCTGGCCGACGGGGGAGTTCATTCCCCAATCCTCGAGCTTGGCGGCCACAACTTCATAGCACCAGGGGAGCCGCTCGTCGGCCTTCCAGCCCTCGGTCAGGAATTTTTGGACGGCCTCATCAGCGGCCTTCACAGCAGCAGCCTCGGCCTCAATCTTAGCCTTCACGGCCTCATCAGTCCTGCGCCACTCAACCTCAAGTGCCCTCTGGCTCTCCGCAAGCATGGCCAGGGCATCGTCCTTGGCTGCAGCAACCTCATCGGCTCTCTTCTGCAGAGCTTTGGCATCCTCTCGAAGCCGATCCAAGCAGGTCATCACCTCATCGGCCGAGGCAGCCTTTTGCTCGAACTCCTTCAGGCGAGCAATCTCCCGTTGCTGCCTTTTGTTGCTCTCCATGAGCATAAAGGCACCCTGCAAAGCAAAGGCAAACCAAAACTCAGGCAATGACTTCACACAGACGACAAGGAAAACAACAAATCAAAGGGAAAGGAACTTACTTGGACGATGAGGTCCATCCCGCCGTCATAAATCTTGGCATCCCCGAGCTTGTCGAGGTAGACCCGATCCTTGGCCGGCATGGCCTGGGCAAGCACATCATGGCCGTCAACGCCATCATCGAAGACACCCCTGCCAATGGGGTACTCCACCACTTTCTGGTAAGTGGCAGTGGCAATCTCCTTGCCAGCCCGTTTCGTCTGAGTCTCCTGGACGAGAGGGAGCGGTTGAGCAACGGCGCTGGAAGGAGCAGCGGTAAGATCCACAATGGCGACAGCAGCGCCAAAACCACCATCGTCCACATTTGGGACAGACAGAACGCCGACCTCATCGGCAAGGGAAGGAGACGGCGCCCTCTTCGTCTTCTTGGCGGGCTTCAGACCAGTCTCGGTCAGCTTTTTCTGGCCGTCAGTGGGAGGCCGTTTCTTCTTTGGCTGGGCAGGCTTCGGGACCACACCAGCAGCAGCCTCGCCTCCCTCGGCCGCGGCACGCCTCGCCGCCTCGGCCGCCTTCGCAGCCAGTTCCTCGGCCGCCTTGGCCTTGGCTATGGCCATTATCGAACGGCGATCCATCACAAAGTCTACACAAAGGAAAATAAACAGGTTAGCAAGGTAAAGGAACAAAAACAAAGGAAGAAAGCCGGAGGAAGTATTACCATCGGCTTCAACAGGAATGCCCAAATCCGGGCCGTCGGCCTCCTCAAAGTTAGCGGTCATCCTCGGCCACAGTTGCGCATCGTCCTCCTTGTCACCATACACATAATACCTGAAGAAGCCGAGGGCGGTCATCTTATACTCGGTAATGTAATCTTTCATGCTCCTCGGCCCCCCGTCCAGGAACGCCTCCACCTGAGCGTCCAAGATCGAACTCTTCGGCGGGTCGTACAGATTGAACCTCCCGGTATGGCCGAGAGAGGGAAATTCAGTGTCGTTCTCACCAAGGGACACGAAAACAAACTTACTCTTCCAACCATGGATGGACGAAGGCAAGTGCGTGAAGCTCCTCTTCTTCGGCAATTGTTGGAGGGTAGCGTAGGCCGCACAGTTCTTGTGGCTTCCTCGGCCAATCTGATAGAGGTTCATGAAGAGAGCTGTCGTCGGCTTGTAGCCCAACTCTTCACAGCGGAGCAAGAATCCCACCATCAACGAGTAGCTGTTCGGGGTCAGCAAGGCCGGAGGAAGTCCCACCATGTCCAAGTATTCCGTGGTGAAGGGATGAAAGGGAAATCTCAGGCCCTTGGCGAAGCTCATCGGGTACACTCCGAAGTATCCCGGCAGCGGATTAAGTACATGGTCCGTCGGCCTGGGTGCCCTAACTCTCCCGAACGGCCCCACATACATCTGCGCGACTAAGTAATCGGCCGCGTTGCTCTCCGGCTTGATAAGGTAGATATTCGTGAGATCCAGGTAGGAGTACCCTGGCCCACTCTTCGGCCTCCTTATCCTCTTCGGCCTCTCTGCTCCCTTCACGGCGGACACCGGCTTCGGGCACGGAATAGCAGTGGAAGTGGACGCCCCGTCCACCACTCGAGACGCACCTGCGTCCTCGCCTTTCGAAGACGAGGCAGACTCCTCGTCCTTACCCTCGTCGTCCTCTGGCTATCCGGACTTATAGGGGCTCAGATGCTCTATTTCCTCCTCAAACTCCTCAAGCACCTCGTAGTCAAGGGACCTAGTGGAGGGCTGGTCGTCGTAGGGGTAGTACTCCTCGTCCAAACTCTTCATCTTACAACTATTAACGCCCTAAAGGTCTATACTTTGGATCTAAGTGTGAATCCCCTATTAACACTAGATCAAAGGCCCAGGAAGCAAAGTATATGAAATATGAAAGGAACAGGTGAAGAACTGACCTTCGAATATTTAAAGAAACGGAAGAACACTTGAACAAACACCTCAGAGACTCTCTCTCTAGAAATTTCAGCAGCACTTCGTGGGCACAGATTGCAAATGAGGTTACCGCGTCGGAAGGGGAGGGGTATTTATAGACCTCCTCTCCAACGGTCACTACACGTGGCACCATATCAGTGGCCACCTCAGCGGTCACCTTCCCAGCAGCCAATGAGGTGCCACCCCTTCGGAAATGGGCCGGGCTCGTGAACTAACCTACCGGCGGAGTAAAACCCTACGGATCACACGGACAACGAACGCCCACAACGGCCTATACGCTTGCCGGCTTCACAAATGCCAGCAAAGCGCCCACAACGGCCTATACGCTTGCCGGCTTCACAATGCCAGCAAAGCGTCCGCAACGGCCAAGGCACCCAATGCCTCCACAGCGATAAGGAGATGACAACGGCTAGGAACGTCATGAACGCCCGTAACGGCCACAGAACCAAAGGAACAAAGAACCCGCAGCCATCAGCCTTCGTAACGACCCCTGATGATAACTCTTTACAAGCGATCTGCGCACAAGGGTTCTCCCACAGGGTTACCTTGGCCAGAAAATCGCCATAAGGGTTGGATTCAGGGGCACTACGGAGAGGCCGCTTCGGCCAGGGACTCAAGCAACTCCTTCACCCCTCACACTCTTCGGCCTGAAGCAGTGGGGGACTGGGGGACTACATCGGCCTCAACAATACAGACAAAGGAAAAATGCAAAGAACACAAATGTAACCACAAAGCATGGCCACATCGTCCATGTATCACAACGGCGCCAAGGTTTTCGTGACTCCATCTCCGGCCAGGTACTTTGGACAACACGGCGCCTCGTCGGCCAAAGGCACATAACACCATCAGCAACGGCCAACAGGCCACCTAAGGCAAGGACATTCATCGTCCCCCGCCAACAGTTAATCATAATGGGCTCTTCGGCCAAGAACACGAAAGCCAATCAGCGACGGCCAAAAGGAGTGCGCAAGCACCCTCATCGGCCACCCAAAGGAAAGGACGCCCATCGTCCTCGAAGCAAGGTTCAACCTCAACGGCCTCATCGGGCCAAATGTAAATCTCAACCATCAACGTCCAAGAAAGGGAAAACGCACCTTCAACGGCCACCATCGAAGCAGGACACTCATCGTCCCCAAACGAACACACCAAGGAAACAACGGCCTCCCCGTCCACATCGAGGAGCAGGTAACGGCCAAGCACAGAACAAGATCACCAAAATGGAAACAGCGCCAACGCCGCAACAGCTAACGGCCTGGGAGTGCCCGCATCGGCCAAAAGCACCAAAGCACGGGAATCTACTCTCCTTCACTTCATCTACGTCTCAGCTTAGAGAGTGGGGGACTCTTGATGGAGTATATGGGTCTGAGCCCCAGGACCCACATACTCAGAAGAACAGAAAGCACAAGACACTGAGTGGTGCCCTCGTCGGCCAAGGGACCCCCGTCGGCCGGAAAGGCACCAACTCAGAATATGGTCCTGAAGCCAAGGAACCCGGGTGCCCTCGTCGGTCGTGCCCTCGTCGGCCGTGCCCTCGTCGGCCACACCCTTGTCGGCCACGGGAGACCCACAGAACCGGATTTCACACTTACTCATTTGTACAGCCCACTAGTGGCTTTGTATTCGGCCCAGTAGCGGTCGAGTTGTAAATGGGCCTCCCAAGCCCAAGGCTTGGGAGCCCAGCCCGTATTTTCCCTATAAATACTTCCTCTGGAGGTAGTTATCAGGGTGACAAAATCATTCTATTGAAGCATATTATTGCACTTCTCTCTCTAGCTCTCACTTCTCTCTAGATAATTACTCTATCACATATAAAAATGATTTTTTAAACATATTTATGACGTTAATATAAAAAACAAAACATATTTACTATTTATGTAAATTAATTGCACAATTAAACTCCTTATTTTCATTGTTTACATATGATATTATATGAGGTTACATCTTTTTATTCGTGAGTTACATCTGTTTATGTGTGAGTTACATCTCAATGTACGCGAGTTACACCACGAAATAAACCCCTTCTAATGACCAAAAAATGATTTTTTAACTACATCATTTTGTATAGCCCTAATATTAAAAAAACATATTCACTATTTACAAAAAGTAATTGAGCAATTATGATCAAATTTTCATTGATTACATTGAAATCAATGTTTTTTTTCTAATAATTCGTTTTAGACAACTTACATTTCAACTTAACTTAAATTACATTCTCTATCAAAGTGAGTTACATTTTGTTAAACGCGAGTTACACTACCCTACGACTGAAACACAAAAAAAATCAGTGTTCATCGTATTTTACTCCTGGGAGCATGGTGCTCATAGTGAGCCGGTACACGGTATAAGAACTCATCAACTTCAGCTGCAACGCATTAAGTGTCATTAAGAACTAACATATTTCAACATTATTTATATTTACATTTACACGGTACTCGAATGTATGAAGGTATATATTTATTGTATTGTTCCTCATTAAAGTATATCATATTTAATTATTTAACAATATTAGAAATTTAATTATTTAACAATATTAGAAATTCATCATGACCTATAATTTGTGGTTCAGTTCACTCCACAGTGTTTGAACAGTGCGAAACAGTGCACTCCACAGTAAAGTCATTTATTTTCTTAATATGTGTGAAGTCAAACAGAGAACTTAATTGGGGGACGGAGGGAGTATTTCATAAGCATACATTTTTTCTACTTTTTTTGCTTCAACTTAAATTAAAATAGAATATATTTTTTCAGTTATATTTTTTATATTTCAAATTCATAATTATGTTTTCTATAATATACAACTACGTTCTCTTTTAATTGCAACATTGGATGTTTTGCACTATTCACATAGTCTATTTTGACTACATTTTATTTATTGATGTATTATAAATTAAATTTTCAAAAGAAATATTTTTAAATTCCTCTTATTTTCAAAATTAGAATTTTTTAATTTTTTTAATAATAACGAATGAAAGATAATAATGGTCAAACTTGTGTCTTGATAAGCGTGAAAAGTAGACAATTACATTTAAAAAGAACGGAGGAAGTATTTCATATCTCGTTGCAATATATATATATATATATATAAGTATCTACTCCGTATTTGATATGTTTTTAGTGTTCCTAATGCATTAAATTTAATTAGTTTATTTTGATTTAAATTTCATATAACATGAAATTATATTACATTTTTCATATGTTGAGTTATGTTTATAGACAATTTTGATAGTATATAAGGTTACACATTCTTATAGGCGAGTTACATCTTCTTGTGCATGAGTTACATCTTCTTATGCTTGAGTTACATTTGGACTTGTCTCAAAAAGTTATATTTTGCATTCACCTAATTTAGATTTTTCATCAACGCGAGTTTCATTTTTTCATAACATATTAACATGAGTTACATCACAAAATAAACTCCAGGTATTGAAACCAAAAAATCTTTTTTTACAAAAACAAATTATAATATTTTTTTTAAAAAAATGACGTTTCGGCAAAAAAATGATGTTTGACTCCTTGTTTTCATTGTTTACATTTGATTGATAGTATATGAAATTACATCTTTTTATGAGCGAGTTACATCTTTTTATACGTGAATTACATCTTACTATACGCGAGTTACATTTAGACTTGTCTTAACAAGTTACATTTAACATACACCTATGTTTTTTTTGGAAGAATTAGGCTTAAATTGAAATCTCAACATTTAGATGATGGGTAATCCGAAAAGTAGAATCCCGATAATCGTCGTCCCGTGAACCAGACTCAGAGTTAATCACCTCTTCTGAAGCAATATAACTCGTTGATCCACTAAAGGGCATAAATGAGCCATAAACGATTACCTCAATTCCGTTGTCACCCACATCCAAATCCAACGTCTTACAGAGATGAAAAACGACAGCTAAACAAGAAATAAAACAACCGGAAAAGTCTGAAAAATAATAAATGCTAAGATAATAAATAGTGAACTACCTCCCGATCTGCTTGCTCTGCATCCTCATCAAGATCCCTTGCTTCTTGCTCTGAATACTCTTAGGCGGGCCTACTGATCTAAGCCCGCCTCCTCCCCGTTTTTTGACCCATCTAATGACATGTTGTCCTTTCCTTTCAGTTCATCTTCATGTGACTCCCATAACCTCCTGCGCTTCTGTTCTCATGTTGTTTCTTCCTTACTCTCACCTCCAGCGCCCTTTACTATACTATGTTCTGAATCTGCCCCTGATTCTTTGTTCACGCCTCTCATCCTATCCTCCGATTTGGCATCCTCCCCATGCCTATGGTCCCTGCCAGAGCTCAATGAACCCTCCAACAACCATTGGTTTCCTCGTGTAGGACTCGTCTTCCTCCCAATACCTGCTCTAAGATGAACTCCAAACTTTTTTCTAGAACTAGGTCTTCTTCGTAGTTCAAATGACAGAATTTGTCTGAATAACCAATTAATTAACCCACAAATAAAGCAGAAGTTTGGCGATTTCTCATATTTAAAATCTACCCAGTAACTCTTGTCATCCTTCTTCATATTAGTACCTCTTCTCAGGGCTTTTTCCACATTTATGCACACACGAACTCTCATATATAGGCCTCCCACTTGTCACTATTCTAATTATCATCATATTTTATAAACTTACCTATAAAATTTCTCACTCTCCTGGTCGTACCTAAATTAACCAGATTATAAGGTACATTATGAACCTGAATCCAGAATTCTGCCTCGTTCAAAACAATTTTGTGTGAGATATCATTAGGTTTAACTTCTTTTAGTAACAATAAATTTCTCTCAAATTGCCATGGTCCTCCTTCAAGAACACGATTCATATCTAACCGGTGATAGAAACTAAAAAGGTATATTTTCTCCCCGACTTCTTTAACTAATAAGCCTTTCCCCGATCTCCATAGTGACGCCAACATCTCCTTGATCACTGGGTATCTGACCTTGCGGTCCGTCAGCAGCACCCAGACCACAGGAAAGCCCGGCCTACTCTCCTCCTTCGGTTCCTCACTCGCCTCCATATCATCGAGGTCCAGATCATCATCATCCTCCGCCAAAGCCATCTGCCTGTATTTGTTCACCACGCTCTCCATGCCTGCCCTATTCTCACTTCATCTCGGTAAAATCGAGGTTCGATTTTATCTTCCCAATTAGTGTTGTCCAGCACAAAGCTTTCCTCGGCTGCCGAACTTTGCTCGTGTCCACCTTCCAAACGGGCTCGGGACCAACCAGAAAAACAGAAAAACCAATACGATAGACCTACGAAGCTTCGAAAACGAAACTCGAAGAATAGCAGTCGCTTCACACGGCTTACCGGCACAAGCCTGATAATAGCCGGAGGCAGCGATACAACCTAGGCGTTACCAATGGGTAACCCTAGAGAGCATTATATGTGTTTCTTACATACACCTAAGTTAGATTTTTTACGAACGTGAGTTACATTTTCTATAACACGAGTTACATCACAACATAAAATTCTGCTATTGAAACAAAAGAATCATTTTTTGCAAAAAATAATAATAATTTTTAGCAAAAAAAGGATTTTTTTTGGCAAAAAAGTGATTTTTTTACAAAAATATTTTTATTGCCTTAATATTAAAAACAGAACATATTCACTATTTAAGTAAACCCCTGCTATTGAAACAAAAAAAATAACTTTTTTGCAAAAACAAATGAATATTTTGGCGAAAAAATGATTTTTTGGCCAAAAAAAACGAGTTTAAGGAAAAAACATTATTTATGGCCTTAATACTAAAAACAAAACAAATTCATTATTTACGTAAAGTAATTGAACAATTAGATTCCTTGTTTTCATTGAAATCATTGTTTTGTTTCTTATAATCTGTATTAGACAAGTTACATTTCAACTTACATGCAGTTACATTTCTTTGCGTGAGTTACGTTTCTTTACAAGCGAGTTACATCACTCTGCCACTGGACACTGAAAAAACAAAAAAGAAGTTGTATCAAAAGAAGTTACATCACTCACGTGACAAAATACGTTTTGTCTGTACAGACAAAAAAAAACATACATAGACATGTGTAAAAAGTGTGTATACAAAAAGTGTGTACCCCAAGTCCAACTCTAACCTGAATTCTAAAATTGATTTATGAAGAATTGAGGTTTCAAACTTTGCATATTCATTGATTATACAGAGCACTTAGTACGTTAGTTTGGGGTGTCACCAAATTCACAGACAACATTGAATTTGAAGAACTTCATGCCTAACCAGGAGATCAATGAGGATTAGAAGCACACTTCGTCAACCACTAAATTGTGTGCAAATTTGAAACCAATCAATAAAAGAAACGGACATCATTTCGCTATATTGTGCAAGTAAAAGATACCGGTGGACGTAGCTCAACTGGTAGCAAGGTAGTGCCACAAGTGTTAGATCCCGGTTTCGAATCCCGACAACTGTGATGAGAGGTTAATATGCTAAAAATATGCATAGGGCCTCTGCAAGTAACGCGGATAGAGCCCCACTCTCTATCTGTCAGATTGGGATTATAGTCCAATTTACATCCTCCCAACGTACCGTCCGGTCGGGGTTGGGGGCCCTCAGGGATGGGGTGTCGTCCTTTTTTTTGTGCAAGTAAAAGATTAAGTATTTGAGTCACGCAAAAAATTAGAGTGAGACTGCAAAAGAATACTGCTCTACTGCCGCTCTCAATCAGAAGAGCTAGTAGCAATATTAAGGATGAAGAAGAATAGGGAATGTTGCCCACAAAAAGGTGCAGGTAGCAAGCCCTAGCTTCAACTTGAAAATGGTGGGGGGGCGAAGGGGTCAGTACAAGTACCGAGTGAGTAGCAGGCTAAATATAGAATAACTAGCGTTTCAAGTATGAGACTCAAACATAGGGTGATACTTATATAAATAGTCTTTTCCCCCAAGTTAAGAAATACTTAATAGTACATATACTTGGAAAAATATTGATAGTCAATATTCTTGACAAAAACCCAATCCACCCATATATCTATGAGTGAAGAGGACTCCTCCTTGTCCATATTTATATACCATAAATTATGAGTTTTGAGGATCATAATCCTTGGGTACTCCACCAATTTATAATCCGAGTGTTAAGGACTTTTCGTTCTAGAGTCCTCCACCAATATATAATCCGAGTGTTAAGAATGTTAAGTTCTAGGGTCCTCCACCAATATATAATTTGAGTGTTAAGGACTTTAAGTCCTAGGGTCCTCCACCAATATATAATCCGAGTGTGAAGAACTTTAAGTTCTAGGGTCCTCCACCAATATATAATTTGAGTGTTAAAGACTTTAAGTCCTAGGGTCCTCCACCAATATATAATTTGAGTGTTAAGGACTTTAAGTCCTAGGGTCCACCAATATATAATCCGAGTGTTAAGAACTTTAAGTTCTAGGGTCCTCCACCAATATATAATCCTATGATCAAGCTCCTATCAACCTAGATAGAGTCTATATCATATTTATTCATTCATAGCTAAATCAATCCATAAAGCTTATGTATCTCAACTCATGCAAGCCATGTGTTTATATAAGTTTGAAATTAACTAATACCAACCGGTATTAATTAATCCATTATCCATCGGTCAACGTTTTCGTTGACCGCCATTTCAACCTTATACATATCAACTCGATCATCATGTATATTAAGTCAATAATATTCATTCTAGGCTTCCTTTACCCTTTAATCCATAGCATGTAATTTGATAGAAATTCTCACATCATACTCCATGTATATTCAAGTAATTCATTTCATACAAGCCTAATCATTTTGGTTAATCACATGTTTAAACATCCTTTAAACATCATTATGAATACATATAACATTCATTTAGGTAATCTCATAATTAACCCAAAAGTTATAAGATATTAAGCCGTCCACTCACCTTAAATGGGCTTTTAGAAGTTCTACTCTTCTAAGTTGGACTCCGACGAAACTCCGGCAAAAACTCCGGCGAACTCCGGCGAAACTCCGGCGAACTCTAGAAACCCTTTAGTCAAGTTCCTAACAAGGTTTTATCATCATAAAACCCATATCAATACAAATAACCTTTAAAAGGTTATTTTCCGGCGAACCGGTAATTTTGGCTCCTAAGTCCGTTCTTGGACATAGAACCATCTTCCAACCCATAAATCCATACTTATAACATGTGTAACCATAATAAGAATCCTTCACATGATATATACCTCATATGGTAGAAGAAAATAAAGAAAAAGATATTGTAAGGTCATTACCTTTGTTATTCACACTTTTCCTAGATTTTTCCTTCTCAAATCTTCCTCCTTGGACCTCTATGGCTAGAGCTCGAGTTACAGCAATGGATAGTGGTTTGAGAGATCAATTTTCTTCTTCTTGGAGGGGGTTGGCCGAGCACAATGATGAGGAAGGAGGTAGGAAGTGTCCTTCTTTGTCTTAGTTTACAATAATGTGTGGGGGTGAGGTCCACACCTCAAATGATCACATTCCAATCAACTTAGCTCAATCCTCACATGTTGTGCGGCAACTTAATTCTCAATTGACACCCAAAAACGTGGGGTGGCCCCCACTCATGTGGGAGTTCATCCCAACTTGTCCCGAAATGTATATTCGGCTCCGAAAATTGTATTTTTTGGACTGTTTTAATTATATTTTATTTTATCGGGTCAAATAAAATATATTATGTGTTCCCCATCATTATGGACTCTTAGAATGAATATACATTCCTCATCTTTAATTTATAAGCTTCCAAAATTCAGTTCGGGCTGTTATCTATTAAATTACCAGTCCTCGAAATTTGGGCCTCTTTTGACCAATCGGTCAACTCTGTGCCTTCCCTACCCAAATGAAATATCCACCACTATATATTTATTATCTAGACCAATATGAATAAAATGTATGGTTTCAGGAACATCGGGCGGCCCCCGCTGCCGGTGTGGGCCCCACGAGCAATATACTATTCACAGGAAAGAAATAATGGAAACTTACAACTTCGTAAATTCATTAACCATTTAACAAGGTTCATTACATTATTTACTTAAAAGTAAATATAATTGGGGACGGTGTTACAAGTTCACTCCCCCTTATTTTGGATTTTGTCCCCGAAATCCATGTGTCTAACCGAAAAGAAATGGGTATTGCTCCCTCATTGAGACTTCGGTCTCCCATGTTTCTTCTTTGACTCGATCACTCCTCCAAAGAACCTTTACCATAGGGATCTCCTTATTCCTCAATTTCTTTGCTTGTTGACCAACAATATTCACCGGTTCAACCGCATATTGCAAGTCCTCACGGATCTCTACCGGCGGCTTCTCAAGAATATGAGATGGGTCTCGTATGTACTTCTTGAGCATTGATACATGAAACACGTCATGTATCTTCTCAAGTTCCGGCGTCAACTTGAGCCGGTACGCCATGGCTCCAATCCTTTCCAGGATCTCAAACGGACCAATGTATCGGGGATTAAGCTTACCCCTCGATATGAATCGGATGATGCCTTTCCAAGGAGAAATCCTTAGGAACACCTCATCACCGACTTCAAACTCCCACGGTCTACGCCGTTTATCGGCATAGCTCTTCTGCCGATCTTGGGCAGCCTTAAGTCTATCCCGAATGATCTTCACCTTAGCCTTGGTGATCTCAACAAGTTCTATACCCTCGAGCTTGGTCTCGCCAACCTCGTCCCAACACAAAGGTGTCCTGCATTTTCTCCCGTACAATGCCTCATATGGAGACATGCCAATACTTGTCTGATAACTGTTGTTATAGGCAAATTCCACTAGAGCCAAATGTTTGTCCCAACTACCTTGGAACTCCAAAGCACATGCCCTGAGCATGTCTTCCAAAATCTGTATTACTCTCTCGGATTGCCCTTCCGTTTGTGGGTGAAATGATGTGCTAAACCTCAGCTTAGTTCCCAAAGATGTCTGAAATTTTGGCCAAAATCTAGATGTGAAACGTGGATCCCTATCTGACACAATGGATATCGGGACTCCATGCAATCTCACAATCTCCTCAGTGTATAACTTGGCCAATCTTTCAAGAGGATAAGTGATGTTAATAGGCAGGAAATGTGCACTTTTAGTAAGCCTATCAACCACCACCCATACTGCGTCATAGTTGTTCACCGTCAGTGGTAGCCCTACCACGAAGTCCATGGTCACGTGTTCCCACTTCCATTCTGGAATGGTAAGTGGCTGCAAAAGCCCCGCCGGGTGCTGATGCTCCGCCTTAACTTGCTGACAAGTAAGGCATCGACTCACATACTCTGCGATGTCCCTCTTCATACCTGACCACCAATCACTCTCCTTCAGGTCTCGGTACATCTTTGTACCTCCTGGATGCATAGCATAGGCCGAAGAATGAGCCTCCTCAAGTATGGATTTCCGGAGCTCCCCATCCCTTGGTACACACACACGATCTTTGAACAATAAAAGACCATCGTCACGTACCCGAAAGTTCTCAACGGGCCCCGCAAGGATCTGCTCGCGGATCTTTTGACATTCCTCATCAATGCCCTGATCTCTACTGATCTCACTCCGCAACGTAGGTCTAACCTCAAATCTAGCTATGAGCGCCCACTCGAGGACACTTCCATGTGTGCCCGTAACGCTTGTAGGCATGTGAGTAATGTCCCCGACGTACTCTTCCTGCTCAGTGCATCGGCCACAACGTTGGCCTTACCGCGATGATATTCGATGATCAAGTCATAGTCCTTGATCAACTCCATCCATCTCCTTTGCCTCATATTCAACTCTTTCTGAGTGAATACATACTTCAAGCTGTTATGATCCATGTAGATGTGACATGTCTCCCCGTAGAGATAATGCCTCCAAATCTTTAGTGCAAACACTACCGCCCCCAACTCCAGGTCATGGGTGGGGTAGTTCACCTCGTGTTTCCTCAGTTGCCTAGAAGCATAGGCAATCACCTTACCATCTTACATTAGCACACATCCAAGCCCTTGGATGCTAGCGTCGCTATAGATATCATACCCTATACCTTGTATGGGTAGGGCAAGAACTGGTACCTCGATAAGTCGTTTCTTTAGTTCAAGAAATCTCTTCTCACATTTGTCGTCCCATACGAACTTAGCCCCCTTCTTTATGAGCTTCGTTAGTGGTGACGCCAACACAGAGAATTTCTCAACGAATTTACGATAGTAACCCGCTAAGCTAAGGAAACTACGTATCTCTTTCACACTCTTGGGTCTCTCCCAATCAATGATGGCTACTATCTTGGCGTTATCCATCGCAACGCCCGAACCGGATATGATATGACCGAGGAAACCAATCTCCTTGAGCCAAAATTCACACTTAGAGAACTTGGCAAAGAGTTGTTTTTCCCGTAGTCGTTCAAGTACAAGCGTTAAGTGATGCTCATGTTCTTCATCGTTCTTCGAGTATATCAAGATGTCATCAATGTACAATCACAAACTGATCTATGTATTCACTAAACACACGGTTCATCAAGTCCATGAATGCTGCCGGTGCGTTGGTTAAACCAAATGACATCACAAGGAACTCATAATGCCCATATCTAATGCGAAATGCACCCTTAGGTATGTCACTTTCCTTGATCTTCAACTGATGATACCCCGACATCAAATCAATCTTCGAGAATACTATTGCCCCTTGAAGTTGATCAAACAAGTCATCAATCCTAGGTAAAGGATACCTGTTCTTGATGGTGACCTTGTTCAATTGCCGTTAGTCGATACACATTCTTAATGTACCATCTTTCTTCTTCATGAAGAGTACGGGTGCTCCCGACGGTGAATGACTGGGTCTGATGAACCCGTTGTCCAATAGCTCTTGTAATTGGACCTTCAATTCTTGAAGTTCCTCCGGTGCCATTCGATAAGGAGGAATCGAAATGGGTTTGGTTCCCGGCTCTACTTCAATCACAAATTCGATCTCCCTATCGGGTGGAAGCTGATATGCACTAATTAGTAGTGCATAAATGTATATTTTTATGATTGATTTGTGTGTATTGTTTACCATTTTATTTAGTTTGTAAACATTTGTGTGAATTTAGTTGTAATTGTATTTTAACATTCATTTATTAGTTGTAAAGTAGAATTAGGAATTATGGTGTTGAAAAGGAGGACTTTGAAGTGAAGAAAAAGGAGATTGGACTATCCAGGAGCTGAAACCCGACCGGGTCGAAGACTTCACCCGGTCGGGTCTGATTCAACAACCGAAAGTGCCTGGAAAGTGCACTCACCCGGTCGGGTCCCCTACCCCACCCGGTCGGGTCTGACTTGACCCGGGACACTTTAACATGCTGAAGATCACCATAACGTGGAGGATATTTGATTTTGACATGCACCCGGTCAGGTGGGCACTTTACCCGGTCGGGTACCCGGCCAAAGGTGTTGTAAAACACCTATAAATAACCCCATTTTCCTACACTTTTAGATATCCCTTCTTCCATACTCCTAAGCTCAGTTTAGAATATCATTTGTTTATATTTTTCTAGCTATGTTTAGTCTTCAAATGAGGAGCTAAACTCTTCCATCTTGGTTTTGCTACTTTGAAGCTTAATGAATTTGTAAGTTGTGAGTTATGTTCTTTAATCCTCTTCCTTGAATATTAATTCTTCCTTTCAAATACTATTTCTATATCAAAGTTGGGGAGTGTTACTAAGATGACAATTAGTTAACATCTTGACTTTGGTTATAGTAATAGTTATTTCTTCCTCTATGTTAATATTGGGGAGTGTTACTAAGATGACAATTAGTTAACATCTTGATGTTAATCATAGTAGGATTCATATTCTTTAATATTCTTCCTTGAGTATTAATTAATTCCTATTCATATTTCATGTCAATATTTTAAACATTACTTAAAGTATCAACTAGTTTTGTTTCTCATATTAATTATTACTAGAATCGATCGGTTAATACGCTTGTTATTAATCCGGTTCTTTCAACGGTAGTAAACTTGGAATATTAATGCATGCATCTCATGGTTAATATGCCAAGGGGAATTAATTATATTGATTAAACCAATAAACCGCTTGTGTTGAGGTTATCAATCTCAATCGTTTTCATCTTAAGTTTAGTGCTACTATCAAGTTAATATACGGCGCTTGTTCTATATTGACTCGATAGTAAGTTTTATTAATGAACGCATCTCGTTATTAATAACTACCCTCGATGAACTGGATATACTCCTCGATTGAGTATTCGAGAGGAAGATAGTTAAAGATATAACCGGGATCGACGAACATTTCATTAAGCGGATAAAAGCAAAACCAAGCCTCCACATCTATTAATTAAACTCATATAGGTTGTTTATCTTAGTGTTAATTGAATTAAATCAAATCAAACTGAACCCCCCCCCCCCCCCCCTTGTTACTATTTATATAAAAGAAAAGTATTCCTTTCCCTGTGGATACGAACCTTACTTCACTATACTACGTATTAGTGTTGTATTGTAAAATATTTTGAGTGCACCTTACGATAAGTGCACGTCAAATTTGGCGCCGTTGCCGGGGAAAGGCAATTATTTTTCTTTTTATTTTATCTCATAAAAATCAAAATAAAAAAAAACAAAAAAAAATCTTGCTCTTCTATTTTCTGAGCTTGCATGAGTAAATGGATACCAACACATCATCCCTAGAGAGTCAAATTTCCGACTTGACTTCTCTAATAAAGGAGTTTATCTCATGTTCAAAATCTCAAGATGTCCATACAAGCAACATTTGCATGTCACAAAAGCATCTTACGGATTTTGTCCTAGAGCTTCGAGAAGAATTCTTTGAACAAAGGAATGGTGTTGGTTTCCAAGAGAGGTATGATTCATTCTCCAACACATATAGCCCATACTCATGTTCTTATTCCAGCATGTCCACTGAAGACATGATCTGAGCTCTCACTTTCAATGTGACAAATATGCAACAAAATATGTCACAATGCTCGCAAGAAGCAGTGTCCAACAAACAGAACTTGGACAATCAGTTGAAACAAATGTCAAGCATTGTGAACCACATGGGCGAGGAGGAGGAAGAAGAGGAGCTTACGGAGAAGGCTCAACCGGAGGAGGAACCTCAAAACTCAACTCAACCACCGGCCATTCCTGAGATCATGCCACCATTTCCTGAGGCTCTAAGGGAAACACAAAGGGTGGAGAAGGACAAAGATATCTATGAAATCTTCAGCAATTGTGAGTATAATTTAGACTTCTCTTTGTTCACAAATAAGCAAGGAATAACGGTGGGATTACACAAATATTTCATACTCCCTCTTATACCACCCGGATCAAAACCCCTTCCATTGACCATGCTTAATGAAAATCATAGACCAACACTCTCACAATATGAAGCGATAGAAATCTGGATATTTGATCCCAGAAAGGTCAAAATAAAGGGTCGAAAAACTGAGTCTTTCTATAAGAGTCACCCGAGTGAAAATTTGAAGAAGACGAGTTATCACGATCCAAGCTTGAACGATTGAACACAACCATGGCGTCGTGCCGCGACGTTAACTAAGGCGCTTCTTGGGAGGCAACCCAAGCAAGGTACGCTTACTTGTTTTATTTTATTTTTACACATTTCAAAAAAAAATGAAAAAAAAGAAAAGAAAAAAAGAAAAAAGAAAAAAAAATGGCGATTGAACCCGGCCGGATATAAAACCCCACCCGGTCGGGTTACCTCTAAAACAAAGCACCCGACCAACCGCCCGGGCGAGGCAAGAGCAGAACAAGATTAAATCAAATACCCGACCGGGTAGACCCTTACACCCAGCCGGGCAACCCAACAAAAAGCTTCTGCCTACGGTGAACAGCTTACGCCCGACCGGGTAAAATACCCCACCCGGCCGGGCGGTAGGGCAAAAGCCCGATAAGGTTGCGGGCGGGCAGCTTTTCTTCCCCATTTTCTTTTCTTGCCATTCGAACCACACCCCAAATTTCCTCCATTTTCAAAAGTCAAAAGCTTCATATCTCCTACATCCATCCACCAATTAAACCCATTTCACTCATCACCTCTTCACCCTTTTCATCTCCACACCCACGAATTACCAACAAAACCTCCCAAAAAAAGTAACCAAAAAAAAAATCTCAGACACAAGCACTAGGGACAGTGCTTTGATTAGCTTGGGGGGAGAGTTTTATGGAATACTCACATTCATACTCTTTATTCTTGTGAAAAAAAAATTATAAAAGCTTGTTAAGTTGAAAATCCGAAAGGGCAACTTAAGCAAAAATAAAGCAAAAATAAGAGTGAGTTGTGAGGATTAAAACAGAAAAATGTGGGAAGCTGGGATGAAAACCCGAAAGGGCACCTAGGCAAAATGAGAGAACGAGAGAAAGTATTTTCTTTTATTTCTGCAGGATCCTAAGGGTAACGAAAAAAAAGTTGAGGTTGATAAAGAAATATGGAGTTGAGACCCCTCTTGACTGTTATATTTTTGGGGATATACTTTGCGTGTTTCTAAAAAACACTCGTGGATTTTTGTGTTGATACTCTTGTCATTTTAAGGACTTCTTGGACTGGATTTAGTTTACTCGAGACGAGTAAAGGTTTAAGTGTGGGGGTATTTGATATGCACTAATTAGTAGTGCATAAATGTATATTTTTATGATTGATTTATGTGTATTGTTTACCGTTTTATTTAGTTTGTAAACATTTGTGTGAATTTAGTTGTAATTGTATTTTAACATTCATTTATTAGTTGTAGAGTAGAATTAGGAATTATGGTGTTGAAAAGGAGGACTTTGAAGTGAAGAAAAAGGAGATTGGACTATCCAGGAGCTGAAACCCGACCGGGTCGAAGACTTCACCCGGTCGGGTCTGATTCAACAACCGAAAGTGCCTGGAAAGTGCACTCACCTGGTCGGGTCCCCTACCCCACCCGGTCGGGTCTGACTTGACCCGGGACACTTTAACATGCACCCGGTCGGGTGGGCACTTTACCCGGTCGGGTACCCGGCCAAAGGTGTTGTAAACACCTATAAATAACTCCATTTTCCTACACTTTTAGATATCCCTTCTTCCATACTCCTAAGCTCAGTTTAGAATAGCATTTCTTTATAGTTTTCTAGCTATGTTTAGTCTCCAAATGAGGAGCTAAACTCTTCCATCTTGGTTTTGCTACTTTGAAGCTTAATGAATTTGTAAGTTGTGAGTTATGTTCTTTAATCCTCTTCCTTGAATATTAATTCTTCCTTTTAAATACTATTTCTATATCAAAGTTGGGGAGTGTTACTAAGATGACAATTAGTTAACATCTTGACTTTGGTTATAGTAATAGTTTTTTCTTCCTCTATGTTAATATTGGAGAGTTTTACTAAGATGACAATTAGTTAACATCTTGATGTTAATCATAGTAGGATTCATATTCTTTAATATTCTTCCTTGAGTATTAATTAGTTCCTATTCATATTTCATGTCAATATTTTAAACATTACTTAAAGTATCAACTAGTTTTGTTTCTCATATTAATTATTACTAGAATCGATCGGTTAATACGCTTGTTATTAATCCGGTTCTTTCAATGGTAGTAAACTTGGAATATTAATGCATGCATCTCATGGTTAATATGCCAAAGGGAATTAATTATATTGATTAAACCAATAAACCGCTTGTGTTGAGGTTATCAATCTCAATCGTTTTCATCTTAAGTTTAGTGCTACTATCAAGTTAATATACGGCGCTTGTTCTATATTGACTCGATAGTAAGTTTTATTAATGAACGCATCTCGTTATTAATAACTACCCTCGATGAACTGGATATACTCCTCGATTGAGTATTCGAGAGGAAGATAGTTAAAGATATAACCGGGGTCGATGAACATTTCATTAAGCGGATAAAAGCAAAACCAAGCCTACAGATCTATTAATTAAACTCATATAGGTTGTTTATCTTAGTGTTAATTGAATTAAATGAAATCAAACTGAAAACCCCTCCTTTGTTACTATTTATATAAAAGAAAAGTATTCCTTTCCCTGTGGATACGAACCTTACTTCACTATACTACGTATTAGTGTTGTATTGTTAATTATTTTGAGTGCACCTCACGACAAGTGCACGTCAGAAACCCCGGTAAGTCTTTGGGGAAGACATCCGGATACTTACACACGATACGTACGTCATTGATGTCGACCTCCTTCCTTGTTTCATCTACCACGTAAGCAAGGTACGCGTGGCAGCCCTTCTTCATCATCTTCCGTGCTCTCATCACGAATATGATACAACCGTGAGATCTTTCCCGATGTCCCTCGAAACGTAAAGCGTTTCCCTCATCATCCTCGAGTTCTAATACTTTGGTGTAGCAATCAACACGAGCATGATGTTTCTCGAGCCAATCCATCCCTAGGATTGCTTCGAACTCCAACATACTTAGAGGTACAAGGTCACAAGTCAAAGGCCGACCCGTCACTTCCACCTCACATGATGGATAGTAATGATTCCTCTCCACGTCGTCTCCTAATGGTGTGGAGATTAGCAATGTTTACGTCATATGCATCAATGGCACATCAAGATCCTCGGCAAACGCCTCACTCACAAATGAGCGTTGTGCCCCGGTATCGATGAGGATCCTCACACTTCTACCGTTGATCTTTAATGTTCCTACATTTATACGCCATGTAAGATACACCATCTAATGTTTTGGACCCTTTTTGGAGGTTATTACGTTTACAATAATGTTTGGAAACAAACGGGGGTCCAATCGTAGAAAAACGGAGCGGAAAAATCGAGTTTCGGGAGACGGGGGTCCACGCACGGTCGTGCGTGGGGCACGTACGATCGTGCGTGCGTGAAAAACTCGGATCCGGCCACTGCCGGAAATGCACGGTAATGCATAGCCGGGTACGCACGATCGTGCGTCCACGCACAGCGTGCATACCGGCACGCACGGTCGTGCGTCCTGCGTGAACAACACCCCGGAGCCACTGCCCCCTACGCACGACCGTGTGTGGGGTTGGACGCACAATCGTCCGTCCCTGTTTTCAGCCAGTTTTGGCTCGAATTGCCCCCGGTTTGAGCCCGGGATAGCCCGCACTCGATCCTTACGACTTATATGATCGGAGAATATGCTTAGAAACACAGAAAATAAGTGTATTACCTGCGACGGAGTCCGGGTTAGCGCGTGCATCCGCTTCGGTCATGGCATAGACCCTTGTTAGGCCCCGCCTTTATTTTCGGATGCGGCATTGCTTGTTGATGCGCTGCCTCTCCCCGTGCCGCCGTGTGACGGTCCCGCACGGTTCCTCCCCGTCATGGTTCCTCCCCCGGCTCCCGTAATCCCTTCTCTCCCCAATTGTGGGCAATTGGCCTTCATGTGACCCGTATTCCCACATTGGTAGCACCTCGGTGGTGCATTGCACTTCCCGATATGATTCTTTGAACAGTTAGCACATCTAGGCGGCCCTGAACGTTGAGAGGGGGATGAGTGCCACCTAGAGTCCTTGTTCTTCTTCGCCGGTGGTGTCGGCGCCTTGAACAAACCACCGCATCCGTGGTTGTTCTTCCTTGAATGATCGGGCGGTCCCGAACTATGCCATTTCCTTTTCTTCGCTTCTTCAGCGTCTCTTTCTTTCCTCTCATTCCATTGGGTTTCCCCAAGGAGGCCCTGCTCTACCACCTCGCAAAAGGTCATATGGCGAGAGTACGTAGCCCGATCACGAATGTCTAAGAGTAAGGCATCCCAAAAATGTTCAGTCATGCGGTCCTCATCGGCCGCATACTCCGGTAAGAACCTCGCCAAGGTTCTTAATTCTTGCTCCAGTTATTTGACAGTTACACACTCCTTTTGCTTGAAGTTCGTATACTCCCTACGCTTAACATTAACCTCGTAGTCAGAGTAGTATTGGGCGTAGAATTCCTGCTCAAAGCTCACCCATGAGATGTTCCCACGGTACTTTCCTTCTACACTCTCCCACCATGTAGAAGATATTCCTTCAAGCAAACGTGAAGCAACAATCAACTTCACGTCAGGTGTTATCTGCATGTCTCTCGATGTGTCTTTCACCTTCTTTATCCAATCGGCGGCAACGGTAATATTTCTGGTGCCGTCGAAGGACCTTCACCCCAAGGCTTTAGCCTCCTTGAGGTATTTGGAGATCCTCACACAGAAATCTCCCTCACGTCTCCCCCGAGACGCCCCTGAAACAGTCCTTAAAGCCCCCCGGCTCCCTTGGCCCGATCCACCTTGAGAGGCACCGTACGCCTAGCTTGGCGTCTAAGATCCCTCCTCAGCTTTTCTTTTTGATACCATTCCAATAGCTCACCCATATGGGCATAACGGGCGTCAATTTCACTATTGTCGTCCTCGTCATCCGTGTGGAAATCGCCCCCATCATATGGGGTTTCCTCATGCTCCGTCTCCGGAACGAAAGTCGGATCATAGTTCTCAGTGTTAGTCTCAAACACCGAGCTCACGTAGCCATCGCTCACTGTTTGGGCACGGTGGCTCCCACGGCCTACTCGGCCTCCTCTTCCCCCCCCCCCCCCCCCCCCCCGAGATGCAGCCCGGCTACCCCTCATGGATGTTACTGGTGCCTGCCCCCTCGGATTGTTCCTCGTTGCCATTCGCCTACCCTCCATTTCTGAAATGAGATTTGGACGACGTTAGACTCCTATCAATGTCAATTCACGGAAGAACGTTATAGACACGTATTGGCCCAAGTCATTGTCATACCAATTGTTAAGGGTACCATCTTAACAATTAGAGACCTTGCAACCTAGGTAACAATAGTTCTATGAACGTCAAAATACAATGCTCATGGTTTTCGGTAAAAATTCTTTTTTGCAAAATCTCTTGTGAGAGGTTGATTACATAGTTTAGAACTGAGATGACTCTGATACCACTTAATTGTCACGCCCCAGACCGAAATCTGAGCGCGTGTACAACCGTGGTATAATCGAGTGACATCACCAGCAGGTCAACCTCACTAAATCATACAAGGCGTTCGAGAAAACAATCCATCCATAATCAGTAGTAAACATACATAACAAACATCACAATTAAACCATCGAATAGCGGAAATATTCAGTGGTAATTCATAGGCCACATTCGGCCAATAACATGGGCATGCAAGCCCAAAAATAGTTTATAACAAATAAAAATATCCATGAGCAATGTTTGGTAATTTGAAAGAAAACGAGGAAGCACGAACCACGTCTTCCTTGATTTGATGTCACCCGTAGAAAGGTGCAGGTAGCAAGCCCTAGCTTCAACCTGAAAATGGTGGGCCCCCTGAAGGGGTCAGTACAAGTACCGAGCGAGTAGCAGACTAAATATAGAATAACTAGTGTTTCAAGTATGAGACCCAAACATAGGGTGATACTTATATAAATAGTCTTTTCCCCCAAGTTAAGAAATACTTAATTGTACATATACACTTGGAAAATACCCGATTCGTAGATCACCGTTTTATTTGGGAAAATATTAATAGTCAATATTCTTGACTAAAAACCCAACCCACCCATATGTCTATGAGTGTATAGGACTCCTCCTTGTCCATATTTATATACCATAACCTATGAGTTTTGAGGATCATAATCCTTGGGTACTCCACCAATTTATAATCCGAGTGTTAAGGACTTTTCGTCCTAGGGTCCTCCACCAATATATAATCCGAGTGTTAAGAACGTTAAGTTCTAGGGTCCTCCACCAATATATAATTTGAGTGTTAAGGACTTTAAGTCCTAGGGTCCTCCACCAATATATAATCTGAGTGTTAAGAACTTTAAGTTCTAGGGTCCTCCACCAATATATAATTTGAGTGTTAAGGACTTTAAGTCCCAGGGTCCTCCACCAATATATAATTTGAGTGCTAAGGACTTTAAATCCTAGGGTCCTCCACCAATATATAATCCAAGTGTTAAGAACTTTAAGTTCTAGGGTCCTCCACCAATATATAATCCTATGATCAAGCTCCTATCAACCTAGATAGAGTCTATATCATATTTATTCATTCATAGCTAAATCAATCCATAAAGCTTATGTATCTAAACTCATGCAAGCCATGTGTTTATATAAGTTTGAAATTAACTAATACCAACCGGTATTAATTAATCCATTATCCATCGGTCAACATTTTCGTTGATCGCCATTTCAACCTTATACATATCAACTCGATCATCATGTATATTAAGTCAATAATATTCATTCTAGGCTTCATATACCCTTTAATCCATAGCATGTAATTTCATAGAAATTCTCACATCATACTCCATGTATATTCAAGTAATTCATTTCATACAAGCCTAATCATTTTGGCTAATCACATGTTTAAACATCCTTTAAACATCATTATGAATACATATAACATTCATTTAGGTAATCTCATAATTAACCCAAAAGTTATAAGATATTAAGTCGTCCACTCACCTTAAATGGGCTTTTAGAAGTTCTACTCTTCTTAGTTGGATTCCGGTGAAACTCCGTCGAAACTCCAGCGAAACTCCGGCGAACTCCAGCGAAACTCCGGCGAACTCCGGCGAAACTCCGGAGAACTCTAGAAACCCTTTAGTCAAGTTCCTAACAAGGTTTTATCATCATAAAACCCATATCAATACAAATAACCTTTAAAAGGTTATTTTCCGGCGAACCGGTGATTTTGGCTTTTAAGTCCGTTCTTGGACATAGAACCATCTTCCAACCCATAAATCCATACTTATAACATGTGAAACCATACTAAGGGTCCTTCACATGATATATACCTCATATGGTAGAAGCAAATAAAGAAAAAGTTATTGTAAGGTCATTACCTTTATTATTCACACTTTTCCTAGATTTTTCCTTCTCAAATCTTCCTCCTTGGACCTCTATGGATTGAGCTCGAGTTGCAGCAATGGATAGTGGTTTGAGAGCTCAATTTCCTTCTTCTTGGAGGGGGTTGGCCGAGCACAATGATGAGGAAGGAGGTAGGAAGTGCCCTTCTTTGTCTTAGTTGACAATAATGTGTGGGGGTGAGGTCCACACCTCAAATGATCTCATTCCAATCAACTTAGCTCAATCCTCACATGTTGTGCGGCCACTCAAGTCTCAATTGAGACCCAAAAACGTGGGGTGGCCCTCACTCATGTGGGAGGTCATCCCAACTTGTCCCGAAATGTATATTCTGTCCCGCAAGTTGTATTTTTCGGACTGTTTTAATTATATTTTATTTTATCGGGTCAAATAAAATATATTATGTGTTCCTCATCATTATGGACTCTTAGAATGAATATACATTCCTCATCTTTAATTTATAAGCCTCCGAAATTCAGTTCGGGCTGTTATCTGTTAAATTACCCGTATCGAAAATTTGGGCCTCTTTTGACCAATCGGTCAACTCTGGGACTTCCAATGGCCCAAATGAAATATCCACCACTATATATTTATTATCTAGACCAAGATGAATAAAATGTATGGTTTCGGGAATGTCGGGCGGCCCCCGCTCCCGGTGTGGGCCCCACGGGCAATATACTATTCACACGAAAGAAATAATGGAAATTTACAAGTTCGTAAATTCATTAACCATTTAACAAGATTCATTACATTATTTACTTAAAAATAAATATAATTGGGGACGGTGTTACACACAGCCCCCTACTTGCATCCCCTTCCCCTGCACCCGCCCTCCCCCTGCCACAACGCCGCCACCCATAACCAAGCCGCCGCAAGCCTGACGGATATATCGAAGCACAGGGAGTCATCGATCTGGATTGTTCTTCGATGATGGAGCAACCGTCAGAATCGCCGCCATCGAAGAGAACGGTTGTCGCCGCCATTTAAGAGGTTTCTCGCAGCCACTGTAGAAGAGAGTTTGGCTGCCATAGCAGATCCGGATGTCACAGAAGAGATGATTAGTTGCCGCCGGTAAGATGCTTGATAAGATTCTTCCAAAGATGGCAAACACTTTGAAATAATTTTTTTTTTAAATCGAATTAGGTATTTCACTGAAAGTTGCATGAGAATTGTTGTTATGATTTCGATTGAAGGTGAGCAAGGGGTACGGTTGTAGCCGGGAGGTTGGAGACGGTTCATGTTACAAAGATTTGAGATGTCCCAAAATGAAGACGCGAGATAGTTCAGGGGTGTGCGACACGAACAGTTTAATCATATATGCCTAAAATAAAAAAAGAGTCATATTTTTGTCTTTAAGAAGTATATGAATAATATTTATGTCATTCTTTCAAGTTTTTTATATCGGTTGTTATTATACCCATTATGGAATGTCATGTGCACCAACAACACATTCAACATGGGTTGTATTGACTAATCGTGATTGAATATAAATTCCATGTCATAAACAATCGTTTGAGAATGCTTTATGCATTGATTTAATGAATAACTAAAAGAGAGAATTCCCAAAATAGGAGTAAAAAAGTTTTGAAATTCCAAAATAGGACTATCATGTTTTTTATTCCCTAATATCAGGAAATCACCAAGGGGTTGGATTCAGTGGAATACAAGATTCCCACTTCAGCCTAGGGTTACACCTTACTCCTTCACCCCTCGCTCCCTCTTCGGCCTGAAGCAGTGGGGGACTGGGGGACTACACCGCCCTCCGGGATACAAGAAAGGACAAAAGAAAAAAATCCAAAAATACACCAAGTCCACAACACAACATTAGGACATATGGACACCATAACGTCCATGACTTGTGGGGCACCTTCGGCCGCAACGAAGACAGCAAACAAAGAAACTCCTCCCAAGATGTGACGCGTATCGTCCCTAAATGCGCGCCATTCAACGGCTTTGAGATCACATACTCTACTCTCGGCCAGGAAATTAAAACAGGAACCCAACGTCCTCAGGTCACCATCGTCCATGAAATCAGAATGCGCATTACTCCTTCTGGATCGGTAACGCTATCATCCTCAAAATGGGCACTAAAACTATGCATGCCACCGCTTCGGCCTCTGGCCCAAAAGCGATCATCTGGCCTCCTCGGCCAAGACACCAAAAGAAACTGCCAGCGACCAGAAAGAAGAAACATCACCCACATCGGACCAAGAGCTCATATCGGCCACTGAGCCAGGGCACTCATCGTCCTCAAGCGAACTTACTCGAAGGAACATCAGCCCTCTTTGTCCACAGTGAGGGCCATACAATGGCCAGAAACGAAGAACGAACAGTGCCCATAATGGCCAAAAACAAGGAACCAGAGCAAAGGACGCTCATGACGGCCAAAACGGGGGAAAACCCATAGCGGTCCCATAATGGCCAGAAAACGTCAAAACAATGGAATGTACTCTCCCTCACTTCGTCTACATCTAAGCTCAGAGAGTGGGGGACTCCTGATGGAGTATATGGGCCTGGACCCCCAGACCCACATACTCAGAAGAATGAGAGGCACAGCTGTCACCTAGTGGGGCCTCCGTCGGCCAGATGACCCCCCATCGGCCAGAAAGATATCAACTCAAAACATGGTCCGGAAGCCAGGAGAACCGGGTGTCCCCGTCGGCTGGGGCTCCGTCGGCCATGGTCACGTCGGCCATGGCCGCGTCGGCCACAAAAGGCTCCAAGAACCAGATTTCGTACTTAGTTATTTCTACACATCTTGTACTCAGCCCAATAGTGGCCCAATTGTAAATGGGCCTCCCAAGCCCAAGACTTGGGAGCCCAGTCCTAATTTCCTCTATAAATACTCCCCATGGGGGTAGTTGTAGGAGGTTCACAAATCATTAATACAAAACAATTATATCACTTCTCTCTCTAGTTCTCACTTCTCTCTAGGAGTTAATACTCCATCACCATTTTAGTTAAAAAATGTGCGGTTTAAAAAAAATTACTTCAATGATTAAAGAATGTAAGTGTATTTATATTATCTTTTGTTTTCAAATATGTATCTCATAGGTTATGAAAATGAGTATGACTTTGATGTTATTGAGAATGTGATGTTATTTTGCCATACTGACAATACAAATGAATACACACAATTATTTTCTACGCAAAGGCAAAATAAATGAATACAAGGGCAATCTTTTCAGCATGCACAGACAATATAAACTAACACACAGATAATTACTTCTACGCATGGACGAAATAAATGAACACATAAACAATGTTTTAGCCATGCACGGACAATATAAACAAACACACGGACAATTATTTTCTATAGACAATTATTTTCTATGCACAAATAGAATAAATAAACATACAAACATTGTTTTTAACCACACACAAACATTTAAATGGACACACAGACAATATATTGTTTGTGCATGGTTAAAACATTATTCATTTGTAGGAAACTATTGTCTCTGTGTTTTTTTTGGATGAAATGTAAATTTATATTAACACCCAAAGAAATTATACATCAAACAAGATTCTAGATCTCCCTAACCCCCCCCCCCCCCTACCTAGTGTCAGGGTTAGGAGAGGTTTTTGTTCGATCTAATCAAAATCCAAAAAGGGACCTAAGTATACATTACTAAATGCCTCTAAAACTCAAAAACCAATCGGTGCTGTGATGCATGCACACAGAACATCAAAATACATCAATCCTATGAAGAATGCATGGCGAAGAGGAGGTTATGCTATACTCCCCCCTTAGTCCCAAAAAGAAATCATGGTGTTGCAGGGTGCACACACACTCATCCCAAACAGATAATGCCGCTGTAGGGGAGACAATCATCCAATCATCAAAAGTTGATCAAGTCATTCGGGTATAAGCTATATAGGATCTTATATACCACATGCTTGATCTTAGCAATCACATCTTCTTTCGTCTTCGATCCTCCATCAAATCGTAGCTCATTCCTCGCATGCCAAATGTAGTAGACCGCAACACAAAATGCTAGATTGCTAGACGGGACCCCTTGGCCTTCATCGTTGATCCCTTGTGCGCCTTCCTGATCCACTTGATTGAGCTAAGCATTGTTGTCATTTGTCGTCCCATTCCAATCCAGTCTTTGATTCCATCCCAAACCCTACAAGAAAATGGGCAAAGAAAGAAGAGGTGTGGAATTGTTTCCAATCCACCCTTGCACAGGTCACACCTATTAACCATGTGGAGGTAACCGAGGCTATCCTGTGTGGGGAGCCGGTTCCTCAAGCCCTACCAAACATTAAACGAGAATTTTGGGGGGATGTAGGACTTCCAAATGAAGCTCATTTGCGTCCTAGTGATCCCCTTTACTCGTAGAAGCTCATAGATCTTGGCTGATACTAGTTTCCCATTGATACTCCTAGCGTTGAGGCCCATAATCGTTTCGTTTAAATTATTAGAGCACCCTCGTATTTTATCTTGTATTTGACTCAACCTCTTCATGAGCTGTGAGTCACGGCCGTGTGGGACAAACTCCCAGACACTTCTACCCTTAAGATAGACGCCATATATAACTAATTGCAATTGGTAAGAAACAATGAATATAACATGTCTGTGAAATTTCATTTAAGATAATCTTAAATCCATTAAGCTCACCGCACATATTAGAAGTCTTATCATATCATTGACTTCTAATTTCGGAAAAAGATAATTCGTACTTCCCAAAAAGTAACCATCAATGCCACTTTTCAAAGAATGACTGTATCAAGAACATGTCTAACTATATGAAATCGCTTCATCATAACTCCTTAGTCATTTAAATGTCTTATAACAATTTACATGTTCTATTTTACATAATTATTACATATCTAATAGTCATAGTTTTATATCAAGAAGCGGGGGCAATAATTTCAGGAAAAAGGGTCAAATAGGCCCTCCAACTTAAATAAAAAGGTCAAATAAGCCTTTATATAAGACACTCTTTCCGGCCGTCGTCATTTGGGGCAGTTCCAGGTGGAATTTTTTAATGAAGTTTTTTGATCATTTTTATTCATTAAGTCTAGTTTACTCATACCAAATTTCAGCTAACAATTCAATCGGGAAGACATTCAAATGAATTCTTGAAGATAACTACACTTTTAACTGCGCAGTTATCTTCAAGAATTAATTTGAATGCTTTCCCGATTGAAGTTTTAGCTCAAAGTTGGTATGAGTAAACTAGACTTAATGAATACGATGATCAAAAAATTTCATCAAAAAATTCTACCGGGAACTACCCCAAAATTTGATCAGGTAGTATTCTTGTATTTCTTGTCACTGTTATTTCCTTTGTGTATTGTTGTACTATATACTCTCCCCGTCCCGCAAAGAAGTTCTTGCTTTTCTTTTTTAGCTGTCCCAAAAAGAAGTTCCCCTTTCCTTAAATGGGAAGTTATATACATCAAATAGTGCAAAACAGTGCAAATCAGTGTCAAACAGTGCCAAACAGTGTCGAAACGGTATCAAAACAGTAAAATTTACCCCCCTGACAAGTTTATTTCATTAATATGTGTGTAGGTCAAACCGTGAACTTCTTTGCGGGACGGAGGGAGTATTAAATTACATGAAATATTGGAAATAAGCTCACACTAGAGTTTTGCCCATAGGGCGTGAAAAATAAGGCATTGGCACAATTAAGCTCATAACATTATGCGCAGGGGCGTAGCTAGACCGGTCATACTAGGCCCCACTCAACCCCAAGTTCAAAAAATGTTTAGATTTATCATGTGAAAGAATTATAAACTTGGTATATATATAAATGAAAAATTCTTTGTACTCACCCGGCGGCATGAACTGTATCATCATGTCTATGCCACCCGTGCGCATGTGTCAATACGTGCATGTTATATATTTTATCACAATATTTTCATAGTTAATTCCATTGGGAAAAAAACCTAAATAATACTAAAAGACATGAGGTTTCCCAAAATATGACTCAAATTGAATTTTAACATCCCTATGACTAAACACCGTGTGACATACATGGACGCATGATACAATGGCAATAAAAAAACCAAAAATGCCCTTCCCCGTAACTAACACACGCGGATTAAGAAATGGAATAATTTCCGCTGCTAAAGCAAGGGGAAGTGGCAATGAAAGATGAGCAATTCAATGGAATCGGGCAGATCACTAAGACCATAGTGTCTGTCAGGTATTCATAACGACCGCTGAGAGGAGAAATTGAGAAGGAGGAGCAATCGTCTTCACGAACACCGACATCGGACACTCTGATTGTGAAGCCGGTGTAGTTGATCGAACGGACATTGCACTTTCCGGAGTAGAGATGGAGCACTGTAGCATTATTGTTTTCACAGAACATAGTATGTCTCTCGTCTCCACAGTGTTTAGGGTCGGTACTGGGCCGGAAAGGGTAACTGATGTCGCGGATATCGCCGCACGAAGCGGGATTGAGAATGTGAATTTGGGGCATTAATTATGAGGGCATTGTGAAGTATTAGTCGCGAGCGAGGCAGTATTTTTGGGCAGTAAGTACAAGGAAGAGATTAATAGGTCAATAAAGAATTCGAGGGGCAGTAATTTTTGTAGGCAGTAGATTTAAGGCAGCAAAGCGAGAAAATTGGGGGATTTGAAGTGGTGTAACCGACAAATCGTGTAGGTAGTAGCAGTAATCAGCAATACAAAATTATGGGAGATAAGGTGGTGTAATAAAAAAATGGCGGTGTAAACATTAGATTACATTACATTACATTACATTACATAGGCATTAAGTTGCTGAAGCGTAGGTGATGGAATAACACAACTAAGGCATTATAAAAATCACAATGGCATAAAGTTGATTAAGACAGTAAAATATTAAGACAACACATGAAATATGTTGACATTCCCAGGACACATAAATATCAACGAATTTGTACCTTATAAATGAACAATTAATTATCATAATTTCATTGCCCTAATTTTCCCAATTTATGATCATCTGCCGTAATTATCTTTTGAGATTCAAAATAGTGGAAGCAGTTACCTTTTATTTGTTAATTCCTTCTTTTTAGGAGTTTTCATTAATACGGATGCCAGTTACAACTCTAAACGGTTATCATATGCACGGAGTACTACGTATTAAGTCATGCGCATGTTTTTAGCCGGTCCTTGATTTTAGGAGGAAAACAGTTTTTTATTTAAATGAAATGAGGACATTTCTGGGATTAAAATTAAAAACACAACACGTGCATGGCCATCAGCATGTGCGAATAATATAATAGGAATAAAACTTAATGTAGTCATATACTAGGAATGACATACTCTTTTAGTCATAGAAGAGATAATTTTCTCTAATTCCATTATCATGCCATCACTTTCATATCACATAATCATACACGATTTCTTCCAGATTTGTATATCATGCTCCATTTACTCATAACAATAGCATTTTCATTAGGCATTATTAATCATTAATAATCCATGAAAACCACATTTTATTACTTTAGATAATCTTATGAAATTAACTCACTAATTATAAGCAATATAGTCAGTCATCCTCACCTCGTGATGTGCTACAATAGTTGCTTTTGTTAAGCCCCTCGATCAATCCCCGTTCTAGGCCGATTGAAAGTGGAAGACTGGACTGTTGGACAAAAGCCAGACGGCTTTCACGAAAGCCGGGCGACGTTCGTAGTCTGCAACTACGAAGAGCTCCTTTGGAGTGGCGGTTTCCGGCGGTTTCGACTCCTATCGATTCCACAACTCTTCTAAGTTAAATACCAACACTTTATAACATATTTCTACACTTTTAAACGTGTAGAACATCCCCATTAATCCAACATATGATTTCTTCAAAATCATATTCACTAAATATATTATAACTAGTTGGACGAGAATAGCATTCGGTTACCTAGAAACGAGTTCTCTTCTTCCCGGAAACCCTTTCTTTCTCCTTCCTTGCTCCAAGAACGTGTGAAGCTCCTTGTGAGCTCTCTTCCCTCTCTAAGTGGCGTAGGAGGCTTCCCAAAATGAGAGGATAAGGAGACTCTCCTCTCTTATCTTCTATTTTTAGAAGGTTGAGCCAATTTAGTTGGGTTGGGTTCGTGGGCTGCTCCTTTTAATTTACTCCGACCCAAATGACTTTTATTCGTTTACTTATATTATTTTAGGCTAGTAGGCCTCAATAGATCGATCCTAAAATATATTGGATATTCCTCTCCAATGTTCCGGGCTTAAACCCCTTTACCTTTCTATTATTAGAAAGTGGCTCAAAAAGTCCCTTTATTTTATTCCTTTACCTTTTATCCGGCCCAAACATTCGTATATAACTTATTTCCTTATCCTTGGGTTTTTAACTAATTTAACATGGTCCAAGAATATACTAGTTAGTCCATCCCCATTTTCTTTAGGGTCCGACACACAATATAATTAATCGGTATTAATTTAATCAATTAATCATTTCTCATATGATTAATATTTTTGTAACTAGTTTTTAAAATGAATAAATATTCACGAACTCAACCAGTTATCCTCATCGACATTGGTATTTGTAATTTCTATTAAATTTTAATATTAATGGATTAATTAATTTCAGTTCAAACTGGGAGCGGTATCACAGAGTAGAATATAAAAAAGATCCATGGTCCATCAACATTCAAACATGACAAATGCGAGCTAGCAAGCTAGCTTAGTAGCTTAATTGTTTTATTCAATTGAACTTGAAAACACTAAACAAGGAACCCATGAAATACATACGGAGTAGAGCAGTTTTTATTTATTATGCCATGCATGGGAAGTGATTAGGCCTGTTTGGCAAGGTACTCATCCAACTCTTTGAAGTTCTTCTCAGCAAAGACCTGAATGGCGGTGGGGTCGGGAATCTCATGACTGGTCTTCTCGTACAAACAGCTCCACTGCACCAAGCTCCCTCCTTCCTCCTTGGGAAGCACAGTCACTTGAGCCTTGAAGCTTTTGTAGTACTCTAGCAGATCTCCCTCAATCACGCTGTAAGCAAATGTCCTGTTTGCTGGGTCCACTACTTCGATCCTCTCCTTCGACACCTTCACTATCGGTGAACCTACCACACGTTTTTATATTTTGTCACTTTTGTGTACACAAACATTTGGTCAAAAAAATCACAACATTTTAGAAAAATATACTCAAGTACGGAGTATATTATTCTTCAACTAAGTTTTAGGTAGTACGTGAAATTGATTCTGTTTCTACTTCTTTTTTAAAGCAGAAGTAAAATCAGAACCAGTTTTCAGAAGCTGGTCTGCTCCAGTTTCTAAAAAACTGCTTCTAGGTGTATATTAGAGCACCAAAAGTACTTCTGCACTTTCACCTAAACACTACAACTTCTGCTTCTGCTTGTTGAAGGAGCAGAAGCAGTTTTAAGAATCAGATCCAAACACCTCCGTAATCAGATTCTTGGATCCGCCTCCACAGTGTACTACTCCCTCAGTCCCATTTTGTAAGATACTTTTCCTATTCATTTGATCAACACAAATCACTCTTAATCTCTTAGTGTATACAAGTATATCAAATTTTTATCAAATTTAATTCTGGTTTTTGAGACTTTGTAAAGCTTTTTATATAGTTTCTGAATATGTAATTCTTTTTTCTAAAAATAATTTGAGTGCGAACAGGGATCTGTTTGATTTATCATCGGTCAAACATCGTAAAACCTAAATTGTCTTACAATTCGGGACGGAAGGAGTATTACTTTAATACTACATTCGTCCCCCAATTAAGTTCCCAGGCCATATCCATTTATCTAGTCAAACTTTTAAAACTTTGACCGCTAATTATTCAAAATTTACATTGCTTTAATGGCACACAAAGTTAATTTTATAAGTGCACTTCATTTCAATATACTCCATTATAGGTTTTGCTAGTTTAGGTTTTTAGATATTTAGGATCAAACATATAAAAGTCAAACCGTGAACTTAATTGTGGGACACTAGTAAATCGATATATACTTTGTATATACCTTCTCCATAGTTGATCAATCGGACGGAGCCAACAACGATGCCATCGCCTTCGACGATTTCAACGCTTTTGTAGTCATTGGGAAAGGCTTTGGGGTAGATGAAGATGAAGTCCCTTAGGGCTTCCCATATCTTATCAGCATGGGCCTTCACTTCCACTTCTACGCTAAGCTTTCCACTTATATCAGCCATCTTTAGCTAATATAATTAAGTCTAACTATTATATATGAACTCTAGCTGGAAGCTAAATAAGGAACCTCAGCTCTGGTGATAGAATGTGTGTATCTGCTTTTAGCTATGGTCTAAGAGTGCACATATATATAGTACGTATAGAGGACTAATGCCTGTGAGATATACAGATCGTCTCATTCGATCATCAAAATAATCGTGATGGTACGCCAATGCAAGTTCACCTACCATTCCAGGCTTCCTACCCTACAACTTTAAGTTTTCCTCGTTGCTTCAGTAACGTACCCATAAGTTTCTTAACAGACCGACACATATCACTTTTGTCCATCAAAATGGTGACAACAATCATAGTGCACATTCAATTTTTTTTTATAATGTACATAGTATAATTTTTTTTGTTCCAAAAGGTTGAAAACCCAGACCTCAAGGGTTCTCACGTCCTGATACGATAAGACATTTGAAAGGTTGTAAGTTACGATTACGTAATCAATCTAATATTGGTAGACAACGAGTAAGTACCGTTAATAACTCATTGACATGATATCATCGATAGGTATCAGGGGCGGACCGTAGTAGAGACCCAGATAATATTTTGAACTCCCCAAAAAATATTTTTGTTCCCAAGATGACTTTACTGGGTTCGCCCTTGGTAGCTATATAAGCTCACACACTACAAGTGGTGTATATAGCTCACATAAAAATTAGTGGAACACTAATATGATCGTTGTAGAACATGCACGTTGGCTTGATGAAGAGCGTAAATTCTCTAATATATTATCGTAAACAGATAAGAACATTTTTAAATAGAGTGAATTCCTAAAATAGGAGTAAAACATTAGCCAAATGTGAAAATGGGAGTATCATACTTTGAATAGGAGTAATTTTAGAGTTCGTTTGATAATATCCAAAATAGCTGTATTAACTAATTCTACCGAAATTTTTTGAAGTTCTAGCTGAAGTGTCTGGATTGGATGATTCAGTTGATTTATGGAAAAAATATTTAAAGTATACGTAGTATTTTATTAATAAAATAAAGAAAAAATATATGAAAAGCAACGAAAATAATTTTCTACAATAACTTCCGTCAATACAACCAGAAAAGTAATTTCATCCTTACTTTTCCTTATTATTACACAATTCAGCGCTCGAAATCAAAAATTACGTACTTGGTGAAAGTGTTGGGTGATAAGTCTGATAAGCCGAATAACAAGATCACCAAACGAGTTCTTAGTATTTAGACAAATATACCCTACCCAAGCCCCAAGCCCCAACCACTTTCATTAGATAATACAAATGTAAAAAATAAAAAACACGAAAATATATAATCCATATTAAATAAAATATACTCCGCATTAAATAAAATTAATACAAATAAAAAAAATATTTTAAAAAATGTTATATAAAAACTAACAAAAAAAATAAAATTTAAACAATATAAAAAAATATGCATGCCCCTACTGCCGCATCAACTCCAACCACCGAAAACATGTTAACATTTTTCACAAACGTCATCTTGATGGTAGTTTTCGAGAAAATTTGAAATTTTCAAAGAATAAAAATGTCATCTTTATGACACTTTCAAAGAAAAATTGTAGTTTTTACAAAAAAAAAATGACATTTTTAGCTAATATAATTAAGTCTAACTATTAAGTCTAGACCTCCATATTTGTTGGCATTGTTGGGCGGTGGCCGAGGCTGCAAGAAAGGCCTCCATAATTTTTTATATGTTTCAATGTGTTTTATCTGTTTTTTATTTATTTTTAATTTTTTTTTGTTTTTTTTGTTATTTTGTTTTTTAATAATTTTAATATTTAAAAAAAAAATTAATAGGATCAAATAAGTCTTACTACTTTTATTTAAGAAATAATTAATTAAGTCAGAGGTATTAAGGGTAGAAAATTAATGTTTACTCTTATCAAAAGAAATTTTAAATTTTACTCATATTTGTGCAATTTTGTAATACTATTTTCATTTTGCAATCACAATATTTGTTAACATATTAAAAAAAATCACATGGTACATATAACAATTGAATACTCCGCTAGTAATTGGTACTGTTGGCAGATTACACCGCTAATAATTGTATTGGCACCACACACAAAAAAAGTGACAAATAATGACATTAACCGCGACTTGTCAATTGACTCCTCAAACGTATCCTGTACTGTTTATTTACTCCGTATTAAATAAACGTATCTAGAGTAGTTCAAGCTTAGCTAATAATGACGCCGGTAGAGTAGTTCAAGAATGAGTAGGCACCCATTCAGTATGCATGTATCCTCCCATAAAAATGATGTAATTACACGTTTTTTTGTACAATATTTTTTTGTGGACATAAATTTTGTACATACTTGATACTACCTCCGTTCCCATTTTAACTTCCAAATGGATTTGGCACAAAGTTTAAGATAGTGGATATTGTGTGGTGGAGAATTGTGCAGAGGAGAGAGAAATGTGTAAAAAATATTATGAACCACAAATTCTTTACCAAAAAGTGAAAGTGAAAATTTTAATTGGAACGGACGAAAAAGGAAAGTTGGAAGTTTATTTAGGAACGGAGGGAGTATATTCTTCGGTCTATATAAACAATTGTTGTTTTTTGTAATCAATGTGTCTGTGTATATGGTCAACTGGGAGTGGAGTCAAGATTTCATTAGAGGAGGTCTAGAAAGAGGACCATTAAGGAACGACATGTTTGAGTAATGCTCGGGAAAGTTAAAAAAAATGCTAGTTGTTGATATTAGAAATAATGGCATTAATATTACTTCTCACATTTTGATAGACAAAATTATGACCCTTTTACATAATTCCACAAAAGTGATCGCCTCTGCGCTTCCGTTGCTTTCAACTTAGGGATTTCATCTTCCTCTTCCGCACACGACTTCTGCACATCTTCCTCCTCCGCCAAGGACTTCTGCACATCTTCCTCTTCCGCGCAGGACTTCCGCAGAGGACTTCCGCAGAGGACTTCCACACATGACTTCCGCACATCTTCCTCTCCCGCCCAGGACTTCCACAAATCTCCGCTCGCAGCTCATCGTCTCCCAACAAACTTTCCATCATCTCCATCTTCTCCCATCGCCGTCGAGTGCAAATCGCATCTCCTAAATCGTTTTCTTCACCTTTCTTCATCTCCATCTCGGATCTGCGACGAGTGGCGGCGGGGAAGTCAAGTGTTGACGGGGTTGGGCGACGTTGGGGCAGATAGGCTGGGGTTGGGGTTGGGAAGCTGTGGGTGGATGGGGTAGCAGGGGAGGTGACCGAAGCTGAGGTAGCGGGGGAGGGGACTGGGTTGGCTGTGGACGGGGTTGTGCAGCTGTGGGGGGAGGGGAGCAGGGAAGGGGGCTGGGGTGCAGGGGAGGGGGCTGGAGGTGCAAGGGATGGGCTGGAGGCAGAAAAGGGGGTTGGAGGGAGCAGGGGAGGGGGTTGGGGCAGAAAAGGGGGCTGGGGGGCTGGGGGAGCAAGGGTAGCGACGGTGGCCGGGTGTAGCAGGGACAGCGGTGATAGTGGGGTTAAGGGTTGGTAGGGGTTGGGGTATGCTGGAAAGGGGGTTGGGGTCTGTGTAGGAGATGGGATGGGATTGGCGGCCAGTTGTGGTGGCCAGCGGTGGTGGTAGGTGGCAGTGGCAGGGCAGTGCTAGGGTGGGGTTGGCCGGGGACGGGGCTGAGGGACTGTGAGGAGCGGTGGAGGGCGTGTCACTATGGCGATGTCACTGTGGTTGATGGGCGGGCCGTCACTTTGGTCGGAGTCACTTTTGCGGTGTCACTATGGTGGTGTCACTGTGGTGGTGTCGTTGTGGTTGGAGCGGTGATCGGTGGCGGCGGTGACCGACAATGGCGACAGTGACATGATATCTTATGGTGACATATAATAGTGACATAACAGTCCGGAGTGACAAAAAATGACAGTGACATCATGTTTTCCAAAAATGTGACCTTCTTAGTCTCATTTTTGTCTTTTTTAAAAATGGTCACATTTTTGGAAATCAGTTTAAATTAAGTAATATTGAAGAAAAAAGCCCTTGATATTATTTGCTTGATTTTGCATCCTCGAATTCAAAGAAAATTAGATACGGAGTATAATTATTATTAAGAATTCCACTATGTTATGTGATATGCGGATGTCCATTATGATATCTGGCTCATTAGTATTGTTAGAGTCCAGTCCATCCCATATGTCACCCTATCCCCGATTCCCTTTGTATATATACATGTACATGTTAATGAAAAAGATGATTTGATTCGAATTCATCACACGTTATCAGCACGACTTGCTCTAAAACCCTACAACTTGTCTCCTCTCTTTTGGCGGGATATTCTCTCTAGTCTCTACCGCCCGTTATTCTTTCATCCCAATGGCGCCGCCGCACCACGAGATACAGTTGCCGACATTGCACTGTGCTAGCAATTCTTGTTGTTTTTTATACATATCCCTTATTTTCTCTCTTTCCAATCGGTCATCGCCACTTTGACCAAACAGGAAAAAAATGGAGCGCACGACTGCTCTCTGTCGATATGTTGTCTAGCTAGATTTTATGATGTCTCGGCGGATTAGATAAAATTACCAGTTGTCTAGCTAGAGTCGCCTATCTAATACTCCGTATAAACCAAGGTTTTTGTTGAAAATTAAACTTGTTTTTGGGCCTAATTAATATTTAGTTTTAGTTGTTGTTGGGAAGGCCCAAGTGATAGAAAAATGTAGAAGGAATAAATTCTAGAGTTTCTCTAGAAGATGTGGTCTAGAATTTTCCTATAATTAATTGAGTAGAATTGTGTAGAATGTATTAATTGTAGAAGATTCTAGATATCTTTGTGCTAGTATAAATAGAGGTCTCCTACCCCCACTTTGTATCAAGAAAATCAAGCAAATTGAGTTATTCTAATAAAAAGAGTTCTTCCCCTTTGTTCAAATATCTCTTCCATAATATTTCTAATTTAGCCTCCCAATTTCCCAAATCTTCCTTCACTTATTTCCAACAGTGGTATCAAAGCCGTTCGGTCATCACCCTAAAATGGCCGGTTCTCTTGAAGTTCCTTCATTAAAAAAGGAGAATTATGATAATTGGAGCATTCGCATGAAGGCAATACTTGGTTCGGAAGATGTGTGGGACATGGTAGAGGAAGGCTTCAAGGAACCCGAAGACATCAATGCCTTAAATCAAAATCAAAAGAATGCCTTGAGGAGTACTAAGAAGAAAGATCAAAAGGCGCTCTCTATCATTCATCAAGATTTGGATGAAGTCATGTTCGCAAAGGTGGTATGTGCAACTACAAGCAAAGAAGCTTGGGAGATATTAGAGAATTCATTCAAAGGAGTAGATAAGGTGAAGAAAGTAAAACTTCAAAGTCTTCGAGGTGAGTTTGAATCTTTAAACTTGAACTCTTCGGAATCTATTGACGACTATTTCTCAAGAGTTCAAACCATCTTGAATCAACTAAGAAGATATGGAGAAGAAATCAAAGACAATCGTGTGGTTGAAAAAATTCTACGGACTTTAGATTCAAAATTCGATTACGTAGTTGTGGAAATAGAAGAATCTAAAGATCTAGAAACAATGAGGGAAGAAAAACTCAAGAAGAGAATAAAGCAAGAGCCATTGGAGCAAGCCCTTCATACCAAGCTCACCTTAAAAAATAAAGAGATTTTTCAAGAGGGAAGAAGTCAAAGTTCAAGAGGGCGCGGTCGAAGCCAAGACTATGGAAGAGGAGGTTATAAAACTTTCAACAAAAAAGAGAGAAGTCCACATTTCTATCAATCAAGAGGCCGTGGAAGAGGATGTTTTTCAAGACCAAGGTATGATAAGTATCAAGTTCAATGTTATAATTGTCAAAAATTTGGTCACTTTGCCTCCGATTGTAGATTGGCAAAAAATAAAGTTGAGGAGCGAACAAATCTTGCCAAAGAAGAAGAAGAAAATTCAACATTATTGATGGCCCATAAAGAAGGAGAAAGTGACACCAAAACGACATGGTACTTAGATACGGGAGCAAGCAACCACATGTGCGGGAAGAAAGATATGTTTGTCGAGCTTGATGAATCGGTAAGCGGAAATATCTACTTTGGAGATGAATCAAAAATCCCGGTAAAAGGAAAGGGGAAAATTTTAATCCGGTTAAAAAATGGAAAAAATGATTTCATCTCTAACGTCTACTATGTGCCCAACATGAAATCAAACATTTTAAGTTTGGGGCAACTTTTAGAAAAGGGATATGATATTCATATGAAAGATCACACCCTTTTGATGAGAGATAAAAATGGGGGTTTGGTTGCTAAAGTACCAATGTCAAGAAATAGAATGTTTTCATTAAACATTGATAATGGGGGTCCAAAATGTTTGAAAGCATGTTTTAAAAATTCATCTTGGATTTGGCACTTGAGGTTTGGGCATCTTAATTTTGGAGGTTTAAAATTGTTGAGTGATAAAGGTATGGTGAAAGATTTGCCCAAAATCAATGAAGCTAATCAATTGTGTGAAGGATGTTTATTTGGAAAGCAACCAAGAAAAAGTTTTCCAAAGCAAGCATCTACAAGAGCAAAACAACCATTAGAGCTTGTACACACGGATATATGTGGGCCAATTAAACCAAGCTCTCTCGGAAATAGTAATTATTTTGCTCTTTTCATTGATGATTTTAGTTGAAAAACTTGAGTTTATTTTCTAAAACATAAATCCGACGTTTTTGGGGCCTTCAAGAAATTTAAAGCTCATGTTGAAAATGAAAGCGGGTTTAAAATAAAATTCATGAGATCCGATCGTGGGAGGGAATTCACTTCAAAAGACTGAAAATTTTTGTGAAGAAAATGGTATTCATCGCCCCTTAACGGCTCCATATACTCCACAACAAAATGGAGTTGTTGAAAGGAAAAATCGATCCCTTCTTAATATGGTTCGAAGCATGCTTAAAAGCAAAAATGTTCTAAGGGAATTTTGGGCCGAAGCCGTGGATTGTGTGGTTTATTTGTAAACCGATCTCCTTCTAGAAGTGTTTGGAACAAAACCCCTGAAGAAGCATGGAGTGGAAGAAAGCCCGGAATTGCCCACTTGAAAGTTTTTGGGAGTATTGTTTACGCTCATGTGCCGGATCAAAAAAGAAGCAAATTGGATGACAAAAGTGAGAAGTTTATCTTTATTGGATACGATGCAAGAGCAAAGGGGTACAAGTTATACAATCCAAGCAATGGAAAAATTGTGGTTAGCCGCGATGTTGAGTTTGATGAAGAGAACACTTGGGATTGGACTCAAAAGGAAGAAGACTACAATTTCTTGCCTTACTACAATGAAGAAGAAGATGAGCAAGAGCTAGCCAATGAAGAGCCCACGAGTCCAACTCCACCATCACCCAAGCAAGAAGGATCCACAAGTGAAGACAACTCAAATGAAAGGCCGCCTCGCTTAAGGAGCATACAAGAGCTATATGAGGTAACCGAAAATATAAATGATCTAACATTATTTTGTCTTCTTGCCGATTGTGAACCAATAGGTTTTGAAGAAGCGACTAACGACAAGAATTGGAGGGAAGCCATGGATGAAGAAATGAAGGCCATCATAAAAAATAATACGTGGGAATTGGCCACTTTACCCAAAGGACACAAAGCAATTGGTGCAAAATGGGTGTTTAAAGAAAAGAAGAATGCCATGGGGGAAGTTGAAAGGTAAAAAGCAAGGTTGGTTGCAAAAGGGTACAATCAAAGAGTCGGTATTGACTATGAAGAGGTATTTGCTCCCGTTGCCCGCTTGGAAACAATAAGATTTTTAATTTCTTTGGCGGCTCAAAATAAATGGAAAATTTTTCAAATGGATGTGAAGTCCGCATTTTTAAATGGAAAGTTAGAAGAAGAAGTTTATTTAGAACAACCACCGGGATATAAAATAAAAGGGCATGAAGATAAAGTTCTAAAGTTGAAAAAGGCACTTTATGGTTTGAAGCAAGCCCCAAGAGCTTGGAATACTAGATTTGATAAGTATTTCCAAGCAAATAATTTCATAAAATGTCCCCATGAACATGCTCTTTATGTCAAAAAGGAGGGAAATTGAGATATCTTGATTGTTTGCCTTTATGTTGATGATCTAATATTCACGGGAAATAATCCCAATTTATTTGAGAATTTCAAAAAGGCAATGAGTCAAGAACACTGAACTGTATTATTATAGTTTTACTTTGTATTTGCCGGTGCATTGTTGCTCCTTCAATTATACTACGTATGTGCCAATAACAGTGAGGGTGAAAGTGTTTTTTTTATAACAAAATGAGTTATTATATGAAGCAGTCACAAATAAACGTTACTACATAATATACACTGACGTTTTCTTCAATGAATATGCTACGTACCTAGTAATTAGTAACGTTATAATCCCAAAATTAATTTGCAATTAATCTATCAATTAATAAAATATTTAAGACATTAATATCCAACGGTTAGCAAACATTATAGTCTACTACACAACTGGAAATAAAGCAAATAAAGCTTTAACAAGTTTACATCTTGAATAAAAGGATTGCAAAGTGAAAGTCACGTAAGGCCTCATTAGTGCATCATGTAAAAATTAAATATAGAAATTAATATCATTTAATGGTAAAATAAAGTCCTTATTAAAGTTCATAAGAAAACTCTCACGTAACAAAAGTAGTGAAATGATAACGTTCAGAAAGCAAATTACGAAACTAAATTCATTTCAAATACTCTTAATTATTCCAACAGCCCCGGCACAGCTTAAATGAATTTTTGGTGTAAAAAAAACAATGTTCGGCTGAATGAATGAATTTTCAATCTGGTGTTCTCAGACTAAATAATGAGTTAATATATTCTTGGTGGAAATGAAAACTTCATATTTTTGAGAACACGTACTATCAAATTTCATCAATCATATTTTTACACTGTGATTTTATCAACAATTCTCACGATTTATTTTTGTGTTCCTGGAGTAACACATGCATATCTTGATGAGAAAAGCACATCGACATTCCATGAGACTCTTTGATTTTTTTAAAAAAAAAACTACTAAACTAAACATTTGCAATTGATTTTTCTTAAATTATGGTCCTTGGAATTGCTATGACTTATTGTGCTATTACAGCGTAAGTATTGATCATCCACTACTACAATTTTTTTATGAATACTTTCATGTAATAAGTACTTTTCTTTAGTTCCTGATGTCTACATTTATGACTATATGAGATTCTTTTTATAGTTTTCAGTTAAAAATTGAGAAATAAATTCTAATATATTGATAAGAAGAATGGACGTTACACTAAAAATCACTTATTTTAGAACATGATACTGAATGAATATATAACTGTTGCTCTGTCTCATTTTAATGGTAAAATGACACAGAATGAAAGTAAGTAGTCTCGTGTTAGTTTGAATGAAATTCAGCATGTACACGAATGCACTGAAAATACAACGATCTACATGTTCCTATTTATAGGATTATTCTGCTAATTAAGTAAAGTTCTAACTACACTTGAAGTGTACCTAAGTAACAAAACAAATATGAAAACAATATCTAGAATACATATATAATGATTAGTTCAAGAGCATAAATTTGATGTACAAGTGGGTGTGTTGTGATTTGTGAACATGAAGTTCTCACATCACTAACACACGAGATAATGTGTGTGTTTATACGCGGGGCCTGAAGCCCTTGCTTGTAGATGTGGTTTAAGGCTGGAGGTCCTGAAGTACCAAAGCGGGCAATATGTTATTATATGTCAAGGTAAATTTTAAGAAATTCATTCAAGTTAATATCTCGAGACAAGTCCACAAGTGTTCTTTAACGAATTTGATTATTTAATTACTTATATGTTACTTCAATAGTAGCATTATCTAATCCTTAGAATCTATATAGATTTCTAGGTGAGTGATTCGTATGATTTCTGTGACTGTGAGAAATTACTATATAAATGATTATTTTAGAGATAAATAATTTTTGTCTTAGGGATGATATAATGCCCGAAGCATGTATATACTTAGTGTGTTGATCCTGATATATATTAACTTTTGATAGAGTCATACACATCAAAAATTTAATCCTATTGTAAGGATAAAAAGTAATGGAAACACAAATTATATTTATAAACAAATTGTGCACATGAATAATAATAATAAAATCTCATGCATTGAGTGTAAGCTCAAAGAAGCTACTCAAACACTGCGAAGTAGTAATTTGAAAAGTGATATCATACTTATTAGGTGATAGTTTGAGACCATGCCAACGCAGTGTAAATCGTGTTTCCAAAATATCTGCATGTAGCAGAATTTTCCTCGTATTATACTATATATACTTGAATAATCTAAACACGTGTTGCATGAAGTTTATCACTTTTGAATAAATGACCAATTTAAGGTCAACCCAGGTTTAAACCAAATGACGTATAAGACATCCAGTATATAAATACTTCTTAGATAAGAAAATGACAAGACCGTCTATTCTCCCAAATATTTTAAAAGTGGATCCATGGGAGTTAAGTGAACTTGAAGTTTCACAATGTGGGTTAATATCCAGTTTGGTCTCAAGATATGCTCTCCTAAAATGTCTACATATAATGAGTGGTGTAAGACAATTTTGCCGGCTTATATGAAATATAGTGAAGACTATAAGGTAACCCACAAAATATATCTAGCATTATAAGATGAATGTTACGCCTGAGATAAACTGCTAGAAAGTTGCTTGAATATATGAAGAAAGTCTAGTTTATATTAATTCGGCATTTGTTAACAACTAACCCCCAAAGTTTACACGTTAAAATGAGCCAAAGTGTGCCAACAATATTGAAACCCCACTACAGAAATGATGTACTCGGATCCCAGAAGTGGCTCCATATGTATGTAAATCCTTGTTCAAAAAATATTATGGCACATTTCTCTACATTAGGGGGAGATATAAAGGCATAAGCATGATTATATTTTGGAATGTCGGGAAATTATATTTTGGAATGTTGGGAAAATATCCCAGAAGGATTGTTCTTATTGAAAGGAGAAACGTGTAAAATATGATAAATAAACTGTCAAAGTGACTAATAGAAATGATCATAAAGTTTGAGCTCAACCGATGCATGAAACATGGTTTGACGATCATTATGTGTATACAAAATGAAACCAGATTTTATTACAGTAAGTCACTTATGCCTCTACAAGAGGATGATATCAGTTAAACGCTATAGCTGATAAGTTATAGAAACTCTATGATATAGAACATGAGTTCCTCTTTTATGGCTCATATAGAGGATTTTGATGAAACAGGAATCAGAGTGATTAGATTGACGTCAATGATTTATTTTTCCAAAACTATCGATTCATAATCCATAATAATAAAGTCTGGCCAGACGAAATATGATGGACCTGTAGTCCTAAATTGTTGTGAATTATGATTGATGTTTATGGATGAGAAAATATTTTATATTGGGCCTGAACTCCCATCAATCAAGATATTGTGTACGTGGGGTGACAATACTTGAGCTTGAATGATTTTGAGACTACACTACTGTTATAGTTTAAAGTTCTGTAATGTGGCAGTTGATGAGAAAATTGGATGTCATTGTTATAATATAATATCAATTGTGTCCCTGAAGGACAATAGTGAAAAGAAATATGTGCACACAACATGCAACATGAATATGAATTCTTTTATGTTTATAATAATTAGATAAGGTGATTGTGTGTTAAGTTATGGTAATGATATTTGGAATTATTCTTGAAAAAGAATTTGAATTTGATTGAATAACTGCAACAATAAATAATGCAGTAAATACTAAGCATAACTGAAAAACATATAAAATGGACGCTTGTGCCTAACTACAACCTGGGTGACTACAATAAGTCTTGATGAAATGATTTATTTTGTAGAAGAATATGCTTGAATATCATGGTGCAAATTATATTATATAATATCCTGATTGAATAAGGTTTTTGCATCATGTCAAAATATCACTTGTAGTGAGTGTCTCCTGAAGAGGATCTAATGTGAACAATTTTTTTTGTTTTCACATGATTTAATGACTAGGATTTTAAATATAAAGTGACCTACATTCATACTACTTCTCAACCTTTCCTGTAGAAAGAGCTGAATGAAGAAAACATTAAGCAATGAATTTGTAATTGCTCATAAACCTTCTATTTGTTTACCTGAAGTAAATATGTATTATTTTATGAACCAAATTGTATAAATAAAAGTGTTGGAAGCTTTTAATTAAGTGTCTATCCGAACCTAGAAACAACACATGAGAGTCTTTTGATTTGAATGGTGTTTGATTATATAATAAATAAAATATCTAGTCATTATATTGTGAACACTTGAAGTGTTTGTATACTAATTTGAGATCCCGGGAGGATCAAATCATGTCCCATTTAAGTTTTATGCACCAATATATGAGAATACTCTATTATTGAATATTTGATGTGCATAATAACAATAAATTTGATGGTCTTGAAATACACATTGCAGAATCATAGACAATTGCTTCCGCTTAGAAACTCTTGAAGAGTTTGGTGACTAATGTCCATCAGATCTATATAAATAATGATGGAGGTTTATATACTAAAGATTTTCATCAGCTCAAATTATGTGGAGTTTATCGTATATTTTCACCTAAACATATTGACTTGTTGTTGAAGTAAAACAATTAATTGGTCCAGAAGACCATGTTCTATTCCTGATTCTTAGCCAAGTTTTTTTTTCCAAAGGATTTTCTTGGCCAAAATATTTAAGGTATTTTATGGGTTTTAAAGAATGAGAAAGATTAATAACATCCGGAAGACTATTATCCTCTAGAAGAGTGATTCTAATATTAGTTTGGAAGATAGTACCCTGAAGGTCTTAATTGGTCCTTGTGAGATTGAACAATTTATCGGTCCGGAAGACCATAAGCAAATGTACTCTTTTTACTTAACCAAGTTTTGTCCCATTGGGTTTTCTTGGTCAAAAGTTTTAACGATGCAGTTTGTCACTTTGAAATAACATATTATGATACATAAAATTCTGAGTATTATTTTCTCTAGAAGAGTAAATTCAAGTGCAATCCAGAAGATTAGGCCCCGAAGGCCAACGACTGTATTCTTTTCCTTTACTAAGTTTTTCCCGCATGGTTTTCTTAGTTAAAGGTTTTTAACGAGGCAGTCAATACAACTCATCGGTTTACATATATTATGTACTCTTTTCCTTGATTGGTTTTTCCCAAAGGGTTTTTCCAACAAGGTTTTTAATGAGGCATACACACACTACAATGAAGAGTTAGTAACCAGATTGAATTAAATTCAACAAAAGTCCCGAAGTGGTGCAATCAATAGGGGGAGTATATACGCATGCAGACAACAGGGGGACTATATTGATATGCACTGTTTTTTCCTTGATCAAGGTTTTGTCCCACTGGGTTTTCCTCGACAAGGTTTTTAACGAGGCAGCATTATCGAAGCGCATATATAGAATAATGTAAAATATTATATTTTTCTTGTAATTTTTAGTAATGTACATCCAAGGGAGAGTGTTATGTAATATGTGGATGTCCATTATGATATCTGGCCCATTAGTATTGTTAGAGTCTAACTCATCCCATATGTAACCCTATCCCCGGTTCCCCTTATATATATACATGTACATGTTAATGAAAAAGATGATTTGATTCGAACTCATCACACACTAGCATATTTAAATATATTACTCTACAATCATATAAATAGACATATAAGATAGAATTCATCCCAAGTTATAGTCAATATATCATATTTGATCCAAAAAAAATCCCACATACTATGTATTTGTAGTTCCCACATACTATGAGCTTAAAACAAAGCCTTACAAATATGTTTGTGCATTGTAGTTCCAAAAAAAAATCCCACATATTTGTAGTTCCAAACTATTTCCATCCCTTTCTTATGTTGGATCGATTCACCCCTTTCGAAAAACTTCTCTGTGGATCACCCATCATTGGGCATTCTTACCCCGGGCTCGCTTAACTGCAGAGTTCTGTAGTTAAATAGCAGTCATATCTTTCTTTAAACCAAATGATGATAAGGAAGTGGACACCCTCTATTTAACCCATGACTCCGTAGTCCCAAAGTCAAGGTAGATTCCTATGGGGAACCACCCACAGTTCACTACGGCAATGTAGAGCCCCACTACTGAGCGGTGGATGGACATGAGGAGTCGCACCACATTGTGGTGCCAACAGGCAATCAACAAGTTGGGCAGTTAAGCCCTGAATCAAAGGGTGGTGCTGATCCCCCATAAGACCAACAATCACCCCAGCACCAGCCAGGAGATTCGCCTGTGACCTCGCTCTGATATCACTTGTTGGAATGATTCACCTCTTTCGACAAACTTCCTAGTGGGTCACCCATCCTTGGGCTTTCTTACTCCGGACTTGCTTAACTGCAGATTTCTGTGGTTAAATAGCAACCATATCTATCCTAAAACCAATTGGTGATAAGGAAATGGACACCCTCTATTTAACCCATTACTCTGTAGTCCTCAAGTCAAGGTAGATTTTTGTGGGTGACCTCCCCACAGTTCACTACGGCAGTGCAGAGTCCCACCACTACTGAGCGGTTGATGGACATGAGGGGATGCACCACATCGTGGTGCCAACAGGTTGGGCGGTTAAGACCTTAATCAAAGGGTGGTGCTGATCTCCCATAAGACCAACACCTTACATATTACGATCTTAAAACAAAGTCTTACAAATATGTATGTGGTGTATTTTGAAGGCTTCACCCATTTTTCATTATCAACTAGTGTAACACCCGGGTCATGCCCCGGTAGTGTAACTTTGATAAGAACTAGTGTATCACCCAGGGCATGCCCTAGTAGTGTCACTTACTCACTTTGATATAAAATTGGTTTTCAAGTTCTTTTTAACGCAATAGCTCGTTCTCATGTAGAATCACCCTCATGCCACGAAGAGTTTTATGAAAAAAGCTTTACTCCAATATTATTATTATTTTAGTAGTGTTTGTTTTTATTTTAGTTCGATTAGATTTGGTTTGAATATTTGGATTTTTGATGGAGTACTTTTGATAGGGAGTGTTTTGGTTCCAGTCGTTTTAGATTTAAAATTGTCTGTTTTGTATCTATCAAGTCAGGTTTCTCTGTATGAGGTGATTTTTCTCTAAGTTTAGGTATTGTCTTTTATGCTTTCTCGATATTAATATAAATTGTTGGTCTTTTATATTAAAAAATCTCCTTTTAGCCCGATTTGATCTTCAATAACCTAACATAAATTAAGTTCAATTTCCTAGCACATGTAACTCTATGTTTGGGATTGTTTGTTGGGAAACAATTTTCTAGTCAAACTAAAGCATGTTTTGAAGTGGATTCATTGATTTATTTTAATGTTAATATACCATTAATTTCACTAATAATAATACATTTAAGTTACTTTGGTTGTGTTCTTCATATAAGTTGTTTTTATTTTAGAGAACAACATACAATTTTCCACTATAAGTTAATGTGTTTTAAAAAATTGAAATGATATATATCCCACTTTACAGAATTACTCCATAAATAATAATAGTAATAATAATAATAATATGATAATTGATAAGTATAAATTTTAAAGTTTAATTAGCACTAAGTAATACATTATAAAAATAAATGAGCTGCGAAAAATGTGTAAATTTTGATTACAATTTACAATTACCAAGCAAGAAAATAGTAGTCTGCCTTTCAAAAAAAATAGTAGTATCTATGTTTAATTAAATTCTATAAAAGTAGTAACCAACATCACGTAGGAGTTCATCAAAAAACAAAACATCGCGTAGGCGTTTCAATAGTAAGGAGTTTACGGCATTTATTGAATTAATTAACTGTTTTAATATAATGATAATACTTATTTGTGTTAACCAATAAGAGAGTGACAGATCATTATTTTATAACTCAGTTTTACTATATAAAACAATAGATTATATGGGCATGCAATAACCTCTTTTCTTGATGTTATGTTGTGTAGACCACTACATATGAAAACGTGATAGATAAGTAAATTAATTATTAAGTAGAATATGGATAATTTAAAGAAATACTTCCAATTTTTTATAGCTTTGGAAATTAAATGCATCATTCTTTTACATTTCCAGTTTCTCTACTTGTTTACCTCAACTTTGTTAATTACTTGATTTACTTTATCATCTACTTTTAATTCAGGGAGGATCTATCTACAACTATGGTGGGCTGGAGTCCAATGTAACTTGTTTTTTTTCAATTTTGTAGTGTAAATTTTTCATTTTTCATATTCACCACACCCCGCTAATGTTAAAGCCTAGTATAATTGCTTCTCAGCTCAGGGCATTTCAGATTTCAGGATCCGCCCCTATTTTAATTGTTTTTGAATGATATAGGTAGATGAAGATCTATTACTTCATATTTCCAATTCTAAAAACTCTAGCTGGTTATGTATAGATTTAAATATTTTTTTTTAATATATATACATGTGTGTGTGTGAGTACGGTGTGGTTTCGGTGAGAACACTCCTTAACGTGATAAATGAGAACGCTTCAAAATGATGCACTTTATCGTTCACGAAAATGCGCGCATATTTAGAGTTAAAGTCATGCAAAATTCAAATGTGCACATTTACGTTTTAGCTTTTGCACAATTGAAATGCACATATTTCAATTTTTATATACATGTTTGTATTTTACATAATGGAGGATACCCAAATCCAACACTCCGAAATCATTCTCATTTCTCTCCTAAGATGATATTCTCATATGATCCTCACTCTCTCTATTTTTTTTAAACCCGGAAGGCAAACCACCAATATGAGTGGGGTAAATGTTGGGGAACATTTACCAGAGTTTTATTAATAAGAGCAAACGAATACAGAAGAAGTGGGGGACCAAACCAAAACCACTTCAAAGAGGCATCCCTCTTAGAAATACAGAACAACAGAAAAGGAAACGAAACAGATTTGAGGGGGCTAGACCTGACCCAAACCTGAAAATTACATATAAAAATAGAAAGTAAAATACTAAGTAGAATGCAAAATTTTAACTTTTACAATGCTATGGTGCACTTTTCTGTTCAGGTGGTGCACTTTTTCACATTTGCAGAAAATTCAATTTTAAAAAAATATGAGGGTGACAATTTAGTACATAATCGAACTTTCTTACAAATGTGAAAAAGTACACTAACTGAATAGAAAGTGTACCAGAGCATTGTAAAAGGGAAAATTTCATAATACTTAGTATATGTATATGATAGCACTACTCTTTTTTCGCAACAATAAAGATGCTACTATTATACGAAGTATTACGGAGTACTACTCTTACAATTATTATTATTAATATTATTGTTGTTATTCTTGTTGTTGTTGTTGTTACTAGTTACTCCACCCGTGTGTTGCACGGGATTGAAATACCTACATAATAATTTAGATGCAATAATGTGAAAATTAAAGACAACTGTGGTTGGTCGTCTTGTTCATCTATATATAAATTTCAATTTAGATTAACTTATTACTCTCAAGACCTAGAGATGGCAACGGGCATATTATCGTATTCGTCCTTTTGGGTAATTTTTCCGCCACACAACTGCTCCATTACCCAACAGGTAATTTGTATTTAAACCATAACCGCCCCCAACGGGTAAGGGATATAACCGCGGGTAAACACTGTATTAAATGAGTCATTGATATTTTAATATAAAACCAATAAAATCAATATATTAAAAGGCAAAAGATGATATCTCCTAAACGACTCTAAATGTGGGAGGCCACTTAAGAGTTTTTTACATCTATTTTAGCACTATCCCTAGGCCAATAAAATCAATTAAAAAAACTGTTTACCCGATCGGGTAAAGCCAAATACCCGATCGGGTAAACGAAAAAAAATCACTGCCACAAAAAATCAGGAAACCCGCCCTTGTTTTTCATTTACCTGATTGGGTAAACTAGTTTTAACCCAATTTTATTTGAAAATCAGTTTGGACCTCACCCCATCCTCCCCAAATTTTCGAACCTCTTCTCCAAATATCACCATAGCCACGCCCAAGCATCTTCCAAATCATCCACAACCCTCACCAAAATCCCAAATTTAATTAAAAAAATCTCCTCACCTCCCTCATCACTCTCATATCATCAAAACTCAATATCCCTCCCCCAAACCTTAAACCTGAAAAACTAGCCCAAACTCCTCAAAATCCCAAATTCTCAAGAACAAAAAAAATCATGACTACAAAGGCGAGGATGATGGCGGGGAGCACTAGGGACAGTGCTCGGAGTAAGTAGGGGGAGTCACTCATTTGGTATATACTCATTCATTTTTTACCTTGTAACTTGCATTATTTTCTTCAAAAAAAACAAAAACCAAAAAACAAAAAGAAAATAAAAGAAAAAATGCTAGTTAATTAGGTTGAAAACCAGAAAATTGGGCATCTAAGTAAAAGTGGCTAAAATGAGTGAATTGGGAGAAAAGGGAAAATAAAAAGAGAGGCTGGAATGAATACCTGAAAAGGCTCCTAGGCAGAGTGAGAGAATGAGTGAAAATTTTATCTTAGTTTATACAGGAACTCATTTCACCTGGGAGTTTTTGGGATACAATCAATGAAAATAACATTTGTTCTTGAAGATCATGAAGACCCTCTTTTCTTTGTATTTTGAGGATGGATGAACAAACTTAATATTTTATTCCTTTGAATTTATTTGTTCAATGGATTGTGAGATGTTATGTTGACTTTTACTCGAGGATGAGTAATGGACTAAGTAGGAGGAGTTTGATAGTATAAAATTGTTATTGTTTATATTTGTAATTTTAACTAATTTTATTTATTGTTGTTTGGGAAATTACATACTTTTGGTGTAATACTTTATTTTCCTAGTTGTTTGTAATTTGTTTAGATTAGGACTATTTTGAGTTTAAACCAGGCAAAGATCATTAAAAGGATCCTTGGAAGGTCAAGAAAAGTGCAAGAGAACAAAATAAAGTGAAGATTTGGGAAATAAGTCATTTACCCAGTCGGATATAGCATATACCCGATCAGGTAGTTGCTTGATTCGAGTGTCTAAATCAAATCCGGGAACAAATGATCATGGGAGCAATATTTGTTAAAATTTGTCTTTTACCCGATCGGGTATCCTATTTACCCGATCGGATATTTTACATTGTCACCTCCAAACACTTATAAATACACTCATTTTCCTTCCCATTTGATATCCTTTCTTCCTACACTTAAGCTCAACTTAGAATAGTATTTTCTTTATATTTTTCTAGCATTGTTTAGTCTCCAAATGAGAAGCTAAACTTCCATTTCTTGAATTGGTTTTGCTCTTGAAGCTTGTTGAATGTTAAAGTTTTGAGTTATTTTCTTACTTCTTTCCTTGAATATTAATTTTTCTCATATTCTATCTCTATATTGATGTTGAGAGTGTTGCTAAGATGACAATTAGTTAACATCTTGACATTAACTACTACTGAAAATGATCAATGAACCGATGGTTAATCATTGATGGTTTCACAAGTAAGTAACTTCGGGTTATTAATGCACGGTCGTGGTTAATAATCTTAAGAGGTATTAATTGTGTTGGTTAAACCGAAACCGTTGTGTTGAGGTTATCTATCTCAATTGATTTCATCAAGGAGTTCAGAGATTAAAAGCTACTATCAAGTTGGTATATGGCAGTTTCTATACTTGGTTAATAGTAAGGGTTATTAATAAACGGTCTTTGTTAATAACTATCCTCGATGAATTAGAGATACTCCTCGATTGAGTATTCGAGGGGGGATAAGTTATAGATATAACCGGGATCAACAAACATATCAACAAGTGGAAAATAGCAAAGCCAAGTCTTTTATCTCATTAATCAAAATCATATAAGCCGTTCATCTTAGTGTTTATTTAATTAAATCAAATCAACCTTAAAACAAAAGTATTCGTTTCCCTGTGGATATGAACTCTACTTCACTATACTACGTATTAGTGCTAGTAGTATTGAATTTATTTTGAGGCACACATACGACTTAGGGCAGTCAAGGGGCAATAATGGAATGAGAAATTCCTTATGCTTTAAAATAGTACTAAAACAATCCTATTTGAGAATAAAAACATGAAAAAATTGAAAATAATAATCTCAACTATTGCCAGTCCGCTAACAATAGTCCCAACTATTGATTATTTTTGTATAATCCCAACTATATAGACCGACCGCCAATAATGGTCCATGGCCAGATATTACGTGCTATATAACAAGTGAATTTTAAATAAAAAGTGTAAAAATTATAAGTTGGGATTATTTATAGGGATTACTCGTTATATCTCTTCTCATCCACTTTAGAAAATATTGGCGGAAGGTCCCTAAAGTGAGTTTTTTCCCGAAATAATGCTAATTAAATAAATTATTCCTGAAATATTATCGAGTTAAAAATAATTGCCAAAATACTGATGCAATTAACCACGGTTAAGGAAAGCCGCCACTCCAAGTGGCGGTTCTTGTATAGCTTCACAAGTGGCGGCTCTCCTTCTGTATCACAAAATCCGCCATTTCAAGTGGCGGCTTATTAATTCGCAGAAAACACCCCCTTCTTCCCACCCGACGAACACATAACAGAAAACACCCCCTTCCGTCTGCACGAACGACCAACGATGAACAGCGAGCGATTCCAATTCCGGCTGGAACTAGGGTTGGACTCGGGTCCGGGCCGGGTCCGGGTCGGGCCTAGGCCCGGGCGGGCCGGCGGGTCAGAAATGGTGGACCCGGGACCGGCCCGGGTAACCACCGGGTCCGGTCCGGGTCCGGGTCCGGGCCGGGCCGGGTCGGGCCTTGTTTTGGGTGACCCGAGCCCGGACCGGAAAACCCACGGGCCGGGCCTAGCCGGACCGGTCACTGACCGGGCCACCGGGTCGGGCCGGGCCGGAACAGTACCGGTCCCGGGCCGGTTCCGGGTCGGGCCACCTGGCCCGAGTCCATCCCTAGCCGGAACGCCTCCAAACGAAGCTCAAATCAAACGCAAAAGAGACACGGTGTACCCGAGGTCGTTTGTGCTCCATTCTACCGCCTTTTAAACGTTTGAATCGAGGTATTTCACCACTTTTGCTAAACCTAGGTTTTTTTAATTTAATGTTCGAAATTATTGTTTTTTTTTTAATTTTTTCTTTGTATTTGATGTTATGAAATATATAAGTTCTTAATGTTATTATTATGATTGAATTTATATAATTTGTATAATTTGAATTATTTTTTTAGTTGGTTGGATTAATTTTGAATCAAAGGGAAAAGAGACACGATGTACCCGAGGTCATTTGTGCTCCATTCTACTGACTTTCAACCGCTTCAATCGAGGTAATTCATCTATTTTGCTAAATCTAGAGTTTTTTAAATTTTTGTTCGAAAATCGCTCTTTTTTATGAAGATCAAATTTTATCATATCTTTTCATATATTTTCCATTACTTTTGAAATAAATAAATAAATAAATAAATACATAAATAAATAAATACATAAATAAATAAATATAACGGAAAAAAGATTAAATAAGTTATTCTACTATTTGTAGTCCACCACTTAAACACATATACTATATCACACACCTATTGCAAAAATTGATCAATTTGGCCATTAAATCAATTTTGGACCAATAATATCAGGTTTTTTATATTAAAACTCTCTCTAAGAAAAAAATGCAAAATTATAGATAAAAATTGTGAAAATTTTCATAATGTTAAAGTCAATATTTTTGAATTTTTGAAATATTGTTAATTTTACATCTATTCAAAAGGTTTTTACATTTTAATTTTATATTTTTGATATTTTCATTCTATGTTACTCCGTATTAGTTTTCAGATTTTTTATTTTTTATTTTAACATTCTTAAATATTTATCTATGTTTACATTTATACTGTTTTTTATATTATTATTACATTATTATACAAATTTATATGAATTTTTATAAGATTTATCAATCGTCCTAATTTATTTTTTAAAAATAACCTGCTATAGCAGGTAAATAACTTGATTGATTGTATTTTAAAAGTAAACATATGTATATATTTTTTTTGAATAGAAGTGCTTAAGTGATGGATCGGAAATAGTAGAAGACTAGAAGTGCCTATTTGGCCATTTTCTTCTAATATAACCATACTAATCGTAAGAAAACAAATCACTTAAACCCCAAACAAATAAAAATTAAAATTAAGTATCCAACTTAAATAAAGGAATTTGTATCCTAAATGTTCTTTATGACATGTATTAAATATGTAAAAACAAATAACATACTAAACATATTCAAAACTTTCCTTTTGCGTGCATAAATTTCAGCCAGTTGAGCCTTTCATCGTCATCTTTAAAGTGGATAAAGAATTGTCTTCTACTTGGACTATCAAGAACGCAAATGCTATGAAACCACAAATCACCACTCCTCACCAATCCGCCATTATCAGCCATTCTGGTCATTATTTTCATGACATGACCTACACTTACACAATCATCAACAACTTTCTCCTTTTTTGTCAATAGACGTTCAATTGCTTGAAGACATGTATTTCCCTTCTCTAAAACTTCACTAAGTTTTACCAACTCCTTAGACTGTCTTAGTTTGCGCTTCTTACTAATGGCATTGGTCCCTGCATCTTCGGCAGTTGTAGATGTAGGAATAGAATGACCATTTGCACTAGCCTCATGCACGAAATTTTGAAATAAATTACCCTCATCTAGTTGGGCACTGCAACTCTTGTACACTTCATAATCATCGGCATTATCATGGACAGTTTCTTGATGATTTTCTTGATTGTTATTCTCCTCAATTGTAGCACTTGGAGCCACACATTCTACTTCGGTTGCTATTGAGTCTCCAAATATTTGATCCCATTGCTCTTCAATGTGCTTTGGAATTCCTTTATGCTTGAACTTCTTTAGTTCTGTCTTTTCCTACAAAGAAAATTCTTACTTTGAAATAAATATTATAATAATCCCAATTCTGAGGTAATAAGCTAAGTAATACATATACCTTGATTTTCTTATTCCACCACTCATCTGAACAATCCAGCGTCCCAATGGCTGCATTCCAACTCAATCCGGTCTCATCACGTTTCAAAAATTTCCACAATCGCCAATCTTTTTTCATAAAGTCAAACTTGTTTTTCAAGCTTTTTGAAGAACACTTCCTTTTTGTTCTCTCCTCAAATAAAGCTTGTATTTGCTTCCACCTAAATTGTTGCCCCCTCCCTTTCTTAAGAATGAACTGGATGCATATTTCATTAAAAATTCCAACAGTTTCATTTGACCAAATAAAGTAACTCCCTTGATCTTTCTTAGATGACATCTGAAAGATCCAACCCGCAATATAAATGACATACTGTAATTACAAGACTATGAATTGAAACCAATTTATGATATATAAAATACAAGTGCTAAAAAAATCAACCACGTATTTTACTTTTTCTTAATCTCCGCGCAACACAAATTTACATGTTAATTTAGAGAATGAAAAGGTACTTTGAATAATCTATAGAACATCCTAAACCAGAAAGAAGAACATTTTGGTCAGCTACTCAGCTAGAAACAAGTAGGACGCACACGAGTTGGTAAAAAAGGCCAGAAATTAGCCTTGTTCCAATAAAGATATTATGAAGTATTTGATCAATAGAAATTATAGCACCGCATATCATTAAAATATGATATGTTTTAGATGTAAAATAAGGAGTATATCATAATCTTTTGCTAGGTTCTGCTTATGTTTCGTAAAGCTAGTTGTTAGAACACTGGTATACCAGACTACAATTACAGTAGATTTACAGGGAACAAGATCTATTGAAGAAGAAGAAGACAATATCGAACGTATACAAGCCTCGGACTATTCGAGATGTCCAATCTCCCAGCCTATTCTCAACAGAATACTTGCCTACCATTCTTAGACTCCAGACTTCTATTTATAGTACTTCTATTTATAATACAAGCTCACTTATTATTATCTACAATAATAGGCCCACTTATTATTATTTCTAATAATAGGTCCATTCCTAACAATACTCCCCCCCTAAACAACTACCTTGTCCTCAAGGTGGGTGATAAGAATCAACCATGATCTCCCACTTGCACTTCATTCTAGCACCTCTTCCTTCCCGATACAACATTGCATTCTGGATCTTTAGCTTCAGTACTTGAAGCTGCATCTTCCTGTTCTTCTCTGCAAGGAGTAGTAACAAGGCAAGGAGTAGTAACAAGGTCCTGGAGGCTGAATGCTCTCTTATGTTGCAAAAGTTTGCATCTTCCAGCATCTGTGTTTCCTGTTGTATCCTTTGCCTTTGTTCCCACATCTTTTCAAGAGAATTGACCTCACTTTGCTCAAGACATTGAACAAGTTCAAAAGCATCTGATCTCTCCAAGGTATATCTTTTCACAAGTAGATACTGCTCTCTAAGTCTCTCGGCCATGAGTTTGATTCTTTCAGAGCATATTGAGGATAAGGTACACCCTACAGCTTTAACCTTTGCAAGGACACCCATCTGAACTTCAGTTGTTCTATCAGTAGACATCTTTAGGACTTCCAGAAATACTGGTTGAAAAGCCTCCTTGATTATATATTTGGGCATAGAAAAGATATCCTCCAGCAAGCTAACCACTTTTATTACTGTATCCCTCTGATTAATCTCCTGTTTGAATTGCAGCATGGAGGATATACAAGTGTTGACTACTCGTTGACCCTCATTAGCAGCCCCTGTCAAATACTTGCCGGCTAGCTTCAAGTCCCTTTTAACCCCAAGCTCATTCAGATACATAACCCCAATGTTGGAGAACCCACGAAGCTCATCATTATCATCACCCTTCTCCAAATGATCTTTTGTAGGGGCATACTTCTTCCGCACCCCATAACCTTTCATGTAGAAATAGTCCATATCATTATAAGCCGAATAAAATTGTTGCTTGGAAGTAAGTGATATCCACTCTATTGCCTTGGTGTAGTTCCTCTCAACTCCTCCTTTTACATATATATCACCAAGAAGTTCCATTGACCTTGCCTTGCCCTGATTGACCGCCTTCCAGAACCATGATAATGCCTTGATAATGCCTTGGCTTGAGCACACCTCCTTTCTTGAACTGCTCTTTCATTAGATAAACCTTTAGATTCAGCGGCATCTGATTCCTTTTCCTTGCTTTCATCATCGCCCTTAGTGCACTTCTCTGCATTTTCTTTGACAAAAGAAGCACTCCTATCATCAAAGGATGGTTGATGCTCCCTCACAGACTCCTGCAAGACTGTTGATACTTGCGCATAGTGAGAAGTGATTTGCGACATAACCTGCGAACTGGGGATATCTGCTCGTGGAAAAGTTGGCGAACTTGTATAAGGTGCTTGTGACTGAGACGACACCTGAGAACTGGGAGCTATTGTTCGCGACAAAGCTGAAATAGTTTGCGATGACATTTGCGAACAAGAAGCTTCTCTCGATAGAGTCTTACTTGGTCGTGAACTGCTGGCGGATGAAGAAATCAACTCAGGTTGAAATCTACGAATGATAGATTTCTTCAGAGTATCCCAATTAGTTTCTTCAGTCCGATTTTCCCACAAATAAAACCAATTCAAAGCCCTATCTTCCATAGCAACCCTAGAAGCTTCAACCTTCTCTTCCTCTTCAAAGTCATTTAACCGAAAATGCCTCTCCATTTGTATAATCCAGTTCTAGGCTCCTTCGCCATTAAACAGAGGTAAATCTACCTTTCCACCAGGTATTCTAATATGTTCATCACTACGCCCATGATTATGAACATTAGAATGAACTGAATTACCTCTTGAAGCTACTGGACTGATCGAAGCTCGCGTATGAGGTTGTTGAGGAGTTTGCGATACAGTTTGCGAACTGGGAGAAAAGATTTGCGATGAAGATGATTGAGGATAAACAGTTCGTGACGAAGCCTTAGAACTGGAAGTGTGAGGAGCGGATGGTGAAGACATCTTCGACCCAGTAGTAACCACTCGCAATCTCCCTCTCCCCTGAAATTGTTCATTCCTCGCAGTTAGCTGTCTGGTTATGTTTTCCGCCATCTCTCTTATTTCTGTTAATTTCTTCTTCATCGATACCTGCATCCTTTCCAGCAAATCCACCTTGTTCTCCTGTGAATCCACCTTCTTCTCCATTCTTGCTCTGTCCAGACCATCCACAGCTGAAACGGAGAAATTTCTGATGTTGCGTATCTTTTCCGATCACTAATACGATCACCAGAAACGTATGCTCTGATACCAATGTTAGAAGTTAGAACACTGGTATATCAGACTACAATTACAGTAGATTTACAGGGAACAAGATCTATTGAAGAAGAAGAAGACAATATCGAACGTATACAAGCCTCGGACTATTCGAGATGCCCAATCTCCCAGCCTATTCTCAACAGAATACTCGCCTACCATTCTTAGACTCCAGACTTCTATTTATAGTACTTCTATTTATAATACAAGCCCACTTATTATTATCTACAATAATAGGCCCACTTATTATTATTTCTAATAATAGGCCCATTCCTAACACTAGCTGTTTGCGGCTGTGACTAGGTCTCACTCCCCTTTTCCCCCATCATTTAAAGCAATGCCTAATTCATTGAAGAATTCATGGAGCTTTATAATAAGAGCCTTAAACAATAGTCTATTGTAACAGCTATTAAAGTGTCTTAAAACCCTTCACAATATTTAATTTCTTGTTTCTAGGAGAGGGAAAACACACTTAATCTAACCAGAATATCATAGCTTTGTAGTTTTGGGGAAGTCAAGTCAGAAGATGGTAGAGTTTCTACAGTGTTCAGTGGGAATTGTCCATGCAAAAGCCCCAACTCTAGCTCAAGAAAAGCAGGGGTATCCACCTCCAAAAAACAGGTGCAAAAGATAACATTCTCTTACTTAACCAAAACAAAAAAACTCCAAAACAAAAAACCTGGGAAAGAAAGGCACCGAAGATATGGACAAAGATGCAAAAACTAACTAAACATCTTCAGTGGGTTTTCCAAACTATAAGAGCTCAAAATTCTCAAACTATACTAAAAATAAAAATAATTTTGTTAACCAGTAAACTAACAATGTCAAGTGGATGATATAAATAGCAAGCTGGCTAAGAAGCAATTTATTAGACTATAAAGACAAAAAACAGAACCAAAGAAGCAATCGGTTAGACCAAATAATTAATTGTTAATGTAAATCCAAATATCAATATTTAATAGCAAATCAATACATATACATATCTCGGTCCCGCAAAGGCTCCAACCTACAGTGGGGTAAGGTAGGGTCGGATGTATCCAACCTTGCTCATGTACTAAAGAACATAAAGACCGTTTCCGGATGACGAGTGATAAACATCGCGTCGAAAATTGCATGGACTGACCACTGCTTCATAACAAAGAAGCGCATACATATTAGTGAGTCATTTTGCTTTATTCCATATGCCCAAGCCAAAAAATATATGAGTCTTTGGCTCCATTCAAAATGATAGAAAGCAATCAACACATATACGCAGTTAAAACTTAATTTTGTTTCCTACATTTCAACCCACCTCCAAAAATCAGGTGCAGAAGATAATATACTCATCAAAAAACCTCAAAACAAAAAACCTGGGCAAAAAAGGCACCAAAGATATGAACAGAGATGCAAAAACTAATAAACATCTCGAGTGGTTTTTCTAAACTATAACAGCTCAAATCCAGCAGTTAACGGCACTGAGGAAAACCAGCAGTACAAAAATCCACACTTTTTTAAAGTCCATTCAGTGCCATGAAGAAACAGAGAGGAGATGTTCGTCATACCAAGCTAAGGAGAGAAATCGGGGGGAGATTTTAGCTTGACTCGTTGCATAATGGCTAAGGGGTAACGTTCAAAACCTGCACTTTCCATCAGAACCATCCATTGTTCTTTATCATCATCATTATTATGACTAACACTCTTTACTATATAGCTCAGATTATACTAAAAGATATCGCCCAAAGTTACAACACCTGGATTCAACGATTTCGCGAGCTTCATTGCGGTCTCGACAATGGTGGTGGTATTGTCTAACAGATTATATAGCTGAAGCATGAAATTTACAGCTAGTACATCATCTAGGTCAACCCTTAAAAATGACCCGTTTAGTTCATGGATCACCATCTCCACAGGTTCGAGTAACCGAATAATTAAACGGTTTAATAAAAATACATACCTCAAGAGCAGTTGTGCCTTGATCACCTATGGAAGAAGCAGCGAGAGATGGCGCAAGAGATGAATGGGGATCCCTTGTGGGATTGAGAAGTCTTGAAAAACGGGTTGAATTGCCTATGGCCTAAACTCACCTATTCGAATAAAGACTTGGGCCGAACAGGATAGCTGTTCAAACAGCTTTGGTGCGACCCTTTTCTAGGTTCGGCTCGGCTGATTCTATGATGCTTGATTCGGTTGATTTAAAAAAATATTTTTAAAATATATTTTATTACTACCTCCGTTCCTATTTTATCTTCCAATCCACTTTGGCACACAATTTAAGAAAAGTGAGTATTGTGTGGTGGAGAGTTGTGGAGAGGGGAGAGAAATGTGTAAGAAATGTTGTGAACCACAAATTCTTTACCAAAAAAAGAAAGTGGAAATTTAATTGGAACGGATGAAAAAAGAAAGTTGGAAGTTTATTTAGGAACGGAGGGAGTAATAAAATGATTAAAAGATTATATGTAAGAATAACTAAAATGGCCATCTACAATCAATTCAACCAATACAGTCAGAAAAGTAACTTCAACCTTACTTTTTATTATTATTACACAATTCAGCGCGCGAAAACAAAAATTACGTATTTGGTGAAAAAGTTGGCTGATAAGCCGAAAAACAGTGTTACCAAACGGCATCTAAATTATATGATGAGGTAATTTGAGTTTGCACCCCATATTATTATCTAAATTGGACTTTGCACCCTGTTTTTAAAAAAAACTTTATTTGTGCACCTCAATCCCATATGAAAAGACTAAAATGCCCTCAATTAGAAATATGTTGAAGGCCAACATAATTGTTAATGGAGGGGCATTTTTGTCTTTTCATATGGATTGGGGTGCAAAAACAAAGGGTTTTAAAAACGGGGTGCAAAGTCCAAATTGGACAATAAAATGGGTGCAAACTCAAATTACCCTTTATATGATTGTCTAAATTATACTCCCTCCGTTCCTAAATAAACTTCCAACTTTCCTTTTTCATCTGTTCCAATTAAAACTTCCACTTTCCCTTTTTAGTAAAAAAATTGTGGTTCACAACATTTCTTACACATTTCTCTCTCTCTTCTGCACAACTCTCCACCACACAATACCCACTATCTTAAACTCTGTGCCAAACCTATTTGGAAGTTTTAATAGGAACGGAGGTAGTAGTCCTTTTAGATTTTATTGTCCCAAAGTTCTAAATAATCTATGTATCCCTTTTTTCAGGACTTCGTTGTGTTCCTTTTTATCTGACATAAACTTGGAATCACGTGCATCTAAGGCACCATTAACTAAGATCAATGTAATTTTATACTCGTATGTAAACCCATAGCCATAGCATGAGAGCATCTCCATTTATCCTTTCTAAATAAACCATTTTTTTTATTACACATCATTGTCACATCACACTTATTTAATAAATTTTAAATAATCTCAAAGTTTAAAACTCTTCATCAACAATAATACTCAAATAATCAATTTTTTCCGGACATGCATTAAATGTAATTTAACTATAATCTAAAATAATTCAGGATTGAAATCTTGATACCGAATTTTCTTTTTCAATAATCTCACTAAATAATCTTTCATTCACAATGACAATCTTTAAAATAATCTTACACATCATCCAATTAATCTTTAAATAAACTCATGGATGAGGATGTCTGATGAACTAAAAGTCTCCGGGACCTATTCTTAAGAATAATGAATAATCGGTGCCATTAACAACATTTAAACAATAAGTCAACCAGATAGTTTGCCCTGCATTAAATGCTTACCCGCTTGTTGAAGACAAAAGTACATCGACCACGTAAGAAGTTTTATCGTACCCCACAGTACCATTGTTCTCTTTACTTTACCCCACAGTACCATTGACCCATTGCTAACTTTAAATTTTCAATCATGCTTGATGTACACATCCTTGTACACACTTTATACACACCATGTTTATGAAACTTTTTTTTTGTCTGTGAATCCGGTTCACAGACAATATTTTGTTTGTGCAAAACAGTGTTTGTGAATCGATGTTCACAGACAAAAAAAAACTTTCACAGACATAGGTGTGTACAAAAGTGTGTATAAGAGTGTGTACAAACATCATTTTTGTTAAATTTTACTAAAATTTGTCATTTTGCATTTAGTGAGAAATGTTATCTTTCTCATTTGCAAAAAGTTCTGCAACATAATTCGTATTTTTTTATTTTATGCGAAAGTTAATGAGGCAAAACTCATAGTAATTTCTTTATGGAAAAAAGGGCAAATAAGCCCACATGCTAACCAAAAAAGATCAAATACGCCCTTATATAGGAGGCTCTATCCGGCCGTCGACATTTGGGACAGTTCCCAGTGGAATTTTTTGATGAAATATTTTGAAAATTTTATTCATTAAGTCTAGTTTACTCATGCCAAATTTCAGCTAACAATTCAATTGGGAAAGCATTCAAATAAATTTTTGAAGATAACAGCGCGTTTAACTGCGTAGTTATCTTCAAGAATTCATTTGAATGCCTTCACGATTGAAGTTTTAGCTGAAATTTGGTATGACTAAACTAGACTTAATGACTAATATGCTCAAAAATTGCATCAAAGTTTTCCACCGGGAATCGCCCCAAATGACGACGGCCGAACATAGCCTCCTATATAAGGGTTTATTTGACCTTTTTTGGTTAGTATGTGGGCTTATTTACCCCTTTTTCCTTTCTTTATTTATTCACTTTTATATGAAAATGCTCTCACTTTGATCTGGTACATTTAGTAAAAAAATAAATTATGCACAAAATACTTACTTTCTTAAAAACATTAGAAGAGATGGTTATTTTAAAGATAGCATGTAGCCCGCCAGGCTCCATGTAGGCCAGTAGGGGTGGACTAGGCCCGAGCCGCCCGTCCCGAGATCCGTACAATTTAGTACTGAATCGGGCCCGGTCCCAACCTGAGGATATATATAGGCAGTCCTGAGCCAAATGCCTAGTTTAAAAAAATAATGAGCATGTACCGGCCTGGGCCAGGACCAATAATGTTTGGGCTTGACCCGGAACCAATACCTGTACAAACCGGGCCAGTACCTAGCCTGAATTTTGTAGTACCGAAGCCTGCAGGCTCGAGCCCGACCCGAGTCCATCCCTAGCTCCATCCAGATGCATGGAAGTGTTTCTTTTTGGGGTGATTTGAGTTTGCACCTCATTTTATTGTCCAAATTGAATTTTCCATTCCGTTTTAAAAAACTTTGTTTTTGCACTAGCCCCGTATGAAAAGACAAAAAAGCCCTTGATCGGGAATATGTTGCAAGCCAACTGGCCAACATAATTGTTAATGAAGGGTCATTTTTGTCTTTTCATACGGGATTGGAGTGCAAAAGCAGAGCTTTTTTAAAAACTGAATGCAAACTTAAATTATCCCTTTCTTTTTTACAAAAACAGGATTGCATTATTGGGTACCTAACGTTTGAGACATTGAAGAGGTCAATGGACCAACATCTACCCGAAGGGCCAAAAGCTAGAAACGTCGTATCAAATGGGCAGTAGCGTTAACATCGATGGGTTCTGGCCATTTCTTGAGCTGAAAAACGAAACTTTCATTTCGAATATGGTATTGGCAAACTTATAGTGGAATTGTAAGATCATTGATATTTCTGAACAAAAACGTATTGGTTGTTTTTGCTTAGTTCAACAGTTGAGAGAGCGGGGCATTACATACTCTTCATATTTCACATTATTGCTAGCACATGGTGTAGTCGTGTACTCGTGTAGACAAGACTCAAGAGGAGCCTCCAGGATAAAACTATTATATAAACACATGAATAAATATTTAAACCTTGAACCCGCTGTATAAAATTTTCAAACTCCGACCCCCTAACTCCACATTTTGGCTCCGATAATGCGTGCCCTCCACTCCTCCAGGGTGCAGCTAATGTTTGACTATACACCATTTACTCCCAACTTGATAACAAATGACAAGTATTCTGGCCATAATGAAAATGGTTTATCCAACGGGGCAAACAATTTGGCAAAAAACCCAACGGGGCAGCAAGCATTGTCAGGAAGAATGTACAAGTTGCTTCAGCACGGAACGATCTTGCTCAGATGGCACATTTCCCTGTAATCCATTTTTCAAATATCATAAGCAGAGAGGGATCATCACCCCACACATATATCCCGTTGGGGATAACAGGACCCCAAATATAACATAGGAGTATAGGACAAATGCAACATTCAGCACAATGATTTATCAACTAACTATCCATGTTCAATGTGAACCAGTCCATGCATTGCAAACGATTAGCAAAACTAGACACGGTCAATCCATCAAAGTCAACATAACATAATTTGGAAATTTTGCCTATTGAACGGCACGATTCATGTCTGACACAAGCCGTACAATTTATGAACAGATGGCCAAGATCTTTTCAAAACATTATATCCAACCCCACGCTTCATTGTCCAACCCCACCACCCTCTCCAGAGGACCATCGGCTTGTGCGTCACATGCACCATGACTGTCTGCTAAGACTGGTAAAGAACTTAGATCCGAATAGACAAGGTTTTCTAGAACAGAGAGCAAAACACATGACATAAGCTATAGCTACTACACTTAGAATGTCTATGAGAACAATTCATAGCTAATAATAAGTAACCAAAACCACATGCAGACAACATATTAAGTACCAATAGCCAAGCGTGTTTCTACATGTGCGCGCTTGAAACTAATTTATATGGACAGAAACCCATCGGGTGGTTTCCAAATAGTCCATAAGACAGCCAAGGTCAGTCTGAAATCTTCACTAGGTCTTTTTTTACATCCGCCTCCGCAAACACCTAATGTTATTATGGTGGTCGACAAAAGAATTGGGGGGTGCACCACCACCACCAGCTCCATCGGGTAGTAACAATAAGTCTACCCCAAAGATGCTGCTATTGCTGCTCCTCTTCTTACTAGACAAGAGACTTGCCTTTTCATCGATTGTTGATACCGCTTCCAACAGCTCCGACAACAGTGACGGGCAGCTCTCTTCCATGTGCTTGAACCCTTCAGACTGCATAACAACTGTTGATTAAGAGAGTTCAACTTTTTAGTGTGTGTATATATAAGCAAATTGTTCTAACACTATCTTGTACTAACGAAGTTAATGCCAATTGCTTTTTACATGGATAAAACAAATGACATGCAATTAAATTTTCAGTTTTACATTGAACGGCTCATTCGGCACCGAGTCTTAAACTTCAAAAGAAAAGAGTGGATTAATTTAAAATCAATTGTTTTGTGGTATGAAATGAAATTACTGAAATGAAATTTTGTATATAATGGTATTGAAAATGAGTAAGTACTATGTGATAGACAAATAAGAGTGGCCAAGGATTTGCAATTCCTATAAAGGGCCGCGGGTACAAAAAATCTAGGGGAAAGGTGCAAATAAGCCCTCGAACTAATCTAAAAAGTGCAAATCACCCCTTTTATAGGAGGCTCTGTCTGACCATCGTCATTTGGGGCAGTTCCCGGTGGAATTTTTTGATGAATGTTTTTGAGCATCTTCTTCATTAAGTCTAGTTTACTCATACCAAATTTCAGCTAAAAATTCAACCGGGAAGGCAGTCAAATGATTTTCTGAAATATACTGTGCTGTTTAACTGCGCAGTTATCTTCAAACATTTATTTGACTACCGTCCCGATTGCATTTTTAGATGAAATTTGGTATGGGTAAACTAGACTTAATGAAGAAGATGCTCAAAAAAATCATCAAAAAATTCCACCGGGAACCACCCCAAATGGCGACGGCCGGACAGAGCCTCCTACAAAAGGGGTGATTCGCACTTTTCGGTTAGTTCGAGGGCTTATTTGCCCCTTTTCCCAAAAATCTCTCTCATACTGAGGATTTAAAAACTGGCTGATGAGATTCCACATACTATTTCCCCTCCATTATGTGTGTAGCAAACAAGCAGTAAAAGTGTCCTCGTAAAAAGCTATCTCGATGGTTCATCAAATAGAAAGGTAAATGGGACTTTAGACTTACAAAATGGGATAGAAAGGGCGACATTCAGTCCTTGCCCATATTTTCAGAAAGTCACAGAAAAATATAAGCGAACATAAAAAAACAATCTTAATCATCATTGGACCCATATAACCATTAACACTGCACATGTCAAATTAGTTCACATACTAATTAGATAGTCTATAATTAGCCATTCACATAACGCATCTTCTATTACACATACCTCCCAAGTTTGTAGCTGCAAACTTCAAACATATGTCTTTAAGCTGGAGGCATCGGTGCTGATCGGCTAGTGAAAGAGTTGTTGCCACCGTATCTGCATTCACCTCTTTGCATAGTTTTGCCTCGCATAATTGTTTCAATCTATCTAAACTAAACCGGTCGGCTGCAGCCAATAAATGTTGCATCATGATTGTTGACGTGCACGTTGATGCTGAACCAGTGACATCATGTATATTCGGAAGCTGATCTGAGTAAACAAATTCAAGCATCGCCTACAAATTTGAATAACCAAAGTGACTGCTCAGTGTGAGAAGTTATGGATTATTTGCAGAGAATATGCACCTATTGATTATAGACATATCTCCCTCTATTTTATCGACACCTTTCTCTGGGAACTCACATATTAAGAAAAACACATTAAAATTTTAAATTAATCACTACATAGATGATAGAACGTATCTCAATTAACATAGTTCATCCTTATTTATGAACTCACCATACATTTAAGCTCTTGTCATGCTTTCCATTGTGCTTCATATATCATTAAAGAGTAAGGGATAAGGAGAAAGTATGTAATGTTCCATGAATTAACTTAAAGACAGAGAGGAATGCCAAAACTCAATATAAACAGGAATGGAAGAAATAGTAAACTAGTAAACGTTAGAGTATAGGCAGAAACTTAAAGCTTAACTGTTTGGACAGTGAAACAAAGCAATTGAGTAAATAACTTAAGAAATAAAATGTTTCAGAATAAAATTGGGACATGGGGAAATGACATGATAATAAGAAATGTAATGTGTTTGTTATTGGACTTGTAAAGTATGAATAAAAATATGAATGAATCGGAATCACACAAATATTACCACATATGTTATGGGGCATAGGGGAACACTTAGTGACTTACTGAGACAGACAAAATAAAAGATGGGGCATAGATAGTGTGATGGAGGGAGAAATCATTACCTTAAATATCGATGGTTCTATATCCTCAAGTTCTACTTTCTCTGTATTAGGATTCCCAATAAGGCCAAAAAACTGGGCTTTGAACACAGGAGAACGAGCAGCAAGTATTAGTTTATGAGCCTTAAATGTCTCCTCCCCAACCTGGAAAACTATATCACATCCAATTTCAGAATCTAGCAAGTATTTGAGACTCTGGCCCATGTCTGAGGCGGGAACAGAAATGCTAAATTGTTTAGGCCCTTCAACACGAGTCCTGACAACTCCTACGGTACAATGCATCGAAAGGCAATCATCCTTTAGATAGTCAGAGGTTTCTAAACTTGCCCGCTTGAAAAATCTTTTGTAACCCCTACAATTCAAGGAAGAAGATAAGTCAGTCATTTCTCTACAATGTTTTTTCTTTTCAAAAAAAAATGCCATACTCCCGGTGAAGAAAGTCAATTCTTTGTTTTGTAGAGGTTTGTCAATCTTTTTCTATACATCATCATCATTACCCCGGTGCCGCAAAGGCTCCCGCACCTTCGGTGGGGTAAGGGGGGTCGGATGTATGCAGTCTTACCCCTGTACTAAAGCACATAGAGACTGTTTCCGAATGACCCATAGTGAAAATCGCGTTGAAAATTGCATGGACGGACTGTTGCTTCATAACAAAGAAGCACAAACAGTTGAGTAAGTCATTTTGCTTTACTTCATCATATTCCAAAGCCAATAAATTGTGAGTATATGGCTCCATTGCGAATGATGGAAAGACTACAAGAAGTAAGATAAAACTACAAATGCCAGAATAGTCACGGCATATTAATCTAGAAGATCTGGGCCTACAGTGGCAGGCAATTTAATTGTATGCACCTACTGCATAAAAAGAAGGAAAACAAAAATATAGTTCCCTAATCTTAGACTGCATGCTTTCATTTGTTAATGTATCCTGTTTCTGATAGAACGCTGCGCAACTAATGAAAATATGAAACTCTAATAATTATATGATCAAGTGCAAACACTAGTTCGCTTCCTAGTTTTAAGAAATTGATTTGCTGAAACTGTTAATGTGGGGCCATTTTGTCTGCAAACTTTGTGCTACTCAGAATAAGAATGTTTCTAACTACAGTCCATGGCATCCTGCATCCTTGGCTCCCAAAAGTTTATGATATCATATCAAGGTCTTCTCTGATATTGAAAACAGCTCGATCCCCAACTGCATTTTTTCTTTTACATTATTAAAACTCAAAAACCTCTTGTATTCTATACAAGCTTGAATCTTTATGCACAGTTGCATATCAACATATACTGAACCAAATCAAATCCAGATGACCTCCATTCCGCTCTACAGAGAAAACATATGCACACTGCTTCTCTTAATCGGTCCATATGCATCAAGGAATAATTTCCTACTGAACAAGAGACATAAGTACACGACAGAGCTACACAACGAAGGCCCTGAATATACAGATCGGGACACCCTAAACTACATAGTTACAACATAGCTTGTGATTCTATATACGAAGAGATAGGTTCCATTTTATTTGTCTGTCCTGTTTCTTTTAAAAAAAGAAGTCTGGGATCGTGTATCCTACATAAATTGCTGAAATTGGAGTTATGATGTATGGTCAGTGGTAGAAGCAACATAAATTCAATGCATGGAACAAAGTTGAAAGATGGCATCGGGCAAGCCTGATACTGGCACAATTACACGAGCAGAAACGGTAAGACGCTGAGACTTCATTGTTGGTTACTGCTACGGCTCATGTATAGAGATGGCAATAGGTAGAATACCTTACCCATTTAGTATTTCCCATCTCAAAGCCAGTTCAAATCCTGTCAAAAACAGGTTTTAACATTTTTATCCCAACCCCATCCTGGTCCATTTCTGAAATACCTGGAACCACCTAAACTCATCCTGTTAATTGTTTTTATCTTTTCTACTTACCATAAACCTTTTTAAAGTCATCTTAATTCTGTTATGGACGTAGTTGAAATATGAAGATGAAGAAGATTGGTTGGGATATGGGAATGTGGGGAAAAAGACGCTAGGGTGTTTCTGCCGCATCAATTGACTTCCCCACCCTTCGTAAGAGGTAGGAGACGCCTAACCTAATCAGGGCTCCAAACAAATTATTCTCCAATATTATTTATTAATCAATAATGTGCACCTTTATATAACTAGTTAACTACTACATGAGTCCTAATGTAAAAGAAAACATAAAGCAAAAGGCTAACAAGAAGCTGGCTAAAACTGAATAAAGAAATAACACTAACAACAGCACCAAGTCAACATAAACAACAACAGTAATAATGGGGAACTAATACTCATACTAATCCAACAAAAGTAATAATAATAACAACATAATACTTGTAGTGCACCTTCTGGAATTAGTTTACTATATCATTTTAAGATTTACTAGTTTAGTATATTATAATTATATTGTTATAACTTACAAATGGGGATTATTAGTTTGATCTATAACCGGATTGAGAATTCAGGGAGTGAGTACCCACCATGCTAATCCTAAACCCATACAAAACCCTATTGAGAATTAAAATATTTCATATAACCATCCCAAATGTCACACCATGAAACTTTGGGGGCGAGTGGTTGAGCAAAGACTTCGTAAAAGTGTGAAAAATTCGGAGAATCAATTTGGTTTTATGCCTGGACGCTCAACAACGGAGGCCATTCACCTTCTTAGACAAGTTGTGGAGAAGTATAGAGACACTAAAAAGGATCTGCATTTGGTGTTCATTGACTTAGAAAAGGCATATGATAGGATACCTCGAGAAGTTCTTTGGTGGGCCTTAACTAGAAAAGGCATATCACGTAAGTATATCAGCATCATCATGGATATGTATGATGCTTGTACTACAAGTGTCCGCACTAATGTAGGGAGGACCGCAGAGTTCCCTATTACTATCGAAGTGCATCAAGGATTTGCTCTGAGTCCTTTCTTATTTACTATAGTCATGGATGAACTTACGAAGTCAATTCAAGAAGATATACCGTGGTGCATGATGTTTGCCGACGATATTGTATTGATTGATGAGACACAATCCGGTGTTAAAGTAAAGTTGGAAGTACGGCGACAAACATTGGAGAGGCAAGGATTTCAGACTGAGCCAAAGCAAGACTGAGTATATGGAGTGCAAGTTCGGTGGAGGTAGAAGCAGTAGCAACAGTGGGATTACTCTTGATGGTAAGGAGATACCGGTGTGTGATATGTTCCGTTACTTGGGATCCATAATTCAGAAGGATGGTGAATTAGATGGAGATGTATGCCATAGAATCAGAGCTGGGTGGATGAAATGGAAAAGTAATTCAGGTTTTCTATGCGATCGAGGTATGCCAACTAGACTGAAAGGTAAATTTTATCGTACAGCAATTAGGCCGACATTAATGTATGGCGTAGAGTGTTGGGCGGTGAAGCAATGCCACATTCAAAATATGAGTGTGACAGAGATGCATATGTTGTGTTGGATGTGTGGACATACCAGAAAAGACCGCTTGAGGAATAAGGTAATCAGACAAAAGGTGGGAGTAGCACATGTAGAAAATAAGATGCAGGAGTCTCGTTTGCGGTGGTTTGGGCATGTGCATAGAAGACCGAGTGATGCACCTGTTAGACGACTCGAGGGGTGGGGAGAAGAGTCAGAGAAGAGATGGAGGGGAAGACCCAAACAGACTTGGATTAGAGTAATCAGAACTGATATGCGTCTTCTTGGGTTGGATGAGAGTATGGGTTTGGAGAGAGCAAAGTAGAGGGCGCACATCCGTGTGGACGATTGATGTCTTGTCTACCTTTCCTCTCTTTTTTCTTTTATCGTTTATCTTCCTTATCTTTTTATATTCTTATGTTATTTTTATCTTCTAGCTTTTTATGCTCTTTTATTTTTTATCTTTTATCTTTGTTATATTCTTGTGTTATGTTATCTTATATTTATTTATCTTTATTTTATTCATTTTATCTTTTTTTTCCTTTTCTTGCCCGTCTTCTCTTTTTGGCATCGATATCATAGATCGATTCATGTTAGCCGACCCCAAATTCTTTTGGGATTAAGGCTTGGATGTTGTTGTTGTAACCATCCCAAATCCCATCATGATGATAGAACATAAGCTGTTTCAGATGATCTAAGGTAACTCTCCTACATGCCCCCCAAAAAAACTGAAAATTCATGAGGATTTTACTGTTTTTGAACACTAGAACCTCTTGACCATTCTTATCTATATGCATCCAAGATCTTCTAAATTTGCAAAGGATGTCTAATAATAGGATAGAACCTTAGTTCAAAAAGTCTAAAAATTATCATTCTTGAATCAGATAGGAATGAAATGCACTATTGAATATTTTGGTGCTTCCAAAAGGCATGAGGACTTTGCTGTTTATGAACATTAGAACAGGTAGCTTGTTTAAATATTTGATTCATCTATGCAGTCAATAGTTTTGACCTAAGTAGCATAGAAACAGGAAACGGGGAATGGGAAACGGGAAAAGTCGGAAACACCATTTACCAAAAATACAGGACACGAAACGCGGGGAAACGCGCAAATATTAAAAATATAGGGGTTATTTTATAATTATTATATATATAATATATTTGTGAATTTTTTATATGTATATATATATATATATATATATATATATTTACACACACACATATATGTAAATTAAGTAGCAACTTTTGCTGCGTATAGTATTACAGTACTCCACTACTGCCCTATTCCTATACTCCGTATATATGAATGAAAAATGTTTAATAAATTTCATAATCACTTAGTGGACAGTTGGACGTCATCAAGTTTACCTACTAGGCCAAGTCTACAACATTACTCATACTACTCGTACGTTTAATTTCAACCCCAAATCCCACCCACCGACTCAGGGGAGAACTGTGATGTCGAGAAACCAAACCAGACCCAAGTACAAACAGAGCCGGACAGCTTGAGACGGCAGATAACACAATCGATATAGCAGAAGGAGAAAAGATTGTGACTTTCCTTGACCTGCTAAAGACGAAGAGCAGATACTAATCTTCACTGAAGATGGCCAATCACTGAAGAAGAAGAAGTTTGCAGATACTCCGCAGATTCCTAATTTCTTTGGTTTTTCTTTTTTGGTGAAACTCTGTTTTTGGGGGAAACGGGTTTCCAAACTTTTGAAAATTAAGAAACGGGCCCGACACGCATTTTGAACGTTTCTCGCGTTTGGAAACATCAGTACATTTCAGATACGGGAAACGCTGGCCTTTCCACGTTTCCAGGCATTATAGGTTTTGACAGTTGAGTCCAATAAGTATCCATGCAAATGTATTATTTGAGTTTATAGACAGAGTCACAGAGAAACAAAAGTATTTCCTCAGATGGAATTTGCTTGAGCCAGCTTAAGTATGTCATACAGTTGTTCAATGAAGCTGGAAGGATAGTTGCAATAACAGAAAAAAATCCTATTGAGCTTAAACTCCTTTTAAGATTTTTTGTGGGTCACGAGCACACATATTTCCTCTACTTTAAAAAGTAATCCAGATTCATATTTAGCTCCTGGATTGATCTACCACACAACTACTACTACTACTATTTTCTGGATCATCCATCATCCCAAAATAATCCCATGAAAGGGGGAGCCCTAAGCAATCATCATTTACACATTACATATAAAAAACAAACGGAAGTGGAAAAGACAATGTTGTGAGCTAGGCATACGTGCACTAAACAGAATAACATACAAAAGGAACCACTAGGAGTTTTGAAAAAACATCTTGATCTCAGAAATATGTCCTAAATCGACCTAATATGAATCCAGATGCCATTTATACACCAAACACCTTGAAAATTGTGATAGACGTAATGCTGTGAAACTAAAAGTTTAAAAACGTAACGATGAAATAAAACCAATTTGAAGATAATCAGATATTATCCGTAGGCGAAATAACGATACATAGCGTAGACATACATACATACCACATGCTCCCTTTGTATTTCAAGGTATACGGCCCGCTCTCTAGGGCCCGATCAAAATGGGAATGAACTTTGTGCTTCCCTTTCCCGCTCTGGTCCATCAGCGTGAGCTCAAACAACGCCCTGACGTCTGTGCCGTCGCTGGCAAGCGCGATGAAGACAGAGACGTAGGCGGAAGAATCCTCGGCGTTCTTGCCGTCGGGGTAAAAGTAGATGGCCCAATCGTAGCCGCCGACGGAGAAGGTGTCGCTGGAGATGTACTTGCCGAGACCCATGCCCTTGGCCAGAGAGTAACCCCGGACGGTGAACTTGTGGGACCCATTCACCGTCTCGTTGATCGACCTCGAGCAGGAGTCCGGGCAATTCACGGCCATCTCATCGGCCGGAAACCCAGTCAGGATAAAAACTGCTGGAGATGGGATTCAGAGATTCCAAAAAAAGAAGCAGAACTTGTAAGAAAATGGAAAATTGGGGCTGAAATGGAAGGAGAGGAGGCAGATGGGTTGGTGGTCAAGGAGGAAACGGTGAGCAGTGGTTATTGCCTTATTGGATGTAATTAATCTCAGTTTTTTATCGAGGAAAATATCCCATGAGTATTTCATTTCAATATAAAATGGCAGATTTGTGAAAACACGTCATTTTAAAGTTTAAACACGGGCCCAATTTTTTGAGCACATACAACTCGTATAAAATGGCATCTACAAAAAAAACATGTACCTTACTACCCTAAGTTATTTAATTCAGTCAACAGTTTGACTTTCATATTTACCAAAATACAATTTTGACTGTAATTATATTTAATTATCTATTAGTAAACATTATAAAAATTTGACATTTTGGAAATTCACATTGATAGGAATTTAATAACATTTTATACGTAATAATTTGATTATGCATATTAGTAGAAAATCGTGGTCAAAGTAAGGTCTGTGGATAGTACAAAAATCACAATGTTGCAAGAATTAAGGAATGGAGGAAGTATATAACATTTTGCATTTCATTTTGTGATTGTAATGTACTTCAATTTATCTTTAGGACACTAAAAAGTACATTTTTCATTTTCTTTAAAGTATTTAAGTATTTTAGTTAACTAACATTAGGCATATAATAATAAATTAATATTAAATTAATAATAAATTAATACTCCCTAATACATTCATTCTTTTTTAATTACAATCAAACTTTGACGTTTACTTAACACACAACTTTAACTTCCTAGCAAATCTAGCACCATACCTAGGGTTAAGCCTCCGTTTTTCTCGTTTTTCCTTTGTTCTCTGTTTCTATTTACTATTTTTTCTTTTTGACTTGTACTTTTGTTGTTCTCGTATCTTTAATAAAATATATTCTTTTTTCATATATATGACTTGCAAGAGAATACGTGCAATCTTTTGTACTTTGCACGAGAATATCACTTTTTATTTAAATTACACTATATATATTGTGGATCTGGTATAAATAGTGTTTATTGCGCAAACATTTGTACGATATATCTTTACGTTATTTATATTGCATATTGAGAGTCAAAATATTGCATAATATTCAGTCATAAAATAGCAATTGCATATTAATGTCATTGTTCTAAAACTGGCTAGGCGCTAGTCAGGTAGGTGAGGGGCGTCTAGCGCCTAGGTGGCCGACTTGGCCGACTTGGCCGATTAGTCCTCTACAATTAGGGGCAACTAGGCCGATCTTTATAACGGTGATTAACGTTCAAAGAGTTGCATCCGAAAAATTTGACTTTTACTCCGTATTATAAAAGTGTCGGTGTGCCTTTATAGCATTTAGATCAATTCAAAAAGTATGAGGTGTTCTTATTTGATCACTTATATTTATATATTTATTTATATATATATATATATATAGAGATAGTTGGGTTCAAATAAAAAGTACTTCATAGACGAATAAATAAGAACTCATCATGGCGATATCAGAGATCAAATTTTAAGTTAGAAACATGGTGATATTTCGATGATTATGAAAAAAATTTAATGAAACTATTATGACAAATGTGTATCGCAAAAGTCAAAAAGTGCACATGTAGAGCACAAACATGCAATACAATACAAAGAAAAAAGTTCACTGATGGAGTATATGGCCCAGGAACCCCCGGCCCATAGACAGTGCCGGACCCAGAAACTCAGAATCACGGGGTCCCTACTGTAATGTAACTCTAATTAATAAAAAATTAATAAAAAGAAGAAGTAAAATAGTAAAATAGCATAACATTTCATAGTTAACATAACGTATACAACAATTTTAAAGAAATGTCTACTATCAACTACAACCCGTTTGGTAACACTGAAATCGGCTGAATCGGATGATTCTGCTGAAATTTATGAAGTTCTGACTGAAGTGGTTGTATTGACTGTTTCTGCTGATTATGAAAAATTATATTTAAAATATATTATATTAATAAAATAAAGAAGAAATGATATGAAAAATAGATAAAATGGTCATCTACAACAACTGCAGTCAATACAGCCTCAAAAGTAACTTCAACCTTATTTTTCTTATTATTATATAATTCAGCGTGCAAAATCAAAAGTTACATGTTTGGTTGAAAAGTTGGTTGATAAGCCTGATAAGCCGAAAACAGAGTCACTAAACGGGCACTAAAATTTTATAAAGTTAATGTCCTCTATCAACTAAAAATAATGAGCATGCATATGAGAAATCAAATTTAAAAAGCCTACATTTGAAAATTTCGATCCAATTACTTCGCATTATTTTATTTGGATTTTTATTTAAAATATATTCGTTAGCTTTGTTTCTATTTTAATTTAATGCAATTACCAATTTATTTGTGTAACTTGGACTTTGTTGTTGGGCTAATTTTAGTCTTAGATCAAATCAAATCAAGCCAAATTATGCGATAATGGCTCAAGCGACTGAAACTGATATATTAGGAAATAATGATATTTAAATTATACTTCCTCCGTCTCTTTTTAGTTGCAACAGTCACGTTTGCCAGCGCACAACTTTGACCGTCATTATATTTAATTATGTATTAGTAAAAATAAAATAAAAATCAGATTATAAGACTTAGTAATGAGACGGATTTAACAATATTTTTCAAAAAAAATCACATATATTAATAAATAAAATGTAGTCAAAGTAAAGTATATGAATAGTGTATATATATTCCGATGTTGTAAATAATGTGATACAGAGGATAGTATGTTATAAGATATGAAAAAAAGTTATATGAAAAAGTGGCTAAGATGATGCTCATACAGTAACTTCAGTCATCTCGCCGAAAAAATGATTTTAACTTGCTTATTTTAATTATTATAAATTTAGTGCGTGAATTCAAGAATTACGTGTTTCATGAAAAAATTAGTTTATAAAACAGATAAGCTCAAATTTAGGGATACATACTGGCTTTATAATAGTATTTGTTATGAAAAAATCAGGTATAGATTGAGAAAATTAGATTAAAAGTTGAGTTATAGAGGTGCATGATAACAATAGGTGCCCAAAGTATAGAGCCTTGGAATTGGGCCTCTAACCATTGCTCTAACTCCATGTTTGTGTTCTAAACCAGTTTGAATTGTATAAATACACTGATTACTTTAATTTTATGTAAAACATATACAAACATATATAGGTATTTTTTGTAGGTCCATGGGGTCCCGGGACCCCGTGGGACCCTCAGTGGGTCCGTCACTGCCCATAGACTCCTACTACTCAAATCAAGGCCCAATAGGCCCGGTAAGCACAGCAGGCCCAAATCACAGCGCCCCGAGTACCAAGCAACCGACAATGCACACTAGGGGTGCCTTCGACCCCTTACCCGAAGGCTCCAGATACTCACAGAAAGGCTATTTTCAACATACAAAGTTACTGGGAGAAAACGGCAAAAAACAGTAGCCCTCGGCACTTGGAGCCCTCGGCCTTAAAGGGGCCTGCGACAGGAAGAGCCCTCGACTAATCATCTACAGTTGAGGGTACCTTCCTCGACAAGAATATCCTCTCCACATGTGCCTGGGTCGTCGTACCAAGTACAACGTCACATCCAACCACCGCATTAAATGCGGCCACATGCGAATGCCAGTGACACCCGGTTGATGTGACCCCTCGGCCGTTGGATGCTTGACACGTGTCTCCGTCTCGCATTTATTGCTACTATAAATAGAACCTCATTCCCCCTTTGTAAACCAGATTCGGAATACGCTTTGAACTCATATATATAATACACTTTCTCTCTCTTACTTGCTCTGACTTCTCTCTAGTTACTCCCCGCAGTAACCCTTCGGATACATACCCCCGGGTAGACTATCCATCATTCACAAATTAGAAAATTTTGACAATCATTTTTTACACGCCTGAATGCAATTTTAATCATTAACTATCCACTTTGTAGTATAAACATTTGCACTTTTTTTGAAACTGTCTCTTGTGATTACATTTCATTTAATTCATCCATTTCTAAGATATCGAAGGCCAAAATTTGTTCTCACTTTTTTCAGGAGTATACTACTTTTTACTTTTCATGATACACTTTTCGAAAAGTGAATCGATTAAGATTTCTTCGAAAGTGGTTATTGTGCACAGAATGATAATTTGGACGACTTAGATTAATTCTCATTTTACACGTTTAGACTAATTTTTATTTGAACTATCCCCTCTCTCCCCTATACAAAGAGTTCTTCTCATGCAAAGTACGTGTTGAAGGTAAATCCCGTAGATCCGAAAGCCCAACACGAACTTTGGATATATCAGGAATGGTACAGAATCAAAGTGTATAACCAAAATATAAAATATGAATTCACTGATACTCGAAAGCTCACTTGTATTAATTAACCAGTCTGATTACAAGGAAATTCCCGATCGGTAGGTCGGAAACAATACTTTAATACAAGAAATAAGAGCAATAATGCTATTCTAGAGCCTGAGTATTGAAATGTTAACCCTTACAATGATTTTAAACCTTCTATTTATACTAATGGAGAGCATGGGCTGCCCTATGCTGATTGGCTGTTGTTCCACCGACTTGGTCACCCATGTTTCCACTTGCTGATGTCACAATCTCGCATTAATTGCACCTGGCCACTTGCCGGTTGTCCGTTGCTCGAACGGAATGTTGGACTATGCTGAAGACGCTGTCAAATTGGTCCAAGTATGATATATAGCCCGAACTCCGTCCGGTATGTCTTCTTACTGGGCCAACCCTTATTTGGGCCGAATCTCGTTCGGCATGAATTCTTCACTGGATCTACTCATCATAGAGTGATGGGCCCGTTGCTTGGACCGGGTATCTTGGGCCTTCTTGATCCGGGTATTGGGCCTCTGGATCAATATCCCAACACAAGTCCCCCACTTCCGATGTCTCGAATGATAGTGAGTGCATTAGGAAGTATGAACGCCAATGTTTGCAATTTGCCGAATGGCGATCGGGGTACAGAAGTAGTTAGTTCCCTATGCCGTGATTTGACGGCTGTCGTTTCATTTCCCCATATTCATCATGGTAACTGTCGTTTAGTCTTTTCATTAGACACGCGTTTAGCTTAAATGCTCCTAGTGACGTGTTGCCCCCTGATTGGTCCTTGACACGGCGGTTTCAAGGCTATAAATTAGCCTTTAACTTCTCAAATCCGGGTTTCGATTCTGCAATTCTCTTCGCCTTGCCGTTTTTTCTGAAATTTCTCTCAGCCCTCGTCGCTCAGGTACTCTCCCTCCCTTGCTTTCTCGCCTCAATCCTGACTCGGTCGAGATGAATTCCCAACAGCGTTCTGATTCGGAAATGGCTTCTCAGGGGGAGGACCGTGATGTGGAGATTATCACTGTCCCTTTTGATGAAGGTTCCAAGGCAACGACGACGAAGGTTAGGGCGGAGACAGGCGATTCCTCTGGCAGTTCTTCTTCCTCCAGTGAAGATTCCGACGATACCAAATCCGAGGACGAATTAGCCTCCATGGCGGCCGGACGTCCCAACAATTTCCCTCGCCACACCCTTGACTTAAAACTGATTAGGGAGAGGCGGCAAAAACTGACCTCCCACAATAGGGCCGAAATTCCGGCCCTTCTCTCTGACCCAGTGAATTTTCGTCTGCAAGATGGGCTTCACCCAATGCGTCATAGGCCCGGAATGACTGTAGCTCATTTTGACTCAATTAGGGCCGGCCTTAGGTTTCCGCTACATTCTTTTTTCATTTCATTTTTCAATTTTTATGAAGTTGTACTGGCCCAAATTATGCCGAACTCCTATCGGGCAATGGCGGGTTTTATTTTCCGTTGTAAAGATGTCGGTGCCCGACCAACCTTAGAACTCTTCCATCAATTTTTCAAGGTAGCCCCTCAACAAACCCACGGCTATCTGGCCACTAGTGCCCGAACGGGACATATTCTGTTCAAGGGCAATCAAACTTCAATCAAAGGGTGGAAAGACCGGTTTTTCTTCGTGTCTGTCCCGGACGACCTAATTCCCCGCAAATGGAATGCCTTCCCCCGCAAGACTCCTGATCCATTCCTTACTGAAGAAATTTACAAGGACGTGCTTGCTGTGGAGAAAGATAAATGCATGGACATCATGAGTTATCTGACTCCCGATCGGCTCATTGAATTCGGGATAGGTACTGCTCGTTCTCTTGTGTTTACTTGTTTTGAGAAATCAAGTGCCATGGTCCGGGCGGTCCTTCCCGTGCGAGAAACGTTCTTTTTTTCTTTTTTCTAGTTTCTCACACGCTAAGGCCGCTCGATACTAACATTTTCCTTTGTCATTTTTCAGCACCAAATCCAGATCTACCCATGGATAATAGCAGAGTTATGGCAGCTGGTGGGGTTGGTAAACGAAAAAAGGCCAGGAAGAACCCCCAACCTACTCCCTCTACTGTTACTGCCCAGGATGCTGGGTCTTCTCAACCGGTTCCAGAGCCACAGCCGATACAGCAGGTCCATCAGGACCAATTCGATGCCATGCTGGTCGATGATCGGTTTGGCTCTGATCAACTGCAGCAATTCCCCGAGCACTTCCAAGTTGCTCAAGAAACCGGCCAGGGTGCGGGTGAAATACCCACCGTCCAGTTATCTGGCCAGGTTGACCGGATTTCCCTGGCGGATCCGGTTCATGATGTTGTAGAAAGAGGTGGTTGTTCAGCAAACCAGATCTGGTCTACCTCTGCCTTCTTCAACAATTTCACCGTCCCCAAGCTGTCGGTCGAGCAGTCTGAGGAATGTCTGGCCTTGGCAGCTCTGAAGGTATCTTGTCATTCCATAGTTTAAATCTCTCTTAGTTTACAATTTTCTTTCACCATCTCATTTCCCGAACGTCATTCTGCAGGTTGGGCTTTACAGTCTGCAGCTGAAGGAAGCTTGGCTGGCTAAGGAGCGGGAGCTGATCGTTGCTCAGACTTCCGCGGAACAGAACGCAGCAGCTGCTTTTGCTGCTCTAGAGGCCGAGCGGAAGGCCTATGCAGAGGAGAAAAAGCGTCTTGAGTCGGAGCTTGGCGAGCTCCGGGTTCAGCTCGGGGTCTCTCAATCCAAGGTTCATGCTGCCGAGGCTGCCTTGGTTAAATTTGAAGAGCACGCCCCTCGTATCCCGGACGGCCCTGCTGAAATACAGGTTGACCTGTCTGCCGTTCGGGAGTCATTCAAAGGGTCTGAGGAGTTTGCCATCTTGAAAAAGATTACGCACGACAGCAACTCCCAGTCACCTTTGGTGATTACCTTAACCGTTTCTCCACGGGTGACGCCCGTCGGAGCGAGGGGGTCAAATTGCTCGACCAGGACCCAAGGGGGAAAAAGTTCAATGATTCCCTGGCCCGATCCCTGTACGTCATGGGCTGTCAGCACATCATGGCTCTCTTCGTCACCAAATTTCAAGAATTACTAGGGACGCCGATCGAGCTGGCTGATCTTCCCCAAGCGCCCATAGTTGAAGCTCAATACGAGAAGTATCAACGGGACTTACAACGGGCTGCTGATCGTGAAGCGGGGAAGGAGCCTGATCCCCTCACTGATTCGGATGAGGAGGAGGGTGACGAAGAAGACAATCGGGCAGAGCAGTAGAGTAGAATCTAGTATTTTTAACAACTGTAATCCCTTTCCCCTTTTTCCTCTTTCCTTGCAAAACCTTATCTGTATTTCCCGGCCAGTAGAGCCGATGAATATATATTTCTTTTTTGCATAAGGCTCTATATGCTGTCTTTCTTGCCTTTACTGAATGATTTACTCGCCATTCAGGATTCGGTCCGTTTTGTAGTACTTAACGGTTTTCTGACTGTTTTTTACTCAATACTCCTAACATCATATGTTTGCCGCTCGGGCTTCTGTTCATTTTTTAGTACTTGGTAGTTTTTTCCTGGCTTCAGGTCTCTGATAATCTGCCCGCACTTGGCTCCCTTCATATGTTGGTAGTCGTTCGGGCTTCAGATGTCTCTGATAATCTGCCCGCACTTGGCTCCCTTCATATGTTGGTAGCCGTTCGGGCTTCAGATCACTTTTTAGGACTTAGCAGTTTTTTCAACCAGCAAGTCCCTGTGATCTTTGCTAATCCTCTGTAAGCCCGTTCGGGGTACGTGCCCAAAGATGAACCATAAATACCCCTGATTAATCATAACCACTTAATGCCACGTGTTGCTCGTGGATTAGGGTTTGGTGCGGCACTTTCCCTATTTATAGAGAGGTGCTTTCCCCTCATTTCTCCTGCTGTTTCCTCATTTTTCCTTCTAAGTTCAGAATTCTCTTGCGTATTTTCAAGCTTTCTCTCTCTAGAATTCCCAGAATTCCTCAAGTGATTTTATGTATTACCCTTCTAGCTCAGAATCTGAAGAAATGTCGTTGATTCGCATAGGTAAAACATCTGCTGGTAACAAGACCGAAGGTTCTTCTTCCCAAACACCTAACTCTGGCAATCCTCTCGTAGGAAAAAACACTGAACACCCACGTGATGATGGATGCCTATCAGGGGATGATGTCCTGGTTTATAACAAGGGAATGCCCGAGCGGCCACCCCGCATTCCCCTACATTTTACTCGTATCCGCAAACAAAAACAACGTCTCCCTGAAGATGTCGAACGGCAGCTTAGCCAATTATTGCCCCCGCCAAGGGAATATTATGCTGGATTTATTCGGCACCCAATGAGGCATCGACCGGGGCACGTGCTAGTGCACCTTGACGCTCTGACTGCTGGGCTTCGCTTCCCTCTTCATTCGTTCATCGTGGAGTTCTTACGTCGGGTTTCTGTATTACCTGCCCAGTTCGTGCCCAGTACCTACCACATTCTTACAGGCTTCATAATTCGATGCCACAAGTTGAGGATCGCTCCAAGTGTCGACTTATTCCTCCATCACTACTGCTATCAGCCTTATTGGACGACCGGGTACCTGAAGCTGGTAGCTCGTTCTGATCGTCAGCTGTTCACAGAAAATCCCACCCCGTCGGCTGACTGGGAGGAGCGTTTTCTGTTTGTCCGGGTAGGTGATTCTCTGCCATTTCCGGATAGGTGGAACGCTTATCCCGTTCAGGATTCTCAGCCCAGGGTAGATGCCATTCTACGCTCCCAAGCTGAATCTTTGTGGATGGGAGGAACCCGAAGTCTTCGGAGTTTTATCACTACTTCTAACATGTTATCTGTCGGGATTGGTAAGTGGAACAAGGCTTTGACCTGATTGTCATTCCTTCTTCCAATTTTAGTCTCTTATCTCTTACTCTCCTTTTTTGTAGGTGTGATATCCCCCATACCCGTCCGGCGTTCTATATCTGCCGTTACTCTAACGGCTTCTTCTGGAAAGGGCAAGGAGAAAATGATTACCGATCATGCCTCTGCGGAGCAAAGCCGAAAGAAGCGCAAGGGGAATGACGGTAACCAATTGATCCCGGTCGACCATGTGGTTGATTTGACCGGGTCGGAGGTTGAACCCAAAAAATCTATGCCTGTCAAAACAACGACTCCAGCTCTTTCTGACGCACCGATCGATGATCGGATGTTTGTCGAGTTTTCGAACATGGGGCCCAGATCAGAAGGGAGGTATCTGTTCGGGCTGATGCCATCCTCCATGTGGTGTCATACCGCGATTAAGGTTCCCCCCAGCTTCACGAACTTGACCCACTGGTCGGATCTTTTTGAAGCAGGTCATCAAGAAACACTCAAGGTACACCTCATTCTGATCCATACCTTCCTATTCTTTATTGGTTTATCTTATCTAACTTCCTTTGCAATCTTGTTTTCAGGCCGGTGTATACTATCACAAGGCCTTTCTTGCGGCCGAAAAGGAAATGAAGGCCCTGGCCAGCGATCGGGATGACAGCCAGATCCTTCTTTTTGCCGCTCGGAAATTAGCGGCTGATCTTCAAGAGCAGACCAAGGAAGGTGAGAAGGCAAAAGCTGCTCTGGCTGAGATGCAAGAAAAATCCCGACGTCATGATCGGGAGAGATTAAAGAACTCCGGGCCAAGGTGCGGGCTGCTGAATCCGTCGGGATCAAATTTGATAAAGCCGTTGGTGACCATCTGCCCGAACCTTATACGGTCAACACTTCCCAGATTGCACATCAATCGATAGTTGATTTTCAACGAGGCAAAGGGCTGAACGTCGCTCTGGAGAACACGGCCCGACAGTTCTGGGACCTCACCTTGGCCAATTCTTATGTGAACGCGAAGATCCCATCAAGGCAGGGATCGATCTCCTGGAAAGCACGCCGGAAGGGAAATCTTTCTTGGATGTCCTGACCGAGAAAACTGTGAAGCAAAGTCAGGACCTGCTTTTGGATAGGAACCTTGATTTGATCCTAGAACATTTCCCCAAGCCGTTCGACCCTGATGAATTAGGCTTTGACGATCTGTTCGGGAATACATACGACCGTATTATGGAGCAAAGGTCAAAAGCAGCGCCTGATGATGCAGTGCAGGCAGGGAGCTCCCAACCTCCACCTTCCCCGAACGGCAATCCTTCAGTAGCATAGCCTTGTAATTTTTGCTTTCTTGTCCTTTGTTCTTCTTGAATATTCCGGCTAGTAATGTCGAAGAATAAACTGGGCTTTTCTCTTTAACTGTTGATGTCTTTCTTCTGTTTTTTCTTTGATTTTTATTGTTCACAATCTTTTCTATGTTGCCGAACATCATTCGCTCATGTATCTTTATGTCTGACACCTTTCCCGAGCCCGTTTTGATCCCTTTTCCGTTCGTGATCCACGGGGTCAAAACTCTTAGCTGAGGTGGATTCCTCCAAGCCGTTTTGATCGTGACCACAAGGTCAAACTCTCAGCTGGGACAGGGGCTCCCTCCAAACTGTTAACCCGTTCGTCATTCGGTCATCCGGAATGATCCCATGCGTTAACAAGCTGAGGTGAGACTATCTCTTCAAAATTGTTCTGACACCTTTCCTGATCCCGTTTTGATCCCTTTTTCGTTCGTGATCCACGGGGTCAAAACTCTTAGCTGAGGTGAATTCCTCCAAGCCGTTTTGATCGTGACCACAGGGTCAAACTCTCAGCTGGGACAGGGGCTCCCTCCAAACTGTTAACCTGATCGTCATTCGGTCATCCCGAATGATCTCATGTGTTAACAAGCTGAGGTGAGACTATCTCCCTTCCAAACCCATAATTCCGATGCATTCCGAACTATTCTCTCTGGCTCGTATCATCCATATTAGGGGTCTGAGGTAACCCTTTTCGAATTGTAAGCAAGGTCACCGGATCGGGTCATTCCTTATTTATAGCTAAAAGGGGGACTCGCTTCCGAATCAAGTTAATGACTGAGGCGAGATGGTGTCAAAACCATAGTTCCGATTCCCCGGGCGACAATCCGTACCTTATCTGAACGTCGCTCGGTCAATCCATATCTTACAGTCTTGACACCATCTCCAAGCCGTTTTGATCCCTTTGCCCGTACGTAATTACAGGGTCGACTTTGGCTAAGTTGACGACTCAGCTCCCTCCAAACTGTTAACCCGTTCCTCATTCGGTCATCCGGAATGATTTTGCGTGTTAACAAGCTGAGGTGAGAATCACTGTCCTCAAACTCCAGGCCATTTTGATTCCTTTAACAATGCGTAATTACAGGGTCAAAACTCTAGCGAAATAATGGCTCCCTCCAAACTGCTAATATGTTCCTCATTCGGTTGTCCAGAACGATTCCCATATTAACCGCTGAGGTGAGACTATCTGAGTGTCAAACTCCAAGCCGTTGGTTGAGAATGACTTTCCTTCCATGCTGTTAATCTGTTCGTCATTCGGTCATCCAGAATGACCGTATTAACCATGGGCTGAGATTTTCTGAGCATCAATTCTTCAAGCCGTTTTGATCCCTTTATTCGTTCATAAATCTAGGGTCAAAAACTTCCTTAGCTGAGAATGATTTTCCTTCCATGTTGTTAACCCGTTCCTCATTCGGTCATCCGGAATGATCGTGTTAACCATGGGCTGAGTTTTAGTGGAAGTTATGTCTCCCTCTCTATACATTTTTTTTAGAGGTGGCAACAGCCGTTTTTACTGATAAAGTTTCCTTAGATGTTCCACATTCCAAGTACCTGCCGGTCGACCTTCGGTATTTTGTAGGCCAAACGTTCCTGAAGCATACTTCTTATATATTTGGTAGGGGCCTTCCCAATTTTGTGCCATTTTTCCACCTTCGAAAGGTTTGCTTTTTTCTCGCTTCCTTAGCACCAAGTCCCCTACCTCGATTGAACGGATTTTTACTTGTTTATCAAAGTATCTTCTCGTGGCTCTGTGATATTCTTCCATTCGTGCAGCTGTCAGATCCCTTCTTTCTTCTATGAAATGCAATTCGGCCCGTAGGTTGTCCTCATTCTGTTCTGGGCTGTAATGCACCGTTCGGTGTGTGGGAACTAGGATCTCCGTTGGTATTTTGGCCTGGAAACCATAAGCAAGGGCAAATGGAGTTTCTCCCGTGGCCGTTCGGGGTGTAGTCCTGTAAGTCCATAAAATATAATTTAACTGATCAGGCCACGATGAGAAGTATTCTTCCAGCTTCTTCTTCATACCATCCATGATAGTACGGTTCATATTCTCTACTTGACCATTCGCCTGGGGGTATGCCACGGATGCTCTGGAATGTTTGATTCCCCATTTGACCAGGTAGTTCTCAAAATTCCGGCTCACAAACTGCCTTCCATTATCAGTTACAATCTGCTCAGGGATTCCGAAACGGCAAATGATATACTTCCAGACAAACTTTTGACATTTAACATCTGTTATGCTGGCCAGTGGCTCGGCCTCTACCCATTTGGTAAAGTAATCTATCCCCACGATGATATACTTGTTGTTCCCAGGGGCCGTAGGTAGAGGACCTAACAGGTCGATCCCCCATCTTGCGAACGGAAGGGCCACCGTCATTGGAGTGTAGAAAGTGGCAGGCCGTCCGGGGACCGGTGCGTACAGTTGGCATACCTTACATTTCCTAGTATGTGCAAAGCAGTCTTGTTGGATAGTCGACCAATAATACCCTTGCAGGATGATTTTTCTGGCGAGTGTCTTGGGCCCTTGATGGCTGGAGCAGATACCTTCATGAATTTCTTCCATTACGGCCGCCGCTAGATCGGGTGGGAGGCATTTCAGATACGGCCCACCAAATGTCTTTTTGTATAGCTGCCCTTCCACTAATTCGAACATGGAAGCCCTCCTCTGGATGCATTTTATCTGATAAGCAGGATTTTTATCTTGCGGGAGGGTTCCGTCTTTCAGGTAGTTGGTCATATCTATGACCCAGCTAGGAACGGCATAAGATATGGCCTCGATCTGGAGCACCATGATTGCTGGGGTTGCCAATGTTTCCCGATGGGCAAAACGTCAGATATGAGCCGAGATCTCCTGTGCCCGATCGTCGAACGCTGCATTTTCTAATTTGGACAGGATATATGCTTCAGTATTCTCTATCCTAGATATTTGGTCGAGCACCACCTGTTCAAATTTGCTTATCTGCTCCTCAACTATCTCTTTGTAAGCCTTCATTCTCTCTTCTTTAGCCTCAGTAGTGCCGTTTACTTGATGTACCACCAATTGACTATCCGACCGGACTTTTAACCGATCGGCACCCAAGGCCTTTGCATATTTTAAACCAGCAATAAGGGCCTCATATTCAGCCTCATTGTTGGTTACCTTGAAGTCAAAGTGGATGGAATAATATGCTTTGAAACCTTCGGGCGATGTGATCACAGCTCCAGCTCCACAACCCTTGGCACTAGCTGCACCATCCACATACATTTCTAAGGGTCGGGCGGTACATTCTGCAATGAAATATGCCAGGGCCTGTCCTTTGATAGTAGGTCGAGGCTTGAAATCCACCTCATATTGCCCGATCAGGAGGCTCCACTTGGTAATGCGTCCACTTGCCATCGGATTTCTCAAGATGGTGGCTAGTGGTTGAGTAGTATACACAGTTACCGGGTGGGTCTGGAAATATGATGCCAGACGTTTAATGGCAGCTATCAGGGCCAGCACTGTTTTCTCTAGCAAGGTGTACCTGGTTTCCGGGCCGTTCAAAGCCTTGCTTACAAAATAGATTGGCCGTTGAACGCCATCTTCTTCTTTCAACAGTACCGTGCTCACGGCCAGGTCAGCTACAGCAAGGTACATATATAGATGTTCCCCCGGTTCGGGTTTTGTCAAGACCAGGGGGAAGACAGCTATGTCTTGAAATCTTCAAAGGCCGTTTGACACTCGGCCGTCCATTCAAAGGGGTTGGCTTTCTTCATGATCTGGAAAAATGGAATAGCTCGATCGGCTAGCTTGGATAAGAATCTAATCAGAGCTGCTAACCGACCAGTCAATCTCTGCACTTCTTTGAGATTTCTAGGAGCCTCCATATCCACAATTGCCTTTACTTTTTCAGGATTGGGCTCAATCCCCTTCTCGCTCATCATGTATCCCAAAAATTTGCCCCCTCTTACAGCAAAAGCACATTTTTTGGGATTTAGCCTAATGTTTGCTTTCTGCATTATCCCTAACACCTTTTCTATGTCCAGGACATGATTTTCCTTTTTCATGTTTTTGATCAGGATGTCATCAACATAAGCTTCCATTGTGACCCTCAACACTTCTTTGAACAGCATCCCGATCATCCTTTGAAAAGTTGCCATTACGTTCTTTAATCCGAATGGCATGACAATATAGCAAAACACACCATCCGAAGTAACGAACGCTGTTTTTTCTACATCAGATGGGTGCATGAATATCTGATGGTAACCTCGGAATGCATCCATGAAGCTCAGCAATTCACATCCGGCAGTTTCATTTACTAGCAGATCGATCCTCAGTACTGGATAAGGGTCCATGGGGCAAGCTTTATTCAGATCCGAGTAATCCACGCACATTCTCCAAGTAGATTGTTTTGGGGCTAGGACCACATTCGATAGCCATTCTACGTGGATTACTGGACGGATGTGTTTTATTTTCAGCAAGGTGGCCACCTCCTGCTTTGTGAATTCTCGTCGTTCGGTTGCTTGATATCGTTTCTTTTGCTGGACTGGTTTTGCATCAGGCCGAACGGCAAGTTTGTGACATATTATCTCCGGGTCAATACCTGGCATATCTTCTGGCCCCCGGGCGAACAACACCTGAAACTTTTTTAGGACGGCAATCACGCCATCCCGGATGTCAGTCTCCAGATCTACCCCGATAGCTACATTGCGGTTCGGGGGGAAATCCAGGTCAATTTGTTCGAGGAGAGTGGCGGGTTCTGGGTGTGCCTCGAACTCCGTTCGATGGGTCTCCACCTCAATTGTGTTAACCCGCATCCCACGAATGTTCATCTGTTTTAGGGCCTCTCGATAACATGTCTGGGCTGTCGTCGGATAAGTTCTGGCCACCCCAACCCCGGTGTCAGTAGGGAATTTGATGCATGAGTGGCGGACAGAGGCTATTGCCTCCAGATCTTCCAATCCCGGTCGGCCCAATATAGCATTATGGGCACATTTTATATCCACCACCACGAACGTCATTCGGAGTGATGCTTTGTGCGTTTCATCCCCAATTTCAACCATCAATTGGATGGTTCCCTCAGCCTCTATGCAATTACCGGTGAAACTTGTCAGTGGGGTCCTTAGGTGGGTCAGTTGACTTCTTTGTAGACCCATTTTCTCGAATGATTGTAGATACAATACATTCACACTGCTCCCGGTATCGATCAATACTCGGCGGATCAAAGCATTGTCAATGCACATGCTCACCACCAGTTCATCCCTGTGCGGGCTTGGAGAGTTGGGTAAATCAGCTGGCCCGAACGTGATCGGGTCCGTCCTTCCTTTCTTCTAGGGGGGAGTGGAGATGGATCCCACATAGAGACTTCGCTCGAACCTTTTCCGTTCGGCGTTCGAATCCCCTGTCTCCCCGCCCCCAAATATAACCTTGACCTCCATTCGAGGTTTCTTTCCAGGGCCTCCCGAGCCCTCTGGTTCATCCATGGGGGGAACATATACGTCATTTTGAGGCTGGGCATCACGTTGGGCATCCCGACGCCAGCTGTTAGGTTTCCTGATTGGTTTCAACGTGCCCACAGCATTTGGATCCTTATTCACATATTTGCCCAGATGACCCCGTCGGATCAAATCCTCGATGGCGGTTTGTAGGGCCCTGCAGGCGTTGGTGGCATGACCCTTCCTGTTGTGATATTTACAGAAAGCAGAGTCGTCTGCTCCCATAAATTGTGAAGAATCAGTCGGGAGGGGAACATTGTCCCTCTCGTGCTGATAAATGGTCGCTACTGACAGGACCAGGGGGGTAAATCTCCCTTGCTTGGGAGGTATATCGGCCACTGGGCTAGGACCCAGCCGATCGGCCATTCTGATCGGGGCAACATGCGCAACGACCTTATCCCTGATCATTATCTCCTCTACTAGGGCAGCATGCTTGCGAGCTCTGTCTAATACCTCGGCATATGCTGTACCCGGATTTTTCTTCAAATCCTTGTATAACTCCCCCGTTCGGAGAGCATTCGTGAATAGGGTAATGGCAGTATCATCCGTCATGTTTCCCACTGTCAGAGTTTCATCCCTCCATCTTTTTAAGAACTGATTGAGGGTCTCTTTGGCGTTCTGCTTCACGCTGGTCAGGTAGCTGAAGTGCCGTTTCGGATTGGCACTGGAAGCAAATTGGGTCAAGAATAACGTCGATAATTCGGCGAAACTGTTGATTGACCCAGGTTGGAGTGTCCCGAACCACTCCTGGGCGGGCCCTCTGAGCGTACTAAAAAACAACCGGCAAATAGCAGATTCGGGTGCTCCTAGTAGCATGAGTCCCCCTTGGTAACTCCTCAAATGCACATGGGGATCTCCCACCCCGTCATAGATTTGACCGGTCGGTGGTTTGGCACCCCTTGGATGTCTGCGTACATGAGTTCCCTGGTGAAAGGGGAAGTAATTCTCAGCTGAACTGGGGCAGGTTGTACAGGCGCCCTGTTCATCTGATCCCGCATCTCGTTCATCTGCCTCCTCATCTCAGCCATTTCTTCTTCCTGGGCCGTAAAAGGGGGCGGTGGTGGGGCCCTCATGTCTGTATAGTCCCGGTCCCAATGCCGTTGAACGGCCCTGGTATTATCCCGCTCGGCATACTGGAAATGATGACCAATGGCAGTTGGTCCCCTAGCTTGTGACCCGATCGGGGTTCGGTCACTGGGACTATGATGCGCTGTTGGTGGGGCGCTACGGCGATTATCCCGGTGGGCATGCGAACGGGATGACGTTGTGGTTGTTTCCGTGCGTGGAGTCTCTCCTATAAAGTTGGACCCTCCTTCCTCCTCGTTTGCCATATGCTGCATGACCTGGGCCATATCTCGCATGGCCTGAGGATTTCTTCTCAGAGATTCAGGAATCACAAAATCCCCATCAAAACGAGGATACGATCCTCGGCTGGATTGTCCCTGAGGGGTTTGATTCCCCGGGGTGTGACTCCTTCCGTGACGGCGTGAACCGTCGTTTGTATGATAGGAACTGATTCTGACCATTTTTGAAAATAGTGGTTTTTTGGATGATTTGAATGTGAAACTTTTTGAACAGTTTCCCACAGACGGCGCCAATGTTGAAGGTAAATCTCGTAGATCCGAAAGCCCAACACGAACTTTGGATATATCAGGAATGGTACAGAATCAAAGTGTATAACCAAAATATAAAATATGAACTCACTGATACTCAAAAGCTCACTTGTATTAATTAACCAGTCTGATTACAAGGAAATTCCCGATCGGTAGGTCAGAAACAATACTTTAATACAAGAAATAAGAGCAATAATGCTATTCTAGAGCATGAGTATTGAAATGCTAACCCTTACAATGATTTTAAACCTTCAATTTATACTAATGGAGAGCATAGGCTGCCCTATGCTGATTGGCTGTTGTTCCACCGACTTGGTCACCTATGTTTCTACTTGCTGATGTCACAATCTGGCATTAATTGCACCTGGCCACTTGCCGATTGTCCGTTGCTCGAACGGAATGTTGGACTATGGTGAAGACGCTGTCAAATTGGCCCAAGTATGATATATAGCCCGAACTCCATCCGGTATGTCTTCTTACTGGGTCAACCCTTATTTGGGCCGAATCTCGTTCGGCATGAATTCTTCACTGGATCTACTCATCATAGAGTGATGGGCCCGTTGCTTGGGCCGGGTATCTTGAGTCTTCTTGATCCGGGTATTGGGCCTCTGGATCAATATCCCAACAGTACGGATAAATCTTATGCATTTAGGATGTTTTTATTTGAACTGTAATTAACTAGTCTGGTCTGATTTGTTTTAGTTTAGTCTGATCTGTATGTAATTATAATTTAGAACACCAAATTTCAGCTCAAAATGCAATCAAAAAACAATTAAATAAATTCTTGAGACATATTGCTCTTTATATATTTACATAATGTGTAGTATGTTTCAAAGATTTATTTAACTGTCGTACCGATTGAATTTTTTTGCAGAAATTTGATATGTATAAAGTAAACTTGATGAAGAAATTGCTCAAAAAAAATCATCAAAAATTTTCACCATAAAGGGCCACAAATGGTCTCCAGACAACGGTTCCAGTTAGACTGACTGGACAATAATGCCACTATATATAAGGTTGAGTTATAATAAGATAGGATAATGTGTATCATTTGCGGAGTAAAAATGAGGAAGAGAAGCAGATCCCTTGACAAAATCAGACCCTAGATCTCTAGAAGGCTTGAACCCATTGAATTAAAACTCAAAAATCAATTTAAAAAAGAATAGGTTCAATGTTTGGCCCCTTGCAGAGGAATATTGAGATGAAATTCGAAAACCACCAACGGCCACACCAAATGTTGTTTCTAATTGCATGGAACATATAATGAGACAACATATTGAGATTTGAGAATGGTGCTGATTGACATGCTTATTACAAGATTGACAGTGCAAAACAGAAAATCTTGAAACATCACTACTACTATTTGTTAACATAAAAAACAAAACATGGATAGCATGAAACATGATTTTTTGCAAAGCAAAGCAGGAGATTCCTGGGCAGACAACCTCCAAGGCCATGGGAATTATTCACCACTCTTTTTGCCATTTTTAGGCCTCCAGATTGGCTGTATCTTAGCAGGAATGGTGCTGATTGACATGCTTATATAATGAGACAACATATTGAGATTTGAGAATGGTGCTGATTGACATGCTTATTACAAGATTGACAGTGCAAAACAGAAAATCTTGAAACATCACTACTACTATTTGTTAACATAAAAAACAAAACATGGATAGCATGAAACATGATTTTTTGCAAAGCAAAGCAGGAGATTCCTGGGCAGACAACCTCCAAGGCCATGGGAATTATTCACCACTCTTTTTGCCATTTTTAGGCCTCCAGATTGGCTGTATCTTAGCAGGAGACTTCTGGGCATGTCTATTACTTGCACGCTGTGATTGTAAAGAAGAATCCCGATTAGGTCCATCAACTACTGTATCTGGCTGCTTCCCCTCATTGATCATCATTTTTTGAAATTGATGAGGTAATGATAGATGCACGGTTTTCCCATTGTGATGCATCCCCACAATGCTATTTCCTTTCCCACTATTGTTTCCCTGTTCTGTAACAGGAGGCCTTGCAATAAAATTTGTTTTTTGTGGCCTAGTCAAAGTAGACATTACCAGATTCGGGCAACAGTGCTGTTCTCTAGTACTAATTCTAGTAGGATTTCCCGTTGCAACATTTGGGATACGAGGCCTAGTGAGGATAGGCATGGGCAATTTCGGACGACGACCAGTTTGTTCTCCAATAAAATTTCTGGTGTGATGATTGATGTGGATCCTAGCAGGTGGTGTTCTCTCCACATAATTTGGCAATTGTGGCCTAGTAAGACTAGACATTACCACATGCGGATTTTGGTCGGGAGATGTTAACATATTAAAGGTTGCTTGGAAAGCTTCAGTTATGTTTTCCAGTTGGGTGCTGCTGACACTCCTTGCTGTGTTAGCAGGTTGTTCAAAGGGGTCTTCAATCTGGGAAGAACAAGAGGCAGTAAGTGTGTGTTGATCATGAAGAGAATTGTTAGCATTTAGCTAAGCTATTCACTGCCTCGGTTCCAAAAAAAAGTCTTGTTTGATTGAAACTTTGGTAGCAGTGGCTACAAACCGTTAATTCAACTTTTAATAGTATCTAATAGTGAACTGCTTTTATTATTTTTAAGGGACTATTTTTGGAGATTATTATTAACCTAAATAAGAGTAAATCATAGGTGTTTTACCAAAATAGGAGTGCAATGTTTCAATTCCCAAAATAGGAGGAAAGTGTGTCTGGAATCTGGATGGACCAAAATACTGCCAATTGTCATCTTAGAATTGCACTACCATCCAGGGTAGGTCTTGGGCATGGGTGGGATGGGGGGTTTTCCCAGGGCCCACAAACAAGTATAGAGGGGCCCATAAAATTGCATGGGTAAGAGAGAGGAAGAGATGGGAGAAGAAGAGAGGGACGAACTGGAAAAGGGGAGTAAGACTAGATTGACAAGGAGAGAAAAAAGAATGGGTAAGGGTAGAAAAGGAATAGGTACATTTGGAAATTTAAAACAGGTAGTACTATTCTTTATTTAGGCTACTCCGTATGTTCTACTCCTATTTGGGATCATTTATTCTCTTCTTTCGCAGGTTACATACTCCCTATGTCCTGCCCCCCTACAATAGTTCATCAAATGAAACTGATTCCCATGTAAGTTTCCAATTATATGTCACCAAAATGACAATGAAATGAATTTTAATAAATCTAGTTAAACTAGCCATAATGTTTAAATAATATGCATATGATTTTATGATTTATAAATATTGCACCTCGTCAAAATTAAAGTGTTGGAACTTGGCCAAACAAGAGCCTTTTGGGGAGGATGGAGACCTTTTAAAGAGCTTTCCAGAGTCAGACTGAACGTGTGTGGACACACACACACACACACACACACACACAGAGAGAGAGAGAGAGATTACGAATAGTGCATATGTTTTTGGTAACCATCTCATGTTCCCTTGAATTTCTTCCCATTGTCCAGTATATGTGCTAATCCCTTGATCAGAAGCTTTGCACCCAATGTCACAAAACTATAGACAGATTCTAAGAAATCAATGCAGGATGACAGTTTGGGGTCAATTATGGATTTGTGGGTTAACAAATTCTTACCTTCGCGAGGAATGAAATAAAGAGATCAGATAGAGAACTGAGATTACGGGGTTGGAACCGATTAGATTTAAATTGGTTTATGTTGTTGCCACATGTGTCTTCAATATGCTTCTCTGCAGTAACCCTCACACCTACAAAAGTATGATCGTAGCAAAAGGGATGGACATAGTGATTTTGATGAAATGCTTACCAAACATATAAGTTATATCCAGATACAACAATTTTGAATTACCTATGACCTAAATTATGGATCAACATTCTGAAGGTGCAGCAGAAACTTAAAGAGGCCAAAATATGAAAAGGAATGATGAGTACCTGAAAGATCATCCACCATATTTCCTGGATATATTTCTTTCAGCGGAGGTAAAATAGCAGGTTCACAAGTCTGCATAGAATGAAGGAAAACCAGCACTACTAAGCTGAGAAAAATTAAAGCCATTAACAAAGGACATTTAAGTCCACCTTTTTACTATCTGTCTCATCATTTTTAATCAGGTTGCCTATATATATATATATATATATATACCCTCTCCAATGAATTAATATTATCACATACATTCAAACTAATAAAGATACTTCCAGGAAAGCTCATGTTCTTGCTTCCTTCTTATTCCACTTAGAATCTCTCGCTTTCTCTATTATCTAGCTACTATACTGCAAAAGTAATGGATGTGCATATAATTTTCCGGCACTACAGGTCCTAAATTTGGTTTGTTTTTATGATGTGTATTTTATCACAAGAGTGGATAACAAGTGCATGTAGCTTAGGAAAGGGAACCAAAACTATTTTACGGGCATGACTTCATGTCTTCATGAAGAACAGACCTGAAAGTGAAAGATAACTAGCATGCTGAGCGAATATGAATTCATCGTTCCATTTCTTGAATCATTAATTTTCTGGGCTTTCGCCCATTCCTTGACCTGCAGAAACGACATCAAGTTGTTAGAATTTTATCACATGACTCACATCTATCCAGAAAAACCATTTCTACATGTTTCACAAGCACATACCAGTAAAACCATGGGACGGAATCGTTCATCAATTGTACTGATCCAGTAGAGCAGTTTGGACTTCATTTGGCCACACAAATTGTTTATTGATATGTCGCAGGAGATGTTATACCTTGCCTCAAATTTCAAAATAGGGACTCTTGCACCAGTAATTAACCTCAATTTCCGATACCCTCCTGTAAAGCAAATCCATGCAAAGGATTAGACCAAAAAAAATATTTTTGGTCTAATATAAAGTTATAAATATATTTTTAAAGTGTTGGGCCTCAAAAAAATATAAAGTTATAAATATATTTTTAGCCCCAGCAAATATAGTGCCTTTTGTTCAAGCCCCTAACAACTATTTTCTGCTTTTCATCTCTTCAATTTATGTTATTTTTCTTAAGTCCTTCTTTGACTCTCTGACAACCTACTATAAAACCAAAAAAAGATGTGGCTAACAGGATTTCAGTTCTGTTTTCTCACGTCCTTTCATTTTTAAGATAGTTTAATAATCCGTATTTTACTTTTGAGATATAATAAGCTGATGAGAAAATAAGCCAAATTATTTCTTTCAAAATGGAGATTGAGCGGAGGGACTAAAAACTGACATATGGGATGAAAAATGAAAATAATATTTTATAAGAACCTTAAACAAAAACACTATATTTACATGGAGGTAAAAAATATGTTAGCATTTTTCCATCATTTGCAATGGAGCCAAGAACTCACTTTTTTGGCTTGAGAATATGATGTAATAAAGCAAAATGGCTCACTAAACTGTTTGCGCTTCTTTGTTATGAAGCAACAGTTAGTCCATGCAAATTTCAACGCGTTTTTCACTATGGGTCATCCGGAAACAGTCTCTTTGTGTTTTTGGGTTTTAGTACAGGGGTAAGACTGCGTACATCCGACCCCCCCACCCCACCGTAGGTGGGAGCCTTTGAGGCACTGGGGTAATGATGATGATGAAAAAAATATGCTAGCCTAATATCAATTGATAACATATTAACACCGCATAAAAAACATATTTAAGCCTAATATCAACTGATAAGTGATAACACCGCATATAGTTGATATGTTGATGTCGTAAAAGAGGAAATAATGAAAGTTATACCTCTACTCCTCATTGCTTTTAAAACATCTTCCAGTAAACTTTGCTTTTGCTTCTTCCCGGCAGATGAGATATAGGAACCATTAGCCAACTCTATAGATAAATCGAGATCCCCCCACCTTGTAAAGAGATCAGATACAAATGACCCAAATGGTTCCACTGTCGCACCTGCTTTTATAGAATATACGCCAAAGCAGTTAATTGCAAAGAAGCAAAAGTAAATTAAGAACTATAGAATGTGATGCCAAATGAAAAATAGTTTCCTGCAATATTAGAATCACATGGACAATTAACCACAATGTATCAGACAAAATAACTTAGCTACTGAAATGAATATCAATAATAACAAAAGAATATGCAGTAAATGATTGTATGCTCTAGGTAAGCATTTAAAGTTGGATGCATTCCCTAGTAATAAGCTTGTAGTAGGCCTCATTCTTATTTCTAATAAGCTTGTCGAAAGTAAAACACTTTAATCTGTTAGAATTGACAACCCATACAAAGAGAAATATCACATATATAATGTTAGCCATACATGTTGTGGGAGTTTCGAATGCTAAGAATGTTCACTCATCCTAGTTAGTATTGGGTTATCTAGACGACATGGATCGCAGTATGCAATAGAAATCAACCCTAGCAATGCAAATCATTAAATGAATCTCAAATGGGTCTGAATGAATCAAAGTCGTATGATTGTATTGCAGAGTACTGCAAAATAACTCAAGAATTGAAATCCCGCGATTGAAGCGCACAATTCAATCTAGGGATTCTGGGCGTAGGTTAAATTTAAATCCGGGTTTGTCTTGAGCAGCCATTTCTTACAAAATACTTCAAGGGTTGCTTTGCTCCGCATTAATCTCAACAAATGGGAGGGAAACTTCTGGTTGTCTAAAATGGCAGAAGATGAAGTTCAAAATACAAAGTTTTGAGCTCTTGAATTAAACTAAACTTAAATGCAGGGATAACTGAAAATGTATAACAAGAAGAGGTTTAAGTTGGGTGTTGGGCATCTTAGATTATATTATCTAGGGAATTACCAGATTCAAACATGTATAATACTTTTGTTGTTTTAAACTTTGATGCATGGGTTGGATTGGCAAAATCATATACTCCGTATGAAATATGAAGTTCTTTTTTTCTTATGCCACGTATTTTTACTAAAATATACCCTGTACTAGACACTCCTTCCATCCATAAATAAACTCCCCGCTTTCCTTTTATGGATGTTCCCTAAATAAAGTCCCCTTTCCCGATTTGGTAAACAAATTTATATCAATTTACTCTACTATTCTTAAATAATAATGACAGCACAATGCAAAACAGTGTTAAACAATGTCAAAACAGTGTACTCTACACTAAAATTTACCCCTCGGTAAAAGGGTCATTTCAGGAACTCAAAGGAAAAAATCATTTCTTAAATATGAGTGCAATTCAAAGTGGGATCTTATAATGGGACGGAGGTAGTATTAGTTATCTATCGAAGTATCTTACGGTTCACAACACAATAAGACTTATGATTCACAAAATGGATCTTATGACTTGAATCTCTTGATATCCTTGAGTTCATGGGTTGCCTTTTGCCAATTTACAATGAAATGTAGCAATTATACAACTGATATTGTAGATGAAGTATGCCCACTCCAAATATTTATCTAACATTTGACATTTCAATAGTAAAAAAATTATACGTATCTGCAAAACAAGCCAAAACATATGAATCGGAATTTTCATATGAATGACATAAATGAATAAAAAAGTAAACATGCTTTAACCACCTCTCAAACTTTCTACAGGTTGCACAACAGCTCGGAGTTCTTCAATTAATTGAAACCTAAAGGACCAATCATCTTTTGAAGGATTGATCTGGCTGAGAATGTAGCGCAGTGTATGCTCCAGTGGGCTATTGCTATCCATTCTGAGCATCAATTGCTCCTTCTAGCAAAAAGATGACCAGTCAAATTGCAACTAGAAAACAAATTACCTGCGTAAAGAGGTGAGACTGATCACTATGCCGCAACTTATGACAGGAAGTAAATGAAAATCATGCAAAGAAATCAGTCATGTTTAAAAGTTAAATATAACTCCAACAAGATAATGATAGTTCCAAAAAGTAAATTGACACAAGAGAGATTATTTGAGGCCATAGCAGCATTTATCATTATACATCTAGTTTATTGAAAACTTGTGAATTTCCAATCACATCAAAGAAACACAAAGCATCCAAACTCATAAAAAGGCCTTAACATATACTCCCTGCGTCCCATTAGAAGGATTCCGTGGGTAAATGGCACTTTATTTAGGCAAGTGATTAAATTAAGTAATTTGGCTAAAAAAGAGAAAAGAGAAAATTTAGAAAAAGTAAACATATAAAGTGAAAGTAATTAAAGGGAGATAAGTTGGGGGACGGGACATTGTTAGACTTGACATGTAATGAGTAGGAAAGAGAAATTTGAGTAAAGGTGTAATTCATCAACATTACTACCCTTGTACTAAAGCACAGAGACACTACTTCCGGATGACTCATAATGAAAATCGCGTTGAAAATTGCATGGACTGATCGCTGCTTCATAATAAAGAAGCACAACAGTTTAGTGAGCCATTTTGCTTTATTCCATCATATTCCCAAGCCAAAAAATAGTGAGTCTTTGGCTCCATTGCAAATTATTTCCTAAAATGGAATGGGAACCTTTAAATGGGACACCCAAATAAGAAAAGTTTAATTAAAGAGGGTAAATTATTTCCTAAAATGGAACGGGAACCTTTAAATGGGACACTCAAATAAGGAAAGTGGGAACCTTTCAAAGGGACGGAGGGAGTAAATTTCAATCAGGCTGCCCTTTCATAAGTCATAACATTATGCATTCTCAAAACATTTCATGAAAGCGTGATTATTTGCTAACACACACATACATTTGTCTAAAATGTAACTAAAGTATAGCAATTCTCTCTACGTGTGACTGCCATTATTCACAGAGCTTTGCTAAAGTGATTCAACTTCATGCAGATCTAACCACGGCGGCACGATAATTTTTGAATTTCTTAAACAATATGAAGAGTTTACACAGATTTCAGAACATCCCATGAATGTACATAAACTATGACAGATCTGTGGCTTGAAGCTTGCACTATCAATTAATCGCCAAACAAAAGCTAACACTATAAATTCAATAAAAAACACAGACAGGGTTTAACACATGATGCCCATGATGTCGCAACTTTATCACACAAACATAATGTAAAGAAAATACCAAAAATATTAATCACCATAAGTTTTTCTCACTTGCACAGAAAAGATCATGACACGACTGAGTTGAGCTAACTGTATTATCATGTACCATTGCAATAATTAAATTTTTAGAAAACAAATGTAGATATTCAATATGATGTGTTACCCAATAAGTACCAAATCTTACTTGGGTTTTATACATATATTGCAGTTTTGTAATGCCACATACTAGGAGCACAGAAACTCTGCATGACTTGCATTTTTCTGTTTGGGAAACTCAGAAATCTGGAATCTATAAATTTTCATTTCCTTACCATTACTAAAGTTAAAAAAAAAATGGGAAACTCATTTCCCAAAATAATATGAAGAAATATTAGTAAATATACCTCTACACTTGGCGTTCCAATGAGAAATGTGTAATTTAAGAATTAATAACCTAAACTGATATCAGTTTGGAATTAGATATCTACAGAACGTTAAACTAAAAGTTCATATTATTCTTATCAGATTTCATATTATCAAAAACCCAACATTGCGGAGGGTTAACAATGTTTATCCACCTTATGATTAAAAATATGTTCTCGTAAGCGACAAAAGACTTCTTAGTTCAACCATAACAGTTAAAATGTGTGAATTATATGAATTGCATTTCATTATAATGAATCTTGATATAAAGAACTATACAAGTAGCTATATTTATAGCAAAAACTAGAGCACTAGGGTTACTATACAAGACGGGCTAAGCCCAATATAACTAGGGTTTCAACACTCCCCCTCAAACTGGAGCATATAAATTATATGCACCAAGTTTGTTACAAATATATTGCATCCTAGGTCCTCTAAGAGACCTGGTTAAAACATCAGCAAGTTGATCTGTTGTTTTGACATAACGAGTAGTCGTGGGTAATAAAATGAGGACTCAAGGAAAGTGACGTCAGCGGACACAAAATGTTTGACCTAGCAAACATTTTGGATATTCCTGGTGTGGTATCATGGACAAAGCAAACACACCCAAACACATGAGGTGGTAATGGAAACAGTGCCTGAGTAGGAAACAAAACAGAATGGGGAATGGCATTACCAAGAATCGATGAAGGCATTCTGTTAATGAGGTGACATGCAGTGAGAATTGAGAACAGCATCTGCCCAATACTGTGGTGGTGAATGTGAATGTAACAACATAGTACGGGCAGTTTCAATTAAATGTCGATTCTTGCGTTCAGCAACCCCATTTTGTTGAGGTGTATAAACACAAGAAGAATGATGAAGCATACCTCGTGATGTCATGAATTGATTAAAGGGACTGGTAAAAAAATCCTTAACATTATCACTACATACAATTTTGATAGAACGCCCAAATTGGGTGTGAATTTCAGCCCAAAACTTTTGAAAGATATGAAACAAATCAAGACGTTCTTTCATTAAAAACAACCACGTGTGACGGGAAAAGTCATCCACAAAAATGACAAAATAACGAAAATCTAGGGTAGAATTGACTTGATACGGACCCATACATCTGTATGAACTAAATCAAAAGGGGATGCAGCCTGTTATTGACACGTCTTGGAAAGGACTGATGAGGTTGCTTTCCAAGATGACATGACTCACAATCTAAAGAGGAAATACTGGAGAAACCTGGGACCATACGTCGAAATTTGGAAAGACTGGGATGACCCAAACGATTATGTAAGGAAAGTGCTGGTTCAGTGGACACACAAACAACTGGATCAAGAGGTTGGAGGTGATACAAGCCCTGAGATTCACGCTCGACGCCAATCATCTTCCCCGTACAACGGTCCTGCACAATCACAGAGTCAGCATAAAAGGTTATAGAACAATTAAGAGAGCGTGTAATTTTGCTAACAGAGACAAGGTTAAAAGGGCTATGAGGAACATATAGAACTGAATCTAATGGTAAGGATGAAAGTGGGAGTGCTTGCTCAATACCCGTAGCCAAAGTGTGAAGACCATTGGCTAGGGTGATTAATGGAAGGTTTTGGTGTTTTGTAATATGGGATAAAAGATGGGGATTACCAGAAATATGGTCGGAAGCACCTGAGTCAATGATCCACGAGCTAGTTGTGTTTGACACACATGCTGTAGAAGTACCTGATGTTGACGACGTCAAAGTGGACTGCTTAAATTTCTGATAAATTTCTGGAACTTGCGGGATTTGGGCAACATTGGCAGAGCTGGAAGGTTTACCATGTAACTTCCAACACCTATCTTTCGTACGACCCATCCTATAACAAAAATCACACTTGGGACGATTACGGCGTGGATATCCTTTTTTATTTCCCCCCTCATGCCCTGAACCTTGAGATGCAAGAATGATAGAATCACTTGAAGATGCGTCAACAGATATTGGGGCGGCTCAAAGAATTCTGGCAAAGGCTTCAGACATTGTAGGAACAGAAGAACTGGAGAGAATTTGCTCACGGATTGATAACAACTCTGGGCGAAGACCTGCTAAGGTTAAAACCATAACAAGTTGTTGTCTTTGCTCAAGTTGTTTCTCCTTATCTTCAGTGATAGGTTGAATATTATTATATTCAAACAGTAATGCTTCAGCTCATCCTAGAAACTCTTGAATGTCAAAATTCTGTTGTTTGAGCGTAGCAATTTTGGAACCAAAGGAAAACAGATTTTGGATGTCATTTGTGTAGTTGGCTTTCGCTTTTTCCCAAATCTGTTTGCATGTGCGGTATGGTTGATAAGTAGGATGAAGTTTTGAGTCCATATATTGCCATAACATGTTACACAATAAGGCATCCATATTCTCCCATTCATTCCACTTGTCTTTGATTGTAGCTGCATCGACATTCAAGTGATCAATTTGACCTTGACCCTTGAACCACATCTCCACGGAAATAGCCCATGACTGATAATTATTACTTCCAGCTAGTCGATCGGTGGTGATGATTGGAACTGAAGCAAACGAAGAGAAACTTGACATTTTTTTCTCTTTTTTTTTGTTTTTTTTTTAATAAAAGATCAGGCAAATCAGTAAGGTGACTAATCTGCTCACAAACGTATGAACAGCAGCGGAACAGTAAGCTCAAAAATAAAACAAAGAAATGGAAGAACCACTACCGTGACCAGTGGAACAAGCAGCAGAAGAAGTCTGCTCAGAAGGCAGTGACGGTGGTGGAGACTGGACCGGCGGTGCGTTTCTGGCGGTCAGTTCGATCGGCGGTGGCGCGTGTGGATGCAGCGGCGCGTGGAGAAGCCTAGGCGTACCGGACTGACTGGTCTAGGTCGTCGGAGACCTAGGTGTATGAAAACCCTGGCGGTGTCGCTCGCAGATGAGAAAAATGGAGTAGATCTGCAAAATCGGTCAGTAAACCGTGGGTAGAGAGGCGGCGCGTGTAGGCGCGTGAATGAGTCCGAGCTGGTACGGTTTCCGGCGGGTTGGTCGCGATGGTGCGCTGAGCAAGGCGGTAGGCGTAGATTTGATATATCACTACTGGAAGTGCTCCAACACCTAACGCGGCTACTGTTCACGCCGGAAATACTCGCCGGAAAAACAGTGTCTGTGCCGCCATATAATGAAAAACAGTGGCTCTGATACCATGTGAATTATATGAACTGTATTTCATTATAATGAATCTTGATATAAAGAACTATACAAGTAGCTATATTTATAGCAAAAACTAGAGCACTAGGGTTACTATACAAGATGGGCTAAGCCCAATATAACTAGGGTTTCAACAAAATGTATTGGTTATTTTTAAGTTTTCAGCTACGGTAGGGTTCAATCAGAACTCAGAAGGACAATGGAACTCATAGCAGGCAATTGATAAAACCACTTTGATATTCAACCTCAAGGTTGGCTAGTGAGTGTCAGTCCAGCTTCTAGAGATAGACTTTGATATGTATGTTTGCCTACATTCATTACACAACAAATAAGAAGCTAATAAGCTACAGTGTACCAAACATAGACATCACCTTTGACCTTTCACTCTCTCAGGGTGTAAATAAAACGGGGCCTGGGTATGAAGGCTTGATAAAGGGCCTCGCTGATTTCTGGGATACAATCCAATGAATGACCCAAAGTAGTACTTTTGGCATGAGGATTTTAATCCTTGCGAGACCCCATATTCACACCAGAATGCCACCAAACAATAACAAAGAGGAACAGTGAGCTCCAGTATAGCAACCAACGATCCAGATATATACTTGTGTTTGGGTTTGATTTTGGAGCTATGGGGCAACCAATTATAGGATTATTTCATCACCTACGAATAACTTTAACAAAATCCACGGATTTGACGCATGCACAGTTAAACCAAATCCATAGGGCGAGAAATGTACCATAATTGAGTTGCCCATAGCTCCGAAAGTCAAATCCAAAATTGAATCTCCAGCAGAGAATTAAATCTGACCAAACAAAAAGGCAAACGAACTCAGTCTCCATCTCATAAACAAAACAGATATAATACAAGAAATCCGATTTCCTAAGGATCTTACCTTTATATATTACTACGTAATAGGGTTTTGATTCTGGAAACACTTTGTGGAGTTGCGGATGATAGTTACAACGGCCACATTAGGGTTTCTTCTAATGAATTCAGACTTATCAGTCGGCTTATCGAAAAAAAGGGTTTTGTAACCCTTTTTTCGACTTATCAGACTTATCAGTCGGATTTTTCATCAAACACGGAATTTTTGATTTCGCGCGTTGAAGTTTGTAATAAGTAGAAAAAGTAAGGTTGAAGTTACTTTTCTGGCTGTATTGGCTGAGGTTACCGTAGAGAATCATTTTAGCTATTTTTTCATATAATTTTTTATTTAGTTTATTAACAACAAATATTTTAAATATAATTTTTTCATGAATCACCAGAACCAGCCAATACAATCACTTCAGCCAGAACTTCATAAATTTCAGCAGAATCAGTCAATTCAGCCAATTTTAGTGTTATCAAACGGACTCTTAGGGGTAGGGGCAAATTATAAAGTACATCCGGACAGTGGCGGACCCACCTTGAGTCCCAAGGGGTCCCGGGACCCCACGGATTTAAAAAAAACTATATATATTATATATATAATATACAAAACTTGACCAATTAATGTATATATACAAAGCAAACTTAAAAGGTACAAAAAATGAAATAGAGTAGCGCATATCCGTGCAAGGTGAAAGTCTACCCCTTTTGATGTTAGAGGTTTGAATCCCATTGGCAACTTTTGTTTTTTATGGCTAACTCTTCCCCAATAATTCATATTTTTAAACTTTTCACAAAAATAGTTTCTACTCGAAAATTTCATGATAATTATTTGAACTCATTAACCGTTTCACAAAAATTCATGAACTTTCCTCAAATAAATTTTTCCATCTTGAATTAAAAGAAAAGTATTAAAATATTACTTATACTACATTTAATATTATAAAGTAAATTTAGCAATACTATATTAAAAAAAATACAAAAGTTTTATTTTTTTGGCGAAATCTTCCCCAATAATTCATATTTTTTACACGTTTCATAAAAATAATTTCCACTAGAAAAGTTCACGATAATAATTCGAACTCATATACTGTTTCACAAAAATGAACCGGAAGCTAATGATGTTAACTTTCCGTTAATAATTTGTTCTGTATTGAATTTAGAGAAAAGTATTAAAAGTATTAATTATACTTCATTTTATATTAAATTTGATATCTCTTATAATTTAGAACAAATGAATACTAATTTAACATAAATTTTATATTATGTTTTTGTAAAATATTTCCTCATCCTTTAAATATCCACAAGGTTAAAGTTTAAATTTTATTAACCCCTTTAAAGTTTTTCTCGCCCTTTAAGCATGGATGTTTCTTTAATTATTTTATTAAGTGAAGAATTGGATCAAATGATTGCTAATTGTGAAATTAGTTTGACTAATAATTTATACGAGCAAAATATTTAGGAGATGATCCTACATTGAGAAAAAAATATTGCAGATTTTTATCCTAATGTTCAATAGGGACCCCGTGACTTTATGTTTCTGGGTCTGCCACTGCATCCGGATGTAGGTAACCCGTTACGTGTACAACGGGTATTTTTGTAATTAGTACTCCGTAATACCTTTGAGGATAATAAATAGGCGGAGATTGCTATTGCTAAATGTAACATTACGATGACCGATTTATCCTTTTGGATTCATTTAAAACAATAACGATATGGAGTAGTATTGGTAAAAACTTGACATACGACTATACGAGTATAAGATATTTGAAGTCTTGTATATAAAAAATCAATATCTGTTGTAAAATCACCAAATTGACAAGTGTGAATGTCCATCCTTGTCATTAGGACACCAAGCTACTTCTGATCCTTGTAATAAGCTTACTCATCTAATTTATATCCTTGTAATCATAGTTAGACAGATGGGTAGATCTAATACTGCCAGCAAATTGTGTAGAATCATTCCTAGATGATTCATCCCCTAAATCTGGCTAGTATAAATAGGGCTAATTCAATTCTTTGTAAATTAACTTAGAAACTCAGAAATTCAGAAATTATTCAGATATTAAGAAGAAGTAATTTAGAGCTTTTTATCTATATATCTATCTCTTAAAATTGATCTTCATCCTCTTCATTTCACAACACGTTATCAGCACGAATCTGCTCAAAACCTTCAAGAAATCATCACTCCTGCAGGTATTAACAATAATATTATATTATCTCCTTTACTTTTAAGTAATCATGCATGCATGATAAACAATTTAGTATTCAAACTTTGAAAGAAAGCTCAGTTCTATTCTTGTTAAATAAAATGTACACATCATAATTAGACCAAAAGAATGAAAGAAAATATGAATAATATACATACCTTAGCTTCAAGATTTCAGGATATTTCTCTTCTTCTTCTATCTTGATATATAGTTCAAGTGATGTATCCGAAGAATTATATGACTTGAGAAAACATACTTCATACTTGTTAAAACAAATTAGAAGATTGTGTATCGTAATAATACAGTAGTATACAAGTGAAAGGGGTAAACGAAGTAAAGAGATAAAGGAGAAACAGTCTGAATATAAAGATGAAGTTAATATTGCCGTTGTTCAGAACTAAAATGAATGCAACTCACGGATATGTTTCGATAGTATAAATTAATATTATAATAACAAAATTTGAGTGTTGCTTTTAGGGTTCTAGACTATTCAAATACGATAGTACTACTCAGACTATTACAGATTGTTACATGTGACATATGGTCAGACAATTAACATGCAATCAGGCCACATGCAAAATTTAAGAATTGCTATTGCTATTCGCGATCGGTTACTTTTGTTTCTATTATCTGCCAAAACAAAAACAGATAAAAGCTTAACGCAGTGGGTACTGGTTAGGATGTACTCAGCCTGCATGAGTTTATCTGTGTCACGGGTAGTATAAAACCAAACTCTACCGTTGGGTAACTTATTTTGAATTCTAATAAGTGTTGCACTTAATGAAGTTCAGAAATCCTTGATACTACGAAGCATAGTTTATCTAAACACTACACCGATGCCCATTTAATTTTAATAATATTGAATCAAATGAATGCGTATAATTAATTAAAAACAGTACGTACATTATTGCCTATATTTAAACTATATTCTAAAGTTCATAATATTTTTTTTTTGTAAAATGTTTAGTAATAAATTTGTATTAATGATTCTTGTAGTATCATGGCAAATATTAGCAAAAGAGAATTTGATGTTCTTGATCTATCCGGGCAAAAATACCTGGAATGGAAGTTGATGCTTTAGCACATTTGAAGGCTAATGGTCTCGAAGACACTATTGAGGCTATTAATCAATCATCTTCCCAAGATAAAGCGAAAGCCATAATTTTTCTCCGTCACCATCTCCATGAAAGTCTCAAATCTGAATATCTTTTGGTTGATGACCCAAAAGAATTATGGGACAATTTACAAGAAAGGTATGGCCACCAACAAAAGGTACTTTTACCAAAAGCTCAGTATGACTGGATCAATTTAAGATTCCGGGACTTTAAATCTATCAGTGACTATAATTCTGCTATGTTCCAAATAACATCCAAATTAAAGTTATGTGGACAAAAAGTCACTGACGCTGATATGTTGGAGAAAACCTTTTCTACTATGCATATCTCTAATATGCTGCTACAACAGCAATATAGAGAAAAGGGTTTTAAAAAATACTCTGACTTAATATCAGTATTATTGGTAGCTGAGCAAAACAATGACCTTTTGATGAAAAACCACAATTTGAGACCCACCGGTTCTAGTCCTTCGATTTATGGTCCATCTGGCCATAATTTAGCCACTGAATCAAATGCAACACACAGTGGCAGTAGAAGACATTTTAAACGTGGGCATTTTAGTGGTCATAATAACAAGTCTTACAGAGGATATAAACGGGTCGAAAGACCGAATTATAAGGGCAAGGGCAAACAAAAGGTTCATCAAATAAATCGCCCTACAAAAACCTCGGTAAAGACGACTTGTTATAAATGTGGCATGACGGGGCATTGGGCTAATAAATGTCGCACGGCTAAACATCTGGTGGAGTTATTTCAATCTTCCATGAATTTGAACAAAGGCAATAATATGGAAGCTAATTATGTGAATGATACAACTCCGCCAATGCCAAAATTTGACGTGTCCGACTTTTTCGCGGATGATGCCATTATGGACGATGCTTTTACAATAAACCAAAATGTCACAAAATAAAAGACTTTGATCCTTATGTTGTAACATATTAGTTTTATGTACTTTTTCTTTCTTCCCCTTTTTCTTTTGTTTTTTAAATAAATGTGTGTAATATATGTACTTTATGTTAAATTATATGCACAATTTGTGATCAAGCTTATGTTTATTTACACATATTGAAGATATGGATCACTCAAATGATAAAGAGCTATGTCTAATAGACAGCGCCACAACGCACACCATTCTGAGAAACAAAATATAATTTTCTCAAATGACTTTAGTTGAAGCTAAAGTCAATACAATATCAGGTGTTGCAAAGCTCATTGAAGGCTCTGGGAAAGCATATGTGATGCTCCCTAACGGGACCAAAATAATTATAAATGACGCTTTATACTCCAGAAAATCACGGAGGAATTTATTAAGTTTTAAAGATATACGTCAAAATGGTTATCACATAGAAACCGTGAATGAAAACCAAAAGGAATATATTTGTCTTACAACAACTAAATCTGGCACTAAATATATTTGTGAAAAAATGCCAGCATATTCCTCAGGACTATATTCCACATATATTAGTCCGTTTGAAATAAATTTGGTTTCCAACACAAAGTTGGATGATCAGAAAACATTCATGTTGTGGCATGACCGTTTAGGTCACCCAGGCCAAGTAATGATGCATAAAATCATTAAGACCTCACTTGGACACCCATTAAAGAATATCAGGGTTCCATTATCAAGTGATTTTCCTTGTAAGGCATGTTCTCTTGGCAAAATGATCATCAGGCCTTCAATGAACAAAATTGCAACTGAACCACCTGCATTTTTAGAGAGGATTCAAGGAGATATTTGTGGGCCGATAGCCCCACCATGTGGACCATTTCGATATTTTATGGTGTTGATTGATGCTTCAACACGTTGGTCACATGTTAGTCTTTTATCGACTAGAAATTTAGCATTTGCTAAACTCCTTGCTCAAATCATACGATTAAGAGCTCATTTTCCGGACCATTCTATAAAGAGAATCCGACTTGACAATGCAGGAGAATTTACATCCCAATCATTTAACGACTATTGTATGTCGATTGGGATTGATGTGGAGCATCCTGTTGCTCATGTCCATACACAAAATGGTCTTGCTGAATCTTTGATTAAACGATTACAATTAAACGCTAGACCATTATTAATGAAGTGTTATTTACCTTCATCAGCTTGGGGACATGCTATTTTACATGCAGCAAATTTAATTCGGCTTAGACCGACTGCGTATCATGAATATTCTCCAATGCAATTAGTTACTGGACAAGAGCCAAACTTAGCACACATTAAAATATTTGGTTGTGTTGTTTATGTTCCGATTGCTCCACCTTATCGTACAAAAATGGGTCCTCAAAGAAGGTTGGGAATTTATGTTGGATTTGAATCTCCCTCAATAATCAAATATCTTGAACCGATGACTGGTGACTTATTCACCGCACGGTTCGCTGACTGTCATTTCAATGAGACAGTATTCCCAACCTTATGGGGAGAAACTAATAAATCGGACCCAAGTACGAAAGAAATAACATGGAATGCAACAGGATTATCACATCTTGACTCAAAATCAAATATATGTGAGCAAGATGTGCAAAAGATAATCCATTTACAAAATGTTGCAAATCAGTTGCCTGATGCATTCACAGACACAAAGAAAGTGACAAAGTCACATATTCCTGCCATGAATGCCCCTGCCAGAATCGAAATCCCAACAGAGAATTCTGAAAAATCTTTTGCAAATGATTCTTCTATACGCAAAAAGCGTGGCAGGCCACTTGGATCGAAAGATATAAAACCAAGAAAAACTAAAAGGCAGGAATCGATCTGTGATGCCAAAGATGTTCATCCTTCTGAACAAGAAAATGAACAATTTGAAAATATTGGCATAGAAAATGATATTGACAAAACGAATATCTCAAATGATGATCCAACTTCCTTAAATGAGGAAGATATTCCAGATAATGATAGAAACGTTGATAATTATGAAATTTCAATAAACTACGTTTCTACTGGAATGCAATGGAATCGTAAAGATATTGATATTAATGAGATATTTGTCTATGCCGTTGCCACAAATGTTATGAATGAAAACAATGACAATGAGCCAACATCAATAGAAGAATGTCGGAAACGACACGATTGGCCAAAATGGAATGAAGCTATTCAGGCTGAATTAAAATCACTTGAAAAACGTGATGTTTTTGGACCGATAGTCCCTACGCCAAAAGGCGTAAAACCGGTGGGCTTTAAATGGGTATTTGTGCGTAAACGCAATGAGAAAAATGAAATTGTAAGATATAAAGCCCGACTTGTTGCCCAAGGGTTTTCTCAAATGTCGGGAATTGATTATGAAGAAACCTATTCTCCAGTAGTTGATGCAACTACATTAAGGTTTCTCATTGGCATGTCTGTTTTTGAAAGGCTGCAAATGCGCCTAATGGATGTAGTGACTGCATATTTATACGGTTCACTCGATACAGACATTTATATGAAAGTTCCCGGAGGGTTTAAAATGCCTGAAACTTACAACTCGAAACCACGAGAAATGTTTTCCATTAAACTACAAAAGTCATTGTATGGACTAAAACAATCTGGACGAATGTGGTATAATCGTCTCAGTGAATATCTTCTCAAAGAAGGATACAAGAATGATCCGATTAGTCCATGTGTTTTCATTCGGCGATCAAATTCGGGATTCGTCATAATTGCAGTATATGTTGATGACTTAAACATTATTGGAACTCCCGATGAAATTGAAAATACTGCAAAATATCTTATGAAAGAATTTGAAATGAAAGATCTCGGGAGAACCAAATTTTGTCTCGGACTTCAAATTGAGCATTTGAAGAATGGAATTTTCATCTATCAATCCAATTACACCGAGAAAGTTTTGAAGAGATTCTATATGGACAAAGCTCATCCTTTGACTTCACCAATGGTCATTCGATCTCTCAACATACATGATGATCCATTCCGTCCCCAAGAAGACGACGAAGAAATACTCGGTCCAGAAGTACCATATCTGAGTGCTATAGGAGCTTTAATGTATTTAGCTAATAATACTAGACCAGATATTGCATTTTCTGTAAATTTATTAGCTAGGTACAGCTCATGTCCAACAAGGCGTCATTGGAACGGGGTCAAACACATATTCCGTTATCTTCGCGGTACAACTGATCTCGGCCTATTCTACCACAAAGATGAAAAAGCCGATTTAATCAGATATGCAGACGCTGGATACTTATCAGATCCTCAAAAGGCGAAATCACAAACCGGGTACGTATTTACTTATGGTAACACCGCAATCTCATGGAGATCTATGAAGCAGACATTGACAGCTACATCGTCAAATCATTCTGAGTTAATTGCACTATATGAAACCGGAAGAGAATGTGTGTGGCTACGATCTATGATTCAACACATCCAAAATGAATGTGGTATGAAGTCTATTAATTGTCATCCTACTGTGATCTACGAAGACAACACTGCGTGCATAGCTCAGATTAAAGAAGGCTACATCAAAGGAGACAGAACAAAACACATATCACCAAAGTTCTTCTCTACTCATGATCTCGAGAAAGAAGGGACGATCAACATTCAACAAATCAGATCCAGTGAAAATCCAGCCGATCTCTTCACCAAATCTTTACCCCCTAAGAAGTTCATGGAACTTGTACAGAAAATCGGCATGCGACGTCTTCATAATTTATACTAAATTCAGGGGGAGTATTTGAATGCACTGCACTCTTTTTCCCTTCATCAGGTTTTTATCCCACTGGGTTTTTCCTGATAAGGTTTTTAACGAGACAGTACATCCAAATACAACGACATTATAAGTCGTAATTTTTACAATTTTCACAATAAATTTTTAAAATAACAAATATGTATTCAAGGATGAACATTCAAGGGGAGTGTTGTAAAATCACCAAATTGACAAGTGTGAATGTCCATCCTTGTCATTAGGACACCAAGCTACTTCTGATCCTTGTAATAAGCTTACTCATCTAATTTATATCCTTGTAATCATAGTTAGACAGATGGGTAGATCTAATACTGCCAGCAAATTGTGTAGAATCATTCCTAGATGATTCATCCCCTAAATCTGGCTAGTATAAATAGGGCTAATTCAATTCTTTGTAAATTAACTTAGAAACTCAGAAATTCAGAAATTATTCAGATATTAAGAAGAAGTAATTTAGAGCTTTTTATCTATATATCTATCTCTTAAAATTGATCTTCATCCTCTTCATTTCACAACAATATCAACATTGACTCTACACCCAATAATTGGTAGCATATGGCAAACAATTATTGACTTTACAAAATACTCCCTCCGTTTCCAAAAGAAAGTCACGGTTTAACTTCACGATTATTAAGGAAATAAATTGACTTTACTGTAGAAAACACTGTTTAGACACTGTTTGGCACTGTTTGGACACTGTTTGGCACTGTTTGGATGTAGATTTCTTTGCCAAATAAGGAAATAAGGGAAGTGTGAATTTGTTTTTGAAACATCTCAAAAAGTAAAGTGTGAGTTTCTTTTAGATTTGACCAAATGTATTTAAGTCTAGTCTGATCTAATTTGATTTGTTTAAATTTGGCCTAGTCTTGGATCAAGATCAATCTAATTACACAACATCATAAATGCCTTTCATATGTGTACCCTAAATATAATATATGGCTTTAATGCGAAATCAACGTTGTTTGAAGTATACATACCAATTTGACAAGAATTAATTTATTAGAAGACATTGATTTATAATTATAATATCAATAATGGTGTTTTTAATTGGATTCAAATTTCCTTGTATGGTTCGGTCTAGTTGGTATGTTTAAATCTGGTGAAGTCTAGTCTGATCTGATGGATTTCTATTCTATATGTATTATACAACTATCAAAGTCTACTCTGTTCTGTTTGATTCTAGTCTAATCTATTTAAGTCTAGTTTGATCTTTGATTAAAATCAATCCAATTAAAAACATCATAAATAATATCAATATTGTTTCTTGTGTTTGACAATTCAATAATGTGTTTGACAACATAAGGCAATTGACACCATTAAAAAAACAGATTTTTAAAATTTATAATGAGAGTAATTTATCAATATTTTTAAAAAATTAAATTTCTAATGTATTAATAAATAAAATATAGTCAAAATAGAGTATGTGAATTGTATATAATTCAACATGTTGTAATTATTTAAAAAGGGAAATAATAATAAATAGGATTGTTAAATTTTTAAATGGTGTCAATTTTATTTTACAAACAATTAATTAACCAAAAGTTTTCAAATGGTGTCAAATAGTTAGATAACAAATTAATGAAATATGAAAACTCTTTTTTGGGAAAATGAAAACAAAAGTTAAAAAGTGAAATCTACCTGTAAACATCCATAACTCTAAACGTGAGCAATAAAGAAAATGCGGAGTAAGCAATTGAGAAAAGGATAAAATTGTCCAACTCCGAGAAAAGTTGGGCGCGCGTAGTAAAGTTATGGCTGCTAGCGCTTGTACGGGTCACATACTCTTCACCGATAACCTGACTTCCATTAAGGGGTGGAAGGATCGGTTTTTCTTTGTCTCCATCCTGGACAGTTTAATCCTGAAGAAATGGAATGCTTTTCCCCGTAAAACTCCATAACCGTTGCTTATCGAGGAAATCAGCAAGGCTGTCTTTGCCGTGGAACGGGATAAGAAATGCAACATCATGAAGTACCTGACTCCTGATCGGCTTGTCAATGCCGGGATAGGTACTGCCCGTACTCCTGGGTCTACTTGACTGAAAACCGAGTGCCATGGGTCGGGCGGTCCTTCCCGTGCGAGAAACGTTCCATTCCTCTTTGTTTTCCACGTGATAAGATCGCTCGGTACTAACCTTTTCCTTTGTTATTTTTTCAGCTCCCAACTCAGACGTTTTCATGGATGACAGTCGTGTGCTTGCAGCCGGTGGAGTGGGAAAAAGGAAGAAAGCTAGGAAGAACAACCAACCCAAATCATCTAATGTTGCTCCGCAGAGTGTCGAGCAGCCTCAGTCTGTTCAAGAGGTCCATCCTATCCAGCATGTTCGTCTTCATCAGGAACAATTTGAGGATATGCTGATCGACGACCGGTTCAGGTCAGATCAGTTGCACCAATTTTCTGAGCATTTTCAAGCTGCTCAAGAGGTGAGTCTGGATGCCGGACAGGCTAATGTTACTAGCGTGACAGAGCAAGTCCGACGAATTTCCCTGGAGGACCCGGTCCACGAGATTTTGGAAAGGGCTGGTTCCTCGACCAGCCAGATCTGGACTACTTCTGCTTTTTTCAACAATTTGCCTTTGCCTAACCTCCCGATCGGTCGGGCAGAAGAATGTGCTGCTTTGACGGCTTTGAAGGTATTTGCCTCCCCTCCTCATTGTTCCATTTTATCATTTAAGGGCTTTTCTTCTCCTTATTTATCCTTGATTCTCGAAATGTTTCAAACGGGGTTGTATAGCCTGCAGCTAAGGGAGGCCCGTTTAACCAAAGAGCGGGATCTGACCATTGCTCAGACTTCAGTCGATCAGGCTGCTGCTGCTGCCCTTGCAACCTCTGAGGCCGAACAGAAGGCCTTTGCTGAAGAGGGGTAGGGGTTTGAGAATGAGTTGGGCAGGTTTCGGGTCCAGCTGGCCGCTACCCAGGCTAATGTTTCTACGGCTGAGGCCGTTCAGGTTAGGTTTCGGGTCCAGCTGGCCACTACCCTAGGGGAATTGATCAAGATAGGCCCCAAAAGTTACTGGGAGCTGTTGTCGGGCATAGTGTTGTCTACGGCTTAGGCTAAAGTTTCTACGGCTGGCCCCAAATCATTTGATGAATTTACTATCATCAAGGAGGACTATGCCCGACAACAGCTCCCGGTAACTTTTGGGGCCTATCTTGATCAATTCCCCTAGGGCGACATCCGGCGTGCGGAAGGCGTGAAGCTGCTTTATCGGGACCCTCAGGGTAAACATTTCAACGACTCACTGGCTAAATCTCTCTATGTCATGGGTTGTCAGCACATTCTGCTCCCCTTTTTGCTTATCGAGTTCGGGATTCTGACCCTACTCTAGATGTCGTTCTTCTCTCTCAATCTGAGTCACTGCGACTGGGGGGTGCGTGGAATCTTCGTTCTTTTGTCACCCTTTCCAAGATGTTGACTGCTAAGATTGGTGAGCTTTGTTTGTTTTAGTGTGATCAATCTTTATTCAATTCAGTTTCTTAGCTTTGTTTCATTTCTTTGCAGGTGTGATTCCCCCTGTTACCGTCCGGCGTTCCACACCTGATCCTATTCCGACGGGATCCACTGGGAAAGGCAAAGAGAAGTTGATTGCTAGAACCCGGAATGATGCTGAACAAGCCCGGAAGAGGCACCGAGGAGATGATGGCACCCAGCTTATCCCGATCGATCATATAGTTGACTTGACAGGTCCAGAGACCGAGTCTACAAAACCAGTTCTCCCTCCTACACCAAAGAATCCAGTTCTTACCAACATGTCGGTCGATGATCGGATGTTTGTGGAGTTCTCTAACCTGGGGCCTCAGGCAGAGGGACGGTAACTGTTCGGGCAGACACCATCCTCCATGTGGTGTAGTACTTCATTGAAGGTTCCTCCCAGTTTTTCCAACCTGACCCATTGGTCTGACTTGGTTGAGGCAGGTCACCTTGAGTCCCTCAAGGTATGGATCCTTAAACTTTATTTAAAATTTTTTAACTTCCTTATACCTCATCTGACCTAATTGTCTGCCGTTTTTTTGAGGCCGACGTATATTACCACCGGGCTTTCCTAGTGGCTAAACGGGAGATGAAGCTTTTGGCGAGCGATCGGGATGATAGCCAGATCCTTCTTGTTGCTGCCCGTAAGCTGGCGGAAGATTTGCAAGATTGTGCCAACAAATATGATAAGGCAACGGCCGAGCTAGCAGAGATGGATGAGAGGGTCCGTCATCGTGATCGGGAGATCAAAGACCTTAGGGCAAAGGTGAAGGTGGCTGAATCTGCTTAGATGAAGTTCGACAAGTCAAAAGGAGAAAATCCTCATGTTCCTTATTTTGCCAATGTTTCCAAGATCACAAGACAAGCAGTGATATATTATCAACGAGGAAAAGGACTGAATGTTGCCCTTGAAGAAACCGCTTGGCAATTCTTGTGTCCTCATCTCGATCAGTTCCTGCGTGACAGTGAGGATCCTATCAAAGCGGGAATCGAGTTTTTGGATAGCACGCCTGAAGGGAAAGCCTTCATAGATGCTCTGACCAAGGAAATAGTCACAAAGAGCCAAGATCTGCTTGTAGATAGGAACCTTGACTTAATTATGGATCATTTCCCCACCCCATTTGATCCTGATGAGTTGGGGTTTGATGACCTGTTCGGGAATACTTATGATCGGGTCATGGAGAAAAGACAGAAAGCAATTCCTGATGATTCAGCGCAGGCTGGCGGCTCACAACCTCCATCTTCCCTGAAAAGGGATCATTCAGTAGCATAATTCATGTAATTCATGCCCTTAGTTGTATTTACCCTTGATTTTCTTGTACTTCCCGGCTGATAGTGCCAAAGAATAAAGATTGATTCTTCCCCGATCATGTTATTGCATTTGTCCTTTCTATCTTCCAAACCCATAATTCTGATGCAATCCGTCCGGTTTTCTGCGATCCGGATCATCCATATTAGAGGTTTGAGATGACCACTTTCAAACTATAAACAAGATCCCCTGATCGGATCATTTCCTACTTATAGCTAAAATGGCGACTCGCCTCCAAATCATTTAGCTTGGATTTCACCCTTCGATCCTATATCGTTGTGGTTCGTCGAAGCTAATGACTGAGATAAGATTTAAAAACCATAGTTCCGATCCCCCGTTCGGTTCATCCGTGTTACCGAATGCCGCTCGGTTCGTCCATACTTATGATCTTGGCACCACCTCCAAGTTATTTTGATCCCCCTGTTCATTCGTTCAGAATCAATGGGTCAAAAACTTTAGCTAAGATGATGGCTCCCTCCAAACCGTTAACACGTTCCTCATTCGGTCATCCAGAATGATTTTACATGTTAAAAGCTGAGGTGAGACTTTCCTGGAAGTTATGTCTCCCTCTTTTTTTTACAAGAGGTGGCAACAACCATTTTTTATTGGTAAAATTTCCTCAAATGTTCAACATTCCATGTTCCTGCCGGTCGGTCCTCAGTAGATTGCAGACCGAACATTCTTGAAGCATATTTCTTGCAGACCTGATAAGGGCTTTCCCAGTTTTGGGCCATTTTTCCGCCTTCGAGAGGCTTACTCTTTTCTCGCTTCCTTAAGACCAAATCCCCTACTTCGATTGATTGGATTTTCACTTGTTTGTCGAAGTATCTTCTTGTCGCCCTGTGATATTCCTCCATCCGTCTTGCAACTAGATCCCTTCTTTCCTCAATGAAGTGCATTTCGACCTGTAGATTATCCTCATTACGTTCTGGATCGTAATGCACCGTTCGGTGTGTGGGAACTAGGACTTCTGTTGGAACCTTGGCCTGGAAGCTGTAAGCAAGGGCAAACGGTGTTTCTCCTATGGCCGTTCGGGGTGTAGTCCTATATGTCCATAAGATGTAATTCAGCTGGTCTGGCCATGACGAGGAACATTCTTCTAGCCTTTTCTTCATACCATCCATGATGGTTCGGTTCATATTTTCCACTTGGCCATTTGCCTGGGGGTAAGCCACAGATGCTCTGGAATGTTTGATCCCCCATTTGACCAAGTAATCCTCGAAATTCCTGCTCACGATATGCCTTCCGTTATCTGTGACGATTTGCTCGGGGAGGCCGAACCGGCAAATGATGTTCTGCCAGACGAACTTTTGGCACTACATATCTGTGATGCTAGCCAATGGTTTGGCCTCCACCCACTTGGTGAAATAATCAATCCCAACGATGATATACTTTCGTCCTCCAGGGGCGATGGGCAGGGGCCCTAGCAAGTCGATCCCCCACCTAGCAAATGGAAGATCAATGGTCATTGGAGTGTAGAAAGTAGTTGGTCATCCGGGAACCGGTGCACATAGTTGGAAAACCTTGCACTTCCTGGTATGTGAAAAACAGTCCTGTTAGATGGTTGGCTAGTAGTATCCTCGTAAGATGATTTTCCTTGTCAGTGTTTTAGGTCCCTGATGGCTTGAACAGATACCCTCGTGAATTTTTTCCATTACTGTCGCTGCTAGACCAGGTGGAAGGCACTTTAGGTATGGTCCTCCGAATGTCTTTTTATACAACTGCCCATCCACCAACTCGAACATGGAAGCCCTCCTCTGAATGCACTTGATATTATACGCTGAATATTTGTCTTCTGTGAGAGTCTCGTACTTCATATAAGTAGTCATATTTGTGACCCAACTAGGAAAGGCATAAGAAATAGCTTCCACCTGGAGGATCATGGTTGCTGGTGTCGTCAAGGTTTCCCGATGGGCAAGCCGCTGGATGTGAGTTGTTTCCATTTTTTCCGCCGCATGCACTACTCCACTGATCTATTCCTCATGCACTGATCTTAAGTAGGCTGATCGATGCTATTGAAGTATTGAATTGTAAATTGTTTATACTTTTCTGCTTTCTTTTCTTTTTGTTATTCTCCTTTTTTGTTTTTTTATTGTTTGTTCTCCTTTTTTTTCTAGCAACCTTCTACTTTAATGTTTTTTTTGGAAGAATTTGGCTTAAATTGAAATCTCAACATTTAGATGATGGGTAATCCGATAAATAGAATCCTGACAACCGTTGTCCCGCGAACCAGACTCAGAGTTAATCACCTCATCAGAAGCAATATAACTCGTTGATCCATTAGTGGGCACAAATGAGCCAAAAACGGTTACCCCAATTCCGATGTCACCCACATCCAAATCCATTGTCTTACAATCATAAAAAACGACAGCTAAACCAAATAAAAAACATACCGAAAGTTCTGAGAAGTAATAAAAACTAAAATAAAAAATAATAGCCTGCCTCCCTATCTGCGTGCTCTACATCCTCATCAGGAATCCGTCCTTCTAATTCTGACTTCTCTTAGACGGGCTTACTGCTCGAAGCCCGCCTCCTCCCCGTGTTTTGTCTCATCCAGTGCCATACTTTGCTTCCCTTACAGTTCATCTCCTTGAGTCTCCCATAACCTCTTGCGCTTCTGTTCTCTTGTTGCTTCTTCCTTATCCTATTCTCTTACTCCCTTTGTTATACTCTGTTCTGAATCTGCCTCCAAATCTTTCCTCCCTTTTCTCAACCTCTCCTCTGATTTAATCCCCTCCCCATACCTGTGGTCCCTGCCAGAGCTCGATGAACCCTCCAGTAACCATTGGTTTCCTCCTATAGGACTCGTCTTCCCTCCGCTACCTGCTCTAACATGAACTCCATACTTTTTCTCCAACACTAAATCTTCTTCGTAGTTCAAGTGACAGAATTTATCTGAGTGTCCAATTAATCCAGAAATAAAATAGAAGTTTGGCAACTTCTCATATTTAAAATCTACCCAAAAACTTTTGCCATCCTTCTTCAGATTAGTACCTCTTCTCAGTCTCCACATTCATACACACTCGTATTCTCATATAGGCCTCCCACTTATCACTACTCTGATTATCATCGTATTTTATAAATTTTCCTATCAAATTACCCACCCTCCGGGCCGTACCTAAATTAACCAGACTATAAGGCACATTATGAACCTGAACCCAAAAGTCTGCCTCATTCAGAACAATTTTGTGAGGGATATCATCAGGTTTAACCTCTTTTAATAGCAATAATTTTTTCTCAAAATGCCATGGTCCTCCATCCAGAACACGATTCATATCTAACCGGTGATAAAAAGTAAAGAGATACCTTTTCTCCCCGATTTCTTTAACTGATAGGCCTTTCCACGGTCTCCATAGCAACGCTAACATCTCCTTGATCACCGAGAAACGGACCTTCTGATCCGTCAACAGACCCCTGACCACTGGGAAGCCCGACCTGCTCTCCTCCTTCGGCTCCTCGCTTGCCTCCGTATCGTCGAGGTCCAAATCTTCCTCCTCCTCCGCCAGCACCATCCGTCTGTATCTGTCCACCATGATGTCCATACAAGCAACCCTTCTCCCTCTGTCTCTCGGTAAAGCCGTTGGCCGAACTACTCCCACAGTGAAGCAGTCCGACGAGCCTCCCCTTCCTGACTAGCTGCCTTCCCAATCCTAGCCCTCAGCAATCATCCGAACCGACTCAAAAAACGAAAACCACAATCCCAAATTAGAATACCGACGCTTCAAGAACGAAGCTCGGAGAAGGACCCTCGCTTCACACGGCTCCCTGCGCAAGTGTGGCGAGGAACCGGCGGCGGTGGATTGTCCTAGGCGTTACCAGTGGGTAACCCAATTTACGGGAGTTTTGGGACTGACAAGCCAAAATATAGGACTTCACTTTAGGTTACCATTTTACGGGAGTCGGATTCTCCAATTCCGACATGAGGAAAAGCTTTGAAAATAGGGTTAGCTTCTACTTTAATGTTATATTCAATTATATTCAATGTCCTAGTTTATTTTTTGAGAAAACTACTACTCATATGACTAAAAGACCATGCATTTCTCAATCTACGGTCAAATACTTTTTCCCCAAAAACTACGTGAATATAGACATCTGGTCTATAAATTCAAATCTTAACTACACAACCACTTAGCCTAAAAAATAGGAGACATCCATTTATGTACCTATGTGGAGTGTTTGGTAGTCATATACCCATCAATACACTTTTTTAGTCATATTACGGGAAACTCGACTTGTTTTGGTCATGTATCCGTATTTTTCTCTTTATTTTTTTTTCTTTCTCCAATCAAACTTCCAATTCAAGTTTTTTTATTTATGTATAATAAAATATTTTAGGTGTTAATATTTTATTTTTATATTTTTAATTTTAGATAAATATTTATTAGCTTATTAAATATTGCGTGTTAATTACTAACTTGAGTTTTGTGTTATACTTAAATGGGTATAGTGTGAAATAAATATGCATGCGCAAAACATTATAAAAAGAACTCGATTTTATTTGTAATTCGAGAACGAAAGACTATAAATTATTTTAATATAAATTACTATATTTGTCATTATATGTGCACAGGTGAACATTTGAACACATTAGAGGATTCAAATGAGCTTTTAAATTTTTCGATACTCATTTTGTAAGTTATGTATGTTTATATGGTACTGATTTTATGCTCATTTTAAAATGTCATATTAATTCATATTTCAAAAGTATCATATTAGATTCGCATAAGAGTTAGATTATATACACGGGAACAGAGATCATGATACTCAATTGCATGTTTCTGATACTCAATAGAGGAGGTTTGATGTTCAATGAAAATGTCTTGATGCTCAACTAACAAAGCTTATGATTTTCATATCATTGCTCATTTGGTAAGTAATGTATGCTCATTTTGTACTAGTGTTATGCTAATTTTAAAATGTTATATCAATGCTTATTTCAAAAGTACCATATTAATTAAATTAGATTCATGTAGGAGTTGATTATAGATATAGGAGCACAGACCATGATACTCAATTACATGTTTTCATTACTCAATAAAGGAGGTTTGATGTTCAATAAAGATGTCTTGAAGTTCAATTAAAAAAGTTATGATTTCCATATAAATACTCATTTTGTAAGTTACGTATTCTCAATCGGTACTCATATTATGCTCATTTTTAAAATGGCTTATCCATGCAAATTTTAAAAGTTGCATATGACATTAGATTCGCTTATTGGTCGAAGTTCATAGAACTTGATTATATATATTATTTAATAAGTTTTTATAAAAGAAAAAAAAGTGAATTAAAAGATATGAAGCAGAGATTACAATGCTCATTGTTAGGTACTTAGGTCCCTAATACTCAACAGAATTAGTCAGATGCTCATTAAAAGTGTTTTAATGCTCACAATAGGCCTGATGCACATTAAAAGCTCCTTAATACTCATTTAACAGAAACCGTAATTTTTATCTCAATGAGGAGGTTTGATCTCAATAAAATTGTCGCTATGTCAAACTAACAAACCTTACAATTTTCATATCAATGAACATTTTGTAAGTTATGTAGCTCATTTGGTAATGATGTTGTGCTCATTTTAAAATGTAATTTCAATGCATATTTCAAAAATATCATATTACATTAAATTCACATATATATTGAAATTCATAGGAGTGTATTATAGATGTAATTTATAAGTTTTTATAAAAGAAAAAATAAGAAAAAAATTGAATTAGAAGATATGAAGCAGAGATCGTGATGTTCATTGTTAGCCTCCCAATCTCCTAATATTCAATAAAATATGTCAGATGCTCACTAAAAGTACACTAATGTTCATTGTTAGACCAATATCAAATGAGCATAGATAACTTACGAAATGAGCACCGAAACATTTAAAAGCTCATTTAAAATCTCTAGTATGCTCATTTAATTTATCATCATCATCATCATCATCATCATCATCATCACCATCATCATCAGCATCATCATCATCATCATTATTATTATTATTATTATTATTATTATTATTATTATTATTATTATTATTATTATTATTATTATATACAGGTGCAACAATTAACCTTCACTCTGTAAATTTTTCAAACAGTTGGTAGACATTCAATATTTGTAAGCTAATTAAAATAAACTACAATTTTATTAATGAAAGAGAGAATTATATTTAATCAAATTTTCATCTCAAAAATTAAATTTATATTTAAATTAAAGTTGTTAACATAATTAAGAGGAACTTTAAAAAAACACAATTAAGAGGAAAGAAAACGAAAAGAAGAAGTGGAAGTCTCAAAAATCAAATTGAGGCTCAAGAATCTACTTCCGCAACTCCCTACGCCTCTGAGAGCCAATCATAGCAGAATCCACTTTAGAGTTCAGACGGCTAGATCAAAGGGTGGTGAGAAGAGTAAATAAGGTTGAAAGTTAAACAAAATAAAAAAATACCTGGATGTACGGTTCTCACCCGTACATCCGGGTGTATCATATATGAACCGAGGGGTAGCGGTGTATTGTATTAGGAACTAGTATTCGACAAGTGCCCTGCACAGAGAAATTAATGGAAATTTCAAGTAAAAAGTGAAATGAAAAACGAAAATAATTAAGATTATTGTGTTTATGTATGAAAACATGAATAATGAATCTCTGTATAGATTAACTTTCCTTTTTAATTATACCACAAAACAGACACTTGTATTTTTATATAACTAATTTGTGGTTTTGACTTTTGATTAGTTACCCATTTATTGATATAAATTTTAGCCATATTGATTTTACTTTATAATGCCATGTGGAGGTTAAATTTTATTGATAAATATGAGTTTGTTCGATAACACTAAAATTGACCGAGTCGGTTCAATCTTTTGAAATTCATTAAATACTAACTGAAATGGCCGAATTGATTAGATCTATTGATTTGTGTAAAAAAAATTATTTAGAATACTACCATGCATTCTTTAATACTTGCAGCAACAATTTGACTTTCACGTTTAGCAACGCATAGCTTTGACTGTAATTATATTTAATTACGTATTAGTAAACACTATAAACATTTCCATCATTTGCAATGGAGCCAAAGATTCATTATTTTTTGGCTTGAGATTATGATGTAATAAAGCAAAACGGCTCACTAAACTGTTTGCGCTTCTTTGTTATGAAGCAGCAGTCAGTCCATGCAATTTTGGACGGGATTTTCAATATGGGTCATCCGGAAACAGTCTCTCTGTGCTTTAGTACAGGGGTAAGGCTGCGTACATCCGACCCCCCCTTACCCCACCGTAGGTGGGAGCCTTTGCGGCACTGGGGTAAATGAAAATGAAATTAGTAAACACTATAAAATGTTAATATTTTGAAAATTACATTCATAGAAATTTAATAACATGTTATGCATAATAATTTGATTATATATATTAGTAGAAAATTATGGTCAAAGTAAGGTGTGTGAATAGTGCAAAAATCACATTGTTGCGACCATTAAAGAATGGAGGAAGTATATTTTATTTATTGAATTAGTAAATAAAGAGCTGATAAGATCAAAATGGTCCGGTAAAGTAACTTCACTGAGTTAGTCAGAAAAGCAACCACAAACTTAATTAATTATTTGCACTTATTAAACAATTTAGCGGGCGAAATAAAAAAATTGTAATTGATAAAAAATTAATTAATAAGACTGATAAGATCAAAAATAGGTTACCAATTGGGCTTTAAGAAACATGCAAGTAATAACAACATCTATTAAAAATATCAATGTATTAATTAAAAACGTATAAAACATGGAGCATTTTAAAAATGAAATAATCATCATTCCAACAAGTAATTATTGCCTCCACAAGTAGAGCATTGGGAAAGGTCGGTAGATATTCCATTAGATTTTGCCAACTTTTCATTGTTTATTGTCACAAAAACTTTATCACTTTTGAATTAAAGTACATAATTTGTATTTCTGCTCATTTCTCTCTTCTATACACAAACTTGAACCATGAAACTTTTATTTTTATTATTTCTCACCTAACTAATTCAAAATTGACAAAGCCTACAAGGACGGAGGTAATATATTTCAATTTAAATATATTCCGATTTAAAATGGAAGTAGGGGTGGGCAAAAATACCGGAAAATCGGTATACCGCACTTACCGTACCAAAAAATACCGGAAAATACCCAAAAAATGGTATACCATCATTTTTTGTAAGGTATCATACCATAGTGATTTATTTCTGTACGGTAACGGTAAATGTTTTCAAATAACTCCGTATCCCGGTATAATATTGTACCAACTCCCTATCCGACAATTAATTTAAATTCTAAAATATTGTAAAAGTACATTACAATTTTGAAGCCCAAAATTAATACTTAGGTTAGTTACAAATAACAAAATACAAAAATAAAGGCCCACTATACCGGTATACCATTATACCGAAAGTCATATTCAAATATTTTTTTAAATTATAAAAATGACTAAATACACAACATCATATTAGGGATAAATGATTATATTTTATATCAATGTTGTTTGAATAATTTTATTTTTTTGTTAGAGAACCCTACTGATTTAGTTATATCTATATTGTTTAAGTTATTTTAGGAGAATGTGTTATTTTTTAATATGTGGCATGTTGAACTGTTTAAATATACTAATACTAATTATTGTTGAATAATTATAGAAAAAATCATTGTTCAATATTGAATATGACAACAATAGATTATTATTTGTATTTGTAACATTTTAATAATTGATTAAGTATGTTGCTACTAGCACCGATTTTGTATATTTCGTTAGTCAATCATAATTTGTTGTGTTGAGAGACATGCATGCATGGTAATTTACCGATACCGTACCATTACCGAATCAAAACTTCAGTATACCAAAATACAGTATACCAAAATATGGTATAACGAAACTTCGGTAAGGTAAAGGTATATAAATTTTCTATACCGAAAATTTTGGTATGGTTTAGTTATGAGAGAAAATATTCGGTATGCCGTACCGAACCACTCCCATATGCAAGTTTCATCACACATATAAGGTATTTTTAGATGTTACTTGTTAAACGGCTCTATCATATTAAAGTTGATAATTTGTTTGAAGTTTGATACTTTAAGATTTATTTTGAATCGTTGAATTGAAAATTGAAATACATTGCAGTTATGAATTGGTGAAATTTGCTATTTTTGAACTTTGTAATCAAGAAAATTCATCAATGTGTTTTTTATAAGATAGCATCGTGTGGATTTAACGTGAGAAGAGAGGAGTTATATTTCAATTTACTCGATTTTAAGCCACACTTCAAACATGTAGAAAAATGTAAAAATTTTATGACACACATATCTAAGTCGTATTTACATGAAGAGTAGAATAGAATGACAAAATATAATATATTTTCAGTTCTTTTAAAAATATAATCACATAAAATCACACAAGCTCATTTAAAAAAAAATCCAAAAACTTCTCGCTACACTACATTTTTTGTTGTCTTTTAGTTTTCCATCATTATCTAATATTAGAGGTGAATGTAATATACATTTTACTCCATTAGAATCATATTCATTGAGCAATAATTATTTGGTCTGGATGAATTTATCTTTTGAAAGAATCACGAGAGAACTAATGCTTCCTTAATATTCAAATTGTCTTTCATAGCTGAAACACTCGAATTGAATCACAATAGTAGAATTCATTTCTCAAGGTGGTGAAAATCGTAAAATGACGGTAATTGTTTTGTTGGAATAATCTATTCGTTGATAGTGAGTTTTATATTGAAAGACGAATCATATATGGTAACTAAGACAAATTCGTATACTGAAATATAGGTTTGAAGAGGTCATTATATATATATATATATATATATATATATATATATATATATATATAACAAAAAAGTGGGGAGGGAATTTGGGCGGAAATACTGTAGCAATTTGGTCAAATAATTGCTACAAAAACTATGATGGAGTATATGACCAGGGAACCCCCGACCCACAGACTCCTACTACTCCAATAAAGGCCCAACAGGCCAAGAAATCACAACAGGCCCAAATCACAGCGCCCAAAGTACCAAGCAGCCCACAATGGGTACCACGGGTGCCTTCGGCCCCCTGGCCGAAGGCTCTAACTCTCACAGGAGGGCCAAGACAGCAAAACAAAGTTACTGGGAAAAACGGCGAAAATCAGTAGCCCTCGGCACCTGGAGCCCTCGGCACCAAAGGGGTCCCCGGTACTCAGAGCCCTCAGCTAGTCCTCTACAGCCGAGGGCACCTCTCCCGACATGATATCCGCGCCACATGCGTACAGATCACCGTATCCTGTACAACGTCCCATCCAACAGGCGCATTAAATGCGGCCACATGCGTTTGCCAGTGCCAACCCGTTGAGATGACCTCTCGGCCAATAGACGCTTGACACGTGTCCTTGTCCGACATTTATTGCTTCTATAAATAGCACCACATTTCCCCATTTGTAACCACGCTGAAAACGCTGAACACTCTCCAATATACTTTCTCTCTCTATTCTTACTTGCTCTGACTTCTCTCTTGTTATTCCCCGTAATAACCCCTCAGATAAGCTACCCCCCGGGTACACTATCCATCATTTGGTTCTCTCGTTGAGAGGTCGAACAATCAAGTAAGAAACCCTCCCCCTCGACCAAACACAAAAACACCCATCTAAAATGGTGAGAACAACTCGTGCCAACTCCAAGAATGTAGAGGACAGGAACCTGGCCCTCGGCGAGGTCGACGTCCCCGAGGCCTCTAACAGGGCTCCCGGGGGCGGCGTCATCGCCGGGTTGGACCAAACGGCTGTCGACCTACGCCAGCAGATTCAACAAAATGCCCCCGATGCCCGCCTCGGCATCGAGGCCAAGAAAAAGGACCGGAGCGAAAATCAAATTAGCCCTCCGGTCATTACCATCGACGTTCAATCGGCGCTCTCCGCCTTCATCCAGACGCTCACTCAGAACCCGGGCGCCTTCGGCACATTGGTTCCCCTCCAACCTCAGGTGGGGGAAAATATTATGCCTCCCCCTCATCCACGACCCCTCGGTAACCCGGTCCTCCAGATGGGGAACTCCGAGGGGGTCGTGGCCCAAGATACTGCCTCCCAGGAAGTCCAGTCCCGGGACCGACACAACATGAACAAGGAGCAACTCCGGACCTCCGCCCTCGAGAGACTCGGAGGGGCGCAAGACCGCCGAGGGGTCCAAGACCACCTCGGGGGGGAGGCGTTCCAAAGGCCTCAGGAAAGTGGCGGGTCCGTCTCCAGGGCCTATGAAAGACGTCCCCCTCAGGACAAGGGCAAGGCACCTCTCCATGCCGACGACGCACGCCACCAAATCAACCAGGCCCACTCGGCCCGGGTCCATTCGTAGGGGGCGGAGGCCCTCCCGAAGGACCCCCGGGACGAAATCATTGCGGCCCTCCAGCGCCGGCTTGACGAGATAGAGGCCACCAAAGCCCGCGCCACAACTTCTGCCCCTCATACAGACCTCAAGTATGAGGTAATGATGGCCAAGATGGAAGAAATGCAGAAGAAAATAGTCGAGGGCTCCGGGGAACCCACCATACAGCTCCGGACCCGGACGCCATTTACCCCAAGGGTATTGGCTGCCCGGATCTCGGGAAAATACCGAGGGCAGCTCATCAAGCCCTAGTCGGAAAGACTGACCCACAAGAACACTACAACAGGTATCAAAACAGCATGATGATGGTGGGGGCATCAGATGAATATTTGTATCGTTGGTTCCTATCCACCTTAGAGGGCCCGGCTTACGAATGGTTCAACCGATTGCCCGAGGCTGTATTGACTCATGGCAAGAACTCGCCCAACGATTCTTGACGCAGTTTGCGGGAAGGCGCCGCACAAGGAAACACTTCTCCCACTTGCTGACAGTGAGGCAGAAGAAGGAGGAGACCCTTCGGGACTTCCTGGAGCGCTGGAGGACGGAGGCTGACAAAGTTGATGGCGCTGACGACGGGACCCTCCTGGCCCTCCTCCAAACAGTACTCCGCCCCGGGAACTTCTCAAGGAGCCTCATCATCGAACCCCCCCGCGATTATATAAGGGCCCTACAGCGGGGGGACCGGTACGACGAGGCCGAGGAGGTGGAGAAATGCCACCATGTCCCATATCAGCAACGCCCTCGGCCAGAAGACAAAGGTAATCGGGGGCCGGGGGCTCCCCGCAATCATCCCAGGGATTCTGCCCCCTCCGGTGATCGCCCCCGGCATGGCCAAGCCAAGCCCGGGGGAGGCTACAAGGGGAACCCGAGGGCTTGGGCACAGCCTGTCCTCCCGGAGCACCCTCGGACACCATTGACGCATCCCGTCAGCGTTATTCTTGATTTTGCTGAAGAAAGGGGCCTCGTGGAGCGAGATTCACGCGCGCCCTCGGAAGTATTTGCCATCAATCCAAACTACCCCTACTGTCGTTTCCATCGACACCAGGGGCACAGGACCGATGATTGCCATCAGCTAAAAACGGCCATCGAGAGATTAATACAAGCGGGCCATCTGTCCCAGGTTTTCCAGGGCCCTCAGCAACAGACCCCCCCTCATCAGGGGCCACCCCGAGGGCAAACTGCGAGAGCAATGCGTGGGTCAACCCCAACACCATCCCCCTCGGCAAGAAGAGGGAGATTGGGAATCTGGAGGAAGAGGAGGAGGAGTACCCCCGGTACCAAGAAAAGAAACGCCACATCCTCATGATTACGGGGGGAAATACCGGGGGTGACTCCACATGTCAACGAAAGAAGTGGGCTCAACCACTTTACGTGGGGGAAGTCACTCATATGCCCCCAGTAAAGCGGTTAAGGGAGGAACCCATCATCTTCACCAATGCTGATCTCCCCCCGGTATCCTCCCCCCACAGGGATGCCCTCGTCATCCGCACAGAGATCAACAACACCATTATTCACAGAACTTACATTGACACGGGCAACTCCGTCAATGTAATGTACCTCAGCACCTTCAGAGAGCTGCATCTGGAGAGGGGGTCCCTTCGGCCCATCAAGACCCCTCTTGCCGGTTTTACCGACGACACCATTGATTCCGAGGGGGTCATAACCCTCCCGGTCATCTTCGGTGACGGCCTCCATAGAGCCAAGCTCGAAGTGGAGTTCGTCGTCGTCAACATCGACTGCGCCCACAACATCATCCTCGGCCGGCCAGCCCTCGAGGATCTCGAAGCCGTCATCTCCATGAGGCACCTCTGCCTCAAGTTCCCAGCCGAAGGGGGAATCGGTTACTCAAGGGGAAATCAAAAGCTCGCCCGCGCTTGCTACCTTCAAGTTACAAAGAAGGTTAGCAAGACGGAGTTCCGCGTTGACACCATCACCGGAACTGTGGAAGCGGAAGAAATAAGGCCGAGGGTTGACCAGCCGAGGAGGTAGAAGACTTCACGCTCGATCCGGCCAAGCCGGAGAGAGTCGTGAAGATTGGAGCCAAGCTCCCCGAAGATTTGAAGACCGGCATCATCAGTGCCCTCCGCGCCTACTCCATTGTTTTTGCATGGGGGCCGGAGGACATACTGGGGATCGGCCGAAGGGTCATCACTCACCGCCTATCGGTGGACCCTTCGGCCAAACCAGTACAGCAGCGGAGGAGACCCCTCTCGGCCGAGAGGAGGGAATTTGTGAAGAAGGAGGTCGATATGCTCCTCTCTATCAGGCACATCAAGGAGGTAAAGTACCCCTCATGGCTGGCGAACGTAGTCCTCGCACAGAAACCACCCTCATTCCGCATGTGCGTGGACTACACGGATCTCAACAAGGCGTGTCCCATGGGCCCTTTCCTTTGCCAAATATCGATCAACTTGTGGATGAAACCGCGGGGTGTGAGATCATGTCATTCCTCGACGCATTCCGCGGATATCACCAAATATTCATGCATGAGGAGGACGCTGAAAAAACGGCCTTCATGACTCCCGAGGGCATCTTCTGCTACCTTGTCATGGCCTTCGGCCTAAAGAACTCAGGTGCCACCTACACTCGGATGGTGGCTAGGGTATTTCAAGCTGTCCTAGGGCGCACCATGGAGGCATACGTTGACGATATGATCGTCAAAAGCAAGCAGTCAGCAAACCATGCTGACGACCTGAGGGAGGTCTTCGCCATCATGCAGAAGTTTAGCCTTCGGCTGAACCCGAAGAAGTGTACCTTCGGCGTCCAGGGGGAAAATTCCTGGGCTACATGGTTAGCCGAAGGGGTATTGAGGCCAACCCCGATAAAATCCAGGCCATCATCAACATGGAGCCCCCACGCAACGTGAAGGAGGTCCAACGGTTGACGGGCCGCCTGGCAGCCCTCAACCGCTTCTTATCAAAATCGGCGGAGAAGTCCTTACCCTTCTTCCAGATCATGAGGAAAACCGCCGGTTTCCAGTGGACTTCAGAATGTCAGGGGGCATTCGAGGAGCTGAAACGATACTTATCTTCACCCCCTGTGCTCTCTAAACCCAAGGTAGGGGAAATCATGTACCTCTACTTGGGTGTTAGCCCGGCTGCCATCAGCTCTGTACTCATCCGGGAAGAGGATGACATCCAACATGCCATCTTCTATGTTAGCAAGACCCTCAGGGAAGCGGAGCTCCGGTACTCCCCCGTGGAAAAAACGGTGTTGGCTATCGTGTGGACCGTCAAGAAGTTGGGCCATTACTTCCAGGCTCACCCGGTCCAGGTCCTCACTCACCAACCCCTCGGCGCCTTGATGAGGAGCCCCACTAGCTCCTCCCGAATGGTAAAATGGGCTGTCTTCTTGAGCCAATAGAACATCGACATCCGTCCTAGGCCCGCCATCAAGGGCCAAGCCCTAGCGGACTTCGTGACGGAATGTACGGCAAGGGCAGCCACGGACGAGGAGCCCTCGGCCCCTTCGGATGATTGGTGGACCCTCTACACCGATGGCTCCTCCGCCATCAAGGCATGTGGAGGAGGGGTGGTTCTCATCTCACCCGAGAGCTTCCGGGCCTATTATGCAGTCCGTTTCTCCTTCAAAGTCTCCAACAATGAAGCCGAATATGAAGCTCTCCTCTGTGGCCTTCGGCTGGCAGCTAACATGAAGGCCCGACAAATCCACGTCAAGTGCGACTCCAAGTTAGTCGTCGGCCAAATCTCCGGAGAGTACGAAGCCAAGGAAGGGAGAATGAAGCAATACAAGGAGGCGGCCAAGGAGTTGCTTAAGGTATTTGAGGCACACTCTCTTACTCAAATACCGAGGGCTCAAAACTCTGAGGCCGACATTTTATCAAAACTCTCGGCAAAGTCCCCTGAGCATATCTCGAAGATTGCCAAAGTGGAAGAACTCAACCTCTCCAGCATACATGCTAGCCCCGTCATGAACATACAACAAAGGCGGGAGGACTGGATCTCAGACATTGTAACCTTCATCACCACAGGGCAACTGCCTGAGGAGGAGGCCCGCGCCAAACTGACAAAACTGAGGGCTCCCAGCTACGTTATTGAGGACGGAATGCTTTACAAAAGATCCTACAACGGGACGTTACTTCGGTGCCTTCATCAAGATGAAGCCGAAGTAGCAATGGAGGAAGTGCACAGTGGGACTTGCTCAGCTCACCAGGGACCCTTCTCCATGTCCCGAAGGCTGATAATCCAGGGCTACTTCTGGCCTACAATGGCCCGGGATTGTGCGGACCTTGCCTGGAGGTGTCCCGCATTCCAGCACTTCCAGAAAGCCCCCGGCAGGCCAACGGTCAACTATGCCCCCATCAGCACATCGATACCTTTCGCTCGATGGGGCATAGACCTTGTGGGCACTCTGTCGAGGGGTACCTCCAACAACAGGTACATCATTGTCGCCATCGATTACTTCACCAAATGGGTGGAAGCGGAGCCCCTCGCCAGCATCACTGAGGCCAGGTGCCGTCACTTTGTTCTCAAGAACATCCTCACCAGGTTTGGCGTCCCTCAGCAAATCATCTCCGACAATGGGACTCAGTTTGAGACAGCCCCATTATGTGCCCTCCTAGAGGCATGGGGCATCAAACACACCTTCTCAGCCGTTGCTTACCCCCAGGGCAACGGTCAAGTGGAGAACGCCAACAGGACCTTGCTCGAGGGCCTAAAAAAGAAGCTGGAGGCCGAAGGGGGTGGTTGGGTAGAAGAGCTCCACAACATCTTGTGGGCCTACCGTACTACCCCTCGACGGGAAACTGGCGAGACACCCTTCTCCCTTTGCTACGGATTTGAAGCCAAAGCCCCCACTGAGGTAACTCTCCCAACCCGAAAGGTCACACAGTATGATCCGGAGGCCAACGAAACCAATATGGCCCTCAACCTCCACCTGATTTCAGAACGCCGAGAGCAAGCCTTCATAGGCGCAGAAAACTACCGAAGGCAGGTGAAGAGTTACATTGACGCCAAGGTTCGCTCCAGGGAATTCCAAGTGGGGGACTATGTCCTCCGAAGAAGGGAAGCTAGCCAACCAACCGAGGGTGGAAAGATGGCACCAAAGTTCGAAGGCCCCTACATCGTGGTAGCCATCATCAAACCGGGAACTTACAAACTAAAACGCCCTAACGGGACCGAGGTCCCTAGGCACTGGAATGTACATCACTTAGTCAAATTTTATCAATAACATCATAGCGGCCAAGCCCTCATAACTAGTGAATGTATTATTTTCCGGCCCAAGGCCTAAAAATTCTGAAGAATGAAGACATTTCGAAGAAACCGAGAACATGGAACAAGATTATTACAAGGGCCAAGCCCTCATATCACCCCAGGCCCAAGGCCTTACCACAACGGAAGAACCCTCGGCACCAAGTGCCGAGGGCAGACAATACTATCACTAACAACAAGTACCACCTGTCCTCAAAAGAAGACCCCTCGGCACTTGGTGCCGGGGGGACATACCACCATCAACTATCAACAGATGGGGAAAAACACCAAGTGTTTCACAAAAGACCCCTCGGTACCAAGTACCGAGGGTAGACACCACAGTCCCCTACGACAAGTGAAGGAAAAACACCAACTATTTTTACAGAAGACCCCTCGGTACCAAGTACCGGGGGCCGTAAATCGGAACAAACACCAAATGTTGTTTCTAAGTCGTACCCCTCGAGGACGCCTCTACCGAAGGCGCCGCCTCTCAGTGCCGGCAGCACGTAGTGCACCCGGCCATTTGCAACCAGTGTGCAAATGAAAACCCTTCCCTGAAACGCTTTCCGCGTCATCACACCAAGGGTATGACATGCATGAGAAGTGCCCAGGATCCGACTTTCAAAAACGGAACGCTTTCCGCGTCATCACCCCAAGGGTATGACAGGCACGAGAAATGCCCACGATTCGACTTCCAAACCGAAACGCTCCCCGCGCCACCACCCTAAGGGTGTGGCAGGCCACGGACTATGTCTAGCGCCGAGGGGACGACTTTCAAAACTGAGGCACTTTCCGCGCCATCCCTCAAGGGGAGGCAGGCTACAGACCACCATATCTTGTGCCCAGGAAATGACCCCCGATCCCCTCGGAACTCGGAAGGTTAACCCGAGGGGGGAGCTAATGGTGTATTCTGTTACCTCCCGATAGGCCAAGCCTTACCAAGAAACCAAGTTTCTTGATGCCTTCCCTTCACTACTAAAAAAAAAAGGCGGTGAAGGGGAGTAGACTCGGCGAGAAATCAATGAGTACATCACACCAACGATTCACAGAAACGTACCAAGGGCTCCCCAAGGGAACGCCTCCGGTACCTGAAAGTTCACAAGTACAAAGGATACCATTCACAACGGACATCATCAACAAACGGCTAAGTCCACTCAAGGATTGCCTCCGGCTATACCTAAAACTGAAGGCTACTTTATGACAAAGCTATCAGATGTTGGCCGAATCAAATCAAGAATAACCCTCGGCACCTCACCACACGCCGAGGGGACACATCCAGGCAGTCCCCGAGGGAGTCTGCCTTCTTATGCTAGATTTGGACTACAAACTCTCCTATAGCAACATTGGGGGGACATAGCAAACTACCGAAGGCTTTTTGTTGCCACAAGCCAACATCACAAGGCAAAGGAAACTATCCTAAACCTACAACGCCTACACCCGAAGGGTCCCCCCCCGAAGGCCAGCAGCAGGAAATACTTAGAAAACAATCTAAGTCCTAAATGCTTTGCCACTTGTGGAGCCACCAGCCAGCCGAGGGCATACCTCAAACAAGGTCCTCACAGTCACCCGAGGGCTCCTACTTCACACATACTACACTTAGGAAAATTTCCTAAGTCCTACATATTTTGGCCCTCGGTCAAATCTCCATGCTGCCCGAGGGGCCATGCGGTTGAAGACTTGGTGAAGCTATACTTAGAAAAAATTTCTAAGTCCTACATATTTTGACCCTCGGTTAAATCTCCATGCTTCCCGAGGGCTCCTACTTCATACATGCTACACTTAGAAAAATTTCTAAGTCCCAAGAGTTCTTACCCTCGGTCAAATCTCCCTACAGCCCGAGGGCCATGCGGATGAGGACTTGGCAAAAGTATACTTAGAAAAACATTCTAAGTCCAAACTATTCCTGGGCCCTCGGTCATGCGTCCAATCAGCGAGGGGTATCCACGTACCGAAGGCTACACAATACCCCAACACTTAGAGATTTTTCTAAGTCCTAAACATCTCGCCTCCGGTCATCTCAGGAAGGCTACATAGAACCGGAGGGAAGGATCAGCCGGGGGCCAATAGATGAACAAACACTTAGAAACATTTCTAAGTCCTGAACATTGCACCCTCGGTGAAAGGATCAACTGACTAAAGATTACTAATAGCCGAGGGCTACGAGGAGCACTACACTGGGAAGAATACATTCTAAGTCCTAAACATACATTCAGAAAAACGAAGGCATGCATTCAGAAAAACGAAGGCATACATTCAGAAAAATCGAAAGCATACATTTAAAGAGAAACAATGAAAGGGAAACGTATTATATACCAAAGCCCGAAGGCAAACATTCATTCATCTGGGAGAAAGGAAATTCAAATGTATATTACATAGTGGCCGAAGCTGAGAGTATACAAGTGATAGCTACGACAAGATTGTTCAAAAAAAATTCTAAGTATTACACGATAACTACATCATCAGCAGCAGCAGCATCACCCCCGTTGGCAGGCTTCGACGTAGCGTCCCCCTCGGCGTCTTCTTCTTCATCGCTGCATTCAGCCATCAGGACGGTGTCCTCAAGATCTGGCTTGCTGGTGCCCTCGGGAAGAGGAACCCTGGTGTCCGGTTGAAGAGCGGGGAGCCCATAAGCCGCGGGGTCAAACGCCGACGGGTCTGCCCCCAGGTGCCTGGCCAGCCTCCGGTAGATGAGGACTTGAGTGAAGTACTCGCCCCCGTCGTAGTATTCCTTCCCCTTCTGGGCCAGCCACATTGCCCCGGGGCCTTTCACCCATTCCTCCATGGAGGACTCAACAACCGTGGCCACCCACGCTCTCTGGGCCTCGGCCTTCCACCCCTCGGCGATGAAGGCTGCCACCGCTTCCCCCGCTGCCTCCTTCTTGGCAGTCTCAGTATCTTCGGCAGCCTTCTTGGCGGCCTCAGAACCTGCCTTCTCTGCTTCGTCCCTCCCCTCGGCTTTCTCGAGGAGTTTCTCAAAAGCCGCCCTCTCCCCCTCGAAGCCTCCTCTGCCTCCCGGAGCCGCCTCTGGGCCGCAGCCAAGGAATCGTCATCCTTCTGCTTTTGAAGGGCATAGCGCTCCATCCCCTGGATGAGTTCACCAAGGCCGAGGCTTGCCTACAAAAGAGATCACGAATACCCAAAGTTTAGAACCACAGTGCAAAAAGGGGAGGAAGGGAACAGAAGGAAAAGGAAGAAGGAAAGGGGAACTTACAGTAATCGAGGCCTGAAGGACCTTGGAGCAGAGGGCGTCGTCAGTTTGCCGGGAGAGCACAGATTTATCCGTCGGGGGGGTGGCCCCCCTCAGGAACTCCCTCGGGTTCAGCGTGGCGTGCATAATGGCAGTCCTCTTAGTGATGGAGATCTGCACATTGTCTTGAGGCCATACCTGGCGGGGGGCTTGGGCCGGGGGCTCGGGGGAGGAATGTTCCTCCACGATGACAACCGGGGCCCCTTTCGGGTCGGCCCCCCCTTCTTCTGCTTTTTTCCCTCTGGGGGCGCCACGGCTTTCCTGGCTCTTTTCCTCTTCAGGGCCTCAACTGGGGAGCCCTCGGCGTTGGAACCAGCGTCGTCGCCGGCAGCAATTTTTTCCTTGGGCACGTTTTCCTGGGCCCCTTCGTTTGCACCCGCCCTCGGGTAGATCTCGTCCAACCCCCTCTGTTGTAGCGAGGGGTCTTTCTTCTTGGTCTCCTTCACCAGCTGCTTCTTCAGCTTAGAGAGGTTCCGGGCGTCCATGTCTGGTCCTGAAAAACAAAGAAAATGCAGGGGAGTTAGGAAAATAATATCAAAAGGGAAAACAAGAATAAAAAAGGAAAAGTATATTCTAAGTATAGAACGGGAGCCCTCGGCAAGTCAACTACCTCCGGTGCTTTGATAAACCCTATCGACGGGGGGATATCTCTCATCGCTTTCCCCCATCAGCCGATAACGGCGAAAGCCCAAATCATAAAGATCATCTGGGAGAGTAGCATCTCTGATCTTGGTATGCTTGTCGGACCCCTCGGGCTTTTTGGAGAGCTTCTTTCCTTTCTTCTCCAAGGCAGTGCTTCCTACCTTGACGTGCATGCGGAAGCTGTTGCGAAGGGGGGCCGGGAAGGGATTCTCGGCCATTCGAATGTAGCAAAACCTATCCTTCCACCCCTTGTGGGACGAAGGGACATCATCGAAGAGTCTGAACTCTGGGAGCTGCTGTAGGTTGGCAAAGCCACCGGCGTTTGAGTGCCCCCCCCCCCCCCCCCCCCCCCCGCACAGATTGAAGGAGAGGGAAAATTGGTCCAGCGAGGGCTCCACATCCCGGCTCCGGCAGAGGGAGAGAAAGCCAGCCAAGTAGGAGTGGTTGTTCGGGGTTAGTTGGCAGGGGGCTAGCTTGACGTACCGGAGGTACTCCACCACGAAGGGATGGAGGGGGAACCGGAGGCCCAACTCCACCGAGAGCAGATGCACGACGAAACAACCGGCGGGGGCGTATAGCAAAACGTCATCTGGCCCCGGCTCCACTACCAATGCCGACGGCCCTACCAGGAGTTGCGTTGCCATGTATTCTCCCCGTGTGGCTCGGGTCTTCACATCCAAAGCGGCAGTGTTCAGGAAGGAATATCCTTCGGGGATTCCTACTGGTTGCCCAGCGTCTTCACATCCAAAGCAACCTGTTTCTTCTTCCCGGCAGCCTTCACCTTTCTCTTCTTCCCGGGGGCAACGCTGATAGGCGTCGGGTTCAGAGGCTGAGAGCTTCCGGCCTCTGCATTCCGAGGGGGAGGGCTGGCAACAGAAACCGCCATGCTTTCTTTTTGTGCCTCATCCTCGGCCACTTGAAAGGCAAGCGCCAGCTCCTCGTCCTCGCACACTTGCTCGAACTCCTCCGCTTCCAGTTCTAGCCGAAGGCTCGCTTGCACCTCTTCAGCTACCACAGAGTCCTGGTTGACCGAAGTGCGTGCGCTCAAGGACTCCACGTCCGAGATGATCTCCTCCTCCATCGAGGGCGGCCTCGAGATATCCTGAGAGTCGCTTTGTGAAGACATCCTCAACAGCTGAAGGGATGAGGGGTTTGTAGGACAGGAGTTTTCCTAAGGCTGTTAAGCACTTAACCTAAGGCCACACGACTACGACCTACTAATGCTACAGTAGAGGGGCAGAGAACTGACCTCGGAAGAGCGATTGATCGAAGGCAACTGTTTCTCTCTCTAGAAAATTTGGCAGAGCTTCGCTACAATGATTTCGCATAAGGGAAAGTGAAGTCGGCCATGGGGTATTTATAGGCGCTGGGATCCGGGCTTGGGCCTGGAAACCGGGCCTCCGGTTGGACTGCCATCATTACCAACCGTGGTTTCACCCAATCGGTGACGCCCGCCCACGGGCAGCCAACGAGCACGCACCACGGGGCAACCCCCCAACGGCTATATCCTGACGTTACATATTCCAACGGCTATATTCTGGGAGCCCCCGGGCTTTTTGCTTCACTCCACTTCATCAAGAAGAGCCCCCGGATACATTTACCCGGAGACACTTCCGGTTTGTGTCCCACACACTACATAACAGATGCCTTCGGGATCACTCCTTCAGAAACCCAAGGCTTCATATCAGGCCACCCCTCGGGGATCCCCCCTCAACACTTTGAGGGCCGGGTAGCCCCCGGGGAGTATGCCTCATTGACGGATAGCCTACGGCACACATGTAATGGGAGCCCTCGGATATCCTCATCACCAACTAATCAACAGACAGGGGACACCCCAGTAACAATTCAACTACTACCCTCATTCATTACGCCCTCGATCCCCAGATGGAGGGACTCCCCTTCGGCGCCTCCCAGGGTATCAAAAGCAAGCCTCCGGATAATCAACGCATTAGCCCTTAGAACAGGGAAAGCCTTCGACACCAGCATTGTACTCCATTTCAGACCAGGGCTTCACGTTTTCGATTCATCATTGGGGGAATTCGGTGTACTCTTTTTCCCTCATTAGGATTTTTTCCCACAGGGTTTTTCCTAATGAGGTTTTTAACGAGGCATCCCCCCAAAATGAAATGAAAAGCGTCATCCTTCGGCCCAAAACAGCAACGCAACTACTGTACTCCTTTTCACCACTTTGCAAGTGCCTCAAGGAATGGGGGACTGGAGGACCCCCTCGGGAAAAATCACAAAAATCACAAACATGACCCCTCAAGTCCCGACATGTGGGTAACTGAGGGACTGCCCTCGGCAGAATAAACAAACAGCAATCTACCCACAACTCTACAAACTACTAACGGAACAACGGCAGAGGACAAACACAATTACTCCTTTTCCCTCAAGTACCTTTCAGCAAAAAGAGTGAGGGACTCCTGATGGAGTATATGGCCCGGGAACCCCCGGCCCACAGACTCCTACTACTCCAATAAAGGCCCAACAGGCCAAGAAATCACAACAGGCCCAAATCACAGCGCCCAGAGTACCAAGCAGCCCACAATGGGCACCACGGGTGCCTTCGCCCCCCTGGCCGAAGGCTCTAACTATCACAGGAGGGCCAAGACAGCAAAACAAAGTTACTGGGAAAAACGGCAAAAATCAGTAGCCCTCGGCACCAAAGGGGTCCCCGGTACTCAGAACCCTCGGCTAGTCCGCGCCACATGCGTACAGATCACCGTACCCTGTACAACGTCCCATCCAACAGCCGCATTAAATGCGGCCACATGCGTTTGCCAGTGCCAACCCGTTGAGATGACCTCTCGGCCAATAGACGCTTGACACGTGTCTCTGTCCGGCATTTATTGCTACTATAAATAGCACCCCATTTCCCCATTTGTAACCACGCTGAAAACGCTGAACACTCTCCAATATACTTTCTCTCTCTATTCTTACTTGCTCTGACTTCTCTCTTGTTATTCCCCGTAATAACCCCTCGGATAAGCTACCCCCCGAGTACACTATCCATCAAACTGTAAGTGTGATTTCGAGTATCACGGACCCTAATTTCGAGTTGGATCCTCTCATGCTTTGGCCAAATAGGGATAGAAATCAATCTTCTTGTAAGACAGATTTTTCAATTTCGGAAACCTTGCTACAAGTTGATATTGTACAATCCTCTTCTTTTGATAAATTGTTTCCCACTGAAGCAACCTGTTCTACCCATGGGAACGACCCTTCGTTAACAATTCTTAAGGAGTTTTTTCAGACTACTATGACGAACGGGGTGGATTCTCTCTCCCATTTTCTACTCAAAGAATTTGAACGAATACTTGTTGCTTCTTTGGGTAGTCAGAAGGGACCTATTGAAGATGGGAAAACTAGTACATTTCCAAAGGTCAACTTTCTGAGGAATGATTATACAGGTTTTGATTGTGGGGAAGCTTATAGTGATGCATTCTTTTCACATACGGAAAATGAATATCTTGGTCATGCTTCAGAAAATGAGGAGAGGGTTCCTATCTCGAGGGTAGAAGATCTATGGGACTTCGATGAAAATAGAGAAATTTGCCACAAAGCTTTGTTGATTACAAGAGAAAATTGTATGCCTTCTTGTTATTTAAAACTATTGCACTGTGGGTTGGGTTATTGACCCTCTTGTTATTTTCTTTATTTTCTTTTTCCTTGTCTCGTACTTGTATTTTCATTTTCATTAATAAAATATCTTCTATCTCGTGAGGAGCTTTGATCCGAGAATTTAAAACTAAAGGGGACTTCTATTGCACTGTGGGTTGGGTTATTGACCCTCTTGTTATTTTCTTTATTTTCTTTTTCCTTGTCTCATACTTGTATTTTCATTTTCATTAATAAAATATCTTTTCTTCGGAAAAAAAACTGTAAGTGTGATTAATGAGAAAGCTGTAAAGTCTTTTTTAGAGCCAATATTGCAGTTTCCAAAGAGCCAACACATCACTTTAAATAAATTCAGCTCAATAAATATTGTCTAAATAATAACTACTGCATAGATTAATAAAAATAACTTTACAACTTGGGCGGCATCACACTAAAGATAATGAATCCTTCACACTCTTCCAAGTGACTGTTAGTATTCTTAGGGAAACACCTTTCGGTGTTAGTCCTATAAGAAGGGGACTACTACACCTCAAATTCATCACACTATATAGCCTTTTGCACAAGAAACTTCTTACAGTCTTCAACAACGACAGAATGAATTCAGGCAAAATGTATTGTTTAGTCTTCATTACAAGTGATGGATAGTGCGCCCGGGGGTAGCTTATCCGAGGGGTTATTGCGGAGAATAACTAGAGAGAAGTCAGAGCAAGTAAGAGAGAGAAAGTATATTGAGTTGAGGCGTTAAAGCGTTTATGACTCGGTTACAAATGGGGAAAAGGGGTGCTATTTATAGTAGCAATAAATGCCGAACAGGGACACGTGTCAAGCGCCCATTGGCCGAGAGGTCACCTCAACTGGTTGGCGCTGGCAGCCGCATGTGGCCGCATTTAATGCGGCTGTTGGATGGGACGTCGTACATGGTACGGTGATCTGTACGCATGTGGCGCGGATATTATGTCGGGGGGAGGTGCCCTCGGCTGCAGAGGACTAACCGAGGCCTCTGAGTGTCGGGGACCCCCTGGGTGCCGAGGGCTCCAGGTGCCGAGGGCTACTGTTTTCTGCCGTTTTTCTCCCAGTTTCTTAGTTTGCTTGAAAACCCATTATGTGAGAGTTTTCAGCCTTCGGCCAGGGGGCCGAAGGCTCCCCAGTGTGCACTGTGGGCTGCTAAGTGCTTGGGGCGCCGTAATTTGGGCCTGTTGGGCCTTTACTGGAGTAGTAGGAGTCTGTGGGCCGGGTGTTCCTGGGCCATATACTCCATCAACAAGAATAAATAGTTTAATACCTGCAAAATGAATACACACATGTATGCAAGATGGGATTAGGTAATGATCACCTTCACTGATATGTAATAAGATATTAAATTAATCATTTTTTTCGCGTACATGCTAACAAACAAAATATATGATAAATATTACTCCATACTAACAAATGTTTGTAATATTCATTAATAAAGAGATTGGTTAGATTCATTATCAATCACAAGTAATATTATACTTAGTTTCAAATTTGTTTGGTTCATAAACATCTTTGTTATCTCTCAAGTATAAGAGATTTACTTCAAGGTGCTATTTTCTTTTTCAAAAAATTGGAGTGTGATATTAACTAAAAAAGTATCTACAAAAACTAAAAAAATCCATAAATCAGTTTTCTGTTCGCAATGAAATGAGAAATATGTTTATCTAAAACTATGCGTTATCTCCAGAAAAATAGAATGATATCAAATTGTAGCTAGATATAGATTTGGATTCTGAAAAAATTAAACCAAGGATGGTAGCTAATAAATTGTTTATGCTATTTTTTCAAAAAAATAGCATAAACATCACGATGCTAAGAGTCCTCAAATAATCAAAGATATTTAACATAGTAGCATATCCGTTGTTTTAAGAAAAATGTCAAAACTGATTATGTTAAGGAGAATAATCGACTTTTATACATTCAAAAGATTATTTTAATACTTGGTGATTTTCGTCAATAGACAAATATTTGTGTTTTTAACACACGAGATGCACTCCCTTTTAACATACAGGTTCCACAAGGCACAAGATTAATGTATTTAAACTGTTTAAAATAATTTCATCCAAAGAACTTCACAAAATATAATATCACTAAGATCATAAAAATCTAACAAATCTACCAAGTCAATTTTTATAACAGACCGGTTGTTTCTTTTTATGAAGGGAATTCTTATAAAATTCAAGAAACATCTAGGATATTACTATTAGACGTCTTGAAAATGCAAAAGGCCAAGATATTACAGTGTATAAATTTGTGTATTATTTTGCTAAACAAATATTGTTGTTTTCTGTTTATTATGGGATTATCAATCAATAGCAGGACTAATGTTTATTATGGTTTGAAATGCTGAATTTATCATGCACTTAGCTTATATTGGAGCATATGAACCTATTTATTTGTAAAGTACAGCGTAAATATGAGATCAAAAGAGTTTGAAAAAAATAATAACCTTACCGAGCTGCTAACCTCTTATTAGATAAAGACATAAAAAACTTAGTAGCAAAACTCAGGCCTTCGTATGCTACAAATACAAACACTAGGTTACCCAGATTAATTTGTACAATTATAAAGATACGGCACATGCAGTCAAACTTAAAGAGGGAGTAAGTATTTCAACTTTATTTGCAACACGAAGCCGTTCAATGCAAAAACTATAGTACTCTGTAACAATCTAGCAACGTTTACACAAGCATAAGATCGATTAACTGAGAAGCAGATGGACATATAGTAACTGCGAGATAAGTGAAGTCTAACAGAAACAATACAGTATGTCAACAAACAAATTTAGAATTTGTGTGCGGCTAAAATTAACATGTCGTCGTAATAGAAGGAGTACCTGAAATTTGAAGATTTGAGAAGATAGGAAGGCGAATCAAATTGGTCATTCAAATATTGGCGAAAAAACTATCACAGTGGAAGATTTGGAGATTTAATCTGATGATTGACCTACGAGAAGAAGAATGTTGGAGTGGGTTTTGGAGAGGTGCCGACGTAGGTAGTGGAAGGAGGCGACAAGATTTGGTCCAGAGTTTTTCATACGCGTGTGTAGTCTTTGGTATAAAGCGGTGGATTTGAAGTGGGTTGTTAGGTTTGGGCATGATGAAATTCGATATGGGTTGGCATTAATTAAAATTGTTGGTCCAAAATAGGACGCTCGTAGGCTTTTAGGAAAACTACGTAAGAACACTCAAGCAGGAATTAGGAAAGTACGAATATGGAAAGTTAGCCAGAAATAGCATATCTGTATTTGAAATTCGAATTGCCTTTTGATAGTCCTTGTTTATGTAACAACAATGAATAACAATCTAACAAAGAAGATTAAACGTAAAGATGAACACAGATTGAATCAATGTAAAACCCTCTTTGATAGACCGTGAACTCGTACAACATAAAGATATGCGCGTAAGGCTATAGTGAATAAGTACGACGTTAACCTAATCCTAAACCCTCGGCTCCCTTTTTATAGGCGAGGTTTAGGTTAGGCGAGAAAGGCTTTTAGCCTGGTTATATGGGCCTAACACTTGGCCCAAATTCTGTCTAATACATGAACTAATTAAATACAAGGAATAATAATAAAGCTAATCTATGACAAACTTGATTCACAATTAAAATATCTCCAACAATCTCCCCCTTTGTGATCAAGTGCCACTTTGTTATTGCTTCTGTGACTTGAAGTAGTGCTTCCTCATATTCAATGCATGCTCGTATTGCCTCAGCATATTTCTCTTTTCTAGGCGATCGTCAATTGCCTTTAAAATTGTCTCCACGGTAGAGTGTTCCTTTTGAACATATGACAATGCCTCCTGAAGATTTTCCTCTAGCTGTGTCTTCATCTTTAGAAGCTGTTCTTTGATTATCTTCAGCGTTCCGTCACAGTATTTCTCAATTTCATTGACTACCATCAGACGTTTTTCGTTCTTGTGGTTCAGATAAGTGACTGCTGGCGGTGTGAAGAAGATGTGGTAAGCTGGGAAGTCTTCGAGTTCTGGACCATACAGTCTTGGCTTTGTCAGATTTGTCTTGGTCAAGTTGCACTCAATAGCCATCTGTATGTCGTGTGAAGAATGTACTCTGATCTGTCTGAGCATGAATCTCTTGATTGCTGCAAGACCTTCAGTGTATGTTTCGCTCTGCCTGACTGGAAGGTATCGATAGGCCATGAACATTTGATAGATGTCGTCGGGTTTAAGCATGATGAAATCATTCTCTTGGCAAGTAAATTCACTCCCGTCAGTGCATTGAAGCCTGTAAGTATAGAATGTCACTCCGTGATAATCCTCGGCCTTCACTTGTAGAATTTGATGAATCGGGAGAATATTGGACTTCAAATCTTGTTCCATCAGCTCTCTCTGAGTACCGGTTGACCTTTGTAATAGCATATGCAGATGACCTCCAGCCTGCTTTCCTTTTAGATGGGTAAGACCTCTTATCTTCAGTTCATTCAATGGTTTGACTTTGTCTGGTCTCCGCCAAATATGCTCTCTGATTTCCTCTTGGAAGGGGGCTTTGATTCGAACGTTGTCCCAAGGTTTTTCTGTCTTGGGAAGTCTTCCCGCTGATTGTCTCACGACAGATTCAAGAGTTTTATGGGATTCCTTGTAGTTCTCCCCTTCCTTTCGTTCATCGTCCTCGAGCCTGATGATATCTTCAGCACATTTGTTGATTAGCTCGCGTAGCCACCGATTTCTCTGCATGTCATCTATCTCGGCCTCATTGCGAAGATCATCCCATTCTGTCCATTGTCTTGGCCATTTATCATATATCACTGCCTCCTCCAGTGCATCGTGGATGTCCTTGCCTGGGGAAATGTATGGAACTCTTTGCTGCTGTTGAGGCGGTAATTATTCCTGGGTAGCACAACCGGGTTCACTTGGATTGCCCATTGACATCAGTTTAGAACTAGGTTCTAACTGATGGCCTGATGTAAAAGATGTACCAGTGGTAGCATCATCAGGACTTTCATCCCCTCCTCGGTTGGTATCTCTGGGAGATACGCCTCGGGATGTTACGTCTAGCTCGACCAGGCTAGATATTTTGGCTGTGGGTGGTGGCTGTTGGTTTGTAGAGGTTTCGGGTTGGACGGGCTGTGGAGTTTGGCTTGGAAAAGCAGTTTGCTCAAGTGATCGAGGTCGCTTGTTCTCCCCCTCATGAGGATCCGAATCATCGGGGTCCTCATGGGAACGTTTGCGACCACGAGGACTCTCCTTGCATTTGCTCTTGGTTTCGGGGGAAAAAAGGAGGGCATCAAGAATGGCTTGCTGGTGGAGGGTAAGTTTGGCTTTGGGGACGTTTAGAAGGTTATCCAGCAAAGCCGATGCAAGGGTGTCGAAGGATAGTGAGGAGAGATCGATGGAGGGTGTGGTCGGGCGTGGGGAGAATACTAGTTCTGTATCTTGGGTTCCCCGAGAATGTGAAGGGATGTGTATTTGGTTGATGGATTGGTGGGATAGAGGGGTGGAGGATACGGGTTGTGTATGGGAAATGAAAGGTTCGGGTGAAGGTTGGGGTGGGGGTTGTTCAGACCGAACCGCTTGGGTGGTCCTAAATTCCTGTGCTAGAGCGGTCATTGCATCTTGCACCCATGGTTTAATGGTTGAATCTAGAAAGCGATTTAGTAGAACGTTTACGTCTTCAAAGGTTGGGTGACCAGTTACGGGGGTTGTAACTGTTGTCACAACATCAGTGAAGATTGCTGATGTGTGGCCTGCGTGCAATGATGGAATCATTGTGGGCGTAGCAGGGCTTCCAACCATCATAGCTTGCGCTCTGGTTGTTGCTTTCAGGGTGTGTGCACCTGTATGTGCAGTGAATAGTGTAGGTGTCCTAGAAAAGGAAGAAAATGTAAGGAATGTGACACCTAGACTCAATGTGCTTGAAGAAGGGGTTTTGACCTCGGGTGATAGGTCAATTGTACGCTCAACTGATTCGGAAGGAACCAGTGAGGGGGTGGAGTCCCGTTCTTTTGAAACAATAACCTGTTGAGAGGCTATTGAGTGGCTGGGTGAGGGCTGTGCTTGCGCAGTTGAGCCAGATGCTGCGACTTCTACCCGGGAACCGAAAAGATCGGCTCCTGTACTTAAGGATTCAGCTCGGCTTATTTGGATAAAGGTATCGCAGCCAGCGAAGATGTGCTCATCTGCCTTATCAATTAGGCTCTTTCTGACTCGGGGCTGGGGCTTTGCCTTAGCAGCCTTGTCATTCTTAACCTTGGCCCTTTTCTCCCGGATGACGACATCTTTAGAATTCTTTATCGAATGTGCTGCTTCGTCGTAGTCATCCTTGGAGTAGTTTGTTTCGCTGGGATCAGCTCTTGGTTTAGCTATCTCCTTGATAGTGAAGACTTGGGGTCTGCTTGCTATTATCGGTGCTGCATCTTCAGCAGTGATCCTTTTCTTCTGTGGAGATTCAACAGACAGCTTTCCTTTTCTGATCAGAGCATATGTGTGCTCAACGTCTTCACCGTCATTGTCGTCATCATCATTATCCGAGCCAGATTCCTCGCTATCCGTGCCCACGCTCTCGGATGCCTCATCGTCAGTGTTTGTTTGGGCATCACTTGACGATTCATTGGCAGTTTCCTCAGCGTCTGTTTCGGTGCCCTCAGCCGCCTAACTCGTCTCTAGAGAGTCGTCAGACTTTCCTTCATTGGGCGAACCGGCCACTGGTTTCTGTGGCTTTTGGGCTCTCTTTGGACCCTTACCTACACTCGGTTTCGTCCCCGGGGTAGGTCCAGCTTGGTTTTGCTGAACCATAGGGACGGTTCTCTCAGTGGCTTCCTTGTACTGCTGAACCGCTGGATTTGAAGATTTGACAAGGTTGAGCAGAAACCCAGGGATCCGCAGACCGAAGACAAGGTTCTTGTCTGCTTTGAAGTACTGCAGCTTCGGTGCGGTGAAGTGTGGATCTGAGCTGCGTTTTGGTATTGAAGAGTGCTCTGCCATGCAGTCGTTGATGATTAGTCCGAGCCACCTTGCGTACGGGATGGTACCTGGCCTGTTCTTCTCTTTGGCTTTGACCAGGTCCATTAGCTCTGAGAAGAAGAGCTGTGCCAGGTCGTAGTTCTTGTTGAAAGCGATGCCATGAAAGATGAGCAGGATCTGCTTGTTGCACTTGTCGAATCCGGCATGCTTCAGCGACAGGCACTTGTTCACTAACCCGAAGAGGCTCTTCCACGGATGATGAAGATATGCTCCGTTGAAGTTTGAGAGCTGTGGCAGTAATGAGGTGTAGCCGAGGGATGCCACGTCTTTCAGTAGATCGGGGATGGACGACAGCGCATCGTACTCGTCATGGATTGGCAGCGCTAGAGTAGCCCGTAGAGTGGATGGTGTCAGAATCACCCGCATGCTGTTCAATTTGGTCTTTATCTTTGAGCGATCCTTCAGTGATTCCGTATGCATATGACCCCAGAACTGTTGTAGGTATATCTCTGGCACTGGTTTTGTGTTGTGAAGTGCAGGCCAGAGATAGTGACCTTTCATGATTGCTGGAATCACTGGGTTCTGGCACTTGAACACTGTATGGTCTAGCTGGAAATTGTTGTCCAGCACCTTGATCCATTTCCCCTTGGGGTAGATGGCATCATCGATCTGCGTTTGAGTTGTTCCTGCCATTATAAACTATAGAAGCAGGGGGTCAGCATATGAAAATCATCGGTTTGATTAGATTGAAGGAATTTGGTTTGCAGGTTTCAGATAAGTTTATGCAGGTGGAATTTTGAAAAATATTGCAAAGTCCAAATCTCGAGATCTGAATCTCGAGATCATGATTTCGAGATTCAAATCTCAAGATCTTGATTTCGAGATTCAAATCTCGAGATCAAGATGTCGAGATGCAATTGATAGTCCAAATCTCGAGATCTGAATCTCGAGATCATGATTTCGAGATTCAAATCTCGAGATCAAGATGTCGAGATGCAGATCTCGAGATCTTGATTTCGAGATTCACATCTCGAGATCAAGATGTCGAGATGCAGATCTCAAGATCTTGATTTCGAGATTCAAATCTCGAGATCAAGATGTCGAGATGCAGATCTCGAGATCTTGATTTCGAGATTCAAATCTCGAGATCAAGATGTCGAGATGCAAATCTCGAGATCTTGATTTCGAGATTCAAATCTCGAGATCTTGATTTCGAGATTCAAATCTCGAGATCAAGATGTCGAGATATACATCTCGAGATCTTGATTTCGAGAAGATGAATCGACGATCTCGAGATCTTGAAAAACAAGATATCGAAATCATGATTTCGAAGAGACGAATCCACCTGCAAAGATATAATCAAAAGATGCGAAATACAACATACAATAAGATTTCGACCTTGAATTAAACTGAAAATCTTGTTCTTTTTTTATTTTGAGAAAAATATCGAATCGGTTTTGCGAGAACAGTCGTTCGATTTTGAACGAGATGGATGATTGCGACTGTGAATAGTTAACTACCTTCGAAGAGTAGTCGAGATAGTAGAAAGATTGAGATGGAGAAAGATTTGGGAAGACGACGGAGAGAAGGTTACGAGCTCTGAGATGCGAAAATTCTGAGCCTTTGCGAAAAGATTTAATGGAAAGGGAAGGGTTTTTCGCGAGGCTTATATATGCGAGAAATTTGTTTTTGGACCTCCTTCGTAACAGTTGAGCCCGAATGATTGGGGTGGCACACAGTGCCCTTTTTAAAAGATTTTTGAGGCCCAAAACCAGTAAAAACATAGAGCTCCCCCTCAATCAGTGAAAAATTTCTCCCCCCCCAAAAATGCAACAAACAATATGTACAAATGCAACGCACACACACTATTTTTGTTCTTTTTTATTTTTCTCCCCCTCAACACATGCAACACACGCACACTATTTTTTGTTATTTTTCTGGTTTTCTCCCCCTCAACACATGCAACTCACACACACTATTTACAGAGCACACTCACACACACTTTTTACAAGTCCCACAAACACACACTTTTCAGACTAGTGGAGACAAAAATTAAACAGGCTCGAGGTTCAACATGCCCAACTTGGAGACCAGGAACTGGAATCTTTTTCCATCCAATGCCTTAGTAAACAAGTCAGCTAGTTGAAGCTCTGAGCTTACAAAGTACATATCTATGTCTCCTTTCTCCACGTGATCCTTGATGAAATGATATCGCAGATCAATGTGTTTGGTGCGGGAGTGGTGAACAGGATTGCTTGTGATGGCGATGGCGCTTTGAGAGTCACTGTAGATCGGGATGTGGCGGAATGTGTAACCGTAGTCCTGGAGCTGAGTCTTCATCCATAATATTTGTGAACAACAACTAGCAGCCGCGACGTATTCGGCCTCAGCTGTAGATGTTGACACACAGTTCTGCTTTTTGGAAGACCAGCAGACTAGCTTCTCGCCCAAGAATTGGATGGCTCCCGATGTACTTTTGCGGTCCATCCGGCAACCAGCAAAGTCAGCGTCCGAGTATCCGACTAGATCAAAGCCTGAATGCTTGGGATACCAAAGGCCTAGATTCACCGTGCCTTTGAGGTATCTTAAAATTCGTCGTACAACAGTCAGATGAGATTCCTTCGGATTTGCTTGAAAGCGAGCACATAAGCATGTGGAGAAGACAATGTCAGGCCTGCTTGTCGTGAGATATAGCAAAGATCCAATGATGGCCCTGTAATTCGTAGCATCAACTGGCTTCCCGGAGGGGTCTGAGTCCAGTTTATTGTTTGGGGACATGGGGGTCGTCATGGAAGATTTGCCTTCAATGTTGAATCTCTTTAGCATATCCAGAATGTATTTGGATTGATTGATGAAAATGCCATCAGAGAGTTGTCTTACTTGCAGGCCTAAGAAGAAGTTTAGTTCACCCATCATGCTCATCTCGAACTTGGTTTTCACCAGTTTCTCAAAATGTTGGCACAGGCGCGGATTTGAAGAGGCAAATATGATGTCATCAACATAGATCTGAATGAGAATGATGTCAGATTTCTGTCGCTTGATAAACAGAGTAGTATCAATCTTTCCTTTGGAGAAACCTGAATCAATCAAAAATTCGGTCAAGGCATCGTACCAAGCTCTGGGTGCCTGTTTCAACCCATAGAGAGCTTTCTTGAGCTTGTAGACATGGTCTGGGAATTTTGGATCTACAAATCCTTCAGGTTGAGCAACATAGACTTCTTCTTCTAAAGTCCCATTTAGAAAAGCTGTTTTCACGTCCATCTGAAAGACGATGAAGTTTTTGTGCGCTGCGTATGCAAGAAAGAGGCGGATTGCTTCATTTTTAGCTACGGGTGCAAACGTTTCATCGTATTCTATGCCTTCCTGTTGATTATATCCCTTTGCGACCAGCCTTGCCTTGTTCCTTACAACTGTTCCTTCTTCATCTCTTTTATTTTTGAATACCCACTTCGTGCCAATGATTGTCTTTCTCTGAGGCCTGGGTACCAGTTACCATACATCCAGTCTGTCAAACTGATTGAGTTCATCTTGCATAGCAATCACCCAATCTGGATCAAGTAGTGCTTCGGAGACCTTTGATGGTTCTGACTGGCTTAGGAAGCATGCGAAGTGGCATTCATTCATCGTTGCGGATCTTGTGCTCACACCTTGACTCGGATCACCTATTATCTGTTCAACGGGATGTGCTCTCGTCCACTTCCTCTCATGAGGTAGAGGAGTTGGAGTAATTATTGGTTGATCCGAGTCCTGATAAGAGGTTGAAGGCTCTGGAGCAGCTGTGGTGTGTAATGGAGATGATTCTGGACTCGTAGCAAAGCCGTGATCATCCACACCTCTGGGATTGGTTTGAGGGGTTGAGGGTGTGGATGGTACATCGTCTGGACCTGTGAGGAGCGGAATCTATGCTGTTGGAGTTGATGTTGAAGCTGGAGTGCATGGAGGAGGTGGAGGTTGTGTGTTCTCGTAGAAGTTTCTGAAAAGAGAGTCGAGAATCACATCTTCGTGTTCGGTGTTTGGTTCAGCTTTATCAGAAGCTACTGGTACAGCATGTGATGGATCAGTCTGTAGATGTTCGATCGCGAAGTCTCCCATTTCATAGAATGTAACATTTACACTCTCGATGACAGTGCGCTTGTCTCTGAGATAGACTCTGTAAGCTTTGGACTGCAGTGAGTAGCCAATAAACACGCCTTCTCTGGCTTTGGGGTCCAGCTTACTTCTCTCTGTCCGATCATTTAGTATGAAGCACTTGCAGCCAAAAACCTTGAAGAATGAGATGTCAGGAGTTCTGTTGAAGAGGATTTCATATGGAGTCTTGTCGAAGCGTTTATGGATGGATGTTCTGTTCTGAGTGAAGCACGCAGTATTGATTGCCTCTGTCCACATGAAGTGAGGCAGTCTGGATTGAATTAACATGGTGCGTACTGCTTCAACAAGGGTTCTATTCTTTCTCTCAACAACTCCGTTCTGTTGGGGAGTTTTAGCTGCTGCAAATTGCTGAGTGATACCGAGTGATTCATACAACTCAGTGAGAGTTTGATTTTTGAACTCGGTACCATTGTCAGTTCTAACAATTCGAACACTTTGTTGTAGCAGTTTCTGGATGGTTCTGATAAAGGTCATAATGTTTTCTGCAGCCTCGTCTTTTGAACGGAGAAATTTTGTCCATGTGTACCTAGAGAAGTCATCAACGATCACCAGAGTGTATTTGCGACCGTTGATGCTTTGGACTCTCATGGGTCCACACAGATCCATGTGAATTAGCTGTAGCTGATGTGTAGATGATGGTTCGGTTTTCGACTTGTGGGAGCTTCGCGCCATTTTGCCCATTTTGCAGGCACTACAATGATTTTCAGCGGAAGACTTTAGCAGAGGAAGCCCCTTGACAAGTTTCTTGGAGGACAAGGTTGATAGATGTTTGAAGTTCAGATGGGAGAGACGTCTGTGCCATAGGTTGTTCTGTTCAGTTGAAGCTTTGGACAGCAGACAGATGGAAGTGGTGGATTGGGCGCTTTTCAGATCAATAGTGTACAGATTTGATGTTCTGTAACACGTTAATAATGTATTCCCTGTGCTGTCAAGAACACAACATTGTTTTGCAAAGAACCTCACTTCCAGCCCGCTGTCACATAATTGTCCTATGCTCAGTAAGTTGTGTTTGAGCCCTTTGACAAATGAAACGTCTTTTATAGTGACACTGGCACAGATGACGTCCCCATACCGAAGAATAGGAGAGGAGGCGTCATTCCCGAATCAGACATTGCCTCCGTAGCAGTTGGTGTAGTTGCTCAAAAGGTGCTTTATTCCGGTCATGTGGGTTGAACATCGTGAGTCTAAGTGCCACACATGACCGTCCTGCAAAACAATCAAACAGGTTTAGGTACCCAACTTGGAGTGGGTCCTTCCTTATTATCAAGAAACACCTTTCTAAATCTTGCTTTTAGCTGTGATCCAAGGTCAGTAGCTCTTTCAACAAAAGATCTTTCTCTTGTGGGCTCTCCAATAGCCAGATCTGCTTTTGCAGTGGGTCTGGTTTTTGGAGCCCACTTAGCAGTTTCTATTTTGGTGGGTCTGATGTTGTGAACCCACCTTTCAATTTTAGTTCTGGTGGGTTTGAATTTGGGGACCCACCTTTCTGTTTCAGTTTTGGTGGGTCTGTGATTGGGGACCCACCTACCCGTTTCAGGTTTGGTAGGTCTCATCTTGGGGACCCACCTTTTTGTTTCAGTTTTGGTGGGTCTAATCTTGGGGACCCACCTTTCAGTTTTAGCTTTGGGAGGAGAGTAGACATGTGCTTTGTGATTGAATGGTTGTTTCTTATGTTTGGTTTTGAAAATCTTCTCTTTAGAAAGCCGATTAAGATGTTTCCTTGAATGAACTCGAAGAGCATATTTCATATCAGGAATACAAAATGTTCCCTTAGAAGTTCTTTTCTTGGTTTCTCTTTCTGGTTTGAGCTTTCTGTGAGGCTTTGCTTTAACAACATTCACATCACATTCATAATTATGGGGGTTTGGAACAGAATAACCATAAGCAATACTTGTATTATGAATAGAACGATGTCTAGAAGATGTCTCAGAAATATTCAGCTTGGGACTCAAGACTGAACTACTAGAAGTTTGTTTTGTAGAGACAGAATTACAATTCATTTTAGAGAAAAAAATAGAACTAGATCTAGGACTGGCACTATTCTCAAAAACTTTCTTTTTGCCTTCTGCGATTTCCTTCCTCTTTTTCCTCCACTCATTCTTCTCTTCTCCTTCCTTCTTCACTTCATTTCCTGTAAACAAAGGAGAAGAGAGATGAGTGGACGATCCTTTTAAAACATTGTTTTTCTCATGTGAGGTGTGTGAGCTGTCAGTCTTAGACGTAGAAAGGTCTGATTTAGCATGATGCTGCTCACTCAATTCATTGAACTTTTGAAGAAGTTCCTGCCAGTTGCGCTCAAAACCTTTCTTTTCAGTTTCAAATCTCTCTCTCTCGTTATCAAGAGTTTTCTGTAGGTTTTTAAGTTTTTGAGCCATGGGAAAAATACAAGGTTCCTCTCCAGTTTTAGCGATACCTACTCTTGGGGGTGGATCTAGAGGATGTCCTATGTGTGGAATATCCTATGTGTGGAATATCTTTTGAAAGTTGTTTTTCGTTTACAGAGGGATAATCACAAGAAATCACAGCTTTAGGGTTCTTTCTCTTTTCTTCTTCTGCTTCAGCGTTTTCTTCATCACTTCGAAAATACATTTTCTCACCAAACCCTAGTCCCATGTAATCTTTGTTATAGATTTGAAGACAGATAACTTTCTTCAGATTACATGGGGTTTTTATGCACAGTCCTATTTTAAGATTGTAGAATCGGTCATCCTTTATTTGATTAAGAAAATTGTCTGTTCAGACTGACCTCTTCTAGCAGCTAGATCCTCTAGTTCTTTTATTTTGTTTAAAAGTGTTCTTCTCTTGTTATGCAAAAAATCGCATTCAGCCTTTGCTGTGCTTTTTTCTCGTTCACTATCCTCAAATTTCCTAGTTAATTCAGCTATCTTAAGTTCAAAGCTTTCAAAATCTGAGGACACCTTTTTGACCTGATCTTTTGCAATTTCAAGTTGAACACTTAAAGAAGACTTTTGGTCTAGATTCTGTTTCAGTACCCTGTGATTATTGTCTAGTCTCTCCTTTAGTTCTTTAATTAGATTGTCCTTCTCAAGTAAGGACTGCATTTGGTTATTTAAAGGAGTATGAGAGGTACTTACAGAGCTTGTTGAGCATTCACTTTCGGGGATCGCAGCATCACCCTTTCTTTCATCTTCCTCCACTCGTGCCATCAGGGCATAGTTATCTTCTTCCTCCTCCTCATCAGAAGAATCTTCTGCCCAGTTCTCATTCTCAGCAATCATTGCAGAAGTTTCTTCTTCTTTCTGCACCATCAGCATTTTCTGCTTATTCCACAACATCTTCTGCTTGTAGAAATTAACATCTTTCTTCTTTGGGAGGCGGCAGTCTTTGATGACATGTCCAGCCTTTCCACAATTGTAGCATTTTGGAGCATCTTCAGCTGATGGCGCCTTTCTAGAAGATTCTTGTTCATGGTTCTTCTGTTTGTAGTTAGATGAAGAGGTTCTCATTTTGTTGGAGGAGCTGTTCTTCTTTGCAAATCTCTTGGCGAGCATTGCCATTTTCTTCTGTAAGTCTGCAAGCTCAACCTCCAGATCAGATTTGTCATCATCACTTTCATCATCGTCTGATTCAACCACCACCTTCTTCTTTTTCTTCTTCAGTGGTGTGGTTGTCCTTCTGGGCTGAGCTTCCATCACAAGAGCTAGGGGATTTGTGGTGTGATGATCCTCGGCACAGGCAACCTCATTGACAAATTGCTTAAGATGTTCATAGAGAGTGCAGAGGTCAATTTAATCCAAGTCGATCCGAGATCTAACATCCTTCACTGTCTTTTCCCATGCAGGATGCAGGCTGGATAGAAATCTAATATTCAGTTCCAAGTTGGACCTGAATACTTTGATTTTTCTGAGTTCATTGACCAGTTGAACGAGTCTGTTGTAAGTCTCGTTCAATGGTTCTCCTGGACCTGCTTTGAAGGAGTCATAAGCAATAAGAATTGTCGTCTTCTTGGTCTTAAGGCTAATGCTTGTGCCTTGAAGCAGTTTCTCTATCTCATCCCACATTTCCTTAGCTGTTTGCATGCTATCGATGAGAACGTATACTTCATTGGGGATTGCTTGAAGAAGCTATGTTTTGGCCATGAGATCACCACGAAGCCTGAGCTTGTCAGCTTCCGTGTATTCAGATGCCACTTTCCTCCTTATTTCTGGAAGAATAGGAGGGTTGTTTTCTGGATCACCACCAACTGAAATCAAGAGTTCAGCTGGTCCTTCAAGCAAGGATTCAAGCATCGCAGCGGAGTTCTCTTTGTGCTCAAGGAAATTAAGGAATCGATTCCTCCACATTTGATATTCTCCCTTCCTGAGACTGGGAGGGGTACTGCTGTTCCCTTGTGCATCGAATTCTGAGGCCATTGTTGTTTTAAATTGACCGTTCGAGATAATTGATCAAAAGATTTTCAGAGGCAGAATGTCGAAAAATCAGATGTCGAGATCTGAATATCGAGATCTGAGATTTCGATAAAGGAGGCCCGGTATCGAGATTTGAGCTCGAGATTAGAGATCTCGAGATTAAGGATCTCGAGATTTCAAATTTCGAGAAGAGGATCTCGAGATTTGAAATGTCGAGAAGTTAAAACTCGAAATCTTAATTTTGAGAAATCAAATGTCGAGACCAGATGTCGAAACCTTAACTCGAAATCTTGATCTCGAAATCCTAGATGTCAAAATCCTCAATGTCGAAATCCTGCAAACTGTAAAAATTAGATAAGCAAAAACTGAAGGTAGTTTCCTGTAGAGTAGAATGTCGTTATCCTCAGGTATAGTTTTCAGCTCGAAAAACGTAGCAGAACCTGTTAAAAACCTAGATGTCGACAAGGGCTACTCGAAATATCTCAAGTACAGAATATGCGTAAAACGAAATCTGAAGTATACCCCTTGATCGCTTTGAAAAGACGATTCTAAGGGTGTAACTTTTACAACTTTTGAACAAGAAACAAAATTACAGAGTGAAATATCGACAGTAAGAACAACGTAAAGAAAAACAGAGTCTTCTGCAGGCGTTCTTCTGATCGGCTCTCGATCGGCTCTGATACCAATTGATAGTCCCTGTTTCTGTAACAGCAATGAATAACAATCTAACAAAGAAGATTAAACGTAAAGATGAACACAGACTGAATCAATGTAAAACCCTCTTTGATAGACCGTGAACTCGTACAACATAAAGATATGCGCGTAAGGCTATAGTGAATAAGTACGACGTTAACCTAATCCTAAACCCTCGACTCCCTTTTTATAGGCGAGGTTTAGGTTAGACGAGAAAGGCTTTTAGCCTGGTTATATGGGCCTAACACTTGGCTCAAATTCTGTCTAATACATGAACTAATTAAATACAAGGAATAATAATAAAGCTAATCTATGACAAACTTGATTCACAATTAAAATATCTCCAACACCTTTTATAGGCGATTACAAATGGTAACTGCCGAACATAATAATGACTAAATTAATTACAACATTAATACAGAATTAAACACATAATTAAATCGCGCATTGATTGTTGGCCGTTACTCTTCCTGGCTGGCAGGCTGGACGCTTGAGCTCCCTCCTGCTGGACTGGACGGTGGGCTTCCCGCTAGGCTGGAGGAAGGCTTCTGACCGGGCTGGAGGCAGGCTCTCGGGTAGGCTGGAAGGCAGGCTCCCGGGTAGGCCGGAAGGCAGGCTCCCGGGTAGGCTGGAAGGCAGGCTCCCCGTTGGGCTGGAGGCAGGCTCCCACCTGGGCTGGACTGCAGGCTCCCAGTTGGACTGGATCGCAGGCTCCCAACTGGGCTGGTGGTCGGTAGGCTCCTGGCTAGGCTGGAAGGCAGGCTCCCCACTAGGCTGGAAGGCAGGCTCCCCACTGGGCTGGAAGGCAGGCTCCCTGCTGGGCTAGAAGGAAGGCCGCCTTGGGCTTTCACTCCTTGATTGCCCTGATTGGTTGGGCCGACTCGAGCTCTAGGTTGCTGGGCTTGGGCCCATTTGTCCAAGTTCGGGGCCTGGGCCGATTAGGCTCTGGGCCTGGTCCCATAACCCCATCACGAGTCCCCCACTCCCTTAGTCGAGTAGTAGACTCAGCTAAGAGGGAGTAGTTCAGGTCAGCTGCCCATTAAAAAATATTCACATATCAGGGAGCCATAATTGTGGATTCTGTCAATCCCACAATTTATGGAGATTTCCAAATTTCGAATAAGGCACCCAACTTTAAAAGGCCCCAAATCAATTCCCTTAGCGTTCTAGCATTCCAGCAACAAGCTTTCTCCCAGACTTCAGGATCCAGGTCAGCTTCAAAAAATCCCTGAAATTCATTTTTATTACTTCATAAATTATTTTCGGACTTTATTTTATTTTTCCTTCTTTTTCTTTTCTTCCCTTTTCTTTTCTTTCCTTCTTTTTTCTTTCCTTCTCTTTTCTTTCCTTTCTTTTTTCTTTCCTTTCTTTTTTCTTTCCTTTCTTCTCTTTCCTCTCTCTCCTGCGACCTGCGTCTGTCTTCCTCACGTCTCCCTAGCCCAGCGCCGCAGTCAACTGGCTGGTTGATCGATCCGTAGATCGGCGGCTTCCCAATCCGTCAGACTCCGGCGTTGGATGGCGGCGGACCTGAGCGGCTCGGCAGCTCCTCAAGATCAGATCCCGTATCGTCCTTCCCCCAGGTGGCCAAGCAGGCGGGCTGATGCTGACATGATTCCTCAGGATGAACTCGAGTGGAACATCACTCATTACCCCCAGGTCAAGCGTCGCTCGCAGATGGGTAGCCCTGTACCTTCTGGATCGTGGCAGCATCCGGGCTCGAGGCGGCGGCGACGGACCCAGGCGGCGGTGGCGACGAACTTAGGCTGCGATGGACTGCAGTGACAGATTCAGACGGTGCAACCCCCAGTCGACGGAAACTCCCCTGCGGTACCAGCTTCCAGGCCGGCAGTGCAACTGTGAGGTCCACATATGTTCTTCTTCGGTTGGCCAAGCTTCACCAGGTAGTCTGCAGACTGCAGGTAGGCGGCAGAAACCTGAGGCTGGCTACGAATTCTTCGAGCAAGCGATGCTACTCAACGAGGACGCTCCTGGCCGGGTAGATGATGCAGGTCTGTGACGATCTCGGCTCATCGTGAATCCTCCTGGTCAGACAGCTCCTTGCGGTAGACCAACGACATAGGCGTGGCTGGCAGACCGTTGTGGATTGGCAAAGGTCAACCGTGACCCTAGGGAAAACCACGCGTGCAGGCGGTATGCGTGGACGGCAGGTTGGTGCTACCCCTGGCGGACTCAGCCTGACGAGTTACTGTTTCTGAGGGCTAGCTCCTTGTGGTTATTTGGTTACGGGTGACCACACCTCTGTGTTTGTTTCCCATTCACCTGATTTTCTAACCGCATTTTTTCTGTTTGCAGGGTTTATTTAGGATTGTGGGGCACCCCGGGCTGCCAACTGCCTCCAGGAAAATTTCAGGACAAGGTCCACAAGACTAGGGCAGCCACGAAGGGATCCTTGGAAGAAGAAGAAGAGAACGTCTAGAAACCAGTATCTGAGTTGAGCTTCAAACACGGCGAAATAAAGCACTTACTCGCGGGAGCAGACAAAGAGGCAATTGGAGAGTCCCAGGTCCCTGGGTGACCACCTGACGGGAGGGTAACGACCATGGTGAGGACGGCACTGCAGTCCGGATTCTGAGAGAACTTATTGAGGTTCTTGGCTACTCCCAGGAAGTGATCGCCGATTTTGACTAGATCATTCTACTTGATGGCAATGGGTTCGCCCGGCCATGACCCTGTATTTTGTATTTCTTTTGTTTTCCACTTGAATGCTATGTGTTTCGAATGGATGTTTGATTTTGAACTCATATGTCTCCTTTTCTCTACTTTGCATTACGAATACTTAGCAATTTATTCGGGGATCCGGCTTCTCTAACCTCCCAGGGGGTGGTTAGGCTGGCGTGGCCGAGCCTATCCGTGCCCCTCCTGGTCGGATAGAAGTGATCTGTTCGCTGTTGATATGGAATCAACAAGTACGCGACTTGTTCGGCCAGCGAGGTCGGACATCGAACCGACGAGGAAGACCCTTAGGTCGGTATCCTGAACGTTCATGACCCGGGGGTCAGTCCTACTGTCACTTTAACCCATCCAGTTTGCCCGGACTTGGGGAATAATCTGGTTACTCCCGCATGGATAGCCAAACAACAGGGGCGGACCCTACATGATCCACCAGAACGAACCCGCACCGCCAACTCAGGGATGACGAGAATGCGAGCTGCTTGGCCAGCGATGTTAGGCGGCGAGCACTCGAAAGGACCCGGAGGTAAGCATCCTGAGTACCCTCGACCCGGAGGTCGGCCCTACCGTCGCCTCGACTGTCGCGGCTAGCTCTTTACTTTAGAAAATTGCCCGGATTCTTGAAAATCGTTTGGCTATTTTCAGTTAAAGAGCCTGGCCGAGGTCGGCCAAACACCGAGGGGGGGGGGCATAGTACCTTTTTTTTTGCCGCCGCCCTTTATTTCTAAGTGAGGTCGGACCTCTTTTGATGACAAAATATCGCTAGCAAAGTATATTGAATTCATGATGTGGGCGGACCACATGAAGAATTACAAATTGTAATCCCGTGCTCGGAGCACAGGAGCTTACAAAGAAAAGTGAAACTTCGATTTTCTACTGGTAAGACTTCATCAGGTGCTCGGCATTCCAGACGCGGTCTACCAACCGGCCTGTTGTTGTCTTCAACTTGTATGTCCTAGGGCCGATCACTGCGTCAACCACGTAAAGGCCTTCCCACTTGACGGAGAGCTTACCTCCCTCTATCGGCCTGCTGGCCTTCCTACGTCTTAGGACATAATCACCGACGTCAAAACTCCGGGGTCGGGCTCGGCTGTCTTGGTATGCCTTAACTTGTCGTCGATAGTTTTCTGCTTTGATGAAGGCACGGTCTCTTCTTTCCTCAATGAGGTGGAGCTCGGCTCGGAGACTCTCCTCATTGCTCGCTGGTTCAAACTCTTCCACTCGCCGGCTAGGAACTACGGCCTCGAACGGTGCCCTCGCCTCAAAGCCATAACACAAGGCAAAGGGGGTTTCTCCGGTTGCCTCCCTTGGGGTTGTTCTGAAGGTCCAGAGTATATTGTTCAACTCCTCCACCCAGGCAGTCCCGAGGGCCTCCAACTTCTTTTGCAATCCATCGACGATCGTCCGGTTGGTGTTCTCCACTTGTCCATTTGCCTGGGGGTAGCAGACCGTGACTCGGTTGGATTCTACGCCCCACTCTGCACAGAATTGCCGGAAGGCTTCGCAGTCAAACTGCCTTCCGTTGTCGGAGATTATTTGGAGGGGAACCCCAAACCGGCACAAAATATTCCTCCATATGAACTTCTTACATTGGAGATGTGTGATGCTGGCAAGCGGCTCGGCCTCAACCCACTTCGAAAAGTAGTCCACCGCGACGATGACAAACTTCCGGTTTCCCGACCCGTTTGGTAAGGGACCGACCAGGTCAACACCCCATCTTGTGAATGGAAGGGCGGTGCTGATCGTTGTGTACATCGTTGCTGGTCGGCCGAGGCTCTTCTGGAACTTCTGGCATGTCTCACATTTCCTTGCATAGTCAGCGCAATCCTTCACTAACCTTGCCTCATCTTCTTTATCGGGGAGCGTCCCGTCGGCTATGTAGTGCAGGAGGTCATCCACCCAACACCAGGCGACTGGTTGCAGGGGAAGGACGTCAATGGACGGTGAGGCTGATATGGTTGAGGTCGTCATCCCCTCAATGCGTGCAATTCTCGATATGTGTTCAGGCAACCCTTGGGATAGCTTTGAGAGGAGGTCTGCATCAGAGTTTTGATTTCTCGGGATGCAGATCAACTCTGCTTGCTTGAACAACCCGAGCAACTCCCGAACAGCATCTTGGTACTTTATCATTCTTTCTTCCTTCGCTTCGAACTCACCTTTGACCTGGGAAACCACCAGGCGGGAGTCACATTTCACCGTTATCCACTCTGCTCCCATGGAGGCTGCCAGTCGTAGCCCAGACAGTAGGACCTCGTACTCCACCTCATTGTTGGAGATTTTGAAGAGATAGAGGTACGCATAGTAGGCTCGGAATCCCTCGGATGAGATGAGGACGATTCCACCCCCGCATCCCTTGGCTCCTGCCGACCCATCAGTCGCTAGAGTCCACCACTGTTCATTGCTCTCTTGTTGCCTATCTGCCACCTCTCGGGCCGTGCATTCCACAATGAAATCAGCAAGAGCCTGGCCTTTGATGGACGTCCGAGGCTGGATGTCAACCTCATATTGGTTGAGGAGCATCGACCACTTCACCACCCGGGTTGTGCCGAGCGCCCTCAGAGCGGCACCTAGGGGTTGGTCCGACAGGATTCTGATCGGGTGCGCTTGGAAGTAGTGTGTCAACTTCTTGGCGGTGATGTAGGCGACATATATTTTCTTCTCGAGCGGGGTGTACCGGAGCTCAGCATTCTGGAGGGTCTTGCTCACATAGTAGACGGGACGCTGAACGCCTTCCTCCTCACGAACCAGCACGGAACTGATTGCGCCTTGGGAAACCCCAAGATAAAGGATTAACGTCTCCCCCCTCTCCGGCTTGCTGAGTAAAGGCTCAGAGAGGAGGTACTTCTTCAAGTCGACGAAGGCTCGCTGACACTCATCATTCTAGACGAAACCATTTTGTTTCTTTAGGCCCTGGAAGAAGGGTAGGGACTTCTCGGCGGACTTGGACATGAAGCGTCCAAGGGCCGCTAGCCGGCCGGTGAGAATCTGGACTTCTTTCACCGACCTCGGGGGTTCCATGTCAAGTATTACCCTTACCTTCTCAGGATTTGGCTCAATCCCCCTCCGTGTGACCATGTACCCCAGGAACTTGCCTCCTTGGACGGCAAAGGTACATTTCTTCGGGTTCAGGCGCAGACGGACTGCCTTCATGATCCCGAAGATCTCTGCCAAATCATCTGCATGATCGGACGCCCGGGTGCTCTTGACGATCATGTCGTCAACATACGCCTCCATGTTCCTTCCGAGCACCTTCCGGAATACCTTGGCCACCATCCTCGTGTACGTCGCCCCAGAGTTCTTCAGCCCGAAGGCCATGACAAGATAATAAAAAATCCCCTCTGGGGTGACGAACGAGGTCTTCTCCGCATCTTCTTCATGCATGAAAATATGATGGTATCCTCGAAAAGCGTCCATGAAGCTAAGGAGCTCACATCCGGCCGTCCCATCGACTAGTTGGTCGATGTTAGGCAATGGGAATGGATCCATCGGACATGCCTTGTTGAGATTGGTGTAATCAACACACATCCTCCAGGTTGGCGGCTTCGGGGCCAGGACCACGTTTGCCAGCCAGACCGGGTACAAGACCTCCTGGATATGCTTGATACTCAGGAGCATGTTGACCTCCTTCTTCACGAATTCCCTCCTCTCGGTTGAGAGGTGTCTTCTTTTCTGCTGGATGGGCTTCGCCGTTGGTTTGACCGCCAGCCGATGGACAGCGATGCTTCAGTCAAGGCCAGACATGTCCTCCGGTCCCCACGCGAAGACAACGCTAAAAAGGACAAGTACCTGGATAATCTTCTCCCTCAAGCCGGCCGGGAGCCCGGTCCCGATCTTGACCTTCCGCTCTGGCCTCTCGGGGTCAATCTGGATCTCCTCCACTTCTGAGGTGGGTTCAGCGTGGAGCTGACCCTCCTCATACTTCATGGCTTTGCTGTTGATAGTGTGGACCCTCAAGTCTTTTTGACCGATTTTTTTGCAAGCTTTCAGATAGCAGCTCCTCGCCATTCGCTGATCTCCCCTGGCAACTCCGACGCCATTCGGAATGGGAAACTTCATGCATAGGTGCTCCTGGGATATCACACATCTGAGGTCTTCCAGGGCCGGCCTTCCCATGATGATCTTATGCGCACAAGTTAGGCATACGATGATAAACTCGACGTCTAACTTGGATACGCAGGGCTCGGAGCCCACCATCACGGGGAGGACTATGCTGCCCTCCGACTCAATGGAGTCCCCGGTGAAGCCCGAGAGTGGGGTTCTCACCGGGATCAAGTCTTTTCGGTCCAGCCCGAGACCTTGGAAGGTGTCATAGTACATGATGTTAACGGAGCTCCCATTGTCCACCAGGACCCGGTGGACGATCGTGTTGTTGATTTCGACCTTGATGACCAAGGCATCCCTGTGCGGCGGAGGCATCGGTGGCAAATCTGCGTGGGTGAAGAAGATGGGGTCCCTCTTCACCCTCTTGTCGGCGAGAGCCCTGATTATCTCCCTGACGTATAGGGCTCGGGTCCACTGCTTCCGCTCTCCAGAGGTGTCGCCTCCCTGTTGTCCCCCGAATATGAATGAACATCGATGGTACTTCCGGGGGCCGTTCCCTAGGTCGGCATCGTCTTCCTCGGAGAAGGCGCCGAGCTCTCGCTTCTTGGCAGGCGGTGTCTCCTTTGACGTGGTAGCTTGGTCGGACCGCTGCCACGTCAGGCTACTCTTCTGCGGGATGCCTCCTTGTTTGCCCACGAATTGGCCCAAGTACCCTTTCTGGATGAGTTCTTCAATTTGCCGTCGGAGAATGACGCAATCATCTGTATCATGCCCTGCTCTCCGATGGAATCGACAATATTGGTCGTGGTTGCGCTTGGCAGTCACCACATCACACTCCTCCGGAAAGTCGACTAAACCTTGCTCCTCCGCGTAGTCGAGGATGGCCCCGACCGGTTGAGCAAATGGAGTCAATTGCTTGACGGGCGGTAGCGGTCCGCTCGGGACGTCTACCTTGCCCTTGCCTTTACTTTTGTTACCTTTGTACTTGTTGTTTTTGTGGCTAGCTTTGCCGTCAGCTTTCTCAACACCCGAACTGGCTTCCTTCTTCTTTTCTTCTTTTGCACCTTCTTCCTCATCTCTTTTCCTCTGCAAGGCGTCCTCCGCCTCAGCTTGCCGGTCGGCACGGCCGAGCGCCTCCTCGTACGAGGTAGGGGGACTTCTGACGAAATCTTTGTAAAGCTCGCCCGATCGGATAGAGTTTGTGAGCATGGCCATCCCGGTCTTGTCATCAAGGCCCTGAACCTTGACTGACTCGGCCCTCCACCTCGCTAGGAAGGTTGACAATGATTCCTTCTTCCCCTGTTTTAGGCCGAACATGTGGCTGAAGTTTTTCTTGACGTCTCGGGAGCTCGCGAACCTCAAGAGAAAGTGCTGAGCCAACTCACGAAAGTTCGTGATACTCCCGTCGGGTAGAGAGTCATACCGTTCACGAGTCGGGCCATCCAAAGTGGCGGAGAAACCGCGGCATCGGATGGCGTCCTCGTACCCCATCATGACCATGTAGGAAAGGTACCGAGATACATGATGCTGGGGTCAGAAGCGCCCTTGTATGCTTCAATGGCGCAGGGCTTGTAGCCCCTCGGCAACGGCGCATCCATGACCGCCCGGGTGAAGGGTTCGGGTATCCGGAGGTCGGCCGTGTAGGGCTCCCCCCGACGACCCTCCTTCTCAACTCGTCAAGGCGCTGTCGTAGATCTTGCACCTCGGCCGGTGGTGGGTTCCCCCCGGACAGCTCCAGCGCGGGGCTGGGCATGTCCGGCGGCACCTCCAAGTCGTCCGTGCACGTGAGGTCGGGGCCCCATGTTTTGCCTCTCCGTGGAGCCAGTCCGACTGCTCGCCCGGTGAGAGTGGCGAGAGGGCTCGCCTCCTTCCATCTGCGTTGGGCGCCCCTGCTGGGCGCCCCTCCCCGTCTGCCGATGGGGTCGGCTAGGCTGTTGGGAGACTTCTTCCCCCCGCCGATGGGAGACTTCTTCCCCCTGTTTTGGTTGGATCCAGAGCGTCGCTCATCACGCCGCCTGGAGGACACCTCCACATCCGCTGGCGTCTGTTGACGGGCAGGCTCATCCACATTTCCGCCAGACACCATCTGTTGGAAATTTTGAGCCAAGGTCCCCAGAACCCGAGTTGCCTCCTGTAGGGCTTCCACCCCGGCATTGAGTCGATCCGGGTCCATGCGCGGAGCATGACGTCGGTCTCCCCTCCGCCAGCTGCGGACCGAGCGCTCACCTTGGGTGTGGTTGAGCGTCACCCTTAGGTCGCCGTGGCCTGATAATTGGTTCCGAAGGTCGCCTTGGTGCGCTGCCCTCCCGCCCTGTGCATGGTTGTCGAGGGCACGCTGGCGGCCAGACCGGGTGGACTCCTCGGTGTGGACTGAGACATGGTCACGTCGAGACGAGATTCCGGCCATCTTCCTATGTGATTCCTACTCAAGTTATGTGAGAGACAATAGAAGCTCTCAATGAAAGCACCAATGTTGGTCCAAAATAGGACGCTCGTAGGCTTTTAGGAAAACTATGTAAGAACACTCAAGCAGGAATTAGGAAAGTACGAATATGGAAAGTTAGCCAGAAATAGCATATCTGTATTTGAAATTCGAATTGCCTTTTATAGGTGATTACAAATGCTAACTGCCGAACATAATAATGACTAAATTAATTACAACATTAATACAGAATTAAACACATAATTAAATCGCGCATTGATTGTTGGCCGTTACTCTTCCTGGCTGGCAGGTCAGCCTGGCTGGCAGGCTGGACGCTTGAGCTCCCTCCTGCTGGACTGGACGGTGGGCTTCCCGCTAGGCTGGAGGAAGGCTTCTGACCGGGCTGGAGGCAGGCTCTCGGGTAGGCCGGAAGGCAGACTCCCGGGTAGGCTGGAAGGCAGGCTCCCCGTTGGGCTGGAGGCAGACTCCCACCTGGGCTGGATCGCAGGCTCCCAGCTGGGCTGGTGGTCGGCAGACTCCTGGCTAGGCTGGAAGGCAGGCTCCCCACTGGGCTGGAAGGCAGGCTCCCCACTGGGCTGGAAGGCAGGCTCCCTGCTGGGCTAGAAGGCAGGCCGCCTTGGGCTTTCACTCCTTGATTGCCCTGATTGGTTGGGCCGACTCGAACTCTAGGTTGCTGGGCTTGGGCCCGCTGGTCCAAGTTCGAGGCCTGGGCCGATTAGGCTCTGGGCCTGGTCCCATAACCCCATCAAAAATTACTATTCCATTTCTTTATGCACTTTTCAATTGCTCACAATTGTTTATAAAGAACGTATTTTCATTCTTAAGATACGGTGAATGGATGAAATGTATTATAGAGATGCTACTAATTTTTTAAAAAATATGTATTTGGAAGAATTTTGTTTAAAGGAGTAAGTATGAGTGAAAAAGTATTGATATCAAAAGTAGGATTGGATTCGGTTCGGATCCCATACTGATCCAGTGCATCCTAGGATTGAACCGCTCATCGAACGAGTCCCGATTTGTTGGGAACCTATTTGTTCGGTCAGTTTATCTCAAAACCAAAACAAACTGACTATTTAAAAAATAATTAGAAATTTGAGTTACTATTCAATGCATTAAGCCCAATAAGGCTTGCCAGTAGTATTTTGAGCCCGGTAAGGGCACTTAGAATTTTGAGCCCCATAAGGGACACTAAACTACTACATTAGAGTAGTAATTAACCGACTAGGTCACACCGTTTTGGTGAGGGACAAAGTAGTATGAGAAAAAAAAAATAGAGTGGATACAGAAAGGTTAAAACAATAAAGAAATCCACGCTGGGATTCAAACCGATGACGCTTAGCAAAGAGTTTGCTTTGGCCGACCACCTTACGAACACTCCCAGTACGTTTGTAGTGCACTCAACGTGTATTTATATATTTTCTAAACATCATAAACTATGATTAATAATAACAATAACAATTATTATTATAGCAATATTAATAATCGGTTTGGTTTGGTCCAAACCGATATTTTGCGTGAACAAACCGATTTCGGACCATCTTTTCCGGTTCCCAATTTTTGGACCCGAAATTTATTAGTTCGGCCTGAATCGGTTTTTCCCAATGCAGTTCAGTTATTTTTTGTTTGATTTTTCGGTTCAAAATGTTAGCTAATCAAAAGTGACTTTGGCTCAATAAAATACGAGATTGCCCTTCAAGTATCAAAATATTGTTTCCTCTAATGGTTTCTATATATCATGGTGATAAACAAAAGTTAAGGATAATCTTTGACTAATATTGATTGGTTCTTGCGGAAGTATGTTTTTAGCCATGCTCAATTATATGTTGATTTTTTTTATATGTGATAAAGATGGTAGACAGGTTAATAAACAAAAATGTTATGTATCAAGAAATCTTTCAATATTTGTAAAATATTTATTTATTTAATGTTTCATATAGATTTTCACATACATATTTATTTTCCTCATTTTATCACATTTCACATTTCAATATGTTCCGTATTACTTGATGATATGTTATAATTTCTCGTGCATTGCACGGGTACAATACTAGTATGGTATTAAAATCATTTGAATGCCGGTTCAATATGATAACACTAATACCACTTACAACAATACTAAAATGATTTGCGGTAATTTAAATGGAGTAAGCTTTTGATGCGACAGTATTTCAATAAATGTGTATGATTATAGAGTTGATTTATGGAGAACGTTGTAAAAGTAATGTGAAAGAATTGAAGATGAGATAAAATGGTCAAACTTGCCATACTATAAGAATATTAATATTACCATATAATATTATCAGCTACCTTTAATGTCACCAATAGTCATTAGGTTTAATACTAATATTACTTTTAATGTTCAAATATTAATTAATCACTTGATGATTTGCAAGAATTGATGAGTTCGTGCTTGAAGATTATGCCACAATGCAGATTTAATAAATATTTTGACCAAATAGGAACTCTGATGGCCGATCAAATGAAAATTGTTACATTAAAGGAAAAATTGAAAATAATAATCTCAACTATTGTCCGTTCACTATTAATAATCTCAACTATATCGATTATTTCTGTGCGGTCCCAACTATAGAGGTCATCTTTCAATAATAGTCCCTCGTGACCGGTCACCAGTTTTCTAGATTTAAAAACACACATTTGTTTACAATACTCCGAACTATGGTTAGTTCATTTTTAGTAGTCCCAATACAATAAGCCAGAAATGTTGCACATAAACTAAAAAACATTACTCCACCCTAATCTATTAAATTGCCATATATACTTTTATATAAATATTTATTACATGTTTAGAAAAATTTAGTTTTGGTATTTATAAAAATATTTCTACATCATCCGAAAATTGAGTGGTGATAATTGAGATTAATAAAAAAGACCGACTATGGTTGGGATTATTTATAGTTTACGCTTAGTTCTCATTTAAAAATGACCAGTATACCAGGTTGTAACCGATCAAGGACTATTTTTAGAAAATAATCCCTATAGCTGAGACCACTTAGGAATAATCGACAGTTAGAATTATTAACAACGAACCAACAATAGTTGAGATTATTATTTTCAATTCTTCATAAATTAAATAGAAATAGAGATGATAGATCAGGTATCTAGAAGACATGCACACGTTGTAGAGCCTTCCTCAAATTAAAAAGAGGGTGTATTACGAAATTATGTATTATAACAGTGTTATTAAAATATAAACGGCAAGTGATTAAGCAAGGTATATTTACCTTGATTAGAGATACACGTTCATCAAAGACTTGAAATCTCTTTAATATGAGAGTGTATTGCCAAATCGTGTATTTTAGAAGTGGTTTTAAAATGGGAAAATGCAAATTAATATGAAAATGACATGTGTCAAATGATTGTGAGCATGACACTTGTCAAAGAGTTATTCAATGTTACTTACAAATGTGTAATATATAGATATAGATATAGAGGTTTTGGTTCAAATAAGAACATGATCTTAGGAGAGAAATGAGAACGAATCTGGACCGTTAGATTTGCTTTAAGTGAAATTCAATGTGCATTAGATGAAACTGTAATGTGCATTAGGTGAAATTGAATTGTGCAACACAAAGCATATGATACAATGTTAAGTGAAACTGAATTGTGCATTAAGTGAAATTGAAACGTGCACTAGGTGAAACAGAAATGTGCAAAATAAAAGGTAAGATGTGATGTTATTTTTGTACATTTTATTCCGCACATTTCAGTTTCATATAGATGTAGATGTAGATATAGATGTAGATGTAGATATAGATGTAGATATAGATGTAGATATAGATGTAGATATATATGTAGATATAGATGTAGATATAGATGTAGATATAGATGTAGATATAGATGTAGATATAGATATAGATATAGATATAGATATAGATATAGATATAGATATAGATATAGATATAGATAAAGATAAAGATATAGATATAGATATAGATATAGATATAGATATAGATATAGATATAGATATAGATATAGATATAGATATAGATATAGATATAGATATAGATGAGTGCCAAAATTTTAAGAAAAATTCTTTATGTACACCCTATGTTACACCCAGAGGTACACCCTATATAACCTCTCATTTCTTATTTCCTCTCTCCCCACTTTTTTCTCTCCCCTTCTCTCCCTTTTGCACCATATGAACCCCCCTCTCTTTCTTCTTTCTTTCTTCGATCCTTCTTCATCATCTTGTTCTTCTTTCTTTCTTTCTTTCTTTCTTTCTTCCTTTCTCCTTCTTCTTCATCATCTTCTTCTTCTTTTTCTTTCCTTCTCTCTTTTTCTTTCTTTTTACGTTTTATTCACCTTCATCATCTTCATCATCAATTCATCATGTTTCCATCACCATTTTCATCAGAAAAATTGCTCGAAACTCACCGGAGTATAAGTGGCGTCTGGTTTTTTGTTTGTATTGTGCTAAATAATGATAAATATTGTCTGTAATGAAAGATGAAACGAAAAAACTAGTAACATTCTATGTTACAAATGTATGTACACCGACACTAGTTTTCTTTCAGTGCCTGTGTACAGACAAAAAAATGTTAAAAAAGTCAGGGTTACATTGCACCGAAACAAATGTCTGTGTACACAGACGAAAATTGTATATGTACATACACCTTTTTCTACACAGACAACTAATGTTTGTGTACACCGACATTGGTTTCCGTGCAACCACCCTGACAGATTTGCAAACCAATTTTTTTCACATCGAAACTTTTTTGTCTACACAGACAACTAATGTCTGTGTACACCGACATTGGTTTTCGTGCAATCAGACTAGCAAATCAGCAAACCAAATTTTTTCACACCGACAGTTTTATCGAAAGTGTTTGTATTTATGATTTTTTTGTCTGTGCGAATGGCAAATAAAGAGGGTGTAACCGAGGATGTATACCAAGAATTGTTGAAATTTTAAAAGTTCATGGATTTTAGAAGTTCAAGTGTATTCAATGTGGATTTTTAAAAATCTACAAAAGTTTAGGTGTATTCAATGTAGACTTTTAAAAGTCTATAAAAGTTTAGGTGTATTCAAACTTCTGTTCATTCTTATTGACTTCTAAAATTCTGGATTCTCGTGGAGTTTTAACTCATTCTTAGTACATTAATTCTCTTCAATTATTTCTTCTCCTCACCAAATATTCCCGTTGATTCTTCAGTTGTCTTCTACTCGTCACAAGTACGCATATATTTGATTGCAGATTTGATTAATTATTTACCCGAAATCACAAACTGGCCAACAAGTCCTGGACTAGTACCGACCGGGGTCGGGAGGTAGGTACCGGGATGGTCTCAATATGCAAGATTTGAACATTAAATTTTAATTTTTTTTTATCACTTTACGATAAATAGAGTTGAACAAGGAGATTCTACATTAATGTAGGGGTTAAACTTAAAAAAAGTGATATTTTGCATGTCGTTTTACGAAAAAAATGTAGGAGTGAGATCGGTTCAAATATTGTAAATAAAATTAAGAACCATTTGAAAAATCGTTAATCTCTTACTAGTGATAATGAAAATGTGATAATGAAGTTTCTTTACGAGGCCTTACGACACAAAGTTAGTCATACTTGATTGAAATATAAGTGAAATATAAACTTTTCTTGTTTTTGAATAAGTAATTGATTTAAATAGGAGTAAAACATATAAATATTCCCTAAATAGAAGTCTACTCTTAATCTTCCTCAAATAGGACTAAACGTTAATTTTCTTCCCATAATACCCCAAATCCAATTACCTCATTCCTCCCTAGTTTCTTTGGGCAACCAAGGCACGCAGTCTGTTGGTGACAGGGCAGTCTGGGGATGGCGGGGCATCCCGGTGGCGGCGGTGACCGGCAGCGGAGCTCCGGCATGGTGGTAGCAGATTGCCTCGGTAAAACTGGATTTTTTACATGCCAAAGCTCCGCCGCCGGCCGACGGTTGCCGGAATCTGGGTGGCGGTTGGAATCTGGGCGATGGCGGCCAGAATCTAGGCGGCGGCGTAGGAGCTCAGGCGGTGGTGGTGGCCGGAGTTCGGCGGTGGCAGCTGGCAGGGGCAGTGGTGGCAAGGGTGTTTCTGTCCAATTACAAAACAAAACTCCTATTTGGGAAATTTTTAAACTTCTATTCCTATTTTTGAATTTTGAACATGTTTTGCTCCTAAATGGGGAATTATCTCTTTTTTGAATTTATACTATTTTTAATCCTATTTCAGAATTTACCCTAAATTATACTCCATCCTTTCTGAAATAATAATTACCTAGTACATATTTCTTTTTAGGTTGACTCAAAATAAGGATTATATTTCTTTTTTGTCAAACTATTCTACCCACCATTCATACTTTACCCTTCATTTTATTTAAATCTACAAATTTGTCGTTACACTTAAACGCATGGAATACTTTAGATATTTTATCTCATTTTCATTGGTATTTGTTGACAATCTTTTGATGATCATCCATGGAGGGACGATCAACGACAGAGCCGTCTTTTAGGAGGTGCAATAGGTGCTTCGCACCGGGGTCTACGTCTATAGGGGGCCTCCAAATATTTATTAAGTAGTACGGAGTATTAGTTATAGGTTGATTTTTTAGATATTGTGTATTATTTCATATTTGTATAACTTTTAGTTTTTATAAATCAAAAAATGGAACATTTTTTTACATAACCATACTTTTTTTTGAAGCAATTATAACCATACAAATATATATACCCGACCCATCAGCCACAAGGCCCACAAACCATCGTACGACCCAAACCACAACCCCTCACCCCTTCCGCTTAAACGCCAAAACAAGCTGCGGAATGCCAAAAGTCCAATTGTCCAAAACCATATCATAAGACCAGAAGGCAGAGCCGCACAGACTCTACCGTCTCTACGCAGTCAGCAGACACAGCCGCACAGACCACACATTCGGTTCTTCATCCGCACAGACCATACATATTGCCATTAGGCTCAGAGAACATGAAACAAGTGCGGAGCATGTAAAAAATATGTCCTCTTGGTATGATTTACGTTTCAGATTACAAAGTAATCAAACAATTGATAAGGGGATTCAAGGACTTATAAAAAAGGAAAGGGATCACTGGAGCAATGCCTTGTTGAGAATTATTTCAATTATGAAGTTTCTTGCAAAACATAATTTAGCTTTTCGGGGCACTAATGGGCGGTTGTATGACAATGGGAATTTTTTGGGATTAATTGAAATGTTAGCAGAGTTTGATCCAATTGTTCAAGAGCATGTTCAATGGATTAAAAATGAAGAGAAGCTGGGACCTATTGATATTCTGAAGTTGTTGATGCATAGTTTTAGTTGTTTCCCTAATGAAATTATTGCTTATAGAATAATGTTGACTATTCTTGTGACTGTGGCTAGTGAAGAAAGAAGTTTTTCGAAGCTCAAGTTAGTAAAGTCTCATTTGCGATCAACAATGTCACAACAAAGACTCAATGGCTTGACAATGATATCAATCGAGAATGAAGTTCTTGAGAAGATAGAGTATAAAGAATTGATTGATGATTTTGCTTCGAGAACTGCTAGGAGGACAGCCTTATTCTTTGAACTCCAAAAATGACATATAAAGACTTACTTCTTCAACTATCGTTAAACATTTTTTTGAACGATGTACTTTAAACATTATAAAACTTATATTTCATTGAAATATCTAGTGTTTTTGTATTTCATTGTTAGAGTTGTTATTCTTTATTGTTTTAGGGGCCTCAATATGTCATTTCGAACCGGGGCCTCCAAATTCATTAGACGGCCCCTGGATCAGCCACGAGAGTGATGGATCTGAGGACAACGACGGTCCAACAAGATTCCCCTTCTCATTTCATTCTTCTGCATTGCCGCTTTGCACTTCTGTTATTGCAACAGTTCCCAGCATCGAGAGTAGGGGACAGATGTGTAAGGAGACATTGAAGGCAAAGAAAAATGAAGTAAAAGAAAACGAAAGAAGTTGACAAGAAGAGGAAGGTGAAGGATGTGGAGTTGTGTGAAGTACGAAGTGGTAAAAAAAGCAGTGACATAAATGGTACTTGTACATTTTGGAAAGACAAAAATATGACTTTTAAAATTGGACAAAAAATGTTTAAACACTAATTCCCAAATTCAGACTCGGTGCGCTCTAGGAGGCAGGAGACCTACCTCCGCTTCAAGGCGTTCGCCTTTGTCAGTGGTCTGCAGCGACACACCAGTCGCCGCCACCGTCGCGCACCGGTCGACTTCACAACTACTTAGGGACGCGCCACAACCACATGATCCGATATGGCCGTCATCGTCGCCTTTCCGCACCGCAATAACTATGTTGCTGCTTCAAATAATCTCTTCTTCTTCATCTTTCTTTTCACCTATGTCTATGAGTTTCATCGGAATGGACAAGTCTGATATCGAGTTGTTGAGGAAGTTATTGGGGCAGGGGTTGGGAAGATGAAAGGGCAAGGGTGGATGTTGGGAAAAGGGAACAATGATCACAATCATCAAATCTGATGGTGACAGGTCGCAACGACGCTTTGGATTAGGACAACGGCGAGGAAGGAGAGTGTGGGTGGCGACTGGAGTGGGGCAGCGACGGTGGTGTGTGGCGGGGCAGTGGGGGGTGACAGGGGTGGGGGTGGAGAGGGGCGGTGGTAGGGTACCTACGATGGTGCAAAGTGGTGGTGCCCTGAGGCGGGAGGTCTGGTGGCTGGTGGTGACTGGCGGTGGCGGGTCACTGTGGGCGGAGTCACTATGACAGTGTCACTGTGGCGGCGGTGTCACTGTGACTAGAGTAACTATGGCGGCGTCACTGCGATGAAGGAGTCACGGTGGCCGGAGACAACGTGTTACTGTGACGATGTCACTGTGGTCGGGGTCACGGTGGCATGAATCACCGTTGCGGTAGTCACGGTGGACAAAATTACCGTGTCACTAGAGGGATGTAACTATATGTCTGTGACTACAGTAGGGATTAAGGATGCAACTATGATTTAGTCACATTTTCGGAAATTAGAAGACAACGTCACTTTTTTGTCAATTACCTAATTTTTAGTAATATTGAGGGCAAAACCCCGAAAAAGAAAGTAAAACAATAGAGAAAAATAAACAACAGAAAAGTAACCTGTCACAAAAGGTCACCTTCCGGTAATTTAACTCAATGAACCGTTTCTAAGAGTAAATGAATTTGAATGATTGTTTTTTAATGTATGGATTTAAGACTTTAAGTGACGAAAATGTATTTGTAGAAATGTCTTTGACCATTTTTCCTAAATAATGATGGAGTTGTTAGGGAATATAATTGATATTCCTATGATCGCGAGTTCAATGAGCCAGCCCGGTACTTTTTTCTCTTTGGAGTGTTCGCATGTGTGGAGCATAAAAGTGCGTAACACAATAATAATAATAATATACTCTCTCCGTCACGAATTAATCGTCTAGTTTTGACCTTCGCACAAATTAAGAAAATGAAGCTCATTTCACACTGTAGCAACACTGTTTGGCACTCTGGCGACACTGTTTCGCACTGTAGCGACACTGTTTGGCACTGTTTTGCACTGTAATAATATACTCCGTATAAACTGAAAAGCATCATGTAATACGAACAAATCCTGATTTTAAATAACTAATTTATTATAAATCTACCAAAAATGACTATTAAATAGTTGATGGACAAATATGGCATAGTAGTTTCTTTCTTTTTTGATCATCAAAACGACTTTCCATTAAAATAGAGCAAACATGCAACATCAAATCCAGACAGATACTACATATCCGATCGTAAGCCCTAAGAATAGACTTAGAGTCAGACACCCATACAAATCAACATGACTCGCTAGACACAAAACAGGCAAGAAGAAGCCTAAAACGACCGAAAATGAAACACTGCCTATCAAGAGTTCATCAAAAATCAAAATACTTTGACCACATCCGGTTGAACTGAAATATAAATAAGTACTGTGAAGGGAAAAACAATACGAAAATAAAAACTTTTCCCAAAGTACTTCCTTGCAGGGAGGTGGTTCCGGAGGAGGGAAAGCTGATGTAGTATGATAGAAGAGAATTTCAACCTCAGAAAATTCATCTGAGAACCTATCATGCCAATCACCGGAACAGTCACCTTCCCATTGCTCGCCAGTTCTTCTTCTTCCGCACCAATTGCCATCTTTTTGTATTGATCACCAATATTCTCCATAAATCTCTATTCCTCAATCTGACCTCCACCGCTCCACGCCAAGTCTGAGCAAGGCACACTCCACGTCTGCAAACCGTCGATGTGTAATAACGTCCAAAGATACCAGAAAAAAGACCTCGGTATCGTAATCTCCGGGCGATTACCACCGGACAATCCGAGCTAGGCGTTGCCGACACGGCAACCCTAGAGAGATAAAATGTGGCATAGTAGTTTCTTAAGCATTATAAATAGAAGTGGGTAGCTAGGCACATTGGCACCTCACTTCAGTTGTGCCAATCAGTTAAGCTCAAGTTTAACGATTTTTTTTTTGAAAATAAGTATGAATATGATGGACAGTGTACCCGGGAGTAGCTTATCCGAGGGGTTATTACGGGAATAACTTAGAGAGAAGTCGGAGCAATACGTAAGAGAGAGAAAGTGTATTCAAGAATAGAACTTGTTGTGCTTTACAATGGAGAATGGGCTGCTATTTAATATTTATAGCAGTAATAAATGCAATGAGAGTACACGTGTCAACAATCTAACGGTCGAGGGGTCACTTCAATCGGGATGGCACCGGCACACGCATGTGCACCGCATTAAATGCGGTGGGTGCATGTGACGCCGCATTAAATGCGGTTGTTGCCTGTCTCCAAAGGGAATCTCCGATGTTTGCGCTATCGCCGAGGGCTCCCCTGTGGTCGGGGGCTATGTTTAGCCGAAGGCTACCTAAGTGTCGAAGGCATGCATGTGCCGAAGGTTCCTGACTTCCATGCACCGAAGGCTCTAGACTTCCGCCGTTTTCTCCCAGTAGGTTCGTATGCGTAAACTTAGCTGACCTGTGAGTTTTTGGGGCCTTCGACCATGGGGCCGAAGGCACCCGTATGTGTACCACGGGTTTCTTGATATTTGAGCCATCGTTCTTTGGGCCTCCTGTGCTTATTGGGCCTGTTGGGCCTGTGTTAGAGTAGTAGGAGTCTGTGGACCGGGGGTCCGTGGTCCATATACTCCATCAGGAGTCCCTCACTCCTTTTCCCGAAAGGTACTTGAGGGAAAAGGAGTAATTTGCGTTTGTCCTCTGGTGTTTGCTTCTTTGTAGTTTGTAAAGTTGTGAGGGGTTTGCGTTGCATGATTTGCTGAGGGCAGCCCCTCAGTCCCCCATATTTTGGGACTGAAGGATTTTGTTGATGCTTCGGAAAAGTTTTAACATTTTTGCGATTTTCCCGAAGGGGGTTCCCCAGTCCCTCACTCCTTGAGGCACATGTAATGGGGGGAAAAGGAGTAGAGCAGTGTCTGTCTTCAGCATAGGGCCGAGGGCTGATGCTTTTCGCTTCATTTTGGGGGGATGCCTCGTTAAAAACCTCATTAGGAAAAACCCTGTGGGAAAAATCCTAATGAGGGAAAAAGAGTGCACCGGGTTCCCCCAATGATGAATCGAAAAGGTGGATCCTTGGTCTGAGTATTTTGTTAAAGCCGAGAGTTGTCCGTGATCTTGGGGCTCTCTTCGTTGACTCACCGAAGGTCGTTGTGGAAATCCCAGGGATGCCGAGGGGAGTCCCTCAGTCATTGAGGGCTCAGGGCATGATGAATGCAGGTGAATAGTTCCTGTGTCACTGAGGGGGTCCCTGATTCTCAATATTATGAGGGCTAAGGGTACCCTTGACGAGGGAGTTTGAAAGAGTTGACCCAAAGGCGTGCACAGTTGTTGTCTGAGGGGTGCTAGCTGAGGGCAGCTCGGGCTTTGAAGAAAAGCCATTGGGATATGACCGTTGGAATATGACCGTTGGAGATGGGGTACATGTGGCGTGTGCCCGTTGGCTGTCCTGGGCGGTTGTCACCGGATGGCTGAGGCGGCGGTCTGTAATGATGGGTTTTGCTTTCGGGGGCCCAATTCTCGGCCCAGGCCCGAAATGGGGGGCCTATAAATACCCCAGGCCTGGCTCATTCCCTCTACGCGATCTTGTTGTAGCGAAGCTCTGGCAAATTTCCCTAGAGAGAGAAAGCTTCTTTTTGATCGAACCCTAATATCCGAGGTCAGTTCCTTCCTTGTTCTTGAGATTCTTAGTATATTTTGCTTCGTGGCCTTAGATCTAGTGTTAGCGATCCCTAGGAAAATTCTCTCCTTCGAACCCTTCGATCCTTAGGAATGTCGTCGCAAAGTGACTCTCAAGATATCTCGAGGGAGCTCTCGGTTGAGACAGAAAGCATCTCCGATGTGGAGTCTTCAAGCGAGCAACCATCGGCTGGAAATGATTTGGAGCTCGCATTCAAAGTCCAGAACCAGCTCACAACTGAGGCCGAAGCCGAGGAGTTTGAGCAAGTAATAGAGGATGAGGAGATGGCTATTGCGATGCAGACGGCTGAAGAGGAGGAAGAGAAGGAAAGGATGAAGGTTACCGTCGCCGTTCTCCCCCCACATAATGCCTGCCATGCGAGTAGCTTCCGGTCCTTCAATCCGAAGCCTCTTAGGGTGGCCCCTGGGAAGAAGAAGAAGGTGAAGGCTGTCCCGAAGAAGAAGCAGGCCATCGTAGATTCTGGGTGGCCGCTAGGTATTCCCGAAGGCCATTCATACTTGGACACCGCTGTCCTGGAGGTGAAGACGAGGGCATCCCTTGCTGAGTATCAGGCTACACAGCTCTTTGCCAGCCCTTCGGCACGCGTGGTGGAACCGGGTCCAGATGATTTGTTATTGCATGCACCCGAGGGCTATTTCGCCGCTCATATTTTGTTAGTGGAAATGGGGCTCCGATTCCCGCTCCACCCTTTCCTGCTGAAGTACCTAAGGTTCGTGAGGCTGGCCCCCTGTCAGCTGACGCCCAACAACCACTCTTACGTGGCCGGCTTCCTTTGTTTGTGCCGGAGCCGAGGGGCATTCTAATGCCGGGGCTTCACCAATCTGCAGCAGCTCCCGGAGTTCAGACTCTTTGATGATGTTCCTTCGTCCCACAAAGGATGGAAGGACAAATTCTGTTACATACGTCTGACGGAGAACCCCTTCCCTGCCCCCTCCGTGATAACTTCCAGAGGCACTCGAAGGTAGAGGGTGCCGCTCTTGAGAAGAATGGCAGGAAACTTGCCAAGAAGCCGGAGGGGTCTGATAAGCATGTGAAGATCAAAGACGCCACCCTCCCAGATGAGCTGTATGATTTGCACTTCCGTCGGTACTGGCTGATGGGGGAGGAAGATGAGAGATATCCCCTGATAGATCGTGTGTTCAAGAGCGCCAGAGGTGATTACCAAAGGGGTCTTTGTTTTGTACTTTAGAAATATTTTCATAATTCATTCCTGCCTTCGTCCTTATCCTTTCGGTCTCATATTTGGTGTGTCTTTGCAGGTAACAATATGGATGTGAACTCACTCTTCGCTCTGAAGAAACAGAAGAGCAAGAAGAAGAATGACCCGTCGGTGCAGAAGCTGGTGGACGCCTTTTTCCCAAAAGATAGGGAGGAACCCTCCCAGGCCACAGCTACGGGAGGTGGGGTCGGGGGCTCCCAAGCTGATGCGGCCCAAAGGAAGAAGAAAGTCGGGAAAGGAGCTGAGCCCCCAACGAAGAAGCATAAGGCGGTTGCCTCCGGTAAGCAACCTGTTTATGAGGATGTGATCGTTATAGACGATGTCGGCGGCTCCGGTCCTATCCCCCAGGATCATGTTAATCAGGACCTCTTTGGCCGGGAGAAGTTGGAGGCAATTGTGCCGAAGGGTACTTCTGTCCTGGACGGTAGCCTCAGCCCTTCGGCGCTGATGAGCTAGATGATCCCTTCAGCTGATAAGCTGGCCCTTGCCCGGATGAACGATGAAGCACTCAACTCTCGAGTCCTTCTGCACAGCACTTCTGTAAGTGCCTTTACCCTTTCAATGCTTTTACATTTTTACAACCTATCCAACGTGTTTTACCCCTCGCTCCTTCGCTGTTGAAGGCTTATATGGGCCTTTGCAAACAGATCCGGAGGGTGAATCAGCTCAGGGGGGACAAAGCTACAGCTGATGAGGCCTTGAGGAAATCCGGCGAGGAGGTTGCCTCCCTCCAGAAGAAGCTGACATAGATGGAGGCCAGTATGGGGCCAAGGCTGGAGGCCGCTGAGGCCAATGGCAAAGCTATTGCCGAGATAGCTGCTGAGGCCGTCGAGAAGGCCAAGGCCGAGGAGGTGGTGAGAGCCAAGGAGGCTGCTGTCGAGGCTTTCATGGCCGAGGGCTGGATGGCTGAGGACCAGGTCGATTGGGTGTCCTCAATAGTTGAGAGGAGGGTCGACGCCTGGGTTGTTGGCCCCGGCAAGATGTGGTTTGCCGTGAAAGGGAACTCCTACTATCAAGGCGGGGAGTTCTTCACCCAACGCCTTATTTATCGCAAGCTGGCCAGGCATTTCAACTTGTCTCCGGAGGATTTCAATCCGGAGGCCTACGGCCTTCCCCCTCAGCAACCAGACGTTAGGGTCCCCCTCCCTCCGGGTGAAGAGCGACCTGTGCTCGAGGACTCGGAAACGATGAGGGAATGCAGCCTCGGAGATGAAGATGAGGCCGAAGGCGGTGCCACCTCCAAGGCTGCTGAGGAAGACGTCGCCGCGTGATTGTACTTAGATATATTTCGAACATTGGCCTGTAATTATGTCTTACAGCTTTCGACATCGGCCATTCATGTATAACGATTTATGTTTCCTGCGAATGAATGCCTTCCTCTTTTGATGAATGAATGTTTTGTCAATGCCCTCATTTTCCTTTTTAGCTTTCTTTTCATGAATGTATGTTTGCACCTTGAATGGACCGAGGGCCAAGCATTTAGAACTTAGAAAATTTTCTAAGAGATGTGTGTCACTAGGCCTTCGGTTGAATTCTCCTTAGCAAAGCGTTGTGGTGCCGGGGGGCCCTTAACTCATGGACTTAGGAAATTTTCCAAGCAATGTTCACCACTGGGCCCCCGGTCGATGATGCCTTTTAATTTTTCGTGGATGTCACTAGTCGTCCGAGGGCTAAACATTTAGGACTTAGAAAATTTTTCTAAGTGATGTTTACCACTAGGCCCTCAGTTGAAATCTCCTTCTAGTTGTGTGAAATAGCTAGCCTTCGTCATCTGTCCCCGGGGGGTAACATCTAAGGACTTAGCCATTTTTTGGGTGATGTTATGAACATGCCCTCAGCTGATATTACCCCTTAGTATGTGGTGCCCTCGATTTGTATTCGTCTTGGGCAAAATTTTCCTTAGCAAGGGATGATGATGCCGGGGGCACTAAGCTTATGGACTTAGAAAATTCCCCATTGACTTTGTAAGTAGTAGCTTCCTGTAGATGTGTGGAGTTAGTGAACCTCCGTGTTATTCATAGAATAGAAGCCTCCGGTGTTGATTGTGGTGCCGGAGGCCATATGAGTGTGGACTTAGGAAATTTGAGCTCATGTTTGTGAGGAGATGCCTTCGGTAGTATGTAGTAGGCGCCCTCGATCCTTGTTGAGCATATGAGCCTTCGACTTTGATGGATTCCAAAGTGTGGACTTAGGAATTCTGTGGCCCAATCACCTCATAGTAGGCACCCTCGATCCATGTTGCCTCCTTGAAGGCTATTTAACAGGAGGGCGCTGCACAGTAGGGGTCTTCGAAGTTGACCTTAGAAATTTGGAAATCAAGCCCCATGCATAGAGTTGCTGCCCCTCGGCGTTTGTTGAAATGCCGAAAGCTGTGGTATATTGGACTTTCATCAAATCCAACCCATTTGTAGGATTAGGGCCTTCGGTGTTGAATGATGTCGGAGGCTGCCAGAGTGTGGACTTAGCCAATTTTTGGCAATACTTGGTGAATAGTGGTAGGATTTGAAGGCAACCTCCTTGCTGGCCGCCGAAGACTGTTCCATTGTAAAATTGGTACTCATTGATTTCTCGCTGAGTCTACTCCCCTTCACCCCCACATTTTTTTAGGATGGTGAAGGGAGGGCTTCAAGAAACTTGGTTTCCTGGTAAGGCTTGGCCTATGTGGGAGGCAACGGTGTAAGTCGTTGGCTCCCCCTTGGTGTCAACCTTCCGGGTTCTGAGGGGATCGAGAGTCGTTTCCTCAGCCCGAGACATAGTTTGTTGCCTGCCTCCCTTTGGGGGATGGCACAGAAAGCGCCTCAGTTTTGAAAGTTGTTTCCTCAGCCCGAGACATAGTCTGTTGCCTGCCATTCCCTTGGGGTAATGGTGCGGGAAGCGTTTCGTTTTTGAAAGTCGAATCCTCAGCCCGGAACATAGTCCGTTGCCTGCCATTCCCTTGGGGTAATGGCGCGGAAAGCATTTCAGGGAAGGGTTTTATTTTCATATTAGTTGCAAATGGTCGGGGGCACTTGGTGCCTCCGGGACCGATAGGTGGTGCCTTCGGTATAGTTACACCCTCGAGGGGAACAAGTTATTTTAACACTTGGTGTCCCATTCCGCCCTTGGTACTTGGTACCGAAGGGTCCTTGTCCCGAAAAAAAACTTGGTGTTTTTCCTAGTTGGTTTAGTAGTTCAGTCGAGGATCCCCCCTCGGCACTTAATGCTGAGGGGTGTTGTTCATAAATTCTGCCCGGGACGCTTCGTTGTCGTGTGACAAGGCCTTGGGCTGGGGGCTCGTATGAGGGATTGACCGCTCATGCATGCCTTGTACTTGGTACTTAGTGTCTCCAACATGTGTTTATTCTTGAAAATAGGGGGCCTTGGGCCGTTTGGATAATACACTTGTGAATCATGAGGGCTTGGCCGCTCAGGTGTCACTGATAGATTTTGACGAGGTGGTGTACATTCCAATGTCTAGGGACTTCGGTCCCATTGGGGCGCTTTAGTTTGTAAGTCCCTGGTTTGATGACGGCTGTAATGATGTATGGCCCTTCAAACTTTGGTGCCATTTTGCCGCCTTCGGTGGGCTGACTGTCCTCCCTCCTTTGGAGGACGTAGTCCCCTACCTGAAACTCTCGGGAGTGGACCTTAGCGTCGATGTAGTCCTTTACTTGTCTTCGGTAGTTTTCCGCTCTTAGGAAGGCTTGCCCTCGGCGTTATGAGATTAGGTGAAGGTTGAGGGCCATGTTTGCATCGTTGACCTCCGGGTCGTATTGATATACCCTTTGGGTTGGCAGAGTTACCTCCGTGGGGGCTTTAGCTTCAAACCCACAGCAAAGGGAGAATGGTGTTTCGCCCGTTGCTCGCCTACGGGTGGTGCGATAGGCCCATAAGATGTTGTGGAGCTCTTCTACCCAGCCTCCTCCTTCGGCCTCCAGCTTCTCTTTTAAGCCCTCCAGCAAAGTTCGGTTGGCGTTTTCCACTTGGCAGTTGCCTTGAGGGTAGGCAACGGATGAGAAAGTGTGCTTGATGCCCCACGCCTCTAGGAGGGCGCAGAAGGGGACTGTCTCAAATTGAGTCCCGTTGTCGGAGATGATTTGTTGGGGAACGCCGATCCTTGTGAGGATGTTCTTGAAGACAAAATGTCGGAACCTGGCCTCGGTAATGCTGGCGAGGGGCTCAACCTCAACCCATTTGGTGAAGTAGTCAATGGCGACAATGATGTACCTGTTGTTGGAGGTACCCCTCGGCAGTGGGCCTACTAGGTCAATACCCCATCTGGAGAAGGGTATTGTTGTGCTGATGGGGGCATAGTTGATCCCTGGCCTGCCGGGAGCCTTCTGAAAGTGTTGGCAGGCGGCACACCTTCGGGCGAGATCCGCACAATCTCGGGCCATTGTGGGCCAAAAGTAGCCTTGGACTATGAGCCTTCGGGACATGGAGAAGGGTCCCTGGTGAGCTGAGCAAGTGCCACTGTGCACTTCCTCCATTGCAACTTCGGCTTCATCTTGATGGAGGCAACAAAGTAGTGTACCGTTGTAAGACCTTTTGTAGAGCTTTCCATCCTCGAGGGTGTAACTGGGAGCCCTCAACTTTGCTAATTTCGCACGGGCTTCATCCTCGGGCAGTTGCCCTGTGGTGATGAAGTTGACGATATCTGAGATCCAATCCGTGGGCCATTGTTGTATGCTCATGACGAGGCTGACGTGTATGATTGAGAGGCTGAGTTCCTCTATCCTTGCAATCTTTGAGAGGTGCTCCGGGGACTCAACCGAGATCTTTGATAAAATGTTAGCCTCAGAGTTTTGAGCCCTCGGTATTTGAGTGAGAGAATGCGCCTCAAACACCTTAAGCAACTCCTTGGCCGCTTCTCTGTATTGCTTCATCCTTCCTTCCTTGGCCTCATACTCCCCCGAAATCTGGTCGACGACTAGCTTGGAGTCGCACTTTACGTGGATCTTTCTAGCCTTCATGTTAGCTGCCAGCCGAAGGCCACAGAGGAGGGTCTCATACCCCGCTTCGTTGTTGGAAACTTTGAAGGAGAAGCGGATGCTGTAGTAGGCGCGGAAGCCTTCAGGTGTGATGAGGAGGACGCCCCCCGCATGCTTTGGCGGCCGATGAGCCATCTGTGTATAGGGTCCACCATTCGTCCATAGCTGCCTGGGGTTCCTCATCCACTGCGGACCTTGCCGTGCATTCCGTTATGAAGTCCGCTAGGGCTTGACCCTTGATGGCAGGCATCGGGCGGATGTCAATGTTGTATTAGCTAAGGAAGATAACCCATTTCACCATTCGGGAGGAGCTGGTGGGGCTCCTCATCAAAGCGCCGAGGGGTTGGTGTGTGAGGACTTGGACCGGATGTGCCTGGAAGTAGTGGCTCAATTTTTTGACGGTCCAAACGATGGCCAACACCGTCTTCTCTACGTGAGAGTACCTGAGTTCTGCTTCCCTGAGGGTTTTGCTGACGTAGAAGATGGCATGTTGAATGTTGTCTTCCTCTCAGATTAGCACTGAGCTGATGGCAGCGGGACTAACGCCAAGGTAAAGATATAAAATTTCTCTCACCTTGGGTTTGGAGAGCACAGGGGGTGAAGATAAGTACCATTTCAATTCGTCGAAGGCCTCATGGCACTCTGATGTCCACTGGAAGCCGGCTGTCTTCCTCATGCTTTGGAAGAAGGGAAGGGCCCTCTCCGCTGATTTGGAAAGAAAGCGATTGAGGGCTGCCAGGCGACCCGTCAGCCTTTGAACTTCTTTCACATTGCGCGGGGGCTCCATGTTGATGATAGCTTGAATTTTCTTGGGGTTGGCTTCAATACCCCTTCGGCTAACCATGTAGCCCAAAAACTTCCCCCCTTGCACGCCAAAGGTGCACTTCTTTGGGTTGAACCAGAGATTGAATTTTTGCATGATGGCGAATATCTCCCGGAGGTCCTCGACGTGCGTGGTTGATTGTTTGCTTTTGACGATCATGTCGTCGACATATGCCTCCATGGTGCGCCCTAGGACGGCTTGGAATACTCTGGACACCATCCGGGTGTAAGTGGCACCCGAGTTCTTCAGGCCGAAGGCCATAACCAGATATCAGAAGATGCCTTCGGATGTCATGAAGGCTGTCTTTTCCGTGTCTTCTTCGTGCATGTAGATCTGGTGATACCCGCGGAAGGCATCGAGGAAGGAAATGATTTCACACCCCGCTGTCTCATATACCAGTTGATCAATGTTTGGCAGAGGGAAGAGATCCATAGGGCAAGCCTTATTCAAGTCAGTGTAATCCACACACATGCAGAAGGTGGGTGGCTTCTGTGCCAGGACCACATTAGCCAACCAGGAAGGGTATTTCACCTCCCGGATGTGTTTGATGGAGAGGAGCATAGCAACCTCCTTCTTCACGAATTCCCTCCTTTCGGCCGACATGGTTCTTCTCCTCTGTTGCACAGGTTTGGATGAAGGGTCCACCGCCAGGCGGTGAGTGATCACCCTTCGGTGGATCCCGGGCATATCTTCCGCCCCCATGCAAAACAACAGAGTAGGCGCGGAGAGCTTCGATGATGCCGGTCTTCAAGGAGCTTGGCTCCAATCTTCACGACTCTTTCCGGCTTGGCCGGATCGAGCGCAAAGTCTTCTACCTCCTCAACTGGTTCTGCCCTCGGTCTCTTCTCTTCTCCCTCTACCGTCCCGGTGATGGCGTGTACACAGAATTCAGCCTTACTAACTGTAACACTTGAGATTTAATTTAAACAGATTAATAGTACTACTCATACCAACAAGATGCATCTCCTTTTAAGGGAGCTAATCACCCAAGAACTCCAAAGTTAAGCGTGCTTGCACGGGAGTAGTCTTGGGATGGGTGACCCCCTCGGAAGTTTCTTAGGGCGCGCACGAGTGAGGACAAAGTGCGCGGAAAAGGCCAGTGGTGGTTTGTGAGGACAGTACTAGAGGTTTGGAGTAACTACCTCGGGTCCTGGGCGCCGGGGTGTTACACTAACCTTCTTTGTTATTTGGAGGTAGCAGGCACGGGCAAGCTTTTGGTTCCCCCTTGAGTACTCGATGCCTCCTTCAGTCGGGAACTTGAGGCAAAGGTGCCTCATGGAGATGATGGCCTCCAGGTCCTCGAGGGCAGGCCGGTCGAGGATGATTTTTGTGGGCGCAGTCGATGTTGACGACAACGAATTCCACTTCGAGCTTGGCTCTATGGATCCCATCGCCAAAAAGCACCGGGAGGGTTATGATCCCCTCGGAATCAATAGTGTCTCCGGTGAAGCCGGACAGGGGGTCCGAATGGGCCGAAGGGACTCCCTCTCTAGGTGCAACTCCTTGAATGTGCTGAGGTACATTACGTTGACGGAGCTGCGCGTGTCAACGTAAGTTCTGTGGATGATGGTGTTGTTGATCTCACTTTGTATCACTAATGTGTCCCTGTGAGGAGAGGAATCCGGAGGGAGATCGGCGTTTGTGAATACAATGGGTTCCTCCCTCATCCGCTTTACGGGGGGGCACTTGAGTGACTTCCCCCACGTAAAGGGCATGCGCCCATTTTTTCCTTTGGCTTATGAATCACCCCTGGTGTTGCCTCCGTTGATCATATGGATGTGGCGCTTCTTCTCCTGGTACTGGTGGTACTCTTCCTCCTCATCAAGATTCCCGATCTCCCTTTTCTTACCCTTCGGGTCACCGAGGGGGTGGTGTTTGGATTGACCCAAACATTTGCCCTCGCCGATGGCCCTCGTGGGGGCCCTTGATGTTGGGGGCCCCTGACAAATTGGGACAGGTGGTCCGCCTCTATTAACCTCTCGATGGATGTCTTCAGTTGGTGACCGTCATCGATCCTATGCCCTTGGTTATGATGGAAGCGACAGTATGGTTCATTGGGGTTGATGGCATATACCTCTAGGGGTGCGCGGGAGTCGCGCTCCACTAGGCCCCTCTCCTCAGCATGATCCAGGATGACGCTGATGGGTTACGTGAGGGGAGTCCGAGGGTGCTCCAGGAGGATGGGCTGTGCCAAGCCTTCGGGTTACTCTTGTAACCTCCCCCGGGCTTGGCTTGGCCATGATGGGGGCAATCACCAGAGGGCGCTTGTCCCTTGGACTGGTGGAAGGGAGCCCCCGACCCTTGGTTGTTCCTGTCGTCCGTCCTGGGGCGTTGTTGATCGGGGTTCTGATGGGACCTCTCAACCTCCTCGGCCTCCGCGTATCGGTCTCCCTGCTGGAGGGCCTTTATATAGTCACGGGGAGGCTCGATAATGAGGCTTCTTGAGAAATTGCCGGTACGGAGGACCGTCTGTAGGAGAAGAGCCACTGACATCGTCTATAATGATCACATCCTCATAAACAGGTTGCTTACCAGAGGCAACCGCCTTATGCTTCTTTGTTGGGGGCTCAGCTCCTTTCCCGACTTTCTTCTTCCTTTGGGCCGCATCAGCTTGGGAGCCCCGGGCCCCACCTCCCGCAGCTGTGGCCTGGGAGGGTTCCTCCCTATCTTTTGGGAAAAAGGCATCCACCGGCTTCTGCACCGACGAGTCATTCTTCTTCTTGCTCTTCAGTTTCTTCAGAGCGAAGAGTGAGTTCACATCCATATTGTTACCTGCAAAGATACACCAAATATGAGACCGAAAGGACAAGAACGAAGGCAGGAATGAATTATGAAAATATTTCTAAAGTACAAAACAAAGACCCCTTTGGTAATCACCTCCGGCGCTCTCGAACACACGATCTATCGGGGGATATCTCTCATCTTCCTCCCCCATCAGCCGGTACCGACGGAAGTGCAAATCATACAGCTCATCCGGGAGGGTGGTGTCTTTGATCTTCACATGCTTATCAGACCCCTCCGGCTTCTTGGCAAGTTTCCTGCCATTCTTCTCAAGAGTGGCATCCTCTACCTTCGGGTGCCTCCAGAAGTTATCACGGAGGGGGGCAGGGAAGGGGTTCTCCATCAGGCGTATGTAACCGAATTTGTCCTTCCATCCTTTGTGGGATGAAGGAACATCATCAAAGAGTCTGAACTCCGGGAGCTGCTGCAGATTGGCGAAGCCCCCGGCATTAGAATGCCCCCTGCAAAGATTGAACGACAGGACAAACTGATCGAGAGTGGGTTCAACCCCTCGGCTTCGACACAAAGAAAGGAAGCCGACCACGTAAGTGTGGCTGTTGGGCGTCACCAGACAGGGGCCCAGCCCCATGAACCTTAGGTACTCCAGCAGGAAAGGGTGGAGCGGGAGTCGGAGCCCCATTTCCACTGACAAAATATGAGCGGCGAAATAGCCCTCGGGTGCATGCAATAACAAATCATCTGGACCCGGTTCCACCACGCGTGCCGAAGGGCTGGCAAAGAGTTGTTTAGCCTGATACTCAGCAAGGGATGCCCTCGACTTCACCTCCAGGGAAGCGGTGTCCAAGTATGAATGGCCTTCGGGAATACCTACCGGCCACCCAGAATCTACGACGGCTTGCTTCTTCTTCGAGACAGCCTTCACCTTCTTCTTCTTCCCCGGGGCCACCCTAAGAGGCTCTGGATTGAGGGGCCGTAAGCTACTCGCATGGCAGGCATTATGTGGGGGGAGAACGGCGACGGTAACCTTCATCCTTTCCTTCTCTTCCTCGTCTTCAGCCGTCTGCATCGCAATAGCCATCTCCTCATCCTCTATCACTTGCTCAAACTCCTCGGCTTCGGCCTCTTTTGTGAGCTAGTTCTGGACTTCGACTGCGAGCTCCAAATCATTTCCAGCCGAAGGTTGCTCGCTTGAAGACCCAACATCGGAGATGCTTTCTGTCTCAACCGAGAGCTCCCTCGAGATATCTTGAGAGTCACTTTGCGACGACATTCCTAAGGGTCGAAGGGTTCGAAGGAGAGAATTTTCCCAGGGATCGCTAACACTAGATCTAAGGCCATGAAGCAAAATATACTAAAAATCTCAAGAACAAGGAAGGAACTGACCTCAGATATTAGGGTTCAATCGAAAAGAAGCTTTCTCTCTCTAGCGAAATTTAGCTAGAGCTTCGCTACAACAAGATCGCGTAGAGGGAATGAGCCACGCATGGGGTATTTATAGGCCCCCCCATTTCGGGCCCGGGCCGAGAATTGGGCCCCCGATTGCAAAAACCATCATTACAGACCGCCGCCTCAGCCAACCGGTGCCAACCGCCCAGGACAGCCAACGGGCACACGCCACGTGTACCCCACCTCCAACGGTCATATTCCAACGGTCATATCCCAATGGCTCTTCTTCAAAGCCGGAGGTGCCCTCAGCTAGCACCCCTGAGACAACAACTGTGCACGCCTTTGGGTCAACTCTTTCAAGCTCCCTCGTCAAGGGTAAGCCTATGGCATAAAGATGGGGGAACCCCTCGGGAACCCTTAGCCCTCATAATATTGAGAATGAGGGACCCCCTCAGTGACACGGGAACTATCACCAGCATTCATCACGCCCTAAGCCCTACTGCTCTAACACAGGCCCAACAGGTCCAATAAGCATAGGAGGCCCAAAGAACGGCGGCTCAAATATCAAGAAACCCGCGGTACACATACGGGTGCCCCCATGGCCGAAGGCCCCAAAAACTCACAGGTCAGCTAAGTTTACGCATACGAACCTACTGGAAGAAAACGGCGGAAGTCAAGAGCCTTCGGTGCATGGAAGTCAGGACCCTTCGGCTCATGCATGCCTTCGGCACTTAGGTAGCCTTCGGCTACACATAGCCCCCGACCACAGGGGAGACCTCGGCGATAGCGCAAACATCGGAGATTCCCTTTGGAGATAGGCAACAGCCGCATTTAATGCGGCGTCACATCCACCCCACCGCATTTAATGCGCTGCACATGCGTGTGCCGGTGCCATCCCGATTGAAGTGACCCCTCGACCGTTAGATTGTTGACACGTGTACTCTCATCAAATTTGTTGGAGATATTTTATTGTGAATCAAGTTGGTCATAGATTAGCTTTATACTGTATTTAAATAGTGCATAAATTAGATAGAAATCAGGCCAAGTGTTAGGCCCATTTAAACAGGCCAAAAGCCTGGTACGCCTAACCTAAACCTCGCCTATAAAAAGGGAGCCGAGGTTTAGGAAAAGGTTGAACGTCGTACTTATTATTCATAGCCTTACGCTTATATCATTCTGCTGTACGTTCCACGGTTTATCAAAGAAGGTTTTACGGTGATTCATTCTGTGTTCATCTTTACGTTTAATCTTCCTTGTTAGATCGATTATTCATTGTTGTTACAGAAACAGGGACTAACAATTGGTATCAGAGCCGATCGAGAACGATCAGAAGAACTCCTGCAGAATACTCTGTTTTTGTTAACGTAGTTCATTCTGTCGATTTTTTGCTCTGTAATTTTGTTTCTTGTTCAAAAGTTGTAAAAGTTACACCTTTGGAATCGCCTTTTCAAAGCGATCAAAGGGTATACTTCAATTTGTGTTTTACGCAATTTTTGATTTCGAGATATCTCGAGCTAGGCATCTCGACATCCTACTTCTTAACAGGTTCTGCTACGTTTTTCGAGCTGAAAACTTTACCAGAAGATCTCGACAATCAACTCTACAGGAAACTATCTTCAGATTTTGATTATCTGATTTTTACAGGTTGAAAGATTTCGACATTGAGGATTTCGACATCTAGGATTTCGAAATCTTGATTTCGAGAAAAGGTTTCGACATCTGGTCTCGACATTTGACTCATCAGATTAAGATTTCGAGAGATTAACTTCTCGACATTTCAAATCTCGAGATCAGCATCTCGAAATTTGAAATCTCGAGATCCCAAATCTCGAGATCCTTAATCTCGAGCCCAAATCTCGATACCGGGCCTCCTTTATCGAAATCTGAGATTTCGATATTCAGATCTCGACATCTGATTTTTCGAGATTCTGCCTCTGAAAATCTTTTGATCAATTTTCTCGAACGGTCAGTTTAGTACAGCAATGGGTTCAGAATACAATGCACAAGGGAACAGCAGTACCCCTCCTAGCCTCAGGAAGGGAGAATATCAAATGTGGAGGAACAGATTTCTAAACTTCCTCGAGCACAAAGAGAACTCTTCTGCAATGCTCGAATGTTTGCTTGAAGGACCAGCTGAACTCTTGATTTCAGTTGGTGGAGATCCAGAGAACAATCCTCCTATTTTTCCAGAAATAAGGAGAAAAGTGCCATCTGAATACACAGAAGCCGACAAGCTCAGACTTCGTGGTGATCTTATGGCCAAAACGTACCTCCTTCAAGCAATACCAAACGAGGTTTATGTTCTCATAGATAGCATGCAGACAGCTAAGGAGATGTGGGATGAAATTGAGAAGCTGCTACAAGGCACAAGCATCAGCCTCAAAACAAAGAAGACTACGATTCTCATCGCTTATGACTCCTTCAAAGCAGGTCCAGGAGAACCATTGAATGAGACTTACAACAGACTTGTTCAACTGGTAAATGAGCTCAGAAAGATCAAAGTATTCAGGTCCAATCTGGAACTGAATATTAGATTTTTATCTAGCCTACATCCTGCATGGGAAAAGACAGTGAAGGATGTCAGATCTCGGATAGATTTGGACGAAATTGACCTTTGCACACTCTATGAACATCTGAAGCAATTTGTCAACGAGGTTGCCTGCGCTGAGGATCATCACACCACAAACCCCTTAGCTCTTGTAATGGATGCTCAGCCAAGAAGGACAACCACTTCACTAAAGAAGAAAAAGAAGAAGGTGGTGGTTGAATCAGATGATGATGAAAGTGATGATGACAAATCTGATCTAGAGGCTGAGCTAGCAGACTTACAAAAGAAGATGGCACTGCTGGCCAAAAGATTTGCTAAGAAGAACACCTCCTCCAACAGGCTGAGAACTTCCTCCTCAAACTACAAGCAGAAGAACCATGATCAAGGATCTTCTAGGAAGGCATCATCAGCAGAAGAAGCTCCTAAATGCTATAATTGCGGCAAACCAGGACATGTGATCAAAGACTGCCGCCTCCCAAAGAAGAAAGATGCTAACTTCTACAAGCAGAAGATGCTGTGGAATAAGCAGAAAATGCTGATGGTGCAGAAAGAAGAAGAAACCTCTACCATGATTGCTGAGAATGAAAATTGGGCAGAAGATTCTTCTGAGGAGGAGGAAGAGGAAGACAACTATGCTCTTATGGCAAGTGTGGAGGGAGATGAAATAAAGGGTGATGCTGCGATCCCCGAAAGCAAGTGCTCAACAAGCTCGGTAAGTACCTCCCATACTTCTTTAAATAATCAAATGCAGTCCTTACTTGAAAAGGACAATCTAATCAAAGAACTAAAGGAGAGACTAGACAATAATCATAGAGTTCTGAAACAGAATCTAGACCAAAAGTCTTCCTTAAGTATTCAACTTGAAATTGCAAAAGATCAAGTCAAAAAGGTGTCCTCAGTTTTTGAAAACTTTGAACTTAAGATAGCTGAACTAACTAAGAAATTTGAGGACAGTGAACGGGAAAAAAGCACAGCAAAGGCTGAATGCGATTTTTTGCATAACAAAAGAAGAACACTTTTAAATAAAGTAAAGGAACTAGAAGATCTAGCTGCTAGAAGAGGTCAATCTGAACAAACTGTTTTTCTGCTTAACAAAAAACAAAAGGATGACCGATTCTACAATGCTAAAACAGGACTGGGCATAACTAACCCACGTAATCTTAAGAAAGTTAATTGCCTTCAAATCTATAACAAAGATTACATGGGACTAGGGTTTGGTGAGAAAATGTATTTTCGAAGTGATGAAGATTATGCTGAAGCAGAAGAAGAAAAGAGAAAGAAACCAAAACCTGCGATTTCTTGTGATTATCCCGCTGTAAATGAAAAACAACTTTCAGAAGAAAAACCTACTTCCTGCTTTAGTGAATGCCTTGATCCTTATGCCAAAGATATTCCTCACATAGGACACCCTCTAGACCCTCCCCCAAGAGTAGGTATTGCTAAAACTGGTGAGGAACCGTGTATTTTCCCATGGCTCAAAAGCTCAAAAACCTACAGAAAACTCTTGATAACGAGAGAGAGAGATTTGAAACTGAAAAGAAGGTTTTGAGCGCAACTGGCAGGAACTTCTTCAAAAATTTAATGATTTGAGTGAGCAGTTTCATGCTAAAACAGACCCTTCTACGAACAAGCCTGACAGCTCACACACCTCACATGAGAAAAACAATGCTTTTAAAGGTTCGTCCACTCATCTCTCTTCTCCTCTGTTTACAGGGAATGAAGTGAATAAGGAAGGAGAAGAGAAGAATGAGTGGAGGAAAAAGAGGAAGGAAATCGCAGATGCCAAAAAGAAAGTTTTTGAGAAAAGTGCCAGCCTTAGATCTAGTTCAATATTTTACTCAAAAGCTAATTGTAATTCTGTCTCTACAAAGCAAACTTCTAACAGTTCAGTCTTGAGTCCCAAGCTGAATATTTCTGAGACATCTTCTAGACAAAGTTCTATTTATAATACAAGTGTTGCTTATGGTTATTCTGTTCCAGATCCCCATAATTATGAATGTGATATGAATGTTGTTAAATCTAAGCCTTCCAGAAAGCTTAAACCTGAAAAAGAAACCAAGAAAGGAACCTCTAAGGGAACGTTTTGTATCCCAGATATGAAATATGCCCTTAGAGTCCATTCTAGGAAACATGTTAATCGGCTTTCTAAGGAGGAGATTTTTAAAACCAAACTCAAGAAACAACCGTTCAATCACAAAGCACCTGTCTACTCTCCTCCTGAACCTAAAACGAAAAGATGGGTCCCCAAGATAAGACCCGTCAAAACTGAAACGGAAAGGTGGGTTCCCAAGATGAGACCTACCAAACCTGAATCGAATAGGTGGGTCCCCAAACGAAGACCCATCCAAACTAAAACTGAAAGGTGGGTTCCCAATCGTAGACCCATCATAACTGAAACTGATAGGTGGGATCCAAATCAAAGACCCATCATAACTGCAACTGAAAGGTGGGTCCCCAAACTTAGACCCACACGGACTAAAATGGAAAGGTGGGTTCACAACATCAGACCCACCAAAATGGAAAGTGCTAGGTGGACTCCAAAAACCAGACACACTGCAAAAGCAGATCTGGCAATTGGAAAGCCCATCGAAGATAGATCTTTTGTTGAAAGAGCAGCTGACCTTGGATCACTGCTCAAAGCAAGTTTTAAAAAGGTGTTTCTTGATAATAAGGAAGGACCCACTCCAAGTTGGGTACCTAATCCTTTTTTTATTGTTTTGTAGGACGGTCATGTGTGGCACTTGGACTCAGGATGCTCAACCCACATGACCGGAATAAAGCACCTTTTGAGCAACTACACCAACTGCTACGGAGGAAATGTCAGATTCGGGAATGACGCCTCATCTCCTATCCTTGGGTATGGGGACGTCATCTGTGCCAGCGTTACAATAAAAGATGTTTCATTCGTCAAAGCGCTCAAACACAACTTACTGAGCATTGGACAATTCTGTGACAGCGGGATGGAAGTGAGGTTCTTTGCAAAACAATGCTGTGTTCTTGACAGCACAGGGAATACATTATTAACGTGTTACAGAACATCAAATCTGTACACTATTGATCTGAAAAGTGTCCAATCCACCACTTCCATCTGTCTGCTGTCCAAAGCTTCAACTGAACAGAACAACCTATGGCACAGACGTCTCTCCCATCTGAACTTCAAACATCTATCAACCTTGTCCTCTAAGAAACTTGTCAAGGGGCTTCCTCTGCTAAAGTCTTCCGCTGAAAATCATTGTAGTGCCTGCAAAATGGGCAAAATGACGCGAAGCTCCCACAAGTCAAAATCTGAACCTTCATCTACTCATCAGTTGCAGCTAATACACATGGATCTGTGTGGACCTATGAGAGTACAAAGCATCAACGGTCGCAAATACACTCTGGTGATCGTTGATGACTTCTCTAGGTATACATGGACAAAATTTCTTCGATCAAAAGATGAAGCTGCGGAAAACATTATGACCTTTATCAGAATGATCCAGAAACTGCTACAGTACAGTGTTCGAATTGTGAGAACTGACAATGGTACCGAGTTTAAAAATCAGACTCTCACTGAGTTCTATGAATCACTCGGTATCACTCAGCCATTTGCAGCAGCTAAAACTCCCCAGCAGAACGGAGTTGTTGAGAGAAAGAACAGAACCCTTGTTGAAGCAGCACGCACCATGTTAATCCAATCAAGACTGCCTCACTTCATGTGGGCAGAGGCAATCAATACCGCGTGCTTCACTCAGAACAGAACCTTCATCCACAAGCGCTTCGACAAGACTCCATATGAGATCCTATTCAACAAAACTCCTGATATTTCTTTCCTCAAGGTTTTTGGCTGCAAGTGCTTCATACTCAATGATCGGACAGAGAAGTAAGCTGGATCCCAAAGCCAGAGAAGGCGTGTTCATTGGCTACTCACTGCAATCCAAAGCTTACAGAGTCTATCTCAGAGACAAGCGGACTGTCATCGAGAGTGTAAACGTTACATTCTATGAAATGGCAGACTTTACTATTGAACATCTCCAGACCGATCCATCCACTGCTGTACCAGTAGCTTCTGATAAAGCTGAACCAAACACCGAACACAACGATGTGATTCTCGACTCTCTCTTCAGAAACTTTTACGAGAACTCACAATCTCCACCTCCTGCATACACTCCAGAGTCAACATCAACTCCAACAGCAGAGATTCCGCTCCTCACAGGACCAGATGACGTACCATCCACACCCTCAACCCCTCAAACCAATCCCAGAGGTGTGGATGATCACGGCTTTGCCATAAGTCCGGAATCATCTCCACTACACACCACAGCTTCCCCAGAGCCTTCAAATTCATATCAGGACTCAGATCAACCAATAATTACTCCAACTCCTCTAGCTCATGAGAGGAAGTTGACAAGAGCACATCCCGTTGAACAAATAATAGGTGATCCAAGTCAAGGTGTGCGAACGAGATCAGCAACAACAAATGAATGTCACTATGCATGCTTTCTAAGCAAGAATGAACTATCCAAAGTCTCAGAGGCACTCGCTGATCCAGATTGGGTGATTGCCATGCAAGATGAGCTCAATCAATTTGACAGACTAGATGTATGGACACTAGTGCCTAAACCCCCTCAGAAAACCATCATTGGCACAAAATGGGTGTTCAAGAACAAGAAGGACGAAGAAGGCATAGTGATAAGGAACAAGGCACGACTGGTCGCTAAAGGATATAATCAGCAAGAGGGCATAGACTATGATGAAACATTTGCACCCGTAGCAAGAATTGAAGCAATCCGCCTTTTTCTTGCATACGCGGCCCACAAGAACTTTACTGTCTTTCAAATGGATGTCAAGACTGCCTTTCTAAATGGAGTCTTGGAAGAAGAAGTCTATGTCGCTCAACCCGAAGGATTCGTAGATCCCAGATATCCCAACCATGTGTACAAGCTAAAGAAAGCTCTGTATGGGTTAAAACAGGCACCAAGAGCTTGGTATGATGCATTAACCGAATTTCTGATTGACTCAGGTTTCTCAAAAGGGAAGATTGATACCACACTTTTCATCAAACGACAGAAGTCTGACATCATCCTGATTCAGATCTATGTTGATGACATTATCTTCGCCTCCTCTAATCCACATCTGTGCAAACACTTTGAGAAACTAATGAAAACCAAGTTCGAGATGAGCATGATGGGAGAACTGAATTTCTTCCTAGGCCTGCAAGTAAGACAACTCTCTGACGGCATCTTCATCAATCAGTCAAAGTATATTCTGGAAATGCTTAAGAGATTCAACATTGATGGCAAATCTTCCATGACGACCCCCATGTCCCCAACCAACAAACTGGGCTCAGACCCCTCCGGGAAGCCAGTTGATGCTACAAACTACAGGGCTATCATTGGATCTTTGCTATATCTCACATCAAGCAGGCCTGCCATTGTCTTCTCCACATGCTTATGTGCACGCTTTCAGGCAAATCTGAAGGAATCCCATCTGACCGCTGTTCGAAGAATTCTGAGATATCTCAAAGGCACTGTGAATCTAAGCCTTTGGTATCCCAAGCACTCAGGTTTTGACCTAGTCGGATATTCGGATGCTGACTTTGCTGGTTGCCGGATGGACCGCAAAAGCACATCGGGGGCAGTCCAATTCTTGGGCGATAAGTTAGTCTGCTGGTCTTCCAAGAAACAGAACTGTGTGTCAACATCTACGGCCGAGGCAGAATACGTCGCGGCTGCTAGCTGTTGTTCACAAATATTCTGGATGAAGACCCAGCTAAAGGACTACGGTTACACACTCCGCCATATCCCGATCTACAGTGACTCTCAAAGCGCCATAGCCATCACCAGCAACCCAGTTCATCACTCCCGCACCAAACACATCGACCTGCGCTATCATTTCATCAAGGATCATGTGGAGAAAGGAGACATTGACATGTATTTTGTAAGCTCAGAGCTTCAACTGGCTGACTTGTTCACTAAGGCATTGGATGAAAAACGATTCCAGTTCCTAGCCTCCAAGCTGGGCATGTTGAACCTCGAGCCCGTTTAATTATGTTTCCACTGATCTAAAAAATGTGTGTGTGTGTGGGACCTGTAAAAAGTGTGTGTGTGGGATGTGTAAATAGTGTGTGTGCGTTGCATGTGTTGAGGGGGAGAAAACCAGAAAAATAACAGAAATAGTGTGTGTGCGTTGCATGTGTTGAGTGGGTGAAAAAAATCAAAAAGAACAAAAAATAGTGTGTGTGCGTTGCATTTGTACATACTGTTCGTTGCATTTTTTGAGGGGGAGAAAATTTTCACTGTTTGAGGGGGAGCTATTTTTCACTGATTAAGGGGGACAAAAACGAGGAGGAGAATTTTTTTAATCGTTTGGGCCAAACTCTTTTTGGGCCCAGCTCTCTGTTTTCGGCCCAAACTACCAAGTTTTCGCAAAGCTCATCTTTTCGCGTATAAAAGGTTCCCGAGAAACCATGAATCTCTTCATTCTCTCTTTTTCTCTCACCTTCCAAGCTAAGGTAGTCCAACGTTTTCATCAAACTTCATCATGGTTTTCGAAAACAAAAACATAACGGAACACTCGATTCTGTCTTGCGAAATCTCGCACACGAATGACGAACTCGGAACTGTGTACTCTTTTCTTTGTATATCTGTGCTTTGTATGTTTGCAGGTGGCTTCGTCATAGGTCGTCGAAAGGCAAAAAGTCTCGATATCCCCTGTTTTAAACCTCAGGATCTCGCTCACGTCGTTTGAACTTCTCGACGAGATCTCGAGATTTAAAACTCGAGATCTAGATCTCGAGATTTAAAACTCGAGATTGAGATCTCGAGATTTAAACTCGAGATTGAGATCTCGAGATTTAAAACTCGAGATTGAGATCTCGAGATTTAAAACTCGAGATTGAGATCTCGAGATTTAAAACTCGAAATTGAGATCTCGAGATTTAAACTCGAGATTGAGATCTCGAGATTTAAACTCGAGATTGAGATCTCGAGATTTAAAACTCGAGATTGAGATCTCGAGATTTAAAACTCGAGATTGAGATCTCGAGATTTAAAACTCGAGATTGAGATCTCGAGATTTAAAACTCGAGATTGAGATCTCGAGATTTAAAACTCGAGATTGAGATCTCGAGATTTAAAACTCGAGATTGAGATCTCGAGATTTAAAACTCGAGATTGAGATCTCGAGATTTAAATCTCGAGATACGGTTTTCGAGCTTTTGCCTTGGCCGATTTTGACCACCACCTGCACTCCACTCTTGAGAACCAAACCAAACGACAGTTCATCTAATTTCAGGAAACCAAAAATAAAAATGGACTTTTGCACTGACCCATGTTTTTCCACAGCTCATAATGGCAGGTACACAAAAGAGACATAACATTGACGACGCCATCTACCCACAAGATAGGTGGGTCAAGGTGCTGGACAACAACTTCCAGCTGGACCTGACTGTCTTCAAGTGTCAGGATCCAGTCATCCCCGGGATTCTGAAGCGCCACTATCTCTGGACCGCCTTCCACAAATCAAAGTCGGTGCCCGAAATCTACCTCCAACAAGTATGGGGACATATGCGCACCGAGTCCACAAAAGACCGCACTAAAATCCTCACAAAGCTCAACAACATGAGGATTGTCCTGACTCCAGCAACTCTACGCTCTACACTGGCGCTCCCCGAACATGACAGCTACGATCCTCTTCCCTCTATTCCGGATCTTCTCAAAGATGCCGCGGCTCTGGGTTATGACTCTCTACTACCAAAATTGTCAAACTTCAATGGAGCATACCTTTATCGTCCCTGGAAGAGCCTATTCGGGCTAGTTAACAAGTGCCTCTCTCTCCAAAACATGCCGGACTGGACAAATGCAACAAGCAAATACTCTGCGTCTTCCACGGCATCGCATATAACAAGAAGTATGACATGGCTCAGCTCTTTTTCTCAGAACTGATGGATCTTGTAAAAGCCAAAGAGAAAAACAAGTCAGGCACCATTCCATACGCCAGGTGGTTGGGGCTGATCATCCTCGACTGCATGACCGCAAACACATCCATTCCCAGACGTATTGATGAACCGCACTTCACAGCTCCAAAGCTCCAATACTTCAAAGCTGATAAGAAAGCAGCTCAGGGACTGCGGATTCCGGATGCTCTGCTCAACCTGGCAAATCAGTCAAATCCAATCATCATCGCATACAAAGAAAACCTTGAGAGAACAGTCCCTATGGTTCAGAAAAACCCATCTGGACCTACCCAGGGGACTAAACCGAGAATAAGTAAGGGTCCCAAGAGCGCCCCAAAGCCACAAAGGCCAGTGGCACGTCGGCCCGATGAAGGAGAGTCCGATGAATCTCTCGAGAGGACTCGGACAACTGAGGGCAAACCGACGAACGCTGAGGAATCTGCTGATGACTCGCTCAGCTCGGCCAACAAAGAGGCTGACGACGAGGCTTCCGATAGCGTGGCCAGAAGTGACAACGATGATGATGATGTTGACGATGATGTTGACGATGTGGACCACACTTTCGCTCTCATCAAAAAGGGTAAGCTGCCTGTTGAATCTCCTCCAAAGAAAATCACCGCTGAGGATGCAGCTCCCATTATTGCTACACGCCCCAAAGAGCTCGTCATCAAAACCACGGCTGCCAGTCACAAAATAGAAAGTGCTACCGGCATCATCAGGGAGCAGCGCATCAAAGCAAAAAATGATGCTCCACAGTCACTCAACTCCAAGAAGCGACGCCTCGTCAAAAGACACCTTGTAGACGAGGACGAAATGCATATCTTCGCTGATTGTCAACCCTTCATTAATATAAGTCGAGCTGAATCTTTAAGTGCAGGAGCCGATATTTTCGGTTCCCGGGTAGAAGTCGCAGCATCTGGCTCAACTGCGCAAGCACAGCCTTCTCCCAGCCACTCGATAGCCTCCCAACAGGCTATTGTTTCAAAACAGCGGGACTCACCCACCTCTCTGGTTCCCTCCGAACCAGTCGAGCGAACTAGTGGCCAACAGCCCGAGGTCACCACCACTTCCTTGAGCACATCGAGTCTAGGTGTCACACTCCCTACATTTTCTAATTTTTCTAGGACACCTACACTATTCACCGCACATACAGGTGCACGCACCCTGGAAGCAACGACCAGAGTACCAACGATGACGGTCGGAAGCCCTGCTACGCCCACAATGACTCCATCATTGAATGCAGGCCACACATCAGCTCTCTTCACTGATGCTGTGACAACAGTTACAACCCCTGTAACTGAACACCTCACTACCGAAGACGTCACCGTTCTTATGCACCGTTTCTTGGATTCCACCATTAAGCCATGGGTGCAACAAGCATTTACCGCTTGGGCACAAGAATCCAAGACCACCCCGGCAGTGCATAGTGAACACAGCCAGCCTGAACCACACCCATCACCTTCTCACACCAAAACTCAAACCTCTCCAGTCATATCCGTCACTTCCACCAAAGTCCATAGCCCTATCTCTTCTCGGGGAACCCATGATACAGAACAAGTATCATCCCCACACCCGACCACACCTCCCATCGAACTACTATCCCAACCCTTCGAAGTCCTGGCATCGATCTTGCTGGATCATCTCCTAAACATACCCCACACTGACCTCACTCCCTACCAGCAAGGCGTCCTTACTGCCCTTCTCGCTAATCCGGACACCAAGGGCACCTGCCGTGAAAGTCCCCGTGGTCGCAAACGTTCACATGAGGATCCCGATGATCCGGAACCTCATGAGGGGGAGAACAAGAGGCCACAGATACTCGAGCAAGGTGCCTCTACCACTCATAGCCCCCAAACCGAACAACCTGAGACTATCATCAACCAACCACCACCATCCCCTTGCCAAAACCAAGCCTATCTCTCTAGCGTGGTCGAGCTAGACAAAACATCCCGAGGCATATCTCCCAGAGATACTGTTCGAGGAGGAAATGGAAGTCCTGATGATGCTACCACTGGTACATTCTTCACATCAGGCCATCAGTTGGAACCTAGTTCTAAGCTGATGTCAACGGGCAATCCAAGTGAACCCGGCAGAGCTACCAAGGAACAATCACCGCCTCAAAAGCAGCAAAGAGTTCCATACATCCCCCCAGGCAAAGACATCCATGATGCACTGGAGGAGGCGGTGATATACGAAAAATGGCCGAGACAATGGACAGAATGGTGGCTACGAGAGCTTATTAACAAATGCTCTGAAGATATCATTAGACTTGAGGACGATGAACGCAAGGAAGGGGAGAACTAAAAGGAATCCCAGAAAGCTCTTGAATCGGTCGTAAGACAATCAGCGGGAAGACTTCCCAAGACAGAGAAACCCTGGGACAACGTTCGCATCAAAGCCCCCTTCCAAGAAGAAATCAGAAAGTATATCTGGCGTAGACCAGACAAAGTCAAGCCACTGAACGAACTAAAGCTAAGAGGCCTTACTCACCTGAAAGGAAAGCAGGCTGGAGGTCATCTGCACATGTTGCTTCAAAGGTCAACTGGTACACAGAGAGAACTGATGGAACAAGATCTGAAGTCGAATATTCTCCCGATTCATCAAATTCTGCAAGTAAAGGCTGAAGACTACCATGGAGTAACATTCTACACTTACAGACTTCAACGCACCGATGGGAGCGAATTTACTTGTCAAGAGAACGACTTTATCATGCTGAAACCGGATGACATCTACCAAATGCTCATGGCCTACAGATACCTTCCCGTCAGACAGAGCATAGTATACAGCGAAGGCCTTGCAGCTATCAAGAGATTCATGCTCAGACAAATCCGAGTACATTCTTCACATGACCTACAGATGGCTATTGAATGCAATCTGAAGAAGACAAATCTGACAAAGCCAAAATTGTATGGTCCAGAACTTGAAGATTTCCCAGCCTACCACATCTTCTTCACACCGCCAGCAGTCACCTATCTGAACCACAAGAACGAAAAGCGTCTGATGGTAGTCAGTGAAATCGAGAAGTACTGCAACGGAACACTGAAGATAATCAGAGAGCAGATTCTACAGATGAAGGCAAAGCTGGAAGAAAATCTTCAAGAGGCATCGTCTTATGTTCAAAAGGAACACTCTACTGTAGAGAAAATTTTAAAGGCCATTGACGATCGCCTCGAAAAGAGAAATATGCTGAGGCAGTATGAACATGCACTTGGTTTGAGGAAGCACTACTTCAAATCACAGAAGAAATAAGAGAATGGCACTTGATCACAAAGGGGGAGATTGTTGGAGATATTTTATTGTGAATCAAGTTGGTCATAGATTAGCTTTATACTGTATTTAAATAGTGCATAAATTAGATAGAAATCAGGCCAAGTGTTAGGCCCATTTAAACAGGCCAAAAGCCTGGTACGCCTAACCTAAACCTCGCCTATAAAAAGGGAGCCGAGGTTTAGGAAAAGGTTGAACGTCGTACTTATTATTCATAGCCTTACGCTTATATCATTCTGCTGTACGTTCCACGGTTTATCAAAGAAGGTTTTACGGTGATTCATTCTGTGTTCATCTTTACGTTTAATCTTCCTTGTTAGATCGATTATTCATTGCTGTTACAGAAACAGGGACTAACAAAATTTATTACTACTATAAATAACAGCCCATTCTCCATTGTAAAGCACAACAAGTTCTATTCTTGAATACACTTTCTCTCTCTTACTTATTGCTCCGACTTCTCTCTAAGTTATTCCCGTAATAACCCCTCAGATAAGCTACCCCCGGGTACACTATCCATCATATTCATACTTATTAAAAAAAAATCGTTAAATTTGAGCTTAACTGATTGGCACAACTGATGTGAGGTGCCAATGTGCCTAGCTACCCACGTCTATTTATAATGCTCAGGAAACTACTATGCCACATTTCATCTCTCTCTAGGGTTTCCGTGTCGGCAACGCCTAGCTCGGATTGTCCGGTGGTAATCGCTCGGCGATTACGATACCGAGGTCTTTTTTCTGGTATCTTGGACGTTATTACACATCGGCGGTTTGCATACGTGGAGTGTGCCTTGCTCAGACTTGGCGTGGAGCGGTGGAGGTCGGATTGAACGATGTACTTTAAACATTATAAAACTTATTTTATAAAGACTTACTTCTTCACGTCTGCTTCAACCACCGTTCTTACTTCAAAACTTTTTTTTGATGACTATTGAGAGGTTAATCATATAGTTTAGAAATCGATGGCTCTGATACCACTTAATTGTCACGCCCCAGACCGCATCCGGGCCACGTAGACAACCGCTGTACAACCCGATAAGAACACCAACAGTTCATCCCGATTGAACTGTACAAGGCGTCCGATTGATTCTATTGCCAAACCGATTTGTAAACACATACAATCAAAAGAAATATCATAATCAAACAAATGCGGAAATAATAATATGTTTGATACTTAGCCACACGTGGCAAACACGGGCACGCAGGCCCCAACTGTTTTAAAGAAAACATTGTTCGAAAATCCATGAGCAATTTATAAATTTGAAATAAGAATGGAAGCACGAACCACGTCTTCCTTCTTGATCAATCACCCTAGGCAAAGGTGCAGGTAGTAGGACTCTAGCCTTAACCTGAAAAATGTGAGGGTCCTCGAACCACGAACCACGTCTTCCTTCTTGAACCATAGAAGTACTAGTGACAAGCAGGCTATATGAAGAATAACTAATGTTTCAGACACGAGACCCAAAAATAGGGTGATACATATATGTAACTGTCACTCATCCACCCGATGATACATACTATAAATATATTTGAAAAATACTCAACCCGTGGGTCCGTTTCCTTAAAAGTATTTTAGTGGTAAAGCACTTACCTGACTTTTCCCATTCCTTTCTTGAATGCCTAGCTCACAAGCTACATTCTACATTCATAATATCCTACCGAGTTTTGGGAGCATTTAGCATCCCGGGGATACTCAACCCCAACCGAGTTTCAGGATCATTTACCGTCCCGGGGATACTCAACCCCAACCGAGTTTCAGGATCATTTACCGTCCTGGGGATACTCAACCCCAACCGAGTTTCAGGATCAATTACCTTCCCGGGGATACTCAACCCCAACCGAGTTTCAGGATCATTTACCGTCTCGGGGATACTCAACCCCAAACTTATTCCTTACCAAACTCTAACCTGGATATGGCTAACCTTTCATTCCTTTAACTATGGACAATACCTAGTCCTATAGTCATATAACAATCCTTAGTAACCAACGTGGGCGGGTCCCACCTGAACGGCCCACGATAACCTACTCAAAACTGCCCGTTTTGAGCATAACCCAATACTCGATCGAGTACCCACCTATACTTGGTCGAGTACATGAGACAGTAGCCCGTAAGGCCAATTTTTTGTGTATACTCGATCGAGTACCTACCCATACTCGATCAGGTATAGAAGACAGTAGCCCTTGGGGCAAATTCTCAGCAAATACCCGGTCGGGTATTTGCCAATACCCGATCGAGTGTAGCAGTTGACTCGGCGGTCAACGACCGTTTGACCATCCAAATGGAGTCCGATTAACGTGAAATTTTACATGCAAGTACACTTTGACGTCCTTAATCCAAAAATACCTGTTTGGGTCCTTGGAACATCACACATATCAATTTATGGTAATTTCACCAATCAAACCTATAAATCATGCTTTCTAACTATGTTATATGCTTTAACATAGCATAACACATATTTTAATACCATTAATCAATCCATAAAACATATTCTTGATTAATTTAGGTAATCGCATGCCTCAAGCAAAAGTTATAAAGCATAAAGCCGTCTTCTCACCTTAATGACGCTTATGAAGTTCTAGCCTCCCCGATTTGGCTCCAGCGAAACTCCGGTGAACTTCGGCGAACTCAGGAGACAATTTCGGCGACCCTTTAAACTCCGTGAAAGTTCCTTGAATAACATAGACAAGTTACTAACAAGGTTTTATCATCATAAAACCCATATTAGTACAAATAACCTTCAAAAGGTTATTTTCCGGCGAACCGGTCACTTTGGCTTCTAAGTCCGTTCTTGGACTTAGAACTACCTTCCAACCCCTCTTTCTACACATCCAAACGTGTAGAAAAATACTAGGTTGGATAACATATGATTATATAATCATAATAGAAGATTAAGGAAATGGAATGTGGTTAATGGAGTCATTACCTTGAGCACCTCAAGTTTTCCTTTCCAAAGCCAACTTTTCTCTTCTCTTTTCCCCTCCTCCTTCCTCCTTAGCTCAAGTGCGTAAATGGATGAGGAAAAGGAGTAGTTGCAGAGATTCTATCTCTTCCTTGGATGATCGATCCGAGCATATGGGGTGTGGGGGTGATTGAGAATGCCATTTTGGCATTTCTCACCAAATCATATGGCAAAGGTCCCACCCTCGTATTGGTTGGTCTCCCAATCACTTTCCTAGACATTTCTCAGCTCCATGAAGCGGCTACCCTCTCCATTTGCAAGTTTAAAACGTGGGTTGGCCCCCACTTATGTGGGAGGTCAACCCTTTGTGTCCCGGATTGTACAATCGGTCCCGAAAGTTGTATTATCCGGACTGTTTTAATTATATTTTATTTTATCGGGTCAAATAAAATATGACTCGTGTTCTAAATCCTTATTGGACCTTAGAATGGATATACACTCCTCAACTTAATTTAGAAGTCTCCGAAATTCCTTTTTGGTCTGTTATCAGGTAAATTGCCGATACTGATAATTGGGCCTCGTTTGACCAACCGGTCAACCCTATGTCTTTGCCACAACCCAAAATCGATATCCAACGTCATATAAATATCATTTAGGCTCGGATGAATATAATATGCGGTCCTGATAATATCGGGCGGCCCCCACTTCCGGTGTGGGCCCCACGTGAATTCTACTATTCACGTAAAAGAAATGATGAAAATTTACAATCACGTAAAATGCGTTTATTCATTTCTCGGGGTTCAATACATAATTTGATAAAGTATAAATACTTGGGGGCGGTGTTACAAGTTCTACCCCCTTATTTGGGATTTCGTCCCCGAAATCCACATGTCTAATCAAACAGAAATGGACATTGCTCCCTCATTAGGATTTCCACTTCCCAAGTTTGCTCCTCGACGCGATCACTCTTCCCAAGTACCTTTACCATCGACACCTCTTTGCTCCTTAGCTTCTTTACCTGTCGGTCTATGATCTTTACCGGCTGCATCGTATAGTGTAGGTCTTCTCGGATTTCTACCGGTGGTTTCTCAAGAATATGTGATAGGTCCCGCACATGAAAACATGAAACACATTGTGAATCTTCTCTAACTCTGGGGTCAACTGAAGTCGGTATGCTACAACCCCAATCCTTTCAAGGATTTTGAACGGACCTATGTAATGTGGGTTAAGCTTACCCCGATTAAGGAACCTGATGATCCCTTTCCAAGGTGATACCCTCACAAATACCTCGTCACCGACCTCAAACTCCAACGTCCTCCAACGTTTATCAGCATAGCTCTTCTGCCGATCTTGGGCAGCCTTGAGCCTATCCTGTATGACCTTTACTTTCTCTTTAGTGATCTCGACTAGATCGGTGCCCTCAAGCTTAGCCTCGCCGACCTCATCCCAACACAAAGGTGTCCTACATTTCCTCCCATACAATGCTTCGTATGGAGGCATGCCTATACTCGCCTGATAACTGTTATTATAAGCGAATTTCACCAAAGCCAACTGATTGTCCCAGCTTCCCTGGAACTCCAAGGCACATGCTCTCAACATGTCTTCCAAAATCTGAATCACACGTTCGGACTGCCCATCCGTTTGAGGATGAAATGCGGTGCTAAACCTCAACTTTGTACCCATGGATTCCTGAAACTTAGGCCAAAACCGTGATGTGAACCGTGGGTCTCTATCCGATACTATGGTAACCGGAACCCCATACAGTCTCACAATCTCATCTGTGTACAACTTGGCCAGTCGCTCGAGCGTATAGGTAGTGTTGATAGGTAGAAAATGGGCACTCTTGGTCAGCCTATCCACTACCACCCATACTACGTCGTAGTTCCTAACCGTCCGTGGTACGCCCACCACGAAGTCCATGGTAACATGCTCCCACTTCCATTCTGGAATGGTAAGTGGTTGTAGTAACCCTATTGGATGTTGGTGCTTTGCCTTAACCTGTTGACATGTGAGGCAATGACTCACGTATTCTGCAATCTCTCTCTTCATTCCCGACCACCAGTAACTTTCTTTCAAGTCCTGATACATCTTTGTACCATCCGGGTGCATGGCATACGCAGATGAGTGAGCCTCCTCAAGGATAGATTTACGGAGCTCCTCATCCGATGGCACACACCCTCGTTCCTTGAATAGTAGAAGTTCATCTTCTCTCTCACGAAACCCTCGACGGGCCCCACAAGCATCCGTTCCCGGATTTTCTGAAATTCCTCTTCATTGCCTTGACATCTTCTGATTTCATCTAATAAGGTGGGTCTCACCTCAAACCAGGCCAACAACGCCCCATCCGTGGATACTTCCACGCGTGCCCTCGATGCCCGTAAGCATGTGAGTAAAACCCCTAACGATGAGCTCTTCCTGCTCAGTGCATCGGCTACTACATTTGCCTTGCCCAGATGATATTCAATAATCAAGTTGTAGTCCTTGATCAACTCCATCCATCTCCTTTGTCTCATGTTCAACTCTTTCTGAGTGAACACATACTTCAAACTCTTGTGATCGGTATAGATGTGACAAAACTCTCCGTAGAGGCAGTGCCTCCAAATCTTCAAAGCAAACACCACCGCTCCTAGCTCCAGATCGTGTGTGGGGTAATTTACTTCATGCTTTCTCAATTACCGAGAAGCATAAGCAATTACCTTCCCCGATTGCATCAATACACATCCCAGCCCCTCGATGCTAGCATCACTGTAGATGTCATACCCTAACCCTTGCACGGGTAGGGTAAGCACTGGTGCTTCGGTCAAATGTTTCTTTAGCTCAAGAAACCCCTTCTCACATTTGTCATCCTACACAAACTTATCCCCCTTTTTAGTGAGCTTTGTGAGTGGAGATGCTATCACCGAGAACTTCTCCATGAATTTGCGGTAATACCCCGCTAGACCAAGAAAACTTCGTATTTCCTTCACATTCTTGGGCCTCTCCCAATTAGTGACTGCTTCAATCTTCGAGTTATCAACCGAAATGCCCGAGCCCTATACCACATGCCCGAGAAAACGGATCTCTCTAAGCCAAAATTCACATTTAGAGAATTTGGAAAAGAGTTGCTTCTCTCACAGTGTTTCAAGCACAAGCCGTAGATGTTCCTCGTGTTCTTCCTCATTCATGGAGTACATCAAAATGTCATCTATGAATGCTATAACGAATTGGTCCAAGTATTGATGGAATACTCAATTCATGAGGTCCATGAATGTCGCGGGGGCGTTCGTAAGCCGAAACGACATTACTAAAAACTCATAGTGACCATACCTTGTACGGAATGCACTTTTGGGTATGTCACTCTCCTTGATCTTCAGTTGATGGTAGCCTGACCTCAAGTCAATCTTAGAGAACACGGTTGCCCCCCAATTCATCGATCCTTGGCAAAGGGTATTTGTTCTTTATCGTGACCTTGTTCAACTGACGGTAATCGATACACATTCTAAGTGTACCATCTTTCTTTTTTACAAAGAGTACCGGTGCTCCCCATGGTGAATGACTCGGCCTAATGAAGCCGCTATCCAATAATTCTTCTAATTGAACCTTCAACTCTTGAAGTTCAGCCGGTGCCATCCGATATGGAGGAATCGAGATGGGCTTTGTGCCGGGTTCTACTTCAATGGTGAACTCAATTTCTCAATCTGGCGGGAGTCCCGGGAGTTCATCAGGAAAAACCTCCAGATACTCACTCACCACCCTCACTTCTGTGAGACTCTTCCCCTTGCCTTCCTTGCCTATGACGTAGGCTAAGTAGGCCTGACACCCTTTCCTCATTATACGCCTTGCTCTTATGGTCGATATGATACAAGGATTGAATTTCCCTCTATCTCCCTCGAAGCATAGAGTATTTCCCTCCCCATCTTTTAGTTCTAACACCTTGGTGTAGCAATCTACTTTCGCATGGTGTTTTTCAAGCCAATCCATGCCAAGTATAGCATCAAACTCGAGCATATCTAACGACACAAAGTCACCCGTTAGACGGTGCTCCCCTATCCCTACATTACACGAGGGATAACCGTGTTTCCGCTCCACGTCATCTCCCAATGGTGTAGAGACCAACAAAGGTTGCGCCATTGCCACTAAAGGCATGTCCAATCCCTTGGCAAATGCTTCGCTCACAAATGAACGTTGTGCCCCGGTATCGATGAGAATTCTCGCATCCCTATCGTTGATCTTTAGTATTCCTACATACATAAGTCATGTAAGACACCCTACTCAACATCCTGACTGACAAGGACCGAACAAAAATATTTCAGCCTAGGATTACCCTATACCCGGTCGGGTAAGACCCCATACCCAGTCGGGTATTACTCGAACCCTTACGGAAGAGACTTCCTGTTATCCTTGCCCGGTCGAGTACACGCCTCAAACTCGAGCAAATTGTCAATACCCGGTCGGGTATATGCCTATACCCGGTCGGGTATCACTCGAAATTTTCAACTAATAGCTTCTTGTCATCAATGCTCGATCGAGTACACACTTCGAAACTCAAGTTCTACACATACCCGATCGAGTATATAGCCATACCCGATCGGGTATTGCTCGAAGTGTCAAAAACGAAAGATCCTGCCATGCTTGCCCGAACGAGTACACACTTCAAACTGAAACATAGTCTATACCCGGTCGGGCCTATAGGGGTACCTGATCGGGTCATACATATTTTTTGAAGGTTTTAATTCAAGTAAATGAATAAAATGCATGTGTAATCAAGAGATTACCTGCAATGGAGTCTTGGTTGGCCCGAGCATCTGCCTCGGTCATTGCATACACCCGTGCCTGGGTCCTCCCTTGGTTAACGGACGCGGCGTTGCTAGCCGCGGGTCCGCCCCTTCTTGTGCCGCCCTGAGACGGCCCACACGTCCCCTACTAGTCATAGGTCCTTCCATAGCTCCCGATGGTCCTCCTCCATTCAACATTGGACAAGAGGGTTTGAGGTGGGTCGTGCTACCGCATTTGAAGCACCGGGGTGGTTCATTGTACCTTCCCCGTGGTTTTTACCGCAGTTTGCGCACCTTGGTGGCCCCACACCCCTTGGTTTGGGCCCTTTCCCTCCTGAGTCCTTATACCTTTTTGTCGGTGGTGCCGGCACCCTGAATGTATTGCCACCCCCGGCGTGATGCTTCCGAGAGTGGTCTTGGGGTCCAGAGTTTCCCCATCTCCTCTTCTTCGCCTCCTCGGCTTCTCTCGCCTTCCTTTCATTCCATTGGGTTTCCCCAAGGAGCCCTTGATCGACAACTTGACTAAATGTCATGTTATGCTGATAAGTAGCCCGGTCGCGATTGTCCAACTGTAGAGTATCCCAAAAATGATTGGACATTCGATTCTCATCCAAAGAGTACTCTGGTATGAATCGTGCCAAGTCTCGGAACCTCTGTTCCAATTGCCTCACCGAGCAACCATCCTCCTGTTTCAGATTTGTGTACTCTCTCCTCTTGAGATTGACTTCAAAAGTTGAGTAGTACTGATTATAGAAGTCCAATTTGAATTTCTCCCAAGTGGCCTCACCGTGGAACTTTCCTTCCACGCCTTCCCACCATACAACAGCTACCCCATCCAGTAGCCTGGTGGCAACCCTCAACTTCACGTCGAGCCCAATTTGCATATCCGTAGAAGCATCATTCAGCTTCTTAATCCAGTCGGCGGCCTCAGATATGTCGCCCTTGCCATCAAACAATTTGCACCCAAAGCCCTAGCCTCCTTGAGGTACTTGGAGATACGTACCATCGTGTCTCCTCCAAATGCTCCATATGGAGCACTAGAAGCTCCTCGGCTTCCCTGTCCCATGGCCTGCCTAGCCTGTCTAGCTTGGTGCCACTGTTCTCTCTTTGCCTTGTTCTCGAGGTACCATTCTAGTACCTCACTCATACGGTCATAATGAGGATCATCATCCTCATCTTCTTCCTCAAAGTCCTCCCCGTAGTACGGGGTCTCCTCTTGCTCCGTGCTTAGAGCATAGGTGAAGTTGTCTGGTTCGGTGGCCCAAGACGGGTGCACCGAACCGACACGCGTGCTACTTGCTGTCGGCGTTGTGGAACGCCCACGGCCCTTGCCTCGGCCTCCTCCTCGGCCTTGGCTCCGGCCTCTACCCCTAGAGATCCGTGATTCAGCCCGTGTATCGTTCCCGGTGGCCCCCGGTACACGACCCGTTGGGTTTCCCCTAAAAACCCTGCGTCCACCCTCCATTTCTGAAAGAAAATCAGGAATGAGCTGTTAGACTCGTTTCAATGTCGATTGACGGAATAGTACAAAAGACACCACTTGGTCCAACATTATGGCCAACAAACTGTTAAGGGTACCGTCTCAACAACAAGAGGTCAATAACTTGGTTTCCAACGGTTCCTTAAGTACAAAAACTTTTGCTCATGGTTTTGTTCAATTTTTTTTGATAAGACTATTGAGAGGTTAATCATATAGTTTAGAAATCGATGGCTCTGATACCACTTAATTGTCACGCCCCAGACCGCATCCGGGCCACGTAGACAACCGCCGTACAACCCGATAAGAACAACAACAGTTCATCCCGATTGAATTGTACAAGGCATCTGATTGATTTTATTGCCAAACCGATTAGTAAACACATACAATCAAAGTAATGTGGAAATAATAATATGTTTGATACTTAGCCACACGTGGCAAACACGGTCACGCAGGCCCCCGACTGTTTTAAAGAAAACATTGTTCGAAAATCCATGAGCAGTTTAAAAATTTGAAATAAGAATGGAAGCACGAACCACGTCTTCCTTCTTGATCAATCACCCTAGGCAAAGGTGCAGGTAGTAGGACTCTAGCCTTAACCTGAAAAATGTGAGGGCCCCCGAAGGGGTCAGTACTCCATAGAAGTACTAGTGAGAAGCAGGCTATATGAAGAATAACTAATGTTTCAGACACGAGACCCGAAAACAGGGTGATACATATATGTAACTGTCACTCATCCGCCCGATTATACATACTATATATATATATATATATATATATATATATATATATATATATATATATATATATATATATATATATATATTTGAAAAATACTCAACTGTGGGTCCGTTTCCTTAAAAGTATTTTAGTGGTAAAGCTCTTACCTGACTTTTCTCACTCCTTTCCCTAATGCCTAGCTCACAAGCTACATTCTACATTCATAATATCCTACCGAGTTTTGGGAGCATTTAGCATCCCGGGGATACTCAACCCCAACCGAGTTTCAGGATCATTTACCGTCCCGGGGATACTCAACCCCAACTGAGTTTCAGGATCATTTACCGTCCCGGGTATACTTAACCTCAACCGAGTTTCAGGATCATTTATCGTCCCGGGGATACTCAACCCCAACCGAGTTTCAGGATCATTTACCGTCCCGGGGATACTTAACCCCAAACTTATTCCTTACCAAACCCTAACCTGGATATGGCTAACCTTTCATTCCTTTAACTATGGACAATACCTAGCCCTATAATCATATAACAATCCTTAGTAACCAACGTGGGCGGGTGCCATCTGAACGGCCCACGTTAACCTACTCAAAATTGCCCGTTTTGAGCATAACCCAATACTCGATCGAGTACCCACCTATACTCGGTCGAGTACAAGAGACAGTAGCCCGTAAGGCCAATTTTTGGTGTATACTCGATCGAGTACCTACCCATACTCGATCGGGTATAGAAGACAGTAGCCCCTGGGTCAAATTCTCAGCAAATACCCGGTCGGGTATTTGCCAATACCCGGTCGAGTGTAGGAGTTGACTCGGTGGTCAATGCCCGTTTGACCGCCCAAACGGAGTCCGATTAACGTGAAATTTTGCATGCAAGTACTCTTTGACGTCCTTAATCCAAAAGTACCTGGTTGGGTACTTGGAAAAATCATATATATCAGTTTATGGTAATTTCACCAATCAAACCTATAAATCATGCTTTCTGACTATGTTATATTCTTTAACATAGCATAACACATACTTTAATACCATTAATCAATCCATAAAACATATTCTTGATTAATTTAGGTAATCTCATGCCTCACGCAAAATTTATAAAGCATAAAGCCGTCTTCTCACCTTAATGACGCTTATGAAGTTCTAGCCTCCTCGATTTGGCTCCGGCGAACTTCGGCGAACTCCGGCGACAATTCCGGCGACCCTTTCGACTCCGTGAAAGTTCGTTGAATACCTTAGACAAGTTACTAACAAGGTTTTATCATCATAAAACCCATATTAGTACAAATAACCTTCAAAAGGTTATTTTCCGGCGAACCGGTCACTTTGGCTTCTAAGTCCGTTCTTGGACTTAGAACTACCTTCCAACCCCTCTTTCTACACATCCAAACGTGTAGAAAAATACTAGGGTGGATAACATATGATTATATAATCATAAGAGAAGATTAAGGAAATGGAATGTGGTTAATGGAGTCATTACCTTGAGCACCTCAAGTTTTCCTTTCCAAAGCCAAATTTTCTCTTCTCTTTTCCCCTCCTCCTTCCTCCTTAGCTCAAATGCGTAAATGGATGAGGAAAAGGAGTAGTTGCAGAGATTCTATCTCTTCCTTGGATGATCGATCCGAGCATATGGGGTGTGGGGGTGATTGAGAATGCCATTTTGGTATTTGTCACCAAATCATATGGCAAAGGTCCCACCCTCCTATTGATTGGTCTCCCAATCACTTTCCTAGCCATTTCCCAGCTCCATGATGCGGATCCCTTCTCCATTTGCAAGCCTAAAAACGTGGGTTGGCCCCCACTTATGTGGGAGGTCAACCCTTTGTGTCCCGGAATGTACAATCGGTCCTGAAAGTTGTATTTTCCGGACTGTTTTAATTATATTTTATTTTATCGGGTCAAATAAAATATGACTCGTGTTCTAAATCCTTATTGGACCTTAGAATGAATATACGCCCCTCAACTTAATTTAGAAGTCTCCAAAATTCCTTTTCGGGCTCTTATCAGGTAAATTGCCGATACTGATAATTGGGCCTCGTTTGACCAACCGGTCAACCCTATGTCTTTGACACGGCCCAACATGGATATCCAAAGTCATATAAATATCATTTAGGCCCGGATGAATATAATATGCGGTCCTTATAATATCGGGCGGCCCCCACTTCTTGTGTGGGCCCCACGTGAATTCTACTATTCACGTAAAAGAAATGATGAAAATTTACAATCACGTAAAATGTGTTTATTCATTTCTCGGGGTTCAATACATAATTTGAATATTTGATAAAGTATAAATACTTGGGGGCGGTGTTACAGTAGCTGCCTCACAAGTCCTCTCTCCGGCTCCTTCTCTGCCGTCGCCTCCCAATTTGTTCGCACCTGCAGAAGGCGCACCTTGGGTGCTGCCGGTCTTCAACTGGTCTCCTACCAGGCCTCCTTCTCTTCCGCAGAGGTCTTTCTTCTCCGGTGCCGTTGGCTCTTCTCCCACAGTGAATTCTGGTTCTAGCTTCGCTGGTCCCAGCTTTGCTGGTGCTCCGGGAGTCGCCCCTCTTCCAGCTTTCGCCTCCATCGGACCGATTGTACCACGGTCAAGTGCCCCGCCTCCTCCAGGTTATTCTTTATCTGATTTGGTTAAAAATATTGGTTTCTCGGCACTTAATATTACAAATATTGTTACTACCAAACTTGCCGCGGTTGAGGATTATCTTACTTGGCGTACTCAGTTTAGGTCCTTTTTGGTCTCCAATGGTTTTTTGGGCATTTTAGATGGCTGCATCCCTACTCCCCCTCCCTACATTTTTTATGCATATCATCATGAGACGATCAACCCTGATTATCATAACTGGCTGAAACTTGATCAAACTGCTCGTTCATGGTTGTTTGCTACATTGTCTCGTGATGTGTTAATTGAGGTGCGTGAGTTAAAAAATGCTTTTGCTATTTTGAATTGGTTGGAGTCACATTTTATGTCTGCTAGTCTTGCTCGTTCCATGGAACTAAAATGCCAGCTTTCCCACTCTAAGAAGAGTCCTACACAGTCCATGGATTGCTACTTGCTTGATATTAAAGATATTGTTGATAAACTTGCTGCTATAAATGCTCCTATATCTCACCGTGAACTATTTCAATATATTTTAATTGGTCTTGGCCGGGATTATGAGTCTCTTATCACGTTGGTAGACTTGTTTCCGGACTATTTTACCTTTGAAAAACTTTGAACCAAGTTAGTTGAGAAGGAGCATACTATTTAGTACATGCGCTCCCAAGAGGAGTCTAATCCCGCACAAACCTTCACGGGTCATCTACAACAGCCTGCACAGCCGCAGCCAGCAGGCGGCCAACAGCAGCATGGTGCCGGACAGCAGCACCTGCAGGTTTCTGGACAGCAGCAGCCCTCTGGTGGGCAGGCACCTCGTGGACGCGGTCAGCGGGGTGGCCGCGAGGGCCGTGGTCAGCGCGGACGCAGTGGACGTTGTCAGCGGGGCCGTGGTTATGGTCAGTATCAGCCTGGTCATGCTTATGCTCCACATTTTGGATATGGTTATCCTCCACCGGGCTACTTTCCAAGGGGTGCACCGCATGCTGGCATTCTTGGGGCTCCAGGTTCAGCAGGTATGTCTGTTCAGTCAAATTTTTATACTTATGCCTTATCTACTTTTTCTACTAACCATGGCTATGCCGTCTCTTCTTCAGTAGAGGGAAATTCAGTCACTCCTCCGGTAGTTTGTCAAATTTGCTATGCTCCAGGTCATCCAGCATCCACTTGTCCCTCTCGTTTTGTTCAGCCGGCTGCTCCTGCTCTTGCTGCTCAGGCTCCTGACGCTTCTGATTTGGTTTGGTATCCTGATTCAGGTGCCTCAGCACACATGACTCCTCATTCAGGTATTTTGTCACATAAATCGTTTTCTCCAAACTCTCATTCTATAGTTGTAGCAAACGGAACCACTCTCCCAGTTAAACACACTGGTCAGGTTACATTATCATCCTCGCCTAGGCCTCTCCACTTAAAATCTATTTTACTTGTTCCTCATATTAAATACAATCTGTTGTCCATTCAAAAGTTGTGTGCTGATAACAACTGCGCTGTGCTTTTTGATAAAAATCATTTTTTTGTTAAGGATTTAACAACAGGGGTGGTCCTTCTTCGAGCTCTCAGTGATAATGGTGTTTATCCCATCCGACAGCCTGCTCCTCGACCAATTGCTCTTTCTGCTGCGTCGCTTTCCATTTGGCATAATAGATTAGGACACTGTGGTACTCGTGTTTAAGCTCAGACTGAATAATTTTATTTCTGGCACTTCTGCTAATACTTCTGATTGTATTCCCTGTCTGAGGTTACTACTCATTTTCATCATTTTAAATTAATGATTGAAAATTTACTTGACCGCAAGATTAAGATCTTTCAGAGTGATGGAGGGGGCGAGTTTGATAATTTTAACATGCGAAATATTTTTACTAATAATGGCATTATTTTTCAAAAATCTTGTCCTGAAACTCCACAACAAAATGGCATTGCTGAGTGTAAGCATCGACAAAATTTTCACAATAGCCCATATGCTTTATATTTAATTCATTCTGATGTCTGGCAGTCTCATGTTCTATCTCATCTTGGTTTTAAATATTATGTTTGTTTTGTGGATGATTTTTCTCGTTTTACTTGGGTGTATCCCATGCGGCGCAAGTCTGAGGTTACTACTCATTTTCATCATTTTAAATTAATGATTGAAAATTTACTTGACCGCAAGATTAAGATCTTCCAGAGTGATGGAGGGGGCGAGTTTGATAATTTTAACATGCGAAATATTTTTACTAATAATGGCATTATTTTTCAAAAATCTTGTCCTGAAACTCCACAACAAAATGGCGTTGCTGAGTGTAAGCATCGACATCTACTTGAATTAGCCCGCACTATGCTCATTACTGCTAGTTTGCTCGCTACGTTTTGGGTAGATGCCGTTCTTACTGCTACCTTTATAATTAATAGAATTCCCTCTCCTACTCTACATGGTTTGTCTCCTTTTGAAAAACTCTTCAATTGCAAACCTGACTTATCTTTTCTGCGTGTGTTTGGATGTGCATGTTTTCCAAATTTTAATGCTTCATCCGCTAATAAACTGCATCCTCGGTCCGTTGAGTGTATTTTCTTAGGTTATGCCCCTGAATATAAGGGGTACCGGTGTTTTGAACCTATTTCGTGTCTATATTAGCAGAAATGTCAGTTTTTTAGAAAATATTTTTCCCTATCCTAATCTTGTACGTACCACTGTGTATCTTCTATTGTACCCTCTCCTGCCTCTCTCATTTACTCGCCCAGCCGCGACCAGCAGATACATGCCCTTAATCCTCTCTCCCCATCCCTGCTACAGCCTCATGATCGGCCAGATGACCACACTTCCCCAGATGAACCCCATTATGTGCAAGCAGATTCCCTCTCTGGCGCTGCACCCACTTCTTCAGTACCCACCGAATTCCCTCCAGCCAATAATTCTTCCCCAAACCAACCCACATAACCCGAACAGCCCCCCATCACTGCTCCAGAGCTTCGTGCTTCCACCCAAGTGACTACTTCCCCAGTTGTTAATATTCATCCTATGCAAACCCGGTCAAAATCCGGAATTTTTAAACCAAAAAATATTTTTAACTTAAGCGCCGTTGTTAACACATCTGATCCCACATGGTTTTCTGCTGCAAATAAACATCTTAAGTGGAAAGCCGCTATGGCCGAGGAACTTAATGCCCTTATCTCGAATCATACTTGGGATTTAGTTCCGTTTGATGCCACTAAGAATATTGTTGGGTCTAAATGGATTTTTAAGACTAAGTATTTGGCTGATGGGTCTGTTGATCGCTACAAAGCTAGATTAGTTGCTCAGAGGTTTAATCAGCAGGCAAGTATTGATTTTACTGAGACTTTTAGCCCTGTTGTCAAACCCACTACTGTTCGCCTTGTTCTTACTTTAGCTGTGTCATTTGGCTGGTCCATCCGCCAACTTGATGTCAAAAATGCATTTCTTCATGGTCATCTTACGGAGGAGGTTTATATGCGTCAACCACCTGGTTTTATTCACCCTCAGTTTCCTCACCATTTGTGTCAGCTTCGTAAAGCTATTTATGGTCTCAAACAAGCACCTCGTGCTTGGTTTCATCGCTTTAGTAGTTTTCTACTTTCTCATGGTTTTGTATGCAGCCGGTCGGATAATTCCCTATTTATTTTCAGACGCAACTCATCCATTATTTATCTCTTGCTATATGTTGATGATATTATTGTTACAGGCAATTCCCCAAAATTAGTTACTCATTTCTTATCTCTTCTGGTCAAATGCTTTGCCATGAAGGATTTGCATTTTTTCCTTGGAATACATGCGCCCAGGACTGCGTCTGGTTTGTTTCTCTCTTAGCACAAGTATATATCTGATCTTCTTCTTCGTTTTCACTTTCATACATTAAAACGTGTTCGCTCTCCTCTACCTAGTCGCACTAAACTTTCTCTTACTGATGGGGAGCTTCTTGCTGATGTCACGGAGTATAGAAGTATGGTAGGTGCACTACAATATTTAACTTTGACTAGGCCAGATATTACTTTCGCTGTACACTTGGTTTCTCAATCTATGCATGCCCCTCGTACTTCACATTTGTTGGCTGTTAAGCGTATTTTCAGGTATCTCCAGGGCACCTCTACGCATGGGCTTCTTCTACAGGCTTCTCGGGAACGTCCTACAATTATTGCCAACTCAGATGCTGATTGGGCTGGTTTCCCGGACACAGGTCGTTCTACTTCTGGTTATGCAATTTTTCTGGGTCCGAATTTGATCTCCTAGCGTTCCAAGAAGCAACCGACTGTTTTCAGATCTTCCACTGAGGCCGAATACAGGGCCGTGGCACTCACTGTTCAAGACACTCTTCATGTTCGCTCCGTCCTGTTTGAGCTTGGCTTTCCCGTTCGCAATCCCACCACGCTGTATTGTGATAACATTTCTTCATCATATCTCTCAGTTAATCCTATTCATCATGCCAGAAGTAAACATATTAATATTGACTATCACTTTGTTCGTGACCGGGTGGCTCATGGTGATTTACGTGTGCGATATGTTCCTACTAAGGCTCAGCTGGCAGATATTTTTACTAAGTGCTCATCTCCGCAACAATTTACTCTTCTTCGTGACAATCTGCGCATTGTCCCCCCTGCACAGCTTGAGGGGGGGGGTATAATAGAGTAGTTTTAATATTATTTATTATTGTGGACTCCTATTGTAATTCTGACTCTTATTATCTATAAATATATCTGCCAGGGCTACCCGTATGGTTAAGCCTGTTAATTATTCTCACACTGAAGGCATGCATGAGCTGAAGGTTCCTGACTTCCATGCGCCGAAGGCTCTTGACTTCCGCCATTTTCTCCGAGTAGATTCGTATATGTAAAATTAGTTGTCTTGTGAGTTTTTGGGGCCTTCGGCCATGGGGCCGAAGGCACCCGTATGTGCACCGCAGGTTTCTTGATATTTGAGCCGCCGTTCTTTGGGCCTCCTACGCTTCTTGGGCCTGTTGGGCCTGTGTTAGAGTAGTTGGAGTCTGTGGACCGAGGGTCCGTGATCCATATACTCCATCAGGATACATATGATTCATGTATAATACAGAGTACATTTTATTTTTAAAATACATGAATTTTTCTGGATTCATGAAATTCATAAACTTGATTGTATAAGTGAAGGCGAAGGGGTCAAATAATCTCTTCTATTTTTCCACTAATCACTTAATCTAAAATAGTACTACTATCATCTAAGTGTGTTTACTTTAAAAAATCGGTCACTCCGACTTTTGACATGTAATAACAAGTTTTTAAATTATTATTTTTAAGAACTTGTTAATATGAGAATAAATTAAGTTAAAATGTGTGAACAATTTAAAAATGTCAAAGTCTATATATATTATGCATTTATTAGAAATCAGTAGAATTTAATTTGATATTTGTTACACTTTCACATTATATATTTCCATTTTTCTGATTTTTTTAATTTTAACTTCTTAAAAAAATTCTCTATTTTTTTGAATTTATGCTATTTTTTTGTATTATTATTACATTATTTTCAAATTTATATAATTTTTTGTATGATTTATAAGTTGTTTGAATATTAGGTTAAAATTGTCTATTTGGCTGTGTTCTTAAAGTAAAGTACTCAATACTTTTTTGTGAAAATACGTATGTTGCTTTAATTGGATTGAATTTTTTTATCTGGTCTCGTCTTGTGTGCTTAAGTTTGATCTGACCTGGCTTGGTTTAAAGGGGTATGGTTTTGAAGATGTTTGATGTGGCAAGTTTAATTTTGATTTGGTCTATTTAAGTCTTATCTAATCTGATCTAATTTAGATGTCTACTCTGTTTAAATTAGATATAGGGTCTTTGCAAACAATTTTAAAAAGTGATTTTCATCTTTTGGCTTTAAAAGGGTGAAATAGTGTTTTCAAGTGACAACTTATGCTTAAATTAAGCACTTAAAAGTTAAAAGCTGGAAACTGTTTTTTACTTTTTCTATTACACAAAAAGCACATATTTTACCAAACATTACCACTTGTACTTTTTAAAATCATGTTTTCTCGGAGATTGTAAATTTGTAAGTCATAGTAACTCAGATAACGCATGTTTGAGTGTCGGCCGACTCTAAAGACTAAACCCTAGGAGGCGACCCAACTTCACTCCAATCAGCTGTCGTAGAGTGATGATTAACATCTTTAACATCTTTTTTGAGAGAATAAAGCAAGTGGTTCTACTATGCTTCCGATGCTATTTGATTTCTACCTAGGTGAATTATGGTTTTGGTCCGACTTTTTATTTAGCCGAGATTTATGTCCGCTTCAAGTGAGCATGAAATATGTTCTTGTCCTAACAATGTCTAGAGGTTGTGTATTCCTCGCCGGTGTAACCAATCGGGTGGTGAATTGTCGTTGTGCATGAGTGGCAAGGTTGGTTGAACCTAGATTTTCTGAGGCCTCAATTATTCGCCCCCCTCTTGAACCACAACCTAACTAAAAAAAGAGCGCACAATTGGATCTCTCTTTTGGTGGCTTGTCAACCTGATGATCCAGTGAATTTATGTTCAATTGAGTTTTCTTTGTTGGTTGTTGGTCAAACCAATTCTCCATTGCTGATGGCTAGTGAAGTCGGATCGTTTAGTTTTATTTTTTAGAGCCTGTTTGGTAATCCCCTTTTTCGGTTTATCACGCTTATCAACCAACTTTTTCACCAAATACGTAACTTTTGATTTCGCGTGCTGAATTGTGTAATAAGCAGAAAAAGTAAGGTTGAAGTTACTTTTCTGGCTGTATTGGCTGAAATTACCGTAGAGAATCATTTTAGCTATTTTTTCATATAATGTTTTCTTTATTTTATTAATAAAATATATTTTAAATATAATTTTTTCATAACTCAGCAGAATCAGCCAATACAGCCATTTCAGCTAGAACTTCATAAATTTCAGCAGAATCAGCCAATACAGCTGATTTAGGTATTACCAAACGGGCTCTTAATCTCTTTGGAGTAGCAAGAAAAGAGATACTACATTATTGCTGGGTTAGCGACCGGAAGGATTCATTGAATCTTTTCCGTTCTATGTCTCAATCCATTGTAGCCTTAGTCTATTCATTCTCTTGTATCTTTGCTATCATTTAATAATAAATTAGTTATTTGATTTAAAAAAACAATTTTTCTCAAACACAATCAACTTTTACTATTAAACCCATTATCAAAAATCACTTTAAAAAGTCATTTTTAAAGCATAAGCAATCGTAAACACTCCCACAGTCAAATAAGTTTAAGTAAAAGGAAGGAAAAATCGCACCTCTGGTCACTCAATTAGTCACAATATTGAAATGTCAGACACATGTTTTTGAGATTGTAAATATCATTCCCGAATTGACAAATATGTTGTTAGTGTCATCTCCGCTCCTTATAATCATCCTCAAATTTGGACTACCAATAAATTCACCGGGATGACATTTTCAACACACTTGTTAATTCAAGAGTGATATTTACAATTTAATAAGGCTTAAATACGTTTTTAGTCCCTGCAAACATGACATATTTTGTTTTAGATTCCTGCAAAATACTTGTTTTTTGTTTTTCATCCCTTCAATATGCATTTTTTTCCTTTTGGTCCAGCTCTAATTTCGAAATCACTCTACTTACAAAAAAGTTTATTGTTGATTACATAAATCTACCAGAAATGTTTAAATTTGTCTTTTTATAATTTTTTGAGGCTAAAAAGAAAGTTAAAATAATGTAAAATTAAGTATTCACATTTTAAAAATATATATTAAAAACCTTCTAAAAAATAATATTAAATACTTTTTGAATAATATGATAAATAATTAGAAGAAATCTATTAATCGAGGTGATTTTGAGGTCGAGTTCGGGTCATTATCATCGTTGGACTAAAAAGAAAATCAATGTAAATTGCAGGGACGAAAAACAAAAAAGTAACTTTGCAGGAATCTAAAACAAAATGTACTATATTTACAAGGACTAAAAACACATTTAAACCATTTCATAAACACAAATATGAGTTATATGACATTTCTGACTAATCAGAGGACAAAAATACAATTTTTCACATGAAAAGAATTAGGGAAATAGTAATACTATTTCAGGGTTTTCCTATAGTTATAGGCGAATAATAACTAGTACTTCGTATATTATTCGATTCGAACTTCCAAAGCGGAACGCTTCCGCCCAGTGCCCCAGTAGCAACACAGGCTGCTTCGAATCTTCCCCATCTACACTGGTAGACTCACAGACTCACAAAGACGAGGGCGAGCGAAGGAGCGGGACGGCTGCACCGTTGCGACCCACCCAATTGCAACCGTTGTACGCTGCTACAGCCGGCGGTGCCCTGCCTTGCTGACCCTGCTTCCTTCCGCCGCACTGCTCAGCCAGGTAAAACGCCGCAAGCTTTCTAAAAATTGTTGTTGTTGTTCTTCTTCTTCTTGCAGACTTGTAGACTTTCCGACTTCCGTATTTATGTTCAAAACCCCATCTTCTCTATGCTAAAAACTGTTTGCAGAATCGGTAAAGTGCTAATTTATCTAAAGTGCTAAAGTTATAATTTATCTGTTTCCAGAATTTTACCGGCTTGGCTAAAGCAATAAACTTTATCTAAAATCATGTTTTTTAAACAAAGAAATTGCAAAAAGAGAGTTTGACAAATTTCAGACCAAAAGGGTGGGCAGTCTTTTGACAGAAGGAACAACTGAAGTTGAAGTTGTTCTCTAATACTTCCTCCGTCCATCCCAAATTGATTTGCAATTTGCAGTTTTAAGGTTGAACTATGATAAATTAAAAACTTCCCTTTAGATGATTAAATCAGGTTTTCTAATTAAAATTTACATATTCAGAAATAACATCCTTTACAAAGTGGCAAAATCCAAATTAAAATATAATAAAAATTGATATCCTAAATACGTAAATAAAACTAGACTGTGTTGACCAAGAAAATAGACTTCAATCATTTTGGGACGAAGTGTGTGTGTATATATATATTATAATGACTGGTGCTTGAGTAATTCGAGTTATTTTATATCACCTTCATCCCCCTCAAGGTTGGACAATTCTTAAAGTAAGAATAAATTAATGAAGTAAATATCACCTCCAATTGAGTAATGCAATTGGAGTCATTGAGAACACTGACGTTATGTGAGTTAGTAAAGTGTGAATAAAGCAAGAATGAATTAAAACCACACAAATATTAGTAAATGAGAAAATGAGATAAAGATAGCGGTACAGACGAATCAGAGTACATGGTTTTTGGGTTTTTATGTCTGCTTTTTTTACATACACATAGCGGTAAAGATGGATAAGAGACAAAATTGGCCGGATTTTTTTGGGTTTTTATGTCTGTGCTTTTTACATAGTAGAAGTATCCATTACATAAAAAATTGTTTACTTTAATTTTAATATTATCTTTTTAACAGTAGTTTTGTCATATTCTTATTGCAAAGGCAAAATAAAATTTTATGTAGGGGTGCTGGGTTATTGCTAGTGTCAAAAGCGAGCATGAGCAATTTTCACCCCTTCATTCTTTGGGGTGGGGATAAATTTTAAAAAGTTTGAATTTTATTTTGTACTCACTAAATAATTGCACAACTCCCACTCCCCAAGTTCCAAGTTCCAACTGTACATTTTATTGGAAACAACACCGGGCTATCAGCATTGAGCATGGTTGCTTCTTTACTAGAGTGTTTTTCTCTTTGTTTCTGTTTCCTTGTAACTGAGGAAGGTTCATTCCCCTGAAGTTACTGGTTCTTGATAAGGTATACCTTAATTCGTTTTGATTGCTCAGATTAGATAGAGAGTATGGAGGCAACAGATTGGAACATCACAGTAAAAGACTTTTTGATTGTAAGTTTTTTTTTTATAAATTTATCAAAGCCAATCATGCATTGTATAGTAATGGTTTAATGTTTATTTTGGCGCATCAATCAATTGCAGGGTTCAAATCGACAGAAGTTAGCTTTACCCAGGCATTCCATTAGGCGAACACACAACTTGCTTTGGGGTGTAATTCCAAGGCATTACCCTATCAAGCTCTGCAAGGTTAAGGCACAGGCAAGAAGACATCTTTCAGCTGTAGTTTCTGGGAATGTAGACTCATTACTAGGCAAGGAGGTTGTGCAGTCTGCAGGAAATGTTGTACATTTTTATCGGGTGCCGTTGCTACAAGACAGTACAACTTCAGAGCTTCTCAAGTCGGTCCAAACAAAAATCTCACACCAAATCATTGGCTTAAAAACAGAGCAATGTTTCAATATAGGTTTGAATTCTGATCTTTCAAATGAGAAACAGTCCGTTCTGAAGTGGGTTTTAGGAGAAACATATGAGCCTGAGCATTTAGGGACTGATAGTTTTCTACATAGTGATACGACAGAGAGTGCAGTTGTAGTGGAAGTTGGCCCGAGGTTGTCTTTCACTACAGCTTGGTCTGCAAATGCGGTTTCCATCTGCCAAGCTTGTGGCTTGACGGAGATAAGTAGAATGGAACGTTCTAGAAGATACATGTTATGTCTTGAGCCAGGAAGCGGTCCCTTACTTGATAGTCAAATAAATGAGTTTGCAGCCATGGTATTTGATAGAATGACTGAGTGTGTTTACCCTAAGAAGCTAACTTCGTTCGAGACAAATGCAGTTCCAGAGGAGGTCCGTTTCGTACCTGTCATGGAGAGGGGCAGGGCAGCATTGGAAGAAATAAATGAAAAAATGGGTTTGGCTTTTGACGAACAAGATTTGCAGTACTACACTAAGCTCTTTAGAGATGATATAAAGCGGGACCCAACCAATGTCGAGTTGTTTGATATCGCCCAGTCAAACAGTGAACACAGCAGGCATTGGTTCTTCACTGGGAAACTTGTGATAGACGGTCAGCCCATAAACAGAACCCTTATGCAGATTGTGAAAAGCACTCTAGTGGCGAATCCTAACAATTCAGTTATTGGATTCAAAGACAATTCCAGTGCTATCAAGGGCTTTTTGGTCAATCATTTGAGACCTACCCAACCTGGGTTTTCAAGCCCACTGCAATCTAGTGATCATGATCTTGATATCTTATTCACTGCGGAAACCCACAATTTCCCATGTGCCGTGGCTCCATATCCAGGAGCTGAGACAGGTGCCGGGGGCCGTATAAGGGACACACATGCCACTGGAAGGGGTTCTTTTGTCATCGCGTCCACAGCCGGATATTGTGTTGGGAACCTGAATATTGAAGGATCATATGCTTCGTGGGAAGATCCTTCCTTCCAATACCCTTCAAACTTGGCTTCCCCTTTGCAAATCCTCATTGATTCAAGCAATGGGGCATCTGATTACGGAAACAAATTTGGTGAACCGTTGATTCAGGGGTACACGAGGACATTTGGAATGAGACTCCCTAGTGGAGAAAGGAGGGAATGGTTGAAACCTATCATGTTCAGTGGAGGTATAGGTCAAATCGAGCACATCCATATAACCAAAGGAGAGCCCGAGATCGGAATGCTAGTTGTTAAGATAGGGGGGCCTGCGTATCGGATAGGAATGGGAGGTGGGGCCGCTTCGAGCATGGTAAGTGGCCAAAACAGTGCTGAGCTGGACTTCAACGCTGTACAGCGTGGCGATGCTGAGATGGCGCAGAAACTATACCGTGTTGTTCGTGCCTGTATAGAGATGGGACCAGATAACCCGATAATCAGCATTCATGATCAGGGTGCCGGCGGGAACTGTAATGTTGTTAAAGAAATCATACACCCTCAGGGTGCCCAAATTGATATAAGAGCGGTCGTGGTTGGGGACCACACCATGTCTGTCCTTGAGATTTGGGGGGCAGAGTATCAAGAGCAAGATGCAATTTTGGTTAAACCCGAAAGTGGCGGATTTCTGAAAGAAATCTGTAAGAGGGAAAGGGTACCCATGGCAGTTATTGGGACAATAAATGGAAAAGGGCGCATCACTTTAGTGGACGGTTTGGCTGCTGATGAAAAAACACCGCCTGTAGTGGATCTTGAGCTTGAGAAGGTTCTCGGGGACATGCCACAGAAAACTTTCAAACTTCACCGTGTGGACAATGTTCTAGAACCTCTTGATATAGCTCCTGGGACTACAGTTATGGAAGCCTTGAAGAGAATATTGAGACTACCTTCCATCGGTTCAAAAAGGTTTTTGACCACTAAAGTTGACCGCTGCGTTACGGGCCTAGTGGCACAACAGCAAACTGTGGGTCCCCTGCAAATAACACTTTCCGATGTTGCCGTCATTGCCCAAACATATACTGATTTTACCGGAGGCGCTTGTGCCATTGGGGAACAACCAATTAAGGGTCTTTTGAATCCCAGAGCAATGGCGCGGCTAGCTGTAGGGGAAGCACTAACAAACCTCGTGTGGGCAAAGATTACTTCTCTTTCAGATGTGAAAGCAAGCGGAAATTGGATGTATGCTGCCAAGATGGACGGGGAAGGTGCCGCCATGTATGATGCTGCCAATGCTCTTTCAGAAGCCATGATTGAACTTGGTATAGCCATTGATGGTGGGAAGGACAGTCTTTCAATGGCTGCCCATTCGTCCGGGGAAGTAGTCAAGGCTCCAGGAAACTTGGTGATCAGTGCCTATGTGACATGTCCAGACATAACAAAAACAGTCACCCCGGACTTGAAGCTCGGGGATGACGGTGTAATTCTCCACATTGACCTGTCAAAGGAGGGAAATAGGCGTCTTGGTGGTTCTGCCCTTGCACAGGTGTTCGGTCAGGTCGGGGACGAGTGTCCCGATCTGGAAGACGTCTCTTACTTCAAAACGGTCTTCAACGAGGTTCAGAATCTCATTTCTCATGATCTCATCTCTGCTGGCCATGACATCAGCGACGGAGGACTTCTGGTCAGCATGCTTGAAATGGCTTTTGCCGGGAACTGTGGTGTTTCTTTGAATTTGACTACACCTGGAGGGGATAGTAACAACAGCAATGTGTTCCAAATGCTGTTTGCAGAAGAGCTCGGGCTTATCATTGAGGTGAGTAAGGAAAATTTGGAGATAGTAATGGGAAAGCTCAGTAGTGCAGGCATTAGTACTGTCCAAGTCATTGGACATGTCACCGTTTCTCCAATCATTGACTTGAAAATTGACGGTTTGACTTATTTGAATGACAAAACTTGTGTGCTTCATGACATGTGGGAAGAAACCAGCTTTGAACTGGATAAGAAGTCCCAAAGGTTAGCCTCTTGTGTGGAGCTTGAAAAAGCAGGGTTGAAGGGTAGGCGGGCACCGTCCTGGAATTTGTCCTTTAAACCGGTTTTCACAAACAGGGATTATATCAATGCCACATCAAAACCAAAGGTTGCTGTGGTCCGGGAGGAAGGCAGTAATGGGGACAGAGAGATGTCTGCGGCTTTCCATGCCGCCGGATTTGAGCCGTGGGATGTCGCAATGTCAGACCTTCTGAATGGTCAGATGTCACTACGGGAGTTTCGTGGGGTAGTGTTTGTTGGTGGTTTTAGCTATGCTGACGTTCTAGATTCTGCAAAAGGTTGGGCAGCTTCGATACGGTTTAACCAGCCTTTGTTAGACCAGTTCCAGGAATTCTTTAACCGTCCTGACACGTTTAGTCTCGGGGTTTGCAATGGTTGTCAACTCATGGCTTTGTTAGGTATGTGTTTGGATTCATTCCACTTTTGCATTCTCAGAAGCATTTTTTATTTTCTAGTTCTCTGAAGTGTGTTTTGAGTTATGAAAGCACTTCCTGCAAAGCTTATGTGACTGAATTTGCTGAAATTTTCTGATGCCGGGCAGAAATGGCTGTATCTTCACAATCAACTGAAAAAAATAAAATATATATCTAAATAGTTTTTCAATTTTTTTGAAAAAGAATGCGAAGAATATTAATTTCAGGCAAAAGCAATCATTGGCGCACTACTTATTTTCATTATCAGCTTGCATTAATAGTATAGTGGTAATTGTTTGCGTTTGGTGAAAAAGCTGGTGCATAAGATTGATAAGCAAAAACAAGAGCCTAAGGAGTGGCTCTTACAGTCAGTTTGGCATAGCTTATCTGAGTTGCTGCTCTCTGAAAGTAACTTTTTCTTTATGAACTACTGCAGAAGTATCTTTCATTCTTAAAAGTTAAAACCACCCTATTTGGGTGTTTCACTTTCCAAACAACTGTGACTTTTTCATCAAACAATCACTTTATTTTTGCGATCCAATCTCAAACCCCATATTTCATTATTAGGTTGGGTACCTGGGCCTGAAGTCGGAGGTGTTCTCGGTAAAGGAGGTGACCCGTCACAGCCAAGGTTCATACACAATGAATCAGGGCGGTTTGAGTGCCGATTCACAAGTGTCACTATACAAGAATCACCTGCCATAATGTTCAAAGGGATGGAGGGTAGCACACTGGGTGTGTGGGCCGCACATGGTGAAGGAAGGGCTTATTTTCCTGACAATAGTGTTTTCGAGCAGATTCTCGGGTCAAACTTGGCCCCGGTGAGGTATTGTGACGATGATGGCGTTCCGACTGAAATTTATCCCTTCAATATGAATGGTTCGCCACTTGGTGTGGCTGCTATTTGTTCGCCAGACGGGAGGCACCTTGCTATGATGCCCCACCCAGAACGATGCTTCTTGATGTGGCAGTTCCCTTGGTATCCAAACCATTGGGACATGGACAAGAAGGGACCAAGTCCTTGGTTGCGTATGTTCCAAAATGCAAGAGAATGGTGCTCATGAGTTGAGCCTGACACACCCAGGTATGTTTTACCTTAACTTTCCTTTGAGAAATCATGAGAAACGTTCAGTTAAAATAAATATCACCAATTAGATACTCGGTTCCCAAATATCTGTTGTTCTAGCAATTAATATTCGTAGCTAAATAGTTGTCCTTTTAGAAAGTAAATACATATTTTGTATCAATCACTCAAATTCAACCTTATTGACTTTCCCATATTAAATTCTATTTTTTCTTGAGAAGATAAGAGACACATTTGATGTTGAGCTTTTATAGGGATTTGCAATGTCATTGTGTATGCACTTTTCTAAAACGTGAAGACAGGAGGGTGTATGAAAATTATCAGATAAATTTCTTCAATGTGTGTGTTTGAATTTCTTATGAACTTTTTTACTTCTCCCTCCATAAATATATGACTTGTAATGGGGTTTTGTATGGGGAGTAAGTAGTAATGATTTTTTTTGGATCATTCTTCTAAACCTATTATAGTGCTCATGATAATGCCAACATTCATGATTAAACACCGATGGAGATATCACCGATGACATTAGACCACAAGGTACTTGGCAGTAATAATTGTTAAGTAGTTGAAATAATTAATTTCATATCAAATTCTCACATTTGAAAAGTTAGTTAATGAAATACTCATCCTTGGAAATTTTGAAATGAAAACTTAAATAAGGGGTAAACATGGTAACGGAAAACTAAATGCATAACTGATATAGACTATCTTTGTGGGGCGCACAAAATTAGAACACAAAGATGGGCATCTTTGTGAGACAGTATTCAAATTTGTATGAATGAATTATTTTTTGAACCTCTCACCATCACTACTAAATTGCTGCTGCCTGGTTCAAATGTGCAGATCTTTTGTGGACTAAGTAGGGTCGTAGTTTTATCTATTTCGAAAAGCTAATCAAAACCTGAATAAAAGAGCCGGAGAAAGAACACAGTTCAAAAGGACAAGGTGATGAAGACGCTGTAGCCTTTAGTTCTCAATGTGTTTGTCACACAAATTTTGAAGATAATTTTATTTCATTTTCTTCACTCTGATCTGTAATTTTAAAACTTTGTGCTGTTTTTAAATGAGGCGGCATGAAAACCTGACATTTTTTACGATTTCTATTAGGCATTTTAGTTTGCTTTGTTTTGTTGCATTATGTACACTTATATGGCTTCAAAGTTACCCTCCCTTTTCTTGTCCAATAAATTGAGAAGAGTTTCTTCTTTCTTGGTTATATTCTTGAAGTCCTAGTCAAAACATGTATTTTAGTCCTTCACTACAACATGTATTATGTCACTGACTCACAATCATGTTGAAAACATCTATCAAGATTAACAAAGGATTGGATTAAATCCTTTTCACTTTGGGAATACAACTCCAAGTTTGGACATGAGGGGCTTTATTTGTTGTTTTCAGAAGATATAATGGGTTACATTTAGAAGTTCTTTATAAAATGAAAAATAAAGTTTTAAAACCTTGAATAATTTAAAAATAAAGTTCTAATAATTTGTTTTCCACTAGAAAAATCTTGAAAGTAGCTTTACATCGGCAGGGGTCGGAATTTGGGGATAGCTAAGGGAATTCATGGATTATACTACGTATAAGACTACCTGCAAGGCCGCAATCCGGAGTGAATAAGTCATATTTGAGCTTTTCGCCCTAAAAGCTACTCCAACCCAATGTATAATAGGGTGTCAAAGTGGGTTTAGGGCACCTTTAGAGTGGGAATGAGATGAGTTGATTCACTGAAGAGAGAGAGTAAGGAAGGTTGCCTGGAGGAGAAAAACGGTCATCGTGCGTGAGAAAATATGTGGGCTCAAGGAAAATAAAAAATCCTATTTTATTTAAAGTGGAATATCAAATTTTATCGAAAATATATCATAATTCATATTTTTTTATGATCTTTCATATGACACCAATATCTCTGATATCTTTCATGACATTCATCACCATTTATGTTGAAGTTGTTAATCTCACCGATGTTGAAGTTGTTAATCTCACCGATGCTTTTTCTGAATTTGAATTTGTCCCTTACGTTCATTATTTTTGTTCTTTCATGAAAGAAAAGTTTTCAAAATATTATTCACATATTCCGCATATATATGGTATTGCATTTATTCTTGATCCTCGTTTCGAACTTTATGTTTTTCAAAAATTGTTTAGAGAAGTATTATGCTTGTTTTTTTGGTCCATTACCTATGTTACTATGTACGAAGATAAGCCCATAAATCCAAAAGAGCAATACAATGACGAGTTTAGTAACTTGTTTCATCAATTATATAATGAGTTTCATGTACAATATGGTAACACACCCTCCCTTGACTAGAACATTTTCTTCATCTAAAGAAACATTTTCGAAATCTACATTTGACAATCTTATGAAAAAAAGTAAATCAACGTAACTCCCGCTGTTGCAAAAAGCTCGATTTATGAGCTTTCTTTGTATTTAACGTTTCTTGTTAACTATAAAGAAGGGGATGACTTTGACATTCTGCAGTGGTGGAAGGTCAAAGAAAGAACGTTCCGGACTTTATCAAAATATCTTGAAACGCTTGTTTGCTTCCACGGTTGGTTGAAGGCTCAACGTAGAACTCAAGAAGTTAGCATCACCCACACCCGCAACTTCAAGGAGGAAACAATAACCAACGGTGCGAGACCCGGTTGGGTAGCCCGGCCCGACCCGGTCTCGGTACCAACCCATGTCGGTACCGGGCCTTCATCCCAAAATCCCAGTCCCGCCCTGCCCCGTTCTGGGTCCCGACCTGGCCCGATCCCAGTCCATGCCTAATCTAAGGTAACGAATAGGCTTGGACTCGGTGCGGGCCACCCGGCCTGGGAACCGGCCCGCTACTGTGCGGGCCCGACCCGGCCCGGGAAATCGAGTCCAGTTCCGGTTCGGGCCTAGGCCCGAGGGGTCTACCGGTTCCGGGCACGGGAAAGGGAAAAGGGGAACCGGCCCGGCCAGGCCGGGCCCGGTTCGGGCTTTTTTTTTGATTTTTTTTTGATTTTTTTTGCTTTGGGCTGAGGTTAGTTGGGCTGGGTTGGGTATTTCCGAGGGGTTTGGGGGGATGGGGGTGAGGGGTGAAATAAATAAGAATAATAAAAAAAATGAACCGGAACCGGCCCTGTCTGGAACCGGTCAAGACCCGGGCCGGTCTCGGGCCTATGGATACGCAACCGGCGGTCCGGCCCGAGTCCAAGCCTAGTAACGAAGTAACGTTATGACAAAATAAACTCCTTTGAAGCAACTCATTATAGTTCTGGACAACGTTTTGACCATTTTCTTTAGTTTATACTGCGTATTATAAAAAGTTCACTTCTTGTTCTTTACTCACTCCCTGTTGTCCTTTTGGCCTATCCAGTTTCGGATTCTTATCAGTTTTCTTTTCATAATGAAGAATCACCACCTCTTTAAAAAAACTGTCTCGATTAAAGCAAGTTATGTTTTGCATAAAATTCTCTCTGTTAATTTGATTTTTTAAACTATGGTTAATGTGAAACACAGTGAGCTCTTCTACTGACTTTGAGAGGAGGATCTCTTAGTTTCATTAGATGCCCTGCCCCTACCCCTGCCCCTGGTGCGATAATCCATTTTATGAAAAAGAATAGAGAAAAGGTCAAATAAGGCATTATGAAATCGTCACATAAGGTCATGTACTCAATAAAGTGTCATATAAATATGTCTACTTGTAAAAAACAATCAAATGAGTCGTAATCACCCATTGACAACCTCTTAATCCCGATTTTAGCGTACTTCTGACCATCTTTTTAGAATAGATTATACGATAGACGCCAGATATTTAACTAAGGTTGATTGAAATGTAAGTAAAAAAATCGACACATAAGCTAAAATCGGGATTAAGAGGTTGTCAACGGGTGATTAGGACTCATTTGATTGCTTTTTACAAGTAGACGTATTTATATAACACTTTATTGAGTAGATGGCCTTATGTGTAGGGATGGACCGGTTCGGGCTCGGTTCAGACTTGGGCCCGGCCGGGCCTCGGTTCATGAAGGGGAGGCCCAGAACCGACCCGGGTAACCCCCGGGTCCGGGCCGGGCCTCGGTTCTATTTTTTTTGGCTTTTCCTAGTTAACCCCCAACCCTCCCCCTCACCCCCAAACCAACCCTAACCACCTCAAATGGCCCAAAATACCTAGCCCAACCCAAAAACTTAAAAAAAATTAAAAAAAAAAAATCATTTGGCCCGGCCCGGGCCTGAACCGGCTGGGCCGGTTCACCTTTTGAAGGGCCCGAGCCCGAACCGACATCCCACCGGGCCAGGTGGCCCGAACCGGCCAACCAACCGGTTCACCAGGCCGGTCCGGGCCCGCACAGTAGCGGGCTGGTCCGGTTCCGGGCCGGTTGGCCCAGCCCGAGTCCAACACTACTTATGTGACGATTTGATAATAGTAGAAGACCTTATTTGACCCTTTTCTCAAAAGAATATGATATCCCCTCTATTGGCACTTGGACGAAGGATGACAGCAAACTAGTAAATGAAATAAAGTGATGCAATATGTCATATACTCTCTTTCAATACCCAAAGGGTAACCGATCTCATGATATTTCATTACATTTTTCTACCATAAGCAATGGCGGAAATGACAGATACTGTTTTCTAATCGGACGGGGCCCTCTTCAAAGCACTTCAACTGAGCCTTAATCTTCACCATTCTACTGTTTCATGACAATGTTTTATCACCATTTTCGTCTCTGATATCTTTCACCAAGTTTCATCACCAATTTTTTATGATTTTCATATGACACCCATATCGCATATACTACGTTTAAAGTAAATAATTCATAAGAAGTTTAATCTATTGGAGGTTTTCAGGCCCAACTTTTTAAAAATAAAATCAAATGCTAAAACATTAAGATTTAATGATTAATTTTTTAACATCTTTGATTTTTAAAAAAAAAAAAGGTCTGAAGTAACATTAAAAAAAAATTAAACTCCAAATTTATATAATTCTACATCACCATGTTTGATTTTTTAAATCATAATTATTCACAAAAAATATATTTCAAAAAATCCGGTGTATAATAATAAAAGTACAATTTTAATTAAAAAACTTTGTAGGGTGAAAATATTGACGGTGCGGTTGCAGTAAAAAATTTAATTTATTGACGGAATTGGCTTGTGGTTAGCCTAAGGGGAAAGATAAAAATATATCCTTAAACTATATATGCAAGTGTATATATACCTTTGAAGTTCTAAAAGATGTAAAGATACCACTAGTATTCCTACAAAGGGACAAATTAACCCTTATTGAACTTGAAAATTGAATGATTAAAATTTAAAGAAACATCTATTGTGTCCAATGCTCTCACTTATTATTTCTATATCACAATTTAATATTGTTAGCATAAAAAAATTGTTTCAAAACTTTACTAGAAGCTACAGATTTATAACACAACATAAAATGAGAAAGAGAAGGAGAAGAGGTGTTTCAAAGACTTGTTGCCAATGGTATTTGTCCCATTCCCCAAGCAAACAAACTGCTTGTTACAAACAACATCTTATTATTACAGCGAAAAAGATAAATGCTTACTAATCGGGCTAACGTTGAACTTGGTAAAATGCAAGTGTTAAGCAACTGAAAAATAAGATGATTGAGGAATACAAAGATATTCTCTAGCTCACGGATCGAATTTTGGTTATTAGTTCCATAAGCAGGTATCCTGAAAAAATGAGTATGACGATAATGAATGGCGGTGAACTAAAGAGTGACCTGCAATCGAGCAACAATGTTAATGAACGAAAACGTCGAGAAATACTATACTAACTAGGGGTGGTTCGGTACGGTATACCGAATATTTTCTCTCATACCTTTACCGTACCAAAACTTTCGGTATGCAAAATTTATATACCGTTACCATACCGAAGTTTCGGTATACCGCATTTCGGTATACCGAAGTTTCGGTTCGGTGACGGTACGGTATCGGTAAATTACCATGCATGTCTCCCAATACAACAAATTATCATAGACTAACAAAATATGCTAAATCGGTGTTACTAGTGACATATTTATTTCATTATTAAAATTTTACAAATATAATTAATAATCTATTGATGTCATACTCAATATTGAACAATAATTATTATTAGTATATTTAAGCAGTTCAACATGCCACGTATTAAAAAACAACACATTCTCCTAAAATAACTTGAACGATATAGATATAATAAATCAATAGTGATCTCTAATAATAATAAATAAAATTATTCAAACAACATGGATATAAAATTATTTATTTCTAATACTACCCCTGTCCCAAAATGTTTAGCCAAATCTCAAAATTTGGACCATGGTTTTGATTAGTATAATATTATGAAAGTTATAAATTTTATACTTTTATGAAAGTACTTTTAACAAAGAACATTTTCATATAATTTTTATATTATAAATAATTTCCAATAAATATATATTAATCATCAAAGTTTTGGATTTGACTAATCATTTTGGGATGGAGGTAGTATGATATTGTGCATTTAGTCATTTTTATATTTTATTAAAAAATGATAAGACTTTCGGACAAAGTTGTGTGCCTCGACTCGTGGAATCTCTATGTAGATACTCAGCGACTCAATCATCGCAACTCGCAAGCTCTTGGAACAAGATGAACTTGTTTTTGGACATTAGTACATTACTAATTAGTCATAGGAGATTTGTAACCAATGTAAGTATTAATTTTGGGCTTCATAATTGTAATGGAGTTTTACAATACTCTAGAATTAAAAGTAATAATTGTTGGGTAGGGAGTCGGTACGGTATTATACCGGTATACCGCGGTATTTGAAAACATTTACCGTTACCATACCGAAATAAATCGGTACGGTATGATACCGTACCGAAAATGACGGTATATCAATATTTCGGTATTTGTCGGTATTTTTCGGTACGGTAAGTGCGGTATACCGATTTTCCGGTATTTTTGCCCACCCCTAATACTAACATGTGTGTGAATTTTTTTTAAGTATTTACTTAAAATTGATCGCAAATAATAATATGTGAGAATATTGGGTACAATCTCTAAATATGAATCCTCTGATTCTTCACTTGCAATTTGACATAAATATAATTAAAGAAATTAATTCAAAATTAAATCTTTAATTCTTCAAATATTCGAACGTTCGTCAGATCTTCAAATCTTCGAACCTTCGTTCTTCGTATCTTCAAATCTTCAAAGTTTTGTTCTTTGAATCTTCGAATCTTCGTTCTTTGAATCTTCAAATATTCTTGAATTAAGAATTCAGCTTGAAGGGCCTCCGGTTTTCAAATGGCTTGATCTTCAACAAAAGGGCCGTTTTATGGCTTGATCTTCTGTTTAAGGGCCTCCCGGGATATGCGGCTTGATCTTCAATTGAATCTTGATTCAATCTTAATATGAATATCTTCAAATCTTCAAAGTTTCGTTCTTCATATCTTCAAATCTTCAAAGTCTTGTTCTTCAGATCTTCGAATCTTCAAGCTTCGTTCTTCAGATCTTCGAACGTTCTTCAACTTTTGGATTTATTTTATTAAGAATCGACGAAATCACGAAGGATTATTTGTATATTCTTAACAAAAATCGTGGCTTGAGCTATTCCTCTTCTTCGGAATCGTTCAGAGCCTTTCTGGAGTTCTTGAGAGCTTTTCTGCAACGCTTCTTCGTCTGAAAATTCTCTTCATTTTCCTCTCAACTGAGACCCCTATTTATAGGAGTGGAGGGGGTGAAAATATGCTTTAGGGTTGCAGAATTTCGTTCATACCTCATGGGCCTCAAATAAAATGGGTTTTGGGCTCTATTTGCTTGCATTTAATAACCAGAAAAATCAGCACTTGTTCGATGTATCTGGACAGCCTTTTTAACAAGGTTCGCAGCCATTTTCCGTGCATACGGATGGATTCCTTAATCATATTCATTGCTCTCTTTATCAATTGGATCATGACTCTTATTCATTGGGCTACTATTTAATAATGGGCTCAAAATAAAGAAATTAATAGGACCAGTCCATTCTTTTAAAGATTTAATTTATAATTAAATTAATTGGATATTTAAACGACTCAAGTTAATTCAATTATTAAATTTTATCCGAATGGATCCATATTAATAATTTTATAAGGCCCAACAACCATCACAAGCAGCCCAACAGAATTGGACATTGGCTCAATAATTTTTATATGTCCACAAATGCCCCCTCGAGACTTGATTGGACTTTTCATACCGGAAAGGACGGACCAGACTCGATAACAATAAACCCAAACTTAATACTTGAGTTTCTTTCTTGCATGATTAGGCCCAATAAAATACATCCGTGAATAAGTCGAGCCGCCGGAATATTGCATGATTATCCAAAATTAAGCGGAGCAAATAGTGTAACTTATTGCTACTCTTACGCAAGATCAGGAGGAGTCCAATTGTTATTAAAACTTAGAATCTTAATTCATCATCGATTCTTAGTCCTATTATGACTCTTGCTATTATGGCCAATACCGAGTAGACTCTTCATCCTTCATGTATAAATATAACCCGTAGCCACATATCTCTACGTCCTTTACTTTACCGATCTAAAAAAAATTGCTGCAGCCTTAGGGAAGTTGATCAGCAAATAAACAGGTATTATACTCTTTATTTCTAACGACCTTTTTGTTTTCTCCTGTCAATTTGCATCAGGTAGAATTTCCGGCAGGCAAATATCATCAGTACCAAAAAAAATCATCTCACTTGATCAACATCAGCTCCCCATCGGCGTGAGAAGACTTGGAGGCTCGTTTTTTTTTTGCCGATTAATCTGGGAGGAAGCAGACGAAGAGAGTAATTCAGCGGATTCCGGACTAATTGAAACCGAGCCAGCTCCATCACGAGCTGCCATCTCGCCGCCGGAGAAGATGACGGGAAGGCCGAGTTTCGTTAGTTCGCTTTGTAATTTCCGGCGAAGAAGTAAATTCGAGTATGGATGGTGCTGATTCGCGCTTATGTCCGCCGTCGGAGAAGGAGGTGTGGGCGAAGTTCGGTGTAGACTTCTCGCGAGGAAGAGAAATCGATCAATTTCATCGAGGTCCTGCTGCGATTTGGTCCCAGTGCCTGCGAAGGAAGGTGTAGATTCCTGCTGCGAAGGAGATGACGGACCGGAAAATTGGGGCCAGCCCCCCCCCCCCCCCCCCCCCCCCCCCCCCCTTTTTTTTTTTTTAATGAACATTGGGTCTATTGGGCCCGTTTGTAACTTGAGCTTTAACAAGTTTTTCCAAATCTTTTCTTGGGCCTATTGGACTATCTCGATCGCACGAGCACTTGAAGAGGAAGGAGCTAAGCTATTGTCGATTGTCGGGGCTGCTTGGGGCCCTTCGTTGGGTTAGTGGCACCGATCTAAAGGAGTAAGTCTATTGCCGGTCTTCGGTGCTACTTGAGGCCCTTCGTTGGGTTAGTGGCACCGATCTAAAAAAATTGGTCTGATTACCGATCATCGGTGTCACTTGGGGCCCTTCGTTGGGTTAGTGGCACCGATCTAAAGAATTAGGCCAATTTTCGTTCGTCGGTGTTGCTTTGGGCCCTTCGTTGGGCTAGTGGCACCAATATAGAGACTTCGGCTAATTGTACTTGTTGAAGACTGAGATGTTGCCGCTACTTTCGACCTTTGTCCATTCTGAAGGAGCTTGACTAATTATTGGTTTTTTTTATTGCTGAGCGGCCTGTTTTTTTCTTTATTATTATTATTATTACTTTGGTTTTTTTAGTAATAATAATAAGAATAATGATGTTTTTTTTTGCAGTCCAAAATGATATCTTTTAAGGACGTAAGGCGTGGAGGCAAAAAGTATCTCTCCATATCAACGAGCAGGAAGAATGACGAGGAGATTCTTTTGGAGATGCACAAGCCATTTGCTCGCGAGTTTTGGGGTCCAACGGTTGTGTCCTATCGAGTTACAAACTGGACTCCTGAGTGCGAGTATCAAGCTCAGACAATGCGGACTTTAGTATCTGGCTTTACTCACATGTCCTCTTCTGAGATTCTTCCTTCTTTGGGTAGACACATCCTTGATGAAAACGCCCCTTTGACAAAGACCTTCTCATTTGGTGGTGAGTTTAGATTCATCACAGGTTATTGGGACTGGGTCGAGGATATTTTGAACATGAGTAAAAGCGTTCTGGAGGAAGGGCTTATTTACGATGCTGTTTATGCCTCATTATTCACGTATGACCGATGTACCAATGCTATTCAAGCATTTTGTGAGGCATGGTGTCCCACGACGAATACTTTGCTTACGTCAATTGGCGAATTGACGATCACACTTTGGGACTTGCACGTTATCGGAGGATTGCCTATCATCGGAGACGCATATGATGAATCTATTCCGGGCACTTCTGAGTTCTTAAATACGAGCGCTGACCGTTCATTTCATCTCTGCAAATATTTGTTTCACGCATATCATCATCTCTTTCCTAAAGCCGGAGATAAGCGTGTTTTGCGTGTTCATGCGTGGGTCAAATTCTGGTTCAGAAAGGCCTCCAAGTATACTATGCCTCCGGTGAGAACACAAAAGAAACGAACATCTCGTGCCAAGGAGACCCATAATCAGAGCGGAGCTATTCCAAAATTTGGAGGATGGTCGAATTCTATGAGGGTACCATTCCACGTACTCAAGGTTCCTGCTGAATATGAGGAAGAGGTATATTTAGTGGCATTTTTATCGTGTTGGCTTTGCGCATTTGTATTTCCGCATGAAGGTCCTAGAGTTATCCGCCCGGAAACATTCAGAGTTGCTTGTATGTTGGCTCGAGGGAAACGTGTATGCCTTGCGGTCCCGGTTCTTGCAAGTGTCTATCATGGGCTTAATCGGATCTCGAATGCTCCAGTTCCTGATCAAGTTAGAACGTGTTTTCCCGTTCACTATGTCTATGGATGGTTGACATCATATTTTGATACGCATTTTAAGAATGAGATCCAGTCCACGACGCCATTAATGATTTCTTATTCGGGAGAAAGTGGAGCGAGATCCCTCGAGAAGAGAAGTGCGCGCAAACGAATTTTCCAGGGAGATGTATCAGCATGGGTGTGTTCTACGCATCGGAGAATCAAAGAATATTCATTCTTCGATGGTAAAAATCCTCCAGAGGCTGAGTTGACGCTTTTTAGGAGTCTTCGGTCTAATTATCTTGTATTACGCTACCGGGATCATTGCATTGCTGAGCCTTACACTCCTCACCGCTTTAGTCGCCAATTTGGGTATTTTCAGGCTTATGCTTCTGGCTTTCTTAAGATGCGTAATTGGAGTGTCACACTTGCTGCTGGCTTTCAGCTTTGGCTACAGTTTGAGCACGGCATGTCACAAGCTGAAGCGGTATTTCCGACTCCTCCTACTATTCCAGCGAAGTATTTCTCCTTGGAGTATAAAGAGTGGTGGAGCCAAGTTCATGGTAACTACCTCGAGAATCATGTGGGTGACTTGATTAGGATTTGTGATCTTGCAGTTGATGATGTGATCACCCCTTCAGATCCCGTGACTCTGGTCTCCAAGAAGAAACGGGCACCTGATACTGAGGCTAAGTCTTTGCCCCAGAAAAAGGCTATGCTTGGAGCACCTAGGGCTGAAGTTTTGATCGAGGATGCTGAGAAAGAAATGTCTCCTGCCAAGGTGAGTGAGAATCAAGTTTTTGAAAAGCAGAGTAGTGATGAGAAGAACTGGAAACATCTTAGAAAACCTCGTCTTGGACCACTGAAGGTTAGTTTCATCATTTTATAGTTTTGTTTCAAGCTTGTACTTATATTTTCTTCCTTCTTTTGCAGATTCATGCAGTCCTTGATGATGCTAGTTCTTCGAATCATGTTTCTTCATCTAGCTCAAGTGAAGGAGAAAGCGCAGATCATGACACCGTCGCTGGATTGATAGCAGAAACCGGCCCAAGTCATTGTAAAGAAGTTCTGATCCATGAAATACCCAAATCTTCTCATGCGAAACCGGCTGCATCTGTATTCCATGCAGAAGACTACTTCTTTACTTTGTATAAGCAGTTCGTCATTAATACTTGGAGTGGCATTCAAAAAAAGTTAGGACGGGCTACAACAGAGAACGTCTCATCTCTTCGGGAGAGTGTTGAGAATTGTGTTATCTTGATGGAGAAGGAGGGGCATTGACCTTTCCATGTTGAAGACGAGAGTGAAGCATTCCTTTGAAAGGGCACAAGCATTTGATCAGACGTGTTCGACTGTTGCTGATAGGGTTCCTTCTGAGAAACAATCTCAGGAATTGGCTATGTCGCAGGCTTTTTGTGAAGATATTGAAGCTAAGAGATCTCAAAACCAAGTGGCATTACTTGATGATGAGAAATCTCTTAATGATATCAAGAAGAAGATAGACTTATTGGAAGCTGAAGCTAAGGAAGTAGAAGTTTTGATCTCCAAGCGTCGTGTAGAGGCGAGTGACTTAGACGCAGCTCTTACGAAGGCTAAGGAGGAATCTTCACGGATTTTGAAGACTATCAAAGCATCAGATGAGGATCATTCTGCTTTAAGTACTCAGAAGAAGGAGCTAGAGGCCTTGAAGGATGACTTAGTTAGCTTTAAATTGTTTTTAGGCTGATACTTAGCTTTTAGATTAGCTTTTAGTCAGCAAACAACTCTTTTCCTTACTTCTTACCAAACTTTATATGGATATTTGCTTCCTTTGTTGCTTCTCATGAGTTGATATTGCCTTGCTTCTTCTTCTGTTTTCTATTTTTTTTTTCAAAGTGACTGGGATCAAACTTTATTGAGGGTTTGTGTTGTTATAACTGAACTCAAAAATGAAACTTTCGAGCTGCCTACGTACTCCTATGAAGGAGATCAAGTCAAACGTAGTTCATAAGTACCATTCGAATTGGTAATCTAAAGGAGGGACCGTACACAGTTTTAACTCATGCGGGCCAGGAGCTTGCCGTACACATTTTTAACTCTCGTGGGCCAAGAGCTTGCTGTACACATTTTAAACTCTCGTGGGCCAAGAGTATCTATGATTATGCTCACCCATAGACAAAGTGAGATGTTTTAGCAGTTTAGCCACTTACAACATCATTGGTGGTTTTAAGCCATTCAACATTTCTTATGGCCATATCTATACCCCAAATATCAAGGGTAGTAGAGCTTTAAAAATCTTCCATTGATCGGGCCAGTCTTTGAGCCATCTCCATCGACCAACTTGTAGGCACCGCCTGAATATACTTCTTGAATAACATAAGGACCATCCTATTTAGGTGAGAATTTGTGCCCCGTTTTTCGTGTGATAATGATAGGTCTTCTCACAGCTAGAACTTTATCGCCAAGTTGGAACGAGAGAATTCTAACCCTTTTGTTGAATGATTTCGATAGACGAGCCTGATAGCATTCTAGGTTCTGCTGAGCTTCTAACCTCTTTTCATCAAGTGCTTCGAGTTCGGTCAACCGCAACTTGACGTTTTCTTCATCAGTGAGTCCTTCTTGAATGGCCAATCTCAGAGATGGTATTTGGCGCTCAAGGGGAAGGACTGCTTCGGTACCATACACCAAAGAATATGGAGTGCTTTGAGTAGGTGTTCGATAAGTCATTCTATATGCCCATAATGCTTCTTCCATTCTTTCGTGCCAATCCCTTTTTGATTTTGACACTACTTTCTTCAACAGGTTGCATAGAATCTTGTTAAAAGCTTCAGCGAGGCCATTGGCGGCAGCATAGTACATAGAGGACTTCCGTTGCTTGAAATCAAATAACTTGCATATCTTGTCCATCAACTTGTTGTCAAAAGGTTTCCCATTGTCCGTCAAGATATATCGGGGAATACCAAAGCGGTAGATGATATGAACTCGGATGAAATCAGCAACATTTTCCTTCTTCACCTCTTTCAATGCAACTGCTTCGGCCCATTTTGAGAAGTAATCAGTAGCGGCTAGTATGTATGAATGCCCTCCTGATGAGCTAGGCGTGATTGGCCCAACTACGTCAAGTCCCCAAGCGTCGAATGGCCATGATGCTACTGTCGGATGCAAAGGCTCTGGTGCTTGATGGATGAAATTTGCGTGATATTGGCATGCTTGACATCTTCTAGCATAGTCCATGCAATCCTTTACCATGGTCGGCCAATAATATCCCATCCTCTTGATATGAAACTGCAGCTTAGGACCGGACTGATGAGCTCCACATACTCCTGAATGTGCTTCTTCCATTGCTTGTAAGACTTCATCTCCACCCAAACACCTAAGGAATACACCATCGAATGATCTTCGATAAAGCGTATCTTTATAGTAAATATAACGCGGTGAACGCCTCTTCAAGTCTACTTTCTTGCGGGGATTTTCAGGTAATTTCCCATCAGTGAGATAATCAATGAGCAGCTGCCTCCAATCTTCATTTTCAATATCATAAACCGAGGTAGTTGGCATCTCGACTATCTCTTCGGCTACACCATCATCTCAAATGATTGGAGGAATTACCCATTTTTGACATACCCGTACTTGAGTTCCATCGTCAAGGTGTGCCATGTTTGATGCTAACCCTGCCAGTGCATCGGCTTGCTTGTTTTCTTTTCTTGGCACGTGTTCAATTGTAACTTCACCCAGCCATCCTATGAGTGCCCTTGCATATTTGTTGTAAGGATGCAGTTCAGGTTTCCTTACTTCATAAATTCCAAGCACTTGATTGATGATTAGCTTTGAATCGCCATAGATATTAACTCGTGTTTGCTTCATGTCTACAGCTATTTCAAGTCCGAGAATGAGTGCTTGATATTCAGCGATGTTATTGGAGCATTGTTCCGTAAGCGTGAAAGCATACGACAGAACTTGACCTTCGGGTGTAACAAAGACCACACCAGCTCCAGCACCTTCTCTGTGTGCAGCTCCATCAAAATACATCTTCCATGGAGGCAAAACTTCAATTATGAGCACATCTTCATCAGGTAGATCATCAGAAAGTTCCCACTAAGCAGGGATAGGGTGATCGTCTAGGAAATCTGCCAAAGCTTGTCCTTTTACAGATTTTTGTGAGACATAAACAATCTCAAACTGTTGAAATATCAAGTACCACCTAGCAAGACGATCAGATAGAACCACTTTGGACATCACATACTTCAGTGGATTTGCTCTGGAGACAAGATTTATCGTGTGAGCTTCAAAGTAGTGTTTAAGCTTCTTGATTGCAAATATAAGGGTCAAACACAATTTCTCAATGGGCAAGTACTTCAACTCGTGTGGGTTCATCATTCTGCTTAAATAAAAAAGGGCATTCTCCTTCCCTTTATCATTTTCTTGAGCTAATAGAGCTCTCACAGACCTTTCTTGAGCAGCAATGTAAAGTATCAAGGGGCGGCCAGAGATAGGTGCATTTAGGACCAGTGGTTTCATTAAATAAGCCTTGATATTTTCAAACGCATTCTTACACGTTTGGTCCCATATGAAAGGCACACCCTTCTTCATAATTTGACTAAATGGTTGACATCTTCCAGATAAGTTCGAGATGAACCTCCGTATGTAAGCCAATTTTCCTTGCAAACTCTTCAACTCATGAATATTTCGAGGCTCCGGCATATTCACAATAGCGTCGATCTTGGCTTGTTCTATCTCAATGCCTTTGTGACGGACAATAAACCCCAAGAATTTCCCGGCCGAAACTCCGAAAGCGCACTTCAGAGGGTTCATTTTGAGACCAAACATCCTCAAGCGATCAAATACTACTCTTAAGTGTGATAGATGATCGCCTCGAGCTTTTGACTTCACCATGAGGTCGTCAACATAGCACTCCACGATTTTGTGAAGGATATCATCAAATATTGCCTGCATAGCTCGTTGATAAGTAGCTCCTGCATTCCTAAGTCCAAATGGCATGACCGTGTAGCAATAGATCCCCTTAGGAGTTCGGAAGGCAGTCAATTCTTCATCTGCGGGAGCCATCCGGGTCTGATTATAACCTGAGAAACCATCCATAAAAGACATAATTTCATGCCCAGTCACAGCATCTATCATTAATTCAATGATTGAAGTGGAAAATCATCTTTTGGACATGCAAGGTTAAGATCCCGAAAATCAACACATATTCGGATTTGTCCATTTTTCTTTCTGACCGGGACAATGTTGGATATCCAAGTAGGATATTTCACTTCTCGAATGAATCCGGCCTCGATAAGTTTATCAACCTCTGCTTCAATTAATGGAATTAAATCTGGGCGGAAGCGCCTTTGAGCTTGCTTTACTGGTCGGCATCCTTTCTTTATCGCTAAGTGATGAACAACGATTTTTGGATCCAACCCCAGCATTTCTTTGTATGTCCATGCAAAGACATCCTTGTATTCTTGGAGTAAGGCCACATATTCTTCTTTTTCTTCGCTCGATAGAAGAGCACTGATATAAATGGGACGAGGGTCCTCTTCAGTGCCGAGATTTACCTCCTTTAGTTCATCCAAAGCTGTTCGCACTCCTTCTTCGAATTCCGGAGGAGCTTCATCAGCATCTTCACCTTCGACCGGGATTTCATCACCAAAGGTAATATGGTAAGATGAGACAATGTATTCCTCGTCATCAATCAGTTCATCATATTTGAACTCATTGTTTGCCGGCATTCGAGTATGAATAATTGTTTTCAACTGTACTTTGAGAGTTTCTCCACATGAGACTTGCACATCAGTTTCTCGCCTCATTCGGGATGGAATCAAGCTTCTACATTCATTCAAAACTTGTGTTTTTGTATATTTGTTGAGAGACTTCTTGCGTGAGCGAACTTTTCCCAACCTTTCATGTACCGGCTTTCTCTCAAAGTTTTGCCCACTACATGGGTCTTCCATGTGCTTTACTATGAAGGGGATCATTCCAAGCCTTTCTTGTAAAGTTTTCTTCATGATCTTCTTTGGCTTTGGCCCCATTCTATCAAAAATGGCGGGTTTTGATTTTGCCCCCCCAATTCGATCAGAAACGGAATACTTCGGTTTAGAAGTCACCTCCTCTTCTTCATCCGCACTGATATGATGCGTTATGGCTCTATTTATGAGGATTCTTATGGGTTTCGGCTGAACGTAACCCAACCCTGTATGTCCTCGAAGATTGATCTGCTTCGATGGTCCTTCTCCACCAGCTTCTGGAATGAGTTTTCCTAACTTCTGTTCATTAGGATTATACCCAGCCTTGGCCAGAAGTTTGTATGCATTTGGGTCAAATCCTTCATTAGTGCGTGCCTTGGGGATTTGAAACTCCTTAACATCATCCTTGTGCTTTATTTCTTCCTGAGACATGTCTTGAGGAGGCCTTGATATCTCGATCTTTGCAAGAGGGAACGTAAGACCTTTTATGCCTTCAACAACTTTCTCTTTCAGCTTTGGTTGAGTCAAGAGGCGATATACTTCTTCCTGTCTAATATCGTCTTCCTTAGAAATTTTGGGCTTCTGGTAAAACTTTGCATCTGCAAAGTATGTCTCGGTTTCTGTGAATGGAGTTTCATCGGCCACTACCTTCTTTACAACACCGTTCTCCTCATACATGAAGCATTGGTGCCATGTTGAAGGAATCACACCGTTCTCATGTATCCATGGACGACCTAGAAGGAGATTATATGAAGCCTTTGCATCAATGACGTGACATAAAGTACTTGCTTTCAACCCGCCAATGACCAAATCAAGACGGATCATTCCAATCGCTCTTTGCCCCCCTTGATTAAAGCCTTGAATCATTAAGCGACTTTGGGAGAGTTCATCCATTGATATATCAAGATCTTTCATAGCTCGAACCGTTAAGATGTTAACGACAGACCCTTGATCTATCATAATTCTTCTGAATCTTCGTCCACGAGTGTATCCTTCAACAAAAAGCGTACGGTTATGGGGAGTAACACCCAACATAAGATCTTCATCTTTAAAGACAATGTCAGTGGCATATGAAGTAGATCTTTGTGCTCCAGCCACCTCCTCTTTATTCGAAACTGGAGATGAACTCCTATTTGAACTCTCAACGTCTTTTTCATGGGTGCTCAGGCAAGAACTCGATATTTGAGTTTTCTTGCTCTTGAAGTCCTTTGGCATATAATCGTTGAGAGTAATTACTCTTCGTGCAACCTTGGGACGAACATGATCCTTCCTTTGCTTCCTTTTCTTCAATTCATTTATCGGTTGTCGCCTAACCCATTTCTTTATCACCTTCTTCGGTTGTGGTTTAGGTTCATGATTCTTCCTTTGCTTCTTTCGAGTTATCAAGATCCATGGTCTCCCTTTGTCATCGACATCCTCGAGTGCCATTCTTTTGGTGAGAGGCGGACATCCTTTCATTCCCTTGACAATAAAAGGGAGCTTATGCTTGTGAGAATTTAGGTCATCGTCGACCATGAGCGGATCAAACCTACCAAATGTAATGGTAATTTGATTTGTGCTTGCTGCAGAATCAGCAAGTTCAATCTTTCCTTCACGGGCTAAAGCCATAATCTTTTCTTTGAACACCCAACACTTCTCTATTGGGTGACTCAGCACTCTATGATATTTGAAGTCGTTAGGATCATTGACCTTTGTAGCTTCCTCGGGTCGTTTTGACTGAGGTAAATCAACAAGTTTCAACCTCGTCAGTTCATCAAACATTGGAGAAACATCTGATTCCAAGAAAGGATATTGCTTCTCCATCATCTCTCGCAAAGTCGGCTTGACACGCCCAGAGGTTTCAGGTTCAACTCTAGCAACCTGCTTTGCCTTCTCGGTAGTTTGAGTGAAGACTTTGACTGGTGAAGCTTTCACAACCATTGCTTCTTTCTTTTCGAATTTAGAGAAGGGCTTGCCCCCCTTCTTGGTATCTTGCTTTTCAGCAACATTGTTCATGGGATATATGCCCGTGGCTTGTCTTCCACTACTTGCAATGCTCAACTCCATGTTACGAGCTTTGCTCGCTAATTCATCGAAAGTAGTTGGATTTACTCCTTTCAGAATATAACATAACTCCCAATGCATGCCTTCAATGCACATATCAATTGCAAAGTTTGTAGAGATCCGATCTTTGCAGTTGAGGGCAAGTTCCCTCCAACGTTCAATGTAGGTTATCACGGGCTCATCTTTCCACTGGCGAGTAGTCGTCAATTCAAGCAAACTCACTACCCTCCTTGTGCTATAGAAACGGTTTAGGAACTCACGTTCCATATCTTGCCAGCTGTCAATGGAACCGGGCTCCAAGTCAGTATACCAATCAAATGCATTTGCTTTCAAAGAGCGCACAAATTGTTTGACCAGGTGATCCCCGCCCGTTCCCGCATTATTGCAAGTTTCTACGAAATGGGCAACATGTACGTTGTCTCGGATTTCCCTTCCCATCAAATTGTATGAACTTTGGCGGCTGGTAGCCGACGGGCATCCTCAAATCCTCGATCTTTTGAGTGTATGGCTTAACATAGGAGTAAGTAGACTGCTTTCCTTCTATCTTCCCCTTTATGGTTCCCATGATGAAGTCTTTGAGTTGATCAATCGGGATCATGCCCCCAGAGGTTGAGATGTTCTTTCCCGAATCCTCTTGGTGAGAATCATTATCTTCATGCACTTCGGGATCCTTCTCATGGGCATGACTTGATTCGCCTTTCAAGCTTTCCACTTTGCTGTTAAGATCATTCAACTTCTGATCTTGAGCTTGCATGAACATGCTCATCCCCTCAATGACCTTAGTTAGATGAGCAATTTGTTCTTCCATAGATGTGGTGCTTGTCGTCATAGTGGGCATCACAGTGTAAACATTTGACCACTGTGGGGTAGTTCTTCGTGGAGAAGTTGATGGAGAAGTAGAGTCTGAACCGGATGATGAGCTTTCACCACCGTTTGTCCACTTCGGGGAAGTAACTTCATGTATAGATGAAGAAAGCTTCCGGGCCACCTCTTGCGCAGTTTGAAATCCCTCCATCGCACCGGGAGTAGTTCCTGAAGATGATTGCGCAGACATCATTCTTGATCGGCTCCTAGTGATAGGGCCTTGCATGTTTTGATTCGAGCTTGATGATGATCGAGAATTCAGAGTGAATACAGGCTTGCTTGATGCCATGGGTTCATTTTCAAAAGTGAAGAGATGAGAGGTAGAGATGTCCCACCGGGCGTGCCAAAAATTTGTGAAACAAATTTTAAGTATTTACTTAAAATTGATCGCAAATAATAATATGTGAGAATATTGGGTACAATCTCTAAATATGAATCCTCTGATTCTTCACTTGCAATTTGACATAAATATAATTAAAGAAATTAATTCAAAATTAAATCTTTAATTCTTCAAATATTCGAACGTTCGTCAGATCTTCAAATCTTCGAACCTTCGTTCTTCGTATCTTCAAATCTTCAAAGTTTTGTTCTTTGAATCTTCGAATCTTCGTTCTTTGAATCTTCAAATATTCTTGAATTAAGAATTCAGCTTGAAGGGCCCCCGGTTTTCAAATGGCTTGATCTTCAACAAAAGGGCCGTTTTATGGCTTGATCTTCTGTTTAAGGGCCTCCCGGGATATGCGGCTTGATCTTCAATTGAATCTTGATTCAATCTTAATACGAATATCTTCAAATCTTCAAAGTTTCGTTCTTCATATCTTCAAATCTTCAAAGTCTTGTTCTTCAGATCTTCGAATCTTCAAGCTTCGTTCTTCAGATCTTCGAACGTTCTTCAACTTTTGGATTTATTTTATTAAGAATCGACGAAATCACGAAGGATTATTCGTATATTCTTAACAAAAATCGTGGCTTGAGCTATTCCTCTTCTTCGGAATCGTTCAGAGCCTTTCGGGAGTTCTTGAGAGCTTTTCTGCAACGCTTCTTCGTCTGAAAATTCTCCTCCTTTTCCTCTCAACTGAGACCCCTATTTATAGGAGTGGAGGGGGTGAAAATATGCTTTAGGGTTGCAGAATTTCGTTCATACCTCATGGGCCTCAAATAAAATGGGTTTTGGGCTCTATTTGCTTGCATTTAATAGCCAGAAAAATCAGCACTTGTTCGATGTATCTGGACAACCTTTTTAACAAGGTTCACAGCTATTTTCCGTGCATATGGATGGATTCCTTAACCATATTCATTGCTCTCTTTATCAATTGGATCATGACTCTTATTCATTGGGCTACTATTTAATAATGGGCTCAAAATAAAGAAATTAATAGGACCGGTCCATTCTTTTAAAGATTTAATTTATAATTAAATTAATTGGATATTTAAACGACCCAAGTTAATTCAATTATTAAATTTTATCCGAATGGATCCATATTAATAATTTTATAATGCCCAACAACCATCACAAGCAGCCCAACAGAATTGGACATTGGCCCAATAATTTTTATATGTCCACAATGTGTTCTACTCTTATTTATTTCATTTTCCCTTAATGATTTTAAGGGCGGTCACCCGGGACGGAGCCATGAAGATTAGTACAGTTGTGTCCAGGGGCGGACCCAGGAAAGTCATCATGGGGGGGGGGGGGGGGGGGGGCGAAAATATTTTTTGGGGGGTTCAAAATATTTTTTGGGAGGGAGAAAATTATTTTTAACATATATATACAATAAAAAAAAATCTTGTTGGGGGGCGGTAGCCCCCTGAGTCTGTACTACGGTCCGCCCCTGGTTGTGTCAAAGTAGTAACATAACTGACATTGTCTTTAATAGGAGTGCAATTAATGTGAATTCCAAATTAGGAGTACTACATTTTCACTCATATTATTATCATGTTTGGAAAATATTGACAATTATGTTAATGATATTGCCTTATTAATGTCACACAATGTCAAAATATGGCAATACGATTTCAAAATTGCGGTAATTTACCGTGAATATTTATGGTACTCTTATTTTTGAATATTCATTACTTTTACTCCTATTTAAGGAAATTTCTCAACAATACGAAAATAATTGTATATAAAATATAATGATAAAATGAGTGTAACTTCATGGGCATGCCCTTATAGTGTCATGTTAATGTGCTTTGAAATAGTAGATACGAAGTATTTATAAAGATTGTGAATTATTTACTGAAGTTGTTAATACTCCCCCTTCACATAAAGTCTTCTCGCTACCATTTTGGGTGTCCCAACTTTTTTTTTCATTTGCCAAAAAAAAACAGCGAATTGACATTTTTTTTTACGTTTTCAATGAGTAGTACGCCGATCCATGTTGTTTGGTATAGTTCTTCGACTATGACATTTTTGGACTGAATCGTTGAAATAGAAACACTGCAAATAGGGCTTTAGGTTTAACATTTTGAAATAGGGCTTATTAACGGCAACAACTAACATAACAAGTACTTCGTATCTTTTTGCAACCCACCATCTCATTCTGGTAGTCATTCTCCTATCAGTTTTTTAAATTTCATATAACTTTTAACCTGTTTCAATTTTAAAAAATAAACTTATATCTTATTAACAATTGGTTATTTATTTGTTTACTTTGAGTTGGTGAGGAAAGTGATGGTTCACATTATTCTTGTTTTCAAATAATCTTCAAAGCAATTAACTTTTAGTTAAATTGAAGTAATGAAATGAGTGTGCAAGGTATTTTCTCTACTTGCTGATGCAATCTTTTCATACCTCAGATAGCTTTTATCTCTCCTCTTCTTTAATGTAGTAATGGTTTTATTCTTTTTTATTTGGTTGTTGATAAATTTAGCTCACTCTTTTTGGGGGGAGTCTATATAATGTTGTTTTTGCTACTTATCTCTACTTAGTAATCTTTACTATCCAGTAATCATTACTGATTACTTAGAGGGATCCAAGCTCTTATCTCCTTCATTTAGTGACTGGACCAATTATGACTTCTGCCATCAATAGTCTTGTTGCAGTCACTTGAACTTCAATCCCCTTCATTCTATCCTCAGGTGTCTTAGTTGCCTCGTTAATCTCATTGGACATTCTTGGTGTTACTGATTTTATAACATCCATTAACACCCCACTTGTTGGTATCAATATTAACTTCTCATCTTCACTGCGCAGATGTTTTATCCAAGTAGAAATGGAAGCAATCATATTGCACCAGATGGGTGATAAATCTTCATAGTGTTGCTTGGTGTTTTTTGGAGTATACGACTTCTATGATTGTGGTTCTATGATATTCCCTCCGTATTTTATTGTTTACTAAAATAGGGTTTGATACAATATTGAAGAGAAAAATAGTAAAGAAAATGAAAAGTGTAAAAGAAGTAGGATATAAGGTGGAAAAATATGAAATAGAATATGAAGAGTAGAAAAAGTAAGGGTAGCAATTTTTTTAAAGGGAAAACTTACCAAAAAGAGAAAATATAGCAAATAAAAGTATTCTTAAAAAATAAGTGTAGCAAACAAAAGGAGTATTTGTTACAATATTTAATTACTTATAATAGGGTTGGTTATGTGATGATGCATAAAGGGAAAAGTTTTGAATTGGAATTAGGAATTTGGGATTCTTAGAATATGTGTGTGTGTGTGAGTGGAATCAGGAATAATTACAATGAAATAATGATTCATATGGAAAGCTCCTTAATCGTAATAATATTGGTTTACATGAGCCTCAAATTTTCTTCATTGTAGTTGCCATATGTGGAGTCTCTTAGAATATTTTGTAATTTAAAACATGATTTAGTAATACTCCCCCCTCAAGTTGGAACGTGAAGATCCTGAGCGCTCAACTTGCCATGCAAAAATTGAAAATGATAAGCACTTGAAATCGACTAAGGCTGAATTCTCAACTAGCATTGCGTTCACGAAAAAAATAACAATCCGTCTCGACATTTTTAGTGCACTCGTGATAAACAGAATTTAGAGTAATACGGCGGGCTGCTTAATTGTCACAAAATAATGGGGTCGGTGTAGTTAGAAATATCCCAAAGTCTCAAAGTAGCCATTGAAGCCAAATAATCTCACTAACGACAATGGCCATAGACCTGTATTTTGCTTCAGTAGAGGAGCGGGACACAACACTTTATTTCTTTGTTTTTCAAGACACATGTGAGCCGCTTAATGTAATAAGGGGGTTGCTTGGCGCACCCCAAATTCTGCTTTATGTAACCTTCAGTTTACGATATTGCCCCCTAAATTTTTAACTTAAAAAGCTATTACACTGTATAATTACTTTCTTTAAATTAGAAATGAAACCCATTCTACAGTAATACACGTTACCAGCCTGCCACCTCTACTAACTTCATTTAATGATTCAAAATTGATCCAATTTAAAGTGATGTGCAAATAACATATTTATAAAATGTGATGAACAATTCTTTTTTATAAAATGCTATGGAGTATAATATATCACATGTTTCCCTATTTTAACAAAAGTATATCAAATTGAATAAAATTTTATGGTCTATGACACAAATATTGTAGTTGTAAAATTCTAAAAAAACATTCTTTTTTATTAGATGTTTACTTTAGTAGGTTTTTCTTTAAGTATTACTATGAATAAAAATGTGATTTAAGTATCACCATAGCCACTACAATGTAAATGTGAACATCATTAGTATCACTAAAATTACAATTTTAGTCACTGGTTAAAGTATAAAAACTCACGTTAGTTTCCATTGTATGTGACAAATTTAATGAAACACATCAGAAAGAAGATCTGAGATACAAATAGTGAGGCGGATGAAGTGATTTATATGAAACAAGATAGATAAATACCTCATAAGTCTAAAAGTTAAAAGAATTATTTTTTAGATAATCATCATATTCATTCTCCATTATATAAGAATATTGTAAAAAATTTATAAAACCATGATAATGTGTTAGACGTATTTATATAGTACTCCCTCTATGGTGTAGAGAGGTTCCCACACATTTTACGATGCTCTACTTACCATAAATCTAACTGGTCTCTGTCTGTAATTAGATTTTTTTAGTACATAAAATTTACATATTCATAAACTACATTAAAAGTTTTATAAAGTCACAAAAGAAAAGCTCATATTTGAAAACAGTTGAATGTACAAAGTAAAAGATTAAAAAGATTTTACGTTGACCAGAGAATAGTGAACAAGAACCTTTGAATAGGACGGAGTTAGTATTTGTTTGATGGTAGGTACAATTAGTAAGTCTGATCATATTAGGAATTTAGTATATTTTAAAGAATTGTTTTTTAGAAACAATGTTGCACAAATTTTAAGGAAATAATTTTTTGTGAATGAAAATTTAATTAACATTAAAACCTATTTTTTGAACGTAAACCTGTTTTTATAAAATAAAAAACAAACAAACAGAAGAAGGCCCATTAAAAGATCTATACGAATAGAGATATGGTCGTTGATCAACAATCGTATACGGAGTAGTAGTTAGGAAATTGAAATACTATGCACGTTCCTATTCTGTAAGAAAGAGAGGACATATGTGTCCAAAACTGGAAAAAAGAAGGTGCGCCTAGCATTATTAGCGGTTCGCGAAGATAGTTCGATGTAATAAAGTAGTCAAAGCTGGAGCAACGAGTGAAAGAGCAGCCAGCCCAGTCAGCATCACAATAACTGACTAGATCATAAGTGTTATCTGAGGAGAGAAAAATGCCCATTCCAAGAGAAGCTTTTAGACAGCGAAGTATGCAATGTGCAGTAGTCAAATGAGATTGATGAGGTTGCGAAAGAAACTGACTTTATTGCTTGACGGCAAAAACAATATTATCAGGGCGCGTCATCGTTGGATATAATAAGTGATCAATTTGATGTCGGCACATCGGCTCGTCAACTAGAGGACTATCATCGTCAGGGCGTAACATAAGGTTCTGTTCCATTGGGAAAGTACTTGGTCGGCTCCCTTGCATGCCACTTTCTTCCAAGATGTCTAACATATACTTGCACAGGTTCTATGTTAAGGCTCGAGGTTCCATCCTAAAACGTTAACTTATGTGTGATTGGTCTTGCCACAATGCATGCAGTACCGTCCCTCCTTACCATTTGTCTTTTGGGTTGCCTCTGGAGGAAGTCTCGTGCTTTATGAGACGTAGCAATGGTGCGATGTTGTTCTCTTTCAGAAATGAGGTGATAAGATGTTCTCAAAGTTGGAATTGACTAAGTAGCTAAGAACTGGGTTTTCAATTGGCCGTAGTAGTCATCTAGGCCCATAAGAAAGTCATAGAGGTGATCTCTATCTCGAGACTCATTTACTTGTTTAGTAATGTTGCAGGTGCATTTCCCGCAAGAATAGTTTGGAGCCTTCGAGATGAACATCATCTCATCCCAAATGCGCCGGAGCCGGCTAAATTATGCAGAGATGGATTGCCCATCCTGTCGTGTACAACTGACTAAGGAGCGCAATTCATAGGCTCATGGTGCACTTTCTTTGCCGAATCCTCCCCTATTTCTTGTGCAGTTTTGAACTTCACGCTTTTCCTCAACTCGAGTTCCATGCTACTATTTAGCTAACCTTTGACCATGACATTAGATCTTTGCCAATATGGTAGATACAGAGAATCAGACTCCGACATGAGAATATCCCCATTAAAAAAACCAAATTTATTTTTGGCATATAAGGCATTGATCATTACATCAAGACAATCGCCATAATTGTCGTCCCGTAAGAGAGAAGTAAGAAAAAAATCTCCAGACTTATCACCGGACTGAATAAAATATGGAGACATGCTATCGATAACTAGTGCTTGGTTATTCATTGCATTGTCTTTATCACCAATGGCCATCTTGGGTTAATAATCTCGTTAAAAATAAATTACCAGAGTTTTGGCTCTGATATTATGACAAAAGTGTATAAAGTAAAGATTAAAGGAATGTAATAAAACAATATGAGAAGGAATTTAATTTATATACGCATGAATAGCTTAATCGAATTACAATGAGTTCCTCATATATATATGCACACATTCGGTGCTTCCAGAATGAAGTGAAAGGAAGAATAATGATCGATATGGAAAGCTCCTTAATCGTAATATTGATTTACATGAGCCTTAAATCTTCTTGATAATATTTTCCATATGTGGAGTCTCGTAGTATATTTCGTAATTTAAAACATGATTACGTATTACTCCCTCTCAAGTTGGAGCTTGAAGATCATGAACGCCCAACTTGCCATGCAGGAATTGAAAATGATTAGCACGGAGGACTTTAGTGAAAATATAAGCCATCTGGTGCGGCGCCGTGCGATGAAGACGACGGGACAAGGCAAGACAGAGGATTCATATTTTAGTTGCTGCAAGAGAAGATGATAAGTCGTAGTGAAAATGCATTATCGGGCAAGGCAGAAGGGGGTATTTTAATTCGCTTGATGTTTTTACTTGGACAGTAATTTGCTGATTTGGTCTGGTCTGGTCTGGTCTGGTCTGGTCTGGTCTGGTCTAGTCTGGTCTGGTCTAGTTTCTTTGTATTTTTATAACTATCCAAGTCTTGTCTGGTCCGGTCTGGTCTGGTCTGATCTGGTCTGATCTGGGACGAATTACAGTCCAAGTAAATACATCCTTATTCTTGCTTTTTTGGTCCAAAATTAGATTTGATCTTATATTTATCTTTTTAAAACTCCATGCATTATTTTTGTCATTATTTCATATAAAATCGAACTGTAAAGTTGTTCTTGAGAGAAATATCCCCATCTCATTTTGTAAAATACACTTTTCATTTTGGAATGCACAACCAATATGAACATTTTCTTAATATGAATTCCGTACTTTTTTCTCACTTCATTCCTTTTATCTATAACTTCACCATTTAATTTTTATAGAACATGTTACTTTTTGGAGATTAAAATTATAAAACTATCACTTTATCTTAAAGTTTCTTAAAAACCGTGTCAAACTCACATGAAGTATAAATATCACTACTTCAGTCCCACTAACATTGGGATAAAAGAGGATGACACATGATGGAGTATATGGCCCGGGAACCCCCGGCCCACAGACTCCTACTACTCCAGCAAAGGCCCAACAGGCCCAAAAGGCCCAACAGGCCCAAATCACAGCGCCCAGAGTACCAAGCAGCCCGCACTACGCGCCAGGGGTGCCTTCGGCCCCCCGACCGAAGGCTCTAAATTCTCACAGAACGGGTTTCTCAAGCAAATTAAGAAACTGGGAGAAAACGGCGAAAACAGTAGCCCTCGGCACTGTGAGCCCTCGGCACCAGGGTACCATCGGGTGGAAGAGCCCTCGGCTACTGCTCTATAGCCGAAGGCATCTCACTCGACAAGATATCCGCCTCACATGCGTGCAGATCACCGTACCCTGCACAGACGTCCCATCCAACAGCCGCATTAAATGCGGCCACATGCGGTTGCCAGCGCCAACCAGTTGAGGTGACCCCTCGGCCAATGAGCGCTTGACACGTGTCCCTGCCCGACATTTATTGCTACTATAAATAGCACCCCATTTCCCCATTTGTAACCAAGTGATAACACGCTGAAAACACTCCGCATTTATAATACATTCTCTCTCTCTACTTTTATTTACTTGCTCTGACTTCTCTCTAAATTACTCCCCGTAATAACCCTTCGGATATATACCCCCGGGTAGACTATCCATCATTTGGTGCTCTCGTTGAGAGGTTGAACAATCAAGTAAGAAACCCTCCCCCTCGACCAAACACAAAACACTAGCCCTCTATCAAAATGGTGAGGACAACACGTGCCAACTCAAAGAACGTAGAAGACAAGAACCTGCCCCTCGGCGACGTCAACGCCCCCGAAGCCTCTCACAGGGCTCCCGAGGGCGGTGTCATCGCTGGGCTGGAACAGGCGGCTCTCGACCTACGCCTTCAGATCCAACAAAACGCCCCCGATGCCCGCCTCGGCATCGAGGCCAAGAAGAAAAACCGGAGCGATGATCAAGTCAGCCCTCCGGTTCTCACCATCGACGTGCAATCGGCGCTCTCCGCCTTCATCCAGACGCTCACCCAGAACCCGGGTGCCTTCGGCACCCTGGCTCCAGCTCACCCTCAGATCGGGGAAAATGTCATACTTCCCCCTCTGCCACACCCCTTCGGAAATCCCACCCCTCGGGTGAGAAACGACGAAGGGGTGGTGGCCCAAGAAACATCCTCCCAGGAAGTTCAGTCCCGGGACCGCCATAATGACAACAGGGAAAGGCCCCGTACTTCCGCCCTCAACCGGCTCGGAGGAGGGCCAGACCGCCGAGGGGTCCAAGACCGCCTCGGGGGGAAAGCACTCCAAAGGCCCCAGGAAAGCGGGGGATCTGTTTCGAGGGCAGACGAGGAGCGTCCCCCTCGGGACAAAGGCAAGGCACCCCTTCATGCCGATGATGCTCGACACCAAATCAACCAGGCCCACTCGGCCCGGGTTCGTTCGCAGGGGGCGGAGACCCTCCCGAAGGATCCCCGGGACGAGATTATTGCGGCCCTCCAACGCCGGCTTGACGAGATGGAGTCTAACAAAGCTCACGCCACCACCTCCACCCCTCACTCAGACCTCAAATACGAGGCCATGATGGCCAAAATGGAGGAATTACAGAAGAAGGTGGCCAAGGGCTCCGGGGAACCCGTCATCCAGCTCCGGACTCGGACGCCATTTACCCCAAGGGTATTGGCGGCCCGGATCCCGGAGAAATACCGAGGGCAACACATACAGCCCTACAACGGGAAAACGGACACCTAGGAACACTACAGCAAGTACCAGAACAGCATGATGATGGTGGGGGCGTCAGACGAATATTTGTGTCGTTGGTTCCTCTCCACCTTAGAGGGGCCGGCATACGAATGGTTCAACAGGCTGCCCGAGGGCTGTATTGATTCATGGCAAGAACTCGCCCAGCGGTTCTTGACACAATTTGCCGGGAGGCGTCGCACAAGGAAGCACTTCTCCCACCTCCTAACAATACGCCAGAAGAAGGATGAGACCCTTCGGGATTTCCTGGAGCGCTGGAGGACGGAGGCCGACAAGGTCGACAGTGCTGATGACGGGACCCTCCTGGCCCTCCTACAAACCGTCCTCCGCACTGGCAACTTTTCAAGGAGCCTCATCATTGAACCCCCCCGCGACTACATAAGGGCCTTGCAGCGGGGGGACCGGTATGCTGAGGCCGAGGAGGTGGAGAAGTATCACCAGCATCCGGACCAGCAGCCCCCGAGGGCTGACAACAAGCATAACCGAGGGCCGGGGGCTCCTCCAAATCACCCAAGGCTTCGGGACCCTCTGATGACCGCCCTCGGCAAGGCCAAGCCAAGCCCGGGGGAGGTTATAAGAGCAACCCTAAGACTTGGGCCCAGCCCATTCTCCTGGACCGCCCTCGGACACCATTGACGCACCCAGTCAGCATCATCCTCGATTTTGCCGAGGAGAGGGGTCTCGTTGAGCGCGACTCTCGCGCACCCCTGGAGGTACACGCTATCAACCCTCAGTTCCCCTACTGTCGCTTCCATCGGCACCAGGGGCACAGGACCGATGACTGCCATCAGCTGAAGACGGCCATCGAGAGATTAATACAGGCGGGGCACCTGTCCCGGTTTGTCTAGAGCCCTCGGCAGGAGGGACCTTCTCATCCGGGGCCTCCCCGAGGGCACCACACGAAGGTAAATGCTTGGGCAAACCCGAATATCATCCCCCTCGGCAAGAAGAGGGAGATTGGAAACTTGGAAGAAGAGGAGGAGGAATACCCCCACTACCAGGAGAAAAAACGCCACATACTCATGATCACCGGTGGCAATACAGGGGGCGATTCCACCAGCCAACGAAAGAAGTGGGCTCAATCGCTTTACGTGGGGGAAGTCACTCATATGCCCCCGGTAAAGCGACTGAGGGAGGAACCCATCACCTTCACCAACGCAGATCTCCCTCCTACTTCTTCTCCTCACAGGGATGCCTTGGTGATTCGGACGGAGATAAACGACACCATTATTCACCGAACTTACATTGACACGGGCAGCTCCGTCAATGTAATGTAACTCAGCACCTTCAGAGAGCTGCATCTGGAGAGGGGGTCCCTTCGGCCCATTAATACCCCTCTTGCCGGCTTCACCGGCGACACTATTGATTCCGAGGGGGTAATAACCCTCCCGGTGATCTTCGGCGACGGGCTCCATAGGGCCCAGCTCGAGGTGGAGTTCGTCGTCGTCAACATTGACTGCGCCCACAACATCATCCTCGGCCGGCCAGCCCTCGAGGACCTCGAAGCCATCATCTCCATGAGGCACCTCTGCCTCAAGTTCCCCGCCGAGGGGGGCATTGGCTACTCCCGGGGGAACCAGAAAATTGCCCGCGCCTGCTATCTTCAGGTCACTAAGAAGGTAAGCAAGACGGAATTCCGTGTGGACACCATCACCAGAACCGTCGACCAAGAGGAAAGAAGGCCGAGGGCTGAACCGGCCGAGGACGTAGAAGACTTTGCACTCGATCCGCCCCAGCCGGAGAGAGTCGTGAAGATAGGAGCCCAGCTCCCTGAAGATTTGAAGACCGGTATCACTGACGCCCTCCGCGCCTACTCCACTGTCTTTGCATGGGGGCCGGAGGACATGCCGGGAATCAGCCGAAGGGTCATCACCCACCGCCTCTCGGTGGACCCTTCGGCAAAGGCAGTGCAACAACGAAGAAGACCCCTCTCCGCCGAGAGAAGGGAATTTGTGAAGAAGGAGGTCGCCATGCTCCTCTCCATTAAGCACATCAATGAGGTGAAATATCCCTCATGGCTGGCGAATGTAGTCCTCGCACAGAAGCCCCCTACCTTCCGCATGTGCGTGGACTACACCGATCTCAACAAAGCATGCCCTATGGATCCATTCCCTCTACCAAACATTGATCAATTGGTGGATGAGACCGCGGGGTGTGAAATCATGTCCTTCCTCGATGCCTTCCGAGGGTACCATCAAATATTCATGCACGAGGAGGACGCCGAAAAAACTGCCTTCATGACTCCCGAGGGCATCTTCTGCTACCTAGTGATGGCCTTCGGCCTAAAGAACTCGGGGGCCACTTACACCCGGATGGTGGCCCGGGTCTTTCAAGCCGTCCTAGGGCGCACCATGGAGGCCTATGTCGATGACATGATCGTCAAGAGCAAGCAATCTTCCAGCCATGCTGACGACCTCCGGGAAATCTTCGCCATCATGCAAAAATTCATTCTTCGGCTAAACCCGAAGAAGTGCACCTTCGGCGTCCAAGGGGGCAAATTCTTAGGCTACATGGTGAGCCGAAGGGGTATTGAGGCCAACCCCGAGAAGATCCAGGCCATCATCAATATGGAGCCCCCACGCAATGTGAAGGAAGTCCAACGGTTGACGGGCCGCCTGGCAGCCCTCAACCGTTTTCTATCTAAATCGGCGGAGAAATCTCTACCCTTCTTCCAGATCATGAGGAAGACGGCTGGCTTTCTATGGACTCCGGAATGCCAGGAGGCTTTCGACGAGCTCAAACGATATCTATCTTCACCTCCTGTGCTCTCCAAACCCAAGGTAGGGGAGACCCTCTACCTCTACCTTGGGGTTAGCCCGGCGGCCATCAGCTATGTGCTCATCCGGGAGGAAGACGGCATCCAATATGCCATCTTCTACGTAAGCAAGACCTTAAGGGAGGCCGAGCTCAGGTACTCCCCTGTGGAAAAAACGGTGTTAGCCATCGTTTGGACTGTCAAGAAGTTGGGCCACTGCTTTCAGGCTCACCCGGTTAAGGTCCTCACCCATCAACCCCTCGGCGCCCTCATGAGGAGCCCCACTTGCTCCTCCCGCATGGTTAAATGGGCTATCTTCTTGAGCCAGTACAACATTGACATCCGCCCAAGGCCTGCCATCAAGGGCCAAGCCCTGGCGGACTTTGTGACGGAGTGTACCGCAAGGGCAGCCACGGACGGGGAGCCCTCGGCTACCTCGGACGACTGGTGGACCCTCTACACTGATGGCTCCTCCGCGACAAAAGCATGTGGGGGAGGGGTAGTCCTCATTACTCCCGAGGGCTTCAGGGCCTACTATGAAATCCGCTTCTCCTTCAAGGTCTCCAACAATGAGGCCGAATATGAAGCCCTCCTATGTGGCCTTCGGCTGGCTGCCAACATGAGGGCTCGGCAGATCCACATCAAATGCGACTCCAAGTTGGTCGTTGGCCAAATCTCCGAAGAATATGAGGCCAAGGAGGGAAGAATGAAACAGTACAAGGAAGCGGCCAAGGAGTTGCTTAAGGTATTTGAGGCACACTCTCTCACTCAAATACCGAGGGCTCAGAACTCCGAGGCCGACATATTATCCAAACTCTCGGCAGACTCCCCCGAGCACATCTCCAAGATTGCCAAAATCGAGGAACTCAGCCTCTCAAGCATCCATGCAAGCCCCGTGATGAACATACAACAACGTCAGGAGGATTGGATTTCGGATATCACCGCCTTCATCTCCACAGGGCAGCTACCCGAGAATGAGGCCCGCGCTAAACTGGCAAAGCTGAGGGCTCCCAGCTACACCATCGAAGATGGGAGGCTCTACAAGCGATCTTACAATGGCACGCTACTTCGGTGCCTTCATCCAGATGAAGCCGAGGTCGCAATGGAGGAAGTGCACAGTGGCACTTGCTCAGCTCACCAGGGACCCTTCTCCATGTCCCGAAGGCTCATTCTCCAGGGCTACTTCTGGCCAACCATGGCCAGGGACTGTGCTGACCTTGCCCGGAGGTGCACCGCATGTCAACATTTCCAGAAAGCTCCCGGCAGGCCAGCGGTCAACTATGCCCCCATCAGCACCTCTGTCCCATTTTCTCGATGGGGGATAGACCTTGTAGGCCCTCTGCCGAGGGGTACCTCCAACAACAGATACATCATTGTGGCCGTCGACTATTTTACCAAGTGGGTGGAGGCTGAACCCCTCGCCAGCATCACAGAGGCGAAGTGCCGTCACTTCGTCCTCAAGAACATTCTCACAAGGTTTGGCGTCCCCCAGCAGATCATCTCCGACAATGGGACACAATTCGAGGCAGCCCCCTTCTGTGCCCTTCTGGAGGCGTGGGGCATCAAACACACCTTCTCCTCCGTTGCCTACCCTCAAGGCAACGGGCAAGTAGAGAACGCCAACCGGACCTTGCTCGAGGACCTCAAAAAGAAGCTGCAGGCCGAGGGTGGTGGCTGGGTGGAAGAACTCCACAACATCCTTTGGGCCTATCGCACCACCCCTCGGCGAGCAACAGGTGAAACACCGTTCTCCCTCTGTTACGGTTTTGAAGCCAAAGCTCCTACGGAAGTCACCCTTCCCACCCGAAGGGTGATCCAATATGACCCCGAGGTCAACGACAGCAACATGGCCCTCGACCTCCACCTCATTTCAGAACGCCGGGAACAGGCCTTCATCCAGGCAGAAAACTACCGAAGGCAAGTTAAAAGCTACATCGATGCCAAAGTTCGCACCCGAGAATTTCAAGTGGGGGACTATGTCCTCCGGAGGAGGGAAGCCAGCCAACCAACCGAGGGAGGAAAAATGGCACCAAAATTCGAAGGCCCCTACATCATAGCAGCCGTCATCAAACCTGGGACCTACAAGCTCAAACGCCCCAACGGGAAAGAAGTCCCTAGGCATTGGAATGTACACCATTTAGTTAAATTTTATCAATAATGTAAGAGCGGCCAAGCCCTCATAACTAGTGAATGTACTATCCTATGGCCCAAGGCCTCCAATTTCGAAGAATGAAGATACATTCAAGACATCAAGCCCTCATACCGGCTACATGCCCCACGCCTCACCACGAGAAGAACCCCCTCCGGCACCAAGTGCCGAGGGCGGACACCATCAACACCTACAACAAACAGTGAAAACACCACGTGTTTTCAGTCAAGACCCCTCGGCACCCAGTGCCGAGGGAGGGAACTCCTATCACCAACAACAAGGAATGCCATGTGTTTCATTTTCCTTCGGCACCCAGTGCCGAGGGTACATTCTCACCTTCATCATAAAAAAGAAAAAGAAAAAATGGAAACACAAAGTGTTCCTACAGAAGACCCTTCGGCACCCAGTGCCGAGGGTACACCTCCATCATCAAACATCATCAAAGAAGACCCCTCGGCACCCAGTGCCAGGGATATGCTCTCCTATCAACTTCCAGACATCTGTTGGGAAACACTGAGTGTTTCATTTGAAGACCCTTCGGTACCAAGTACCGAGGGTAGACGCCTACATCAACTACGACAAAAAAGAACACCAAGTGTTCCTACAGAAGACCCTTCGGTACCAAGTACCGAGGGAAGAAACCTCCATCAACTACAACAAAAGAGAACACCAAGTGTTCCTGTAGAAGATCCCTCGGTACCAAGTACCGGGGGCTACACATCGAAACTAACACCAAGTGTTGTTTCTAAAAGCCGTACCCCACGAGGACGCATATACCGAAGGCGCCACCATCGGTGCCGGCGGCACGTAGTGCCCCCGGCCATTTGCAACTAGTGTGCAAATGAAAACCCTTCCTTGAAACGCTTTCCGCGTCACTACCCCCAGGGTGTGACAGGCATGAGAAATGCCCAGGATTCGACTTTCAAAAACGGAACGCTATCCGCGTCACTACCCCCAGGGTATGACAGGCATGAGAAATGCCCAGGATTCGACTTCCAAACCGAAACGCTCCCCGCGCCACCACCCCAAGGGTGTGGCAGGCCACGGACTATGTCTAGCGCCGAGGGGACGACTTTCACAAATGAGGCGCTTTCCGCGCCATCCCCCAAGGGGAGGCAGGTTACGGACCACCATATCTTGTGCCCAGGAAACGTCCCTCGATCCCCTCGGAACTCGGAAGGTTAACCCGAGGGAGGAGAGCCATTGGTGTATTCTGATGGTCTCCTAATAGGCCCAGCCTTACCAAGAAACCAAGTTTCTTGATGCCTTCCCTTCACCACCAACCAAAAAAAAAAAAAAAAAAGAGGGGGTGAAGGGGAGTAGACTCAATGAGAAATCAAAGAGTACACTCCAACAGATCACAACAAGCCGAGGGCTCCCCACGGGAACACCTCCGGTAACTGAAGGCTCCTATTTCCCGAAGGATACCACTCAAACAAATATCATCAGGAAACGGCTAAGTCCTCTACCTGGTCACCCCCGGTCACAAAAAACACCGAAGGCTTCAACAATACCAAGGGACTGGGCTATCCAAGGTCCACTAAACGGTACTTCAAACAAACACCGAAGGCATCTGTTATGAACAAATACCGAGGGCCCCTTCCCCATGACAAGGGTCAAATTCTACAACTTTTAAAGTGTATGCCGAGGGCACACACTCCTCATTGGCTTTCTTCACAACAACAGGACTCAACATCAATTTATGCTTAGAAAAAATTCTAAGTCCTGAAGGAGCAGCCCCCGGGCATCTCACAAAGTAATGTAGAGTCAGAAGGCACCTATCACCCGAAGGCTACACGAAGAAACAACACTTGAAAAATTCCAAGTCCTAAAATTGGGCCCCCGGCTCAATCAACACTACAGCCAGGGGAATACAATAGCCGAAGGCTATGCGATACAACAACACTTGCAAACAAAGAAAATTTCTATGTCCTACAGATGGGCCCCCGGCTCAGTCAGTATTGCAACTAGAGGAATATGACAGTCGAAGGCCATACATCAAGAAGGGATGCCATCTCCCGAAGGCTCCCAAGGGAAAATCCACGCTTAGAATGTTTTCTAAGTACTACATGCTTTTCCCCGGTCAACTACTTATACATCAAGGAGGAATGCCATCTCCCGAAGGCTCCCAAAGGAGATTTTGCACTTAGAAGATTTTCTAAGTCCCACATATTTTCCCCCCCTGACAGCTACTCATACATCATGAAGGGATGCCATCTCCTGAAGGCTCCCAAGGGAAACTCTACACTTAGAAGATTTTCTAAGTCCTGCATATTTTCCCCCCCGGTCAACTACTCATACATCATGAAGGGATGCCATCTCCCGGAGGCTCCCAAGGGAAACTCTACACTTAGAAGATTTTCTAAGTCCTACATATTTCACCCTCACCTCAAGGGACCTAATTGCCGAAGGCTGCCTATCAATCGAGGGCTACAGTACACAAGGAAATTTTCTAAGTCCTAAAGAATTAGCCCCCGGCCTATTCAATATTTCAGTTGGGGCTCCACAGTAGCCGAAGGCTACATGACATACTACACTTGCAAAAAATCTCTGAGTCCTGAACATTGGGCCCTCGGTCCAAGGTTCACACATCAGGAAGGGATCCCATTTCCCGAAGGCTCACAAGGGGAGATCTACACTTAGAAATTTTTCTAAGTCCTATGGATTGGGTTACTACAGACACCCGAAGGCTCACAGGGGAAAACCTACACTCAGAAAATTTTCTAAGTCCTAGGAAGTGGGTTACTACAAACACCCGAAGGCCCCATGCTGTGCTACACTTAGAGAAATTTTCTAAGTCCTAATTCCTACAGAACCCCCGGTTGCATATCCAGCAGAGGGTGCCCAACTACCGAAGGCTTCTAAGGGCAGGCTACAATCGGAAAATATTCTAAGTCCTAGACATACATTCAAAAATACCGAAGGCACACACTCAAGGAAAACGGAGGCATACATTCAAGAAGGAAGGAATTGGAGAAAGCAATTTATATATACAAAGCCCGAAGGCATTCAGTCATTCATCACAACAAAGAGTGAATATAGTTATTACAATGATTAGGCCGAAGCTATTACAAAATTGTTCAAATTACAGAATACATATCAAATCATGTCATTCCCGGGGGCAGCCTCCCCCGATGGCTTCGAGGAAACTTCTGCATCGGCCTCAGGATCGTCGCCCTCGGCTTCCCTTCGGAGCTCGGAATCCTCCAGGTCTGGCCTCTCGACATCAGGGGGGAGAGGGACACAGATATCTGGCTGCAGAGGGGGGGGGGGGGGGGGAGCCCGTACGCCGCCGGATCAAAATCCTTCGGCTCAACCTTCAGATGGCGGGCCATCCTCCGGTAGATGAGGGCTTGAGTGAAGAACTCACCCCCATCATAATATTGCTTACCCTTCCGGGCCATCCACTCCTCCACCGGGCCCTCGGACCATTCATCAACCGAGGCCTCAACAACCGAAGACAACCATGCCTTGTGCCCCTCGGTCTTCCACCCCCCGTCCAGGAACCCGGAGATGGCCTCCTCCCGGGCTGTGGCGACAGCCTTCGCCTTGGTGGCCTCGGCCTCCTCGGCTGCTCTCCTTACGGCCTCCGCAGCGGCCGCCTCAGCTTCTGCCTTCTCCTCCCTGAGCCTCTCGGCCTCCGCCCTCGCAAGCCGGAGGTCCTCCTCAAGCTGGGCCATCAGCTTCGTGGCCTGGGAGTCCCTAAGGATCAGCTCCTTCATCTTGGCGTCTTGCCTAGCTTTGTGGAGGCGCCATTCCTCCAGCCGTCGGAACTGCTCCCCGAGGGCAACGCAAGTCTGCAAAGATAAGCGGGTTGTCAGGGCCAAACGTGATTTCTTATTTCAAAGTGGGAAACAAAAAGACAAACTACAGTGAACTCACCGTGAGGGAAGACCGAAGGATCCTGTCTTCGAGGGCTTGGTCGTCATCGGCCCCGAGAGCTGCCCGATCGATATCGAGGGTTATACCTCTCAGGAGCGCCCTCGGGTCAGCCGTGCCATTCAACACGGCCGTACCAGCCGGAAGGGAGAGTGTGAGGACCTCGAGAGATGGCTCCCGGACCACCCCCGGCACCTGCGCCGTCGGCATCACCGGAGGGTCATCTATAATCACCACCGGGGGGTCATCCTTCGCGGCATCCCCCTTCTTTAACTTTTTAGGGGCTTGGGGGGGCTCCTTTGCCGACGGCTTTCTCTTAGCCGCAGCAGCATCGCCCTCGGGCTTTTTGAGGGGCGCACCGACGGGCTTTTGGCCACCTGCGTCCGGCCCCTTCGGATCCTTGGCCGGTTTGTTCTTGAATCGGGCGAGGCCTTTGACGTTCATCATACTTACTGGAACACCTGCAAAAAAAAATGAGGGGTTAGGATCGAGGGGTCACTACTAAGTGGCATAAAGGATTAACAAAACAAATGGACAAACGTGCTAAGATGAGGGTGAGAATGCCCTCAGCTACTACCTCCGGAGGCTCCCTCAAACACTGGGAACTTCTCATCAGTTTCCCCCAGGAACCGGTACCGTCGGAACCCGAGGGTGTAGAGATCTGCTTCTTTGGTGCAGTCCTTGATGGAGATATTCTTGTCCCGGCCCTCCGGAATCATGGCTAGAATCCTGCCATCTTTCTCGAGGGCGGCGCTCCTCCTCTTCTCGTGCCTCCTGAAGCGGTCACGCAGTTCCCTCGGGAAGGGGCTCTCGGCTAGCTTCACATAGCACCACCGGTCCTTCCACCCCTTGTTCGAGGAGGGCGCCTCGGTGAAGAGTTTGAACACGGATACCTGCTGCAGATTAGCGAATCCCTCGGCATTCGCGTGCCCCCCCGGCACAGGTTGAAGCTCTGGAAGAAGAGATCCAGGCTAGGCGTCACCCCCCGGGACTTACAGAGCTGAAGGAAGCCAGTAATATAAGAATGGCTGTTCGGGGTCAGCTGGCAGGGAACCAGGCCAACGAACCGAAGATACTCCCGGAGGAAGGGGTGTAGGGGGAAGCGGAGCCCCATGGATACTGAGAGGACGTGCACCGCAATGCAGCCCTCGGGAGCCCGAGAGAGAACGTCATCCGGACCCGGTGTCACCACGATGGCCGAGGGGCCCACGTGAAGCTGGGTGACATAGATGTCCGCCGCATCAACCTTCGACTTGATCTCCAATGCGGCGGTGTTGAGATAGGAGTACCCCTCGGGCATATCGAGGGGCTTACCTTGATCTGCTACGCTGCCCTTCTTCTTGGGAACAGCGGCCTTGGCCTTCTTCTTTCCGGGGGCCACCCGGAGGGGGACCGCATTCAGCGGCCGAGAGGTGCTGGCCTCCCCGGCACCCCGAGGGGGGAGCAAAGCAACGGTGACCCTCTCGCTTTCCTTTTGTGCCTCCTCTTCAGCTGCTTGCCAGGCGATGGCCAACTCTTCGTCCTCACATTCTTGCTCAAAGCCCTCGGCCTCCGCCTCAGCTACGAGGGCTTTCTGCAACTCCAGGGCAATGACGGCATCCTGTCCCACCGAGGACTCCGCACTTGAGGACTCCACGTCCGAGAGGACTTCATCCTCCACCGAGGGCGCCCCCGAGATATCTTGAGAATCACTATGGGACGACATTCGCACTCTAGTTCGAGGGCTCGTAGACGGTAGTGTTTCCTAACTTTTCTATCTCCTAACCTAAGGGCACAGTACAACTATGCTAAAAGGAGAAAGGCAGGGAGCACTGACCTCGAAAGCTGAGTTAGGACCGAAGGCTGGAGTTTCTCTCACTAGATTTTTTGGCAGAGCTTCGCTAAAACAACTGAGTTCGCACAGGGGAAATGGCTCTGGCCTTGGGGTATTTATAGGCGATGAATCCGGGCTTGGGCCTGTATTCCGGGCCTCCGGACGGACCGCCATCATTACACACCGCCGTTTCACCCAACCGGTGACGCCGCCCACGAACAGCCAGCCATCACACGCCACGTGTGCCACCCCCCCCAACGGCTATATCCTGTCGTTACATATTCCAACGGCTATATCCTGTCGTTACATATTCCAACGGCTATATTTCCAACGGCTATATTCTGGAAGCCCCCGGGTTTTCTACTTCACTCCACTTCATCAAGGATAGCCTCCGGGTGCACTCACCCAGAAGTGCCCCCGGGTTGTGCCCCACACAGCACATTACACACGCCTTCGGGATCACTCCTTCAGAAACCCAGGGCTTCATATCAGGACACCCCCTCGGGGATTCCCCCTCAGCACTGCAAAACCGGGTAAGCCCCCGGGGAGTTGCCTCATTGACGGATGACCCACGGCACACAGGTAATGGGAGCCATCGGGTATCTTCATCACCAACCAATCAACAAACAGTGGACCCCTCGGTAACAACTCCACTGCTGCCTTCATCTGGCAGGCCCTCGATCCCTGGATTGAGGGGCTCCCCTTCGGTGCCACCAGGACATCAACAGCGAGCCTTCGGCTAATCAACACAGGAGCCCTCAGAAGAGAGAACCTTCGGCATTCCCGCCATTCTCCATTTTTTACCAAGGTTTGACATTTTCGATTCATCATTGGGGGAATTCGGTGCACTCTTTTTCCCTCATTCGGATTTTTTCCCAAAGGGTTTTTCCTAATGAGGTTTTTAACGAGGCATCCCCCCAAAATGAAACGAAAAGTGTCAGCCTTCGGCCCGCAATAGCAACGCAACTACTCTACTCCTTTTCACCACTTTACAAGTGCCTCAGGGAGTGGGGGACTGGAGGACCCCCTCGGGAAAATCATTAAATTACAAAATCTGTGAAATTCCAACAAACAACAAAGCAAGCCCTCAAGTCCCGACATGTGGGTAACTGAGGGACTGCCTTCGGCAGGGACATAAAAGCAACAACTCCTCACCAACTTCAGAGATCACGACGGGACAACATCAAAGGGCAAGCACAAATTACTCCTTTTCCCTCAAGTACCTTTCGGCAAAAGGAGTGAGGGACTCCTGATGGAGTATATGGCCCGGGAACCCCCGGCCCACAGACTCCTACTACTCCAGCAAAGGCCCAACAGGCCCAAAAGGCCCAACAGGCCCAAATCACGGCGCCCAGAGTACCAAGTAGCCCGCACTACGCGCCAGGGGTGCCTTCGGCCCTCCGACCGAAGGCTCTAAATTCTCACAGAACGGGTTTCTCAAGCAAATTAAGAAACTGGGAGAAAACGGCGAAAACAGTAGCCCTCGGCACTGTGAGCCCTCGGCACCAGGGTACCATCGGGTGGAAGAGCCCTCGTCTACTGCTCTATAGCCGAAGGCATCTCACTCGACAAGATATCCGCCTCACATGCGTGCAGATCACCGTACCCTGCACAGACGTCCCATCCAACAGCCGCATTAAATGCGGCCACATGCGGTTGCCAGCGCCAACCAGTTGAGGTGACCCCTCGGCCAATGAGCGCTTGACACGTGTCCCTGCCCGGCATTTATTGCTACTATAAATAGCACCCCATTTCCCCATTTGTAACCAAGTGATAACACGATGAAAACACTCCGCATTTATAATACATTCTCTCTCTCTACTTTTATTTACTTGCTCTGACTTCTCTCTAAATTACTCCCCGTAATAACCCTTCGGATATATACCCCCGGGTAGACTATCCATCAACACAGTTATAAGAAACGTGAGTTTATATGGTTGATATTAAATCGATAAAATAAGAATAAAATAAAAATAATTTAGAGTCACACAAACTTTACCAAATTTGGTATGAGACAATAATAGTGAGATTTCTCGAATAGATAAAACGAGACTATCTTAACGGGACAAAAGGAGTACTCTTTCCGTCCTAATTTGTTTTGCAAAGTCAACATTTTTTTGTGAATCAATAAAAAAAGTCAAACCTCTCTATGCATAATTAATTCAATTTTTAGTAATTACGGAGTAAATTTACCAAGGAGGTAGTATATCTTAATTTAGAGGAGTAATTATTACGTCTCAAATGATTATCCCATTTTTCGACTTCAAATGAATAGATGACAAGTATCCATGTACCCAAAATGCAACTCAAATACATATTCGCCGCTGCCTCTCCTTTCTAGGTTCAATTTTAAAGAAATGCAAAAGTAAGAGTGAAACATAATAGAATTGCAAAAGTAGGACGGAACTCTTTTAATTCCCAAAGTAGGAGTTAATATTCCAATTTTATCCTCCCTACATTAATGATTATCTTTTCCTTTCTCCGCCACGCACTCCCCTGCAGCCACGCATGCCGTGCTGTCCACCACTTCTTTCATCCATCAATTGCTTCTCCCTTCTCTCCCATAATCACATCTCCTTTCCCTTCCCGTTGATATCAAAGGCGGAGAATATATTCTCCATCTCCGGCCAATTCTTCTCTCCTAGTTTTTTCCGCTGATGATCGGTTTCACTTCTGCATCGTGACTCCGGCAGACCGGCCATCTGCGGTAACTCCAAACCGCGGGTCTATGATGGTCGTATCCGATAAATATTAGCCTCCTCCTCCATCTTCTTCTCTCCCACCCTAGTTCCTCTATTTTTCTTCTCTTGATTTATTTTCTATTTTCAATTGTTTCATTTGTTTAATTTTGAGATTCAAAACAAAAAATGCTATTTTAGATCCAAAAATTTTGGATATTAATTTTTTTATTTTTTCGCATTTTTATGTTTAAAAAAAGATTTAAAATATTTCTCGTTATTTTCAATCTGAAATACGGAGTATATATAAAACTGTTTATTTTTCAAAAATGGCAAAATTATTTTAAATTAGTCTTCAAACTATAAATAAGTTGTAATACCATGTTTCCATTCTTAAAAAAAATCATATATTGGCAATTTGTGTCATTACAAGGATGATGTCATTTTGACAATTAGTGCTCTTATATCAGTTATAATGCCATGTTTTCATTCTAAAAAAATGAGATTTTGGAAATTAATGTCATGTATTTTTTTTTACAAAATAGCATTGTGATTTTAAAATGACATTAAATAATATTTAATGACGATGGTAATAATTTATCTGGTAGGAGATCTGCAACTAACTGGACAGATATGGAAGCAAGCACACTAGAAGAATTGGCGGTGGTGGCGAAGCATATGGCGGCAATCCAAGAGGATGGTGTGTGGCGGCGATGGAAGACCACGCAAATAGAGGACAACGACAGCAGATGAAGAAGTGCTTGACAGTGGCGGCAGTTTAGTCGACGCCGGCGGTGGCAGTCGACAGCCGGCAGCCGGCAACGGTGGCGGCCGGTGGTGGTTGAACAAGAGGTGATGGTCCAGCAGCAGATCTGGTGCGGTGATGTGTTGAGAACAGGCTGTATAATTGTAATTTGTTTTATACCTCCGTATCCGCTAATAAATAAAAAAATCAATCTTTCATCATTAAGGGTACTTTGGTCAGTTCTATTAAAACTTACGCGTGAAACATAAGTAATTGATAGGACTCCTATTTTGGAATATTTTCCTTGTTTTCTCCCTGTTTTGGAATTCTCTCTTCAATTTTTAGTTTACTTCGACTCCGATTCCAAGTTCCTACAATCCTACCTCAGAGCTGTGCAATTTACTCGCCAAACTTCCTCTTTCATATACCCTTAACCCTTTATTCTTAAAAAAGTCCCCACTTACAAGTGACATCCATCACCCTGTCTCTATCCTCCCAACTGGATCGCCCACCAAGCACCGCATAATCACAATCTTTGAGAAAATGGCAAGACCCACCAATCCTTTCCCACACAACATCAGGCCATGACACCCCTGCCATGGCAAAAATATTGTCAATCTTCTTCTTCCTTTTCGCCTGGGTTTCAAGAATCATTTTTTCTACTGGTGACGACTTTGTTTACAGTGGGTTTACAGGTGACACCATTATTCTAGATGGGGTTGCTGAGATTGAGAGAAATGGCGTCCTCAAGCTCACCGGAGACAAGTCTAAGCTATTCGGTCATGCTTTCTATTCAAAGCCGATAAATTTCAAGAATTCTATTTCTGGGAAAGCTTTCACCTTTTCCACTGCTTTTGCTTTTGGGATTGTTCCCGAGATCGTAAACTATGGCGGCCATGGGTTAGCTTTTGTGATCTCAAGAACCCAAGGTATGGACGGGGTTCTCCCAAGCCAGTTCCTGGGTCTTATGAACTCAACGAATCTCGGGAAATTCTCAAACCATTTGTTTGCTGTTGAGTTTGACACGGTTCAAAATTTAGAGTTTGGAGATATTAGTGAAAACCATGTAGGTGTTGATATCAATAGTTTGGTTTCTAATGCCTCTGCAAATGCTACGGTTAGTCTCCAGAGTGGAATGAAAATCCAAGCTTGGATTGACTATGATTCATCCAAGAATGAATTGAATGTAGCACTCTCACTTTCTTCTGAAAAACCCAAATTTTCAATCCTCTCATTTCCTCTTGACCTCTCTCCGATTCTTGAGGAGAATATGTTTGTTGGCTTCTCTGCTTCAACTGGTTTACTTGCCAGCTCTCACTACATCTATGGATGGAGTTTCAAGATTAATGGAACATCCCAATCTTTAGATCTATCTTCACTTCCTTCTTTGCCCCCTCATCCCAAAAAGAGTCATTATATGGCTATGATCTTAAGCGTTTCTTTATTATCACTAGCTTTTATTTCAACGGCCTCTCTGATTGTTACATACTTAGTTTGTCGAACCAAGGACATGGATGTGGTTGAGCCTTGGGAACTTGAAGTAGGTCCTCATAGGTTTGATTACCAAGAGCTCAAGATAGCAACAAGAGGGTTCAGAGACAAAGACCTGCTCGGATTTGGCGGGTTCGGGAAGGTCTATAAAGGAATTTTTCCTAATTCCGGAGACCAAGTAGCGGTTAAGCTGATAAACCATGATGCCAAACAAGGTCTGAGGGAATTTCTGTCTGAAATTGCGAGCATTGGCCGACTTAGGCATAGGAATCTAGTTCAATTGCTAGGTTGGTGTCGAAGACGGGGTGATCTTCTACTTGTTTATGACTTCATGCCTAATGGGAGCTTAGACAAGTACCTTTTCGGAGAACCAAAGGCAATATTAAGTTGGGAGGAGAGGTTTAAGATCATAAAGGGTGTAGCTTCTGGGCTTTTATATTTGCACGAAGAGTGGGAGCAGACAGTTATTCATAGAGACATCAAAGCTGGGAATGTGTTGTTGGACTCGGATATGAATGGGCGGCTCGGGGATTTCGGGCTGGCAAAGTTAATAGAGCGTGGCGAGAATCCCGGGACCACTCGGGTTGTGGGCACATTGGGTTATTTAGCTCCCGAGCTAACAAAAACTGGAAAACCTAGTACATGCTCGGACGTTTTCGCGTTTGGCGCGTTACTTCTTGAAATCGTGTGTGGGAGGAGGCCTATAGAGCGGAAAGCGCTACCTGAGGAGATGATTTTGGTGGATTGGGTTTGGGAGAAGTGGAAGGAAGGCAAGATTCTTGAAGTGGTTGATCCAAGAATGAGAGGTGGTGGGGATTACAATGTGGATGAAGTTGTGCTTGTGATTAAACTAGGGCTAATGTGTTCCCATAATTCTCCAACCGAGAGGCCTACTATGAGGCGGGTGGCAAAATACTTGGAAGGCGACGCAATGCCACCAGAGACTTTGGTGTCATGGGATGAATACCGCCGTAGCAACAAGGGCGGTATTGAGTTTGACAATTTTCTTTCGCCATATCCATCGTCCTCATATTATGAGAATATAAGCACTTGCTCATCTATATATAATAGAGAGTGAGCTATTGATCTTGAAGCTCATTTAGGTGGACATGGGGAGCAGATAATGCATAGATGGAATATCTCTCTTTTTGCTCTTTTTTGGTTTGTAGTATATAGTGTGCATTTTGAAGGGCGGTTCTGGCACAAATTAAGTTTCTCCCCTCATGTCTGGTAAATTGGTAATTTTTTAAATTCATCTCACAAGAAAGTGAGGAGAATGTCAACATGTATCTGTGTTAGTATGTAGCGCATTTAGATTTCGAAGAATATTGAATTAAACAACATTTAGTATGTTAACAAGGTTTGTTAGTATGCAAATACCTCCCTCTTAATTTTCTTTTTCAAAATTAGTTTATTTCTTGAATTTAATTTGTTTAAAACAAAAAATAAAATTGTTTAGAATCGTTTTGGTCTTAATTATTGTTAACGTAAAAGTGATCAAAGTTTTGGTTTCAACAAAATATAGTAGAAGGCTCATTGATGATTGATCTAGGATTCTGGATGTTCAATTTATAAGTTTAGGATGATAGTCTCTTTTGTAGAGCTTGACACAAAAGATGCTAGATTTTGTAAAATATCAAGCATGTGTTTTTCTTTTTTCTTTTAATTCATTGGCTAAACATCCAAAGATGGGGCAAAAGTTGGGGAATACCTTGCTGACCTTACCCATTTATTGATGAAGTAAGATACATAATAGGAGAGCATGAGATGAGTCTGCGAAAAAACGAGCAGGCTAAATAAGGACAACTAATAACATCAAATTTAAATTTAAAGATGGTTATCAAGCAAGGCTATTAGACATTAATTGACTTTTATATTCTTAAAAGAGGGTGTTTGGAAACTAGTAAGGATGTTTTCTTTTGAACTTTTTTCCGTCTCAGATCAAACCAATTTTAAACAAACCATATAACCTGACTTAAACAGATTAGATCAGATCAGACTTTCATAGTTATTAAATACACAGAAATCAAATATATACTGCATCAGACCAGACTAGTTCAAATCAGACCACACTAGACTTAAACAAACCAGACCAGACCAGCAAATTTTAATTCAAAAAAAACATCGTAAACCTTAAATTATTGTTAAATAACATAAATAGGCATAACATATAAGGAGTATACACAACAACGTTGTATATATGTTTACAACGTTGTACAATTACATTAGAATAATGTAAGTTTAAAATGAATAATTTGCTTCTAAAAGTCCATATGCATTTCATAGTCAGCATCCTAGTGGACAGTGGAGGACCTAATGTTATTCATAAGAGAAATAAAAGAAAGGAGTCACAGGTAACCCCCAGGATTATCAAGAATGCAACAAGAAAGAAAGAGGGATCAATTGTGTCAGTTTCTGTACAATTGGACAGTAAGCTGGCTTCTCAAAATTCTCTAAACCCATCTCAATGAATTGTCTATTCTGGAATGTTAGAGAGGTGGAATCTGCCAGAGCTAGGTTAATATCTTTAACTAAGCAATGGCAGATTCAGATTCTTGCCATTATTAAGACAATTTTGGACTCTTCTAAAGCTGATTCTTTCAAATATGATTTAGGTTTTACTAACTCTCTTTCCTCTACTTGTAATAAGATTTGGATATTCTGGGACCCTACTGAGGTGGATATTTCTGACATCTTTTATCATGATCAATTTACTCACTTGAAATTCAGAAGAGGAAATGTGGAAGGATGGTTTACTGTGGTATATGGTAAGCACAATTATATTGCTAGAAGAGACTTATGGGAGGCTCTAGTGTCCTTATCAAGGAATATACATGTCCCCTGGCTCATAGGGGGGGACTTTAATGCAATTCTCAACCACAGTGAACACCAGGGAAGGGCCACTCCTCATCTCAATAGTATGTTGGAATTTTCCAACTGTGTGGCTGACTGTGACCTAATTGAACCCAATTTCTATGGTCCTATATTCACTTGGGCTGGTGTGAGGGCAAATGGATGGGTCTAGAGGAGGCTGGATAGGTACTTATTTAATGATAAGTGGAATGATCTCTTTAGACAGATCCACATTGAGATTCTTGACAAAACCCCCTCTGATCATACCCCTATTCTTATCAAATGTGCTAGTGAGGAGATCAGTGCAGCTAAATCATTTAAATTTCAGAACATGTGGGTGAATCATTCTACATTTATTGATACAATACAATCAAGCTGGAATAAGAGCTTAAGTGGAGGGGGAATGAGAGGATTCATGTATAAGCTTAAATGCCTTAAAAATGATTTTAAAAAATGGAATAAGGAGACTTTTGGAAATATTTTTGAAGACATTCAAAGATGTGAAGCTCAGGTGCAAAAGGCAGAAAGAGATTTTAGAGACTTCCCTACTGATGTCAATAAAGAACTGTGGAACCATCAAAGAGCTCTACTTATCTCCAAGCTTAACCTAGAAAGAAAATTTTGGAAGCAAAAGGCACATGTCAAATGGTTAAAGGAGGGGGATGCTAATACAAAATATTTTCATTCCTATGTGAAAATAAGGCACCGGAAGCAGAATATTAACTCTATCCTAGATGAATCTGGAAGGATGATTACCTCTTTACCTGAAATTGGGAAGGCTGCCTCTGATTTTTACTCCAAGCTTTATTCTGTCTCTCCACCCACTGTATCAGATGATGTACTTCACTTTATTCCTAGCTTGGTCACTGATGCAGATAATAATATGTTAATGGAGTTACCACAAGAAGAGGAAGTTAAAAGAGCAGTTTGGAATCTTAATCTTAATGGGGCACCAGGGCCGGATGGTTTTAATGGCAAGTTTTTCAAAAAATGCTGGCATATAGTGAGATCTGACTTATTGAAAGTTGTGCAAGAATTTTTTATGGGAATCTCTATTCCTAAAGCTCTATCTAGCATTCTCATTGTGCTGATTCCTAAGGTGCCTAACCCCTCCTCCTTTGGAGAATTTAGACCTATTTGTATTTCTAATTTTGTTAGTAAAGTATGCACAAAGGTCCTGACTGATAGGCTATCTATGATTCTTCCTAAAATTATTTCTCCTGAGCAAATTGGTTTCATGAAAAACAAGGACATGGTGGACCATATACTAATTGCCCAGGAGATGGTACACTCTCTGAATAAAAAGGTGAGAGGTTCTAATGTTATGGTTAAGCTTGATATGGCCAAAGCCTTTGACAAGTTATCATGGAAATTCATTTCTGATATTTTGAAGAATTTGGCCTCTCCCAATTTTATTCAGGTTATTATGAATAATTTGCAATCAACCTATCTGTCTGTTCTTGTAAATGGGGTGCATCATGATTTTTTCCAACCTAAAAGAGGGGTCAAGCAAGGTGATCCTTTGTCCCATTTCTTATTTATTCTTGCTTCAAAAGCTTTTTCCAGGGGAATTAAATGACATATGGCAAATGGCTCTATAAAGCAGTACTGGATGGGGGCATATGGCTATTCTATATCTCATTTAGATTATGCAGACGATTTATTGATTTTCTTAAATGGAGGAGCTAGATCTTTGATCAATTTCAATAAATTTTTAATTTCTTACCAAAAGGCATCTGGTCAAACCATCAATCTGCAGAAGAGCTCTTTCTTGTGTGGCAGAAAAGCTAGATCTGGACTGATCTCCAACATCCTTGGAATGCAAGAGGTTGACCTTCCCATAAAGTATTTGAGGGTTCCCCTACACAAAGGCATGAACAGAGTTAGCTATTGCATAAACTTAATCCATAAATTTGATCAGAAACTCTCTACTTGGAAGCATAATCATCTCTCTATGGCAGGCAGCCTGATTTTGATAAAACATGTCCTAAATACTATACCTGTTCATATATTGGCAGCTGATAAGCTGCCTAAGAAGGTTATCAGTATCATTGATAAGAAATTGGCTTGTTTTTTTGGGGTTCCTCCAATGAAAAACAGAAATACCATTGGATTAAATGGTCCAAACTTTACTACCCAACTGACGAGGAGGGAATAGGTATTAGACACCTTTCTGACTTTGAAAAGGCTTTCACTCTAAAACTTTGGTGGAAGTGGAAGGTCAGTGACTCTCTTTGGGCCAGTTTTAAAAGAGCTAGATATCCCGGGCAAAATATGATTCCTAAAGTCTCTGATTCTCCAATTTGGAGAAGAATTTGCTCAGTTGATGGACTGGCTTTATCTATTTGTACTGAAAACATTGATGGCATTGTATGTTGGGAGCCAAATGCTAATGGCATTTTTACTCTTAAATCTGCTTATGATGAGGTTAGAGATGAACTACCTATTACTTTTTCTGCTCAACATTTATGGCACCCTAAGCTTCCATTACAGATCAAACTATTTCAGTGGAGGTTACTAAATGGTATTCTTCCTATTCCTGATAATTTTGCCAGATTTCATGTCTTACTCAACCCATCCATTTGCCCTTTTTGCAGAAGTCATTCTGACTCTGCTGATCATGTGTTCTATAGTTGCTCTAAAACCAGACCTGTGTGGGAATATTTTATGGGTATCCTGGGGGTTCCTATTCTTTCACAGACAAAATCAATTAGACAAATATACATCTCCTGGTGGTTCAAAGCTGGCTCTAAAACACTTGATGATGTTTTTAAACATTGTCTGCCTGGTATAATTGGTTGGTATATCTGGAAGTCTTACTCTTCACTGGTTTGGGGTTCAGAAGCTACAAAACCTACTCCGGCAACATTAATTACACAAGTCAAATTGTTTACTCAAACTTGGATTACCTCCATTAAATCTATGAAACTTTCCAAGGTGGGTGAAATCTTATATGAAGAACAGTTGATTACTAAGGATTTCAGGTTACTCAGGCCGACAGTAAAAGCAATCATTTGGAAGAAACCTATTGGTTCTCTTAAATTAAATGTAGATGCAAGCTATTTACCTAGTCGCGCTGCTGGGGGTGCCATTTTGAGAGCTGATTCAGGCCAGATGATTATTGCCTCCTCTTTCCTGGTCTCGGCTGCTTCTGCGTTCGAAGCTGGACTAGCTTCCTTAATCCACGCAGTCTCTTGGGTGATCAATCTGGGCTATCGCGACTTCCTCGTTGAAGTGGATTCCATGGAAGTGGTAGAGCATCTCAAGCGACGCAGGTTTGGTAGAGGATGCGATGAAGTCGCTCGTATGTTGGATCTATCTAAAGGAAGCGGTGTTGCCTATTTCGTCGTTTCAAGAGAGGCGAACTGGGTGGCCTATTTTTTGGCGGTGAAGTACATGGGCTGTAATAAAGTTTATTCACGGGTCGCTGACCTTCCATCCCAGGCCCGGAATTCTTACTTCTCGGATTTGTTTGGGCTCCCATCCTTACGATTGATCCAGTAGTTTTTTGTTTAATTTGCTGTTTGCCTTTTATTTTATTGTGTTGGCTTTGTTTGTTTCTTAGAGAAGTTTGGTTTGGCCCCCTTCTCTGTTTGTAATCCGTTATTTATTTAATAATATCTTGGCAGTTGATCCCCGACTTCTGCCCCACTGATTTTGGTGGTTTGCCTTCCGGGGTAAAAAAAAAGTTATAATAACAATATCTATAATATAGTTAAGCCTGGAAAAGATTTTATATTAAATATAGTCAAATAGTTTAATTTGGTGTCACTAAATGTCTATCAATTTTAGTTTTGAAAGCGCTTAAATGATGATATAATATCTTACTCTCTTTTCCTCAAAAAGTGTACATATGCTGTTATTATATGTGAATATATTAATAAAAATAATTTTGGAACAATATTTTATATACTCCCCCATCCTTTTTGATTTAGCAAAATATGACATTTGAAGTCAACGATATGATGTTAAATTTTTACCAGTTATACATTTATACTTTATAGTATTGATAATATGAAAATGATATGATGAAACGTTTTTTTGTTAAAATACTACTCCGTATTATAAAAGTATAAATTTATTAAGTTTCTCATAAATATATTAGTTTAAATAATAGATCAAAGTTTCACATGAGGTAGTAAAAACTATCGAATTGATGTAATATCATAATAAAAAACATTTCAGATATATAGCTATTAATCCTACATGCATCTATCCTTAGAAGCGCAATTAAAATTGCATTAACAATGTCCTGTGATTATGCAAAATATATTAGTGTTTTAAACGCAAAATGATTAATTACAGAACCTGCCCGCTTACATTAAAGAAAGATGTAATAGTGTAATAGTGTAATAATTAGGATGCTTTTAATTGAATTTATTTCAGTCTCACCCCAAATCAAAGTTATCAAACCAAACTTAAACAAATCATACTAAACTTGATCAGACTTAGACTTCGACAGTTGTAAAATACACATAGAAAACAAGTTTACCAAACCAATTTAGATCAGATTGGATTTAAAGAGGACATACATATCGGATTAGAAAATTACATTGCATAGTTATTTTTATCGTTTGTAATATTTTCAAACATTTTTCCTAGTACTTGTCAGAGATGACTGTTACTCCGTATTTACCAAACATTTTTGGTAGATTCTATGGTACCCATTTGATACCATACCTTTGTCCACATGGACTAATGAGAATGTAGCAGTTGAATTATTTAAATCTAAATTAAAAATGATAAAATAGTGTGGTCCAATCAAATGAAATGTAGGTACGGTACCCCATTTTTTAGAAAGGTACCGGAGTTGTCACCAACATTTTTTTCGTTTGTTAAAGCAGTCCGTACGTATGTAGAATTGTAGTCTCACGTACACGACATGCAAAGCGCCTGTTATTCATCATAGGTACTAATCAAGTAGTCAGGTCTGCTTTAACACGTTGATTAGGATACTTGGAATAAGATCTCAGAACTTTGAGTCTCCAAAATGTGAAGCTCATGCAAAACATTTGAAAAAAAAGTAATGTAATCTAAGGTAGGGATGGACTGGGATGGGTCGGCCCAACCCAGGACCCGACCCAGCACGGTACTGTGCAGGCCCAACCTGGGTATATGGGGGGCGGGCTACGGGTCGTGAAAAATGCTGATCGGCCTGGCCGGTCCGTGATCGGTCCGGGCCTAACGGCAAGTTAAAAAAAATGGTTTGAAGGGCTTTGCAGCCTTGTAGCCGTTGCCAAACGGCTCTATAGCCGTTGAGGGGGTCTGGGGGATTTGGGGGTGGGGGTGGGTGTAAAAAAATCTATAAATACTTCTATTTTCTAAACGTTTTCCTACACCTATTCTCCAATTATTCTTACTCTCTAATACTCTCTAATCATCTTCATCTTAATTTTCTCCAATTCTCTCTTTACACCTATTAATATACACAGTATATCGTATCTATTTAAATTAGTTATACGATTAATTATTATATCTACTTATACACTTATTATCTACTTATAAATACATATATTATATCTACTTATAATAAGTATATATTAAGTATATATAATATATGTATTTATAACTAGATAATAAGTATATAAGTAGATATAATAATCGTATAACTAATTTAAATAGTTATGATATATATAAATATATACTTATTATATACTTGTTATTTACTTATATTTACATATATTCCATCTAGTTAATATATTAAGTACATATATTAAAGTATTAAATATAAGTGTACTACTCATCTTATAGTAGTATACTTATATATTATATACTATAAACATTATATTATAAATTAGTCATACAATTAATATATCTACTTATATGCTTATTATCTACTTATGAGTACAAATATTATATATAAATATATACTCTTTATATACTTGTTAATTACTTATATTTACATATATATATATTACATCTAGTTAAAACTGTTTTAACTGTTTTAAAACGGTTTTAGTCCTATTTCGGGAACTTTCCCTATATACAAGTGTACTATTCATCTTCTAGTAGTATACTTATATATTATATACTATAAACATTATATTATATATTAGTTATACAATTAATATATCTACTTATATACTTATTAACTACTTATGAATACATATATTATATCTACTTATACTAAATATATTTATATTTAGTTATATTTATTACTACTTAATACATACTTATTATCTACTTAATATCTACGTACTTATTATATACGGAGTACTTGTTATTAACTTATACTAGTATTTACATGTATTACATCTAATTAATACAAATATATCATCTTATAGTACGGAGTATATAATATATTACATATATTAGCTTAAGTATATATATTAAAGTATTAAATATAAGTGTACTACTTATCTTATAGTAGCATACTTATATATGATATACTATAGACCTTATATTATATATTAGTTACACTTTCTCATTTGGTCACCTTTATTTGTTACATTCTCATTTGAAAGCTTATGTTCAAGGTTCTTTAAATCCTCAATTTAGAAATTATAGTCGCAAAACTGTTAAAAAAGAAGTTATACGGAAATATGTTTTGGAAAAGGATAGATTAAAAAAATCACAAACTTTGATGGGCGTGTTAGTATTTGTAGTGATATATATATATATATATATATATATATATATATATATATATATATATATATCTTATGTTCTTATTCCTAAGATAACGTCACATCATACCTTTTATTCTGCACATTTCAGTTTCACCTAGTGCACGTTTCAAAAAGAAATCTAATGGTTCAGATTCGTTCTCATTTCTCTCCTAAGATCATGTTCTTATTTGAACCAAAACCTTATATATATATGTATGTATATATATGTGGAACGGAAATGTGCATTTGATGAAACTGACATGTGTATTATATGATACTGAAATGTGCAGAATAAAAATTCAAACTCAATTGTGCATTAGGTGAAACTGAAATGTGCGGAATAAAATGTAGAAAAATAACATCACATCGTACCTTTTATGCTGCAAATTTCAGTTTCACCTAGTGCACATTTCAATTTCACCTAATGCACAATTCAGCTTCACATAATGACATTGTAACGTACGCTTTGTGTTGCTCATTTCAATTTCACATAATGCACATTACAGTTTCATCTAATGCACATTGAATTTCACTTAAAGCAAATCTAACGGTCCAAATTCGTTCTCATTTCTCTCCTAAGCTTCACTCAGCTTAAGTGAAGCTGAATTGTGCATTAGGTGAAATTGAAACGTGCACTAGGTGAAACTGAAATGTGCAGAATAAAAGGTATGATGTGACGTTATTTTTGTACATTTTATTCCGCACATTTGAGTTTCACCCAATGCACAATTGAGTTTAAATTTTTATTTTGCACATTTCAGTATCATGTAATACACATTTCAGTTTCATCAAATGCACATTTCCGTTCCACATAATACAATCCAACGGTCCAGATTCATTCTTATTTCATACATATATATATGTGAGGATATTTATCATCATTTGTATTATTTGGGTGTGATTGCATATTATATTGATGATGATTAGAAAATGCATAAACATGCTCTTGCTTTTCTTGATTTTAATGACCGACACACCGGTAATAATATTTAGGGAAAATGGTCAAATAGGCACTCGAAGTAACTTAAAATGTGCAAATCACCCTTTATATAGGAGGCTCTGTCCGGCCTCCGCCATTTGGGGCGGTTCCCGGTGTGATTTTTTGATGAATTTTTTTTATCATCTTTTTCATTAAGTCTAGTTTACTCATACCAAATTTCAGCTAAAAATTCAACCAGGAAGGCAGTCAAATGATTTTTTGAAGATAATTGCGCAGTTCAACAACGCAGTACATTTCAGAAAATCATTTGACTTTCTTCCCGCTTGCATTTTTATCTGAAATTTGGTATGGGTAAACTAGACTTAATGAAGAAGATTCTAAAAACATTTCATCAAAAAATTCCACCGGTAACTGCCCCAAATGGCGACGGCCAGACAGAGCCTCCTATATAAAGGGTAATTAGCACTTTTTAAGTTAGTTCGAGGGTCTATTTGACCATTTTCCCTAATATTTATATTCTTATTGAGCGTATTTTAATTGAGTATAATTTGATTGATAAGGTGTTTGTCATGAGTTTTGATAATGCTAGTAATACTATGGCTGCAATACCTAGATTGTGTGAATTGTGTGATCTTTGATGGGTAGGTTTTTCATCAACGTTGTGCATGTCATATTCTTAATGTATGTGTAAAAGACGGTCTAGCCGCATTAGGAGATGCTATGGAGACAGTGAAGGGGGGAATTAGAGTAGTTTGGGCTAGTAATCAACTTAAAATGCAATGACATGAATATTTGAGGGTTAGACGTGTGAAATATTGTCAATTTCCTAAAGATTTGTCTATTCGTTGGAATAGTACTTATAACTTTATTGTTGTACTTATTAAATTTAAAGACCATTTTCCTACTTTTTAAAAAAGAATATGCTAACTATATTATAAATCCGGGGACACTATGCAAAAAATTGTTTTGGTATATTTGAATAATGCAACTCAAACTTTTAGTCATGTTTATAAACGTACCGCAAACAATTTTTATGTTGAAGTTGTTAATCTCACCAGTGCTTTTTCTGAATTTGAAACTGCCTCTTACGTTCATTATTTCTGTTCTTTCATGAAAGAAAAGTTTTCAAAATATTATTCACATATTCCGCATATATATGGTATTGCATTTATTCTTGTTCCTCGTTTCGAACTTAATGTTTTTCAAAATTGTTTAGAGTACTATTATGCTTGTTTTTTTGGTCCATTACCTATGTACAAAGATAAGCCCATAGATCCGAAAGAGCAATACAACGACGAGGTTAGTAACTTATTTCATCAATGATATAATGAGTTTCATGCACAATATGGTAACACACCCCCTCCCCTGACTAGAACATTTTCTTCATCTAAAGGAAAAACATTTTTGAAATCTACATTTGGCAATCTTATAAAAAAAAAGTAAATCAACGTTACTCCCGCTGTTGTACAAAGCTCGATTAACGAGCTTTCTTTGTATCTAACGTTTTTTGTTGACTATGCAGAAGGGGATGACTTTGACATTTGGCAGTGATGGAAGGACAACGAAAGGACGTTCCCGACTTTATCAAAGATGGCTAAACAAATGCTATCAATACCGGTATCAACGATTGCCGTGGAACAAAAATTTAGTGCGGTCGGCAACGTCCTAACGGATTATAGAACGAGATTGAGTGCAAAATCTCTTGAAACGCTTGTTTGCTTCCACGATTGGTTGAAGGCCCAACGTAGAACTCAAGAAGTTAGCATCACCCGCATCCGCCACTTCATGAAGGAAACAACAACTGATAGTGCGAGAGATTCAGACTGATTATTAGGAAATGTATTTAATGTTTTAAATTTTTCTCAATTCTCAATTGTAGTTCATATTTCAAATAAATATACTTCAACTTTTTAATGTTTAGCACTTGTTGAATTAATTTTTAAACAAAATTATATTAAAAAAATAGCCGGACCCGACTCGGCCGGGTAGCCCGGCCCGACCCGGTCCCAACCCAGGCCGGTACCGGGCCTTCATCCTAAAACCCCAGTCCTGCCCCGACCCATCCTAGGTCCCGGCCCGGGCCCGATCCATGCCTAATCTAAGGTAACGAAGTAACGATATGACAAATGAATCTCCTTTGAAACAACTCATAATAGTTCTGGACAACGTTTTGACCATTTATTATACTACTCATAATGGAGTAGTTTATACTACATTACTACGTATTATAAAAAGTTCACTTCTTGATTCTTTACTCACTTCTTGTTGTCCTTTTGGCCTATCCAGTTTCGGATTCTTATCAGTTTTCTCTTTTCATAGTAAAAAGAATCATCACCTCTTTAGAAAAACTGTTAATTTGATTAAAGTAAGTTATGTTTTACATAAAATTCTTTTACTGTTAATTTGATTTTTTAAACTATGGTTAATGTGAAACACAGTGAGCTCTTCTACCGACATTGAGAGGATCTATTAGTTTCATTAGAGGATCTATAGGCACTTGGACGAAGGATGACAGCAAACTAGTAAATGAAATAAAGTGATGCAATATGTCATATACTCTCTTTCAAAACCCAAAGGGTAACGGAGCTCATGATATTTCATTACATTTTCTGCCATAAGCAATGGTGGAAATGACAGACTGTTTTCTAATCGGACGGGGCCTTCTTCAAAGCAGTTCAACTGAGCCTTAATCTTCACCATTCTACTGTTTCATGACAATGTTTCATCACCATTTTCGTCTCTGATATCTTTCACCGCATAAAAAATTTCATAGTCACCAAACCCTGCACAAAGTGGTGATGTTTAAACCCTTTTTTGTAACGAGCCAATACAATGAGAGCATAATGAGCCAAGCTCACCACACAAGTTTAAGTGATGGAAATCAATGCTGTATATCCTGTAGATGGTTTTGAACCGCACAAGTGACCACATGTGATAATGGACAAACATTATGGGACGAACAAAAAATGGAAAAATCATCATCATTTTCATTTACCCCAGTGCCACAAAGGCTCCCACCTACGGTGGGGTAAGGGCAGAGTATATTCTATAAAAAATGGAAAAATATGAGAAACAAATGGGACGCAAAGAGTATATTCTATAAAAAAGGGCAGCTCAGTGGACATTGGCATCCCCACAAGGTGAGGTGTGTAAGGAGTAAGTTTTCTTTTAATTTTGACTAGAGGCGACTCCCAAGACTCAAAGAATTTTAACCTCTTGATCACCAGCAACACCTTAAACGGTGCGCCAAGCTCCTCTTTGGACTTTCAGAGGCAAATAATAAATAGAATAAAGTAAAAATTTACTTTTGTTATAACAAAAACTATTTTCCACTAAGTGCCAAGCTTTTAAACAAAAATAAATTTATCGTTGTAAAAAATTCTTACTTTATGCATTCTTATTCAAATGGCCTTGCAGTAATTCTACATTCCAAATTCAAAGCCTCCATTACTTTCCCAAAGACATTTTTTTACAGTTCTCACTGCTCCAAATGCCAAACTCGCTGTTTTAGCTCCAAACTTACTGCAGGGGGAATAACCAGGGATAGAAGTGGGAATTTGCAACAACTAAAAACTACAATTATCGCTACCTTAAAAAACTACAATTACCTGCACCCAATGCTTCAAAGTCATCAACTTGAGGTGACAAGAGCATAGCGTTAGACAAAGGCGGGTCCACAGCCATCCAGTCTGAACTAGCCGGTTCATCCGAGCATATCTCTCTCTCTGAAACCCAGTCCTTAACAAAGGGTATGTTTTCATATGAAATGGGGTCCACAGAAACATCCTCTCTGTCCTTCTGTGCCCTGTAAATGAAAATTGGAGAAGAGAGAAATTCTTTATCTTCCGAGCAAAACTTGTACGGAGTATATTCCAGGAAAAATGAGGTTTTGCTACTTTTGTTCACTTGTTCGCCAAAAGTAAAAGAACAAATCAGGGACCAGAATGCAAAGTTTAAAAGAACAGCTGGGCTTACCTTAAGTGTAAATTGTACTGCAAAAAAACAATGTCCTTAAGCCTCTGATGCTCTATGCAGTTACTGGTTTCATGCATCTGATCCAAAGAAGCGTGCTTTGGCTTGGCACTATTACTAATTAGACTACAAGTTTGGCTTAAAATGCGAATAGCCAAACGAGATAAATTTGGGCACCCCCCTCCATATGTTGACCACCACTCAGCTACAATGATTGACTAAAAATTATCAGAGAGATTTTTATAATGAATCAAACATGGAATTCTTTAAAAACAACATACATCATCTCCTATAATTGAAATGGATTAAAAAAGAAGTATTTTTGGAGCAATTGAAGCCTTATTTATACAATTAAAAGTGGAAGTACAAACATGATTGTTTAGGGGGTATGAGGCGGAAAACTTATGGTTTGTTTGGATTAGTAGACAAAGATGTGTGAAAGATAAGGAGAGAAATATGCTTCTCATGAGAAAATGAAAATTACTAGTCTATTAATCAAATGATACAAATGTCCTTGTTAAAATAAAAATATTCAAAGTAAACAAAAGTAAAAATCGGAAAATGAAAAAGTAATCCCTGCCTGGAATCATTTCTTCTCATGAATGGTGGGAAAACAAATTTTACTGTTCTCGCATGCTTTTTTGTAACATTTTCACGTGTTTTTTTGTAACGACCAAATTCTACCCTTACTCGTTTACCCCCCCATAAACAATACATTGGCAAGATAGTCAGCTTTTATATTACTCCATATTTTACCACTTCAAAGTTCAAACCTACAGTAAACTTTGGCCTAAGCAACTTCTGTTAAATCTCAAAGTTTTTTTCAAGAACAATCATCTGACATTATATTTGTTTCATGTAAGGAATATTGAAAAAGAATAGAACATTTTATTTTTTAATAAGGAAACTAACTCACCAGGAAGAAGAGTATCTCTAGCACGAACTGCCATTTTCCGCCCGAAATCTCCATCACCATTCTGGTAAGAAGAAGTCTCCTTCACTATTCTGTCTTGAACATTCGGGTCAGGAACCAATCTTTCTATGCAATCATACACCAAAGACCTCAAGTGAAGGTGGACATCTTCCTCCGTACCGTAAAAGAACCTCGGATTCAGGTAAAATCCCGCAGCATGAAGAGGATGTCGCTGAAGTGGGGCCCACCTATGGTCTATAATGTTCCAACAAATTAAATAGTCGCTCTTGTCAGCAAGTTCTTTCTTGATCACTTCTTTTGCCCGGTAAAGACCAGAATAAACATACCCCATTGCAGACCGCTTCTCGCTCCTGACTATTCTTAGAAGTCTCAAGAGTGGGCCTGTCAGGTGTGTAATCAAAGTGCAACTTGACCAAAAGGCCTCACTGCTGATCAAATCTAAGATGGAAAAGCCCTCAGGCTTCTTTGAATGGGGACTCTCCATCCACTCCTCAGAAGTTACCATTGACTGTAAATTATGCTTGATGTTTACCATTCTTTTTAATGTCAAGAAATCTGTTGACGACCTGGTGTCACCCAATTCAACCAAGTCAACCCCAAAAGTATGACGCCTCATCAAATTCAAAATGTTGTTATTGTTATAGATAAACCTAGATATAGTTTTGGCTTGCGCGATGGTTTCATTTACCCACCCTAGACTCGTGATGTCATCAAGCATCATATCGATGCATTGGGAAGCACATGGGGCCCAGAATACCGTCGGGTAAGTGTCAGTTACCCTTCGTCCGGCGTCAATATACCGTTCGTCGTTGCTTGTAATTACTTGTAAGACATTTCTGACCCCAACTTCCTCCACAACGTCCTTGAGCAATTCACATAGGGAATCGGCAGAATTTACCATTTCAGTCGCATCCACTGACCTCAAGAACATTGTCCCCTCGGGACAATAGACCGAGAAGTTTATTATAGATTTACCCACATCAGTCGTCCACTCGTCGACCAGAACAGAACACCCGCTCCTCGCCCACATGTTTGAGTAGCGGTCAGTTTCGCACTTTAGTTCTTGAATCGAGCTTTTCAGAATCCAATTTCTCAGTTCATGATAAGTGGGCCCCGTTATCCCAGGTTCTTGGGAAGAAATCGAGTCGATCATAGGTTGGAAATAAGGAGATTTCACAACTTCGAAGGGTATTCCTGCGTCTAGTAAAAATCGTGCAATGGCCATGTGGACGTGGTCATTAAGCCTTGCAATGGTACTCAAAACTTCTTTACAAGTTATTACACCCGTTCCGGCCTTCCTAATCCTACCTTTCTTCTTCCTACCCGTCATTTGGTTGCTTGTCCCTTCCTCTTCTTGACATCCATACGCATTAAAGCTTTGTTCAAGAGCATCCCCCACCGTAAGCAACCCAACACCAGGGCTCAGTTCACTTAAAGCCATAGCTTCAAGGGGGAGGGTATTTTGGGTATCAAGTTTCTGTTTTTTTCTCTTTTTCATTGCAGCCCCATTTAAGCTCTCTTGCATTAGAATCCGAACATCAGGCTGGACTCTCAAACAAGTAGAGGCATTACCCTTCTGACCAGCAAGGTGTTCTTTAATCCTATGAATCCCACCACCCTTAAATATCTTCCCACAATATATACACTTGAGTTGTATCCTATCTCCATTTTTGTACATTTGGCAGTGTTTCCATGCTGGATCGTGTTTTTGTGAAGTGACAGGTATGGGTTCCAAATTCGAAGTCATGATAAAGGGTCCTCAAGAATTTCTTTTTTTATTCTTGAAATTCCAATCTTTCCAAAATACAATAAGATTCTAGGGCTTAAAAAAACTACTTTTGCTTTTCAAATCCCGAAAAGGCAGAGCTCAGCTACAACAGGCCAAACAGTTCAGGACTATTTACATTTTCCTGATGATTTCTGAAGGAAGAAAGCATAAAGAACCAAATTTATAAGGGAAAACAGATATCGGGTTCAAGAAAGAAACTTACCGGGTCCGGTTGAATCGTTTGCAAGCATAGACAGATTGGATTACAAAGGAGACCGAGTTAGGAGGGAGGGTTTGGGTTCCCCTTATGTATGGATTGGCTGAATCGACGGAAGACCGGAAAGACTGGTTAGGTTAGCAAAAAGTGGTTCGGGTTGACCCGAATATCCGGTCCATTTAGGGGAAATTAAAGAAAAAAGGCCGGTTTAATGACACATAGAACCGGGTGTTTGGTATTGCCGTTGATTATGACCCGGACGACTCTGAGCCTCTGACGCTCCAGGCACCGGCCGGTACTTCCGCTTCTGTTTGGACCGGAAATCTGGCCGGCATGCGGTAAAGGTTCCCGCGGCACGAAACGGCGGCGTTTACTTGTATAAAGAACGCGACAAAGTTCCGATCTTTACTTTTGCTCTTTTCTTGTTTTCCCTGATTCGAGAACTAAAATCAAGCTGGAGTTAGAGCTTTTATCTTCTTTATGGTGTAAGATCTAAATCTGATAGCTAAGCTTCTTGATAGCTTAATATCTTCTTTTCTTCTGAATCTAAATCTGGAGTTAGAACTTTTTTCGCAGATATAAAATTACTGCAACGATGGGTCATGTGTAATTCGCTCATTACTTTTATCGTTTTGTTAGATTACTAAAATTGATTACTCTTATACCTCAAGCTAAAGTTTATTGCAAGTTTAGTATGAATTCTCTATTATTGTTCTCTTAGAAAGTTGAAAATATGTCAATGAAGATTTACGGGTGCTTGATTGGAGAGTTCGGACTTAACTCTTGGAATAAATCTCCACGTTCATGGAATAACAGCATGGGGAAACTGAAGAATTCAATAAATCGAATCTAAAGGTTAAAATTTGGGCTGGGAAATCTACGTACAAAACTTGGAAAAAGTAGATATTGAAGAAACAGTTAAGATTCAACCGAAATGACTGGGGCAATTAGGAGAAATTCGGAAGAGGAATAGTAAGAAAAAGTAATTAGTGTTTCTACCTGGAGGCTGGCTGGAAAAATTTGTTCTATGAAAAATTTGCAATCTACTTTTGCAATCTACTCTTGCAAGTTGTTCTATGAAAAATTTGCAATCTACTTTTTCTACCTGGAGGCTGGCTGGAATTAGTGTTTCTTCTAACTTGATACTCCCTCCGTTCCAAAATAAACTTCAAACTTTCCTTTTTCGTCCGTTCCAATTAAAACTTCCACTTTCCCTTTTTGATAAAGAATTTGTGGTTCACAACATTTCTTACACATTTCTCTCTCCTCTGCACAACTCTCCACCACACAATATCCACTATCTTAAATTTTGTGCCAAACTCATTTGAAAGTTAAAATGGGAACGGAGGTAATAATATAGATGGCGATTGGCTAAGAAGGAAGCTTCACTTCCGCCATCTCCAACGGTCTACATCATTTTTTATACTAAAATGGTGTAAACATCACATCATACAGTATTTTATCTTCAACAGTTTACACCATTTTCAACACAAAAAAGGAGTACTCTCTTTTTATTCTTTTTACCAACTTTTTACCATTCTTCTATTTAAGTATGTAATTATCATATATTTATACATTAACCCCTCATTTAATATTTTGACATTTCACACATTATTTCACATATACAAACTAAAATACACCATTTTAATATGTAATTTCACGCATTTAACTAATTAAAATACAATAATCGATATTTCACAAATACAAGCTAAAACCACATAAATTTTAAATATTTACAATAATATTATAATAATTTGTACGTCATTAATGAAGTACTACTTAAACTTAAAGCAATACATTAAATAAATATTCTTAGTTTAGTTATCTGAATTTGATAATTGTTCCCACAAATGATCAGATCAGACCGGAGCTCAATATGAGTGTTCTTGTCGTGATTTAAATTTTTTTTTTCTATAAAATTAATAATTTTAATTACTTGTTCTATAAGGAGGTTTTTACTTGGATTGCGATTTGTCCCAGATCAGATCAGACCGGATTCGACTAAACTTGAGTAGTTATAAAAATACAAAGAAATCAGACCTGACCACATCAGTTCAGACCAGACCAAACCAAATCATACCGGACCAGATCAGACCAGCAAATTACAATCCAAGTAAAAACATCCTAATTTGTTATTCTAAAAATGGGTCAAAAGTATAACAACCAAAAGTTTGGGTCACATTTGAAATAAAAAAAATTAAAAAAAAATATGGCGTAGGGGATGGTGTGCGCCATATATGGCGTAAACCCAAACTCCCTCCCCCATTTTGGTGAGATGGTGTGAAGAATGGTGTAGCTATTGGAGCAAGTTTTTGTCAAATACACCAAAATGGTGTGTGATTTGGTGGTCTGTTGGAGAAGCTCTTCGCATGATAAAACAGTTGCAGTTATACATCTGCTGCAAAGGTAAGAATCAGTTGTACGTGTAATGATCAACAAAAATTCCTTTTTACACCTTCTAAGAATCAGTTTTTTTGTCTATCAATCCCAGTCCACAGACAAAAACAGGCTTGTTTTGTCTATGAAAAAAGGAATTTTTGTTGATCATTACATGTACAACTGATTCTTACCTTTGCAGCAGATGTATAACTGCAACTGTTTTATCATGCGAAGTGAAAAATTCACAGACAAAACAAGCCTGTTTTTGTCTGTGGACTGGGATTCACAGATAAAAAAAACTCTCACAGACACGAAAGTGTACTGATGTGTATAAGAAGGTGTACACCAAGAATTGTTGAATGATCAATTGTGTAGTTTCGCAAATGGCTTGTTCTGGATTCATTTTTTCCAAACAATTGAGTATTTGAGTGGAGATAAGAGATTAACAATTAGATCTTAGGCAAAAGAAAATACTCCCTCCGGTCCTAAATAAACTTCACACTTTGACTTCACACAAATTAAGGAAATAAAATTGACTTTACTGTAGAGTACACCGTTGTGACACTGTTTGACACTGTTTGACACTGTTTTGCACTGTTTTTGATGAAGTATATGGCCCAGGGACCCCCAACCCACATACTTCCACTACTGCAATCAGACCTAACAGGCCCAAGCGGGTCAAGCCCAGCAAGACAAAGCTCTAAGCACTCCACCATACGCACATGGGAGTGCCTTCGGCGACATGGCCGAAGGCTACCGTTTACAGATTTGAGATCGGAAACATCACAGGAAAAAAGGGTTGAGAACCAAGACTTCGGCAATTGGAGCCCTCGACACTATAAGGCCCCCGGTACGAAGAGCCTTCGGGCTGTCACCTACAGCCGAAGGAATCTTCCTCGACAAAATCTCCTCTCCACATGCGCTGAATCACCGCACATAGTACAAACGTCACATCCAACCACCGCATTTAATACAGCCACATGCGAGTGCCAGTGCCACCCCAGTTGAGGTGACCCCTCGACCACCAGATTGTTGAGACGTGTCCCTATCTAGCATTTATTGCTACTATAAATAGCAGCTCATTTCCCCATTGTAAAAAACAACAAGTTCACATAATCGAATACATTCTCTCTCTTACTTATTTGCTCTGAGTTCTCTCTAGTTACTCCCCGCAGTAACCTCTCGGATAAGCTACCCCCGGGTACACTATCCATCATTTGGTGCTCTCGTTGAGAGGTCGAACAATCAAGTAAGAAACCCTCCCCTTCATCAAATGCAAAACACATATCAAGATGGTGAGAGCAACTCGTGCCCAATCCAAGACTCATGAGGACAAGAACCTGGCCCTCGGTGACGGCGACGCCCCCGAAGCCTCTAACAGGGCTCCCGAGGGCGGCGCCCTCGCTGGGTTGGAACAAGCAGCTGTCGACCTGCGTCTTCAGATCCAACAGAATGTCCCTGATGCCCGCCTCGGCATCGAGGCCAAAAAGAAGGACCGGAGCAAAACCAAGTGAGCCCTCCAGTCCTCACTATCGATGTGCACTCGGCATTCTCCGCCTTCATCCAAACACTCACCCAAAACCCAGGTGCCTTCGGCACTCTGGTGCCCCTTGAACCTCAGGTCGGGGAGAGCGTTGTACCTCTCCCGCGTCCACCCCCCTTCGTGATCCCTACCCCTCGGATTGGGAACGCCGAAGGGGTCGTGGCTCAGGACACCGCCTCCCAGGAAGTCCGATCCCGGGACCGCCATGGCGCAAACAAGGAAAGGCCCAGGACCTCCGCCCTCGAACGGCTTGGAGGGATTCAAGGCCGCCGAGGGGTCCAAGACCGCCTCGGTGGAAAGGCGTTCCAAAGACCCCAAGAGAGCGGGGGATCCGTTTCAAGAGAAGACGAAAGACGTCTCCCTTAGGACAAAGGTAAGGGACTACTCCATGTCGACGTTGCCAGGCACCAAATCAACCAGGCCCACTCGGCCCGTGTCCGTTTGCGGGGGGCGGAGGCCCTCCCGAAGGACCCCAGGGACGAGATCATCGCGGCCCTCCAACGCCGCATTGATGAGATGGAGGCCCGCCAGGCCAACACAACCGCTTCCGCTTCACAAACGGACCCCAAATACACCGCCATGCTAGCAAAGATGGAGGAGATGCAAAGAAAATTTGTCGAAGGCTCCGAGGAACCCGTCATCCAACTCCGAACTCGAACGCCATTTACCCCAAGGGTATTGGCGGCCCAGATTCCAGGAAAGTACCGAGGGCAACCCATCAAGCCCTACGAAGGAAAGACTGACCCCCAGGAGCACTACAATAGATACCAAAACAGCATGATGATGGTGGGAGCATCGAATGAATATTTGTGTCGTTGGTTCCTTTCCACCTTAGAAGGACCAGCATACGAATGGTTCAACCGATTGCCCGAAGGTAGCATTGACTCGTGCCAAGAACTCGCCCAGCGCTTCTTGACACAGTTTGCGGGAAGGCGCTGGTCAAGAAAACACTTCTCCCATTTGCTAACGGTGAGGCAAAGGAAGGAGGAGACCCTCCGGGATTTCTTGGAACGCTGGAGGCTGGAAACAGAAAAAGTTGACGGAGCCGACGATGGGACCCTTCTGGATCTCCTACAGACGGTCCTCCGAACCGGGAATTTCTTAAGGAGCCTCATCATTGAACCCCCTCGCGATTATATAAGGGTCCTCCAGCGGGGGGACAGGTATGCAGAGGCCGAGGAGGTAGAGAAATGTCGCCAGAACCCCGAGCAGCAGCGCCCCCAGCCAGATGACCGGAACAGCCGAGGGCTGGGGCTCCATCCCATCAATCCAAAGGCCCGACTCCCTCGGGTGATCGCCCCCGGCATGGCCAAGCCAAACCCGGGGGAGGTTACAAAAATAACCCGAAGGCTTGGGCACAGCCCATCCTCCTGGAACACCCTCAGACACCTTTAACACACCCCGTCGGCGTCATCCTCGACTTCGCCGAAGAGAGGGGCCTCGTGGAACGTGACTCCCGCGCACCTTTGGAGGTATATGCTGTCAACCCCAATGAACCGTACTGTCGCTTTCATCGTAATCAAGGGCACAGGACCGATGACTGCCATCAGCTGAAGACGGCCATCGAAAGGTTAATAGGCGGGCCATCTGTCCCAGTTTATCCAAAACCCTCAGCGCCAAGGGCCCCCACGAGGGCCACCGGTGAGGGCAAATGCCTGGGTCAACCCGAACACCATCCCCCTCAGTGATCCCAAGGGTAAGAAAAGGGAGATCGGGAATCTTGAAGAATAGGAGGAGGAACACCACCACTACCAGTTGAGGAAACGCCATATCCTCATGATCACCGGCGGCAACACAGGGGGAGACTCCACGAGCCAGAGGAAGAAGTGGGCACAATCCCTTTACGTTGGGGAAGTATCTCATATGCCCCCCGTAAAACGATTAAGGGAGGAACCCATCACATTCACCAACGTGGATCTCCCCCTTGTTTCCTCTCCCCACAGGGATGCGCTGGTAATACAAAGTGAGATCAGCAACACCATCATCCACCGGACTTACATTGACACAGGCAGCTTCGTCAACATAATGTACCTCAACACTTTCAAGGAGCTGCATCTGGAGAGGGAGTCCCTTCGGCCCATCCAGACCCCTCTTTCCGGCTTCACCGGAGACACTATTGATTCCGAGGGGGTCATAACCCTCGCGGTGCTATTCGGCGACGGGCTCCATAGGGCCAACATTGACTGCGCCCACAACATCATCCTCGGCCGCCCCGCCCTCGAGGACCTGGAGGCTATCATCTCCATGAGGCACTTATGTCTCAAGTTCCCAGCTGAAGGAGGCATTGGGTACTCAGGGGGAAACCAGAAGCTCGCCCGCGTCTGCTACCTTCAAATAACAAAGAAGGTTAGCAAGCCTGAGTTCCGTGTTGACACCATCACCGGAACTGTGGAGGAAGAAGAGAAGAGGCCGAGGGCTGAACTGGCCGAGGAGGTAGAAAACTTTGCGCTCGATTCGGCCAAGCCGGAGAGAGTCGTAAAGATTGGAGCCAAGCTCCCTGAAGATTTGAAGACCGGCATCACGGATTAGCCGAAGGGTCATCACTCACCGCCTGTCAGTGGACCCTTCCTCCAAACCTGTGCAACAGAGAAGAAGACCCCTCTCGGCCGAGAGAAGGGATTTTGTGAAGAAGGAGGTCAGCATGCTCCTCTCCATCAAACATATTAAGGAGGTGAAATATCCCTCATGGTTGGCCAACGTGGTCCTCGCGCAGAAGCCACCCACCTTCCACATGTGCGTGGATTACACCGATTTGAATAAGGTGTGCCCAATGGACCCTTTCCCTCTGCCAAACATTGATCAATCGGTAGATGAGACAGCAGGGTGTGAAATCATGTCTTTCCTCGATGCCTTCCGCGGATATCACCAGATCTTCATGCACGAGGAAGACGCTGAGAAAACAGCCTTCATGACTCCCGAAGGCATCTTCTGCTACCTGGTCATGGCCTTCGGCCTTAAGAACTCAGGCGCCACTTATACCTGGATGGTGGCCAGGTTATTTCAAGCCGTCCTAGGACGCACCATGGAGGCCTATGTTGACGATATGATCGTCAAAAGCAAGCAATCAACAAGCCATGCAGACGACCTCTGGGAGATCTTCGCCATCATGCAAAAGTTCAACCTTCGGCTGAACCCGAAGAAATGCACCTTCGGCGTGCAAGGAGGCAAGTTCCTAGGCTACATGGTGAGGCGAAGGGGGGTATCAAATCCAACCCCGAGAAAATCCAGGCCGTCGTCAACATGGAGCCCCCACGCAACGTAAAGGAGGTCCAGCGGCTGATGGGCCGCTTGGCAGCCCTCAACCGCTTCCTGTCCAAATCGGCGGAAAAGTCCCTCCCCTTCTTCGAGATCATGAGGAAGACTGCCGGCTTCCAATGGACGCCACAATGCCAGGAGGCCTTCGATGAGCTGAAAAGGTACTTATCTTCACCCCTTGTGCTCTCCAAACCCAAGGTGGGGAGACTCTGTACCTTTACCTTGGCGTTAGCCCTGCTGCCATCAGCTCGGTACTAATCCGGGAGGAAGACGACATCCAACATGCCATCTTCTATGTAAGAAAGACCCTCAGGGAGGCAGAACTCAGATATTCTCCCGTGGAAAAAACGGTGTTAGCCATCGTTTGGACCGTCAAGAAGTTTGGTCATTATTTCGGGGCACAGGCCCGGTCCTGAGATTTTGAGGACCCGGGACAAATCAGAAAAATGGGCCCTCAAATTATAAAGCACAAAACTAAATTCCATTATAAAAGCAAAGTTGATTACATCATGCATGAGATACTTCATAGTTCATACAAAAAAAGTACAAAAAACAACTTCGTCGAGCGTTCTTAGATGCAAAATCATCTATGACAGAATCTCGATCAATATCATCCAACATCTCCTTCTCTATACCTAAAATCGCCAAGCCATTCAATCTTTCTTGAGACATTGAAGATCTCAAATATGTCTTCAATAACGTTAACTTTGAAAAGCTCCTCTCTGCCGATGCAACACTCACTGGTGCCGTCAATAAACTATATGTAAAGCGCCTAGATGTTTTGTCACAAGGAAACTCAAGATTTAATTCTCTAATCGGTCCTTTCTCAACCAAAAGGTCTCTTACTTTATTTTCAATATTGTCCCAATTAGCTGGATCATAAATATCTAAAAATGGAATTGGTTGTTCGTCTTCTAAAACATTTCCAATGTTTTGATTTGGTCACTTGTGTTTTGAACATCACTAGTATCCTCATTTTGGTTATTGTTTGAAATGTTTTTAGTATTATCAATTCCCTGATTTCCCTCATCACTTTTATTAGGCTCATCACAACTTCAAAATTAAGCTCACTCAATTGACGTGTATTTGATGGAGTATATGGGTCTAGGCCCCAGGACCCACATACTCAGAAGAACAGAAAGTACAACCCACCAATTGGTGCCCTCGTCGGCCAAAGGACTCCCGTCGGCCGAAGAGGGACCAATTCAGAATATGATCCTGAAGCCAGGGAACTTGGGTGCCCCCGTCGGCCGTGCCCTCATCGGTCGTGCCCTCGTCAGCCACGGAAGCCTCGCAGAACTAGATTTTACACTTAATCATTTCTACACACATTGTATTCGGCCCAATAGCGGTCCAGTTGTAAATGGGCCTCCCAAGCCCAAGGCTTGGGAGCCCAGCCCATATTTTCCCTATAAATACTTCCTCTGGAGGTAGTTGTAGGTGTTGGAAAATAATTTATTGAAGCATTTACTTGCACTTCTCTCTCTAGCTCTCACTTCTCTCTAGAATATACTCTATCATTTGGTGCTCTCGTTGAGAGCTAGAACAATCAAGTTAGCATCCTTCGTCGCTACCAAGCACAACTAACCACTGATCATGGGAAGAACTAGGTCAAACCGCAACCTCGTCAGCAAGGCCATCCTTGAGGATCAGGAGAACAGGGAGCGTGAGGATGATGCCACGGCCGACCAGGTCGGAGGAGGAGATGTCTTCAAGGAGGCCATCAACCTCACGACGGACCTGCGCAACCAGCTCAACAGCGGCGCCCCTGATGCCCGCATCAGCCTGGATAAGAAGCGCACAGAGAAGGCAGACAATGCCCCAGCCCAACCGTTGGCCACGGGTTCTCCTTCTGTTGACCCACAGGTTCAGGCCGCACTATCGGTCATCATCGCCAGCTTGTCTCAGAACCCCACCGTCCTCAGTGCACTCATGCCAAGGACTGGGGGGAACATCACTACGCCTCCTCAGCCCCAACCGTTGGCCATCAAGCTAGGCAACGATGAGGGGGTGATAGCCCAGGACACGGCGTCGTCCCACTCCCACCCTGCTTCCCCTCTTCGGCTCGGACCGACCCCAACACGTGGAAAAGATTCTGCCTTCAATAGGCTGGGTGACACGTGTCGTCGTCCGGTTTCGGAGAGGATGGCAGGACGGATTGGTGAGCACCGGCCTGGTTCGCCAAGGGAAAGCCTGGGGTCTGTGTCCCGGATAGCGGACCAGCCCCACCTGAACAAAGGCAAGGGAAAGCTGCGCGAGGACGACGTGCGCCACCAGATCAACGCGGCCCACGAGGTACGCATGCAGAACCAACAAGGCGCCACTGCGGCCGCCAGGGACCCTCGGGACGAGGTTATCGCCTAGATGGAAAGGAGACTGACCCAGATGGAGGCCAGACAGTCGGCGAACATTCCCACTTCCGGTGCCTCCAATGACCCCAGCCTCAATGCACTCATGAACAAGGTCAACGCCCTTGAGCGGGAATTGGCTGAAGGACGAGGTGACCCTGTTATCCAGGTCAGGACCAGGACTCCCTTCACTAATAGGGTGCTCTCGGCTCCCATCCCGGAGAAGTACAGGGGAAACGCCATCAAGACCTACGACGGCCGCTCTGATCCCCAGGAGCACTTCAGCCGCTACCAGAACAACATGCTGATGGTGAACGCGTCAGATGAATACCTCTGCCGTTGGTTCCTCTCCACTCTTGAGGGACCGGCGTACGAGTGGTTCAACGCGCTCCCCAAAGGAAGTGTAGACTCATGGCAGGACCTTGCCCAGCGTTTCCTCACTCACTTTGCTGGGAGGAAGTGGGCGAAGAAGTACTTCACCCATCTCCTCTCCGTCAAGCAGCAACATTACGAACCCCTTCGGTCATTCATTGATCGGTGGACGAGGGAGACCGAAGAGGTCGAGGGGGCCGATGAGCGCACCCTCCTCGTCCTCTACCAGGGAGCCCTCCGCAGCTCCCCGTATGCCAGGAGCCTCATCACCGACCCTCCGAGGTCGTATGCAAAGGCGCTTCAGCGCGGGAGTTTGTACGCCAATGCCGACGAGCTCCACAACCACAAGAAGGACGTAGGCCACCCCTCCAAGAAGACAAATCCTTCGCCGGCCCCAGGAGCATCCCTGGCCGGCCAGGGTGCCCAGGGCCGTCACGGCTCTGGTGGACAAAGCAAGAAAGACCGCCATTGGCGGCCGAGGTTGGAACGGCCGGGGGTCCCCCTCACACACCTGGTCAGCACCATCCTCGACTATGCCGAGAAGCACGACCTCATTGAACAAGCTCCTCAGCCGACGGAGGAAGTCCATGCCATCCAGCAAGGCGGTACCTACTGCCGGTTCCACAAGAACGCCTCACACAACACCGACGACTGCATCACGCTGAAAAAAGCCATCGAGCGCTTGATTTGTCAGGGGGAACTCTCCCAATTTGTTAAAGATTGCCCGCGCAAAAATACGTGGGTAAACACCGGCAAATCTGGGGGCGAACCCTCTACGAAGAAGCGGGAGATCGGTAGGCTCAGCGACGACGAAGACTTTGAGGAGCCTCCACCGAAGAAGAACCACATTCACCTCATCGTAGGTGGGAACACCGAGGGGGGGGGGACTCCGTCACCCAGAGGAAGAAATGGGCCCAATCCCTTTACATTGGGGAGGTGTCCCATGTTCCCCCCAGCCGAAAAAGCAACGAACGGAGGCGATCACCTTCACCGACAAGGATCTGCCTCCAGGTACGGAGTCACACAGGGACGCCCTCGTCATCCGGTGTGAGATCGGTAATTCCATCATCCACCGCACTTACATCGATACGGGGAGTTCCGTCAATGTGATGTACCTGGACACCTTCAGGCAGCTAAAGCTGGACAAGGCTCTGCTGAAGCCGATCAAGACACAGTTGTCCGGTTTCACCAGGGACTCTATCGACGCTGAAGGCACGATAGTCCTCCCCGTGGAGGTCAGCGACGGCTCCCACCGCGCCAAAATTAACATGGAGTTCATGGTGGTCAACCTTCAGTGCGCCCACAACCTGATTTGGGGGCGGCCAGCACTGGAGGACTTGGAGGCCATCATCTCCATGAAGCACTTATGTTTGAAGTTCCCCACCAGTGGCGGCATCGGCTACGCTAGAGGAAACAATAGGGTAGCCAGGGCATGCTACCTCAAGCTAACGAAGCCGGACGAAAGAGAAGGACAAAGAATAGACACCATCACGGCGACCGTTGCCAAGAACGAGGAGAGGCCGCATGCCGAACCACTCGAAGAGGTCGAGGAGATCCCCCTGGATACCTCTCGGCCGGAATGGGTCCTCAAAATTGGGAAGCAACTCCCGCAGGACCAGCGAGACGCCATCCTCCTCGTCCTACGGTCATACGCCATCATCTTCACGTGGGGCCCGGACGACATGCCAGACATCAGCCGGAAGGTGATCACCCACCGGCTGACCATCGATCTAGCCTCCGCACCTGTCAAGCAGAAGCAACGCTACTTGTCCGCTGACAGGCGGGACTTCGTCAAGGGGGAGGTCACCATGCTTGTAACACCCCACCTGGATCGACCCCGCCGACCCGAGCGGTTTGTCACGTAGCAGAAAACCGAAACAGATTTATTAAAAGACTTATTACATTAGATCGTATTTAAACTTTTTTTAAGTATAATTTTATTTTTTAAATAATTGTCATTACTAATCCAAAATGAACATGAATTTTATTAAAATATCACAAAATTCATATAACTACAGTGGAAGATTTTTACAAAATATCAAAATGGAAATTTTAAGTTTATTTCAAAATACGTTCCATACTTCATAACAGAATCCCACAAAACACACCATATGCATATGAGTCCTATGCCTCCTTCCATCCCGATGCTTCAAGTTGATTCTGTGCTTGACCTACGGGTAGGAAAAACAAACAACTACCCGCTCAGCAATGTGCTGAGTGGTACGGTAATAACACATATAACATATCGAAACATATAATGATATATCATAATTAGCACGTGATCATTAGAACAAATTAACATACCTGAATGAACTGGATAACTTCCATGTATTTCAGAATATTCAAATACAGAACAAAACAAGTTCAGATATCCGATTATCAGGTAATTCATTTTTTTAATTATATCATTAATCAGATAGATTCATTTAATTAGCCTTAAACTCAAGAAATTGGACCTAGACAGTGGAATACTAACGGTAAGGAATACAATCATGAAGTCTGTACCCACATTACCCAGGAAGGATATGGAAACGTAATCGCCGGAGCTACACGTACCAATCCCTAACAGAAGCTAGCTGAACAGAAAGAACGAGGCCACCGAAGAGACCCGGTCTTAACAGAAGAGTAATAGTGTTCTAAAAAAAATTCAAGAGTGTCGAAGTACACTAAACAGGAGAACACCGATTTCTCTAAAACAGAATTTCGGGAGTGTACGTAGTACACTAAACAGAACAGAAGTATCCATGTCAGAGTACCGGATCAAGAGTAAGGCTTTTTCTAAGATGTTCATCCTTTATTTATTCACAAATACTTTTATGTAATAATTTTAGTAATTATTAAGAATAATAAATTTAGTAAACAATGTATTTTACAGAATTAATCCAGAGTAACCCATATAACTATTTTATGCCAGCATGTGCTTCAGAATAATGTTAGAAGTATATTGATGGTGCATGCATGTTATAACATATTTTATACTTACGTACATATTATAAGTACACATCCGTCATGCATGCTATACTAGCTTTAAGTAGTTTTTCTTTAAAATAATGATATTACGTGTGTAACACCGCCCCCGAGTATTTGTACTGTACCAAATTATGTATTGAACCTTGAGGAATGTATAAAATCATTTTTACGTGGTTGTAAATTTTTATCATTTCTATTACGTGAATAGTAAAATTCACGTGGGGCCCACACCGGATGTGGGGCCGCCTGATATTGTCGGGACCACATATTATATTAATCATGGACTAAATAATATGTATATGGTGGTGGATATCCTAATTGGGCCATAGCAATGGCACAGGGTTGACCGGTTGGTCAAACAGGGCCAAATTATCGGTATCGGCAAATTTATCAGATAACAGCCCAAAAAGGGATTCCGGAGATTTCTAAATTAAAGTTGGGGAATCATATTGATTCTAAGGTCCAATAAGGATGGGGAACAAGTGTTATATTTTATTTGACCCGATAAAATAAAATATACTTAAAACAGTCCGGAAAATACAACTTTCGGGACCGATTGTACACTCGGGTACACAAAGGGTTGACCTCCCACATAAGTGGGGGCCAACCCACGTCCTTGGTCTGGAAAATATCAAGGGGAGCCGCATCATGGAGCTGAGAATTGGCTAGGAAAGTGATTGGGAGACCAATCAATATGAGGGTGGGACCTTTGCCATATGATTTGGTGAGAAATGCCAAAATGGCATCCTCAATCACCCCCACACCCCATATGCTCGGCTCAATCATCCAAGGAAGGGAGAGAAACTCTGAAACTACTCCATTTCCTCATCCATACACGCACCAAGAACAAAGGAGGAAGAAGGAGGGGAAAAGAGAAAAGAAAAGTTGGTTTTGGAGAGGAAAACTTGTGTTTAGCAAGGTAAGGACTCCATTAACCCCATTTCGTTTTCTTTAATCATCTTATATGATTATTCAATCATATTGCACACCCTAGGATTGTTCTACACGTTTGGAAGTGTAGAATGAAGGGTTGGAAGGTGGTTCTAAGCCCAAGAATGGACTTAGAAGCCAAAGTGACCGGCTCGCCGGAAAATAACCTTTTTGAGGTTATTTGTATTACTATGGGTTTTATGATGATAAAACGTTGTTAGTAACTTGTCTAAGGTATTAGAGGAACTTTCACGGAGTTGAAAGGGTCTCCGGAGCTGTCGCCGGAGTTCGTTGAAGTTTGCCGGAGTTTCGCCGGAGCTAAATCGGGAAGGCTAGAACTTCATAAGCTTCATTAAGGTGAGAAGACGGCTTTATGCTTTATAACTTTTGCGTGAGGCATGAGATTACCTAAAGTAATCAAGGATATGTTTTGTGGAATGATTAAAGATAATCAAGTATTTGCTTATGCCATGATTTTGCATGATACATAGTTGAAAAGCATGTTATGTAGGTTTGGTGATTAAAAGTGTGATAACATATTTTGTGTGATGATCCAGGGATCCAAAATGGTAGTTTTGGATCAACGACATCAAGAAGTATATGTGTATAAAATTGCAAGTTAATCGGACTCCGTTTGGAGGGTCAAAAGGGGCGTTGACCGCCAAGTCAACTGCCATACCCGACCGGGTATTGACACATACCCGACCGGGTATTTGCTGAAGAATTGCCCCTACTGTCTCCTATACCCGATCGAGTATGGGTAGATACTCGATCGAGTATACATTGAAAATTAGCTTTGGGGGCTACCGCCTCCTGTACTCGACCGAGTATGGGTAGATACTCGATCGAGTATTAGTTTATGCTCAAAACGGGCAGTTTTGAGCGGGTTAATGTGGGCCGTTCAGGTGGGACCCTCCCACATTGGTTCCTAAGCATGGTTATATGACTAAAGGGCTAGGTATTGTCCATAGTTGAAGGAACGAAAGGTTAGCCATATCCAGGTTAGGGTTTGGTAAGGATTTAGTTTGGGGTTGAGTATCCCCGGGACATTAAATGATCCTGAAACTCGGTTGGGGTTGAGCATCCCCGGGACTATAAATGATGCTGAAACTCGGTTGGGGTTGAGCATCCCGGGGACATTAAATGATCCTGAAACTCGGTTGGGGTTGAGCATCCCCGGGACTATAAATGATCCTGAAACTCGGTTGGGGTTGAGTATCCCCGGGACTGCAAATGATCCTGAAACTCGGTTGGAGTTGAGTATCCCCGGGACATTAAATGATCCTGAAACTCAGTTGGGGTTGAGTATCCCCGGGATGCTAAATGGTCCCAAAAACTCGGTAGGGTATTATGAATGTAGAATGTAGCTGGTGAGCTAGGCATTCGTAAAAAGGGTGAGAAAGGTCAGGTAAGAACTTTATCTCTAAAAGACTCTTTGAATGAAATGACCTACGGGTCGAGTATTTTACACACACACACACACACACACACACACACATATATATACAGTATGTATCATCGGATGAATGAGTCACATATATATATGTATCACCCTATTTTTGGGTCTCGTGTCTGAAACATTAGTTATTCTTCATATAGCCTGCTTGTCACTAGTACTTCTATGGAGTACTGACCCCTCCGGGGGCCCTCACATTTTTCAGGTTGAGGCTAGAGTCCTACTACCTGCACCTTTGCCTAGGGTGACCCTTCGAGGAGGAAGACGTGGTTCGTGCTTCCATTCGTATTTTGAAATCTATAAACAACTCATGGATTTTTGAACAATGTTTTCATTAAAACAGTTGGGGGCCTGCGTGCTCGTGTTTGCCACGTGTGGCCAAGTATCAAACATATTATTATTTCCGCATTTGTTTGATTATGATATTGATGTTGATTGTATGTGTTTACTAATCGGTTTGGCAATAGAATAAATCGGACGCCTTGTACAATTCAATAGGGATGAACTGTTGTTGTTCTTATCGGGTTGTACGACGGTTGTCTACGTGGCTCGGATGCGGTCCGGGGCGTGACAATTAAGTGGTATCAGAGCCATCGATTTCTAAACTATATAATTAACCTCTCAATATGGTTATCCTCAAAAAGTTTTGAATAAAACCATGAGCAACAGTTTTTGTACTTAAGGAACCGTTGGAAACCAAGTTATTGACCTCTTATTGTTAAGACGGTACCCTTAACAGTTTGTTGGCCATAATGTTGGACCAAGTGATGTCTTTTGTACTAATCCGTCAATTGACATTGAAACGAGTCTAATGACTCATTCCTTATTTCTTTCAGAAATGGAGGGTGAACGCAGGATAACTAGGAGGAACCCGATAGGGCCTGTGCCGGAGGCCACCGGGCATGCCACTCGGGCGGAATCACGGACCTCTAGGGGTAGAGGCCGGGGCCAAGGCCGAGGAGGAGGCCGAGGCAGGGGTCGTGGGCGTTCTACCACGCCGACGACAAGTAGCACACGCGTCGGTTCCGTGCACCCGTCATGGGCCACCGAACCGGACGACTTCACCTATGCTCCAAGCACGGAGCAAGAGGAGACCCTGTACAACGGGGAGGACCTTGAGGAAGAAGATGAGGATGATAATCCTCATTATGACCGCATGAGTGAGGTACTGGAATGGTACCTCGAGAATAAGGCAAAGAGAGAGCAGCGGCGCCAAGCTAGACAGGCTAGGCAAGCCATGGGGCAGGGAAGCCGAGGTGCTTCTAGTGCTCCATCTGGAGCCTTTGGTGGAGACGCGATGGTACGTATCTCCAAGTACCTTATGGAGGCTAGGGCCTTGGGGTGCAAATCGTTTGATGGCAAGGGCGACATCTCTGAGGCCACCGATTGGATTAAGAAGCTGAATGATGCTTCTAGGGATATGCAAAATTGGCTCGACGTGAAGTTGAGGGTTGCCACCAGGCTACTGGATGGGGTAGCAGCTGTATGGTGGGAAGGTGTGGAAGGAAAGTTCCACGGGGAGGCCACTTGGGAGAAATTCGAAGTGGAGTTCTATAATCAGTACTACTCAACTTTTGAAGTCAATCTCAAGAGGAGGGAGTACACGAACCTGAAACAGGAGGATGGTTGCTCGGTGAGGCAATTGGAACAGAGGTTCCGTGACTTGGCACGATTCATCCCAGAGTACTCCTCGGATGAAAATCGTATGGCCAATCACTTTTGGGATGCTCTACAGTTAGACATCCGTGACCGGGCTACTTACCATCACAACATGACATTTAGCCAAATAGTTGATCAGGGGCTCCTTGGGGAAACCCAATGGAATGAAAGGAAGGCGAGAGACACCGAGGAGGCGAAGAAGAGGAAATGGGGCAACTCGGGACCCCAAGACCACTCTCGGAGGCATCACGCCGGGGGTGGCAGTACATTCAGGGCGCCAGCACCCCCAACGAAAAGGTATAAGGGCCCAGGAGGGCAAGGGCCCAAACCGGGGAGTGTGGGACCACCCAGGTGCGCGAATTGCGGTAAGAACCACGGGGGAAGGTGCAATGAACCACCCCGGTGCTTCAAATGCGGTAGCACGAGCCACCTCAAACCCTCCTGTCCAATGCTGAACGGAGGAGGACCATCGGGAGCTATGGGAGGACCTACGACTAGTAGGGGACGTGCGGGGCCGTCTCAGGCCGGCACGGGAAGGGGCGGACCCACGGCTAGCAACGCCGCGTTCGTTAACCAAGGGAGGACCCAAGCACGGGTGTATGCAATGACCGAGGCTGATGCTCGGGCCAACCCGGACTCCATTGCAGGTAATCTCTTGATTTCACACGTATTTGATTATGAAATTGGTTGAAAAATCTTCAAAAATATGAAGGACCCGATCGGGTACCCCTATAGACCCGACCGGGTATAAGCCACGCTTCGAGTTTGAAGTGTGCACCCGTTCGGGCAGCCAAGGTAGGATGCTTCATTTTTGACATTTCGAGCAATACCCGATCGGGTATGGCTATATACTCGATCGGGTATGTGTAGATTTTGAGCTTCGAAGTGCGTACTCGATCGAGCGTCGAGGACAGGGAGCTTTTACTTGAGGATTTTGAGTGATACCCGACCGGGTATAGGTATATACCCGACCGGGTATTGACATTTTGTTCGAATTCGAGGCTGGTACTCGACCGAGCAAGGAAAACAGGGGGGGTTCTCCTTAAGAACTCGAGTGATACCCGACCGGGTAGAAGACCCTACCCGACCGGGTATAGGGTAATTCTAGGCTGAAATTTTTCATCCGGTCCTTTTCAGTCGGGATGTCGAATAGGGTGTCTTACATGACTTATATATGTAGGAACACTAAAGATCAACGATAGGGATGCGAGAATTCTCATCGATACCGGGGCACAGCGTTCATTTGTGAGCGAAGCGTTTTCCAAGGGGTTGAACATGCCTTTGGTAGCAATGATGCAACCTTTGCTGGTCTCTACGCCATCGGGAGATGATGTAGAGCGGAAACACTACTATCCCTCGTGTAATGTAGGGATAGGGGAGCACTGTCTAACGGGTAACTTTGTGCCGTTAGATATGCTCGAGTTTGATGCCATACTTGGCATGGACTGGCTCGAAAAGCACCATGCGAAGGTAGATTGTTACACCAAGGTGTTAGAACTAAAAGATGGAGAAGGAAACACTCTATGCTTCGAGGGAGATAGAGGGAAATTCAACCCTTGTATCATATCGGCCATAAGAGCGAGGCGTATGATGAGGAAAGGGTGTCAAGCATACTTGGCCTATGTCATAGGCAAGGAAAAGAGTCTCACTGAGGTGAGGGTGGTGAGGGAGTACCCAGAAGTTTTCCCCGAAGAACTCCCGGGACTCCCACCAGATCGAGAAATTGAGTTCACCATTGAAGTAGAACTCGGTACGAAACCCATCTCGATTCCTCCATATCGGATGACACCGGCTGAACTTCAAGAGTTGAAGGTGCAATTGGAAGAATTGCTGGACAGCGGATTCATCAGGCCGAGTCATTCACCATGGGGAGCACCGGTACTATTTGTAAAGAAGAAGGATGGTACACTCAGAATGTGTATCGACTACCGTCAGTTGAACAAGGTCACGATAAAGAACAAATATCCTTTGCCAAGGATCGATGACTTGTTTGATCAACTACGGGGGGCAACGGTGTTCTCTAAGATTGACTTGAGGTCAGGCTACCACCAACTGAAGATCAAGGAGAGTGACATACCCAAAAGTGCATTCCGTACAAGGTATGGTCACTATGAGTTTCTAGTAATGTCGTTTGGACTTACGAACGCCCCCGCGACATTCATGGACCTCATGAACCGAGTATTTCACCAATACTTAGACCAGTTCGTCATAGTGTTCATTGATGACATTTTGATATACTCCATGAATGAAGAGGAACACGAAAAACATCTAAGGCTTGTGCTTGAAACACTGCGGGAGAAGCAACTCTTTGCCAAATTCTCTAAATGTGAATTTTGGCTTGGGGATATCGGTTTTCTCGGGCATGTGGTATCGGGCTCGGGCATTTCAGTTGATAACTCAAAGATTGAGGCGGTCACTAATTGGGAGAGGCCCAAGAACGTGAAGGAGATAAGGAGTTTTCTCGGTTTAGCGGGGTATTACCGCAAATTCGTGGAAAAGTTCTCGGTGATAGCATCTCCACTCACGAAGCTCACTAAAAAGGGGGCTAAGTTTGTGTGGGATAACAAGTGTGAGAAGGGGTTTCTTGAGCTAAAGAAACGTTTGACTGAAGCACCAGTGCTTGCCTTGCCCGTGCAAGGGTTAGTGTATGACATCTACAGCGATGCTAGCATTCAGGGACTGGGATGTGTACTGATGCAATCAGGGAAGGTAATTGCTTATGCTTCTCGGCAGTTGAAGAAGCATGAAGTAAACTACCCCACACATGATTTGGAGCTAGGTGATGTGGTATTTGCATTGAAGATTTGGAGGCACTACCTCTACGGGGAGTTGTGTCACATTTACACCGACCACAAGAGCTTGAAGTATGTGTTCACTCAGAAAGAGTTGAACATGAGACAGAGGAGATGGATGGAGTTGATTAAGGATTACAACTTGATCATTGACTATCATTCAGGCAAGGCTAATGTTGTAGCCGATGCACTGAGCAGGAAGAGCTCATCATCAGGGGTTTTACTCACATGCTTACGGGCATTGAGGGCACGCGTGGAGATATCCACAGGTGGGGCGCTATTGGCTAGATTTGAGGTGAGACCCACCTTACTAGATGAAATCAGAACATGTCAAGGCGATGACGAGGAATTTCAGAAAATCCGGGAACGGATGCTTGTGGGGCCCGTCGAGGGTTTCCGTGAGAGAGAAGATGGACTTCTACTATTCAAGGAACGAGTGTGTGTGCCATCGGATGAGGAGCTCCGAAAATCTATCCTGGAGGAGGCTCACTCATCTGCGTATGCCATGCACCCGGGCGGTACAAAGATGTACCGGGACTTGAAGGAAAGTTACTGGTGGTCGGGGATGAAGAGAGAGATTGCAGAATACGTGAGCCATTGCCTTACTTGTCAACAGGTTAAGGCAGAGCACCAACACCCGGCAGGGTTATTACAACCACTTACCATTCCAGAATTGAAGTGGGAGCATGTTACCATGGACTTCGTGGTGGGTCTACCACGGACGGTTAGAAACTATGACGCAGTATGGGTGGTAGTCGATAGGGTGACCAAGAGCGCTCATTTCCTACCTATCAACACTACCTATACGCTCGAACAGGTGGCCAAATTGTACACAGATGAGGTTGTGAGACTGCATGGGGTTCCGGTTACTATAGTATCGGATACAGACCCACGGTTCACATCACAGTTTTGGCCTAAGTTCCAGGAATCCATGGGTACGAAATTGAGGTTTAGCACCGCGTTTCATCCTCAAACGGATGGGCAATCTGAACGAGTGATTCAGATCTTGGAGGACATGTTAAGGGCATGCGCCTTGGAGTTCCAGGGAAGCTGGGACAATCAGTTGGCTTTAGTGGAATTCGCCTATAACAACAGCTATCAGGCAAGTATAGGCATGCCCCCATACGAAGCATTGTATGGGAGGAAATGTCGGACACCATTATGTTGGGACGAGGTCGGCGAGGCTAAGCTCGAGGGCACCGAGTTAGTCGAGATCACTAAGGAGAAGATAAAAGTCATACAGGATAGGCTCAAGGCTGCCCAAGACCGGCAGAAGAGCTATGCTGATAAACGTCGGAGGACGTTGGAGTTTGAGGTTGGTGACGAGGTATTTCTGAGGGTATCACCTTGGAAAGGGATCATCAGGTTCCTCAGTCGGGGTAAGCTTAACCCACGTTACATAGGTCCGTTCAAAATCCTTGAAAGGATTGGGGTTTTAGCATACCGACTTCAGTTGACCCCAGAATTAGAAAAGATTCATAATGTATTTCATGTTTCTATGCTCAAGAAGTATGTACGGGACCCGTCACATATTCTTGAGAAACCACCGGTGGAAATCCGAGAAGACCTACACTATACGGTGCAGACGGTGAAAATCGTGGACCGACAGGTAAAGAAGCTAAGGAGCAAAGAGGTGTCGATGGTAAAAGTAATTTGGAAGAGTGATCGTGTCGAGGAGCAAACTTGGGAAGTGGAGACCCTGATGAGGGAACAATATCCATTTCTGTTTGACTAGACGCGTGGATTTCGGGGACGAAATCCCAAATAAGGGGGGTAGAACTTGTAACACCGTCCCCGAGTATTTGTACTGTACCAAATTATGTATTGAACCTTGAGGAATGTATAAAATCATTTTTACGTGATTGTAAATTTTTATCATTTCTATTACGTGAATAGTAAAATTCACGTGGGGCCCACACCGGATGTGGGGCTGCCTGATATTGTCGGGACCACATATTATATTAATCTTGGACTAAATAATATGTATATGGTGGTGGATATCCTAATTGGTCCATAGCAATGGCACAGGGTTGACCGGTTGGTCAAACAGGGCCAAATTATCGGTATCGGCAAATTTATCAGATAACAGCACAAAAAGGGATTCCGGAGATTTCTAAATTAAAGTTGGGGAATCATATTGATTCTAAGGTCCAATAAGGATGGGGAACAAGTGTTATATTTTATTTGACCCGATAAAATAAAATATACTTAAAACAGTCCGGAAAATACAACTTTCGGGACCGATTGTACACTCGGGTACACAAAGGGTTGACCTCCCACATAAGTGGGGGCCAACCCACGTCCTTGTTCTGGAAAATATCAAGGGGAGCCGCATCATGGAGCTGAGAATTGGCTAGGAAAGTGATTGGGAGACCAATCAATATGAGGGTGGGACCTTTGCCATATGATTTGGTGAGAAATGCCAAAATGGCATCCTCAATCACCCCCACACCCCATATGCTCGGCTCAATCATCCAAGGAAGGGAGAGAAACTCTGAAACTACTCCATTTCCTCATCCATACACGCACCAAGAACAAAGGAGGAAGAAGGAGGGGAAAAGAGAAAAGAAAAGTTGGTTTTGGAGAGGAAAACTTGTGTTTAGCAAGGTAAGGACTCCATTAACCCCATTTCGTTTTATTTAATCATCTTATATGATTATTCAATCATATTTCACACCCTAGGATTGTTCTACACGTTTGGAAGTGTAGAATGAAGGGTTGGAAGGTGGTTCTAAGCCCAAGAATGGACTTAGAAGCCAAAGTGACCGGTTCGCCGGAAAATAACCTTTTTGAGGTTATTTGTATTACTATGGGTTTTATGATGATAAAAACTTGTTAGTAACTTGTCTAAGGTATTAGAGGAACTTTCACGGAGTTGAAAGGGTCGCCGGAGCTGTCGCCGGAGTTCGTTGAAGTTCGCCGGAGTTTCGCCGGAGCTAAATCGGGAAGGCTAGAACTTCATAAGCTTCATTAAGGTGAGAAGACGGCTTTATGCTTTATAACTTTTGCGTGAGGCATGAGATTACCTAAAGTAATCAAGGATATGTTTTGTGGAATGATTAAAGATAATCAAGTATTTGCTTATGCCATGATTTTGCATGATACATAGTTGAAAAGCATGTTATGTAGGTTTGGTGATTAAAAGTGTGATAACATATTTTGTGTGATGATCCATGGATCCAAAATGGTATTTTTGGATCAAGGACATCAAGAAGTATATTTGTATAAAATTTCAAGTTAATCGGACTCCATTTGGGTGGTCAAAAGGGGCGTTGACCGCCAAGTCAACTGCCATACCCGACCGGGTATTGACACATACCCGACCGGGTATTTGCTGAAGAATTGCCCAGGGGCTACTGTCTCCTATACCCGATCGAGTATGGGTAGATACTCGATCAAGTATACATTGAAAATTAGCTTTGGGGGCTACCGCCTCCTGTACTCGATCGAGTATGGGTAGATACTCGATCGCATATTAGTTTATGCTCAAAACGGGCAGTTTTGAGCGAGTTAATTTGGGCCGTTCAGGTGGGACCGCCCACATTGGTTCCTAAGGATGGTTATATGACTAAAGGGCTAGGTATTTTCCATAGTTGAAGGAACGAAAGGTTAGCCATATCCAGGATAGGGTTTGGTAAGGATTTAGTTTGGGGTTGAGTATCCCCGGGACATTAAATGATCCTGAAACTCTGTTGGGGTTGAGCATCCCCGGGACTATAAATGATCCTGAAACTCGGTTGGGGTTGAGCATCCCCGGGACATTAAATGATCCTGAAACTCGGTTGGGGTTGAGCATCCCCGGGACTATAAATGATCCTGAAACTCGGTTGGGGTTGAGTATCCCCGGGACTGCAAATGATCCTGAAACTCGGTTGGGGTTGAGTATCCCCGGGACATTAAATGATCCTGAAACTCGGTTGGGGTTGAGTATCCCCGGGATGCTAAATGCTCCCAAAAACTCGGTAGGATATTATGAATGTAGAATGTAGCTGGTGAGCTAGGCATTCGGGAAAAGGGTGAGAAAGGTCAGGTAAGAACTTTATCTCTAAAAGACTCTTTGAATGAAATGACCTACGGGTCGAGTATTTTACATATATATATATATATATATATATATATATATATATATATATATATATATATATATATATATATATATATATATATACAGTATGTATCATCGGATGAATGAGTCACATATATATATGTATCACCCTATTTTTGGGTCTCACCCTATTTAGCGATTTCATTCATGTTACGATAATCTCATATTGGCCGGTCAGGTATATACGTATACCTATGAAAAACATTTCACTAATTCAACTACGTATAACTGATTTCAATTCTACTAAATTTTACATATTAACGATTTATTTAAAATAATAGTATTCCATAAATTCAAAGAATACATTTTTTTTAAAACATATAACATATCACTAAATTATACAGTGTTCATCATCCTCATAACATAACAAGAAACGGGGACGGAAATTAATATAACAATATTAATCTAAACGGGGCGGAAACGTACTAACCTTATAGATAAAATTTATCTGAAAATCCCTGGAGATAATACTCAATACGGACAACTATTTTTTTTGCAAGCTCTTAGAATAATATTTATTTGGTTAGCTTGATTATGTAAAATTCAATGGAAGACATTACCTATTTATATGGTAAATTTTGATCCTAGTCATTCTTGAAAATGTCCTATTGAAGCCAAGTGTCCCATGATGATGATGAATTCTTGCTGCATCACTACTTCTTAGAAGTTCTTTAAATTGTTAGTCACCAATAGGTTTATTAAATATTAAAGAAATTCCTAATAGTCTTTAACGTATTGTCATCCTAATTTAACTTGTCACTTTAGATGCTATTTATTTATTTTTTTAACTATAACTCTCACATTCATGTACAGTATAAAATAAATTTAAGGCTTTTTAGTAAAATTAAGAAGAAATAATTAAGAAGAAAATTCCCAATTTTTGATTGAAAATTTATTCCTTTATAAATAATTTATTCATATCTACTTATCAATTAGACCGGATTTTGGGGCCACCACACATGCTGACGACCTCTGGGAGATTTTTGAAATCATGAAGGAGTTCAAACTGCGCCTCAATCCCAAGAAGTGCGTCTTTGGCGTCCAAGGCGGCAAGTTCCTCGGCTACATGGTCAGCCAGAGAGGCATTGAGATAAACCCGGAGAAGATACAGGCCATCATCAATATGGAGCCGCTACGCAATGTCAAGGAGGTACAGCGGCTAACGGGGCGCCTGGCGGCCTTGAGTCGTTTTCTCTCGAAGTCAGCCGAGAGATCACTCCCTTTCTTCCAGATCATGCGCAAAGCAAACAACTTCAAATGAACGACGGAGTGCCAGGAAGCATTTGAAGAACTAAAGAGGTACCTTTCGTCCCCACCGGTGCTCTCCAAGCCCAAAGCTGGCGAAACCCTCTTCTTATACTTGGGGGTGAGCACGTCGGCCATCAGCTCCGTGCTCATCCGCGAGGACGAAGGGGTGCAAAAGGCCATATTCTACATCAGCAAAACACCTAGGGAGGCCGAACTCAGGTACTCCCCCATTGAGAAGACGGTGCTAGCCATCGTCCATACGGTGAAAACGCTGGGGCACTACTTCCAGGCCCACGCCGTCCACGTACTGACCCAGCAGCCCCTTGGCACGCTCTTGAGGAGCCCCACTAGCTCCTCAAGGATGGTGAAATGGGCGATTTTCCTCAGCCAATTCCAAATTGAGATCAAGCCAAGGCCATCTATCAAAGGGCAATCCTTGGCCGACTTTGTCACTGAATGCACAGCGAGGGAGACGACCGCTACTACCCCCAGGCCAGAGTCAGATGACACATGGATCCTGTTCACCAACGGCTCGTCAGCCGCGAAATCATGCGGGGGCGGTGTTGTCCTCATCTCCCTTGAAGGATTCAGAGCTTACTATGCCATCCGCTTCAACTTCAGGGTGTCCAATAATGAAGCCGAATATGAGGCCCTCCTCAGCGGCCTCAGACTCGCCGCTGGCCTCAAAGCCAAGCACATCAGAATCAGGTGCGACTCCAAGTTGGTGGTAGGCCAAGTTGAGGGTACTTAGGAAGCAAAGGAAGGCCGGATGAAGCAGTACAAACAGGCGGCAGAGGAGTTGCTGAAAGCGTTCGAAACCCACGAGATCACACAGATTCCAAGGGCCGAGAACGCCGAGGCCGACATCCTCTCCAAGCTCAGCTCGGATACTCCAGAGCACATATCCAAGTTAGCCAAGATCGAGGAGCTGAGCATGTCCAGCATCCATGCCAGTCCCATCTTGAGCATCCAACAACGGCCGGAGGACTGGATCTCCGACATCACCACCTTTATCACCACGGCGGAGCTGCCCCAGGACGAGGAGAGGGCCAAGCTTGCCAAACTCAGGGCTCCAAGCTACACTATTGAAGATGGCAAGCTCTACAAGCGATCCTACAACGGCACTCTCCTTTGATGCCTGCACCAGGACGAGGCCGAAGTGGCCATGGAGGAGGTCCACTGCGGTGTCTGCTCTTCGCATCAGGTCCCTTTCAGCATGTCCTGGCGTCTCATCGTCCAGGGCTATTTCTGGCCGACGATGGCGCGGGATTGTGCGGACCTCGCAAGGAGATGTACCACATGTCAGGTACTTCAAAAGGACCCTGGTCGGCCAGCCGTCAATTACGCCCCGGTCAGCACTGCAATCCCATTCTCCAGATGGGGAATTGACCTGGTCGGCACCCTACCCAGATCCGCCGGAAATAACTGCTACATCATCGTCGTAGACTCGTAGTCGACTACTTTACCAAGTGGGTCGAGGCGGAACCTCTAGCTAGCATCACGGGGGCTAAGTGCCAGAAGTTCATCCACAAGAAAATTCTAACCCGTTTCGGCGTCCCCCAAGAGATCATATCCGACAATGGCACCCAGTTCGAAGCGGCACCCTTCCAGGAGCTCCTTCGAGAATGGGGAATAAAGCACCGTTTCTCCTCCGTCGCCTATCCTCAGGGCAACGGGCAAGTCGAGAACGCCAACAGAACTATCATGGAGGGGCTGAAGAAGAAACTCCAGGACGCGGGAGGAAGTTGGGTCGACGAGCTCCCCAACATCCTATGGTGCTATCGCACTACGCTGAGGAGGGCGACGAGCTCCCCAACATCCTGTGCTATGGCTTTGAACTGAAGGCACCCACAGAGGTCGCCATTCCCAGCCAGCGGGTGGACCAATATGAGCTTGACACCAACGAAGAAAACATGAAGATCGACCTCCACTTGGTCGAAGAGAGACGCGAACAAGCGTTCATACGGGCCGAAAACTACCGGCGTCAAGTAAAATCATATTACGACGCTAGGGTACGTTCAAGGGAGTTTCAGGTGGGGGACTACGTCCTCCGCCGAAGGGAAGCAAGTCAGCCGACAGAAGGATGCATGCTGGCTTTGAAGTATGAAGGACCCTACATCGTCAGTGTCGTGGTCAAACCAGGCACCTACAAGCTTAAACGCCTGAATGGGTCCAATGTACCACGAACGTGGAATGTACACCATCTGGTGAAGTTTTACCAATAATCCGAAGGAGGTGCAGCCGGCAGAGCCCTCACCCCTTAACGGGTTATTGGTCGAACGCTACCCTCGGCCTTGAGCCACTTATGAATAAAAGTCATGTTTCCCTTGATTTTTTGGAATTTAAGTAAAATATTAACAGGTGCCCTCATCGGCCACCTTAGAGCGGAAGGCTCACGTGTGGCCGATACGGTGCCTTGCATCTGCAGCCTTAGAGCGAAAGGCTCAGGTATGCCCCATTGTATTTTGTATCAGCAAAAGGTTTAGGCCCAGCTGAGAGAGCACTTCGTATCGGCCCCTTAGAGCGAGATGCTCAGGCAGGGCCGACGATGTCCCCAGGACGACGAACCCGCAAACGGCCCACGTCTTGAAATGGGAAGTTCACCGCGTCTTCCACGCGCCTGATCGTAGGACGACAGGCCTGAAATCATTGCCGAGGTGACAAAATCCGCAAACTCAGGGTCGGGCAACGGCAGCCGTTGGAAACCAACCAAAAGTCTAGCCCGCGTCATAAATAGGTGACGGAACCCCCCTGAGATCATGGACGTTATAAACGAAGTCCAAACCGGCCGGAGGACTATCGACCCCTTCGGCCGAAGCCTGAAAGAAGGACACTCCCCGAATTAGGGAACGGAATCAAAAAAAAAAAGAGGGAAGCCGAGGACCGCGCATACTTGCCAACCTCGAGCGATAAAAATAAATCCCCATGAATCAAGCCACACATTTGGCTAAGTACATATCGGTTGAATACAAAGGTAGCACTACCAACAGGTAACACGGACGAAGCGGCCACCCGCTACGAGGAAGGTGTCAAGGACGGAGCATGCACCTATAAAATCCTAACCAAATGGTTGGGTGAAACAAGGGTGGTTACCCTCATCGGCCATGACCGACCGAAGTTCCAACACTTAGCATGCAAACCAAGAATCCCAGCTTGACACTAGGCACAATCCGGGAGTCGAACACCAGAAGGGGCCAGGACGAAGCGGGCACTCAAACACTCGCGGGAAAGTTGAACACACTGGCGGCAACCCTTACCGGCCACACCATTCTCGCTGGCCGTTAAAGGCGCTAAAACCTAGGCGGCTGTTTAAGTTGAACACTTAAAAAAATTTCAAACACAAAAGGGAAAAGACATCCCCAAGACGAAGCGGACAACTGAGAGGAAAGTTGCCTAAGTGAATTTCTAAGAGTTAGAAAATTTTTGAAGAAAGCGAATGCGAAAGAAAAGGCAAGCACCCGGGGGCGCAACACACGGGTACCTTCATCGGCCACACCGCCCTAATTGGCCGACAACGGTACTGAGCAGAGAAAACTACATAGCCCAACACTTAGAGAAATCTCCAAAGCATCGAATAATGAGGGGACATCCTCAAGACGAAGCGGGCACTCAAACACTTGCAGGTGCCCGCCTCGGCCCCAGCCACGGGCGGTAGTTATCCATGTTCTGGTTTGACACTTAGACAAATTTCAAAATTGAAATAACGAAGGCAATAAGCATAAACATTTAAAGCCGAAGGGGACAAAAGCACTATTCATTCAGTCAAAAGGCTAAGTTACATAGGAGGGCGCTTCGGCCATTACATGCAGACGGACAAAACAAAAAGCTATTACTAATTACAAGACAAAATAAATTATAGCCGATCAAGCCTCCTGAGCACCCTCACCGACAGCCTGACCCACGACGCTCTGATAAACGATGAACCCGGCATCATCCTCGGCCTCGGCATCTAAGCTGGCCTCTACAACAGAAGTGGCGGTATCGGCCAGGACATCATCCTCACCATAGTCTGGTTCGCCGAGGCCAGAGCTTTCTATCGGAGCCTGCCTTTCAGAAAGGGGAAGTTTAACTTGCTCCTCCGGATCCTTCATCAGCTTAGGAAGCTGCAGGTTCCGCCTGGCCCACCCTCGGGTATAGTTCAGCGCTTTGAAGGCATGACTCAGTCGCCGATAGAGGAGCCGTTGCATCCGATGCTGGCCCATGTTGTAATACATAGACATCTCATGCTCAAAATACTCTTGGCTGACAGGGGAGTTTTGCCCCCAATCCTCGAGCTTGGCCGCCACGACCTCATAACACCAGGGCAAGCGCTCGTCGGCTTTCCAGCCCTCGGCCAGGAACTTCTCAACAGCAGCATCAGCGGCCTTCACCGCTGCAGCCTCGGCTTCGGCTTTGGCTTTCTCAGCATCGTCGGCGCGTCGGCAATCAGCCTCCCGGGAATCCCTCTCTTCACCCAGCTTTGCCAGGGCTTCGTTCCTGGCTGCATCGGCCTCATCGGCCCTCTTTTGCAAGGTCGCGAAGTCCTCTCGCAACCTGTCCAAGCAACCCATGGCCTCATCGGCCGAAGCTGCCTTCTGCTCAAACTCCTTCAAACGGGCAATCTCCCGTTGTTGCCTGTTATTGCTCTCCATGAGCATAAAGGCACCATGCAACACAAAACACTATCAGGCAACAAGTTCATGAAAACATCAAAGGAAAACGACAAAGTTAAAGAAATGAGGATTCACCTAAACGACAAGGTCCATCCCCCCGTCGTATATCTTGACATCGCCGAGCTTGTCAAGATAAGTCCGGTCCTTGACCGGGATGGCCTGGGAGAGCACATCATGGCCGTCAACGCCATCGTTGAAGACACCCCCGTCCTTGGGGTACTCAACCTCGATCTTATAGGTGGCCGTAGCCACCTCCTTGCCGGACCGCTTCGGCCGGGGGCCCTGATCGAGGGAGAGGGGTTGAGAAACACCGCCGGAGAGACCGGAGGTAAGATCCACAATGGCAACAGCAGCACCGGATCCCCCTTCGTCCACAATTGAGATGGTCAGAGCGTCGACCTCGTCGGCAACAGAGGAAGGCGAAGCCTTCTTGGACTTCTTGGCGGGTTGCATGCCGGCCTCAGTCAGCTTTTTCTGGGAATCATCCACCGGCCGCTTTTTCTTTGGCTGGGGGGGGGGGGGGGGTGGCTTCTTTGGCATGTCGTCACTTGCCACCCCCTTCGTTGCGGCCTCCTTGGCAGCCAGCTTCGCTTTCGCCTTCGCGGCGGCCTTATTCATCACAGACCGGTGATCCATCACAAAGTCTGCACAACAAAGAAAAATAAGTTAGCAAAGTAAAAGAACAAAACGAAACAAGAACGCCGAAGGAAGTATTACCATCAGCTTCGGCAGGGACGCCCAGATCTGGGCCATCGGCCTCCTCAAAGGTAGTGGTCATCCTCAGCCACAGTTGGACGTCATCCTCCTTGTCACCATACACGAAGTATCTAAAGAAGCCGATAGCGGTCATCTTGTACTCCGTGATGTAATCCTTCACGCTCCTCGGCCCCCCCTCAAGGAACGCCTCCACCTGAGCATCCATGATCGAACTCTTCGGCGGGTCATGGAGATTGAATCTCCCATCATGGACGACGGAGGGGAATTCAGTGCCACCCTCTCCCAGGGACACGAAGACAAATTTGCTCTTCCAACCATGTATGGACGAAGGCAAGTCCATGAAAGTCCTCTTCTTCGGCAGCTGCTGCAGAGTGGCGTAACAGGCGCAATTCTTATGGCTCCCTCGGCCAATTTGATAAAGGTTCATGAACAGGGCCGTCGTCGGCTTGTAACCCAATTCAGCACAGCGGAGGAGGAACCCCACCATCAACGAGTAGCTGTTCGGGGTCAACAAGACCGGAGGGAGTCCCACCATGTCGAGGTAGTCCTTGATGAAGGGGTGAAGGGGAAACCTTAGCCCCTTGGCGAAGCTCATTGGATACATTCCAAAGTATCCCGACGGCAGATTGAGCACGTGGTCCATCGGCCTAGGCGCCCTAACCCTCCCAAACGGCCCCACGTACATCTGTGCGACCAAGTAATCAGCAGCGCTACTCTCTGGCTTGATGAGGAAAATATTAGTGAGGTCCAAGTAAGAGAAACCCGAACCCTTCTTCGGCCGCATGTTCCTCTTCGGCCGCAATGCCCCCTTCACAGCAGACACCGGCTTCAGGCACGGAATGGTAGTAGAGGTAGACGCCCCGTCCATTACACGGGAGACCCCTGCGTCCTCACCCTCAGATGACGAGGCGAACTCCTCGTCCTCGCCTTCCTCGTCCACATGATCTCCAGACTTATAAGGGCTCAGATGTTCAATCTCCTCGGCACACTCTTCGATCACGTCGTAGTCAAGAGACTTAACGGAGGGCTCGTCGTCATACGGGTAATACTCCTCGTTCAGGGTTTTCATCTTAACAACTCCTAAGACACTAAGGGGATCTACTTTAGATCTAAGGTGTTTTTGTGACTAACACTAGATCAAAGTCTAAAGGAAGAAAAATATATAAGGAATCGAAGAAAAGTTAAGGAACTGACCTTGAAGTTTTGAGGGAGGTGAAGAACACTCGCAAAAGACTTTATCTCTCTAGAACAACCGGGCAGCATTTCGTTAGCTAAAAACACAAATGGGTGGGATCCTTCGGAAGAGAGGGGTATTTATAGACCTCCCCCCAACGGTCACTACACGTGGCACCACCCAAGTGGCTACACCAACGGTCACGACCTCAAAAGCCAATGAGGTGCTCCCCCTTTGACAACGGGCCAAGCCCACGAACCAGCCCAATGGTGAGGCAAGCCCTACGGTTCACGCGGACAAACAACGCCCACAACGGCCACACACACTCAACGGCCACACATGAGCAAGGCATATATCCGCCTACGGCCCCCGGGGATGAAACACCCCTCGGCGCCAACAAACTCCAGCAAGAGCCTGCAACGGCCAAGGCATCCAATGACCCCGATCACAGCTACAAGGACATGACCGCGGTTAGGAGTATCATGCACGCACTTAACGGCCGCAGAATCAAAGAAGTAAAGAACCCGCAGCCATCGGTCTACGTAACGACCCCCGATGATAACCCTTTGCAAGCGATCTGCGCCCAAGGGTTCTCCCACAGGGTTACCTTGGCCAGAAAATCGCCGAAGGGTTGGATTCAGGGGCACTACGGAGATACCGCATCGGCCAGGGACTCAAACTACTTCTTCACCCCTCACACTCTTCGGCCTGAAGCAGTGGGGGACTGGGGGACTACACCGACCTCAAGAATGGCAAGCAAAATGAGAAACAAAAATGCACAAAGTACACAATTGTAACTACAAGCGCGGCCACATCGTCCATGTACCACAACGGTTCCAAGGTCCTCATAACCCCATCTCCGTCCAGACACTGCTATCGTCCCCAAACCTTGGGCAATATGGCGTAAAATCTTCTCGATAAGGCTACCTTTCTCGTTGATCAATCTCCACCCCTGCTTGGCTAGCATAGCCAGATTGAATTCTCTCAGCTGCTGAAAACCCAAACCCCCTAGCTCCTTTGGTTTACACAGATTCTTCCAACTTCTCCATCTCATTCTCTTCTGATCTAACTTAGATCCTCTCCACCAAAAACCATTCATCATTGTTTCAATCTCGTCGCACAACTCCTTGGGCAATAGAAAAACATTCATGGCATAAGTTGGCATTACCTGGACAACATTTTTTAACAGAACCGCACGTCCCGCCCTGGATAGGAAACAGTTATTCCAGTTCTTAATTCTATTATAAATACGGTCCTTCAGATAACTCAGGTTGGCTCCCTTATTTCTCCCTACCATCGCTGGCAATCCCAAGTAACGCCCATTATCCCCTTCTGTGAAAACTCCCAATTTTTGCCTACACATATTTCTAGTCTGTTCTACAGTGTTAGGGCTAAAAGAAACCGTAGATTTGGTAAAATTCACTACCTGCCCGGACAGCTCTTCGTAGTAATTTAAGATTCCTTTAACATTATCACATTCAACAGGAGTGGCCTTAAAAAAATAAGAAACAGTCATCAGCAAAAAATAAGTGAGATACCTTCGGAGCTCCCCTGCAATCTGCCACCCCATGCACATCACCTCTGCTTTCCGCCCTCCTCAGCATAGAGCTCAACCCCTCGGCCACCAACATAAATAAATAAGGGGACAGAGGGTCCCCTTGTCTTAACCCCCTACCTGGAATTATCGGCCCCAACACAGCCTTCTCTTACTGGACGAAGTAGCTGACTGTGCTGATACACTCCATGATTAACCCGATCCAGCGGGTCTCAAATCCCATTCGCTCCATAATTTTGTCCAAAAACGCCAGCTCACTCTGTCATAAGCTTTGCGCATATCAAACTTTAGTGCCACAAAGCCCTCCTTGCCCCCTTGTTTCCTTTTCAGGCAGTGCTGTGTCTCAAAAGCGACTACAATATTATCCATAATTGATTTACCTGGGATGAAGGCACTCTGGTTTTCCCCAATGAAATCACCCAGCAATCCTTTCATACGGTTAGCCAGCACTTTCGAAAAAAATTTATAAACCACATTACAAAGTGCAATTGGTCTCCAATCCCCCATATTATCAGGCCTCTCCTTCTCAGGAATCAAAACAATATTAGTAATATTTATTTCTCTAGGCATTTCTCCACTATTAAAAATTCCTCTACACATCTCCACCACCTCCGGCCCCACAATATCCCAAAAATTTTGAAAAAATGCCGGATTCATCCCATCTTTACCTGGTGCCTTCTCTGGATGCATGTTGAAAGCAGCATCCTTCACTTCCTCCGTTGTAATCTACCTAAGTAGTCTGCCATTCTGCGCCGAGCTCAAAGTCCCCAGCGGCCCGAGGGCCTCTTCCCCTGTTGTCCCCATCTGCTCAGTGAATAATCCAGAGAAGTAATCAAACACCATATCACCCACCTCTCCTATGTCGGCTGTCCATCTTCCGTCTGGCCTTCTTAGCCCTGCATCTTATTTTTCCTTCTACGAGCTTTAACTGCATTGTGAAAAAATCGTGAGTTGATATCCCCTTCCCTCAGCCAAAATTCTTTAGCTCTCTGCCTCCAATATTGATTCTCTTTTTCTAATAAGGAGTTGAGAACTAGTCTTGTTCGAATGTACTCCGTTATACTAGTCGGGTCCTCCTTCCACTTTAGCCATGCTAATCTTTTTTTACAGATCTGGATTTGATGCTGAAAACCCTTAACTCTACTACCATCCCATTTAGCAAGTTCCTTCCCACAAAAGAGAAGCCAGTCGCTCACTTTCAATTGGTCTCCTGCTCGCCAATTGTTAACCACGATTGTTCTGCATTCGTCCTCTTTGAGCCAGTTATTCTCGAAGCGAAACTTCTTCTCCACTCTGCTAAAGCATGTTGGTTTAATGCGGATGAGTAAGGCCATATGATCACTTGTAGTAGCTTCCACCGAGCTCGCTCTTGCCTCCCTGAAACTATCCCACAAGGAGTCATTAACTAGAATCCGGTCCAGCTTTTCCTTTACCCAGTTTAGGGTTCCTTTCCCCCGTTCCCAAGTCCAGTGGTACCCATCAAAAGGGAAATCCCTTAAACCACTGACTGCCACCGCTTCTGTAAAGGTGGGTGCGGGACTCGGCCTTTCTTTTCCGAAGCATACAAAATATCATTCATGTCTCCCATGACCAGCCATGCTGCTGAGTTACCCACCGCCAATCTCTTCAGAAGCTCCCATGCCGCTCGACACCTCATCGCCTCAGGATATCCATAGAAGCCGGTAAATCGCCACATAACACCTCCATCCATGGAACTCACTTGGCAATCAATAAAATTGGCCTGCGATTCCACCACTGAGACGTCGCAGTCCTCGTTCCATCCCAGTATTATCCCTCCTCCTTGCCACTCCGCATCCGTGCCTTCACTGTTTGCAAAGCCTAGCGACCGAAGGATATGCTTCGCCCGACTGCATCTCAATTTTGTCTCCATTAGAAATAGAATTGAAGGTCTATTCCTTTGCACCAATTCTGTCAAGCATTGCACCGCCGCCGGACTCCCCATACCCCTGCAATTCCACGCTGTAAGGAATAATTGTATTTAGATTTTGATGATGCTATATTAATTAGGACTGTAGAGTACCCCTTTAGAAATTATGTATTAGAATTTTCCCTTGTAAAGTTCTTAGCATATTCGACCACCAGAAGGCCTCTCTACCAGAAGTCCTCCAGACAGAAGATCTTGGTTCTCTGTCTAGGAACAGAAAACGTCAGGGTCTCTGTTACCCTTTAGCGTGACAGAAACCCTCCTGGTTCTCTGTAAGCTACCAACAACAGAAGTGCTCATGATCTTCTCAGAATCAGTTCTCTGCCAATGACACCAGAAGGTCTGACACTTGGAAGAAATCCACAAAGCCGGGAAGTCAACTTAAAGATTCCTTCAACGGCTAGGAGTATGAAACGGAAAAGCAACAGTGCTCGCATTAAATGCTCATTTAATGCTCCCCATGCTCCGTGGAGTAATTGCAGATGATTGCCCGCAATGTCAGGATTACTTTATCCCAAAATAGTAACCCGCCAACTTTACCGGGTCCTACTGGTCAAGTCAACTGCTCGCGCATTAAATGCAGTTGTCCTCCTACTCCTCCAACGGGAAGACAACCTCAGTATAAAAGATACACTACGAAGAACAACCGGATAACTTTGCAACCTTGATTCAACTTTGCTATCACATTGCTACAAGCAAGATATTCAAACTCTGAAAAGCAAAAGCCTCCTTGAGATTCAAATTCACTATCCTCTACAAGAGAAGGCAGAAGTTGGAAAAATACTCTTTCCAACTCAAGCAAAGTTCCAAGTGTTCTTCAACTCTTCAAGCTCATCACATACAAATATTTTGTAATGAAGCTAGTTGGAGGAACCCCAGTTTCAACAGAAACTCTTCTTGCTACAAGAAGGACGTCCAAATAACTTGAGTAGTGAAGTGGTGATACTTCAAGGAAACTCAGTGAAAGGACCAGTGTTAAAGGAAGCCAGGCAGTGCATCCCAGGACACATCTAGGATTGAAGAAGACGTGGAGTGCTTCTTAAGTGCTAGGACTAAGGCTTTGTAAACGGCAGTTTTTACAGCTTAGTGGAACAGTGTATTAGAGAAACGAGTTGTTCCTTGAACCACTATAAAAATCCCTGGTGTCGTTTACTTACTGCTTTTAATACTTGCACTTAGTTAGAACTGTATAACTCCTTGGACTTGGTATCTGTGTTCAGCAGAACTTGTTCTACGAGTTAACAGAAGGCCTTCTGCCTATTGCTTCTCTGAGGCTAACAGAACTCCCTACCAGAACCCCATCCGCTGCCAGTCTATTCTTTCAACAGAACAGGCTATTCTGTAAATCTGGTACTTAGTTTAAAAAGCTAAAAACCAATACAGTCTATTCACCCCCCCTCTAGACTGTATCCAGTATAACTGGGACCAACAAGTGGTATCAGAGCCAGGTTGTTCTAATAATCTCTTAGGTTATTTGTTGAACAAAGATCCACTTATTTTTCTGTTTTACCTCATTTCTATCTGATATAATGGATCACTCCTTGTCCAAGAATCTTATGTTTTCAGATCTTAAGTTTGATGACTGGAGGATCCGGATGAAAGCACATCTCTGTGCCCTGCATGATGAGATGTGGGAAGTTCTAGATATTGGCCCCTTCACAAGCTTCCAGAAGGTCAACCCTGAACATGCCATAGACAATACCAGACCCCAGATGATTAGCAAAGCCAAGTCAGAATGGACCACTGAAGAGAGGAGAAAGTACAACCTAGACAATATTGCCAAGGACATCCTCTACAAGTCCATTGATGATAGGTACTTCAACAGAATCAAGAAGTGCAAGACTGCTAAGGAAATCTGGGATACTCTTGAGCTCATTGGAGCTGGTGATGAGCAAGAGAAGGACAACAAACTCACCATAGCCAACAAGAAGTTTGATGACTTCAAACTTCTCCCTGGTGAAAGCATCTCCAAGATGTATGACAGGCTCCTCACTCTCACTGGAGAGATCTCTGAGCTTGGCAAGGATCTCACAACCAAAGAGATCAACCTGAAGGTGTTGAGGGGACTGCCCTCAGCATGGAAGATGAAGGTAGTTGCTGTCCAAGCCAGCAAGGATGTAAAGACTTATCCCACTGATAAGCTCATTTCAGATCTCAAAGCTCATGAGTTTGAAATGATTGAAGAGAAGGAAGATGTACCAGAAGAGAGGACCACTACAGCCCTCACTGCCAGCACATCTAAGGTAAATGATTTTGACCCTTCAGTACTTTTATCTGATGAATATATGGCTGCCTTTGCCAGGAGATTCAAAAAGTTTATGAAGAATCCCAAAGATGGAAGGAGTCCATCTTTCAACAGAAAGCCATACCAGAAGGTCAAATCAACAGAAAGCAGTGGAGAGCTTCTCTGTTACAACTGCAGACAACCTGGTCACTTCAAGGCTGATTGTCCCCATCCTAGAGTGTCCAAGAAGCAAGGACAGGATGGAGAAAAGAAGAAGTACGAGGACAACTCCAGAAGAAGAAAGGCACTTGTGACAGAACAGCTGGAGAAAGACCCTCTGTCAGAAACAGAATCCAGTTCTGACTCAGATTCTGATGAGACCTTCTGTTGCCTGGATACTGAGACAGAAGACCTTTGCCTGATGGCTCATTCTGATGATGAGGTAACCTCTACTTCTGAATCTAGTTTTTCTTCGGTAGGCTTAGCTTTTGATTCTGATTCAATGTCAGAATTTTGGGAAGAGTTTAAGGCCATACAAGCCACTTATTCTTCTGTAACAGAAGAAAACAGTAAGTTGAAAGCTGAAATTCTTGACTTAAAAAGGGAGGTTGAGATCAAAATCAATCTTCTAATTGAGGAAAGAGATCAACTGGAGACTGAAAATGTTTCTCTTCTTAAGAGAATAAGAGAGATAGAGCCTCTCGAGATTAAGTACAAAGCTTACCAGAAGGCCCAGTCTTCCATGGAAAAGATTGTGCTTGATCAACAGATTGGCACTAGTTTTGGTCTTGGTTATGGCTCAACAGAATCAGGTGAGCCTTCTGTAATGCCTAGCACCAGAGTTGCTAAGGCAGATAAGGTCATAGAGCCACTAATTTCTAGCCCCATCTGTCAAGCTGGTGTATCTGGCACCAAGGTTGTTCATGAGGAAGTCAGACCAGAAAAGGGTAAGATAAAGGTTCAACAGAAACCCTTGTTGAAAAATAATGAACCTAGCAGAAAACCTAACAACAGAAAAGGTTTTCAAAATAACAAAAATAAAAGACCATTCATTGATAGACAACCTCATGTCAATCGTGCCAGAAATGATCACCAGAAGGGCAAATATCAAGAGAAAGTTAACTTCAGGCAGAAGAGGTTGGCTGGTCAACTTCAGAAGCCCAAGGTTAACCGTCCCTCTGCTCTTGATAGTATATGGGACTTCTTTCCAACAAAGAAAGCTATGCAAAAGTATGTAAACAGGAAGCATGACCCTCACAAGCATCTGCCCAAAGTGAATCACACTTCTGTCTACTACAACTACCAGGTGGACAATGGGTACCACCCACCAAGGTTTCACTTGATGAGACCAAAATGGTACCAACTACCCAGACTCCATGACCCCCAGGACCCAGCATTGCTTGGGTACCTAAATCTTTCTTTTGATCTTGCAGGAACCGTGTGCTGGAGCCATCTCTGAACAAGAATGGTTTATTGATAGTGGATGCTCCAGGCACATGACAGGTGACAGAAGTTGCCTAACAGAGTTCCAGAAATGCAAAGGACCTAGAGTTACCTTTGGAGGTAATGACAAAGAAGGTCAAACAAAAGGAAGAGGAAAGCTGATCAAGAACCAGATAATCATTGATGATGTCTCATATGTCAAAGGACTGAAGTTCAACTTGCTGAGTGCTAGCCAATTCTGTGACAAAGGCTACACTGTTGAATTTACAAAGGACTTCTGCTATGTGAAGCATGAGACAACAAAGGAAGTGATTCTTACAGCATCAAGGAAGAAGAACATCTATGTAGTTGATTGGAACACTGCAAAAGATGGAGTTTGCCTGATAGCCAAGGGAGATTCAAAAATGAGCTGGGACTGGCACAAAAAGCTCAATCATTTGAATTTCAAAACAATCAACAAACTGGCCAGAGAACACATTGTAGAAGGGCTACCAGACATTGTGTACAAGAAGGAGACCCTCTGCAGTGCATGTCAGAAAGGCAAACAAGTGAAGAATTCCTTCAAACCCATTGCTGGAGATCTTTCTACAAGTCCTCTAAATCTGATTCACATGGATTTATTTGGACCTGTTGAGACTCCAAGCGTTGGAGGCAAGAAATATACCCTAGTCATGGTTGATGACTACTCCAGATATACATGGACTGTTTTTCTGACAAAGAAAAATGAAACTCTTCAGAAGTTGCCATCTCTGTTAAAGCAACTTCAGACTGAGAAGAACTTGAAAGTGAAGACAATCAGATCAGACAGAGGAACTGAATTTGTCAACCAAGTCATAAAGGACTTCTGTGATCAGAATGGAACTTTTCATCAACTTTCTGCCGCCAGAACCCCTCAACAGAATGGCGTAGCAGAAAGAAGGAACAGAACTTTAAAAGAAGCTGCAAGAACAATGATTGCAGAATCTGGATTGCCTATGAGATATTGGGCTGAAGCAATCAACACTGCATGCTATACTCAGAACAGAAGCATGATCAACAAGAATCACCAGAAGACCCCTTATGAACTCTGGAAGGGAAGAAAATCTAACATCAGCTACTTTCATGTATTTGGATGCAAGTGCTACAATCTCAACAATGGAAAGGAGCATCTGAAAGTATTTCAAGAAAAGGCTGATGAAGGAATCTTTATAGGCTATTCAAACACCAGTAAAGCCTATAGAGTACTCAACAGAAGAACCCTACATGTTGAAGAATCCATACATGTGAAGTTTGATGAAAGCACCTCTGTGAAAGAGGTAACAGAGATTCTCAAGGAAGTCAGCATAGAAGACAGAACACCAGAACCAACAGAAGAGGTGGCAGACAACCCTACATTTCCAACACCTGCACCAAACCCCCTTCTGTTGAATGAAGATGAAGACTCTGAAGATGAGGAACCAGAGAGACCCAGACAGCAGCTGACAGAACCAGACCTAACATGGTTAAGAGACCATCCTCCTAACCAAGTGATTGGTCAAATCAGAAGTGGAGTTCAAACCAGATCCACATCAAGGAGAGAAGCAATGCTTGCCTGCTATATATCTCAGATGGAACCTATGACAGTTGAAGAAGCTCTTGCAGACTCAGATTGGATCAATGCTATGCAAGAAGAGCTCACTCAGTTTGAAAGGAACAAAGTATGGGAACTTGTTCCTAGGCCAAAACACCAGAATGTCATTGGAACCAAATGGGTATTCAAGAACAAAGCAGATGAAGATGGCAACATTGTAAGGAACAAAGCAAGGCTAGTAGCTAAAGGATATTGTCAAGAAGAAGGAATAGATTTTGATGAGACCTTTGCACCAGTTGCCAGACTTGAAGCCATCAGAATCTTTCTAGCCTATGCTGCCTACAACAACATCAAGGTCTACCAGATGGATGTCAAGAGTGCATTTCTGAATGGAGATCTTGAAGAAGAGGTTTATGTGGAAGAACCACCAGGTTTTGTCATTCCTACTCAATCTTCTTGTGTCTACGAGCTTAAAAAGGCCCTCTATGGTCTTAAGCAAGCTCCCAGAGCCTGGTATGACACATTGTCCCTTTTCTTAGTGAACCATGGGTTTACTAAATGAAAGGTTGACAAAACTCTATTTCAAATCTCTGTTGCTAATCATATTCGGTTAGTACAAATATATGTTGATGACATTATATTTGGTAGTACTAATCCAGAACTGTGCAAGAAATTTTCTCAAGTGATGCAGAGTCAATTTGAAATGAGTATGATGGGAGAACTCAGTTACTTCCTAGGACTTCAAGTCAAACAAGTTCCATAAGGGATCTTTATCAATCAAGGGAAGTACACCAAAGATCTGATCAAGTAGTTTGGAGTGGAAGGCAAATCATCAGTGAAGATTCCCATGAACACTTCACAAGGGATTGGTCCAGATGATGAAGGAAAGGATGTAGATGCAACAACATACAGAGGAATCATAGGATCTCTGTTGTATCTAACTGCAAGCAGACCAGACATCTCGTTCTCTGTTGGAATCTGTGCCAGATACCAATCAAAGCCCAAGGAAAGCCATCTAAGTGCTACAAAGAGAATCATCAGATACATCAAAGGAAATCCCAATGCAGGCCTATGGTATCCCAAGGGAGGTAACTTTGAACTAATTGGTTACTCTGACTCAGATTTTGCAGGTTGCAGACTAGACAGAAAGAGCACCTCTGGTCACTGCCAATTGCTAGGAGGAAGGCTTGTTTCCTGGTTTAGCAAGAAGCAGAACTCCATCTCAACAAGTACAGCTGAGGCAGAGTACATTGCAGCTGGGAGTTGCTGTGCTCAGCTACTTTGGATGAAGCAACAACTTAAGGACTATGGAATTCAAGCAAAGGAGATCAAGCTGTTGTGTGACAACACCAGTGCTATTGCTATCACTCAGAATCCAGTTCTTCATTCCAGAACAAAGCACATTGAGATCAGACATCACTTCATCAGAGATCATGTGATGAAGAAGCACATCTGCATGGAACATGTGCCAACAGAAGACCAACTTGCAGATATCCTGACAAAGCCTCTTCCTGAGGCTAGGTTCAACAAACTGAGAGAGGAATTGGGAATGATGGATGAGATTCCAAGGGAAAGATGAAAAGGAAGGCCCTCTGTTGCTCGTTTGCCGTTGACAGAATTCTTGTAGCAGAACCGCTTCTGTTAACCTCTTCTGGTCCTCACCATGGCAGAACCCCTCAGCAACAGAAAACCTCCTCTTCTACAGAAAAATCCTCAGAAGGTTGTGGACTTAGAAATTTTCTGAAACCGGGTATCTTAGTAAATTATTAAAGGTCTTTTACCCTTTTACCCTTAAAACGGTATCAAGCCGTATAATATTTACTGCGCCCCCGTTTATTTACTCCGCCCCTTTTTACATTTATTGGTTTCTTGGAACCATAAATTAATTCCAAACGTCCACTAACCCAAACCCATAAATTCCCCTTTCGCAAACCTAAACCGCTACTGCTCTCATTACTTTCAAACTCTCAAACCTCCATAGCTCTCAAGCTTTCTGAAATTCTTCTCTGAACAAATGGCTTTCATCAACATCAACGACCTCACCAAGGAGGAAATCAACACTCTTGTTTCAAATATCTACACAGGGATGAACTGCGACCTCTCCGCACTCCCTGAACTCGCTTCAAACCACGACACGATGATGAAGATCATCAAGGGAATGGAGGACTCCCAACTGAACAAAGTGGTAGGTTATCACTTTGAATCCTACAGTACAAGGGATGTAGCAGAGTTTTATCTCAACGCTACATACGAAGGGGAGACCATCCGGTCTAACGTCAATGGTGAAGACATTACACTCACCCCTGCAGACCTCAACGCCCTCTTTGGCGTAGTAGAGGACCCACAAGAAGAAGAAACTGAAGGTTTCCTCACTCTGGACAGTGTCAACGTCACTGTGGACAACTTTGTCCAACTCTACTGCCGACCTGAAGTGGGTAGAGTTCCAAAGCTTTACATGAAGAAAAATCTTCTTCTGAGTGACTATGAGAAACTGGTCAACATCCTGCATAGGTGTGTCTGGAGCAAGAGCACCTCCACAGATGACATGAATGCGCTAAATGCAAAGGCTGTCTTTGCAGTTCATCATGGGATGAACATCAACTGGGGACAGGTAATTGTCAAATCCCTTGTTGAATTCATCAAGAAGAAAGACAAGGAGACAGGTCTGTTCAGGACCCCCATGGGTTATGGTCTCCTAATCTCTGAAATCCTGCTCACAGCAAGGATAGGGCTGAGAAACTCTTTTGAGGCAGACTACACCAAGCTGCTCTTTCTCAACACTTCAAGTGACAGGAAGGCTGCTATCAAGGCAGAGCAGAAAAGACTCAGAACCCTTGAGTTCAACAGGGAAAGGCAACAACAGAAGGTTGTTCAACCAAAGAAAGTTTCAAAGAAGCAACAGAAACCCCCTACCCCTTCTGACTCTGAAGAAGAAATACCTTTGGTGAAGAAGGTGGTCAAGAAGGTTCCCAAGAAGAAGACCACACCTGTCAAAGTCCACAAGTTGGTGGCCAAGAAATCCGTCCTTAAGAGAAAGGCTCCTTCACCTATCTCTTCAGCAAGCACCCCTTCTGCCTCCCCCATTGCTAAGAAGACCAAAATTTTGACACCTGCAGCACAGGAGAAGCTGGAGGACTCTGTCACCTCTGCCCCAGCCAACAGAAATGCTTGGCACGGCAAGAGGATCATCTTTGAGTCAAGTGACTCAGAAGAAGAAGAAGTTGTGCAGAATGCCACTTCTCAGGGGGAACCACATTCTTCTCCTCCTGCCTCTGAAAATGATCAACCTATGGTGGTTCCTTCACCAGAACATCAAGAAGGAAGCAGTACTTCTAGCCCTGATAGGAAATTCATCAGGATTCTGGCATGGAGAAAGTGGAGAGTGGGACCTCTCACTGAGCTCCTCAAAAACTTGTCCTACTTCATCTCTGAAGAAGAAGAAGTACTCAGATGGGCTGACACAGAAGATGTGGAGTCCTGTCTAAACAAGGATTTTCTTCTTTCTGTCCTACTAAAGAAGAAGGAGAAACTTCAAGGCAAAGCACCTCTGGTCAGAAACTCACCAGAAGACCATGTGAAGGCTCTTCAAGAGCATGAGATGGACGCCTTTGATGCTTGGCTAGTTGAGAAGAAGAGGAAGGAGTCAATGATCAAGTTTCGACACAGTGCACATGGAGAAGGTGAACCCTCTACTGCCAATGATCTACCTCTGGTCATGGAAAAACTTATCAAAGAATGGAGAGACTCTCTGTTCACCGAAACAATACTAGAGGTAATTCCCCCAACCATTCCTTCTCCCCCTCCCTCTCCTAAAATCACTTCTCCCCAACCCCAACAGAAATCCCCTTCACTCCAACAGAAAACCATCTCTGCACAGAACACCCCTTCACACCAGAAAACCTCCACCCCCAAATCTTCATCTCCTTCACACTGCAAACCGTTCTCTCCTCCCAAGAACACATCCCCATCCCCTCAAGGAAAAATTATCCCATATCAACACCAACAGATCATCTCCTCTACAACTTCACCCCAACAGAGAACCTCCTCACCCAAAACCAAAAATTCATCTCCCTGCAAATCCCAACCCTCAATCAGATCCAGATCACCATCACCTCCACCCTCTCCTCCACAACAACAGAATGCTCCCTCACTTCAACCAGAAAATCCCTCCTTTAAGACATCCAGAACTGCTTCTCCACAGTCTACACCACAAGGTGCAGCCACACCTATCTCCCCTCAACACTCTGTGGCTTCTACCCCCATCAGGAAACCTATCTTCAGGGTGCCCTCCTCTTCCAGCGACAATGATGGATTTCTTACATCCTCCATTGCTGCTGATGAAACTTCCAAGAGGAGGAAGACCCCTCCTCAGCATGAAGAACAACCCAGAAGGCCTCCTATGCCTAAATCAAGAGGTCTAGGTATGCCTCAGAAAACTGAATCCAAAGAAGATAAGCCCCAAATCTCCTTCAATCAGTTTGTCACTGCAGCTGAAGATTTTGGTGGTAAAATGCTTGATGGCATGGATCAATTGGCTGAGATCAACACCAAGCACCATGAACATCTCACCTTTGTCCACAACCATCTTGAGGCTGGACTTCAGCATATCTCAGAGAAGGTTGAAGCTCTGACCCAGACATTGGTCACCTTCATGGAATCATCTTCTGCAAAGCTTAATGCTGTTGCCAGAGAAGTGGATGGTGTCCACTCTGTTCTCTACTCCCAGTCTCAGATTCTCAACAAGCAGAGTAAGCAACTCAAGGACATAACAGAATCCCTGGACATTGTACAATGGTATGAAGACCAATCTGCTGAGAAGTTTATGCAGCTACAACTTCTGAATAATGATCACAAAGATCAAGTGGCCACCCTGATCAAGAAGGATCAAGAAAGATATCAGAAGCTGATACAACTTGAAGCTGGCTCTCAGGACATCAAATCTGCTCTTGATCGTCAACAGAACTTGATAGAAGGTCTGACCTCTGTCACGCAGACCTTGCCAGAAGCTCTTGAGCAGATCGCCATCTCCCAGGCAACAGAGTTCCAAAAAATTGCCATGATGATCTCTGACCTGGATGATGCCAAAAAGGGGGAAGAAGGCCCTCAACTACCAAAACCCAGGACCACCAGAACCTCAACATCTGCTGAACCAAGTGTGGATCCCACACCTTACTTTGAGGCTGCCCTTCAGAAGAAAAGGCTAGCCGGTATCCCTAGACCTCCATCCCCACTGAAGAAAGGATCTAAGAAAAAGAAAGCTCTAAGCTTTAAAGAATGGAGAATGGGAGGTTCTCAGGTGATGACTGCTACACAATTTGATGAAATGAAGCAGAAGATGACCTCTACTCAACAACAGAATCTGTATTTGGACCATGATGGTCATGTGAAGGTCAAACATGGTGGATCTCTGGAGGAAGCAGAATTCTGGTTTCACAACAGTATAGTACCAGGAAAAGATATCCATGAAGGTGTTCTTAACTACTTAGACTGCAAACTCTCACATGTCTGGGCCTCTTACCAAAGAACTGGAAATCTGGCTGGAATCAGAAAAGAGGTGAATGCAGAACTAAAGAGACTACAAGGACTGGATGAACAAGCAAGAGCTGAAGCAGCCAAGGCTATTATGTAATCAGACACTCTTGTAATCCACCTTAATAAAAGAACATCTCTGCCTCACACTTTGTAAGGCAATTCCTCAATCTCTGGCTTTTTCTTACTTTCTGTTTGTGTTTGTTTGTTTGTTTGTTTGCTTTGTGATAATTTATTCTGCTATCTGAATGTATCATACTCTTACTATTTTCCTATGCCAAGTTGCCCACCAAGATTTTAATGAAAAGTTTTAAACTTTAAATTTTTATGGTGAAGGCACTTCTCTGGAAATAGTTAAAGGGTTTTGGCATCATCAAAAAGGGGGAAATTGTAAGGAATAATTGTATTTAGATTTTGATGATGCTATATTAATTAGGACTGTAGAGTACCCCTTTAGAAATTATGTATTAGAATTTTCCCTTGTAAAGTTCTTAGCATATTCGACCATCAGAAGGCCTCTCTACCAGAAGTCCTCCAGACAGAAGATCTTGGTTCTCTGTCTAGGAACAGAAAACGTCAGGGTCTCTGTTACCCTTTAGCGTGACAGAAACCCTCCTGGTTCTCTGTAAGCTACCAACAACAGAAGTGCTCATGATCTTCTCAGAATCAGTTCTCTGCCAATGACACCAGAAGGTCTGACACTTGGAAGAAATCCACAAAGCCGGGAAGTCAACTTAAAGATTCCTTCAACGGCTAGGAGTATGAAACGGAAAAGCTACAGTGCTCGCATTAAATGCTCATTTAATGCTCCCCATGCTCCGTGGAGTAATTGCAGATGATTGGCCGCAATGTCAGGATTACTTTATCCCAAAATAGTAACCCGCCAACTTTACCGGGTCCTACTGGTCAAGTCAACTGCTCGCGCATTAAATGCAGTTGTCCTCCTACTCCTCCAACGGGAAGACAACCTCAGTATAAAAGATACACTACGAAGAACAACCGGATAACTTTGCAACCTTGATTCAACTTTGCTATCACATTGCTACAAGCAAGATATTCAAACTCTGAAAAGCAAAAGCCTCCTTGAGATTCAAATTCACTATCCTCTACAAGAGAAGGCAGAAGTTGGAAAAATACTCTTTCCAACTCAAGCAAAGTTCCAAGTGTTCTTCAACTCTTCAAGCTCATCACATACAAATATTTTGTAACGAAGCTAGTTGGAGGAATCCCAGTTTCAACAGAAACTCTTCTTGCTACAAGAAGGACGTCCAAATAACTTGAGTAGTGAAGTGGTGATATTTCAAGGAAACTCAGTGAAAGGACCAGTGTTAAAGGAAGCCAGGCAGTGCATCCCAGGACACATCTAGGATTGAAGAAGACGTGGAGTGCTTCTTAAGTGCTAGGACTAAGGCTTTGTAAACGACAGTTTTTACAGCTTAGTGGAACAGTGGATTAGAGGAACGAGTTGTTCCTTGAACCACTATAAAAATCCCTGGTGTCGTTTACTTACTGCTTTTAATACTTGCACTTAGTTAGAACTGTATAACTCCTTGGACTTGGTATCTGTGTTCAGCAGAACTTGTTCTACGAGTTAATAGAAGGCCTTCTGCCTATTGCTTCTCTGAGGCTAACAGAACTCCCTACCAAAACCCCATCCGCTGCCAGTCTGTTCTTTCAACAGAACAGGCTATTCTGTAAATCTGGTACTTAGTTTAAAAAGCTAAAAACCAATACAGTCTATTCACCCCCCCCCCCCTCTAGACTGTATCCAGTATAACCGGGACCAACACACGCCAAAATACTCATGTTCCCGATCCGAACCTCAATCCAAAATCCCACCAATCGTCGAATCTCGATCCGAAATCCCACTAAAACGCCGAAGCTCGCTCCGAAATCCCTCCAAACTCAGCGCCGTACCCCGCTGGCCAGGACACCACCGGACCAATAACTAGGCAGTGCTGTTGCCGGCAACCCTAGAAAGAAGAAGGACAGAATAGGTGTATTGTTCCTAGAATGTTAACATTTTAAAGTTAAATCATGTTTTAATAAATGCAATGGTAATGTCACGTAAACATATGTTTATTAAGCACCTCTTGAAAAATAGTGAGTTTGTAATATATGTTTTCGTAGATGATGCTTATTAACCCTAAAGTAAATATGCCTTACGGATGTTTTTAATTGAATTAGAATTCTCTGATATGATCGACTTAAGTTTGATCGAATCTAATTTGGTCTGAACTAGTCTTAGACTGTAGGGAGGCGTTTACTTCGCTGCTAAAATCACAGTTAGGTTAGTAAGACAGGTGAAGTAAACACGCAAGTTGCTTAAAACGTTGCTTACTAACCGAAAGAGATGCTTAAAGTGCCGCTTACTAAGCATACCAGCCCCCCATGTATTAATTAAGCGGCACTTTAAGCTTTTTCAGTTTCCAAATTTACCCTTGCCTTTACCCCTTGCCCTTACCTTATTGCTACCCAACTACCCCGCCCTACCCCACCTTACCTCGACCCCACCCTGACCCCCACTCCACCCCCTTGACTCAACCATACACCACCCCCACCTGCCCTACCCAACCCCCTCACCCCTTACCCTACCCCTGTACCCCCTACCACCTTCCCCTACCTTGACCCGACTCCACCCCTACCCCCGCCCCTACCCCTTTACCCCCTACGCCTACCCCCACCCTTGACCCGACCAATACCCCGCCCTACCCTACCTTACACCGACCCCACCCTGACCCCCAACCCCACCCCCTCACCCCTTACCCTACCCCTGTACCCCCTACCACCTTCCCCTACCTTGACCCGACTCCACCCCTACCCCCGCCCCTACCCCTTTTACCCCCTACGCCTACCCCCACCCTTGACCCGACCAATACCCTGCCCTACCCTACCTTACATCGACCCCACCCTGACCCCTTCCCCACCTCACCCTTGACCCGACCATACCCCACCCCACCTTACCCCAACCCCTCCACTACCTACCCTACCCCACCCCACCCTTTACCCCTACCCTTGTACCCCCTACCACCTTCCCCTACCTTGACCCGACCCCGACCCCACCCCTACCCCCGCCTCCTTTCCCTACCCTGACCCTACCCCTACCTCGACCCACCCCTACCCCCACCCCCACCCTTGGCCCGAGGGGTGGGGGTACAGGGCGGGGTAGGGTGAGGGGTGGGGGTACAGGGCGGGGTAGGGGTTAGGGGTGTGGGTAAGCGACTAAGCGTACGAGGTGACCCCATATATTATATTATATACTTGTGTTAATGAATGTTTGTGTGTATATATCTATAGGGTTATTTTGGACATTTTAATGTTAAACGGTGTTTTAAATCCTTTGAAGTAAACATGAGCTTACAACACTGCTTAGTTTATGCGCCGCTTATTAACGCGAGTCTTAATAAGCACCGTTTACTAACTCGTGAAGTAAACGTGTCCTAGATGTCTGATTGTACTGTTTATTGCTTTATCATGTTGCGTTTTAAGCCCTTTTATCTCTTTAGATCATAAAATTTCTAAAACTCGTATAGATGCTTGAGTTCATTTACAAAATGCTAAGGGATGAGTGCTATTTACACTGAAATTTGTAAATAAAAACTTTATTTACTTTGAATAGGTTATATTTACTCCAAAGAGGTTAAATGTTTGATTTGATCATATCTTGATAAGTTGATTAAGTTTTATTCCATTAGAACATTATTTATCTCGTTGAAAAATCATCTCATCAATTTGATGCTCATATGTAGGTAGTACATCAAAATAATAATAAGTTTTTAAATAATTGTGCTATTTTACAACGAGAATCTTTAAACGGGACACAAGTAGTACATCAAAACAATAAACATCATCAGCACCTATGGTGGGGTAAGAGGGGTCGAATGTATGCAGCGTTACTGTTATACTAAAGCACAAACAGATTATTTCCATATTACTCATAGTGAAAATAGCATCGAAAATTACATAGATTGACTGATGTTTCATAACAAAGAAGCGCAGACAGTTTAGTGAGTTATTTTGCTTTATTCCATCATATTCCAAGCCAAAAAATTGTGAGTCTTTGCCTCCATTGCATATGATGGAAAATATCAAAATAATAAACATGATTATAAATGATTTTAAACTCTAGCCCCTCAACTTCATTTTTCTTTATTTCTTCTTCCACCGTGACAAAAAATCTTTCATAGTGTCAATTTAATTTAATTTAATTTGGACTATTCCTTCCATTTTCATCTGCATCTGCATTCACTTAAAGATGACGACGGCTATGGTGCGGCATCTCCGGTGAGGTCGAATCTGGGCGGTGGCTGATTAAATCAATGCAATCTGACAATTAATTGTTTTTATGAATTTTCTTTTTCGCGCAACTCATCTTTCTCTCCCACTATCAGTCTGTCACCGTGCTTCGGTTGCTATGAGCCTACGCTGCCATGATTCTCGTCGCCATGATTCTCGTCGCCAAATTCTCCTTTTCTTCTGCTTCTTAGTCGCAACCCTATTGGTGCCCTCACATTCCGGTGACGGTGGTCATTGCCGCCAAATTTCAGATCTAATCTCGGCTAAGGTTTCTGGTTAGGGATGGCCATGAGCGGTGGTGGGGGTAGTGGCTGGCCGGTGGAAGGGGGTGCGGTCGGGAATTGGCCGGGGTGATGAGTGCCATAGTGGCAAAGGTAGTGACCGAGGTTGTGCGGGGCATGGTGGGGAGGAGGGCGACGATGGTCATCGCCGGACAACATTGGTAACCACCGGACGGACGACGGTGGCCACCGGCTATGCGACGGTGGTCACTATTTTTTTTGTCAATGTGGTTTGACAGTGGTGTCATTGCCCGGCGGGACAGTAGTCACTTAGGCAAGTGTGTCGGGTTTGTGCGTCATTGGGAAAAATTGGTCACTATAGGCGGTCACTCGGTGATGTGGTAGTGACTATGTGTCGGGTGAGGTCACTCTGATTGAAGATACTCATTGTTAGTGACCACCTTGACGGAGGTTACTATGATCGGCGATGACGTTGGTCACTAGAAAGACGATGTAACTGTCACTTGAAATTGGTCACTGTGGCGTCGTAGTAATTGAGACGGTGGTCAATGGAGCGGTAGTAACTGGGACGACGGACATTGGAGCGGTAGCCAGTAGTAATTGGAACAGTGGTCACTGGAGCAGTAGACAAGGATGATGGTCACTTGAGGGATAGTAACTGAGTCAGTGGTCACTTGAACGATAGTAACTGAGATGGTGGTCACCGGAATGGTAGTAACTGGAACGATGGTCACTGGAGCGGTAGTAACTATGATGATGGTCACTGGAGCAGTAGTAACTGGGATGATAGTCACTGGAGCGATAGTAACTAAGACGGTGATCACTGGAGCGAAAGTAACTAGAACAAGGTGGTCACTTGAGCGTTAGGTCATCGAGGAAAAATAATTCTCAAATCGACGATGATGATAGCTACGAGCCTACGACAGTGGTCTCTAGAACAGTAGTAACTGAGATATTAGTCACCGGAGGAATAGTAACTGGAACAATTGTTCAAACAATTTTTTTTGTAATAATTTGTTTAAATATTTATCTTGAGAAATAACATTAAATTAAAAAAATATTAATTTTTAGAAAATTCAACGTCCTTGCAAAAAAGAGAGATTGCAATGTTATTAAGCAATCAAATTGCTACGCACTTGCAATCTGACGACTTGCACTTTGACGGGAGTAATCAACTTTACTGGATGTAGCTTATCAAATTAGGAAGGGTACTTTAGACATCTAAAGAATTATTAGTCATATTTTTGGAAACTAAAAAGAAAGGTCATTTTTTTGTCCATTAACTCTCAGTGATCTACTATCAGTGACCAATCGTCGCCCAACAGTGACCGCCGTCTCCCGACTCCCCATCCAAAGACAGTCACCCACATTGCCTCACTAGCCCCCCATATCCCTTCCTCCCCAGCCTCCAAACCCCTTCCCTGGCCTTGTGCAATCACTTCCCCACCCCCACAACCCGCCTCTGCCATCGCCCCATCCCAAAAAGAATCTTCAAATCCCACCCCTGCCCACTGAAAATAGGGTAATCGCCACTCGCAAAATGTTTGTAGCCATCCCCGGTGATGCGCGAAGATAGCAAGATGTGCTCGGTGACTCGTGCTTGGTGAGTCATGCCCGGCGGCAACAGATCTGGTGCTCCTACATCGACTATTCGGCTGTAAAGATTGAAGCAGGGAGTTGGGAATATGGGATGCGTATAACGAGGGCAGGGAGCGTAGGGTTTGTTTTGTTAAGGTGTATTTTAATTATTTATTACAGGGTATTAATTAATCACTTTTTTGTCCTATTTTAAGTGTGGTCATATATTTGTCTATTAAAACTCTAGAAGTAATATCTCAGTCATGATTCCATAAAGAAACATGGATCATGATTGACTTAAGTCTACCCTGACTCTAAATTTCTTCGATTGTTTCTCAAGTTGTTGCATTTTTTCATGTTCACATGATTTGAATGAGTCATTTTGCCATAACAAAATAAGAACAATTTATTTCATATAGTACCTAAATATCATCCTCACAAATTATACATATACTTCCTCTGGCTCTATCGTGCAGGTTTCTTGTAAATTTCTTTCTGCCTTTAAAATGTCCTGTAACTCTCTATTGCCTATTTGCCTTTATAAAATATATCACTTCTCTTTTCTGACATTTTTATATTGATAAAGTACTCATTCATCAATATCTGAATAGTGCAAGTTATTTGGAATTATGCGCTTAAAACCCGTTAATCCAAATTAAAAATTTAATTTTGGAAAGGAGAAAGTAAATTATTTAATTCTCATTTATATGATAATATTAGTTATTATTTATTATAGCACACAACTCCCAACATGAGAGATAATAAGATAATATGTTCCATTATTAAAAAAGAGCAAGAGATATGCCACTATTTCGTACATAAGCTTAGCTATATCCTCAAACACATTGCAACATTTTACAGTCACGAGCTAACCTTTTCCTTTTACCTTCTCTGTCTGTACACACTCCAAACATGAACAGTGAACTTTATATATTCTCTCCGCACAATGGCATCACATTAGTTGAATGTTTTTGCCATTTGGATATATAACAATAGTATACTCGAGTCTAACAAATGTACATGTTTGTAAGTACAACCAGTAGAAGAAGCCTTTTATTTCTGTCGCGCCTTCACAGATATATGGCTACAAACTGCATACCGTGAAAGAAGAAGAGAGTGACACTAGCCTCAGTTAGCTGTACAGTTTCCTTTTCTATCCCATCTATGCAGAATATGAAGATAGAATCCCGATCCTCCTTTCTGCAATAGATTGAAAATATGGGGGGAGTGATTGCATACTAGAGAAGTCACCAGTTTATGGAGTAATCTTGTAATTGTAATAATATATACAAAGATGACATTGAGAGAGCTATGGACCTAGACCATGAGAGAAAAGAGAACATAAAAGGGGAAAGATTATTCAATGCTCGATTGGTAATGCTTGAATCGGTTCTAGACTTATAGTGCCTAAATTTGTTGAATTGTGCAACAATTTCATCTCAAATACTTTTATTAATAAAAATAAAGAAACATTTATATCTAAAAAAGAAATCAAACTTTTCCTCTTCAGCAAAATCCCTCCAAAAAACTACTTTCAACCTTCCTTATTTTAATTAGTACACTATTTCTTGCGCAACTTCGCCATGAGAACATTTCTGGTAATGACTGACCCAGACTACAATAAAAGAGGAGTGTTATGTGATAAGCGCAAGACAACCAACAATATCACTTAGTCACATTAATGATGTGAATCGAAATATGAATATATTACTGCAGTTACGTCGACGCCCGCAAGCGATGCGTTATCTTTTCGCATGAGGGTGGTACTAAATATGCAAGGGCACGCTATCATGAGCTAGATTTGGTGATGAGTATTGAGGTTGTTAGGTCATCACCTAGAAGCAGAGCATCACCCAGGGATGGGGTCAAATATGCGAAGGCATGGTGAAGGTCGAGGTGGTGTTAAGAACAAAAGATAAAGTTCTAGATTAATATCGGACGTTTAAGTTGTGACATTCAGGAAGAGAAAAGACCAAAAATGGAATAGACATAATTGTGGCGTGTGACTATGTTAAAGAAGTGGTGGAAGTGTCTAGGAAGAACAACCACATTATGAGCCTTAAGTTATTGAATGCATAAGATCATGTCTGTGATAAGTGCTTATGCACCACAAGTGAGATTGAAAGCATTTATCACTCGATAATTCTGAAATATTATTGAAGAAGTGGTGGAAGAGGCGACTTCAACGGACATGTAGACTCAAGTCGTGATGATTTTGAAAGCATACATGACAACATAATTTTGACATTAGAAATGAAACAGGAAAGAACATTTGAATTTTGCCTCAACGTATGAGTTAGTTAAAACTTGATTCAAGAAAAGATACCCTAATTATAAAGTTATCCCTGGTGAGAATGTTGTTACATAGTATAAGAAATATAGAAGGCGGGTTAAACAACAACTACAACCAAAGTCAAAGTTGTGGAGGCTCAAGGGTCCCTCCACTAAAGCTTTGCACACAAAATACTTGTTAAAGGTTTATGATATATTGATAATAACGTGCATGTGGAAGATGTGTGGTTAACAATAGAATAGACCATTAACAAAGTGACAAAAGAGATACTTGAAAAAACTAAAGCCTGTCAGCCATCAAAAGAAGGAAACATTTTAGTGGAATGATGCGGTGAAACAAGTCATAAAAAATAAAAAGGAATGCTACAAAAAGTTAGGAAAAAAATGGAGTAATGAAAACAAAGAGGGGTACAAGAAGGCTAAAAGAAAAACTAAGAAAGTCATGAAAGAAGTATGAGGAAAAGTGAGCAATGAATTTTATGTAAAATTTTGTTCTAAGTAAGGAGAGAAATATATTTAGACTTGCTCATTCCCGTGATCGTAGGACTCAAAATATCGAAAAATTTAAGTGCGTGATAATGCCGATTCAAGGGTATTAATGGATGACAGAGAAATAAAAAAGAGGTGAAGGTCATACTTTGATACCTTGTTCAACGAAAATAAAGATAGGACGAAAGAAATAGTGAGTCCAGGTGGCATACCGATCAAGGCGTGATTGATTTGGAGAGAAGACGTCAAGTAGTAGACATGTTTTCTTGAAAAAGATTGATAGAAGGCAGGAAGCGGAAACGGGCTTGGACCCACCTTCGTGGGCTGGTAATGGGTTGGGATTATAGTTTTATTTATTATTATAAAGTTTATGTTATGTTTTCTAGTTTGGGTCTATTATTAGTAGAGTATTTAGTAGAGTTGATTTAGTAGAGTTGATTTGAGCTTAATTAGGATTTACTTAATTTGGACTCGATTAGGGTTCTTGAGTCTGTTAATAGAAGGGTTTTTATACCCCTTGTCAGGATTCATTCTTGATCATCTATGAATAAAATTAAAGTTAAAATTTTTGGCCCTGTGTAACGATTTCTATCATTGATTAGTCTGGGCAATGGTATATTCCGTTGGTTTTTATTTTCTGTTTTCATTAATTGATCAGACTTGCCGGATCCTGTCTCGCCGGAATGACGAGATCTCACAGTGATCACTTGAGAGAGATGGAGGCCGAGCAAATCCGGATGGAGGCCGAGCAAACAGATGAACCAGACCTTAGAAGAATACAGCGTACAATTGGCCGAGATCGTGCATCATTGGCGGGCTTCACTAAGGCAACCGCCGATGATGGTGGACAGCTCGTCGGCCGCAGTCTCCAGCGCCGCTGTAGCGGCACATAGTGCGCAGCTCCACACTGACCTTGCTGCCTGCATTCAACGGAGAAAACCTCATCGAATGGATGGTCAGGGTTGATCAACAGTTTGATATCAATCAAACCCCACTTAGAAGCAGTTATGGTAGCCATGGAGGGGGCTGCTCTGTACTGGTTGACCTGGTTGAAGGCACGGAAACTGGGCATGACCTGGGAAGAATTCACACAAACACTAATCGCCCGATTCGATTCACGATTTAAAGACAGCCGATTCGAACGGCTGTCCGGGGTCAAACAATTGGGAACCATAGAGGAATATGATAACATTTTTGTTCAATTGGCCAATCAAGTTCCCGGACTATCCGATGATCATTACTTGGGGTATTTCATGAACGGGCAAAAGGGATCGATTCAGGGGATCGATTCAGGGGATCCTTACGGTTGCTGCAGTCAAACAGCTTGGAGATAGCAATGAAATTAGCCAAAGATAGTGAGGACAAAATGTTCTTTCAAGATGGAGGCAGGGAAAGTCAACCCTACAACACGGCGCACGTTTGGGCAATTTTTCGCGCCTGAGTTGTGGTAACAGCACAGTCGTAAGTGTGGCAGCTTAAGGGGATCGGGTGGCAGCTTTCCTAAAGACGGCAGCCCCGCGGAAAAATTCAGGGCTGTTCAGGCAGTCTACTGCACACTCTAGGTTCACTCAACTTTTGACGAAGGAGTTAGAAGAATTACGTGCAAAAGGATTATGGTTTAGGTGTGAGAAACCATTTACATCAGGGCATGACTGCCCCTTTAAACAGTTACGGGTAATGATAGCTAAGGAGGATGAGGAGTTGGACCTCCAACAACATGATTATTTCGAAATAACCGGCCAGGAAAAGGTTCACAAAGGCCAGGGGATCTTGAAGGAGATAGGGATACTTTCCAGTCTATTCTATGGCCAAAACTTTCAGCTCTCGAATTACGAGATTTCAAAGGAGGATGGATTGATAGAGAGCAGGGAGCGCAGGGGCAAAAACAGGCTAGGGCCCACCTCTGTGGGTTGTTTATGGGCAGGGATTATAGTTTTATTTATTATTAGGGAAAAAGTACAAATATGCCCCTGTAGTATGTGTGTGAGAACAAATATATCCTTGTTCTATTTTTTGGAACAAATATACCTCTGAAGTATATTTGGAAATGCACATATCCCCCTGAACTCTTTAAAAGGTGCAAAAATATCTCTCATGTTCTTATAAAGGAGTAAATATAACCTTATTGACTTTAAATTGATAAAAAAAATTAAAAAAAACAAAGATAAATTATACTACCTCCATCCCAATTTACTTAGCCATCATTGACTTTTCTACTCAATGATGATAATCTTTGGGTGATCATTTTAACATCTATATTTTAGTGAAAATTATAAATTTTATACTTTTATGATAGTATTTTTAACAAAGAATATTTTCATATCACTTTCATATTTTAAATATTTTCATATACGGTGTATAAAGATACTATTAGTCAAAGTCTAGCATCTTTGACTGGAAAAGTCAAAGATGGCTAACTAAATCGGGATGAAGGGAGTAAATTCAATAACATTAAAAAAAATTTAAAATGTACTTGTGTCCAATTCTCCATTTTATTGTTTGTATAAAATATTATTTCAAAATTTTACTATATATTTAAGTTTTTTTAAAAAAAGTTAACATATCTATTGCAATGTAAAAAATATTAATTTTTCGCATTCTTTACACTCTAAAATTACATTTTTTGTATGCCGATGAATAGTCCCAGATTACAAAATAGTGAATTTAATTTTATTAAGGTTAAACAGAATCAAAGAATGTTATTTCAAAAAATATAACAATGTGTTCAAAATTTCACAAGACTAATTTTACAGCGGAAGAATAATAATTTTACAATTTAAAATTAAAGAGTTACTACTCCCTTCATCCCGCTAAGATTGTCTCATTTTACCTTTTCGAGAAATCCCACTAAGATTATCTCATACCATATTTGGTAAAGTTTGTGTGGCTCCTAATCATTCTTACTTTATCAATTCAATATCAACCACATAAACCCACTTTTCTTAATAATCGTGCCACCTTCTTCCGTACCAATGTTAGTGGGACGAAGGTAGTAATATTTTAACATAATAATAAATCTTAATTTTTAAATATCTAATTTATAATTTATTTTTGGTGTTTTTTGAAATTTATTTTATCTATTTAAAGTAAATAAGGGTATTTTTGCTCCTTTTTAAGAATATGAGAGGTATTTTTGCACTTTAAAAGTTCAGAGGTATATATGCACTTCAACAGATATTTCAAGGGTATATTTGAGCCGAAAATAAAACAAGTGTATATTTGTTCTCACGCTCATACTACAAGGGTATATTTGTACCTTTTCCCTTTATTATTATAAAGTTTATGTTATGTTTTCTAGTTGGGCCTATTATTAATAGAGTATTTAGTAGAGTTGATCTGAGCCTAATTAGGGTTTACTTAATTTGGGCTCGATTAGGATTCTGTTGAGTCTGTTACTAGAAGAGTGTTTATACCCCTTGTTAGGATTCATTCTTGATCATCTATGAATAAAATTGAAGTTTAAACTTTTGACTCTGGGCAACGGTTTATATTGTTGATTATTCTGGGCAACAGTTTATTCCGTTGATTCTTATTTCCTGTTTTCATTAAAGATTTGGAGAAATATTAAAATGCCAAGGAGCTGGTGGTTAACTAATTTTATTTCCCTATTTAAGAATAAGGCTAATAGCGAATTACCTTGTGCGAAATAAAAATTCGTGTTTGCAAAAATTTGTTTGATAATACTCATAAGCCAAAAAATGGATTACCGAAACGGGCGCTCGGAATTAACGATGATTTATATACATGATTTTATAGTGTAACATTATTTATACACTTAATTGCACAAAAATCTAGATGGTTTCAAGTGGGGTGGGTTAAGTACCTCCAGTAGCAACAAGTTTCTCCACACGGGTAACAATATGCTTTCCGTAGGTATATTTCTTCAAGGCATTCAAGTGATCCTTTACTCTGTTGAGGATTAGTTCAAGTTGGTGGTCATCACAAGTCTCGAGCACTTTCTGTACAACGTAGTTTGCAAACTGGTCTTTCATCATAATCTGCATAAAGACCACATAACATTAGTACATAGTCCCTCTCATAACAAACAAGAGGAGATGAGTGTTCATTAACTAAAAGCACTTTGTTCACAAATAACTAGCCATTTAGCTATCCGACAATGTAATCTATAGTATAAAATGACTAAGTTACCGTATCATATTCAATACAATTTTGCTTGTTAGGGCATCCTCATTGATAGGATTATTACGAGATTAAATAAGTGACGTGGCAGATTTTTTAGAGAAGCATCATTGAGTAGCATAGATTGTTTAATGAGATTATTTGCTACAATAATCTGGGATCAAAATATGAATCCGGATTATTTTAAAATTATTAAAAAAGTATATGTAATAGAAGTTAATGCTGGACCAAAAAATCGGGTTATTTAAAGATGATGGTTGGGTGACATAAACGAATTTTGAGATTATTTAAAAATTAATTATATAACAATATTTAAAAGGTAAGAATCATAGAAAAAAATAATAATTAGAGATCATGAATGAGGATGCTCTTACTTTTAAAGTTTTAATACCTACAATTGATTAGTGGTGTGTGTGTCAATTTATAACCACTTTGATTATCGCCTTAAAAACCACATTTTTCTCTTTAATGAACAGTAATTTAAGACTAGAGTGAATATGAGTGAAGGATAACACTCTGGCTTATTTAATCTTTTTCTTCTTTTGAGCGAAATGGCATACTTAATCTGGGCTAGTGCCATTTTGGTTCAGTTAGTTAATCCAACACCAAGCACATTTATGCTGGTCACCTAATAATGCTATTGTGTACCAAAAAAAATCAGTTCATCACTTCATTGAAATTAGATGAAGAGTTGTACCAAATGAAGGGATGATGCCAGAAATCAACACACCTGAAGAGGTTCATTTTCATCCGGAGAACCAAGCATTTCATTTACCAAGGTCTGGCGCTCTTCAGGAGTGCCAAAAGTTAAGCACTTCTCCACAACATTGGAGGCAAATTTCTGCTGGCTCATCTGGACTATCTGTCCCTTTAGCTTATTAATTACAGATGAACGCTCCTCTGGTTTTCCATGCTCCAACACATGCTGTATTACCACAATACACATTCCATTAGAAGGCCCCAAATAAAGTATATACGATAGTATGTCTCTAGAAAGGGGTCTCTTTCCTTTTTCAATTTTCATTCATAAAGCCCATTACAGACAAGTAATATACAAGTAAGACAACACATCAAGATTCTTGAAAACAGCGCAAACCTGAACAACATAATTCCCATATTGATCTTGAGCCATCATGCTAACAGATTGCAAAACCTCATGCATTATAATGCTTTGTGTTTCAGGACTGTTGCAATGTTCCAGAACTCTCTGTTGTGAAAAGGTACACGGTTTAGATTTGAAGAACTTGTTCTCTCTTGCACCATAAGACCATCAATATGATAAACTAATAGCAGGCACATGCGGTAAAAATATTTTTATGACCTGGATGACCCTACACCCATATGGATGAGTGGACAATGTAATGACTTGGTCATAAAATGTAGTAACAACAAACTGAATGGCATCTTCAGGAACACATTCGATACACTTCTGGATAACATGATTCCCATTCTGATCACGCACACAGCGCATAATGTGGCCATCAAGCTCTGCAACCATTTTTTTCTTTTGGTCCAGATCAACAACCTCTATTGCCTGGATTATACAGAGGATAACATGTCAAGCTAAAACGTAAAGTAAAATTGGTTTTGGCAGGCTGTGATCATAGTTTATTAGTTCATAATGCATACATGTGATAGAGGTCAACGTAAACACGACAACACACAGAAAGATTTGTCATATAACATCTTCGATGCGTAGTAGTCAGTCCTCCTTACACTACCAATCATTCTTTTCCCAGGCCTGCGTAAAATTCACGTTTAAGTTTTGAAGTACTTTTTACCAATTCAGATTAGAAGAATGATACATTTATTCACCATGTCCCCTAGCAAGAGTGTGTTTGGAAAGATAATTTACAATAATGCAAGCTGCAAACAATGAAGCAAACTTTTCCCTCCATCCCTAAAAGAAGTTCCTAGTTTGACTCACACAGTTTTAATAAACCAATTAATCAAATGCTATATCATTCACTTCCAAGAATACCTGTGGTATGTGGTTAGGGTACTTAATGATGATAGGCGAGGGATATTAAATGAGGTCATGAGGGAAGTACATTATTTACTTTTTCCAAACAAAGAAAAATGACTCATTTAGGAGCGAACCTATAAAGGAAATAACAAGTTCTTTTGGGGACTGAGGGAGTACAAAATATACATAACATTAGGGAGTCGTGCACCACTACAGATCATTGATACAAATAATAAAGCAATAAGAATATTGAGATACAGGTATTATTGCAAATCAGCAAGTTAGCAGGAATTTAGATACCTTCTGGATAACCCTGCAGCCATACATTTGAAGGCTAAGGGTGAGAACATGTCCAGAGAGTTTGTCAGCCAGGTCTCTTATCTGACTAGCACTTCCATGTTCAAAAAACTAATAAGGATGGCCAAACAAAGCAAACGTGAGCAGGGTCTATGCTACATAAATGTCATATTTATTTTATCAAAAAATGAAGTGAATACACTTATATGACAAACATACACCTACCTTCTGGACCACATAATTACCAAACACGTCAGTCATTAAGTTTAGAGCATGGGGCAAAATTTCATGAAAGACCATGTTCTTTTCTTCAACAGTAGCAGTCTCAAGTTTTTGTTGAATGAATCGACTTCCATACTGATCCGCACTGCCAAAAGAATATGCTTAATGACTCAGATTTCAGATACCTTGAATAAGTGAAAGGAAGAAAGATTCCCGAACAGGAATAGGTACCTGAACTCGACAACATGGCCATCAATCTCCAATAACTCAAAACATTTAGCTTTATTATTCTTGAAGTCATCTAACAATGAGGCCCGCTGTCCCAAGAAAGACGCTGAATCAGAGAGCCAGTCCTCCATCACACCAGCACTTGCGTTCCTCATACCTGATGCAAAATGCACATTTCTTCCACCATACCTTACAGGACTACCAGGTCCAAAAGAAGAATTAGGTAGAATGCAGCCTGCCAAAGGACTTCCAGGGTATGGCATACTAATACCAGGTGTTGGGTTTGCATAGTAGCCACGGTTTGCATCACCAGTTTTGCTAAAGCCATACTGTAATTTTTGAGAAGCAAGCGATTCCAAGTGAGCCTTTTGAATTTCAGGAAAGCCCATGTATGAGTTGCCCAAAGATTCTCTGTTAAGTAATGGATTGTTAAGAGCTGTGAGGCTACTAGCATCAGAAAGCTCAGTTGATGTCAAGTATGGAAGATACCGTGAATCCATCAAGGGATCTTGCACAGAATTCCCCAAACTGGAATTCCTAAGTCTATAAAGATTCTGCATTTCTGCTGTTGCAGCTAATAAATTAGGTCCCAAAGTCAAGCCACCTCGTGTTGATCGTGAATCCATATCATCATATAAATAAGGCAAATGACCACTCTCAAACTGGTTTTCCAACATACATGGTGATAGAGGGTTTAATCCATAACTGCCCATACCATATCCGAAAGACATTGAATTTGGACTGCCAACAGTCGGATGCTGAGTTGGTGAGCTCCCCGCACTACTGAGAGTTGGTGTATAGGGGCCTATGAAGTGTGAATCAGTAGGTAGAATACCAGACTTACTCATCAGCGATTGCTGCTTGATATGGTTTGTTCCATTCTGCATGTGTAAGAAATTCTGTTGTTTGTGAATGTCATGATGGGTTAGAGACTTCAGATGGTTTTCTTCATCTAACATATTAGCAGACAAGTCCATGTCAGACAAGGCAGCAACTAGATCTGCAGGCTCAGCCATACCCTGTAAAGCATCAACATCTACAGATGACTTTATGACATTTAGATTATCAGATGAGCTTCTTGTCCCCAACCCAGTGGACAGTACTCGTGGGCTGGGAGCTCTAGCAATAAGTTGAAGATCTGGGGTAGTATTTCTGGAGAGTGAAGCACCTACAGGAGAAGCATAAGCACGAGAACAAGATGACCCAACACTTTGCATTGAACGAGTATCTGGAACACTTGATTGAGAATGCAATGTATCCAAAGATGAAGGTTCATGTTGGAGATCAATAAACAGAGGGTCAGAAGGCTCGATGAAATTATTGATTGTACGGCTGGCGGGATGATATGGATATCTTGCAGTAGATTTTCTGTAACTTATATCATCCTAGATTAGTTTAAAAAAATCAGAACAACAGAACAAAAATTTGTGGCAAGTTACAAGTAGAAACATCAAGAGTACTCTTCCAAAAAAACTGAACAATAACATAAATAGCACAACAAGCAGTTAGAGTCATCAAAGGAAGGAAATAGATACAGTAAGAGTACTCTTCCAAAAAAAAAACACAAACCAGCAATGCCTAATTGACTACTACTATCAGTAAGGAAATACTCCATATAAAGATCACAGTCCTAATTGCAATTTATAATCACATGAAGTACAAGAAACACGAGTAATCTAATTTGAACCTGCAAAACAATGTTCAGGACTTATTTCAGGTATAATGGGTGACTAATATGTAAACGATAACAGATCCCAAGCTCACAGCCATCTTGCAAAACCAAGACTTTATCATTTAAGATTACTTTTCATGTTTCTTCACCTGAATCATTTCAGCTATGCTCTTCTGCCGGCTTCCAGAACCCAATCCTGGTAATCCAATAAGTCTATTTGTCCCCCAATCGTTTGGGGATTCAACTCCATTCTCTACATTTTCCCCACTAAACTCCATCTGTGTAGAAATCAAAGACTTCTCTTTGGCTCCTTCACCACCCATACTAACCCTACGCCTGTCTCCGACCCCACCAAGTGACAGCGGACTCCCACCACCACCACCACAACAAGCATTACTACCTCCGGCGCCCTGAAGCCGCTGCGCGGATAGCCAGTCCTCCTTTGATAACAGAGGTGGAGGAAGCCGGGGATTTAGATTCACGTTCGAGTAGTAATAGGAAATGTAGGCAGGATCAGACCTCAGCTCCTCCTCAGAAACTCCACTGGAAGTACCACCTGCAGCGCCAAACAGACCACCAAACGCGCTCAACGATCCTTCGACCGTAGGCGGGGCTGACCCACTCCTACATATACTGAGTTCTCTCTCTCGATCATTCGCCTCGTCTAGCTGCCGCCTCTGCTCTCTCAGCAGCAGCTCTAGCTCTTCGCCATAATCGCCGCCTCTTGCGAGCCTTGATCGCATTCCAACTCCCGATATCATCTTCGAGTAGTGATCAGTAATCATTGGAAATACATATATATTTACACTGATAAACACAAGAAATGTAAATAAAAACAAGCAAAAAGGGTCTCTGAAATGGAAAGCTTTAGCTTTAGCAATCCTTTAAATTTATAAAAAGAGCTCGCGAAGCTGCTAAAAATTCCACCTTTCCCGCATAAATTACGATTTTGAGATACGACTTAGGGAAATTATTATTTCAAGATTCAAATTCCATTAATACGATCAGAGATATACATGAGAGCGTAAGCGGCGGTCGTCATTATTTGGAGCCATTTTGTTCTAAAGAGAGCGCGATGGTTTTGGAGAGGAAAAGTGAAGGTTTTGGGGAGAGGAGTGTGGAGAATTGTGGAAGTTGAGGTGGACTAGACCGATGGGCAAATTATATGCTAGATAAGGATCAGTTTGGTGATAAAAGGGTGAAATAAGTAGTTATAACGTCTTTACTGTCCTGCTGTCGCCATTTGGGGGCAGTTTACGGTGGAATTTTTTGGAGAAATTTTTTGAGCATCTTATTCATTAAGTCTAGTTTACTCATACCAATTTTCAGATAAAACTTAAATCGGGAAAGCATTCAAATGAAGTCTTAACTTATCTTCAAGACTTCATTTGAATGCCTTCCCGATTTAAGTTTTATCTGAAATTTGGTATGAGTAAACTAGACTTAATGAATAAGATGCTCAAAAAAATTTATAAAAAAAAATCCACTGGGAACCGCCCCAAATGAAGACTCTCGGACAGTAAGGACGTTATAAGGACTTACTTGACCCATTTTATGCAACTTCGAGGACCAAACTAATCGTTATCTCAATTATATCCTACACCCGGGTGTACGGTATTTTTGTAAATAAACCAACTTCAATCCTAGTCAGCATCCTCTTCCGGAGCAATTCTCGCTCGCCATTCTCTTCATTTTTTCTTTCCGCCGACTTCGTATATTTTTTCCTTCTCTGTCATCATCTTTTCTTACGCCGTCATCATCTTTTGTTTCTTTCCTTCATAGTCATCCTCGTTTCTTCCACAACCATCATCTTTTGTTTGTCTCCTTCCCTTCCATCATCTTTTCTTCTACAGCCATCCATTCTTATTGTTATCTTTTACTTTTGTCTTTTTATTATGTTTTTTTATTTCACTTTCTTTTGTTTTGTCTTTTTTGTACTTCTTTTCCTTTCTTTATTTGTTGTTTACTTCTTTTCGTATTTATATACATTATACCGAGCACATTAGAAATGAGTTTTACCTTAAACTCAAATGAGTAAAACGCGTAAAAAAATGAACATACATAAATGAGCTTTTGAATTTTTGAACACTCATTTTGTAAATTATGTATATTTATTTAGAATCTCTGTTATGCTTATTTTTAAAATGTTTTATCAATGCGCATTTCAAAAGTCTCATATTACATTATTAGTAGATTTATATAAGAATTGATTGTAGACACGAGACCACAAATCTTGATACTCAATTGCAGATTCTAATACTCAATAACGGAGGTTTGATGCTCACTGAAAATGTCTTGATGCTTAACGAATAAAACTTACAACTTTCATATCATTGTTCATCTTGTAAATTACATATGCTCATTTGTATATGTCTGGTGCTCATTAAAAATTCATTAATGCTCGTTTAATAGAATTCATGATTTTCTTCAATCTCAATAGGCGATGTTTGATATGTATGCTCATCTGAGACTGATCACATGCTCATTTTATAAATCTCATATCAATGCATTTTAAAAGTACTACGGAGTATTTTATATTAGACTCCTAATACTCAATATAATAGGTTTGATGCTCATTAAAAGTTCATTATTACTCATTCTCCAGAAGTCGTGATTTTCATCTCAATAGTGGAGGTTGATGCTCATTTAAAATGTCATTATGTTCAACTAACAAACCTTACGATTTTCATATAATGTGCACTTTGTAAGTTATGTATGCTCATTTTGTACTAATGTTATGCTCGTCTTTAAAATGTCATATCAATGCATGTTCCAAAAGTATCATATTACATTAGACTCGCTGTGAAACAAATTTTAAGTATTTACTTAAAATTGATCGCAAATAATAATATGTGAGAATATTGGGTACAATCTCTAAATATGAATCCTCTGATTCTTCACTTGCAATTTGAAATAAATATAATTAAAGAAATTAATTCAAAATTAAATCTTTAATTCTTCAAATATTCGAACGTTCGTCAAATCTTCAAATCTTCGAACCTTCATTCTTCGAATCTTCAAACCTTCAAAGTTTTGTTCCTTGAATCTTCGAATCTTCGTTCTTTGAATCTTCAAATATTCTTGAATTAAGAATTCAGTTTGAAGGGCCTCCGGTTTTCAAGTGGCTTGTTCTTCAACAAAAGGGCCATTTTGTGGCTTGATCTTCTGTTTAAGGGCCTCCCGAGATATGTGGCTTGATCTTCAATTGAATCTTGATTCAATCTTAATATGAATATCTTCAAATCTTCAAAGTTTCGTTCTTCATATCTTCAAATCTTCAAAGTCTTGTTCTTCAGATCTTCGAATCTTCAAGCTTCGTTCTTCAGATCTTCGAACGTTCTTCAACTTTTGGATTTATTTTATTAAGAATCGACGAAATCACGAAGGATTATTCGTATATTCTTAATAAAATTTATGGCTTGATCTATTCCTCTTCTTCGGAATCGTTCAGAGCCTTTCGGGAATTCTTGAGAGCTTTTCTGCAACGCTTCTTCATCTGAAAAATCCTCTCCTCTTCCTCTCAATTGAGACACCTATTTATAGGTATGGAGGGGATGAAAATATGCTCTAGGGTTTTGGAAAATCGTCCATATCCCTTGGGCCTCAAATAAAATGGGTTTTGGGCTCTATTTGCTTGCATTTAATAGCCAGAAAAATCAGCACTTGTTTGATGTATTTGGACAGCCTTTTTAACAGTTCACAGCCATTTTTTTCATGCATATGGATGGATTCCTTAACCATATTCATTGCTCCCTTTATCAATTGGATCATGACTCTTATTCATTGGGCTACTATTTAATAATGGGCTCAAAATAAAGAAATTAATAGGACCGGTCCATTCTTTTAAAGATTTAATTTATAATTAAATTAATTAGATATTTTAATGATCCAGATTAATTCAATTATTAAATTTTATCCGAATGGGTCCGTATTAATATTTTATAAGACCCAACAACCACCACAAGCAACCCAGTAGAGTTGACGTTGGCTCAATACAATTTTAAAAGAGGCCCAAAATGATTGAGAATAATCTCATAGATTTTAAAGAAGTCTAATAATCATCATAAGTGGCCCAATAATTTTTATATGTCCACAAATGCCCCATCTAGACTGACTTGGACGTTTTGAAGGGAAAAATGTAAGTCTAGAAATAAGGGGAACCATACCACTCGTGTTTTTTAGAATGCACTTTCTTCACCAAGTCGGTCTAACGCTCATGAAAAAAAATCATCCCAAATAAAAGGTTTCTAAGGTGAGCCATGCTCCATACAATTAAAAACACGTGGCATGCACTTCATAGCCATTCAATATTCTTCAAATAAATAAAGATTTGAGGAAAAATCATCCGTAGATAATACGAGTAGTTCAAAACTTGGGCAACCTTTTCCAATTCAAAGCCGTTCTCTAATTTGAATATCCAACCCAAACAACTTACGGTTTGTCAAATTAGAGTCCCACTTGTAACCCAAAAAAAAAATTAGAGTCCCACTTGAACTCTTGTCACCCCCTTAAATACAAATATACTCCCAGTGGAACTTTTCCTGCTAACATGGGATCTGGCCACAACAATTATAAATAGGGGACCATATCAGCTTATTTCTGCAAGACGATTCATCTGGGCATTGACAGAATATATTCTATTCCAAGATTCGGCAGTTCTATAGAGCAAGGGATCACATAAGGTAAATTCCGCTGCTATTTACTCTGTATATTCTTCCTCTTTATGGTGTTCCGCACGGAAATTTCTTTAAAACAGTCATCAGCCATACCAAAATTACCTTAGTTGGTGTTGACGATCCATATCCGCTCCAAATTGGCATGAGAAGAGTTGGGAGATTGCAATTGAACTTCTGCCGAGGAGGGAGACGGTGTTTGCTGCTTTGTTGCAGATTTCTGGCGAGAAGAAGGAGCTTCATTGGCGCTGATATTCTTGTGTTCGTGAAGGAGCACGGTTCATCCGGAGCTGCAGTGGTGTGGTTGCGTCGAGCTCACGGTTGAATTTCGGCGGGGGCCTATGTAGTCGGCAGCTGAGGTCGAGGTTGCTTTGTTGCCGGTCAGAGTTTCGTTGATGCGGCGGAAAGAGGCTTCAAAGAAGCAAAGCTGCTGCTGATTTCTTTTTATTACTCTCGCTTTCGTCAAAGAGGGAGCAACAGACTCATGGCATTGCTCTGGTTCGTCGAAGAAGAAGCCGGAGGAATGGAGGTCTCATGTTCTGCGTGGGAAGAAGTTGACGAGAAGATTGGGCCAGCTTCTTTAATTTTAATAAATTAGGCCTTTTGGGCTTATTTTATGTTTTGAGCCTTCTCATGAATCCGTGCAATTCCAAGATCGAAACGAGGCCCTTGTTTTTCGCTATTTCAAGTGATTTAATCATTGCGCCACTTATTGAAGAGGAAGGAGATTGACTGATTATCAATCATCGGTGCTTGGGGGCCCTTCGTTGGGTTAGTGGCACCGATCTAAAGAATTGGTCTGATTGCTGATCATTGGTGTCGCTTGGGGCCCTTCGTTAGGTTAGTGGCACCGATCTAAAGAATTGGTCCGATTGCCGGTCATCGGTGTCGCTTGGGGCCCTTCGTTGGGTTAGTGGCACCGATCTAAAGAATTAGGCCGATTGCCGGTTATTGGTGTCACTTGGGGCCCTTCGTTGGGCTAGTGGCACCAATCTAGAGAATTCGGCTAATTGCACTTGTTGAAGACCGAGATGTTGCCGCTACTTTCGACCTTTGTCCATTCTGAAGGAGCTTGACTAATTATTGGCCAGTGTTACTGATTTCTTTGTTCGTCTAGTCGGAAGATGAAGTCAATTGCTCGGGCTTGAGATTGATTATCATTGCTGAGCGGCCTTTTTTTTCTTTATTATTATTATTATTTATTTTTTTAGTAATAATAATAAGAATAATGATGGTTTTTTTTGCAGGTTAAAATGATCTTTTAAGGACATAAGGTGTGGAGGCAAGAAGTATCTCTCCATATCAACGAGCAAGAAGAATGACGAAGAGATTCTTTTGGAGATGCACAAGCCATTTGCTCGCGAGTTTTGGGGTCCAACGGTTGTGTCCTATCGAGTTACAAACTGGACTCCTGAGTGCGAGTATCAAACTCAGACAATGCGGACTTTAGTATCTGGCTTTACTCACATGTCCTCTTCTGAGATTCTTCCTTCTTTGGGTAGACGCATCCTTGATGAAAACGCCCCTTTGACAAAGACCTTATCATTTGGTGGTGAGTTTAGATTCATCACAGGTTATTGAGACTGGGCCGAAGATATTTTGAGCATGAGTAAAAGCGTTCTGGAGGAAGGACTTATTTATGATGTTGTTTATGCCTCATTATTCACGTATGACCGATGTACTAATGCTATTCAAGCATTTTGTGAGGCATGGTGTCCCACGACGAATACTTTCCTTACGTCAATTGGCGAATTGACGATCACACTTTGGGACTTGCACATTATCGGAGGATTGCCTATCATAGGAAACGCATATGATGAATCTATTCCGGGCACTTCTGAGTTGTTAAATACGAGCGCTGACCGTTCATTTCATCTCTGCAAATATTTGTTTCACGCATATCATCATCTCTTTCCCAAAGCCGGAGATAAGCGTGTTTTGCATGTTCATGCGTGGGTCAAATTATGGTTCAGAAAGGCCTCCAAGTATACTATGCCTCCAGTGAGAACAGAAAAGAAACGAACATCTCGTGCCAAGGCGACCCATAATCCGAGCGGAGCTATTCCAAAATTTGGAGGATGGTCGAATTCTATGAAGGTACCATTCCACGTACTCAAGGGTCCTGCTGAATATGAGGAAGAGGTATATTTAGCGGCATTTTTATCGTGTTGGCTTTGTGCATTTGTATTGCCGCATGAAGGTCCTAGAGTTATCCGCCCGGAAACATTCAGAGTTGCTTGTATGTTGGCTCGAGGGAAACGTGTATGCCTTGCGGTCCCGGTTCTTGCAAGTGTCTATCATGGGCTTAATCGGATCTCGAATGCTCCAGCTCCTGATCAAGTTAGAACGTGTTTTACCGTTCACTATGTCTATGGATGGTTGGCATCATACTTTGATACGCATTTTAAGAATGAGATCCATTCCACGACGCCATTAATGATTTCTTATTCGGGAGAAAGTGGAGCGAGATCCCTCGAGAAGAGAAGTGCGCGCGAACGAATTTTCCAGGGAGATGTATCAGCATGGGTGTGTTCTACACATCGGAGAATCAAAGAATATTCTTTCTTCGATGGTAAAAATCCTCCAGAGGCTGAGTTGGCGCTTTTTAGGAGTCTTCGGTCTAATTATCTTGTATTACGCTACCGGGATCATTGCATTGATGAGCCTTATACTCCTCACCGCTTTAGTCGCCAATTTAGGTATTTTCAGGCTTATGCTTCTGGCTTTCTTGAGATGCGTAATCGGAGTGTCACACTTGCTGCTGGCTTTCAACTTTGGCTACAGTTTGAGCATGGCATGTCACAAGCTGAAGCAGTATTTCCGACTCCTCCTACTATTCCAGCGAAATTTTATTCATTGCAGTATAAAGAATGGTGGGGTCAAGTTCATGGAAGTTATTTGGAGAATCATGTGAGCGACTTGATCAAGATTTGCGATCTTGCGGTTGGTGATGTGATCACCCCTTCAGATCCTGTGACTCCAATCTCCAAGAAGAAAAAAATGCCTGACACTGAAGCTAAGTCTTTGCCTCAGAAAAAGGGTAAGCTTGTAGCACCTAGGGCTGAAGTTTTGATTAAGGATGCTGAGAAGGAAATGTCTCCTGCCAATGAAAGGCAGAGTAGTGATGAGAGGAACTGGGAGCATTTTAGGAAACCTCATGTTGGGTCACTGTAGGTTAGTTTCATCATTTCATAGTTTTATTTAAAGCGCGTACTTATATTTTTTCTTCTTTTGCAGATTCATGAAGTCCTTGATGATGTTAGTTCCTCGAATCATGTTTCTTCATCTAGCTCAAGTGAAGGAGAAAGCGCAGATCATGACACCGTCGCTGGATTGATAGCAGAAACCGGCCCAAGTCATTGCAAAGAAGTTCTGATCCATGAAATACCCAAGTCTTCTCATGCGAAACCGGCTGCATCTGTATTCCATGCAGAAGACTACTTCTTGACTTTGTATAAGCAGTTCATCATTAATACTTGTAGTGGCATTCAACAAAAGTTAGGACGGACTATAGCAGAGAACGTCTCATCTCTTCGGGAGAGTGTTGAGAATTGTGTTATCTTGATGGAGAAGGAGGGCATTGACCTTTCCATGTTGAAAACGAGAGTGAAGCATTTCTTTGAAAGGGCACAAGCATATGATCAGACGTGTTCGACTGTTGCTGATAGGGTTCCTTCTGAGAAACAATCTCAGGAATTGGCTATGTCGCAGGCTTTTTATGAAGATATTGAAGCTAAGAGATCTCAAAACCAAGTGGCATTACTTGATGATGAGAAATATCTTAATGATATCAAGAAGAAGATAGCCTTATTGGAAGCTGAAGCTAAGGAAGTAGAAGTTTCGATCTCCAAGCGTCGTGTAGAGGCTAGTGACTTAGACACAACTCTTACGAAGGCTAAGGAGGAATCTTCACGGATTTTGAAGACTATCAAAGCATCAGATGAAGATCAATTTACTTTAAGTACTCAGAAGAAGGAGCTAGAGGCCTTGAAGGATGACTTAGTTAGCTTTAAATTGTTTTTAGGCTGATACTTAGCTCTTAGATTAGCTTTTAGTTAGCAAACAAATCTTTTCCTTACTTCTTACCAAACTATATATGGATATTTGCTTCCTTTGTTGCTTCTCATGAGTTGATATTGCATTGCTTCTTCTTCTGTTTTCTCTTTCTTTCTTTCTTTTTTTTTTCAAAGTGAATGAGATCAAACTTTATTGAGGGTTTATGTTGTTATAACTGAACTCAAAAATGAAACTTTTAAGCTGCCTACGTACTCCTACGAAGGAGATCAAGTCAAACGTAGTTCATAAGTACCATTTGAATTGGTAATCTAAAGGAGGGGACCGTACACAGTTTTAACTCATGCGGGTCAGGAGCTTGCCGTACACATTTTTAACTCTCGTGGGCCAAGAGCTTGACGTACACATTTTATACTCTCGTGGGCCAAGAGTATCTATGATTATGCTCACCCATAGACAAGGTGAGATGTTTTAGCAGTTTAGCCACTTACAACATCATTGGTGGGTTTAAGCCATTCAACATTTCTTATGGCCATATCTATACCCCAAATATCAAGGGTAGTAGAGCTTTAAAAATCTTCCATTGATCGGGCCAATCTTTGAGCCATCTCCATCGACCAACTTGTAGGCACCGCCTGAATATACTTCTTGAATAACATAAGGACCATCTCATTTAGGTGAGAATTTGTGCCCCGTTTTTCGTGTGATAATGATAGGTCTTCTCACAGCTAGAACTTTATCGCCAACTTGGAATGAGTGAATTCTAACCCTTTTGTTGAATGATTTCGATAGACGAGCCTGATAGCATTCTAGGTTCTGCTGAGCTTCTAACCTCTTTTCATCAAGTGCCTCGAGTTCTGTCAACTGCAACTTGACGTTTTCTTCATCAGTGAGTCCTTCTTGAATAGCCAATCTCAGAGATGGTATTTGGCGCTCAAGGGGAAGGACTGCTTCGGTACCATACACCAAAGAATATGGAGTGCTTTGAGTAGGTGTTCGATAAGTCGTTCAATATGCCCATAATGCTTCTTCCCTTCTTTCATGCCAATCCCTCTTTGATTTTGACACTACTTTCTTCAACAGGTTGCATAGAGTCTTGTTAAAAGCTTCAGCGAGGCCATTGGCGGCAGCATAGTACATAGAGGACTTCCGTTGCTTGAAATCAAATAACTTGCATATCTTGTCCATCAACTTGTTGTCAAAAGGTTTTCCATTATCCGTCAAGATATATCAGGGAATACCAAAGCGGTAGATGATATGAACTCGGATGAAATCAGCAACATTTTCCTTCTTCACCTCTTTCAATGCAACTGCTTCGGCCCATTTTGAGAAGTAATCAGTAGCGGCTAGTATGTATGAATGCCCTCCTAATGAGCTAGGCGTGATTGGCCCAACCACGTCAAGTACCCAAGCGTCAAATGACCATGATGCTACTGTCGGATGCAAAGGCTCCGGTGCTTGGTGGATGAAATTTGCGTGATATTGGCATGCTTGACATCTTCTAGCATAGTCCATGCAATCTTTTACCATGGTCGGCCAATAATATCCCATCCTTTTGATATGAAAGTGCAGCTTAGGACCGGACTGATGAGCTCCACATACTCCTGAATGTGCTTCTTCCATTGCTTGTAAGACTTCATCTCCACCCAAACACCTAAGAAATACACCATCGAATGATCTTCGATAAAGTGTATCTATAATAAATGAAACACGGTGAGCGCCTCTTTAAGTCTACTTTCTTGCGGGGATTTTCAGGTAATTTCCTATCAGTGAGATAATCAATGAGCAACTGCCTCCAATCTTCATTTTCAATATCATAAACCGAGGTAGTTGGCATCTCGACTATCTCTTCGGCTGCACCATCGTCTCCAATGAATGGAGGAATTACCCATTTTTGACATACCCGTACTTGAGTTCCATCGTCAAGGTGTGCCATGTTCGATGCTAACCCTGCCAGTGCATCGGCTTGTTTGTTTTCCTTTCTTGGCACGTGTTCGATTGTAACTTCACCCAGCCATCCTATGAGTGCCCTTGCATATTTGTTGTAAGGATGCAGTTCAGGTTTCCTTACTTCATAAATTCCAAGCACTTGATTGATGATTAGTTTTGAATCGCCATAGATATTAACTCGTGTTTGCTTCATGTCTACAGTTATTTCAAGTCCGAGAATGAGTGCTTGATATTCAGCGACGTTGTTGGAGCATTGTTCCGTAAGCGTGAAAGCATATGACAGAACTTGACCTTCGGGTGTAACAAAGACCACACCAGCTCCAACACCTTCTCTGTGTGCAGCTCCATCAAAATACATCTTCCATGGAGGCAAAACTTCAATTATGAGCACATCTTCATCAGGTAGATCATCAGAAAGTTCCCAATCAGCAGGGATAGGGTGATCGGCTAGGAAATCTGCCAAAGCTTGTCCTTTTACAGATTTTTGTGAGACATAAACAATCTCAAACTGTTGAAATATCAAGTACCACCTAGCAAGACGATCAGATAGAACCACTTTGGACATCACATACTTCAGCGGATTTGCTCTGGAGATAAGATTTATCGTGTGAGCTTCAAAGTAGTGTTTAAGCTTCTTGATTGCAAATATAAGGGCCAAACACTGCCAGCGCATCCCTTGTATTTCGGTTTTAGTGAGGGTTGAGAGCTCCTCTCTCCCAAATAGACCTCAACGGTCATATTTGGCTCCCTCTCCGAAGCTAGCATATCCTCCATATGACTTCTTCCATCTCTTGGTCGAGTAATATCTGGGATATCCTTGCTTCTTCCCCGCAAAAACACCTCAAAAAGCTGCGCATAAACACTATTCACTCAAGAAGGTCAACGCACGTATCTCCACTTCTCCTTGGCCGATTTTTGTTTTGAGCATAGATTGAGGTCCGCCTTGGTGAGAGGATCAACCATATACATTTTATTTCATCATCGGCCTCGGCCGTACAACACCCTACTGTTCACTTCCGACTCCATAGCTACGAGTTCTTAGCTCAAAATACACAAAAAAGGTACAAAGGTTTCCGTTTTAGAAGGGGTTGCTATTTTTAGCTTCCCCTTCCATGCTTTGAAGTTGTTTCCTTTTGGTTCATCAAGCAATCATGCCTAAGTCTACGGCTAAGAAGAAGGAGCCCCTGGCTCCAACGAAGTCCTCTTCAAGACTCAAAGAAATAGCAAGAAACAAGCAAGTGGAAGATGCCCTCTCGGCCATGGACCAAGTTAGCGATTCCGAGCTGGATTTGGGACTCAATGCGAGTGATTCCGAGGGAGCTTCCAAGCCAATTCAACCTGAATTTGCTGCCCAACCTCCTGCTCCAAAGGTTTCCTCTTTACCTCCTTTAAAACAAACTAATGACACACACGAAGTTGATATGGAAATTGTGCTAAAAGATCAAGCTCTTGGTCAATTGGAGAAACCTATTGATGGTGAAACTACGGAAATTGTGTTGATTGAAAATGAGACTCCAACTGAACCTTGTATCCAAGGTGAGGGGGATGTAAATGACTTATATGTGGCTGCCCTTGGCAAAAATTTGAAGGGAGCCGAGACTCCATTGCCCAAACCTTATGCATCCCTTTTCAAGGATAATAGGGAGCCTACCAAAGGAATGAAACTAAGGTTTATTGAGCCCGTGGGTGACTATGTGGACTTGCTTGATAGGACCATGCCATCAATGGTGGAGATATGGGGGCATTGCCTTGTGGGGTATTTTGCGGGAAGATACCCCGGGTTTAAACCAATTCAAGAGCTAGTTTCGAAATGGGGAGTTCCATGTAAGGTAAGAACCCATGATAGGGGGTGGGTGATCTTCAAATTTCAAGGAGAGGAGGATAGGTCTAAAGTCCTAATGGAAGGACCATATACCCTATTTGGTAAGTCACTCTACCTTAAAACACTCTTGGAAAACTTCTCTTTTGAAAGTGAGGAATTTTTGAAGGTTCCAATTTGGGTGAAATTTCCAAACCTCCCTATGCAAATATGGAACGAAGATGTCATAAGTGAGATTTCATCAAGAGTGGGAATGCCGTTGACTACGGATAGAGTTACCCAAGAAAGAGCCATCTCAAAATATGCTAGAGTCCTTATTGAGGTGGATGCATCCAAACCACCACCTCTTACTTTGAAGGTGAGATTGCCGAATGGGAGGTTCCATTTTCAAAAGGTTATATATGAAACATTCCCAAATTATTGTTTCCATTGTAAGATGTATGGACATCACGCTTTCACGTGCAAAACAATTGCGGAAATGGAAAGGAAGGAAAGAGAACTAAACAAGAAACAAGAGGGTAGTAAGGGAGACCAAAGCAAGGGAGACAAGGGTAAGGGAAAGGTATCCGATGTGGATGCCGCGGCACTAGAGGGGGGCATGACAAGTGTGGCAAAACCAACTGCTGGGCCTAGCACACATAATGCCGCGGCTTCAACAGCTGGGGCTAGCACTCAATATGCCGCGGCATTGGACACCTATGTCCCAAAGGAGGAACACCCGTTTCTCAAGGCTGCCCGTTTGAAGAAAAAGAAGAGAAAGCCAAAGAAGAGGAAACAACCTAGAGAGGATGGGGAGATATCATCGGGCTATGAAACTATCCAAGAACTTGATGAGGAGGATAATCAACCAAGAAGAATTAGAAGCTTCAAAGACTTCTTTGATGATGAAGTCATCATTGAGATGGAAGTGGATGAATTTGGGGAGCCTACTATCAAAGTTGCTCATATCAAAGATGTCACCGAGCCTACAATCAGACTGAACCACCTACTACAAGTGGAGGATGCAGCAAAGCCGGGGGTATACTTCACCAAAAAGTGCTTGGAAGGACTACCGGGAGTGAGGAGAAAGAATAAGGAATATGTTTATACATCACTCTTCATGAGGTGTGTGTATAGGCATTATCTCTTTAGGTATTTTGAGGATGGCCACCTAATGGGAAATGGAAGCAAAGTGAAAGATTTGAGAAAATACACAAGGAAAACAGTCCGGGTAGTAAATGACATCAAAGAGGCATATTTGGATGATGTTGTCACCAAGATTGAATTTCAAGAAGGGGGTAAACCGAAGATCCACCTAATGCATTGTGATGATGTTGAAGTAATGATGACTAGATTGGATAACTACTTAGATGAGGAGGAGAGCTTGGCACGCAAAGGGATCACATTCACCACTGAATGCCTAAAATCCATTCCCGGAGCAACTCTAACGGACCAAGGGTATGAATTCTCTTCCACTTTTATAATTAATGTTTATGACCTCTTTCTTGCTAGGTATAGGGGCTGTGATGAGTACCGGCAATGGAAAAGAAAGCAATGGGAGGTAAATAGGCCGAGCAAGAGGAAGGGAAGGAAAAACTAATTTGTTTTTTATGATAGTTACATCATGGAATGTAAGGGGGCTGAATCAAGCCTCCAAACAAAATAATGTGCTAAACTTCATAAGGGTAAATAAGGTGCGTATCTTTTGTCTTCTTGAAACCAAAATGTCTTTAACTACTTTTGCTACTTTCATGAAATTTAAATTGCCAAGTTGGATGTATGTAACTAACTTTGACAAAATAGGTGGGGGTAGAATTGCTATTTTGTGGGACCCTTGTTATGTTGAGGAGGATATCTTGGAAATTGACACCCAACATGTGCATGCTAGATTTAAGTGTAGAACTACGCAAGTTTATTTCTATGCTTCTTTTGTGTATGCATTGTATACGGTTATGGAGAGGAGAGTCCTATGGAATCACTTGACTAGACTTAGTACAAACATTCTTGGACCTTGGGCTGTTTTGGGTGACTTTAATTGTGTGGGTGCCCCTCATGAAAGGAAAGGATCTGCCCCTCCCACGGGCTACTTGATGAAGGATCTTAATGAGATGAAAATCCAATCTTATCTAGATGATGCCTCCTCTACGGGTGAATTTTTCACTTGGAATAGGGGTGCCATTTGGGATAAGTTGGATAGGATTCTAGTTAACCCTTCTTGGAGTGCTCGAGGGATATCATGTAAGGCCCATTTTTTTGAAATGGAGTGTGAGTTTGACCATGTGGCTGCCCTATTAAGTATTGGAAGTGTAATTACAAATGGATCTAAACCTTTTAAGTTTTTTAACATGTGGATGAAACATGACCATTTTCTTGGAATTTAAGAGAATGTTTGGAATAGGAATGTTGGGGGGACGGCTCAATTTAGTTTGGCCCGTAAACTCAAGCTCCTAAAACAGCCCCTAAAAAAATTAAATGTAAATGAATTTAGTCATATCTCGGCAAGAGCAAAGGAATCCAAAAAGGAGTATCAAAGAGTCTATCAATTAGCTCTTTTAGATCCCCTTGATGATGCTCTTAAAGAGGAAATGAATGTTGCCAAGAAAAGGGCCCTTTTTCTTAAGGAGGCCGAGGAAGCCTATCTCAAACAAAAGGCTAAGGCTGTCCATTTGATGCAATCGGATAGATGTACAAAGTATTTCCACTCAATTGTTAAAAAAAGACAAGCTAAAAACTCTATTGCCTCTATCCGGTTACATGATGGGTCTCTTACCCAATCTATGGACCAAGTGGCAAAGGAGTTCATTAGCTTTTTCAAAGGGTTGTTTGGAACTGATGTACCTTCCATTGGCTTTGATCCTAATATTATGGCTTCGGGGAACATCATAGATCAATCTTTTGTAGAAAACCTGATCAAACCCATGGCTGATTTGGAAATCAAAGAAGCCTTATTTGATATAGGGAATGACAAAGCACCTGGACCAGATGGATACTCATCAGCTTTCTTCAAATCAAATTGGGGAAAAGTTGGTGAGGATGTATGTGCTGCCGTTAGGGAGTTTTTTGAGTCTGGAAATATGCTTAAACAGGTTAACCACACCATTGTAGCACTCATTCCTAAGACTAATCATTCTCCTACGGTTTCTGATTTTAGACCTATATCATGCACAAATGTGACCTATAAGATCATTACCAAGATTTTGGCAGCCAGACTTGGACCTTGTCTTTCTAGTGTAGTTGATCCATCACAGGGTGCTTTTGTTGATGGTAGACAAATGACTGATAACATATTTCTTGCACAAGAATTGGTGAGGGGATATGCTAGAAAGAGGGTCTCTCCTAGATGCATGATAAAGGTTGATATTAGGAAAGTATATGATACCATTTCCTGGGCATTTCTTGAAAAGGTCTTAAGGGGTATTGGGCTGCCTAACATTTTTGTCAATTGGATAATGGAGTGTGTCTCTACGTCTTCCTTTTCAATATCTATAAATGGCAGCCTACATGGGTGGTTTGAGGGAAAGAGGGGTTTGAGACAAGGTGACCCCATGTCCCCCATGCTATTTGTGTTATGTTTGGAATACTTCTCTCGGATGTTAGCTATTAGGACCTCAAATCCTAATTTTAACTATCATCCATTATGTTCCAAACTAAAAATCTCACATTTGGCCTATGCCGATGACTTAATGCTTTTTTCCAAAGGGGAACCCAAATCAATTAAGATCTTAGTTGATGCCTTAAATGATTTTGGAAGGGTTTCGGGTCTCCTAGTAAATCAAGACAAATCTAATATTTTTGTGGGGGGAAATATAGCACAAAAATTGCCATGTATCCTACAAATGGTTGACTTTCAACAAGGATCCTTTCCGGTAAGGTATCTTGGTATTCCTTTGGCCCCTCTAAAGATCTCTGTTGCCCAATTCTCTCCCTTGATAGATACGGTTACAGATTATTTCAATGCATGGAATACCAAATCCTTATCATATGCGGGAAAGGTTGAGCTGATTAAGTCGGTTGTTCAAGGGGTGCAGTCCTTTTGGCTTGGGATATTTCCGGTCCCCAAAACAATTTTGGACAGAATAGTTAGCCTTTGTAGAATATTTCTTTGGGGGGGAAGCATGCTAAAGTAGCTTGGGAGGATGTTTGTCTACCCAAAGAGGAAGGGGGATTAGGAATTAGGGATACCAAGGTTTGGAATAATGCATTATTGTCCCGCACACTATGGAATATTCATGCTAAACAGGACACTCTATGGGTAAGATGGGTGAATGGAGTCTATCTTCATGGGAGAGAGGTGTGGACGTATGTGCCACACAATAGAGACTCACAATTGATGAAGAGAATTGCATTGATCCGAGACTCAATTGTCTCAAAATTCCCATATATGCCCGAGGCCATAACCAACCTTGGTAAAATGGCTCATAATGGTAAACTATCCTCTTCCAAGATATATGATTTGCTTAGAATGAAAGGGACTCCTCATGCATGGATGTCATTTATATGGAAGGCTTATATCCCTCCCAAATTCTCGTTCATAATGTGGCTAGCTTACCGAAACAGACTGCCTACATATGACAATATGGTTTATCTTGATATTGTTAATATTTGTCCTTTTTGTAAGGGTGGTCCGGAGACGGTACCACACCTATTTTTTGCATGTGATTTTGCAGGGCAGGTTTGGAAAGACATTAAAGATTGGCTTGGAATTGCTAGGAGAATATCAACATTGAGAAGTGCGGTGAAATGGCTCCAAAGAGAATGCAAAGGAGCACACATCCGAGCAAAGGCCACAAGGATAGCGTTTAGCTACACAATCTATTGGATTTAGAGGACCCGAAATGCAATTCGTTTTGAAGGAGCAACTCCAAAGATGGATGACATAGTCGCACATATCAAATATATGGTGTATAAAGTGCTCTACTCACTATACCCGTACCATATGATCCCTTTTTGAACTATAAACAGGCATGGTTTTGTCATGAGGTGATGGCTGTTTCTTTTGCTAGTTGATGGACTTTAGATGATAAGCTTTCATAGCTTTTGGTGGATAGGGTATCCTTTCTTGGATACGCCTCTAATTTTGCACATATGATGTACATAAACTCTGGTTACTATATATATATTTACATTGTTCTTAAGTGTGACAGATGTTCGCCTCGGACTTTTGACTTCACCACAAGGTCATCAACATAGCACTCCACGATTTTGTGGAGAATATCATCAAATATTTCCCTCATAGCTCGTTGATAAGTCGCTCCGGCATTCCTAAGTCCAAACGGCATGACCGTGTAACAATAAATCCCCTTAGGAGTTCGGAAGGCAGTCAATTCTTCATCTGCAGGAGCCATCCGGATCTGATTATAACCAGAGAAACCATCCATAAAAGACATAATTTCTTGCCCAGTCACAGCATCTATCATTAATTCAATGATTGGAAGTGGAAAATCATCTTTTGGACAAGCAAGGTTAAGATCTCGAAAATCAACACATATTCGGATTTGTCCATTTTTCTTTCTGACCGGGACAATGTTGGATATCCAAGTAGGATATTTCACTTCTCGAATGAATCCGGCCTCAATAAGTTTATCAACCTCTGCATCAATTAATGGAATTAAATCTGGGCGGAAGCGCCTTTGAGCCTGCTTTACTGGTCGGCATCCTTTCTTTATCGCTAAGTGATGAACAGCGATTTTTGGATCCAACCCCGACATTTCTTTGTATGTCCATGCAAAGACATCCTTGTATTCTTGGAGTAAGGCCACATATTCTTCTTTTTCTTCCCTCGATAGAAGATCACTGATATAAATGGGACGAGGGTCCTCTTCGGTGCCAAGATTTACCTCCTTTAGTTCATCCAAGGCTGTTCGCACTCCTTCTTCAAATTCCGGAGGAGCTTCATCAACATCTTCACCTTCAACCGGGATTTCATCACCAAAGGTAATATGGTAAGATGAGGCAATGTATTCCTCGTCATCAATCAGTTCATCATATTTGAACTTATTGTCTGCCGGCATTCGAGTATGAATTATTGTTTTGAACTGTACTTTGAGAGTTTCTCCACATGAGACTTGCACATCAGTTTCTCGCCTCATTCGGGATGGAATCAAGCTTCTATATTCATTCAAAACTTGTGTTTTTGTATACTTGTTGAGAGACTTCTTGCGTGAGCGAACTTTCCCCAACCTTTCATGTACCAGCTTTCTCTCAAAGTTTTGCCCACTACATGGGTCTTCCATGTGCTTTACCATGAAGGGGATCATTCCAAGACTTTCTTGTAAAGTTTTCTTCATGATCTTCTTTGGCGTTAGCCCCATTCTATCAAAGATGGCGGGTTTTGATTTTGCCCCCCCAATCCGATCAAAAACGGAATACTTCGGTTTAGAAGTCACCTCGTCTTCTTCATCCGCACTGATATGATGCATTGTGGCTCTATTTATGAGGATTCTTATGGGTTTTGGCTGAACGTAACCCAACCCTGTATGTCCTCGAAGATTGATCTGCTTCGATGGTCCTTCTCCACCAGCTTCTGGAATGAGTTTTCCTAACTTCTGTTCATTAGGATTATACCCAGCCTTGGCCAGAAGTTTGTATGCATTTGGGTCAAATCCTTCATTAGTGCGTGCTTTGGGGATTTGAAACTCCTTAACATCATCCTTGTGCTTTCTTTCTTCCTCAGACATGTCTTGAGGAGGCCTTGATATCTCGATCTTTGCAAGAGGGAACGTAAGGCCTTCTATGCCTTCAACAATTTTCTCTTTCAGCTTTGGTTGAATCAAGGGGTGATATTCTTCTTCTTGTCTAACATCGTCTTCTTTAGAAACTTTGACCTTTTGGTAAAACTTTGCATCTGCAAAGTATGTCTCGGCTTCGGTGAATGGAGTTTCATCGGCCACTACCTTCTTTACAACACCGTTCTCCTCATACATGAAGCATTGGTGCCACGTTGAAGGAATTACACCGTTCTCATGGATCCATGGACAGCCTAGAAGGAGATTATATGAAGCCTTTGCATCGATGACGTGACATAGAGTACTTGTCTTCAACCCACCAATGACCAAATCAAGACGTATAATTCCAATCGCCCTTTGCCCCCCTTGATTGAAGCCTTGAATCATTAAGCGGCTTTGAGAGAGTTCATCCATTGATATATCAAGATCTTTCATAGCTCGAACCGTCAAAATGTTAACGACAGACCCTTGATCTATCATAATTCTTATGAATCTTTGCCCCCGAGTGTATCCTTCAAAAAAAGTGGACGGTTATGGGGGGTAGCACCCAACATAAGATCTTCGTCTTTAAAGACAATGGCAGTGGCGTATGCAGTAGATTTTTGTACTTCAGCCACTCCTTTCTTACTTGAAACTGGAGATGAACATCTACTTGAACTCTCAACTGTTTTTTCATGAGTGCTAAGGAAAGAACTCGAAATTTGAGTCATCTCGTTCTTGAAATCCTTTGGCATATAGTCCTTGAGAGTAATCGGCCTTCGCGCAACCATGGGTTGAACATGCTCCTTCCTTTGCTTCTTTTTCTTCAACTCATTTATCGGTTGTTGCATGACCCGTTTCTTTACCACCTTCTTCGGTTGTGGCTTAGGTTTGTGGTTCTTCCTGTTAGTCCCTGTTTTCTATAACAACAGTATAATATGGCATACAGATGAAAGATTAACAATAAAGATGAACACAGAAAGATCAAGTGTAAACCTTCTCTGATATACCGTGAATCTTTCGTACAAGAATGATAAGCGCTAAGGCTATTTTGAGCAGATACGAAAGTTAACCGCAAACCTGAGTCCTCCTCCCTCTTTTATAGGCGAGCCTCAGGTATGCGTACAAAGGCTTCTTGCCTGAGTATGGGCCTAACACTTGGCCCATATTGTATACTATTCTAACAGATATATTTAATCAGTACAGAATAGAAATAGCAAACATCTAACTTATTACAGACAAGACAGACAAACTTGATTCACAATAAATAGTCTTCAACAATCCCCCCCTTTGTGATCAAGTGCCGTCTTGCATTTATTTTTGAGATCTGAAGTAATGCTTTCTGAAATTTAGCGCATGCTCATACTGTCTCAGCATTCTTCTCTTTTCAAGTTGCTCGTTGATGGGCTTTAGTATGGTCCACACCTTCTCGTATACATGGAGCTCTTCCTCGCTGGCGTCCGCAAATCTTGGATCTATATTTTCTTTGATCTCTTGTAGCTTGGTCTGAATGATCTTTAGAGTCCCATCACAGTATTTGTGAATGTCTTCTACCCACATGAGTCTTTTCTGTTCCTCGTGATTGAGATATATGATGGAGACTGGGTCCTTGAAGATGTGATATGGTCTGTACTTTTTGAGCTCTGGACCGTTCAGAGTTGGCTTTAGCAGATTTGCTTTTCGGACGTTGTTTTCCAGGGCCATCTGTAGATCATGGGCAGCATAGAATCTGATCTGTCTCAGCATAAACCGTTTGATCGCCTCATAGCCTTCTTCGTGTGTCCTGTTTCGACTCAGTGGGAGATACCTACTTACCATGAACATTTGGTAGATATCCTCCATTTTCATCATTATAAAGTCGTTTTCCTGGCAGATGAATATGCTGGAGTCTGTCCGTCGAACTTTGAAGCTGTAGAACGGGATGGTGTGATGATCTTCTCTGTGTATATCAAGGATAGCGTCAATAGGATGGATGCTGGACTTCATATCTCTTTCCAGTACTTGACGTTGTTTTCCAGATGATCTGTGCATCAGCATGTGAAGATGTCCGCCAGCCATTTTTCCTTTGAGGTGAGTCAAACCACGGATCTTTAGTTCATCTAGCTGTTTGAGCTTGTCCGCGGTTCTCCAAATTCCCTTTCTGATTTCCTCTTGGAAGGGGGCATTTATTCTGATGTTTTCCCAGAGCTTTTCTTTTGGGGGCAACTTGCTTGCCGTTTGTCTGATGACGGATTCTAGCTCCCTGGGTATCTTTTTGTAGTCCTCCCCTTCTTTGAGTTCGTCTTCATCAAGGCGTATGATGTCTTCTGCGCATTTGGCCAGTAACTCTCTCAGCCACCAATTTCGCTGCATATCCTCTGTCTCGGCTTCGCAGCTAAGATCATCCCACTCTGCCCACTTTCTCGGCCAAACGTCATGTACCACAGCATCCTCGAGTGCATCGTGAATATCTTTGCCTTGGGGAATGTAGGGAACTCTCAGCTGTGGTGATTTTTCTCGTGAGTCACAACCGGGTTCACTAGGATTGCCCGTTGTCATCAGGTTAGAACTGAGTTCTGGCTGATGGCCTGACTTGACAGATGAGTCAGAGATAGCATTGTCAGGACTTCCATCCCCTCCTCGGACGGTATCCTTTGGAGACACGCCTCGGGATGTTGTCATCGATTTCGAACTGTGTTCTGATCGATGGCCTGAGCTTTGTGATGTACCAGAGGTAACCACTACAGGACTTCCATCCCCTCCTCGGACAGTATCTCTAGGAGATAAGCCTCGGGATGTTTCGTCTAGCTCGACCAGGCTAGAGAGTTGGGCTTGGTTGTGGCTCAAGGAAGGTGGTGGTTGGTTGGTGGGCTGGTTTGATGAGGTGTTTGGCTGGGGTTCATGGCTGGTAGAGGCTGCTTGCTCAAGTGTCCGAGGCCTCTTGTTCTCCCCCTCATGAGGTTCCGAATCATCGGGATCCTCATGGGAACGTTTGAGACCTCGGGGACTGTCACGGCAAGTGCCGTACTGAGGGCGGTCGTGTTTGAAGAAAACTTGGAGAAGGTCGCGTTCGAAGGGTGAAAGGTGGCAAGTGTCGACCTCCAGCAACCGAAGAAACAGGAGATCGGCAAGCTCAAGGCGGGATAGGTGGAAGGGATTGGTCGAGGCAGAGGGCGATACCAGTTCCGTATCGTGGGTTCCCCGAGAGAGTGAAGGGCTAAATGGTGTGGTGGATGTGAGAGGGATGACAGAAGTGGGTTGTGGAATGGATTGAGAGGGTAAAGAGTGAGATTTGGGGTGGCTCTGTTCACTATGAACCGATGGGGTTGTTTTGGAGTCCTGTGCCCAAGCGGTGAATGCTTGTTGCACCCATGGTTTGATGGTGGACTCCATGTAGCGGTTCATGAGAACGGTAACATCTTCGGGTGTAAGGTGTCCAGTTACGGGAGTTGTAACTGTTGTCACAGCATCAGTGAAGAGAGCTGATGTGTGGCCTGCGTGCAAAGATGAATGCATCTTTGGCACAGCAGGGCTTCCGACCATCCTTGTTTTCACTCCGGTCGTTGTATCCAGGGTGTGTGCACCTGTATGTGCTGTGAACGGTGTAGGTGTCCTAGAAAAATTGGAAAAAGTGGGAAATGTGACACCTAGACTCGATGTGGAGAAAGAGGGGGTTGTGGCCTCGGGCGGCGGGCCACTAGAGCGCTCAACTGGTTCGGAGGGAACCAGTGAGGTGGGTGAGTCCCGTGATGTTGAAACGTTAGCCTTTTGGGAGGCTAACGAGTGGCTGGGAGAGGGTGGTGCACGCGCAGTTGAGCCCGATGCTGCGGCTTCTACTCGGGGACCAACAAGGTTGGCCCCTGTACTTAAGGATTCGGCCCGACTTATAGTAATGAAGGGAAGACAGTCGTCGAAGATGTGTAGGTCCTCTTCAGCAACCAAACTCTTTCTGACAGGACGCTGCTTCTTTGTCTTTGTCTTAGGTGACCGGGGAGCAGCAGTCTTAGCTGTGGTTGTCTCCTTCACGGGTTTGAGGACTAGTGTCTTGGGAAGGGCAGCTATAAAAGGAGCTGCATCCTCAGGGGTGACTTTCTTTGGAGGAGAATCAATTGGCAGCTTCCCCTTTCGGATCAGAGCGAAAGTGTGCTCCACGCCGTCACTATCGTCGTTGTCATCATCGCTGTCAGCATCCTCAACGTCTTTGGCCACGCTATTGGATGCCTCATCGTCAGCCTTTTTGTGGGCCGGGCTGAACGATTCATCGGCAGGTTCCGCAGCGTTTGTACGTGCGCCCTCAGCCGTCCGATTCCTCTCGAGAGAATCGTCAGACTTCCCTTCACGGGGCACACGCGCCACTGGTTTCTGTGGCTTACTGGCTCTCTTTGGACCCTTACTAGCTCTCGGCTTAGGCCCCGGGGTAGATCCAGCTGGGTTTGACTGAACCATGGGGCCATCTTTCGGTAGACTCTCCCTATATTGGATGACTGCGGAATGTCGTGGATTTCTCAGGTCCAACAGATAATCGGGTATGGTCATCCCCACAGTGTCATGCTTGAAGCGCTTGAAGTACTGGAGTTTCGGAGCAGTGAACTGGTCTTCATCTTTGCGCTGTGGGATCCCTGGGTGGGCGGTCATGTAGTCAGCAATGATGAGCGCCAACCATCTGGCGTAGGGAACCGTCATGCCTGTCTTTCCATCCTCTTTGTCCTGGACTTGAGTCACCAGCTCAATCCAGAACAGCTGCGCCATATCATAATTTTTTGCGAAGACTATTCCATGGAAGATTTGGAAGATCTGCAGGTTGCACTTGTCATGGCCAGCGTGCTTTGGAGATAGACATTTGTTGACGAGGCCAAACAGTGTCTTCCATGGATATGGCAGGTTCATCAGCTTGAAATGAGACAGAAATGGCAGCGGCGCATCATATCCCAATTGTACCAATCCTTGCATCAGTTCTGCCTTAGAGGGTAACGGTTCATAGGTCTCGTGGACAGGCAGCTCCAGTATGGTTCGTAGAGTGGACGCTGTTATTGCTAGCCGTCTGTTGTGAAGCGTGGCACTGAGACTGGATGCGTCCTTCTTGGAAGGCATGTGCATGGTCCCCCATAGTTGTTGAAGGTAGATTTCCGGGACCGTTATGGCTTTGGTGAGTGCTGGCCAGATATAGTGCCCCTTAAGGATGATGGGGATGACAGGGTCAGGGCACCTGAAGACAGCTAGGTCGAGTTGAAAGTTGTTGTCCTTTAGCCTAACCCACTTGTATGTAGGGAACAGCTGTGTGTAGAGTGCATCTTCCTGGGGGGTATCTTGTTGAGTGCCTGACATATTGAGCTGAAAGAATAGCACATGTTAGCAAAAAAATGATTTTCCCTTTGGGGTTTAGGATTTCAGAGACGAGGAAACGAGTTCTGGCACCAAGTTTGTTAACTCGAGCCCATGAGCGCGAGTTTACAAACTCGAGCCCATGAGCGCGAGTTTACAAACTCGAGCCCATGAGCGCGAGTTTACAAACTCGAGCCATGGGTGCGAGTTAACAAACTCGAACCCTGAGCGCGAGTTTACAAACTCGAGCCCTGAGTGCGAGTTTACAAACTCGAACCCTGGCCGCGAGTTTACAAACTCGAACCCTGGCCGCGAGTTTACAAACTCGAACCCTGGCCGCGAGTTTACAAACTCGAACCCTGGCCGCGAGTTTACAAACTCGAACCCTGGCCGCGAGTTTACAAACTCGAGCCCTGAGCGCGAGTTTACAAACTCGAGCCCTGAGCGTGAGTTTACAAACTCGAGCCCTGAGCGCGAGTTTACAAACTCGAGCCCTGAGCACGAGTTTACAAACTCGCGGTCTGCTCGAATCCGAAACGTCAGACTTTGAACTCGAGTTCCAGAACTCGTGTTCGCACGAAGAAGACTATTAACACCTGAAAAGATACAAAATCAATACATATTCAACAATAAACCCTTTTTGAAGATGAAATTTTGAGAAAAAATGTGGTTTTGGGATCGTTCATGTGTCGTTTTTTGGTTTTGTTTTGGTTAAAGAGACGGTTCAAGATGGCGTTCAACAAACAGAGTGAGAGGGGAAGTTCGTAGTGAAGGACTACCTTGGTGAGGAGTGTGTGGAGGTCTGTGAGAGGGAGAGTGAGTTTGGAGGACGACGGAGAGTAATTGAGAGAGGTCGAGCTCTGTGTGTGTTCTGCGAGAAGGAAGCAATGGGAAGGAAGGGGATGAAAAAAAAAGGTATATATATACGCGAGAGTTTAGAAACGGGCCGGAAAAAAAAAATGGGCCTTAGGGGTGAAATGATCCATTTCTGATCAGTAAAAAGTACCCCCCCTCGCTGAAGTCAACACACGCACTGTTGTTGTTGTTTTTTTTTGAGATTTTTCAAAATTTCTCCCCCTCAATGAATGCAATGCACACACACAATATGCAAAACACACACACTAATTTGTGATATTTTTGCCCTTTTTCTCCCCCTCGATGAATGCAAATGCACACACACACACTATTTTTGATCTTTTTGCTCTTTTTCTCCCCCTCGATGAATGCAAACGTACGCACACTATTTTTGATCTTTTTCAAGTTTTCTCCCCCTCGATGAATGCAAACGCACGCACACTATTTTTGTATTTTTCTCGGGCTTCTCCCCCTGGACACATGCAACGCACACACACTATTTACAAAACACACACACGCACACTTTGTACAGGTCCAACACACACACCCCCTTTTACAGACCAGTGGAAACAGAATTACAAAGGCTCGAGGTTCAACATGCCTAATTTTGAAACCAGGAACTGGAATCTCTTTTCGTCCAGTGCCTTAGTAAACAAATCAGCCAGTTGAAGCTCGGAGCTTACAAAGTACATGTCAATATCCCCTCTTTCCACGTGATCTTTGATGAAATGATATCTCAGGTCGATGTGTTTGGTGCGGGAGTGATGAACCGGGTTGCTGGTGATGGCGATGGCACTCTGTGAGTTGCTGTAGATCGGGATATGGCAGAAAGTGTAACCGTAGTCTTTTAGCCGGGTCTTCATCCATAATATTTGTGAACAACAGCTAGCAGCCGCGACGTATTCTGCCTCGGCCGTAGATGTTGACACACAGTTCTGTTTCTTGGAAGACCAGCAGACTAACTTATCGCCCAAGAACTGGACAGCTCCCGAGGTACTTTTGCGGTCCATCCGGCAACCAGCAAAATCTGCGTCAGAGTATCCGACGAGTTCAAAACCTGAGTGTTTGGGATACCAAAGGCCTAGATTCACTGTGCCTTTGAGGTATCTCAGTATTCTTCGAACAGCCGTCAGATGGGACTCCTTTGGATTCGCCTGAAAGCGTGCACATAAGCATGTAGAGAAGACGATATCAGACCTGCTAGACGTGAGATACAGCAAAGATCCAATGATTGCCCTATAGTTTGTGGCATCGACTGATTTCCCAGAAGGGTCTGAGTCCAGTTTGTTGGTGGGGGACATAGGGGTCGGCATGGAAGATTTGCTATCGATGTTGAATCTCTTAAGCATTTCCAGAATATACTTGGACTGATTGATGAAAATGCCGTCAGAGAGTTGTCTTACTTGCAGGCCTAGGAAGAAGTTCAGCTCTCCCATCACGCTCATTTCAAACTTAGTTTTCATTAGTTTCTCAAAATGTTTGCACAGACGTGGATTTGAGGAGGCGAAGATGATATCATCAACATAGATCTGAATCAGGATGATGTCAGACTTCTGTCGCTTGATGAAAAGTGTAGTATCAATCTTCCCTTTTGAGAAACCTGAGTCAACCAGAAATTCTGTTAAGGCATCGTACCAAGCTCTTGGTGCCTGTTTCATCCCATACAGAGCTTTCTTCAGCTTGTACACATGGTTGGGATATCTGGGATCTACAAATCCTTCGGGCTGAGCGACATAGACTTCTTCTTCCAAGACTCCATTCAGAAAGGCAGTCTTGACGTCCATTTGAAAGACGGTAAAGTTCTTGTGGGCTGCGTACGCAAGAAAGAGACGTATTGCTTCAATTCTTGCTACGGGTGCAAATGTTTCATCATAGTCTATGCCCTCTTGCTGATTGTATCCTTTAGCGACCAGCCGTGCCTTGTTGCGTATCACTATGCCTTCTTCGTCCTTCTTGTTCTTGAACACCCATTTGGTGCCAACTATGGTTTTCTGAGGGGGTTTAGGCACGAGTGTCCACACTTCTAGTCTGTCAAACTGATTGAGCTCATCTTGCATAGCAATCACCCAATCTGGATCAGCGAGTGCATCTGAGACTTTGGATGGTTCATTCTGGCTTAGAAAGCATGCATAGTGACATTCATTCATAGTAGCCGATCTCGTACGCACACCTTGACCCGGATCACCGATTATTTGTTCAGTGGGATGAGCTCTTGTCCATTTCCTCTCATGTGCCAGAGGATTAGGAGTAATGATCGGTTGATCCGAGTCCTGGTAGGGGATTGGTGACTCTTGAGCAGCTGAGGCGTGCGGTGGAGATGACTCTGATGTGGTAGCAAACCCGTGATGATCCACTCCTCCGTGATTAGTTTGGGGAGTTGACGGAGTAGATGGTTCATTATCAGGTCCGAGAAGGAGTGGAATCTCAGTGAAAGGAGTTGGTTGCTGTGGAATGTTTGACGATGAAGCTGGTGTGCATGAAGAAGATGAAGGTTGTGAATTCTCGTAGAAGTTCTGAAAGAGAGAATTGAGAATCACACCTTCAGGTACAGGGTTTTGTTCAACTGTGTCAGAGTCCACTGGTGCAGTAAGTGACGGGTCAGCTTGTAAGTGTTCCGTTGCGAAGTCAGCCATATCATAGAATGTCACATTAACACTCTCAATGACCGTTCATTTGTCTCTAAGATAGACTCGGTAAGCTTTGGACTGCTGGGAGTAGCCAATGAACACCCCTTCTTGGGCTTTTGCGTCTAGCTTACCTCTATCAGTTCTGTCATTTAGTACGAAGCACTTGCAGCCAAATATCTTAAAGAATGAGATATCCGGAGTTCGGTTGAAAAGGATTTCATATGGGGTCTTGTCGAAGCGTTTGTGTATAGATGTTCTGTTTTGGGTGTAGCACGCCGTATTAATGGCCTCTGCCCACATAAAGTGTGGCAATCTTGACTGGATGAGCATGGTGCGTGCCGCTTCGACAAGGGTCCTGTTCTTTCTTTCAACCACTCCATTCTGTTGGGGAGTTTTGGCTGCTGCGAATTGCTGTGTGATACCGAGAGATTCATAGAATCCAGTGAGAGTTTGGTTCTTGAACTCGGTACCGTTGTCAGTTCTGATGATTCGAACACTTTGCTGCAGCAGTTTCTGGACTGTTCTGACAAAGGTCATAATGATTTCTGCTGCCTCGTCCTTTTTACGAAGAAATTTTGTCCATGTGTATCGAGAGAAGTCATCAACGATCACCAGTGTATATTTGCGGCCGTTGATGCTTTGGACTCTCATAGGTCCACACAGATCCATGTGTATCAGTTGCAGCGGTAAAGTAGATGATGGGACAGGCTTTGACTTGTGGGAGCTTCTCGTCATTTTGCCCATTTTGCAGGCACTACAATGATTCTCTGTGGAAGATTTCAACGGAGGAAGCCCCTTTACTAATTTCTTCGATGACAGGATGGACAAATTCTTGAAATTAAGATGGGAAAGACGTCTGTGCCAGAGGTTGTTTTGTTCCGTTGAAGCTTTGGACAGCAGACAGATGGAAGTGGTGGATTGAACGCTTTTCAGATCAATAGTGTACAGGTTGGAGGTCCTGTAACACGTTAATAATGAGTTCCCTTCGCTGTCTAGAACACAGCATTGTTTGGCAAAGAACCTCACTTCAATCCCACTGTCGCAGAATTGTCCTATGCTCAGAAGATTGTGTTTGAGCCCTTTGACAAATGAAACATCTTTGATGGTGACGCTGGCACAGATGACATCCCCATATCCAAGAATAGGAGATGAGGCGTCGTTCCCGAATCTAACATTGCCTCCATAGCAGGTGGTATAGTTGCTCAGTAGGTACTTTACTCCGGTCATGTGGGTTGAGCATCCAGAATCTAAGTGCCACACATGACCGTCCTGCAAAACAATTAAACAGGTTCAGGTACCCATCTTGGAATGGGTCCTTCCTCATCATTGAAAAACATCCATTCAAGTTTTGCTTTGAGCTGTGATCCAAAGTCAGCAGCTTTTTCAACAAGAGATCTATCTCTTGTGGGCTCTCTGACAGCCAGATCTGCTTTTGCAGTGGGTCTGATTTTTGGGGCCCACTTAGCAGTTTCTCTTTTAGTTTTGGTGGGTCTGAGATGTCTCATCTTAGGGACCCACCTTTCAGGTTCATGTTGGATGGGTCTTCGTCTGTGGACCCACCTTTCAGTTTCATTTTGGATGGGTCTTCGTCTGCGGACCCATCTTGCAGTTTCAGGTCTGGTAGGTCTCATCTTAGGGACCCACCTTTCAAGTTCAGGTTTGGTAGGTCTCATCTTAGGGACCCACCTTTCAGTTTCAGGTTTGGTAGGTCTCATCTTGGGGACCCACCTTTCTGCTTCAGTTTGTGTGGGTCTTATCTTGGGAACCCACCTTTCACTCAATTCATCAAATTTGCTTAATAGTTCTTGCCAGTTGCTTTCAGAACTTTTCTTTTCAGTTTCAAAACGCTCTCTCTCATTGTCAAGGGTTTTCTGAAGATCTGCATATTTTTGGACCAGTGGAGAGATGCACTTGTCCTGTCCGGACTTAAAAATTCCAATTTTAGGAGTGGGACCTATTGGACTTTCGTAATAAGGAACCCCTTTTGGGACATTAAAAATATCAAACCCCTCCTCGTTGTAGATTACCTTTTCTTTAGAAAGAGCTTTCTCAACCAGAGGAGTATAGTCAAGAGAGGTTTCAATTTTAGGATTACTCCTTTTCTCTTCTTCTTCTTTAGTGGTTTCTTCTTCACTCCCAAATTTCATTTTCTTATCAATGTCTAGAGTTAAGTAAGTTGCATCATACAACTGGCGGCAGTCAACTTTCTTTAAATGACGCGGGTTCGGTAGTCCAAGATCAGCTTTTGGGTTGTAATGTTGAACGTCGCTTATACGATTTAGAAAAACTGTGTGTTCGGTTTGACCTCTTCTGACACATACATCCTCAAGTTCCTTTACTTTGCTTAAAAGGCTGCTTCTTTTATTTCTTAAAAATTCACAGTCAGCTTTAGCTGTGTTTTTCTCAACTTCACTGTCTTGCAGTTTCTTAGTTAGTTCAGCTATTTTAAGTTCAAAGCTTTCAAAGTCTGAGGACACCCTTTTGATTTGATCTTTGGCATTTTCAAGTTGAACGCTTAAGGAAGATTTTTGGTCAAGGTTCTGTTTCAGTACCCTGTAATTATTGTCTAATCTCTCCTGCAGTTCTTTAATGAGGTGGTCCTTATTGTGTAAGGACTGAGTTTGTATAGTGTGAGAGTAATTAGAGGTACTTACAGTGCTTGTAGAGCATTCACTTCCGGGGATCGCAGCATCACCCTTTTTCTCTTCTTCATCCTCCAGCCTTGCCATCAAGGCGAAGTTCTCTTCCTCTTCTTCTTCTTCTTCTTCAGAATCATCTTCCGCCCACTGGACCAGCTCAGCATGTTTGCCAGAGGCTTCTACTTCCTCCTGTTGTGCTAAGAAGATCTTTTGTTTATTCATTAGAATCTTTTGTTTGTAGAAGTTTGCATCTCTCTTCTTTGGGAGCCGACAGTCTTTGCTGATATGTCCAGGCTTCCCGCAGTTATAGCACACAGGGGCATTAGCAGTTGATGTAGCCTTCCTGGCTGAGCTTTGGTCCTGGTTCTTTTGTTTGTAGTTGGAAGAAGAGGTTCACAGCTTATTTGAAGAGCTGTTCCTCTTGGCAAACTTCTTGGCCAACAGGGCCATCTTCTTCTGGAGATCTGCAAGCTCAGCTTCAAGATCAGTTCCTTCTTCATCACTCTCATCTTCATCAGATTCAACCTCCACTACTTTCTTCTTCTTCTTCTGCAGAGGTTTCGCCGTTCTTTTGGGCTGAGCTTCCATTAGTAGAGCTAGAGGATTTGGGCTTGATTGTTCCTGAGTGCATACAACGTCATTGACGAACTCCTTTAGCAGCTCATTCAAGGTGAAGAGATCAATTTCATCCATGTCAATGCGTTGTCTCAAGTCCTTTACTGTTTTACTCCAAGATGGGTGCAGACTAGACAAAAATCTAGTATTCAGTTCCAAGTTGGTTCTGAATATTTTGATTTTCCTCATTTCATTCATCATCTTCACAAGCCTGGCATGAGTCTCGTGAAGAGGTTCTCCAAGAGCAGCTTTGAACGAGTCATAAGCCATCAAAATAGCAGATTTCTTGGTTTTTAGGCTTATGCTCGTGCCTTGGAGTAATTTTTCAATCTCGTCCCACATTTCTTTTGCCGTTTGCATACTGTCAATCATCACGTACACTTCATTTGGGATGGCTTGGAGAAGGTATGTTTTGGCCATGAGGTCTCCTCTCAGCCTTAGCTTGTCTGCTTCAGTGTATTCAGAAGGCCTCTTTCGTCTTGTTTCCGGAGGAATGGGTGGATTATTAGTTGAGTCCCCTCCTACATCAATCATTAGTACTGCTGGTCCTTCCAGGAGTGATTCCAGCATTGCGTCGGAGTTTTCTTTGTGTTCTAGGAAATTCAAGAAACGAGTTCTCCACATTTGGTACTCCCCTTTCCTCAGAGATGGAGGAGTACTGCTGTTTCCTTGCGCATTGGATTCAGAAGCCATTCCTTTAGCTGTAGAAAACTGACCGTTCGAGAAATAAGATCAGAAAATTTACTAAGTCAAGAACTCGAGTTCCTGAGTGTTCAAAGCCTAAACTCGAGGTCTGGGGAACTCGAGGTGAGAGTTCGAGTTTATGAACTCGAGGTCAAGAGTTCGAGTTTCCAAGAACTCGAGGTGTAAACTCGCAGGGTCAAAACTCGTGGTCAGACTGCGAGTTTGCAGGCTGCGAGTTTGTAGACTGCGAGTTGTTGACCGCGAGTTGTAGGCTGCGAGTTCTTGAGCTCGAGTTTGCAGGCTGCGAGTTTCTCAACTCGAGTTTACAGGCTGTGAGTTTATGCAATAACACCTTGGGCTGCGAATTCCTGAAAAAATAAAACTTCAGATTTTCAGAGAAACAAATATGGTAGGTTGTAGCCCTCGTAGTAGAGATCCTTTTACCCAAGTTTCAGGTCAAAAAGCTGCACAGAGCTTAGAGAAACGAGGGGTGCGAGTTCATGGGTGCGAGTTTACTTCTGAAGAAAAAATGCAGAAACGAAAAAGGAAGATATACTGCTTGATCGTCTTTGAAACGCGATTCTAACAGTATAACTTTTACAGTATTTGGTGCAGAAATAAGATTACAGATGATAAACTCGCTATTCTACAAAAAACAGAGTCTTTCGCAGATAGTTCTTCTGATCAGCTCTCGATCGGCTCTGATACCATTTGTTAGTCCCTGTTTTCTATAACAACAGTATAATATGGCATACAGATGAAAGATTAACAATAAAGATGAACACAGAAAGATCAAGTGTAAACCTTCTCTGATATACCGTGAATCTTTCGTACAAGAATGATAAGCGCTAAGGCTATTTTGAGCAGATACGAAAGTTAACCGCAAACCTGAGTCCTCCTCCCTCTTTTATAGGCGAGCCTCAGGTATGCGTACAAAGGCTTCTTGCCTGAGTATGGGCCTAACACTTGGCCCATATTGTATACTATTCTAACAGATATATTTAATCAGTACAGAATAGAAATAGCAAACATCTAACTTATTACAGACAAGACAGACAAACTTGATTCACAATAAATAGTCTTCAACACTTCCTTTGTTTCTTTCGAGTTACCAAGACCCATGGTCTTCCGTTGTCATCAACATCCTCAAGCGCCATTCTTTTAGTGAGAGGAGGACATCTCTTCATTCCTTTGACAGTAAAAGGGAGCTTACGTTTGTGAGAATTTAGGTCATCGTCGACCATGAGCGAAGCAAACCTACCAAATGTAATGGTAATTTGGTTTGTGTTTGCTGCAGAATCAGAAAGTTCAATCTTTCCTTCATGGGCTAAAGCCATAATCTTGTCTTTGAACATCCAACACTTCTCTATTGGGTGACTCAGCACTCTATTATATTTTCAGTAGTTAGGATCATTGACCTTTGTAGCTTCCTCGGGTCGTTTTGACTGAGGTAAATCAACAAGTTTCAACCTCGTCAGTTCGTCAAACATTGGAGAAACATCTGATTCCAAGAAAGGATATTGCTTCTCCATCATCTCTCGCAAAGTCGGCTTGACACGCCCAGAGGTTTCAGGTTCAACTCTAGCAACCTGCTTTGCCTTCTCGGTAATTTGAGTGAAGACTTTGACTAGTGAAGCTTTCACAACCATCGCTTCTTTCTTTTCAAATTTAGAGAAGGGCTTGCCCCCTTTCTTGGTATCTTGCTTTTCAGCAGCATTGTTCATGGGATATATGCCCGTGGCTTGTCTTCCACTGCTTGCAATGCTCTACTCCATGTTACGAGATTTGCTTTCTAATTCATCGAAAGTAGTTGGATTTACTCCTTTCAGAATACAACATAACTCCCAATGCATGCCTTCAATGCACATATCAATTGCAGAGTTTGTAGAGATCCGATCTTTGCAGTTGAGGGCAAGTTCCCTCCAACGTTCAATGTAGGTTATCACGGGCTCATCTTTCCACTGGCGAGTAGTTGTCAATTCAAGCAAACTCACCACCCTCCTTGTGCTATATAAACGGTTTAGGAACTCACGTTCCATATCTTGCCAGCTGTCAATGGAACCGGGCTCCAAGTCAGTATACCAATCAAATGCGTTTGCTTTCAAAGAGCGCACAAATTGTTTCACCAGGTGATCCCCACCCGTTCCCTCATTATTGCAAGTTTCTACGAAATGGGCAACATGTTGTCTCGGATTTCCCTTTCCATCAAACTGTATGAACTTTGGCGGCTGGTAGCCGACGGGCATCTTCAAATCCTCGATCCTTTGAGTGTATGGCTTAACATACGAGTAAGTAGACTGCTTTCCTTCTATCTTCCCCTTTATGGTTCCCATGATGAAGTCTTTGAGTTGATCAATCGGGATCATGCCCCCAGAGGTTGAGATGTTCTTTCCTGAATCCTCTTAGTGAGAATCATTATCTTCATGCACTTCGGGATCCTTCTCATGGGCATGACTTGATTCGCCTTTCAAGCTTTCCACTTTGCTGTTAAGATCATTCAACTTCTGATCTTGAGCTTGCATGAACATGCTCATCCCCTCGATGACCTTAGTTAGATGGGCAATTTGTTCTTCCATAGATGTGGTGCTTGTCGTCATAATGGGCATCACAGTGTAGACATTTGACCACTGTGGGGTAGTTCTTCGTGGAGAAGATGATCGAGAAGTAGAGTCTGAACCAGATGATGAGCTTTCACCACCGTTTGTCCACTTCAGGGAAGTAACTTCATGTATAGATGAAGAAAGCTTCTGGGCCACCTCTTGCGCAGTTTGAAATCCCTCCATCGCACCGGGAGTAGTTCCCGAAAATGACTGTGCAGCTAGGATTCTTGATCGGCTCCTAGTGATGGGGCCTTGCATGTTTTGATTCGAGCCTGATGATGCTCGAGAATTCAAAGTGAACACGGGCTTGCTTGATGCCATTGGTTCACTTTCCTTGATCAACAGTGAAGAGATGAGAGGTAGAGATGTCCCACCGGGCGTGCCAAAAATTTGTGAAACAAATTTTAAGTATTTACTTAAAATTGATCGCAAATAATAATATGTGAGAATATTGGGTACAATCTCTAAATATGAATCCTCTGATTCTTCACTTGCAATTTGAAATAAATATAATTAAAGAAATTAATTCAAAATTTTGTTCCTTGAATCTTCGAATCTTTGTTCTTTGAATCTTCAAATATTCTTGAATTAAGAATTCAGCTTGAAGGGCCTCCAGTTTTCAAGTGGCTTGTTCTTCAACAAAAGGGCCGTTTTGTGGCTTGATCTTCTGTTTAAGGGCCTCCCGGGATATGTGGCTTGATCTTCAATTGAATCTTGATTCAATCTTAATATGAATATCTTCAAATCTTCAAAGTTTCGTTCTTCATATCTTCAAATCTTTAAAGTCTTGTTCTTCAGATCTTCGATTCTTCAAGCTTCGTTCTTCAGATCTTCGAACGTTCTTCAACTTTTGGATTTATTTTATTAAGAATCGACGAAATCACGAAGGATTATTCGTATATTCTTAATAAAATTTATGGCTTGATCTACTCCTCTTCTTCGGAATCGTTCAGAGCCTTTCGGGAATTCTTGAGAGCTTTTCTGCAACGTTTCTTCGTCTGAAAATTCCTTTCCTCTTCCTCTCAACTCTCAACTGAGACCCCTATTTATAGGTGTGGAGGGGATGAAAATATGCTCTAGGGTTTTGGAAATTCGTCCATATCCCTTGGGCCTCAAATAAAATGGGTTTTGGGCTCTATTTGCTTGCATTTAATAGCCAGAAAAATCAGCACTTGTTTGATGTATTTGGACAGACTTTTTAACAGTTCACAGCCATTTTTTTCATGCATACAGATGGATTCCTTAACCATATTCATTGCTCCCTTTATCAATTGGATCATGACTCTTATTCATTGGGCTACTATTTAATAATGGGCTCAAAATAAAGAAATTAATAGGACCGGTCCATTCTTTTAAAGATTTAATTTATAATTAAATTAATTGGATATTTTAATGATCCAGATTAATTCAATTATTAAATTTTATCCGAATGGGTCCGTATTAATATTTTATAAGACCCAACAACCAACACAAGCAACCTAGTAGAGTTGACGTTGGCTCAATACAATTTTAAAAGAGGCCCAAAATGATTGAGACTAATCTCATAGATTTTAAAGAAGTCCAATAATCATCATAACTGGCCCAATAATTTTTATATGTCCACACTCGCATATTGAAATTAATAGGAGTAGATTATAGATATAATTTAATAAGTTTTTATAAAAGAAAAAATAACAAAAAAAGAAAATAATTCAGGAGATGTGAAGCAGAGATCGTGATACTCATAATTAGCCTTCTAATACTCAATAAAATAGGTCAAATGCTCATTAAAAGTACATTATTGCTCATTTAGCAGGAGACATGATTTTTTGCTTAAATTACAAAATTGCCACCGTTAAAATAATTGGTCCCTTTGCTTGTTTTCCACTTCGGACCCGTTGTTTATGGGGTTTGCTCGTTAATTATTGTGGGTCTCCATTATATTCATTAAATTTCATTTAAATTGGGTTGAAGCTTTAAAAAATTAAAAAAAATACCCGGATGTACGGTTCCCACCCGTACACCTGGGTGTAGTATATACGAACTGGTTGTACGGTCCTCACCGTACAACCAGGTATTTTTGCAATTATTCACAATTCGGATGGCAATTAGATGCTTGTTACTCCCATCGTTTCTGCTGATCTTTCCCAGCGCCGAACTACTACAGTAATTCTGTCTACAAATTTCCTCAGCTTTAATAGAGCTTGGAATCCTCATGGCAAACATCTAAACGAGCCATCAGAACCATTGTTTTTGCTTCCTACAGCTGTTCAATTTTTTGTTTTTTGCTTTTTCTTTCCTCTTATGTCAGCAGCTTCGGATATGGATTAAATTGAGTGATGCACTGCAATATGAATTTAACTTTTGAGATTTTGATTTAAACAATGGTCCCTCATTCATTAATAACAAAACAGTTTATTATGATTAATTAGCTTATCATTATTGAATGTCTACCAAGTGTTTGACAAAATTACAAAGTGAAAGTTCATTCCTTTTTTGATGAAATATCTTTGTTGCACTTGTATATAATGTTAACATATCTTTGATTTATTCTACATAATAATGGTTTTGTTCAGAATATATTTTCTATGTTTTATGTGATTACACACTTGTATATAATGCTCGTTTTGTAAGTTATGTATACTCATTTGACACTGGTATTATGCTCATTTTAAAATGATATATCAATGCATATTTCAAAAGTATCATACTACATTAAATTCACATATTGAAGTTTATAGAAGTTGATTATTGATATAATTTAATGAGTTTTTATAAAAGATAAAATAAGAAAAAGAAAGTGAATTGCAATATATGAAATTGATATCACAATACTCATTATTCGGCTCTTAATACTCAGTAAAATACGTCAGGTGCTCATTAACAGTGTATTAATGCTCATCTAACGAAAACCGTGATTTTCACCAAAATTACGAAAATGCCACCGTTTTTTAGTTGTGATATCAGCTTTCTTGTAATAACATGGTCCTCATTATTAGACTCTTAATACTCATTAAAATTGAACTATTGCTCATTAACAGTACACTAATGTTGATATAGCAGAAACCGCGATTTTCACACTATATTACAAAAATGCCACCGGCTGTACGGTGCTCACCATACAGCCGGTTGTACGGTGGACGGACTCGGACTGATGAGCGTGAGTTGCCGCAATAGTTTCTGGCCGTTAGATTAAGACATCGATGGTAGAGGACAGTAAGTCGGGTAGGGTTCAATTTCATAGGACTAGTGCGTATGGTCCTGTTGTTTCGGAGTATAATTATTTTTTGAAGTGGTGTACTGTTATTTTTTTTTTTGAAAGGAAGCCTCTCATATTTATGTTATTATTTTCAAGATCGTTACATCAATCAAACAAAAAATCATATTTAACACTAATCAAACTTTCTCAACTATGATTGTATGCCTACGATTAGACATATAACATGAATCGCTAATCACGAAACGGGATTGACACAACTACCACTGGTCGTACAGATTTGTATACTTCCAACGATATTAAAAATGCTAAATTTCCAATCATCTCAGCAAATCTAACAACAAAGACTTTAGCAAAAATTCAAACAACAAAATAACAATAAGTAATTAGATAAATTTCTCAAACCCTAGCAATGGTTCAACTCATGACGGTGGTTCAGGAAGAGGCCGAACCATCAGAACCGCTACTATTGAAGTTTCATCGTCGGCCTAACTCTGACCGTTGCCAAACCCGTCACTCCCCAACCCTCACCGCCCCTCATACGTACGTGCTTATACCACTGCTCGTCGTCATCTTGATTGAGGCACCATGACCTCTCGCGACCGAAAACGAGACATTTGACTTGCATCATACTCACCTTTGCAATTTTCCATCATATGTCTTCCCGTTAAATCTAGGGTTGAGCCGTTGAAAAACTTCCAAAGAACCACACACCCGCATTATCGATTGACTCGCACTAGAAGTATTGTGTGGTATATGAATCAATGTTCTAAAAGGCGCTAGGCGCTAGTCGGGCGCTAGCCCAGCGCCTAGGCGGCTAGGCGGGCGCATAGGCAGGGACTAGTCGGAACATAGAAGTTGCATTTTTTTCTATATTTTTGCATACATATGATAAGTAATATTGTATTCTTGTGTGAATAAAATACATATATACACATACATTAACAAACATGAATGATAGAATTATCACATTTAATCATGTGTAGTATATGATAACTAAACACTTAACTTCATTATCTTATAAATATAAATAATAATAAAATTTAGGTATATATACCAACATATATACTCCCTCCGGTCCTTAATTAACTTTACACTTTCCTTTTTGGGTCGTCCCATATTAAACTTTACACTACCTTATTTGCCTTATTTGGCAAACAAATCTACACCAAACAGTGCAAAACCGTGCCAAACAATGTTAAACAGTGTCAAACAGTGTACTCTACAGTAAAGTCAAATTTATTTCCTTAATATATATGAAGTCAAAGTGTAAAGTTTAATAAGGACCGGAGGGAGTAGTCTTTATCTTAATTTACAACTTCATTTCTTTGTATTTGTGGCAAAAGTTAAAGTAGTTATATCGCTTAGAAAATTAAAATTGAAAAGTAATGTTCGGCGAATCTAGACGGGCTAGGGGGGTGATTAGGCGCTTTGGGCGGGCAACTAGGTGCCATAGGTGGCCGAGTAATTCACCTAGACGGCAATCCAATTAGTCAGAGTGTCTAGACGAAAATCGGAGCGCCCGACCACCGCCTAACGCCTAAGCAGGGACTAGTCGGACGCCTAAAACGATTTTTAGATGAGAGATATGAATCCAAACCTTCCCTTCGTCGAAGCTAGAGTAGCGGCAAAGCCAAGCTAATCTCAAAAGCAAAATCGAAAAAGCAACAAATTAATTAACTGATCAAACCTATACTCCACACGAATCAAACGACGACACTCAATAAACCCTATCTCTTCACACGATTGTCTAGGAATTAGTTAGGTTATTTGATAAGTGTGTTTGAGGTTAAAAGTGGCCTTATTTTGATTATTTTTTTTGGATAAAGAAGTGGCCTTATTTTGATCATCTCATGCCACATGTATTCTGATGATTGTATTTTTAATTGTACTGAAATTTTCTGGTCTTGTTTGTTAAACGTCTGTTCCTTGTATATTTTATAATTGTCGAAGTTTGGTCTATTTAAATTTGATTTGCTCTGTTAAAGTTGGGTCTGAGATTGAAAACAATCTTAGTACAAACATCTTTTTTTGGAAGAGTTCAGCTTATATTGATAACAGATAATTCAGAGTATGTGTCAAATGACAAAAAGAAATCTGACAACCGATATCTCGTTAACCAGACTCGTAATATATAAACCTCCAAAGAAGCAATATAATTCGCTGATACAAAAGTGGGAAACTTAAAGCCATAAACGGTCACCATATTCCTCTCATCATCCACTTCCAAAATCAACGTCTTACAAACAGGAACACAAAGGAAAAAGCAAACAACAAAGCAGAAATAACAATCTCTGAAACCGCAAACAAAACAAAAAATCAAAGACTTTTGATTCAGCCAGAAAACTCGAATCGTCCCTCGGACCTGCGGCCATGGCGGCGGCTCGGGAGGGGGACGCACCCGCCGTTCATCCGCCTCAAAAATCAGTAGCACTCCTACCACCTGAAACTCTGGACTGCTTTTCTCTACCGCAACGTCTTTCATATTAAAATCAAGATCTTCTTCCTTCGTCCCTATCACCATGTTTTTGTATTTGTATACAAAACACTCCATTCACAGCACGAAACCCCTGGAACAAAATGAAGCTTTCGTGGAGGCCGACTTTGACAGATCACGCCGAAATCTCCAACGCTCCTCCGTCCGCGATTGACCTCCTCAAATGAAATAAAACTCCAACCAAAGCGAAGCCTCGAAGAGCTTGATAGAAAAACTCGCACTCCAACACAGTCAGCGACGACGGCCGGGGCAGCTGACGGAGGTAACCCTAGAGAGAGAAGAACAACGGAAGATCATTCCCTATATCTATTAGTTAGTACAAACATCTTTAATAAAAGGAAAAAGTATCTTAATTTCTATTCATAAATAAAATAAGAAAAATCATTGTTATGTGACAGACGTAAAGTTTTTAAATCACCATATTAGCAAGAATAAAACGTCCACACGAAACCCTTCATAATTATATATGACACATTCGATTCGTGTGTATAGATATAAAGACCATTACATTCTACATGTTACTAGTATGATTTATAATAACTACAGTTACCTTGAACTAATACAGTAAGATACATAAACAACTATGTGTTTATTTGTATTTGTATCATCATGCATGTATATATGTAGTGGCGTATCTAGAAAATTCAGCGAGTGAGGGCAAATTTACACTAATTTTTTAAAATAAATTTACTCTAACGTTATCACACAATTTTTAGGAAACAAATATTGATTAAAAATCGAAAATTGATTAAAAATAAAATAAATTTTTATAAGAAACAGATGAAATACTACCTACGTTCTCTTTAAATTACAACATTGGATTTTTCCCACTGTTCACAACATATTCTACATTGACTATATTTTATTTATTAATATATTATAAATTAAATTTGTAAAACATATTTTTAAACTCTTCTACTTTGACTATGTTTATAACTTTTTTTAATAAAGAATGAAAAATATTAGTGGTTAGACTTACTAATTTTAGAATGGCAATAAAAAAAATCAAGCTAAATGGCAGCTAGGGGGATTCAAACCTTGCACGTAGGGAAATAACAAGTAGCGCTTCAGCCACTACTTTGGATTTTAAACATTCTTATACTATACATAAGACAATTATATATATAAATAAAATTTGGTAAATATATATAATGGGGTTGGGTGGGGGTTGAATGGGGGCAGCTGCCCCCCGCCCCCACGGTAGATACGCTCCTGTATATATGATATATTCTAAGTTAAACAAATGCATCATGATACACTTTTTACACCGTGGATAATAGTTATGTCATTTTTTTAAAAGAGAAATATTTTATTAAAAAAGCATGTCAAAGTACAAAAAGGAGGAAACACAAAAGGAAACATGAATGAAGACAAAAAATAAACAAAAGGGAAAAACAACTCAAAGCAGCACCAATACACTCTTCCTAGTAAATTCTGAGACCCAGTCATGTTTTGAAATCTCCACTTGTGTTTGAGATCTCATCATCGTGTGATGTGAACGTTGATTCTTAGATTCGAATAGCCCCTTTCTAGTGTTCAGGTTTAGTGTGGGCAAATAGTTTTCTCACGTGACGAACAAAGCTTTGTAACATATATCCCGATTTGCATCAGAATCCCATAGATCATCTACTGTAACACCCCCAAATTCATACCCAAAATAGATGCTAATTATAGCAAGAATAGAAAGAATTTCCCAGAAGCATTTAAGTTCAAAAGAGTTCAAAAGAATTTCCCGTGTGTGACCTTTAGATGCACTAAAATTAAAATTTGCTCTGTTTCTTCCCCATTTGGACCTCACCTAGGTCCCAAACACTAAACCAAACATCATAAACTATCTAATCAACTATCTAGAGACCGTCTAAATGATATGAAACACAATTTTAATTATTTCTCAAATTCTCTCAAATTCCCCCTTAAAGGATGCTTCATCCCCGAAGCTCAAGTCAAAAACAAAGTCAAGATGACACTTTGAATGAAATACCTTACCAAAAGAGTTTAAGATTTAGAATACTAGGAGTCTAAGTAGCACCGGGACGGAAACGGAAACGAAAACGGGGACGGAAACGGGGACGGGGAAGCGCTAAACTCAAAATATTAGGAAACGGGTACGACAAGGAAACGTCAAACTAGAAATTAATTTTTTTAGTAATATAAGTAATGCATATGTCTAACAACCAGAAAATAATTAAACAAAACATACATCCTTGTTATAATCCATTCTACAAGCACAATAAATAAAATTTAAAAAGCGCTACTTAAATGTTTCATTCAGTGATAAACACTCTCTCCAATTCCGGCTCATCTAAGGATAAATTAGCAAACTCCAAATAGCCCATTTCTTCCAAATTGCAGAACTCGTCTCCTCCAAATAAAGGGTCGGTACTTACTAGAAGACTAGAAGTCTAGAACTGGGAAGCAATTGAAATTGAAGAGAACCAAAGTACCAAACCCTTTTCTTCTTCCGTTCTTCCATCCTGTCCGCTCCTGTGAATAGCGAACCAGCGGCGGCGCAGCACGGCAGCACAATAGCGGCGCAGCACTCCCTGACTCTCGTTCGCAGTCTTCCGCTCTTCCCTTTCGCAGACGCAGATAACCCTTCTTCGACGCAGTCGTCAGGTCTTCGCGCACGCAGAGGTAAGCGATTGTCGATTGAAGCCCGTTTTTTTTTACTTTCTGCGGAAACGCGTTGGCCCAAGCCCATCCACGTTTCTGAAACGTTTCCTAAACCGGCCCAACAGCCCAACCTCTCAGAAACGTTTCCGGGCATTTCCTTGGAGTTTCCGGCCGTTTCCCGGCGTTTCGCGTTTCCTAAACGTTTCCGGGACGGAAACCTCCCCCTGCCCGACGTTTCCGTGCTTCCTAGCTAGGAGTATATGTACCTCAACCAATCATGTCCATATGCACTACTAGATTTTTGCTCATTTGCTGCTCCTTATTTGCTGCGGTCATAAATAAAACCGCAGCTATAACTTGAAAAATGAACTTAATTACTGCGGTTAGTACCAAACCGCAACAAATAGTACATATTTTTGAGTTATTTGCTGTGATCAGGGAGAACCGCAGCAAATAGTGTATATTTTTAGGAGTTATTTGCTTCGGTCATATGGAAACCGTAGCAATTACTCGATATTTTCAAATTATTCGCTGCAATGAGGTGGAACAAAAGTTGAATTTTTTTACGACGCCAACTAATAAGCTTCATCTCCTCTTGCGATCCAACCCTATCGTCTCACACCTCCTCAGTGCCAGACCCCCCTCGCGCCTCCATCCAGCCATTCAGCACAGCCGCCTCACGCCTTCGCTCCCCAGCACATGACGATTGAGGTGGACGGTAGCTTCTCCTTTTGTGGCCGGTTGAGCCAATCTTGGCCGATGACCAGCGGTGGAATTAGGCGCTCCTGAAGCTTTCATCCTTTTCTGTCAACCTGCGGTAAAAATGCTCTGCTTGCTTCCTCTCATTGATGTCGTACAATACTATATACGATTCTGAACTTATTTTCATTGATGTATTCTCTCTCCTTTGTCATTCTCAATTCAAATTATTCATTTGGGATTTTTTTCATTGCTTGATATTTTAGGATAAAGAGTCACGTAGAACTTGTGAATCCGAGTATTGTGGAGGTAAGAAAAATTGCCATGTATATAAATTTAAACTTTGTTTAGTTAATCAATTGTGGTTGTTATATATTGATTGCCTAGCTAAAGCATAGTTAGGCGACTAACTAATTTACTGATTATCTATTTGAAAGTGAGATACAACAGGGATCTGTTTAGTTTTGTGTAATTCAGCGTATTGTGTCTCAAACCATTCATTATTGACCAATGATTTAGCTAGTCCCTTATGTTTCAGGATTCTTCTGTCTTCAGTTGTCAAAAGATAATAACTCTTAGGTGCTAAAAAGATACCCTTCTTAACGAAGTACTCCATCTTTCACTTACCCAATTAAGTGGAAGAGACTTCATCTTCAGGAATAGGACTGGCAAGAACAACATAGTTCGTATCCGTATAGTAACAATCTTGTCTGGAAATGTATGTATACATATGGATCCATTGAACTGCAGATATCTTAGGGGTGAAGGATCAAACTAAGTATGATTTTCTAAAACAGAATATTTTAGCAATAGATCATGATATCAGAAATAGTTGATATTAATTATATTGTACCTTAGCTTCATATTGTGATAGATTATATAGATAAGGAATTCCTTTAGCATAGCAGCCTAGCAGGTATTGAGAAATTGAAAGCCTTTGAGTCTCTTCAGAGTGGGGCAGCCCTAGGCTGTTGGGCAAGTTAATTTTGCTAAGACATGCCTTCTGGTAATTCATGTTCTTTTATTCTTCTTCTATACTAATGTTTTAATTTTTATTTCAATGTTATTAAAATGTCATCTTCTTTCTTGACTATTTGTCTCCTTGCCTCTTTACTCTATCAATTATCAATCATTGTCTTCTTTTTTTCTTTTTATTTATTTCTTTTACTTGAAGTGCGGGAAGACGAGTACTACGCATACACCTCTTAAAGTTATTTTCTGTTTCATTTGTTTAGGCTGGCCGAGGATCTCGTAGGGATGTCACTATATTGCCTACAGTGGTTATCAATGATGTCCAATACAGAGGTTTGTTATGGATTTTTACGCTAGTTTTTTTGTTTAGGAAAGTGCTATTAGCACACTTTATGTAGTACAATAATACCCTCTTTTATGCCAAGCTTAACTGCTTCACATCATCTAGACTCAATGATTGGAACAATATACTAATCAATACTTACCGTCCGAAGGTATGGATCATGACAAGTAAGCTTTGTGCAAAAAGTGTAAAATATATATGGTAAAAAGGAGGTAGTAGTAAATCTGGATGTTGTTGAGCAATGAAAATATATATTCTAAAAATCACATCTGCTTTGCGAAGGTAAACTTAAGAGAACTGCTGTGTTGAAAGCCATCTGTGCTGGGTTTAAAGAGACAAGTGAACCTGCAATTTGCCTTAGCGGAGGTTTGCTTTGATCTTGACTGATAAGATTCTTTGGTTGTTTAAAATAGGGGTGATTTATTGTTTTGACTGACAAGCAGATATTGAGACGAATGAGTGTCTTGAGAGGAATGGTGGCTGCTGGAATGATCCAAAATCTAACATAACAGCCTGCAAGGTAAATCAATGCTCTTCTGTTGTGGCATGCTAATCGCTTCACTTCTTGAAAAGCATACATATGTTGCAGGAATGGTTCCAACCAAGTTCTCACACTCATAAGGGGCAACCCTTTAAAAGGTACCAAGTTCCAACCCATATTTTCCATATTTGTTATTTGCGGGTTTGAAAGGACCAATATCATTGGGATGGTTGTTGCTCAATACATTTTCCTCTCTAAAATAAGCAAAGCCATTGTTAAAAGGACATTCTATTATGTTTGTACTATTTTGATTTAAGACATTTTTTATTATTAATCTTCTTATCATATTCTATCAAAACAAGTGTTTACTGTTCAACTTATGTGTTCCAACCTAACGACATTCTGCATCCCAGCTGTCCATAAAAAACATCTCACCTTATTCGCTGCAGCTTCCTTCCTTGTCCGGCCATTCAGAGCAAGTGAGCAACGATGCCCAGCAGGCAACAACACATATCTCTCCCTTTGGCTATTGAACTCCATTCCATCCATCTCATTTCTTCATCCAGAGCAGGTTAATGAAATAGTAAGCATTAAAAAGGTTACAAATGTTACAATGTTATTATTATGAAATTATATTGCAAATCCTAATTGTAATAATTATATTGCTTAACATTTCAGGTGTACACGAGCAACGTAAGAGATGATGCGCTGTCAATGGCAGAAATCAGTGAAATCCGTGATATGTGGGCTATATTTGTTTGTGACAATTTCTTGTAAACTCTTGTATAAACCATGTATTGTAACAATGTATTTTTTTGCTTCAGATGTGATTGACATTGTAATGTGCTTTTTTGGTGGTCTAAAACTTGTATTGCAACTATTGTAATGATTGAGAACTTGGATGGTTAGAAATACGAGTTTTTTGGTGGTCTAAAACTTTTTATTTCCAATTTAGAGAAAATAATTATTAAATAGAGTAAAGCTAATTCAAATCCGGAAAGTATTAGCTGCGGGTGTCAGGAACCGCATCAATAAGTAATTCGTAAAAATTAAATGGACTTTTTGCTGCGGTTGTAGAGGTACCGCAGCAATAAGTATTTTTTTTTTAAATTTCGGTCCCTTATTTGCTGCGGTTACAACCGCACCAAATACCTAATTTTACATTTTGCTGCTTCTGCAATTGCTGCGGTTCCAAACCGCAGCATTTAAGTTAAAACAACCGCAGCAATTAAGCTTTTTTCAAGTAGTGTATGTGTATATGGGTTGTCATAGTTCTTACAAAAGAGATATAAACAGTTTAGGAAACTAGGAATTCCTAAAACAATCCACTTATTTCTACATAATATCACAAGATATAGGATATTAGGAATATCCTAGGATAAGGAATACCTAGGAGCAACCTTTGGAAAAATTTCAATCAATTCACAAATCACAAAACCAATTCAAAACAACACAAAATTCAACAAGCAAGTATCACACGAGCTCGCACGTGTCTAAGACTTAATATTTATTCCTAATCAGATTCGTTAGTGCTAATTAATAAAATCATCGAGTAACTTCAAGTAGTTTTGGAAAACCTTTAAAAGATTTTGTAAAACAAAGACTCTGATACCATTTTGTAACACCCCAAATTCATACTCAAAATAGATGCTAATTATAGCAACAAGCTAAGAATAGAAAGAATTTACCAGAAGCATTTAAGTTCAAAAGAGGTCAATCACAGTGGAATAAAATAGTCATTGGGTGTTACCGCCACATTCGGCTATCTTTTAATTACAATCCAAATATAATACCAGTATTAAAGTGTTGTAAATCCCAAAAACAATTTAAATGTCTACATGTTCTCAAAACTAAAATAAATAATAACTAGGTTTTTAATAACTAATAAAACTATGTGGTCTAACACATATCTCATCATCAAGCATAATCCTCAATACCTGCATCAAATAAAGTGCAGAAAACAAAACAAAGACAAAGGGACAAATTTTTTAGCTAAGTAAGACACATCCAACCCCGTACAGTAATATGATTTGTCAAAATAATTTCTATACATATAAGTGTAGCTCGAAAATCAATAACTTTCTAAAATATTTCACAGCTTCGAAAAATATTAGTTACACTTTAATAAAATACTAGCAATTTCCAAGATGTCATACTTTAGTCAAAATTAAAGCATTCATAAACAATCCATACTTATGATCTTTAAAATAATACTCCCTCAGTCCCAAATTGTAAGATACATTTACTATTCACTTGGTCAACATAAACCACTCTTAATCTTTTATTTTATATATCAAAAGTTTATGAAATTTGAATAATTTTTTGCAGATTTTGTAGCGGTTTTAATGTAGTTTTTGAATATGTAAATCTTATTTTCTAAAACTAATTTGAGTGTTGGCAGGGATCAATTTGCTTTATCGTTGATCAAACATCGTAAACCGTAAAGTATCTTACAAACTGGGACAAAGGGAGTAATACAATAACAGGGTGGAAAAAATGCATCTTTGGAAACGTTCATTTTCAAATATATCTCAAAGTCAAATAGTTTCTCAAGTCTAAATTAATTCTCAATTGATGGACATAACTCAAGATCACTCGAGCCTAGCGAGCACGTGGGTCATCGCAGCCCCCACAAGTCACCCTACATATTTGCATATCCCATCGGTCACAAATCATCAGAAGCTAGCTAGACATCTACCTTTAGTGTGTGCACCCTCTAAAATGGATTTCAAGTCCTCCGAGTAGGAAGAAGTATAAGTAGTGAGGACATGTTTCTACTAACTACTCACAAAGCAAGTTAGGAACTACTACTACCGTCACAAAAGAAAATGATGATTACATCCTAGTGTCTGGGATGTCTACCGAATCACTCACAAGTCTCAGACAATTCAAATCAATAATAGTAATAGTCCTAACCTACTAGCATCACGGGTTAGGGCTACTACTGCTCCTATTAGGTTAGGACTACTAGTAGGTAACATCCCGGGGTGCTAGTAGGTACACTCCCAAATGCTAGTAGTAAGTGCAACTTTGATGAGATTATCAATTAATTCCTCTAAATTCTCACAATGCATAAAAGTAGATGTGTCGTCTCGTGATTTGGTTTGAACCTCGCTCGAAAGACACCCTGACCCAAAAATCTTACCACACTGGGGAGCTCCAAATTGCTTCATAAAAATTTCATCATCATCTATAGGTTGTGATTCATCATTAACTTCCTTTCTTGTTATTTGTCTATCAGCTAGAAAATTTTCCTAATACAAAAATATGTAGTAAATCTTATAAAACGTTTGGTTGTTTATGACCAAACGTTTTGGGTGATATTCGTCACACCCCATTTGATGTGATGTGACTTTGCATCCCATGTTTTAGGTGATATTCGTCACACCCCATTTGAATGTTTATATGGTAAGGTTCCATCATACGAGCACATTAAAACGTTTGGTTGTTTGTGCTTTGTTCACTCTAAAAATTGTGACAAATTTGAAGGTCGTAGTCGCAAATGTATTTTTCTGGGGTATTCATATACTCAACGAGGTTGGAAGGTGTTAGATTTGGAATCCCAAAAACAATCTGTGTCTAGGGATATACGTTTTGAAGAGAACGAATTTCCGTTCCATGACACAAATTCCACTGGTGCGCTGGATAGTCCAAATAATGTGGAGTATCGTTCTTACATCCATGATGATGATGGACAGACTTTGAACCCACTCATGGCAATTTGGCTCCAAACGTGCCCAGCTCTAGTTCGCCCACTATGGATATACATTCTCCTGTGTTGCCATCTGCTGATACCCATTCCCAGCCTACAGACACATCCATGCACGCACCGAGTGACACTGCCATGCACCGAGTGAAATTGCCTTCTGTTCGGCTTCGGGACTATGTCCAGACCCATGACGCCAAAGTTGACCCACACGACTTCACTCCTCCGTTTGTGTCTTCGGCTAATCCTTATCCCTTAACTTGTTAGGTTAATTATAACCCTTATTCGGTGCAACATCGAGCTTTTCTTACAGCTCTATCACTTGAGAAGGAACCCGTTTCCTATCGAGATGTGGTACGTGCATGATTCTCGATGGCGCTTGGCCATGCGTCGTGAAATCGATGCTTTGGAGTCCAATGGGACGTGGACTATGGTGGATTTGCCCGCCCACAAGAAACTCATTCATTGTAAATGGGTCTACAAAATTAAATATAATAGTGATGATACTATTCAACGTTTTAAAGCACGTCTTGTAGTGTGTGGAAACAGACAGGTGGAGGGGATTGACTACCATGAGACTTTTGCACCCGGTACCAAAATGACGACTGTGCGCACTCTTTTAGCTGTTGCTGCATCTAAGAATTGGGAACTTCATCAAATGGACGTGAACAATGCATTCTTACATGGTGAGTTGGATGAAGAAGTTTACATGTATCCACCGCCTGGATTTTCCTCTTCTCGACCGCGACAAGTTTGTCGCCTGCATCGATCGCTTTATGGGCTTCGTCAACCCCCCCCGATGTTGGTTCGCTAAACTCAGTACATCTCTCATATCTTATGGTTTCACTCGCTCTTATGCTGATTATTCTTTATTTAGTTTACGCAAGGGCAAAGATTTTATTTGTATTCTTGTCTATGTTGTTGATCTGCTAATTGCCGGTAATAATTCTTCGCTTATTGCTGCTTTTAAACTCTATCTTGCACGATGTTTTCCTATCAAGGATCTTGATAGGCTTAAATATTTTTTGGGACTTGAGGTTGCTCGCAATGTTATAATGACTCCAAATACATGAGACATTGATAGTAGCATGCACAACCTCTTGCTTAGATACCTTTGTTGGAAAATGTGTTAATAAATTGCATTAAATGGACATTTTGGGGCAATTTTTTGAGTGGGTTCCACTTCTGATTTGGGTCGGCTCAAAGTGGTTTCGGATTGTCTTTGTTAAGGGCTACAATTCGATATACGGTACACTCAAAACGAATAACGGGTGAATGAGAAATTGATTTTCGAAGTTCACTCGTTGAAATGGAGAAAATTAGGAAAATGATGAGTTTCTAGTATGTTTTATCCCACACCGGAAAACTCAAGGGATTTTCACCCCCTTATAAAGGGAACCCCATTTGAAGGAGTTAAGATTCTTAGGTGGAAAAGCTCTCTTCGCGCGTGGAGGTGCCGATCAAATCCCAAAAACGGAGAAAAAAATCGTGACTCGTGTGTGCGGGCGATCTGCGGACACAAAAGCCTCTGCCCAGTTGGAGCTGCCTGTTGAGGCTGCTGCTGCCGAAGCCCGATTGGAGGTGCCTGCTGAGGCTGCTGCTCGCGACAGGCTGCTGCTGCCGAAGCCTACTGCCCGGTTGGAGGTGCCCGCTGAGGTTGCTGCTCGCGACAGCCTGCTGCCGCCGTTACAGCAATTAAATGCCCAACGTTCCTTTGAATTAAATGAACAGTTTTCTGGACGAATCGATGCCAACGTGTTGGACATTGATTACCAATGTTCATGTCCATTAAACAGTCATTAACACACAACAAATCTTCCCTATAAAAGGCTGGCAGGTGGTTTGCAACAAACACAACACACAATACATTCTTCACGTATTCCTTTACCTAAAAACACATCCAACTCTCTCTAAAAAATTCCTTTGTGTTCATACTTGTTCTCGTTCGCCGGAACAATTCGTTTGAGTGCTCAAACAATTGTTCGTAGTTATCGTATCCTGGGAAACGATCGTTGCAATGCTCCTAGCACCCTGGGAGGCAACAAATACGTCTTAAGGACATCGTGCGTTGCACGAGCTTTGGCTAATTCTGCTTCATCTACTTTCTGTTTTCTTTAGTCATTTTAATTAATTAATTTATTAATTATTTTCTTTATTTTTCGAAACACCACAAAAAATGACAATTTTCCCTCCAAACGGAAGCTTCAAGCTATCAGGATTGTAAAATCACCACAAAGATAAGTACATGCATGTAATTTTAGGCTCCATAAAATGTTAAATAGCATACCTTTAGTTACATTTGAGAGTTCGTAGTGCAATTTTCCACCATTAGAACTGCTTTATGTCGTACCACATTGCATGTGGTACTATTTGTCATGTTAGTGAGAACCCGATTGTCATTCCCATTTGGCAAACTATGTTTCGCCGCATGAAATTTTTTTCATGTATGTAACATCAAATAAAGCGCAAGGACCAACATTTTATATAATTTATTGACAAATACTCCGTATTCAGTAAATATGTATTTATATTGCTAAGATGGATATAATTCAATCATATGTTAAAAACCCAATGCCAATAAGATATTGTATCCAAATAACTCAAAATGGAGAACATTCACTTGTTAATGTAATTAATATCTTGGTTCGAGCTCAAAGAATTCTTAGCCTACCCATAATGTTTGTACGTTTGTGCAGTCCTTAAATATTATTATTGTTTTTTATTTTACATTTTCGTTTTCAATTTTTTTGTTCTTTCCGCCATAGTGTTTGTTTTTGTGCCGTCCTTAGAAATTATTAGTTTTTAGTTTACGTTTTCATTTTTCTTTTTTTGCTCTCAAAAACTATTTGAGCTAATAATTTTTAAAACTTATCATGTGGACTTGGGCTATCCACGCTTTTCCTAACTTTCAAAGATCATGAAAAAATTATTACAAATTGTTAAATTTTTTGGAAATGATAAAAAATTAAAATTATGTTTTAAGAAATAGCAAAATTTATTTTTTGACATTTCAATCACATGTACCTTAAAGACCCTATTGATAAGACAAAATTGACTGAATTCACTGATAATGGTGAAAATTTGGTTGTAACGACTAAACTAGCTAAATCTGTCGAGTTTAAGAAAAAAAATTAAAATATTTTATTAGAAAAAAACATTACGTGGAAGCATAGCGCGCTAAAATAGTGATATTCAACAAATTGAGTAAAAAAGTAGTTCCTATCTTATGAGATAACTAAATTGGCTAAGTCTTTCGAATTATGAAAAAAAATTAAAAAAATGTTTTATTAGAAAAATAAAGAAAACATTATGTGAAAGAATAACTAAAATAGTTATATTCAGCAAATTTAATCAAAAATAAATGCTATATATGTCCTATTAATTCAGACAGAAAAGTAATTTCAACATCACATATTTTGTTAGTAATACTTAAGGGCGCAAATCAAAAGTTATGTACAAAGTATTTGGTGTATCAAAATTGATTGAGAATTTTGATAGGTCGAAAAGGATTACTATACCCGCTCTCCTTCTCTAAGTGCATAACTACTTTTTAGTGTTCATAAGTACATTTTAAATGTGTCATCCTAATTATATTAGGTATCTTCTAAAGGATAGGTAAACTTACAAAAAGATTAAAACAAATACTATGCTTTTGAAATTTACATTTGTAGTTAACAATTTAGTACTGTCATATACTGTTGGAAAAATAGGAGTATTTCAAATGAATAAATATTTTACTTGTTTTAATTTATTCATTTTTTATCATTAAATTTTATCCAATAAATTGTTCACAAAATGTTTAAATAGCATATTTAATGTTGCAAATGGTTTTTCTTCCTAACGTGCATCTCTTTTATCTATTGGCATCTTAAATGATATTTGATCAGTTTTTAAAACAATAAAAGAGCTGTTATGAAAACCATTTGTGAGCTACTAGCTTTTATTATCCTTAAAGTATATTTATAATCCTCCAATAAGCTCTAACGTTTATGCCTCTGGCCTGGTTGATATATACACATGTTTGCACGTTCCTATGTAAAAAAAAAAGAGAGCATCATTGTTCTTAAGAAAATACTTCGTATATTATTCTTCATATTTAGAAGCTAATGAGAACATCTTTTCCGCTAACCACTCTGCTGGATTGATAATTTCCTACTCTCGTTGTTCTGTTACCGGCTTACGCCGAAGAGCTCGTTTTATCTTGGGGAAAGGTTTTCGCTAGTCGGAAATACTTTCTTGAGGACAGCGTTTACGCGACTCGAGCTATTTTATTTTTCTAACGCTTTTTTGCAGGTTTTTCCGGCCAAATTTCCAACAACAATCTCAAGAAAGTATCTGGCGTTGGATATGCCTGCACACATGATCTCACAAGGTGTCGCTGTCGCACTCATCGCGGCTATGTTATTTTTGCATGTGTGGTGTGATTTAGACTGGTATTTGGATATATCTCTACGTATAATTTTTACTCTCTTTATTTTCCTACTTACAATAAGCCATACTTTAACACCATTTTTTAAGAAAAATGTTATTCATTTATTTAGTGGTAAAATGACAACTATGGAAAACAACAACCCACTAAAATCAAGTTTAAACTTGGTTAGTAGTGATGATAATTTTATTGGGGTTGTTTCTCAAAGTTGTAAAACTAATGGTGTGAATGAGTGGGTGGTAGACTCCGGGGCTACCAAGCATTTTTGTAAAAACAAAATTGTTTTACCTCCTATACTATTATAGGAGATGGTGAAGAGCTCATGTACCTAACGGACTCTAAAACCGTTAAGGTCCATGGAAAAGGGAAAGTTCTTCTGAAACTCACATCGGGGAAAACTTTATCACTAAATGATGTGTTTCATGTGCCCGAGATTCGGACTAATTTAGTTTCCATTTCTGTCTTCGGAAAAAGTTGGGGTTAAAGTTTCTTTTGGTTGTGAGAATTTTGTTATGACCAAAAATGATGTTCTTGTGGGAAATGGCTATTGTAAGAATTATTTTTTTTGTGCTTGGTATTTTTGAAAGTTGCATAATGATGCTTCTGCGTACTTACGGTTGGTTAATTATTGTGTTATGTGATATAATAGATTTGACGTTTTACATGGCAATTTTTTTTGTTGGTCTTTATTTTTGTTTGATTTATGGAACTCCTAAATATCTTAAGATTGATATTTAGTGATATGGGAGCACCTCTAGAAAATTGTGATATATTTGATAAATTTCATTAAAGCATCTGCACTATGATTAGAGGTGTTAAAAGTTTTATCACATTTATTGGTGATCTTTCGAGATAAACTAAATTTTATCTTATTTAAATTTAAAAGGTGAGTTTTTATTTGATAAAATCATTGTGTACAAATAAAGGTTGAGATATAATCTCTCTATAAATTATGGAAGGGCTATGCACATGTTTTTTAAATGTTTAAAATTGTGGGGGTGCTTAGCTATATTTTTATTACCTATCCCATTGAGTGAAAATGAGCTTTATAACTTTTGGCTACTTTTGCATAAACTGAAACAGTGGAGCACATACATAATTTTCTTAAGTTGAAGAAATAAGTGCTAATGTGCAAGACTTTAAGCTATGTTATTAATGTGATCATTTTTGGAGAATGTGTACACACTAAATGATGCATCATGCATGTATGGTTGTTTGTTTATACGTTGTTGAAAAAAAATGCTGAATTTTTAGAGAATGTGTTTCCTTTGAAAATTGAACACAAGACCGTTGCGCCATATAGTGATTGTGATCCATTACAAGAAAATAAAACCTTTAATGATGAACCTTCTCTTTTGAGAAGAAGTAAGAGACCAAGGATAGAGAAATTCTCTGGAAATTATTTTGGGTATATATAAAAGTCACAAGGAAGGATGATGGTGTTATACTATCTCAAGAGCATTATGTTGATAGACTTCTTAAGAGGTTTGGACATTTTAATGCATGTCACTCCCGTGAGTATCCCTTATGACTTTCATATGCACTTAAAAAAAATAGAGGTGATCGTGAGGCTCAATATGAGTATTCCCGAATTATTGGATGTTAATTACATTTTATAAATTATACTAGGCCCGACATAGTTTGTGTTGTCGGAAGATTGAGCCGATATACTCATGACCCAAGTAGGGATTATTGGACTGCGTTGAGGCGATTATTGAGACGTTTGATAGGTACCATTAATTATGGTATTTTATTGAGATTATCCGTTGTGATCCATTGATACAACGATGATATGTTTTATTGAGAAATATCCATTGTCCTAGAGTGGTACAATGATGTTATATGAGAATTATCCACTGTATTATAATGATACAATGATGGTATATATTTTATTGAGAATTGTCCGATGTACTAAGGGGTCACATCGATGTTAATTCTTATTGAGAATTATCCGTTGTATTATCGGGATACAACGACGACATCTGAGTCGACTCACATGAGATAAATTAAAATAGTAGATATCCATTCACCCTTAAAAGTGGTGAAATGATGTTTGAGAATGGAATTGTTTCCATTAATTTTGTGAGGTCAAAAGGAATTAGCTACTCCTTTGACAAAAGCCCTAGGATGAAAATTGATAACCGAAACATCGAAGGAAATGAGACTAATGTCACTTTGAAACAAATGGGGATGGGAACCCAACTTGTGTGATTGGAGATCCCATGAAGCAAGTTCAAATGGGTAATAACAAGTCTTCCATTTAGTTCTGCTAGCCTAACTAAATTAGTCCATTTCCATGATGTGAGATATAGGCTAGAAATCGCATTCTTTGAGAGGGTGAGCTAAAAGCTCTTATTGATTATCATAGCCCTTAATTTTAGGGTGGTGTGCAAAAGCGGTACACACTTGATGATATCACCTATATGAGTGTGAGGTGGGGCCGCCTCTATGAAGCATGACAAAGCTTCTAGAGCACTCATGAACACCAAGCACGCGCATGGCCTTACGGCGCGCAACGGCGTAATAACGAGAAATTGTGCAGGATGAGACACGACCGTTAAGACCCTGATTTACCAATAGTAGCTTGTTGGTTTCAAGAAATTATATGTTTCACCAAAAGCTCGGTTTATTAAGACTTAATCGTCTCGGTTGGGTTTCAAGTCTATGGACACCAAACTTAAAGTCTCATTCCTTTAATCCAACAGAAATTTTCTAAATTATTCATAACATCTAACAATATTCATTTGAAATATGTGGGGGATTGTTGGAAAAATAGGAGTATTTCAAATGAATAAATATTTTACTTGTTTTAATTTATTCATTTTTTATCATTAAATTTTATCCAATAAATTGTTCACAAAATGTTTAAATAGCATATTTAATGTTGCAAATGGTTTTTCTTCCTAACGTGCATCTCTTTTATCTATTGGCATCTTAAATGATATTTGATCAGTTTTTAAAACAATAAAAGAGCTGTTATGAAAACCATTTGTGAGCTACTAGCTTTTATTATCCTTAAAGTATATTTATAATCCTCCAATAAGCTCTAACGTTTATGCCTCTGGCCTGGTTGATATATACACATGTTTGCACGTTCCTATGTAAAAAAAAAAGAGAGCATCATTGTTCTTAAGAAAATACTTCGTATATTATTCTTCATATTTAGAAGCTAATGAGAACATCTTTTCCGCTAACCACTCTGCTGGATTGATAATTTCCTACTCTCGTTGTTCTGTTACCGGCTTACGCCGAAGAGCTCGTTTTATCTTGGGGAAAGGTTTTCGCTAGTCGGAAATACTTTCTTGAGGACAGCGTTTACGCGACTCGAGCTATTTTATTTTTCTAACGCTTTTTTGCAGGTTTTTCCGGCCAAATTTCCAACAACAATCTCAAGAAAGTATCTGGCGTTGGATATGCCTGCACACATGATCTCACAAGGTGTCGCTGTCGCACTCATCGCGGCTATGTTATTTTTGCATGTGTGGTGTGATTTAGACTGGTATTTGGATATATCTCTACGTATAATTTTTACTCTCTTTATTTTCCTACTTACAATAAGCCATACTTTAACACCATTTTTTAAGAAAAATGTTATTCATTTATTTAGTGGTAAAATGACAACTATGGAAAACAACAACCCACTAAAATCAAGTTTAAACTTGGTTAGTAGTGATGATAATTTTATTGGGGTTGTTTCTCAAAGTTGTAAAACTAATGGTGTGAATGAGTGGGTGGTAGACTCCGGGGCTACCAAGCATTTTTGTAAAAACAAAATTGTTTTACCTCCTATACTATTATAGGAGATGGTGAAGAGCTCATGTACCTAACGGACTCTAAAACCGTTAAGGTCCATGGAAAAGGGAAAGTTCTTCTGAAACTCACATCGGGGAAAACTTTATCACTAAATGATGTGTTTCATGTGCCCGAGATTCGGACTAATTTAGTTTCCATTTCTGTCTTCGGAAAAAGTTGGGGTTAAAGTTTCTTTTGGTTGTGAGAATTTTGTTATGACCAAAAATGATGTTCTTGTGGGAAATGGCTATTGTAAGAATTATTTTTTTTGTGCTTGGTATTTTTGAAAGTTGCATAATGATGCTTCTGCGTACTTACGGTTGGTTAATTATTGTGTTATGTGATATAATAGATTTGACGTTTTACATGGCAATTTTTTTTGTTGGTCTTTATTTTTGTTTGATTTATGGAACTCCTAAATATCTTAAGATTGATATTTAGTGATATGGGAGCACCTCTAGAAAATTGTGATATATTTGATAAATTTCATTAAAGCATCTGCACTATGATTAGAGGTGTTAAAAGTTTTATCACATTTATTGGTGATCTTTCGAGATAAACTAAATTTTATCTTATTTAAATTTAAAAGGTGAGTTTTTATTTGATAAAATCATTGTGTACAAATAAAGGTTGAGATATAATCTCTCTATAAATTATGGAAGGGCTATGCACATGTTTTTTAAATGTTTAAAATTGTGGGGGTGCTTAGCTATATTTTTATTACCTATCCCATTGAGTGAAAATGAGCTTTATAACTTTTGGCTACTTTTGCATAAACTGAAACAGTGGAGCACATACATAATTTTCTTAAGTTGAAGAAATAAGTGCTAATGTGCAAGACTTTAAGCTATGTTATTAATGTGATCATTTTTGGAGAATGTGTACACACTAAATGATGCATCATGCATGTATGGTTGTTTGTTTATACGTTGTTGAAAAAAAATGCTGAATTTTTAGAGAATGTGTTTCCTTTGAAAATTGAACACAAGACCGTTGCGCCATATAGTGATTGTGATCCATTACAAGAAAATAAAACCTTTAATGATGAACCTTCTCTTTTGAGAAGAAGTAAGAGACCAAGGATAGAGAAATTCTCTGGAAATTATTTTGGGTATATATAAAAGTCACAAGGAAGGATGATGGTGTTATACTATCTCAAGAGCATTATGTTGATAGACTTCTTAAGAGGTTTGGACATTTTAATGCATGTCACTCCCGTGAGTATCCCTTATGACTTTCATATGCACTTAAAAAAAATAGAGGTGATCGTGAGGCTCAATATGAGTATTCCCGAATTATTGGATGTTAATTACATTTTATAAATTATACTAGGCCCGACATAGTTTGTGTTGTCGGAAGATTGAGCCGATATACTCATGACCCAAGTAGGGATTATTGGACTGCGTTGAGGCGATTATTGAGACGTTTGATAGGTACCATTAATTATGGTATTTTATTGAGATTATCCGTTGTGATCCATTGATACAACGATGATATGTTTTATTGAGAAATATCCATTGTCCTAGAGTGGTACAATGATGTTATATGAGAATTATCCACTGTATTATAATGATACAATGATGGTATATATTTTATTGAGAATTGTCCGATGTACTAAGGGGTCACATCGATGTTAATTCTTATTGAGAATTATCCGTTGTATTATCGGGATACAACGACGACATCTGAGTCGACTCACATGAGATAAATTAAAATAGTAGATATCCATTCACCCTTAAAAGTGGTGAAATGATGTTTGAGAATGGAATTGTTTCCATTAATTTTGTGAGGTCAAAAGGAATTAGCTACTCCTTTGACAAAAGCCCTAGGATGAAAATTGATAACCGAAACATCGAAGGAAATGAGACTAATGTCACTTTGAAACAAATGGGGATGGGAACCCAACTTGTGTGATTGGAGATCCCATGAAGCAAGTTCAAATGGGTAATAACAAGTCTTCCATTTAGTTCTGCTAGCCTAACTAAATTAGTCCATTTCCATGATGTGAGATATAGGCTAGAAATCGCATTCTTTGAGAGGGTGAGCTAAAAGCTCTTATTGATTATCATAGCCCTTAATTTTAGGGTGGTGTGCAAAAGCGGTACACACTTGATGATATCACCTATATGAGTGTGAGGTGGGGCCGCCTCTATGAAGCATGACAAAGCTTCTAGAGCACTCATGAACACCAAGCACGCGCATGGCCTTACGGCGCGCAACGGCGTAATAACGAGAAATTGTGCAGGATGAGACACGACCGTTAAGACCCTGATTTACCAATAGTAGCTTGTTGGTTTCAAGAAATTATATGTTTCACCAAAAGCTCGGTTTATTAAGACTTAATCGTCTCGGTTGGGTTTCAAGTCTATGGACACCAAACTTAAAGTCTCATTCCTTTAATCCAACAGAAATTTTCTAAATTATTCATAACATCTAACAATATTCATTTGAAATATGTGGGGGATTGTTGGAAAAATAGGAGTATTTCAAATGAATAAATATTTTACTTGTTTTAATTTATTCATTTTTTATCATTAAATTTTATCCAATAAATTGTTCACAAAATGTTTAAATAGCATATTTAATGTTGCAAATGGTTTTTCTTCCTAACGTGCATCTCTTTTATCTATTGGCATCTTAAATGATATTTGATCAGTTTTTAAAACAATAAAAGAGCTGTTATGAAAACCATTTGTGAGCTACTAGCTTTTATTATCCTTAAAGTATATTTATAATCCTCCAATAAGCTCTAACGTTTATGCCTCTGGCCTGGTTGATATATACACATGTTTGCACGTTCCTATGTAAAAAAAAAGAGAGCATCATTGTTCTTAAGAAAATACTTCGTATATTATTCTTCATATTTAGAAGCTAATGAGAACATCTTTTCCGCTAACCACTCTGCTGGATTGATAATTTCCTACTCTCGTTGTTCTGTTACCGGCTTACGCCGAAGAGCTCGTTTTATCTTGGGGAAAAGTTTTCGCTAGTCGAAAATACTTTCTTAAGGACAGCGTTTACGCGACTCGAGCTATTTTATTTTTCTAACGCTTTTTTGCAGGTTTTTCCGGCCAAATTTCCAACAACATATACTACTCCATAATATCTAAACGAAGATGTTTACTTCGTATATGATAACAAAAGGCTTAGTAATTAAGTGCTCAAAAAAGGAAAAAAAAAACAAAGAAGTAAAAAAAACTGGCATCAAAAGAGAGAGATAAATAAAAACAATTGAGTGTTCCTTATTCCTCTTTCTCTTCTCAACACTCTTTCTCGATTCTCAGATATAGAAGGTGCAGTGTTTGACTAATTCGAGAGCTTTTAGTTCGTTTTTTATTCCCCGGACGCATCGGACATGAATAAACCTATATATAATATGTAAATATATATAATCGAAATTGTTTCAGTACATACACTAAGCTCTATACATAAATATATTACGATATAAAATTATACATGAGTAGTACAAAGTATATTAGATAAATGATGCTATGTACGTAAAAAAAAGATGCCATGGAGTAGTATGTTCTAAGAGTGCATCTGAGACTTATCCATACTTCCTATGTGTCATTCTTATCCATTATTGTCGAAATTTAGTGGGTCCTAAATGATTGTCATGACCATCACAATCCTTATGTGTAACAAGTATTATCGTAGATATTAATAGAGAAAACTGTGAAATCATTCCACTTGCTATTTCAAAAAGTCAATTGAGTGCACATATTATTTTTTAATCAATTAAGTTTACCAAATGTCAAAAAATGATCAAATTTACCTTCCCCGTAATTGATGGGTTTCCCAGTTAATCGGCCTACGTGGATCATTCACATGACTTTTTTCCCTTGTAAGTGCTGACTTGGCTGTCACGTGGCATTAGAGTATCTTTTTCTTTTTGCTTTTTAAATTGTTTGTTTCTTCTTCTTTGTTGTCTGCAACTCTTCCTCTCTTCTCCCTCTTTTCTTGTTTCTTACTCCCTCCGTCCCTAAAAGGATCCAAGTTTGACCGGCACGTAGAATAATAAAGTAAAAACTGTGTGGTAGAGATTTGTGCAGAGGAGAGAGAAATAACAGAAACCACAAATTGATTGACAAATAGAGAAAGTGACAAAGTTTTTGGGACAACCAAAAAAGGAAAGTTGGCAAAGTTATAAGGGACGGAGGGAGTATTTCTTAATTCTATTTTCTTTCTTTTTTATTCTCTTTTTTCTTCCTTCTTCCCCCCTCTACCTTTCCATCTTTCAACCGCCGGTTACCTTTTCCGTCGCCAACTGCATCCACCTTTTCCGCCGTCGTCACCATTGCCGTCGAGCTCTGCGGCCACCTTCTCCGCCGGCCATCGTTGTCTGGTTGCCATAGAAGAAAACCAAGGGTTGTGGTCGCCTTCTCTGGGTATGAAAGAAGGGGGGTAGAAGGTTAGGTGGAGTAGAAGAAGTGGAGTGGAGAAGAAACAAAAAAGAAGAGGAAAAAGAAAGGGGAAATGTGGAAGGGGTGGGCAAGATTGCAAGAATGAAGTGAGGGAGAGGTTGAATAGAGTGGGTCCATGACTTGAGCTAATTAAACTTTTCTTGTGACTCACACATATTAGGAAAAATGATAGAACTCGATCCCAACATGCATCAAATACGTTTTAAAATATGAACTTATCAAATTTCTTCACACTTGAACTTTTGTTTGTCCTCAAGCAAACTCAATTTCGGGTTGGGGCAGATTGTGCAGAGACCTCAATTCGCCCTTATTTAAAAAATATACGGAGTAGCATTATTTTATTAATTTGATAGGACTTGAACTCGGAGGTTATTACTCCCTCCGGTCCCTATTAAAGTTCTCACTTTCCTTTTTGGGATATCTCTTATTTAAGTTCACACTTCCATTGTAGGAAATAAAACAGTGCAAAACAGTGCCAAACAGTGCCAAACAGTGTCCAAATAGTGCCAAACAGTGCACTTCACAGTAAAGTCAAATTTATTTTCTTAATCTGTGTGAAGTCAAACTGAGAACTTTAATAGGGACCGGAAGGAGTATATTAGATCGGAGTAGATTTGATGTTTTTACTTTATTTCCTTATTCATCCGAAATTGATTTTAAATTTTAATTTTCTTGGTCAACACACTGTATCATTCTCTAATTTTGAGTATAAATTAATAATCATTTTAGAGTTGGTGCCTGCAATTCAATGAAACCTTTTGTCCATATATAATTTGTTATCGGGAGAATTCTAAAAATAGGAGTAAAACGTTTGTGATTTATAAAATAGGAATACTATGTTTTATTCCTTAAATAGATGTAATTACTGTTAAGTTTGAAAATAACTACCATGTTTAAGGCCTAGTAATGTAAAAAACATGACAATAATTACTCATATTTAGGTATTAAAAACATAGAAGTTCTATTTTGAAATTCACAAACATTTTTATTCCTACAATTTCTTTTAGCAGGACGGAAGGAGTATTTTTCTTCCAGGATGTGATATTTCCAGGTAGAGAAGTTTGCGGACTGAAACCTACTCCCTCCGTCCCTTAAGGGATTGCCAAGTTTGACTGACACGTAGAATAATAAAGTAAAAATTGTGTGGTTGAGATTTGTGCAGAGACGAGAAAAATAACAGGATCTACAAATTGATTGATTAAAAGAGAAAGTGACAAAGATTTTGGGACAACCAAAAAAGGAAAGTTAACAAAATTATAAGGACCGAAGAGTATGTTTTAAGACTTGAACCGGACCAGGCGGGTCAACCTGGAACCCAGTCACCCGAAGCCCAATCCGGTCCAGCAACTCATCAAACCGCTATCCAGCTTCCAAACCACCGAACTATGCTGCGCTGTTTGTTCATGTTGGCTTTAATTGGATTTAATACGTATTTCAGTCAATACATTAACAGGTAACTAGTACTTGTTAAATAATACTCCGTAATAAAATTAATCATAATAAAATATATAGAAATTGCTTTGAATATGAGCAAAAATGTTTTGAAATTCCAAAATAGGTGTATCATGTTCTTATTCCCTGAATAGGAGTAATCTGCCAACTTTGAAAAAAATGTCATGTTTTAAAGCTTTGTAATGTCAAACTTGGCAGAAATTTACTCCTATTCAAGGAATAAAAAACATGATACTCCTATTTTGGAATTTCAAAACTTTTTTACTCCTATTTAGGGAATTCTCTCATATATATAACAACATTAGTAAAAACTACGCACTATTATTATAATAATAACTGAAAGTATTTATATATCATTTAATTTTTTAATAGGCTTCATATTGTATTTATAGTCAATTTAATTTAAAATACTTTTTATATTTTGTTAAAACTTGTATATCTTAGAATAATAATTTAATATCTATGTTGACCGGGTTTTCCAGCATTGACCAGGTTGACCCTCCGGTCCAGATTGACCCGTGAACCAGTCCTTCGGCCTGGTCGCTTCCCGGACCGGTTTTTACAACATAGACTAAAACAATAAACCTCCCTCAATATCACTATCTTGAAAATTGTGATGGAAGGATCGAATTTATGTTGAATCAATATCATAAGTCATTTTTGCAAAAAACAATTGAGATAGAGGGGATGTACATCTTTTTCATTTATTAGAGTAGTGTATAGTTACAACATAACATTAGTTTTTATTGTGAAGAGATTTTGACTATGTTCATATTATATGTCATGCAAATGTTATGAATTAATTTAATATTTTTATAATATGTCTTCATTTAGTGTAGACTCAGGGTACTAATGCATACTCCGTATAATTCACTTATTTATTTGAACCATAGTTTAAAACATAATTTGATAAAGAATCCAATCAAATTATCAATAAGCACGGTATGCAAATGTTATGTATTAATGTAAAAGTACGAATAATTTGTTATATTCCAAATTAAAATTAATGCCAGATTGTGACATCAGCAAGTGGAAACATGGGTGATCAAGTCGGTGGAACGACGGTCAATCAGCATAGAGCAGCCCATGCTCTCCATTAGTATAAATAGAAGGTTTAAAATCATTGTAAGGGTTAGCATTTCAATACTCAAGCTCTAGAATAACATTATTACTCTTGTTTCTTGTATTAAAGCACTGTCCCGATCTACCGATCGGGAAGTTTCCTTGTAATCAGACAGGTTAATTAATACAAGTGGGCTTTTGGGTATTAGCGAGTTCATATTTTATATTTTATTATACACTTTGATTCTGGTCCATTCCTAATATATCCAAAGTTCGTGTTGGGCTTTCGGATCTACGGGACTTACCTTCAACATTGGCGCCGTCTGTGGGAAACATTCAAAAAGTTTCACATTCAATTATCCTAAAAAAACTATTTTTGAAAATGGTCAGAATCAGTTCTTATCACACAAACGATGGTTCACGCCGTCACGGAAGGAGTCACACCCTGGGAAATCAAACCCCTCAGGGACAATCAAGCCGAGGATCATATCCTCATTTTGATGGGGACTTTGTGATTCCTGAAGCTCTAAGGAGGAATCCTCAGGCCATGCGAGATATGGCCCAGGTCATGCAGCACATGGCGAACGAGGAAGAAGGAGGATCCAATTTTACAGGGGAAACTCCACGAACAGAAACGACCACAGCGTCGTCCCGCTCGCAGGCCCATCGGGATAATCGCCATGGCGCTCCACCAACAGTGCATCATACTCCCAGTGACCGGACCCCGATCAGAAGATCAACATGATGCTAGAGGACCTAAATGATGCCAAAAAGGGGGAAGAGGACCCTCAACAGACTAGGCCTCGGTCTACCAGAACTCCTGCTAGAACATCATCTTCTGCTGAACCAATAGTAGATCCTGCTCCTTACTTTGAAGCTGCCTTACAGAAAAAGAGAGCAGCAGGTATACCTAGACCCCCATCTCCAGTAAAGAAAGGCACTAAGAAGAAGAAAATCCTCAACTTTACTGAATGGAGATTGGGTGTATCCCAGAGAATTGACAGAGCTCAATTTGAAGAAATGAAGGTAAAAATGACTCTCACCCAACAACAGAACCTCTTTCTGGATAAAGATGGTGTTGTACGAGTCAGATATGGGGGATCCTTAGAAGAAGCTGAAGAATGGTACAAGAAAAATATTGTCCCTGGCAAGACAGTACATGAAGGAGTTCTCAGCTATCTGGACTTCAAGCTTTCTCCCATATGGGCATCTTATCAAAGCTCTGGCAATTTATCTAAGATCAGAGCAGAAATTAATGAAGAGCTGTTAAGGCTTCAAAGATTGGAGGAAGAAGCTCTGCAAGCAGCTACTATGGAGAATGTGTAAGAATTATTTCTGTAAACCATATCTAATAAAATCACATCTCTGCCTTTTCACATTGTAAGGCTTTTCCTCAATTCATGTCTCTTTGCTTTCTGTCTGTGTTTGCCTTTTAATTATTATCTGCTATCTGAATGTACTGCACTCTTACTATTTTCCTATGCCAAGTTGCCCGCCAAGATTTTAATGAAAGTTTTAAACTTTAATTCTTTATGGTGAAGGCACTTCTCTGGAAATAGTTAAAGGGTTTTGGCATCATCAAAAAGGGGGAAATTGTAAGGAATATTTGTAATTAGATTTTGATGATGCTATATTAATTAGGACTTTAGAGTACCCCTCTTTAGACTTAATGTATTAGAATTTTCCCTTGTAAAATTCCTTAGCATAATCGACTTAGCAGAAAGCCTCCAGAGCAGCAGACCCTTGATAAGGCATTGGTTGAACAGATGACCCTTGGTTCTCTGCTTCGGAACAGAAGACCTCAGGGTCTCTGTTAATCTTTACTCTGACAGAAACCCTCCTGGTTCTCTGTTAGATATCCTCTCAACAGAAGTGCTCCAGACCTTCTCTGATCAACTCTCTGTTAAAGACATCAGAAGGCCTGACACTTAGAAGAATTCCACAAAGCCGGGAAACCAACTGAAAGATTCCTTCAACGGCTAGGAGTCTTGAACGGAAAAGGTACAGTGCGCGCATTAAATGCACATTTAATGCCCCCCATACTCCGTAGAGTAATTGCAGATGATTGGCCGCAATGTCAGGATTACTTTATCCCAAAATAGCAACCCGCCAACTTTACCGGGTCCTACTGGTCAAGTCAACTGCTCGCTCATTTAATGCAGTTGTCCTCCTTCTCCTCCAACGGGAAGATAACCTCAGTATAAAAGATACACTACGAAGAACAACCGGATAACTTAGCTAACCTTTGCTACAACTCTGCATATACAAGAAATTCAAATACTACAAAGCAAAAAGCCTCCTTGAGATTAAAACTTCATTATCTTTTACAAGAGAAGGCAGAAGTTGGAAAAATCCTTATTTCCAACTCAAGCAAAGTTCCAAGTGTTCTTCAACTCTTCAAGCTCATCACATACAAACTCTTTGTAACGAAGCAAGTTGGAGGAACCCCTGTTCTAAATAGAACCTCTTCTTTCACAAGAAGGACGTCCAAGTACCTGGAGCTGTGAAGTGGTGATACTTCTGGGAAAGCTCAGTGAAAGGACCAGTCTTAGGGAAGCCAGAAGTGCATCCAAGAAGACATCTACACTTGAAGAAGACGTGGAGAGCTTCTTAAGTGATAGGGCTAATGCATTGTAAACGGAAGTTTTTACGAGCTTAGTGGAACAGTGGACTAGAGGAACAAGTTGTTCCTTGAACCACTATAAAAAGCCCTGGTGTCATTTACTTACTGCTTTACATTCATAGTTTTCATTTAAACTGCTTAACTCCAAAGACTTGGTATCTGTGTTCAGCAGAACTGGTCTTGTGAGTTAACAGAAGGCCTACTGCCTTTGCTTCTCTGAGGCTACTAACAGAACTCCCTACCAGAACCCCATCCACTGCCAGTCTGTTCTGTCAACAGAACAGGCTATTCTGTTAAATCTGGTACTTAGCTTGAAAAAGTTAAAAACCAATACAGTCTATTCACCCCCCCCTCTAGACTGTATCCAGTACAACCGGGACCAATAAGTGGTATCAGAGCCTCCTTGTTCTAATAATATCTTAGGTTATTTGCTGAACAAAGATCCACTTGTTTTTCTATTTTATCTCATTTTTATCTGATATAATGGATCACTCCTTGACCAAGAATCTTATGTTTTCAGATCTTAAGTTTGATGACTGGAGGATCCGGATGAAGGCACATCTCTGTGCTCTTCATGATGAGATGTGGGAAGTACTTGACATAGGACCCTTCACAAGCTTCCAGAAAGTCAACCCTGAACATGCTATTGATAACACTAGACCTCAGATGATCAATAAGGCCAAATCTGAGTGGACAACTGAAGAAAGAAGGAAGTACAATCTGGACAACATTGCTAAGGACATTCTTTACAAGTCCATCGATGATAGGTACTTCAACAGAATAAAGAAGTGCAAGACTGCAAAGGAAATCTGGGATACTCTTGAGCTCATTGGAGCTGGTGATGAGCAAGAGAAGGATAACTAGCTGACAATAGCCAACAAGAAGTTTGATGACTTCAAACTTCTCCCTGGTGAAAGCATCTCCAAGATGTATGACAGGCTCCTCACTCTCACTGGAGAGATCTCTGAGCTTGGCAAGGAACTCACCACCAAGGAGATCAACCTTAAGGTGTTGAGGGGACTGCCCTCAGCATGGAAGATGAAGGTGGTTGCTGTCCAAGCCAGCAAGGATGTGAAGACTTATCCCACTGATAAGCTCATTTCATATCTCAAAGCTCATGAGTTTGAAATGATTGAAGAAAAGGAAGATGTACCAGAAGAGAGGACCACTACAGCCCTCACTGCTAGCACATCAAAGGTAAATGATTTTGACCCTTCAGTACATTTATCTGACGAATATATGGCTGCTTTTGCTAGGAGATTCAAGAACTTTATGAAGAATCCCAAAGATGGAAGGAGTCCATCATTCAACAGAAAGCCATACCAGAAGGTCAAAACAACAGAAAGCAGTGGTGAGCTTCTCTATTACAACTGCAGACAACCTGGACATTTCAAAGCAGAATGTCCACATCCAAGAGTGTCCAAGAAACAAGGGCATGATGGAGAAAAGAAGAAGTATGAAGACAACTCCAGAAGGAGAAAGGCACTTGTAACAGAACGGCTTGAGAAAGACCCTCTGTCAGAGACAGAATCCAGTTCTGACTCAGATTCTGATGAGGCCTTCTGTTGCCTTGATACTGAGACAGAAGACCTATGCCTCATGGATCATTCTGATGATGAGGTAACCTCTACTTCTACATCTAGTTTTTCTTCGGTAGGCTTAGCTTTTGATTCTGATTCAATGTCAGAATTTTGGGAAGAGTTTAAGGACATCCAAGCCACTTATTCCTCTGTAACAGAAGAAAACAGTACGCTGAAAGCTGAAATTCTTGACTTGAAAAAGGAGGTTGAGATCAAAGTCAATCTTCTAATTAAGGAAAGAGATCAGCTGGAGACTGAAAATGTTTCTCTTCTCAAGAGAATAAGAGAAATAGAGCCTCTCGAGATTAAGTACAAAGCTTACCAGAAGGCCCAGTCTTCCATGGAAAAGATTGTACTTGATCAACAGATTGGCACTGGTTTTGGTCTTGGTTATGGCTCAACAGAATCAGGTGAGCCTTCTGTAATGCCTAGCACCAGTGTTGCTAAGGCAGAGAAGGTCATAGTGCCACTGATTTCTAGCCCCATTTGTCAAGCTGGTGTATCTGGCACCAAGATTGTTCATGAGGAAGTCAGACCAGAAAAGGGAAAGATAAAGGTTCAACAGAAACCCTTTTTGAAAAATAATGAACCTGGCAGAAAACCTAACAACAGAAAAGGTTCTCAAGATAACAAAAATAAGAGACCATTCATTGACAGACAACCTCATGACAATCGTGCCAGAAATGATCACCAGAAGGGCAAATATCAAGAGAGAGTTAACTTTAGGGAGAAGAGGTTGGCTGGTCAACTTCAGAAGCCCAAAGCTAACCGTTCCTCTGCTCTTGATAGTATATAGGACTTCTTTCCAACAAAGAAAGCTATGCAAAAGTATGTAAACAGGAAGCATGACCCTCACAAGCATCTGACCAAAGTGAATCACACTTCAGTTTACTATAACTACCAGGTGGACAATGGGTACCACCCACCAATGTTTCACCTGATGAGACCAAAATGGTACCAACTACCCAGACTCCATGACCCCCCAGGACCCAGCATTGCTTGGGTACCTAAATCTTACTTTTGATCTTGCAGGAACTGTGTGCTGGAGCTATCTCAGAGCAAGAATGGTTTATTGATAGTGGATGCTCCATGCACATGACAGGTGACTAAAGTTGCCTAACTGAGTTCCAGAAATGCAAAGGACCTAGAGTTACCTTTGGAGGTAATGATAAAGAAGGTCAAACAAAAGGAAGAGGAAAGTTGATCAAGAACCAGATAGTCATTGATGATGTCTCATATGTCAAAGGACTGATGTTCAACTTGCTGAGTGCTAGCCAATTCTGTGACAAAGGCTACACTGTTGAATTCACAATGGACTTCTGTTATGTGAAGCATGAGACAACAAAAGAAGTGGTTCTTACAACATCAAGGAAGAAGAACATCTATGTGGTTGATTGGAACACTGCAAAGGATGGAGTTTGCCTGATACCAAGGGAGATTCAAAACTAAGCTGGGACTGGCACAAGAAGATTAGCCATTTGAACTTCAAAACACTCAACAAACTGGCAAGAGAACACATTGTTGATGGACTGCCAAACATAGTCTACAAGAGAGAGACCCTCTGCAGTGCATGCCAGAAGGGAAAGCAACAGAAGAACTCCTTCAAACCCATTGCTGGAGATCTTTCTACAAGTCCTCTAAATCTGATCCACATGGATTTATTTGGACCTGTTGAAACTCCAAGCGTTGGTGGCAAGAAATATACCTTAGTCATGGTTGATGACTATTCCAGATATACATGGACTATCTTTCTATCAAAGAAAAATGAAACTCTTCAGAAGTTGCCATCTCTGTTAAAGCAACTTCAGACTGTGAAGAACTTGAAGGTTAAGACAATCAGGTCTGACAGAGGAACTGAATTTGTCAACCAAGTCATAAAGGACTTCTGTGATCAAAATGGAACCTTTCATCAACTCTCTGCCACCAGAACCCCTCAACAGAATGGCGTAGCAGAAAGGAGGAACAGAACTTTAAAAGAAGCTGCAAGAACAATGATTGCAGAATCTGGTCTACCTATGAGATATTGGGCTGAAGCAATCAACATTGCATGCTATACTCAGAACAGAAGCATGATCAACAAGAATCACCAGAAGACCCCTTATGAACTCTGGAAAGGAAGGAAACCCAACATCAGCTACTTTCATGTGTTTGGATGCAAGTGCTGCATTCTTAACAATAGAAAAGAGCATCTGAAAGTCTTCCAAGAGAAAGCTGATGAAGGTATCCTTATAGGCTATTCAACCACCAGTAAGGCCTATAGAGTACTCAACAGAAGGACCCTACATGTTGAAGAATCTATACATGTGAAGTTTGATGAAAGCACCTCTGTTAAAGAGGTAACAGAGATCCTCAAGGAAGTCAGCATAGAAGACAAAGCACCAGAACCAATAGAAGAGGTAGCAGACAATCCTGCATTTCCAACTCCTGCACCAAACCCCCTTCTGTTGAATGAAGATGAAGACTCAGAAGATGAAGAACAAGAAAGACCCAGACAGCAACTGACAGAACCTGATCTGACATGGTTAAGAGACCATCCTCCTAATCAAGTAATTGGGCATATCAGAAGTGGTGTGCAGACCAGATCAGCTTCAACAAGGAGAGAAGCAATGCTTGCGTGCTATATATCTCAGATGGAACCCATGACTGTGGAAGAAGCTCTTGCAGACTCAGATTGGATCAATGCAATGCAAGAAGAGCTGACTCAATTTGAAAGGAACAAAGTATGGGAACTTGTTCCTAGGCCAAAGCACCAGAATGTCATTGGAACAAAATGGGTATTCAAGAACAAAGCTGATGAAGATGGCAACATTGTAAGGAATAAAGCAAGGCTGGTAGCTAAAAGTTATTGCCAAGAAGAGGGAATAGATTTTGACGAGACCTTTGCACCAGTTGCCAGACTTGAAGCCATCAGAATATTTCTAGCCTATGCTGCTTACAATAACATCAAGGTCTACCAGATGGATGTCAAAAGTGCATTTCTGAATGGAGATCTTGAAGAAGAAGTTTATGTGGAACAACCACCAGGTTTTGTCATTCCTACTCACTCCTCCTGTGTCTACAAGCTTAAAAAAGCCCTCTATGGTCTTAAGCAAGCACCCAGAGCATGGTATGACACATTGTCCCTTTTCCTAGTGAACCATGGGTTTACAAAAGGAAAGGTTGACAAAACTCTATTTCAAATCTCTGTTGCTAATCATATTCTGTTAGTACAAATATATGTTGATGATATTATATTTGGTAGTACTAATCCAGAACTGTGCAAGAAATTCTCTCAAGTAATGCAGAGTCAATTTGAAATGAGTATGATGGGAGAACTCAGTTACTTCCTAGGACTTCAAGTCAAACAAGTTCCAGAAGGAACCTTTATCAATCAAGGGAAGTATACCAGAGACCTGATCAAGAAGTTTGGAGTGGAAGGCAAATCCTCAGTGAAGATTCCCATGAATACTTCACAAGGAATTGGTCCAGATGATGAACGAAAGGATGTCGATGCAACAACATACAGAGGAATCATAGGATCTGCTGTATCTGACTGCAAGCGGACCAGACATCTCATTCTCTGTTGGAATCTGTGCCAGATACCAATCAAAGCCCAAGGAGAGCCATCTTAGTGCTGCAAAGAGAATCATCAGATATATCAAAGGAAATCCAAATGCAGGCCTATGGTATCCAAAGGGAGGTAACTTTGAACTAATTGGTTACTCTGACTCAGATTTTGCAGGTTGCAGATTAGACAGGAAGATCACCTCTGGTCATTGCCAAATGCTAGGAGGAAGGCTTGTTTCCTGGTTTAGCAAGAAGCAGAATTCAATCTCAACAAGTACAGCAGAAGCTGAGTACATTGCAGCTGGGAGTTGCTGTGCTCAGTTACTCTGGATGAAGCAACAGTTGAAGGATTATGGCATTCAAGCAAAGGAGATCAAATTGCTGTGTGACAACACCAGTGCCATTGCCATCACTCAGAATCCAGTTCTTCACTCCAGGACAAAGCATATTGAAATCAGACATCACTTCATCAGAGATCATGTTGAAAAGAAGCACATATGCATGGAGCATGTGCAAACAGAAGACCAGCTTGCAGACATTCTGACAAAGCCTCTTCCTGAGGCCAGATTCAACAAATTGAGAGAAGAATTGGGAATGATGGATGAAATCCCAAAGGAAAGTTGAAAAGGAAGGCCCTCTGTTGCAAAATCTCTGCTAACAGAATACCTGTTGCAGAACCCCTTCTGTTAACCCCTTCTGATCTTTATCCTAGCAGAACACCTCAGCAACAGAAACCCTCCTTTCCTCTCTTCAGAAAACCCCTTCTTATATCTAACAGAAGGTTGTGGACTTAGAAAATTCTGAAAACCGGGTGATCTAGTAACTTATTAAAGGTCTTTTACTCTTTTACCCTTAAAACGGTATCCAGCCGCATAATATTTACTGCGCCCCTTTTTACATTTATTGGTACCTTGGAACCGTAAATAATCTCAAACGTCCACTAACCCGAACCCATATATTCCTCTTTCGCAAACCTAAACCGTTACTGCTTTCATTACTCTCAAATTCTCAAACCTCCATAGCTCTCAAGCTCTCTGCAACTTTTCTCTGCTCTAATGGCTTTCATCAACATCAATGACCTCACAAAGGAAGAAATCAACACCCTGGTCTCGAACATCTATACTGGGATGAACTGCGACCTCTCCGCACTCCCTGAACTCGCACCTAATCATGAAACGATGGTGAAAATCATCAAAGGAATGGAAGACTCCCAACTCAACAAGGTAGTAGGATATCACTTTGATTCCTACATCACGAGAGACGTGGCAGAGTTTTATCTCAACACTACGTACGAAGGGGAGACCATCCGGTCAAAGGTCAATGGTGAGAACATAACCCTCACTCCTGAAGTTCTCAACGCCATGTTTGGCGTAGTGGAGGACCCTCAAGAAGAAGAGACTGAAGGCTTCCTATCACTGGACAGTGTCAAGGTCACTGTGGACAACTTTGTCCAACTCTACTGCAAACCTGAAGTGGGTAGAGTTCCCAAACTGTATATGAAGAAGAACCTTCTTCAAAGTGACTATGAAAAGCTGGTGAACATCCTCCATAGGTGTGTTTAGAGCAAGAGCACCTCCACTGATGACATGAATGTGCTCAATGCAAAAGCTATCTTTGCAGTTCATCATGGGATGAACATCAATTGGGGGCAGGTAATAGTCAAATCTCTAGTTGAATTCATCAAAAAAAGGACAAGGAGACCGGACTGTTCAAAACCCCCATGGGTTATGGCCTCTTAATCTCTGAAACCCTGCTCAAAGCAAGGAAAGGGCTGAGAAACCCTATTGAGGTAGATTACACCAAACTGCTCTTCCTCAATACCTCTGGTGACCGAAAGGTTGCACTCAAGGCTGAACAGAAGAGGCTGAGGACTCTAGAGTTTAACCGGGAGAAACTCCAACAGAAGGCCATCAAGCCCAAAAAGGTTGTGAAGAAACAGCAGAAACCCTCTACACCTTCTGAATCTGAAGAAGAAGAAGTTCTGATCAGAAAACCTGTGAAGAAGGTTGTTCTGCAGAAGGTTGCCCTAGCTAAAGTTCAGAAGCTAGTGGCCAAGAAATCTGTTCTAAAGAGAAAGGCACCTTCCCCTGTCTCTACAAAAAGCACCCCCTCTGCCTCCCCCATTGCAAAGAAGGCAAAGGTTCTGACACCTGCAGTACAGGAGAAGCTAGAGGATTCTGTCACTTCTGCCCCAGCCAACAGAAATGCTTGGCAAGGCAAGAGGATTACTTATGAGTCTAGTGACTCTGAAGAAGATGTAGCAGTACTAGATTGTTGGGCTGCGGGTATGCGGTGCCAGCAACAGCCAGCCTGCCGGTGCAATCGGACCGCGTGGCGCTTCGCTTGTGCTATAAAGGGGGAGGAGCGTGCTTCACTATCAGCGATTGCTTTTAGTGTAACGGTAAGCGCAACGATCCACAAGTGGTATCAGAGCCAAGGTCACGGGTTCGACCCCCGGCAACAGCATGCTGCGTAGTTGTAGGCTGGCAGGTGCTGGGGGGGAGATTGTTGGGCTGCGGTGCGGGTATGCGGTGCCAGCAACAGCCAGCTTGCTGGTGCAATCGGACCGCGTGGCGCTTCGCTTGTGCTATAAAGGGGGAGGAGCGTGTGTAAGGAATAATTGTATTTAGATTTTGATGATGCTATATTAATTAGGAATTTAGAGTACCCCTTTAGAAATTATGTATTAGAATTTTCCTTTGTAAAGTTCTTAGATGTATTCGACTTGACAGAAGACCTTCAAGAACAGAAGTGCTTCAAGGACAGAAGTGCCTTCAAGAACAGAAGTGCTTCAAGAACAGAAGTGCTTCAAGAGCAGAAGTGCCTCTTAAGGCTTTATTGAAACAGAGGACCTTTGGTTCTCTGCTCCAGAACAGAAGTCCTCAGGATCTCTGTTACTCTTGACTCTGACAGAAACCCTTCTAGGTCTCTGTTGGATATTCCCAACAGAAGTGCTCCAGACCTCCTCTGTTCTACTCTCAGACAAAGACACCAGAAGGCCTGACACTTAGAAGATTTTCAAAGAATCGGGAAGTCAACTAAAAGATTCCTTCAACGGCTAGGAGTATGAAACGGAAAAGCTACAGTGCATGCATTAAATGCTCATTTAATGCACCCCATGCTACGTAGAGTAATTGCAGATGATTGGCCGGAATGTCAGGAATACTTTATCCCAAAATAGTAACCCGCCAACTTTACCGGGCTCTACTAGTCAAGTCAACTGATCGCTCATTTAATGCAGTTGTCCTCCTACTCCTCCAACGGGAAGACAACCTCAGTATAAAAGATACACTACGAAGAACAACCAGATAACTTTGCTTACATAATTTTGCTATAACTTTGCAAACCACAAGCAAGATATTAATACTCTGAAAAGCAAAAAGCCTCCTTGAGATTCAAACTCAATATCTTCTACAAGAGAAGGCAGAAGTTGGAAAAATACTCTTTCCAACTCAAGCAAAGTTCCAAGTGTTCTTCAACTCTTCAAGCTCATCACATACAAATATTTTGTAACGAAGCTAGTTGGAGGAACCCCTGTTTCAACAGAAACTCTTCTTGCTACAAGAAGGACGTCCAAATAACTGGAGTAGTGAAGTGGTGATACTTCAAAAAAACTCAGTGAAAGGACCAGTGTTAAAGGAAGCCAGGCAGTGCATCCCAGGACACATCTAGGCTTGAAGAAGACATGGAGTGCTACTTAAGTGCTAGGACTAAGGCTTTGTAAACGGCAGTTTTACAGCATAGTGGAACAGTGGATTAGAGGAACGAGTTGTTCCTTGAACCACTATAAAAATCCCTGGTGTCGTTTACTTACTGCTTTTAATACTTGCACTTAGATAGAACTGTATAACTCCTTGGACTTGGTATCTGTGTTCAGCAGAACTTGTTCTACGAGTTAACAGAAGGCCTTCTGCCTTTGCTTCTCTGAGGCTAACAGAACTCCCTGCCAGAACCCCATCCGCTGCCAGTCTGTTCTTTCAACAGAACAGGCTATTCTGTATATCTGGTACTTAGTTTAAAAAGCTAAAAACCAATACAGTCTATTCACCCCCCCCCCCTCTAGACTGTATCCAGTATAACCGGGACCAACAAGTGGTATCAGAGCCTCCTTGTTCTAATAATCTCTTAGGTTATTTGTTGAACAAAGATCCACTTGTTTTTCTGTTTTACCTCATTTCTGTCTGATATAATGGATCACTCCTTGTCCAAGAATCTTATGTTTTCAGATCTTAAGTTTGATGACTGGAGGATCCGGATGAAAGCACATCTCTGTGCCCTGCATGATGAGATGTGGGAAGTTCTAGATATTGGCCCCTTCACTAGCTTCCAGAAGGTCAATCCTGAACATGCCATAGACAACACCAGACCCCAGATGATCAGCAAAGCCAAGTCAGAATGGACCACTGAAGAGAGGAGAAAGTACAACCTAGACAATATTCCCAAGGACATCCTCTACAAGTCCATTGATGATAGGTACTTCAACAGAATCAAGAAGTGCAAGACTGCTAAGGAGATCTGGGATACTCTTGAGCTCATTGGAGCTGGTGATGAGCAAGAGAAGGACAACAAATTAACCATAGCCAACAAGAAGTTTGATGACTTCAAACTTCTCTTTGGTAAAAGCATCTCCAAGATGTATGACAGGCTCCTCACTCTCACTGGAGAGATCTCTGAGCTTGGCAAGGATCTCACAACCAAGGAGATCAACCTGAAGGTGTTGAGGGGACAGCCCTCAGCATGGAAGATGAAGGTAGTTGTTGTCCAAGCCAGCAAGGATGTAAAGACTTATCCCACTGATAAGCTCATTTCAGATCTCAAAGCTCATGAGTTTGAAATGATTGAAGAGAAGGAAGATGTACCAGAAGAGAGGACCACTACAGCCCTCACTGCCAGCACATCTAAGGTAAATGATTTTGACCCTTCAGTACTTTTATCTGATGAATATATGGCTGCCTTTGCCAGGAGATTCAAAAAGTTTATGAAGAATCCCAAAGATGGAAGGAGTCCACCTTTCAACAGAAAGCCATACCAGAAGGTCAAATCAACAGAAAGCAGTGGAGAGCTTCTCGGTTACAATTGCAGACAACCTGGTCACTTCAAGGCTGATTGTCCCCATCCTAGAGTGTCCAAGAAGCAAGGACATGATGGAGAAAAGAAGAAGTACGAGGACAACTCCAGAAGAAGAAAGGCACTTGTGACAGAACAGCTGGAGAAAGACCCTCTGTCAGAAACAGAATCCAGTTCTGACTCAGATTCTGATGAGGCCTTCTGTTGCCTTGATACTGAGACAGAAGACCTTTGCCTCATGGCTCATTCTGATGATGAGGTAACCTCTACTTCTGAATCTAGTTTTTCTTCGGTAGGCTTAGCTTTTGATTCTGATTCAATGTCAGAATTTTGGGAAGAGTTTAAGGCCATACAAGCCACTTATTCTTCTGTAACAGAAGAAAACAGTGAGTTGAAAGCTGAAATTCTTGACTTAAGAAGGAGGTTGAGATCAAAATCAATCTTCTAATTGAGGAAAGAGATCAACTGGAAACTGAAAATTTTTCTCTTCTTAAGAGAATAAGAGAAATAGAGCCTCTCGAGATTAAGTACAAAGCTTACCAGAAGGCCCAGTCTTCCATGGAAAAGATTGTGCTTGATCAACAGATTGGCACTGGTTTTGGTCTTGGTTATGACTCAACAGAATCAGGTGAGCCTTCTGTAATGCCTAGCACCAGAGTTGCTAAGGCAGATAAGGTCATAGAGCCACTGATCTCTAGCCCCATCTGTCAAGCTGGTGTATCTGGCACCAAGGTTGTTCATGAGGAAGTCAGACCAGAAAAGGGTAAGATAAAGGTTCAACAGAAACCCTTTTTGAAAAATAATGAACCTGGCAGAAAACCTAACAACAGAAGAGGTTTTCAAAATAACAAAAATAAAAGACCATTCATTGACAGACAACCTCATGTCAATCGTACCAGAAATGATCACCAGAAGGGCAAATATCAAGAGAAAGTTAACTTCAGGCAGAAGAGGTTGGCTGGTCAACTTCAGAAGCCCAAGGTTAACCGTCCCTCTGCTCTTGATAATATATGGGACTTCTTTCCAACAAAGAAAGCTATGCAAAAGTATGTAAACAGGAAGCATGACCCTCACAAGCATCTGCCCAAAGTGAATCACACTTCAGTTTACTATAACTACCAGGTGGACAATGGGTACCACCCACCAAGGTTTCACTTGATGAGACCAAAATGGTACCAACTACCCAGACTCCATGACCCCCCAGGACCCAGCATTGCTTGGGTACCTAAATCTTTCTTTTGATCTTGCAGGAACTGTGTGCTGGAGCCATCTCTGAACAAGAATGGTTTATTGATAGTGGATGCTCCAGGCACATGACAGGAGACAGAAGTTGCCTAACAGAGTTCCAGAAATGCAAAGGACCTAGAGTTACCTTTGGAGGTAATGACAAGGAAGGTCAAACAAAAGGAAGAGGAAAGCTGATCAAGAACCAGATAATCATTGATGATGTCTCATATGTCAAAGGACTGAAGTTCAACTTGCTGAGTGCTAGCCAATTCTGTGACAAAGGCTACACTGTTGAATTCACAAGGGACTTCTGCTATGTGAAGCATGAGACAACAAAGGAAGTGGTTCTTACAGCATCAAGGAAGAAGAACATCTATGTAGTTGATTGGAACACTGCAAAAGATGGAGTTTGCCTGATAGCCAAAAGAGATTCAAAACTGAGCTGGGACTGGCACAAAAAGCTCAACCATTTGAACTTCAAAACAATCAACAAACTGGCCAGAGAACACATTGTAGAAGGGCTACCAGACATTGTGTACAAGAAGGAGACCCTCTGCAGTGCATGTCAGAAAGGCAAACAAGTGAAGAATTCCTTCAAACCCATTGCTGGAGATCTTTCTACAAGTCCTCTAAATCTGATTCACATGGATTTATTTGGACCTGTTGAGACTCCAAGCGTTGGTGGCAAGAAATATACCCTAGTCATGGTTGATGACTACTCCAGATATACATGGACTGTTTTTTTGACAAAGAAAAATGAAACTCTTCAGAAGTTGCCATCTCTGTTAAAGCAACTTCAGACTGAGAAGAACCTGAAAGTGAAGACAATCAGATCAGACAGAGGAACTGAATTTGTCAACCAAGTCATAAAAGACTTCTGTGATCAGAATGGAACTTTTCATCAACTTTCTGCCGCCAGAACCCCTCAACAGAATGGCGTAGCAGAAAGAAGGAACAGAACGTTAAAAGAAGCTGCAAGAACAATGATTGCAGAATCTGGATTGCCTATGAGATACTGGGCTGAAGCAATCAACACTGCATGCTATACTCAGAACAGAAGCATGATCAACAAGAATCACCAGAAGACCCCTTATGAACTCTGGAAGGGAAGAAAGCCAAACATCAGCTACTTTCATGTATTTGGATGCAAGTGCTACATTCTCAACAATGGAAAGGAGCATCTGAAAGTATTTCAAGAAAAGGCTGATGAAGGAGTCTTTATAGGCTATTCAAACAACAGTAAAGCCTATAGAGTACTCAACAGAAGAACCCTACATGTTGAAGAATCCATACATGTGAAGTTTGATGAAAGCACCTCTGTTGAAGAAGTAACAGAGATTCTCAAGGATGTCAGCATAGAAGACAGAACACCAGAACCAACAGAAGAGGTGGCAGATAACCCTGCATTTCCAACACCTGCACCAAACCCCCTTCTGTTGAATGAAGATGAAGACTCTGAAGATGAGGAACCAGAGAGACCAAGACAGCAGCTGACAGAACCAGACCTAACATGGTTAAGAGACCATCCTCCTAACCAAGTGATTGGTCAAATCAGAAGTGGAGTTCAAACCAGATCCACATCAAGAAGAGAAGCAATGCTTGCCTGCTATATATCTCAGATGGAACCTATGACAGTTGAAGAAGCTCTTGCAGACTCAGACTGGATCAATGCTATGCAAGAAGAGCTCACTCAGTTTGAAAGGAACAAAGTATGGGAACTTGTTCCTAGGCCAAAGCACCAGAATGTCATCGGAACCAAATGGGTATTCGAGAACAAAGCAGATGAAGACGGCAACATTGTAATGAACAAAGCAAGGCTAGTAGCTAAAGGATATTGTCAAGAAGAAGGAATAGATTTTGATGAAACCTTTGCATCGGTTGCCAGACTTGAAGCCATCAGAATCTTTCTAGCCTATGCTGCCTACAACAACATCAAGGTCTACCAGATGGATGTCAAGAGTGCATTTCTGAATGGAGATCTTGAAGAAGAAGTTTATGTGGAACAACCACCAGGTTTTGTCATTCCTACTCAATCTTCTTGTGTCTACAAGCTTAAAAAGGCCCTCTATGGTCTTAAGCAAGCTCCCAGAGCCTGGTATGACACATTGTCCCTTTTCCTAGTGAACCATGGGTTTACTAAAGGAAAGGTTGACAAAACTCTATTTCAAATCTCTGTTGCTAATCATATTCTGTTAGTACAAATATATGTTGATGACATTATATTTGGTAGTACTAATCCAGAACTGTGCAAGAAATTTTCTCAACTGATGCAGAGTCAATTTGAAATGAGTATGATGGGAGAACTCAGTTACTTCCTAGGGCTCCAAGTCAAACAAGTTCCAGAAGGGATCTTTATCAATCAAGGGACGTACACCAGAGATCTAATCAAGAAGTTTGGAGTGGAAGGCAAATCATCAGTGAAGATTCCCATGAACACTTCACAAGGAATTGGTCCAGATGATGAAGGAAAGGATGTAGATGCAACAACATACAGAGGAATAATAGGATCTCTGTTGTATCTAACTGCAAGCATACCAGACATCTCATTCTCTGTTGGAATCTGTGCCAGATACCAATCAAAGCCCAAGGAAAGCCATCTAAGTGCTGCAAAGAGAATCATCAGATACATCAAAGGGAATCCAAATGAAGGCCTATGGTATCCAAAGGGAGGTAACTTTGAAATAATTGGTTATTCTGACTCAGATTTTGCAGGTTGCAGACTAGACAGAAAGAGCACCTCTGGTCACTGCCAATTGCTAGGAGGAAGGCTTGTTTCCTGGTTTAGCAAGAAGCAGAACTCCATCTCAACAAGCACAGCTGAGGCAGAATACATTGCAGCTGGGAGTTGCTGTGCTCAGCTACTCTGGATGAAGCAACAACTGAAGGACTATGGCATTCAAGCAAAGGAGATCAAGTTGTTGTGTGACAACACCAGTGCTATTGCTATTACTCAGAATCCAGTTCTTCATTCCAGAACAAAGCACATTGAGATCAGACATCACTTCATCAGAGATCATGTGGAGAAGAAGCACATCTGCATGGAACATGTGCCAACAGAAGACCAGCTTGCAGATATCCTGACAAAGCCTCTCCCTGAGGCTAGGTTCAACAAACTGAGAGAAGAATTGGGAATGATGGATGAGATTCCAAGGGAAAGATGAAAAGGAAGGCCCTCTGTTGCTCATTTGCTGTTGACAGAATTCCTGTAGCAGAACCTCTTCTGTTAACCCCTTCTGTCAACCCCTTCTGTTCTCTACCCTGGCAGAACACTTTTACAACAGAAACCCTTTCTACAGAGAACCCTTTCGTGTCTAACAGAAGGTGGTGGACTTAGAAAAGAAATTCTTATAAACCGGGTGACCTAGTAAATTATTAAAGGTCTTTTACCCTTTTACCCTTAAAACGGTATCCAGCCGTATAAAATTTACTGCGCCCCTTTTTACATTTATTGGTTTCTTGGAACCGTAAATTATCTCAAACGTCCACTAACCCATATCCATAAAACCCCCTTTCGCAAACCTAAACCGTTACTGCTCTCATAACTCTCAAGCTTTTGAACTCTTATCTCTCAGAAATTTTCTAACCGCAGTAAACTCCATGGCCATCTTGAGCTTCTCCGACCTATCAAAGGAACAAAAGGCAACACTTCTCAAGAATGTCTTGACTGGCCTGAGATGCGAACTGGAAGTACTACCCAGGTTCGCAGAAAAGAAGGAGAGGATGACCTCCATTGTTGACGGACTGTCACAATGTCAACTGAGCAAGGTCATCTCTCATGATTATGAAGCCTACAGCAACATTGACACTGTTGAGTTCTATCTCAACGCATCCTTCAAGGATGAAGTCATCTCCTCCGTCGTCCAAGGAGAAAAGGTGGTGGTTGATGCTGACGTCATCAACAACATCTACAATATTCAGCAAAAGGAAGGAAGGGACTCTCTACTTGACTTGGAGGATATTGACATCCCTCTGCCAGAATTCAAGAAGAAGTTCTGCAGAAAAGGGGAAGAAGTTGAGAAGGTCAACATCAAGAAGCACCTGCTCAAGAGGGAATTTGAGCTACTTATAAACATTTTCCACAAATGTTTATGGTGCAAGTACACCTCCACTGATGATGTTACAACGGCCAATGCTAAGGCCCTGTATGCAGTGCATCATGGGGTGAACATCAATTGGGGACAAATCATGGTGAAGTCCCTGATTGAAGTGATCAAGAAGAAGAATCCCAATACTAGCCTCTATTCTGGGAAGCTAGGGCATGGACTCCTCATTTCTGAAGTGCTCCTCAAACAAGGGGTAAGCTTGAGGAAGGCTACAGCTTTGGATCACACCAAGGTAATTTTCCTGACTGCCTCTCCCAATAGGGAAAAAGCCATAAAGGCAGAGTTGAGGAGACAGCTTCAACTTGAGGCTAAGAGACAACAGGGAGAGAAGGTACAGAAACCTCTCTCTGTAGCCCCTTCTGCTGAGAAGGCAGAAAAGAAAAAGAAGAAGAAGACTGAAGGGGAAGCACATGTTGCCCCCCCTAAGGCCGGAAAGAAGAGGAAGAGGACCACCAAACTCAAGAAGAAGGTTGCTAAACCTGTGGTTTCAATATCTGAGGGAGTGGCAGACACTCAGGGGGAACCAGAGATCCCCACCTCTGCTGCATCTCCTGAACAGAACAGGGTGCCAACTCCACCAGAGCACCCTAGTCCTGTCAAAGATGGGTATCTGTCCCTGCTTGACAGACAGTTTACCCGGGTCCTTGAATGGAGAAGGTGGAGAATGGGACCCCTCTCCAAAATAATTCAATATTTTGATCACTATGAGGAAGAAGAAGAAGCCATCCTGAATTGGGTTGGGACTGATGATGTCTCAAAGTGCTTTGCCCTCAACTTTCTTCACTCTGTCCTTGAGAAGAAGAAGGCAAGCTACAAGGGAAAGGCCATTCTCATTTCTTCACCCTCGGAGGAAGCTGTCAAACCTCTAGAAGATGGGGAAATTGAAGCCTTTGAAGAATGGTTGTTCACCAAAATGGCAACTGACTCTGTTCAGCCCAACTTCAACCCAGGAGAGTCCTCTGTACTCAAGTCAGAAGGACAAGCAATGATGGAGCAAATCAAGGAGTGGAGGACTTCCTTGCTCGTGGATAACATCATTGAGGTAAACTCTCCAACCCCTTCTGTTATTATCCCAACAGAACCACACTTTCCCTCACCTTCCACCAGCACAGAAACCCCTCCACCAGAACACCCTCAACATAAATCTCCTGAACAGAACACCCCTACCCCTCCTCCATCACCCAAACAGAAAATTGCATCTCCCTGCAGAGCAATTGTTCCCTACAGAAACCGCTCACCTTCACCTCCCCCATCTCCTCCTCAACAGAATGCCTCACCTATTCACTCCTCACCCCAGCTTCAGAACCCCTCACCCCAACAGATCTCCTCCTCATCCTCTGAATCTGATCATCAATCTCCTCCTACAGAATCTTCACCTCCACAACAACCTGCAGGAAACCTAAAACCTGTATGGTTTCTAAGAGACTCAGATCCTACAACTGTCTCCCCCATCTCTGCACCCAAAGGGTATTCTAGGGACTCTGTTGCACCCAATCCCTCTCTGAGAAAGAAAAAGAAGGTGGTTCGCAACAGAAAACCTATCTACTCTCCATATGAGATATCCTCTGACATGGATGGATTCATGATCAGCAAATCCTACAAGGCCACATCCAAGAGATAGAAGACCCCTCCTCTGACTCAACTGGAACATGAACAGCTTGTTCACTCTCTGTCATCTGTCCAAGAACATCACCCACTACCTAGGGGAAGAGGTCTAGAGATGCCTCAAGCAGATGGACAACAGAATGACATTCCCTTCAACAAATTTGTTGAATCTGCAGAAGAATTTGGAGGACAGATCCTCCAAGGCTTGAATAAGCTGATAGAGATAAATGACAAGCACTATGGGCATCTTGCTCATGTGAATGACAATCTGAATTCAGGTATGCAGTTCATCTCTGACCGTTTTGAGAACCTCACAGGAACTCTCAACAACTTCATAGCCTCATCCTCTGCCAGAACAGATGCGCTGACAACAGAAGTGGAAAGCATTCATAAGACCCTCTTTACATTTCATCAAACTCTGATAGCTCAGGGAAAAGCTATTGAAACAATCTCCTCCAATATTGATGAACTTCAATGGGCTGATACAAAGACAAAGGAACAGCTACTGGACATAGAGGAACTGTGCAAAGTCCATCGTGATCAAGCCAGGACTCTATTTGCCCAAGACAAAGAGAGATACCAGAAGATGGTTCTCTTAGAAGCCAGTAATAAAGACATCTTCTCTGCCATACAGAAGCAGCAAGGTCTCATTGAAGGCCTTACCTCTGTCACCCAGACACTACCAGACGCCCTGGAGCAGATAGCCTCAACCCAAGCCTCAGAATTCCAGAAGATCAGTCTTATGTTAGAAGACTTGAATGATGCCAAAAAGGGGGAAGAGGACCCTCAACAGACCAGGCCTAGGTCTCACAGAACTCCTACCAGAGCACCCTCCTCTGGTGAGCCTGCAGTAGATCCGGCTCCCTATTTTGAAGCTGCCCTGCAAAAGAAGAGAGCAGCTGGCATACCTAGACCCCCATCTCCAGTAAAGAAGAGCTCCAAGAAAAAGAAAGTTTTCAACTTCACAGAGTGGAGATTGGGTGGCTCTCAGCAAATTGACAGAACTCAATTTGAGGAGATGAAGGCTAAAATGACTCCTACCCAACAACAGCACCTCTATCTGGACAAAGATGGTGTTGTCAGAGTTAGGTATGGAGGATCTCTTGAAGAAGCAGAAGAATGGTACAAAAAGAACATTGTCCCAGGAAAGACCATACATGAAGGTGTCCTCAACTATTTGGACTGCAAGCTCTCTCCAATATGGGCATCTTATCAAAGGTCGGGCAATCTGTTCAGAATCAGAGCTGAAATAAATGAAGAACTGCTCAGGCTTCAAAGACTAGAGGAAGAAGCTCTACAGGCAGCTAATCTGGAGAATGTGTAAGGTTTAAAACTCTGTAAAACCTATCTAATAAAATCACATCTCTGCCTTCTTACTTTGAAGTGCTTTTCCTCAAATTCTTGTCTTTTTGCCTTCTGTCTGTGTTTGTTTATTTCTGTTATATTCTGCTATCTGAATGTATCGTACTATTACTATTTTCCTATGCCAAGTTGCCCACCAAGATTTTAATGAAAAGTTTTAAACTTTAAATTTTTATGGTGAAGGCACTTCTCTGGAAATAGTTAAAGGGTTTTGGCATCATCAAAAAGGGGGAAATTGTAAGGAATAATTGTATTTAGATTTTGATGATGCTATATTAATTAGGAATTTAGAGTACCCCTTTAGAAATTATGTATTAGAATTTTCCTTTGTAAAGTTCTTAGATGTATTCGACTTGACAGAAGACCTTCAAGAACAGAAGTGCTTCAAGGACAGAAGTGCCTTCAAGAACAGAAGTGCTTCAAGAACAGAAGTGCTTCAAGAGCAGAAGTGCCTCTTAAGGCTTTATTGAAACAGAGGACCTTTGGTTCTCTGCTCCAGAACAGAAGTCCTCAGGATCTCTGTTACTCTTGACTCTGACAGAAACCCTTCTGGGTCTCTGTTGGATATTCCCAACAGAAGTACTCCATACCTCCTCTGTTCTACTCTCAGACAAAGACACCAGAAGGCCTGACACTTAGAAGATTTTCAAAGAACCGGGAAGTCAACTAAAAGATTCCTTCAACGGCTAGGAGTATGAAACGGAAAAGCTACAGTGCATGCATTAAATGCTCATTTAATGCACCCCATGCTACGTAGAGTAATTGCAGATGATTGGCCGGAATGTCAGGAATACTTTATCCCAAAATAGTAACCCGCCAACTTTACCGGGCTCTACTAGTCAAGTCAACTGATCGCTCATTTAATGCAGTTGTCCTCCTACTCCTCCAACGGGAAGACAACCTCAGTATAAAAGATACACTACGAAGAACAACCAGATAACTTTGCCTACATAATTTTGCTATAACTTTGCAAACCACAAGCAAGATATTAAAACTCTGAAAAGCAAAAAGCCTCCTTGAGATTCAAACTCAATATCTTCTACAAGAGAAGGCAGAAGTTGGAAAAATACTCTTTTCAACTCAAGCAAAGTTCCAAGTGTTCTTCAACTCTTCAAGCTCATCACATACAAATATTTTGTAACGAAGCTAGTTGGAGGAACCCCTGTTTCAACAAAAACTCTTCTTGCTACAAGAAGGACGTCCAAATAACTGGAGTAGTGAAGTGGTGATACTTCAAGGAAACTCAGTGAAAGGACCAGTGTTAAAGGAAGCCAGGCAGTGCATCCCAGGACACATCTAGGCTTGAAGAAGACGTGGAGTGCTTCTTAAGTGCTAGGACTAAGGCTTTGTAAACGGCAGTTTTTACAGCTTAGTGGAACAGTGGATTAGAGGAACGAGTTGTTCCTTGAACCACTATAAAAATCCCTGGTGTCGTTTACTTACTGCTTTTAATACTTGCACTTAGATAGAACTGTATAACTCCTTGGACTTGGTATATGTGTTCAGCAGAACTTGTTCTACGAGTTAACAGAAGGCCTTCTGCTTTTGCTTCTCTGAGGCTAACAGAACTCCCTGCCAGAACCCCATCCGATGCCAGTCTGTTCTTTCAACAGAACAGGCTATTCTGTAAATCTGGTACTTAGTTTAAAAAGCTAAAAACCAATACAGTCTATTCACCCCCCCCCCCTCTAGACTGTATCCAGTATAACCGGGACCAACAGCGTGCTTCACTATCAGCGATTGCTTTTAGTGTAGCGGTAAGCGCAACGATCCACATAGATGCTACTGTTCAGGGGGAATCTCACAGATCTCCCTCTGCAACCTTGCCTGATCAACCTATGATACTTACATCATCAGAACACCATCAAGAAGACAGAACCCCTGAGCCCACAGAACCCCAGGTGCATACCCCCTCTGATCTAGACAAAGTATTTATCAGGTTTCTGGCTTGGAGGAAGTGGAGAGTGGGACCTCTTCCAGAACTACTCAGATTGCTTCCCAACTTTTTCACAGAGGAAGCTGAAGCTCTGAAGTGGGCTGGCACAGAAGATGTTGAGCTATGCCTCAACAAGGACTTTCTTCTATCTGTTCTTGCTGAGAAGAAAAAGGGGGAATGCAAAGGCAAGAGCAAGCTCACTGATGTCATAGAAGAAGAGCATGTCAAGGCTCTGACAGAAGATGAGGTGGCAGCCTTTGATGATTGGCTGATTGAAAAGAAGAGGAAGGAATCTATGATCAAATTTCGACATAGTGCTCATGGAGAAGGGGAACCCTCCACTGCAAATGATCTACCCTTGGTCATGGAGAGACTGGTCAAGGAATGTAGAGATTCACAGTTCACAGAAACTCTACTTGAGGTAATTCCTGAACCTCCACTCTCACCCAGAATGCCAACTCCCTTTACCACTCCACCCCAATCTCCTCACCAGAAAACCCCTTCTGCACCTATTCCAACAGAACCTCTGATTCCATTATCCCCCTCTGTGCATACACTCCCACCCCCCAACAGAACACCTCCTCACTTCATCAGAAACCCTCTTCTCAACAGAAAAACCCCACACCCCAAAAGCCCTCAATCTCCAAATCTCCATCTCCTTCACCCTGCAAACCGTTCTCTCCTCCAAAGAACAGATCCCCTTCCCCTCCCCCACCCTCTCAAAGACAACTTATTCTATATCAACCCCAACAGATCATCTCATCATCACCACCACCTCAATAGAAATCCCCTTCACCTTCCAAGTCTGAACATCAAGTCACTCCACAAGAGTCCCTTCCACCACACCAACCTGCAGCTCAGCTAAAACCTGAATGGTTCCTTAGAGACTCTGATCCTACTACAGTCTCGCCCATCTCAGCACCACAAGGTTATTCTAGGCATTCTACTGCCCCCAATCCCTCCCTCCGGAAGAAGAAGGTAATCAGAAACAGAATCTCAATCTACTCCTCGTATGAAGACTCTTCTGACATGGATGGATTCATGGTCAGCAAGTCCTACAAAGCTACTTCAAAGAGACAGAAGACCCCTCCTCTGACTCAACTTGAGCATGAACTTCTTGTCCAATCTCTCTCATCTGTCCAAGAGCATCACCCTTTGCCTAAGGGAAGAGGTTTAGAGCTGCCTCAATCTGATGGACAAGAGAATCAAATTCCCTTCAACAAGTTTGTTGAAACAGCAGAAGAATTTGGTGGACAAGTCCTCCAAGGCATGGACAAGCTCATCCAGATAAATGACAAGCACTTTGAGCACCTTGCTCATGTAAATGATAATCTCAATTCTGGGATGCAGTTTATCTCAGACCGCTTAAAAAACCTCACAGAAACACTCCACAATTTCATGGCCTCCTCCTCTGCCAGAACAGATGCACTGTCAACAGAAATGGTAGGTATCCACAAGACCCTCTCTGTTTTTCAACAAACTCTTCTAAGTCAAGGACAGGCCATCAGCACAATCTCAGAGAATCTTGAGGCTCTGCAAAAATCTGACGCCAGAACTAAGAAGCAACTGATTTCCATAGAGGAAATGTGCAGAGCTCACCAAGATCAAGCTCAACATCTTCTCTCTGCTAACAGAGACAGATACCAGAAGATGGTACTGCTTGAAGCCAACAACAAGGACATCTTCTCTACTATTCAGAAGCAGCAAGGACTGATAGAAGGCCTTACTTCTGTAACTCAAACCCTACCAGAGGCCCTTGAGCAGATAGCCTCCTCACAGGCCTCATAGTTTCAGAAGATCAGCATGATGCTAGAGGACCTAAATGATGCCAAAAAAGGGGGAAGAGGACCCTCAACAGACTAGGCCTCGGTCTACCAGAACTCCTGCTAGAACATCATCTTCTGCTGAACCAATAGTAGATCCTGCTCCTTACTTTGAAGCTGCCTTACAGAAAAAGAGAGCAGCAGGTATACCTAGACCCCCATCTCCAGTAAAGAAAGGCACTAAGAAGAAGAAAATCCTCAGCTTTACTGAATGGAGATTGGGTGGATCCCAGAGAATTGACAGAGCTCAATTTGAAGAAATGAAGGTAAAAATGACTCTCACCCAACAACAGAACCTCTTTCTGGATAAAGATGGTGTTGTACGAGTCAGATATGGGGGATCCTTAGAAGAAGCTGAAGAATGGTACAAGAAAAATATTGTCCCTGGCAAGACAGTACATGAAGGAGTTCTCAGCTATCTGGACTTCAAGCTTTCTCCCATATGGGCATCTTATCAAAGCTCTGGCAATTTATCTAAGATCAGAGCAGAAATTAATGAAGAGCTGCTAAGGCTTCAAAGATTGGAGGAAGAAGCTCTGCAAGCAGCTACTATGGAGAATGTGTAAGAATTATTTCTGTAAACCATATCTAATAAAATCACATCTCTGCCTTTTCACATTGTAAGGCTTTTCCTCAATTCATGTCTCTTTGCTTTCTGTCTGTGTTTCCCTTTTAATTATTATCTGCTATCTGAATGTACTGCACTCTTACTATTTTCCTATGCCAAGTTGCCCGCCAAGATTTTAATGAAAGTTTTAAACTTTAATTCTTTATGGTGAAGGCACTTCTCTGGAAATAGTTAAAGGGTTTTGGCATCATCAAAAAGGGGGAAATTGTAAGGAATATTTGTAATTAGATTTTGATGATGCTATATTAATTAGGACTTTAGAGTACCCCTCTTTAGACTTAATGTATTAGAATTTTCCCTTGTAAAATTCCTTAGCATAATCGACTTAGCAGAAAGCCTCCAGAGCAGAAGACCCTTGATAAGGCATTGGTTGAACAGAGGACCCTTGGTTCTCTGCTTCGGAACAGAAGACCTCAGGGTCTCTGTTAATCTTTACTCTGACAGAAACCCTCCTGGTTCTCTGTTAGATATCCTCTCAACAGAAGTGCTCCAGACCTTCTCTGATCAACTCTCTGTTAAAGACACCAGAAGGCCTGACACTTAGAAGAATTCCACAAAGCCGGGAAACCAACTGAAAGATTCCTTCAACGGCTAGGAGTCTTGAATGGAAAAGGTACAGTGCGCGCATTAAATGCACATTTAATGCCCCCCCATACTCCGTAGATTAATTGCAGATGATTGGCCGCAATGTCAGGATTACTTTATCCCAAAATAGCAACCCGCCAACTTTACCGGGTCCTACTGGTCAAGTCAACTGCTCGCTCATTTAATGTAGTTGTCCTCCTTCTCCTCCAACGGGAAGACAACCTCAGTATAAAAGATACACTACGAAGAACAACCGGATAACTTAGCTAACCTTTGCTACAACTCTGCATATACAAGAAATTCAAATACTACAAAGCAAAAAGCCTCCTTGAGATTAAAACTTCATTATCTTTTACAAGAGAAGGCAGAAGTTGGAAAAATCCTTATTTCCAACTCAAGCAAAGTTCCAAGTGTTCTTCAACTCTTCAAGCTCATCACATACAAACTCTTTGTAACGAAGCAAGTTGGAGGAACCCCTGTTCTAAATAGAACCTCTTCTTTCACAAGAAGGACGTCCAAGACCTGGAGCTGTGAAGTGGTGATACTTCTGGGAAAGCTCAGTGAAAGGACCAGTCTTAGGGAAGCCGGAAGTGCATCCAAGAAGACATCTACACTTGAAGAAGACGTGGAGAGCTTCTTAAGTGATAGGGCTAAGGCATTGTAAACGGAAGCTTTTACAGGCTTAGTGGAATAGTGGACTAGAGGAACAAGTTGTTCCTTGAACCACTATAAAAAGCCCTGGTGTCATTTACTTACCGCTTTACATTCATAGTTTTCATTTAAACTGCTTAACTCCAAAGACTTGGTATCTGTGTTCAGCAGAACTGGTCTTGTGAGTTAACATAAGGCCTACTGCCTTTGCTTCTCTGAGGCTACTAACAGAACTCCCTACCAGAACCCCATCCGCTGCCAGTCTGTTATGTCAACAGAACAGGCTATTCTGTTAAATCTGGTACTTAGCTTGAAAAAGTTAAAAACCAATACAGTCTATTCACCCCCCCCCTCTAGACTATATCCAGTACAACCGGGACCAACAATTATGTATGCGGATATCCAAGGAGGTGCCAAACCACCGACCGGTCAAATTTATGACAGGGTGGGAGATCCACATGTGAAATTTAAGGAGTTATCAAGGGGGACTCATGCTACTAGGAGCACCTGAGGCTGCTATATGCCGGTTGTTTTTTAGTACGCTTAGAGGACCCGCCCAGGAGTGGTTCGGGACACTGCAACCCGGGTCGATCAACAGTTTCGCCGAATTATCGACGTTATTCTTGGCCTAATTTGCTTCAGTGCCAATCCAAAACGGCACTTCAGCTACTTGACCAGCGTGAAGCAGAACTCCAAGGAAACCCTCAATCAATTCTTAAAAAGATGGAGGGACGAAACTCTGACGGTGGGAAATATGACGGATGATACCGCCATCACCCTATTCACGAACGCTCTCCGAACGGGAGAGTTATACAAGGATTTGAAGAAGAATCCAGATACAGCATATGCCGAGGTATTAGACAGAGCTCGCAAGCATGCTACCTGGAAGAAGAGATAATGATCAAGGACAAGGTCGTTGCGCCTACTGCCCCAATCAAGATGGCCGATCGGCTGGGTCCTAGCCTAGTGGCCGCTATCTCTCCCAAGCAAGGGAGATTTACTCCCCTGGTCCTGTCCGTGGCAACCATTTATCAGAACGAGAAGGACAACATTCCCCTTCCGACTGATTCTTCACAATATATTGGAGTAGACGAGTCTGCTTTTTGTAAATATCATAACAGGAAAGGTCATGCCACCAACGCCCTTAGGGCACTACAAACGGCCATTGAGGACTTGATCCGGCGGGGTCATCTGGGCAAGTATGTGAGTAAGGATCCAAGTGCGGTAGGCACTTTGAAACCGATCAGGAAACCCAATAGCTGGCGACGGGATGCCCAACGTGATGCCCAGCCTCAGAATGACGTATATATTCCCCCCAGGGATGAACCAGAGGGCTCGGGAGGCCCCAGAAAGAAACCTCGAATGGAGGTCAATGTCATATTTGGGGGCGGGGAAACAGGGGATTCGAACGCCGAACGGAAAAGGTTCGAGCGAAGTCTTTATGTGGGATCCATCTCCACTCCCCCCAGAAGAAAGGAAGAACCGACCCGATCACGTTCGGGCCAACTGATTTACCCACGGACACCGGGGTTGGGGTGGCCAGAACTGATCCGGCGACAGCCCGAACATGCTACCGGGAGGCCCTGAAGCAGATGAACACCCGTGGAATGCGGGTTAACAGTATTGAGGTGGAGACCCACCGAACGGAGTTCGAGGCACATCCAGAACCTGCCACTCTCCTCGAGCAAATTGACCTAGATTTCCCCCTGAACCGGAAGGTAGCTATCGGGGTGGATCTGGAGGCTGACATTCGGGATGGCGTGATTGCTGTCCTAAAAAAGTTCCAGGTATTATTCGCCCGAGGGCCGGAAGATATGACGGGTAATTACCCAGAGATAATCTGTCACAAGCTTGCCATCCGGCCTGATGCAAAACTAGTCCAGCAAAAGAAACGATATCAAGCTACCGAACGACGGGATTTCACGAAGCAGGAAGTGGCCACCTTGCTGAGAATAAAACACATCCGTCTAGTAATCCACGTCGAATGGCTATCCAATGTGGTTCTAGCTCCAAAACAATCTACTTGGATGATGTGCGTGGATTACTTGGATCTGAATAAAGCTTGTCCCATGGACCCTTATCCAGTGCCGAGGATCGATCTGTTAGTAGATGAAACGACCGGATGTGAATTATTGAGCTTCATGGATGCATTCTGGGGATACCATCAGATCTTCATGCACCCAGATGATGCAGAGAAAACAGCGTTCGTTACTTCGGATGGTGTGTTTTGCTATATTATCATGCCATTCGGATTAAAGAACGCAATGGCAACTTTTCAGAGGATGATCGGGATGCTGTTCAAAGAGGTGTTGGGAGTCACAATGGAAGCTTATGTTGATGATATCCTGATCAAAAGCCGGAAGAAGGAGAATCATATCCTGGACATAGAAAAGGTGTTCGGGATAATGCAGAAAGCTAACATGAGGCTGAATCCCAAAAAATGTGCTTTTGCTGTGAGAGGGGGCAAATTTTTGGGATACATGATGAGCGAGAAGGGGATTGAGCCCAATCCTGAAAAGGTAAAGGCAATTGTGGATATGGAGGCTCCTAGAACCCTCAAGGAAGTGCAGAGATTGACCGGTCGGTTAGCACCTCTGAGCAGATTCCTATCCAAGCTAGCCGATCGAGCTATTCCATTCTTCCAGATCATGAAAAAAGCCAACCCCTTTGAATGGACAGCCGAATGTCAAACAGCTTTTGAAGATTTCAAAGCATATCCATCTTCCCCCTGGTCTTGACAAAACCCGATCCAGGGGAACACCTGTATATGTACCTTGTTGTAGTTGACCTGGACGTGAGCATGGTATTGTTGAAAGAAGAAGATGGCATCCAGCGGCCAATCTATTTTGTAAGCAAGGCTTTGAACGGTACGGAAACCAGGTATACCTTACTAGAGAAAACAGTACTGGCCTTGATAGCTGTTATTAAACGCCTAGCACCATATTTCCAAACCCATCCGGTAACTGTGTATACTACTCAGCCACTTGCCACCATCTTGAGAAACCCAATGGCAAATGGGCGCATTACCAAGTAGAGTCTCCTGATCGGGCAATATGAGGTGGATTTCAAGCCCCGACCTACTATCAAAGGGCAGGCCCTGGCAGATTTCATTGCAGAATGTACCGCTCGGCCCTCGGAAATAGATTCAGAAAACAATGTGCTGGATAACTGGTGGGAAATGTATGTGGATGGTGCAGCTAGTGCCAAGGGTTGTGGAGCTGGAGCTGTGATCACATCACCCGAAGGGTTCAAAGCATATTACTCCAATCATTTTGACTTAAAAGTAACCAACAATGAGGCTGAGTATGAGACCATTATTGCGGGTTTAAAATATGCGAAGACCCTGGGTGCCGATTGGTTAAAAGACCGGTCGGATAGTCAATTGGTGGTGCTCGACCAAATATCCAGAATAGAAAATACTGAAGCAGACATCTTGTCCAAATTAGAAAATGCAGCGCTCGACGATCGGGCACAGGAGATTCCGGCTCATATCCAACGGTTTGCCCATCGAGAAACATTGGCAACCCCAGCAATCATGGTGCTCTAGATCGAGGCCATATCTTATGCCGTCCCTAGCTGGGTCATAGATATGACCAACTACCTGAAAGACGGAACCCTCCCACAAGATAAAAAAACATGTTTATCAGATAAAATGCATCCAGATGAGGGCTTCCATGTTTGAATTGGTGGATGGACAGTTGTACAAGAAGACGTTTGGTGGGCCATATTTGAAATGCCTTCCACCTGATCTAGCTGCAGCCGTAATGGAAGAAATTCATGAGGGTATCTGCTCAAGCCACCAAGGGCCTAAGACACTGGCCAGAAAAATCATCTTACAAGGGTATTACTGACCGACTATCCAACAAGACTGCTTTGCACATACTAGAAAATGTAAGGTATGTCAACTATACGCACCGGTCCCCGGACGGCCAGCCACTTTCTACACTCCAATGACGGTGGCCCTTCCGTTCGCAAGATGGGGAATCGACCTGCTAGGTCCTCTACCTACGGCCCTGGGAACAACAAGTATATCATCGTTGGGATAGATTACTTTACCAAATGGGTGGAGGCCGAGCCACTGGCCAGCATCACAGATGTCAAATGTCAAAAGTTTGTCTGGAAGAATATCATTTTCCGTTTCGGAATCCCCGAACAGATTGTAACTGATAATGGAAGGCAGTTTGTGAGCCGGAATTTTGAGAACTATCTGGTCAAATGGGGAATCAAGCATTCCAGAGCATCCGTGGCGTACCCTCAGGCGAATGGCCAAGTAGAGAATATGAATTGTACCATCATGGACGACATGAAGAAGAAGCTGGAAGAATACTCCTCATCATGGCCTGATCAGTTAAATTATATCCTATGGACTTACAAGACTACACCCCGAACGGCCACAGGAGAAACTCCATTTGCCCTTGCTTACGGTTTCCAGGCCAAAGTACCAACGGAGATCCTAGTTCCCACACATCGAACGGTGCATTATAGCCCAGAGCGGAATGAGAACAATCTACGGGCCGAATTGCATTTCATAGAAGAAAGAAGGGATCTGGCAGCTGCACGAATGGAAGAGTATCACAGGGCCACGAGAAGATACTTTGACAAACAAGTAAAAATTCGTTCAATCGAAGTACGGGACCTGGTGCTAAGGAAGCGAGAAAAAAGCAAACCTCTTGAAGGTGGAAAAATGGCACAAAATTGGGAAGGTCCATATCAAATATGCAAGAAGTATGCTTCAGGAACGTTTGGCCTACAATGTACCGAAGGTCAACCGGCAGGCACATGGAATACAGAACATTTAAGGAAGTTTTATCAATAAAAACGGTTGTTGCCACCTCTAAAAAATGTGTATATATATAGAGAGGGAGACATAACTTCCAGAAAATCTCAGCCCATGGTTAACACGATCATTCCAGATGACCAAATGATGAACGAGTTAACAACATGGAAGGAAAATCATTCTCAGCTAAGAAAGGTTTGACCCTAGATTTATGAACGGATAAAGGGATCAAAACGGCTTGAAGAATCGATGCTCAGAAAATCTCAGCCCATGGTTAACACGCAGTCATTCCGGATGACCGAATGACGAACGGGTTAACAACATGGAAGGAAAGTCATTTTCAGCCAACGGCTTGGAGTTTGACACTCAGATAGTCTCATCTCAGCGGTTAACATGGGAATCGTTCTGGACAACCGAATGAGGAACATGTTAGCAGTTTGGAGGGAGCCATTATCTCAACTAATAGAATTTGACCCTGTAATTACGCATTGTTGAAGGGATCAAAATGGCGTGGAGTTTGATGTCACTGATTCTCACCTCAGCTTTTTAACACGCAAAATCATTCCGGATGACCGAATGAGGAACGGGTTAACAGTTTGGAGGGAGCTGAGTCATCAACTTAGCTAAAGTCGACCCTGTAATTACGTCCGGGCAAAGGGATCAAAACGGCTTGGAGATGGTGTCAAGACTATAAGTATGGACGAACCGAGCGACATTTGGATAAGGTACGGATTGTCGTCCAGGGAATCGGAACTATGGTTTTGAAAAATCTCGCCTCAGTCATTAACTTGATTTGGAAGCGAGTCGCCCTTTTAGCTATAAATAAGGAATGACCCGATCTGGTGACCTTGCTTACAGTTTGAAAAGGGTTACCTCAGACCCCTAATATGGATGATACGAGCCAGAGAGAATAGTTCGAAATGCATCGGAATTATGGGTTTGGAAGGGAGATAGTCTCACCTCAGCTTGTTAACACGTGGGATCATTTCGGATGACCGAATGACGAACGGGTTAACAGTTTGGAGGGAGCCGCCGTCTCAGCTGAGAGTTTGACCCTGTGGTCACGATCAAAACGGCTTGGAGGGATTCACCTCAGCTAAAGGAGTTTTGACCCCGTGGATCACGAACGATAAAGGGATCAAAACGGGCTTGGGAAAGGTGTCAGAACAAATATGGAAAAGACCCCTAATATGGATGATACGAGCCAAAGAGAAAGGTTCGGAATGCATCGGAATTATGGGTTTGGAAAGGAGATAGTCTCACCTCATCTTGTTAACACGTGGGATCATTCCGGATGACCGAATGATGAACGGGTTAACAGTTTGGAGGGAGCCGCCGTCTCAGCTGAGAGTTTGACCCTGTGGTCACGATCAAAACGGCTTGGAGGGATTCACCTCAGCTAAAAGATTTTTGACCCCGTGAATCACGAACGATAAAGGGATCAAAACAGGCTTGGGAAAGGTGTCAGAACAAATATGGCCAAAACGAATGATGTTCGGTAACCTGGATTGTCATCCGGAGAATCAGAATTCCCAGGTAGATGACCGAAGGACAAACGGTTTGGAGGAAGATATTTCAGCCCAAATAGGTTGACCTTGGTTTTATGACCGAACAGAGGGATCAAAACGGCTTGGAAACAATATCAGAAACATCAAGATACATGAGCCAAATGATGTTCGGCAACACAGAAAAGGTTATGAGCGAGAGAAATCAAAGAAAAACCAGAAGAGAAACATCAACACAGTAAAAGAAAAATGTCCAGTTTATTCTTCGGCATTACTAGCCGCAATGTACAAAAGAAAAAGACAAGAAAGCAAAATATTACAAGGCTATGCTATTGGAGGACTGTCGTTCGGGGAAGGTGGAGGTTGAGAGCTCCCTGCCTGCGTTGCATCATCAGGCACTGCTTTTGTCCGTTTCTCCATGATCCGGTCATATGTGTTCCCGAACAGATCATCAAAGCCTAATTCATCAGGGTTGAACGGCTTAGGGAAATGTTCCAAGATCAGATCGAGGTTCCTATCTAAAAACAGGTCCTGACTTTGCGTTACAGTTTTATCAGTCAGGACATCCAGAAAAGATTTCCCTTCCGGCGTGCTGTCCAGGAGTTCGATGCCTGCCTTGATGGGATCCTCTCTTTCGCGTAAGAATTGGCCAAGATGAGGTCCCAGGAATTGCCGAGCTGTGTTCTCCAGAGCGACGTTCAGCCCCTTACCCCGTTGATAGTCAACTATCGATTGATTGGCAATCTGGGAAGTATTGACAGTATAAGGTTCGGGAAGATTGTCACCATCGACCTTGTCAAATTTGATCCCGGCAGATTCGGCAGCCCGCACCTTGGCCCGGAGTTCCTTAATCTCCTGATCACGACGTCGGGTCTTCTCTTGCATTGCAGCCAGGGCAGCCTTCGCTTTCTCACCCTCTTTGGCGCGCTCTTGTAAATCCGCCGCTAATTTCCGAGCGGCAGAAAGAAGGACCTGGCTGTCATCCCGATCGCTGGCCAGGAGTTTCATTTCCTTTTCGGCCGCAAGGAAGGCCTTGTGATAATATACACCGGCCTGAAGATAAGTAACAAAGGAAGTCAGATAAAATGAACTAACAAAAGAGTAGGAAGGTATGGACCAAGATTAAATGTACCTTGAGCGCTTCTTGATGATCTGCTTCAAAAAGATCTGACCAGTGAGTCAAGTTCGTGAAACTGGGGGAACCTTAATCGCAGTGTTGCACCACATGGATGATGGCATTAGCCCGAACAGGTATCTCTCTTCTGCTCTAGGTCCCATGTTTGAGAACTCAACAAACATCCGATCATCGACCGGCGCATCAGAAAGAGCTGGAGTTTTTGGTTTGGCAGGCATAGATCTTTTAGGCTCAGCCTCTCATCCGGTCAAATCGACTACGTGATCGACCAGGATCAATATGTTGTCGTCATTCCCCTTACGTTTCTTTCGGGTCTGTTCCGCAGATGCATGATCGGCAATCATTTTCTCCTTTCCCTTTCCGGAGGAAACCGTCAGAGTAGCTGCAGATATGGAACGCCGAACGGGTATGGGGGATATCACCCCTACAACAAAGGGAATAAGAGATAAGAAGCTAAATTGAAAGAAGGAATGACGATCGGGATAAAACCGTGTTACACTTACCAATCCCGGCAGATAGCATGTTAGAAGTGGTAATAAAGCCCCGAAGACTTCGGGTTCCTCCCATACGCAGAGATTCAGCTTGGGAGCGTAGAACGACATCTACTCTAGGTTGAGAATCCCGAACGGGATAGGCGTTCCACCTATCCGAAATTGACAGAGAATCACCTACCCGAACAAATAGAAATCGCTCCTCCCAGTCAGCCGGCGGGGTAGGATCATGTAAGGAATAATTGTATTTATATTTTGATGATGCTAGATTAATTAGGAATTTAGAGTACCCCTTTAGAAATTATGTATTAGAATTTTCCTTTGTAAAGTTCTTAGATGTATTCGACTTGACAGAAGACCTTCAAGAACAGAAGTGCTTCAAGGACAGAAGTGCTTCAAGAACAGAAGTGCCTCTTAAGGCTTTACTGAAACAGAGGACATTTGGTTCTCTGCTCCAGAACAGAAGTCCTCAGGATCTCTGTTAGTCTTGACTCTGACAGAAACCCTTCTGGGTCTCTGTTGGATATTCCCAACAGAAGTGCTCCAGACCTCCTCTGTTCTACTCTCAGACAAAGACACCAGAAGGTCTGACACTTAGAAGATTTTCAAAGAACCGGGAAGTCAACTAAAAGATTCCTTCAATGGTTAGGAGTATGAAACGGAAAAGCTACAGTGCATGCATTAAATGCTCATTTAATGCACCCCATGCTACGTAGAGTAATTGCAGATGATTGGCCGGAATGTCAGGAATACTTTATCCCAAAATAGTAACCCGCCAACTTTACCGGGCTCTACTAGTCAAGTCAACTGATCGCTCATTTAATGCAGTTGTCCTCCTACTCCTGCAACGGGAAGACAACCTCAGTATAAAAGATACACTACGAAGAACAACCGGATAACTTTGCCTACATAATTTTGCTACAACTTTGCAAACCACAAGCAAGATATTCAAACTCTGAAAAGCAAAAAAGCCTCCTTGAGATTCAAACTCAATATCTTCTACAAGAGAAGGCAGAAGTTGGAAAAATACTCTTTCCAACTCAAGCAAAGTTCCAAGTGTTCTTCAACTCTTCAAGCTCATCACATACAAATATTTTGTAACGAAGCTAGTTGGAGGAACCCCAGTTTCAACAGAAACTCTTCTTGCTACAAGAAGGACGTCCAAATAACTGGAGTAGTGAAGTGGTGATACTTCAAGGAAACTCAGTGAAAGGACCAGTGTTAAAGGAAGCCAGGCAGTGCATCCCAGGACACATCTAGGCTTGAAGAAGACGTGGAGTGCTTCTTAAGTGCTAGGACTAAAGCTTTGTAAACGGCAGTTTTTACAGCTTAGTGGAACAGTGGATTAGAGGAACGAGTTGTTCCTTGAACCACTATAAAAATCCTTGGTGTCGTTTACTTACTGCTTTTAATACTTGCACTTAGATAGAACTGTATAACTCCTTGGACTTGGTATCTGTGTTCAGCACAACTTGTTCTACGAGTTAACAGAAGGCCTTCTGCCTATTGCTTCTCTGAGGCTAACAGAACTCCCAACCAGAACCCCATCCGCTGCCAGTCTGTTCTTTCAACAGAACAGGCTATTCTGTAAATCTGGTACTTAGTTTAAAAAGCTAAAAACCAATACAGTCTATTCACCCCCCCCTCTAGACTGTATCCAGTATAACCGGGACCAACAAGTGGTATCAGAGCCTCCTTGTTCTAATAATCTCTTAGGTTATTTGTTGAACAAAGATCCACTTGTTTTTCTGTTTTACCTCATTTCTATCTGATATAATGGATCACTCCTTGTCCAAGAATCTTATGTTTTCAGATCTTAAGTTTGATGACTGGAGGATCCAGATGAAAACACATCTCTGTGCCCTGCATGATGAGATGTGGGAAGTTCTAGATATTGGCCCCTTCACAAGCTTCCAGAAGGTCAACCCTGAACATGCCATAGACAACACCAGACCCCAGATGATCAGCAAAGCCAAGTCAGAATGGACCACTGAAGAGAGGAGAAAGTACAACCTAGACCATTGATGATAGGTACTTCAACAGAATCAAGAAGTGCAAGACTGCTAAGGAAATCTGGGATACTCTTGAGCTCATTGGAGCTGGTGATGAGCAAGAGAAGGACAACAAACTAACCATAGCCAACAAGAAGTTTGATGACTTCAAACTTCTCCCTGGTGAAAGCATCTCCAAGACGTATGACAGGCTCCTCACTCTCACTGGAGAGATTTCTGAGCTTGGCAAGGATCTCACAACCAAGGAGATCAACCTGAAAGTGTTGAGGGGACTGCCCTCAGCATGGAAGATGAAGGTAGTTGTTGTCCAAGCCAGCAAGGATGTAAAGACTTATCCCACTGATAAGCTCATTTCAGATCTCAAAGCTCATGAGTTTGAAATGATTGAAGAGAAGGAAGATGCACCAGAAGAGAGGACCACTACAGCCCTCACTGCCAGCACATCTAAGGTAAATGATTTTGACCCTTCAGTACTTTTATCTGATGAATATATGGCTGCCTTTGCCAGGAGATTCAAAAAGTTTATGAAGAATCCCAAAGATGGAAGGAGTCCATCTTTCAACAGAAAGTCATACAAGAAGGTCAAATCAACAGAAAGTAGTGGAGAGCTTCTCTGTTACAACTGCAGACAACCTGGTCACTTCAAGGCTGATTGTCCCCACCCTAGAGTGTCCAAGAAGCAAGGACATGATGGAGAAAAGAAGAAGTACGAGGACAACTCCAGAAGAAGAAAGGCACTTGTGACAGAACAGCTGGAGAAAGACCCTCTGTCAGAAACAGAATCCAGTTCTGACTCAGATTCTGATGAGGCCTTCTGTTGCCTGGATACTGAGACAGAAGACCTTTGCCTGATGGCTCATTCTGATGATGAGGTAACCTCTACTTCTGAATCTAGTTTTTCTTCGGTAGGCTTAGCTTTTGCTTCTGATTCAATGTCAGAATTTTGGGAAGAGTTTAAGGCCATACAAGCCACTTATTCTTCTGTAACAGAAGAAAACAGTAAGTTGAAAGCTGAAATTCTTGACTTAAAGAAGGAGGTTGAGATCAAAATCAATCTTCTAATTGAGGAAAGAGATCAACTGGAAACTGAAAATGTTTCTCTTCTTAAGAGAATAAGAGAAATAGAGCCTCTCGAGATTAAGTACAAAGCTTACCAGAAGGCCCAGTCTTCCATGGAAAAGATTGTGTTTGATCAACAGATTGGCACTGGTTTTGGTCTTGGTTATGGCTCAACAGAATCAGGTGAGCCTTCTGTAATGCCTAGCACCAGAGTTGCTAAGGCAGATAAGGTCATAGAGCCACTGATCTCTAGCCCCATCTGTCAAGTTGGTGTATCTGGCACCAAGGTTGTTCATGAGGAAGTCAGACCAGAAAAGGGTAAAATAAAGGTTCAACAGAAACCCTTTTTGAAAAATAATGAACCTGGCAGAAAACCTAACAACACAAGAGGTTTTCAAAATAACAAAAATAAAAGACCATTCATTGACAGACAACCTCGTGTCAATCGTGCCAGAAATGATCACCAGAAGGGCATATATCAAGAGAGAGTTAACTTCAGGCAGAAGAGGTTGGCTGGTCAACTTCAGAAGCCCAAGGTTAACCGTCCCTCTGCTCTTGATAGTATATGGGACTTCTTTCCAACAAAGAAAGCTATGCAAAAGTATGTAAACAGGAAGCATGACCCTCACAAGCATCTGCCCAAAGTGAATCACACTTCAGTTTACTATAACTACCAGGTGGACAATGGGTACCACCCACCAAGGTTTCACTTGATGAGACCAAAATGGTACCAACTACCCAGACTCCATGACCCCCCAGGACCCAACATTGCTTGGGTACCTAAATCTTTCTTTTGATCTTGCAGGAACTGTGTGCTGGAGCCATCTCTGAACAAGAATGGTTTATTGATAGTGGATGCTCCAGGCACATGACAGGTGACAGAAGTTGCCTAACAGAGTTCCAGAAATGCAAAGGACCTAGAGTTACCTTTGGAGGTAATGACAAAGAAGGTCAAACAAAAGGAAGAGGAAAGCTGATCAAGAACAAGATAATCATTGATGATGTCTCATATGTCAAAGGACTGAAGTTCAACTTGCTGAGTGCTAGCCAATTCTGTGACAAAGGCTACACTGTTGAATTCACAAAGGACTTCTGCTATGTGAAGCATGAGACAACAAAGGAAGTGGTTCTTACAGCATCAAGGAAGAAGAACATCTATGTAGTTGATTGGAACACTGCAAAAGATGGAGTTTGCCTGATAGCCAAAGGAGATTCAAAACTGAGCTGGGACTGGCACAAAAAGCTCAACCATTTGAATTTCAAAACAATCAACAAACTGGCCAGAGAACACATTGTAGAAGGGCTACCATACATTGTGTACAAGAAGAAGACCCTCTGCAGTGCATGTCAGAAAGGCAAACAAGTGAAGAATTCATTCAAACCCATTGCTGGAGATCTTTCTACAAGTCCTCTAAATCTGATTCACATGGATTTATTTGGACCTATTGAGACTCCAAGCGTTGGTGGTAAGAAATATACCTTAGTCATGGTTGATGACTACTCCAGATATACATGGACTGTTTTTCTGACAAAGAAAAATGAAACTCTTCAGAACTTGCCATCTCTGTTAAAGCAACTTCAGACTGAGAAGAACTTGAAAGTGAAGACAATCAGATCAGACAGAGGAACTGAATTTGTCAACCAAGTCATAAAGGACTTCTGTGATCAGAATGGAACTTTTCATCAACTTTCTGCCGCCAGAACCCCTCAACAGAATGGCGTAGCAGAAAGAAGGAACAGAACCCTAAAAGAAGCTGCAAGAACAATGATTGCAGAATCTAGATTGCCTATGAGATATTGGGCTGAAGCAATCAACACTGCATGCTATACTCAGAACAGAAGCATGATCAACAAGAATCACCAGAAGACCCCTTATGAACTCTGAAAGGGAAGAAAGCCAAACATCAGCTACTTTCATGTATTTGGATGCAAGTGCTACATTCTCAACAATGGAAAGGAGCATCTGAAGGTATTTCAAGAAAAGGCTGATGAAGGAGTCTTTATAGGTTATTCAAACACCAGTAAAGCCTATAGAGTACTCAACAGAAGGACCCTACATGTTGAAGAATCCATACATGTGAAGTTTGATGAAAGCACCTCTGTTAAAGAGGTAACAGGGATTCTCAAGGAAGTCAGCATAGAAGACAGAACACCAGAATCAACAGAAGAGGTGGCAGACAACCCTGCATTTCCAACACCTGCACCAAACCCCCTTCTGTTGAATGAAGATGAAGACTCTGAAGATGATGAACCAGAGAGACCAAGACAGCAGCTGACAGAACCAGACCTAACATGGTTAAGAGACAATCCTCCTAACCAAGTGATTGGTCAAATCAGAAGTGGAGTTCAAACCAGATCCACATCAAGAAGAGAAGCAATGCTTGCCTGCTATATATCTCAGATGGAACCTATGACAGTTGAAGAAGCTCTTGCAGACTCAGACTGGATGAATGCTATGCAAGAAGAGCTCACTCAGTTTGAAAGGAACAAAGTGTGGGAACTTGTTCCAAGGCCAAAGCACCAGAATGTCATTGGAACCAAATGGGTATTCAAGAACAAAGCAGATGAAGATGGCAACATTATAAGGAACAAAGCAATGCTAGTAGCTAAAGGATATTGTCAAGAAGAAGGAATAGATTTTGATGAGACCTTTGCACCAGTTGCCAGACTTGAAGCCATCAGAATCTTTCTAGCCTATGCTGCCTACAACAACATCAAGGTCTACCAGATGGATGTCAAGAGTGCATTTCTGAATGGAGATCTTGAAGAAGAAGTTTATGTGGAACAACCACCAGGTTTTGTCATTCCTACTCAATCTTCTTGTGTCTACAAGCTTAAAAAGGCCCTCTATGGTCTTAAGCAAGCTCCCAGAGCCTGTTATGACACATTGTCCCTTTTCCTAGTGAACCATGGGTTTACTAAAGGAAAGGTTGACAAAACTTTATTTCAAATCTCTGTTGCTAATCATATTCTGTTAGTACAAATATATGTTGATGACATTATATTTGGAAGTACTAATCCAGAACTGTGCAAGAAATTTTCTCAAGTGATGCAGAGTCAATTTGAAATGAGTATGATGGGAGAACTCAGTTACTTCCTAGGGCTCCAAGTCAAACAAGTTACAGAAGGGATCTTTATCAATCAAGGGAAGTACACCAGAGATCTAATCAAGAAGTTTGGAGTGGAAGGCAAATCATCAGTGAAGATTCCCATGAACACTTCACAAGGAATTGGTCCAGATGATGAAGGAAAGGATGTAGATGCAACAACATATAGAGGAATCATAGGATCTCTGTTGTATCTAACTGCAAGCAGACCATACATCTCATTATCTGTTGGAATCTGTGCCAGATACCAATCAAAGCCCAAGGAAAGCCATCTAAGTGCTGCAAAGAGAATCATCAGATACATCAAAGGGAATCCAAATGCAGGCCTATGGTATCCCAAGGGAGGTAACTTTGAACTAATTGGTTATTCTGACTCAGATTTTGCAGGTTGCAGACTAGACAGAAAGAGCACCTCTGGTCACTGCCAATTGCTAGGAGGAAGGCTTGTTTCCTGGTTTAGCAAGAAGCAGAACTCCATCTCAACAAGTACAGCTGAGGCAGAGTACATTGCAGCTGGGAGTTGCTGTGCTCAGCTACTCTGGATGAAGCAACAACTGAAGGACTATGGAATTCAAGCAAAGGAGATCAAGCTGTTGTGTGACAACACCAGTGCTATTGCTATTACTCAGAATCCAGTTCTTCACTCCAGAACAAAGCATATTGAGATCAGACATCACTTCATCAGAGATCATGTGGAGAAGAAGCACATCTGCATGGAACATGTGCCAACAGAAGACCAGCTTGCAGATATCCTGACAAAGCCTCTTCCTGAGGCTAGGTTCAACAAACTGAGAGAAGAATTGGGAATGATGGATGAGATTCCAAGGGAAAGATGAAAAGGAAGGCCCTCTGTTGCTCATTTGCTGTTGACAGAATTCCTGTAGCAGAACCCCTTCTGTTAACCCCCTTTGTCAACCTCTTCTGTTCTCTACTCTGGCAGAACACCTATGCAACAGAAACCCTCTCTACAGAGAACCCTTTCGTGTCTAACAGAAGGTGGTGGACTTAGAAAAGAAATTCTTATAAACCGGGTGACCTTGTAAATTATTAAAGGTCTTTTACCCTTTTACCCTTAAAACGGTATCCAGCCGTATAAAATTTACTGCGCCCCCGTTTATTTACTGCGCCCCTTTTTACATTTATTGGTTTCTTGGAACCGTAAATTATCTCAAACGTCCACTAACCCATATCCATAAAACCCCCTTTCGAACCACAGTAAACTCCATGGCCATCTTGAGCTTCTCCGACCTATCAAAGGAACAAAAGGCAACACTTCTCAAGAATGTCTTGACTGGCCTGAGATGCGAACTGGAAGTACTACCCAGGTTCGCAGAAAAGAAGGAGAGGATGACCTCCATTGTTGACGGACTGTCACAATGTCAACTGAGCAAGGTCATCTCTCATGATTATGAAGCCTACAGCAACATTGACACTGTTGAGTTCTATCTCAACGCATCCTTCAAGGATGAAGTCATCTCCTCCGTCGTCCAAGGAGAAAAGGTGGTGGTTGATGCTGACGTCATCAACAACTTCTACGACATTCAGCAAAAGGAAGGAAGGAACTCTCTACTTGACCTGGAGGATATTGACATCCCTCTGCCAGAATTCAAGAAGAAGTTCTGCAGAAAAGGGAAGAAGTTGAGAAGGTCAACATCAAGAAGCACCTGCTCAAGAGGGAATTTGAGCTACTCATAAACATTTTCCACAAATGTTTATGGTGCAAGTACACCTCCACAGATGATGTTACAACGGCCAATGCAAAGGCCCTGTATGCAGTGCATCATGGGGTGAACATCAATTGGGGACAAATCATGGTGAAGTCCCTGATTGAAGTGATCAAGAAGAAGAATCCCAAGACTAGCCTCTATTCTGGGAAGCTAGGGCATGGACTGCTCACTTCTGAAATGCTCCTCAAACAAGGGGTAAGCTTGAGGAAGGCTACAGCTTTGGATCACACCAAGGTAATTTTCCTGACTGCCTCTCCCAATAGGGAAAAAGCCATAAAGGCAGAACTGAGGAGACAGCTTCAACTTGAGGCTAAGAGACAACAGGGAGAGAAGGTACAGAAACCTCTCTCTGTAGCCCCTTCTGCTGAGAAGGCAGAAAAGAAAAAGAAGAAGAAGAAGAAGACTGAAGGGGAAGCACATGTTGCCCCCCCTAAGGCCGGACAGAAGAGGAAGAGGACCACCAAACTGAAGAAGAAGGTTGCTAAACCTGTGGTTTCAATATCTGAGGGAGTGGCAGACACTCAGGGGGAACCAGAGATCCCCACCTCTGCTGCATCTCCTGAACAGAACAGGGTGCCAACTCCACCAGAGCACCCTAGTCCTGTCAAAGATGGGTATCTGTCCCTGCTTGACAGACAGTTTACCCGGGTTCTTGAATGGAGAAGGTGGAGAATGGGACCCCTCTCCAAAATAATTCATTTTTTTGATCACTATGAGGAAGAAGAAGAAGCCATCCTGAACTGGGTTGGGACTGATGATGTCTCAAAGTGCTTTGCCCTCAACTTTCTTCACTCTGTCCTTGAGAAGAAGAAGGCAAGCTACAAGGGAAAGGCTATTCTCATTTCTTCACCCTCGGAGGAAGCTGTCAAACCTCTAGAAGATGGGGAAATTGAAGCCTTTGAAGAATGGCTGTTCACCAAAATGGCAACTGACTCTGTTCAGCCCAACTTCAACCCAGGAGAGTCCTCTGTACTCAAGTCAGAAGGACAAGCAATGATGGAGCAAATCAAGGAGTGGAGGACTTCCTTGCTCGTGGATAACATCATTGAGGTAAACTCTCCAACCCCTTCTGTTATTATCCCAACAGAACCACACTTTCCCTCACTTCCACCAGCACAGAAACCCCTCCACCAGAACACCCTCAACATAAATCTCCTGAACAGAACACCCCTACCCCTCCTCCATCACCCAAACAGAAAATTGCATCTCCCTGCAGAGCAATTGTTCCTTACAGAAACCGCTCACCTTCACCTCCCCCATCTCCTCCTCAACAGAATGCCTCACCTATTCAATCCTCACCCCAGCACCAGAACTCCTCACCCCAACAGATCTCCTCCTCCTCATCCTCAGAATCTGATCATCAATCTCCTCCTCCAGAATCCTCATCTCCACAACAACCTGCAGGAAACCTAAAACCTGTATGGTTCCTCAGAGATTCTGACTCTACAACTGTCTCCCCCATCTCTGCACCCAAAGGGTATTCTAGGGACTCTGTTGCCCCTAATCCCTCTCTGAGAAAGAAAAAGAAGATAGTACGCAACAGAAAACCTATCTACTCTCCTTATGAGATTTCATCTGACATGGATGGATTCATGATCAGCAAATCCTACAAGGCCACATCAAAGAGACAGAAGACCCCTCCTCTGACTCAACTGGAACATGAACTGCTTGTAGAATCTCTCTCATCTGTCCAAGAACATCACCCACTACCTAGGGGAAGAGGTCTAGAGATGCCTCAAGCAGATGGACAACAGAATAACATTCCCTTCAACAAATTTGTTGAATCTGCAGAAGACTTTGGTGGACAGATCCTCCAATGCATGAACAAACTGATAGAGATAAATGATAAACACTACGGGCACCTTGCTCATGTGAATGACAATCTAAACTCAGGTATGCAGTTCATCTCTGACCGTTTTGAGAACCTCACAGGAACTCTCAACAACTTCATAGCCTCATCCTCTGCCAGAACAGATGCGCTGACAACAGAAGTGGAAAGCATTCATAAGACCCTCTTTACATTTCATCAGACTCTGATAGCTCAGGGAAAAGCTATTGAAACAATCTCCTCCAATATTGATGAACTTCAATGGGCTGATACAAAGACAAAGGAACAGCTACTGGACATAGAGGAACTGTGCAAAGTCCATCGTGATCAAGCCAGGACTCTATTTGCCCAAGACAAAGAGAGATACCAGAAGATGGTTCTCTTAGAAGCCAGTAATAAAGACATCTTCTCTGCCATACAGAAGCAGCAAGGTCTCATTGAAGGCCTTACCTCTGTCACCCAGACACTACCAGAGGCCCTGGAGCAGATAGCCTCAACCCAAGCCTCAGAATTCCAGAAGATCAGTCTTATGTTAGAAGACTTGAATGATGCCAAAAAGGGGGAAGAGGACCCTCAACAGACCAGGACTAGGTCTCACAGAACTCCTACCAGAGCACCCTCCTCTGGTGAGCCTGCAGTAGATTCGGCTCCCTATTTTGAAGCTGCCCTGCAAAAGAAGAGAGCAGCTGGCATACCTAGACCCCCATCTCCAGTAAAGAAGAGCTCCAAAAAAAGAAAGTTTTCAACTTCACAGAATGGAGATTGGGTGGCTCTCAGCAAATTGACAGAACTCAATTTGAGGAGATGAAGGCTAAAATGACTCCTACCCAACAACAGCACCTCTATCTGGACAGAGATGGTGTTGTCAGAGTTAGGTATGGAGGATCTCTTGAAGAAGCAGAAGAATGGTACAAGAAGAACATTGTCCCAGGAAAGACCATACATGAAGGTGTTCTCAACTACTTGGACTGCAAGCTTTCTCCAATATGGGCATCTTATCAAAGGTCTGGCAATCTGTTCAGAATCCGAGCTGAAATAAATGAAGAACTGCTCAGGCTTCAAAGACTAGAGGAAGAAGCTCTACAGGCAGCTAATCTGGAGAATGTGTAAGGTTTAATCTCTGTAAAACCTATCTAATAAAATCACATCTCTGCCTTCTTACTTTGAAGTGCTTTTCCTCACATACTTGTCTTTTTATCTTCTGTCTGTGTTTGTTTATTTCTGTTATATTCTACTATCTGAATGTATCATACTCTTACTATTTTCCTATGCCAAGTTGCCCACCAAGATTTTAATGAAAAGTTTTAAACTTTAAATTTTTATGGTGAAGGCACCTCTCTGGAAATAGTTAAAGGGTTTTGGCATCATCAAAAAGGGGGAAATTGTAAGGAATAATTGTATTTAGATTTTGATGATGCTAGATTAATTAGGAATTTAGAGTACCCCTTTAGAAATTATGTATTAGAATTTTCCTTTGTAAAGTTCTTAGATGTATTCGACTTGACAGAAGACCTTCAAGAACAGAAGTGCTTCAAGGACAGAAGTGCTTCAAGAACAGAAGTGCCTCTTAAGGCTTTACTGAAACAGAGGACCTTTGGTTCTCTGCTCCAGAACAGAAGTCCTCAGGGTCTCTGTTAGTCTTGACTCTGACAGAAACCCTTCTGGGTCTCTGTTGGATATTCCCAACAGAAGTGCTCCAGACCTCCTCTGTTCTACTCTCAGACAAAGACACCAGAAGGTCTGACACTTAGAAGATTTTCAAAGAACCGGGAAGTCAACTAAAAGATTCCTTCAACGGCTAGGAGTATGAAACGGAAAAGCTACAGTGCATGCATTAAATGCTCATTTAATGCACCACATGCTACGTAGAGTAATTGCAGATGATTGGCCGGAATGTCAGGAATACTTTATCCCAAAATAGTAACCCGCCAACTTTACCGGGCTCTACTAGTCAAGTCAACTGATCGCTCATTTAATGCAGTTGTCCTCCTACTCCTCCAACGGGAAGACAACCTCAGTATAAAAGATACACTTCGAAGAACAACCGGATAACTTTGCCTACATAATTTTGCTACAACTTTGCAAACCACAAGCAAGATATTCAAACTCTGAAAAGCAAAAAAGCCTCCTTGAGATTCAAACTCAATATCTTCTACAAGAGAAGGCAGAAGTTGGAAAAATACTCTTTCCAACTCAAGCAAAGTTCCAAGTGTTCTTCAACTCTTCAAGCTCATCACATACAAATATTTTGTAACGAAGCTAGTTGGAGGAACCCCAGTTTCAACAGAAACTCTTCTTGCTACAAGAAGGACGTCCAAATAACTGGAGTAGTGAAGTGGTGATACTTCAAGGAAACTCAGTGAAAGGACCAGTGTTAAAGGAAGCCAGGCAGTGCATCCCAGGACACATCTAGGCTTGAAGAAGACGTGGAGTGCTTCTTAAGTGCTAGGACTAAATCTTTGTAAACGGCAGTTTTTACAGCTTAGTGGAACAGTGGATTAGAGGAACGAGTTGTTCCTTGAACCACTATAAAAATCCCTGGTGTCGTTTACTTACTGCTTTTAATACTTGCACTTAGATAGAACTGTATAACTCCTTGGACTTGGTATCTGTGTTCAGCAGAACTTGTTCTACGAGTTAACAGAAGGCCTTCTGCCTATTGCTTCTCTGAGGCTAACAGAACTCCCTACCAGAACCCCATCCGCTGCCAGTCTGTTCTTTCAACCGAACAGGCTATTCTGTAAATCTGGTACTTAGTTTAAAAAGCTAAAAACCAATACAGTCTATTCACCCCCCCCCCTCTAGACTGTATCCAGTATAACCGGGACCAACAGATTATATGTAAACAATTGACGATCAGAGCGGGCTACCAGCTTCAGGTACGCGGTCGTCCAATAAGGCTGATAGCAGTAGTGATGAAGAAATAGGTCAACACTTGGGGCGATCCTCAATTCCTGGCATCGAATTGTGAAGCCTGTCAGGATGCGGTGGGTACTAGGTACGAACTGAGCGGGTAGTACAGAAACCCGACGCAGGAACTCCACGACGAACGGGTGGAGGGGGAAGCGAAGCCCAGCAATCAATGCATCAAGATGCACTAGCACGTGTCTCGGTCGATGTCTCATTGGATGCCGGATGAATCTAGCATAATACTCTCTTGGTGGAGGCAATAATTGGCCAAGTTGCCGTTCGACATCTTCAGGAAGACGTTGTTTCTGTTTGCGAATGCGGTTAAAGTGCAGGGTAATGCGGGGTGGCCGCTCGGGCATTCCCTTGTTATAAATCTGAACGTCATCCCCTGATAGAGGATTGCCAGAATTAGGTACTTGGGAAGAAGAGCCTTCGGCCTTGTTCCTAGTGGAAGTTTTTCCTATGCGAATCAACGGCATTTCTTCAGATTCTGAGCTAGAAGGGAAATACATAAAATCACTTGAGGAATCCCGAGAATTCTAGAGAGAGAAAGCTTGAAGATACGCGAGAAAGCTTAGAAGGAAACATCAAGAAAAATGAGGATCAAGCACCTCTCTATAAATAGGGAAAGTGTCGCCCAAAACCCTAATCCGTAAACGACACGTGGCATTAAGTGGTTATGATTAATCAGAATGTATTTATGGCTCATTATTAACATCTGAGGCCAGAAAAAATTGCTAAGTCCTAAAAGATGATCAGAAGCCTGAACGGCTATCAACATATGAAGGAAGCCAAATGCGGGTAGACTATCAAAAACATCTGAAGCCAGAAAAAATTGCTTAGTCCTAAAAAACGATCAGAAGCCTGAACGACTATCAACATATGAAGAAAGCCAAATGCAGTAAAACTGGCGGAAACGTCTGAGGCCAGAAAAAATTACTAAGTCTTAAAATATGAACAGACGCCCGAACGGCCAGCAATACAAAAAGCAGGGGGCTAGTTCCTGGTAAACTGTCAGAACTATCTACTGCCCGAGCGGCAATCATACGACGTTAGAGGTGTTAAGTAAAAAATAGTCAGAAAATTGTTAAGTCCTACAAAACGGACCGAATCCCGAATGGTGAGCAATCATTCAAATAAAGGCAAAAGAGAGTATATAGAGCTTTTTGCAAAAGAGATATATATATATATATATATATATATATATATTCATCGGCTCTATCGGCCGGGAAATACAGATTGGGAGAGGGATTACAATTGCCAAAAGTATTACAGTTGCTAAAAGTGTTAGATTCTAAATCTACTGCTCAACTCTATCGTCTTCTTCATCACCCTCCTCCTCATCTGAGTCAGTAGGGGGATCAGGCTCCTTCCCTGCTTCGCGATCAGCAGCCCGTTGCAAGTCCCGTTGATACTTCTCATACTGGGCTTCAACGATGGGCGCTTGTGGAAGGTCAGCCGGCTCGACCGGCCTTCCCAGCAATTCTTGCAGCTTGGCGACGAAGGGGGCCATGATGTGCTGGTAGCCCATTACATAAAGAGACCGGGCCAGGGAGTCATTGAACTTTTTTCCCCTTGGATCCTGGTCGAGCAGTTTGACCCCCTCGCTCCGGCGAGCATCACCCGTGGAGAAACGCTCGAGATAATCACCAAAGGTGACTGGGAGTTCCTGTTGAGCATAATCTATCTTCAAAATAGCGAACTTCTCAGAGCCTTTGAATGATTCCCGGATGGCAGACAACCTTTACCTCAGCAGGGCCGTCCAGGATACGAGGGGCGTGCTCTTCAAACTTAACCAAGGCAGCTTCGGCAGCATGAACCTTGGATTGAGAGGCCCCGAGCTGAACCCGGAGTTCACCAAGCTCCGACTCGAGGCGTTTCTTCTCCTCCGCAGAGGCTTTCCGTTCAGATTCCAGAGCAGCAAAAGCAGCAGCTGCATTCTGCTCTGCTGAAGTCTGAGCGACGATCAGCTCCCTCTCCTTAGCCAGTCGAGCTTCCTTCAGCTGCAATCTGTAAAGCCCAACATGCAGAATGTCATTCAAGAAATGAGATGGTGTGAAAGGAAATTTAAACTATGAGAAATAAAAAAAAGTAAGATACCTTCAAAGCTGCTAAGGCCAAGCATTCCCCAGATTGCTCGACCGACAGCTTAGGAACGGTGAAATTGTTGAAGAAAGCGGAGGTAGACCAAATCTGGCTTGCTGAGCATCCACCTCTTTCTACAACATCATGAACCGGATCCGCCAGTGAGATCCGGTCAACCTGGCCAGACAGCTGGACGGTGGGTATATCACCCGCACCCTGACTGGTCTCTTGAGCAACTTGGAAGTGCTCAGGAAATTGTTGCATCTGATCAAAACCAAACCGATCATCGACCAGCATGGCATCGAATTGGTCCTGATAGACCTGTTGCAGTGGTTGTGGCTCTGGAACTGGTTGAGAAGACCCGGCATCCTGAGCAGTAATAGTAGAGGGAGTAAGTTGGGGGTTCTTCCTGGCTTTCTTCCGCTCGCCAACCCCACCAGCTGCCAGAACTCTGCTGTTATCCATGGGTAAGTCTCGATTTGGTGCTGAAAAATGACAAAGGAAAATGTTAGTACCGAGCGGCCTTGGCATGTGAGAAACTATAAAACAGATGAGAACGTTTCTCGCACGGGAAGGACCGCCCGGACCATGGCACTTGATTTCTCAAAACAAGTAAACCCAAGAGAACGGGCAGTACCTATCCCGGCTTCGATTAGCCGATCGGGAGTCAGATAACTCATGATATCCACACATTTATCCTTCTCCACAGCAAGCACATCCTTGTAAATTTCTTCAGTAAGGACTGGATCAGGAGTTTTGCGGGGAAAGCCATTCCATTTGCGGGGGACTTGGCTGTCCAGGACAGACACGAAGAAGAACCGATCTTTCCACCCTTTGATCGAAGTCGGATTGCCCTTGAACAGGATATGTCCCGTTCGGGCACTAGTGGCCAGATAGCCGTGTGTTTGTTGAGGGGCTACCTTAAAAAATTGGTGGAATAGATCTAAGGTTGGTCGGGCACCGGCATCTTTACAACGGCAAATAAAGCCCGCCATTGCCCGATAGGAGTTCGGCATAATTTGGGCCGGTACAATTTCATAGAAATTAAAAAATGAAACGAAAAAAGAATGTAGCGGAAACCTAAGCCCGACCCTAATTGAGTCAAAATGAACTACAACCATCCCAGGCCTATGACGCATTGGGTGAAGCCCAGCTCGCAGTCGGAAATTCACTGGGTCTGGGATTAGGGCCGGAACTTCGGCCCTATTGTGGGAGGTCAGCTTATGTCGCCTCTCCCTAATCAGTTTTAGGTCAAGGGTATGACGAGGGAAATTGTTGGGACGTCTGGCCGCCATGGAAATTAATTCATCTTCGGACTTGGTGTCATCGGAATCTTCACTGGAGGAAGAAGAGCTGCCGGAGGAATCATCCGTCTCCGCCCTAACCTCCGCCGTCGCCGCCTTGGAACCCTCATCAAAAGGGACGGTGATAATCTCTACATCACGGTCTTCCCCTTGAGAAGCCATTTCAAAATCAGAACACCGTTGGGAATTCATCTCGACCGAGTCAGGGATGAGGCGAGAAAGTAAGGGAGGGAAAGTACCTGAGTGACGAAAGCTGGAAGAAATTTCAGAGAAAGCAGCGATGCGAAGGAAATTGCAGAATCGAAACCCGGATTTGAAAAGTTAAAGGCTAATTTATAGCCTTTGAACCGCCGTGTCAAGGACCAATCAAGGAGCGACACGTCACTAGAAGCATTTAAGCTAAACGCGGGTCTAATGAAAAGACTAAACGACAGTTATCATGATGAATATGGGGGAGATAAAACGACAGCCGTCAAATCACAGTATGGGGAACTGACCAGTTCTGTACCCCGATCGCCATTCGGCAGTTGCAACATTGGTGTTCATACTTCCTAATGCACTTACTGTCATTCGAGACATCGGAAGTGGGGGACTTGTGTTGGGATATTGATCCAGAGGCCCAATACCCGGATCAAACAGGCCCAGGATATCCGGCCCAAACAATGAGTCCATTACTCTATGATGAGTAGATCCAGTGAAGAACTAATACCGAACGGGGTTCGGTCCAAGTAAAGGCCGGCCCAGAAAGAAGATATACCGAACGGCGTTCGGACCATATATCATATTTGGGCCATTTTGGCAGCGTCTTCAACATGGTCCAACATCCCGTTCGAGCAACGGACAACCAGCAAGTAGCCAAGTGCAATTAATGCCAGATTGTGACATCAGCAAGTGGAAACATGGGTGATCAAGTCGGTGGAATGACGGCCAATCAGCATAGAGCAGCCCATGCTCTCCATTAGTATAAATAGAAGGTTTAAAATCATTTGATAGATTATAGGGTATCCAATCTTATATAATTAGGAGAGATTTGAGCTAAAGATAGTGAAGAAGATGAATGAATAGTACAGTGTGAATGAGTAATTATGTTCTAGGGTTACAAATGGCTCCAAGAGGAGTATAAATAGGGAAATAATGGGTCGGGCCGCTAATATGGGCCCGGTAGCCCAACTAGATAAAAGACTAATCTAGTACATAGTTACATACAAATGACATATAAGCAGTACAATAATACAAATGATATCCGTAAGATGTGTGTGGGCCGCTGTCCGGGCCCAATAGTCATGAGACCCAGGGGTCCGAGTCTATATACTCTATCATCATTGTAATGGTTAGCATTTCAATACTCAAGCTCTACAATAGCATTATTACTCTTGTTTCTTGTATTAAAGCACTGTTCCGATCTACCGATCAGGAAGTTTCTTTGTAATCAGACAGGTTAATTAATACAAGTGGACTTTTGGGTATTAGCGAGTTCATATTTTATATTTTATTATACACTTTGATTCTGGTCCATTCCTGATATATCCAAAGTTCGTGTTGGACTTTCGGAACTACGGGACTTACCTTCAACAATTACTAAAGTAAAACCATATTTACACAAATACGACTAATAGTTACTACAATGTAGTGTCATGGTAATTTACGTTTAAAAATTGAACATAAGTTACTCCGATTCCATTGCTACTCTAATCATTAATCATATTTTTGTAAATAATCTTTATTTTAGTCCTAATGTAATTATTTCAAAACATGTTCGTTTGAATGTACACAATTGTTTTAATCATAAATTTGGTATGATAAGAGTTTCTTGTAATTACCTACCCTTATATTATACTCCGTATATACATAGCACATACACATTTAGCATCCATATATACAGCATACTTGAACTTGAGGGTACCCAAAACGTCACTCGTGCATTATTGTCAAACGTCAAGCATCACATGTTTTGAGAGTGATGAGAGACAACAAGATCAAACATCTCTGGATATTTTATCAATGATATATGCTATTTGCAAACTTATGGCGTATCATCATTTGTAGACAGCTTCACATAGACAACTCATAGTTATAATGTGCATTAAGTATGTGCAATTTTCATGAAAATATATGTTTATTGACCATATTCTAAGCATAAATAAGTGTAGAAATGGCTCAATACAGGACTAAAACTTACACAAAATAAGAGTAGGTGTGTTTTATTCCCCAAATAGGACTTATGTAGTTCTACTAAAAGAATAAGTTGATTAAAATATGAGTGAATGAGTCCTATTTTGATAAGGACTCAAAGAGAGTCCTATTTATGAATTTAATGTTTCTTTTAATTCTATTTAGAGAATTTTCTCGTATGTATGAAAAGATATGTTCAGAAGGAATATGCATCATTTTTGAAATTTTACGGAGTATATAACAACAATTTATATAATTATAGTTGAACATAACTTATCATTAATTATAATATAATTTTTGTCCAATATCTTCATAGAACTTTTATATTTAGACACTTACCTTAAATAGAACTACAAACGTTTTTATTTTCCAAAATAGGATAGGACTATCATGTTTTTATTTTTAAAATAAGACTAATTACTTATATGTTTTGGGAGTATTAAACTTTAAACATGATCGTATATTCCAAACATTATATAAGGCATTGAGCTCTTCTTCCTATCATATTGACCTTTTGGGATAAAATCTTGAATCCTAATAAAACACTATATAAGACTTTGTCTACTTCTCCTATCAATAATACTCCCCGTATGTAAAATTAATTTAAATCTGTGAGCAAAACTAGTAAAATTAAAATAGATATATGGCGAAACCAAAGAAAAAAGAGTACAAATTTGAATAAGATTGGGCAGGTGTATCACGTGTGGACCGCGTGAGGTAGTATGAACTATGCCGTTTTTGAGTTCTCAATTAAACCGAGTGAAACCATGGTGCGCACGCCCCCTTTGTCTGCGCTTTAATTACGTGCAATTAAGCATTTTAAACTGGACCCCTTTTTATTATAATGATTTTCTTCTCAATCAATTATATATTTTTGTTAAGATCAGATGTTTCATTCTAAAATGTCAACCTAATGGGAGGAGTAATTCAGATCAAAATATAGTACTTAATGTCTTCACAATATCCGATGTGGAAAATCAACAATCTATGTAACTTGGCACAAACACATGATAAAAAATACTCGTCACAAAAATTTAGAGATTATAATTTTGTGATTGTAGTACAACATATATTAGTAATAAAAGCAAAATAAATTTACCTCTCAAATCCGTACATCCATCGATAAAATGCAGGACCTTCCTTCATAGCTTCAAATGGAAGATGGACAAGTAAATGCTCCATTTCATCAAAAAAAAAAAGACGGAGGAAACACCTTTTCTAAATTACACATTATAGTGGGAGCATTACGGTGAAGTTCCTCCAAAGTAGTTCGGTTTAATGCAGGCGAGCCTATTAACTAAAACAATTGACAAACATTACTAATGCACGCCCTGATAGAGTATATAGATTCGGACCCCCGGGTCTCACGACTATTGGACCCGGACAACGGCCCACATACGCTCAGTAGATAGCATTTATTTCGTTGTACACTCCATTTTATTCATGTATACCCGTTAGAATAGATTAAATACCATTTGTTAGCCATTTATTGGCCTTTTATTGTAAATGGGCCTTCCAGGCCCAAGCCTGGAAGCCCAGCCCGCTTTTCTCCTATAAATACTCCCTAAGGGAGTCATGTAAAGGGTTGGAAATTCATTATATATATCACTTTATCTCTCTAGCTCTCCCTTCTCTCTAGGAGTTAATACTCCATCAAATGATGCTTTCATTGAGAGTTAGGACAAATCAAGTGAGACCCTCCCAACCAATAAAGCTGAAGCTAAGGCCAGCATTTCGACCCTAGTGGGGGAAACATGCCACCTCTTCTTGCATGTCATATACTCTCCTCGGCCAAAGGGAAGAACTCCCACCACCCATCGGCCAACAAAAACCAAAACAAAAGGAAAAGCTGCATGGCATAAAGTTGGTGGGACCCTTAACCCATGACCCTAATTAAAACCCTTAAACCCCTGCAGATGGGGAAGAAAGGCCTCGGCCAGAATAGCTCCAGTCAAACCCAAAAGAACTAAAAGCAACACTACAGTGCATCATCGGTCAGACCACTGCAGTGATTTCCTCGGAGCAAAAATGAGAGCTGCACCCTTCATCCTGGGAACACCAGCATCCTCGGCCAAGATAAAAAACGAAATAGACCGGCCCAAATAGGGAAAGGAAGTCCCTAAGTCCCTTCGGCCAAGGAAAGCTAGTCGGCCCCCTCGTCTGCAACGACACCCCCTCGGCCAGTCCAATCAAGCTCCACCCGGGCCAAAGGTCACGTAACATTCCTCGTCCAAGTGGGGGAATCCCTGGCTATCACTCGACCAAACCTGGACAGAGAGAACAACACCCCTCGGCCAGTCCAACACCGTCGGCCAACTGCGTCATCGGCCAACAGTGAGTCATCGGCCATCGGGCGGACCCATCGACTAGAAGATACACAACGGCCAAACAAGAAAACACCTCATCGACCGGCACACCGTCGGCTGGAACACCACCGGCCTGTACGCCATCGGACAGCAACGCTTCGGCCGGTAGCGCCGTCGGCCAGTAGCGTCGTCGGCCAGAAATTCATCGGCCAGAACTAAACAAGGGGAGTGAAGTTCTGCCACCCTTCGTCCGGCAGCCCGTCATAGTGTTCCTCCCTCAGCCGAATGGGGCCCTCTCCCTCGAGCAGGTAGATGACTTCTCTTCGGCCTCAACAGCTCAAACTGTGGTACAACAGTCTTGTCTCAAACAGAGGAGTGGCAGTTCCCTCGGTAAAGGAAAGCTCCTCTCGATGTCTGTCGTCCGTAACGGCTCCGGCCATTAATGGAACAATCGGCCAAACCTGAATAGAGGGTGGGTCATGCTTTTTCGTCCTCGTCCTGGCAACAATGGTGACGCTCCACATCGGCCAAAGTGAACAGAAAGGGGGAAGCAACCAAGCATCAGCGGTACTCTGCCCATCGGTCAAGCCTTCTACCCCTCGGCCAGCACACTACCGTAGGACTGGGATTCTCTACTCCAATTGCAGGTTCAAGAAGTCTCACCCCTTGGCCGGAATGTCCCTTCGGCCTGGGTGTTACCTTCGGCCAGAATGTTACCTTCGGCCTGGCTGTTACCTTCGGCCAGAATGTTCCCTTCGCCCAGAGTGTTCTCCTTGGCCAGATTGATACAGGGGTTTCCACGGGCCCACTCTCAGCTTTCCCTCGGAAGAAACAACCAGGGCTCCTCAGCACCTCGGCCATGCAACGTGGAAGACAACCCATCGGCCAGAATGGAACCCCCCGTCATCCCGCTGTCCCTGGTTCCCGTCGGCCCCAATTCACGAACCTTTCCGCCAATTTGTGGTCTCTCGGGCAGCCGGCAGAAGGATAATGGCGCACCTTGGCTTGGAAGCAGCCTCGCATCTTGTCTCCGCGACGGCCGGCACAGCGGGGGCGTTGTCATCCAAAATGGACTCCAGCGGCGCAGGGGAATCTCCTCGTAACTCTTCACGCTCCGCTCATTCGAACTGATTTTCTCCCCTGTGGATGAAATTAGCAAGTGGGGAGGATCTGGACTATCTCAATTGAAGGAATGGGCTGCGGGGGAATGGATTGGCTACTGGGTAAATGGGCCCCTTGATTTTCAAAGAATAGGCCCAATAAGTGATCTCTACGGCCTGTTGAAATTCTAAGCACCACAGGCTTCGGCCCAAATAAGAGGTAGGTGTCACTAAATTTTCCTCCTATCTTATGCATTAAATATGGAGCCAAATAGTTTTACTACTATTATTATTATCAATACTTTCTAGCCGGTTAAAATCCCCAAAGTGGTGGACCCGAGCTCTAGTCTACCGAACATCTTTATTTGATGATTCGGATTATATTTAGGTCCATCGACCTACCCTAGTCACCTTTATTTGGTGACTTGGACATCTAAAAATGAGAGCCGCTACCGGCCGCATACGGCATTATGCCTAAGAGCGGTAAACGGTACGCCTCGTTCTCCGAGACGCTAATCGCGTCGCCCAAAAGCCGTTGCCATGAACAACGCACCTATTGTATTCCGCTTATTTTTTGGAAATGTAGATAGAAGATACCACGTGTCATATCAGCAGCCTTCGAGCGAAAGGCTCAGGTCTGCTCCACTTTGTATTTTGTATCAGCGAAAGGCTCAGGCCTAGCTGAGAGAGCACATCGTCCTGGCCCCGTAAGCCTAGAGTGAAACGCTCAGGTATGGTCGACGATGTCCCCAGGACGATGGGCCCGCAAACGGCCCACGTCTTGAAATGGGAAGTTCACCGCGTCGTCCACGCGCCAGATTGCAGGACGACAGGCCTGAAATCATGTCCGAGGTGGCAGAATCCCCCCACTCAGGGTTGGGCAACGGCAGCCGTTGGAAACCAACCAAAAGTCTAGCCCGCGTCATAAATAGGCGACGGGACCCCCCTGAGATCACAGACGTTATAAACGAAGTCCGAACCGGCCGAAGAACGAGCACACCCTTCGGCCGAAGCCTGAAAGAAGGATACTCCCCAGAATAGGGAACGGAAACGGAAATAAAAAAAAAGGAAAAAGAAAAGGAAAAAGAAAAAATAAAAGAGGGAAGCCGAGGACCGCGCGCACTCGCCGGCCTCGAGCAACAAAAACTGAAATCCCCGCAACAATACTAAGTACATATCACGCAAATACTACACATTATGGACGAAGCAAGACCATACATGCGGATTAGACGAGCGCCCAGCGCCGTCCCTCATTTTCAGACGAGCGCCCAGCGCCGTCCCTCATTTTCAGACGAGCGCCCTGCGCCGTCCTTCATTCTTAGACGAGCGCCCAGCGCCGTCCCTCATTTTTTAGACGAGCGCCCAGCGGCGTCCATCATCTCAGACGAGCGCCCAGCGCCGTCCATCATCTCAGACGAGCGCCCAGCGCCGTCCCTCATCTTAGACGAGCGCCCAACGCCGTCCTTCATTCTTAGACGAGCGCCCAGCGTCGTCCTTCATTCTTAGACGAGCGTCCAGCGCCGTCCCTCATTCTTAGACGAGCGCCCAGCGCCGTCCATCATCTCAGACGAGCGTTTAGCGCCGTCCATCATCTTAGACGAGCGCCCAGCGCCGTCCCTCATTTTGTAGACGAGCGCCCAGCGCCGTCCCTCATTTTCAGACGAGCGCCCAGCGCAGTCCATCATCTCAGACGAGCGCCCAGCGCCGTCCATCATCTTAGACGAGCGCCCAGCGCCGTCCCTCATTTGTTAGACGAGCGCCCAGCGCCGTCCCTCATTTTCAGACGAGCGTCCAGCACCGTTCCTCATTTTCAGACGAGCGCCCAGCGCCATCCCTTCCCGGATGGTGACCATCGCCTCTATATGACGATCGGCTTCACCACCGCCTCGTCATCATTATTTGGACCGGCTCCTCATCGTCGTTGTCCTCACATCACGGCCGGCCCCTCGGCCTCGGCGTGATCATCTATCTCAAGACCGGCTTCCTCATCGCCGCGAGTCTTGAGCCAGCGATCGGGCTCACCATCCCTTCCTGGATGGTGACCATCGCCTTTATATGACGATCAGCTTCATCAGCGCCTCGTCATCATATTATAGGACCGACTCCTCATCGCCGTTGTCCTCACATCACGACCGGCCCCTCAGACTCGGCGTGATCATCTATCTCAAGACCGGCTTCCTCAGCGCCGCGAGTCTTGAGCCAGCGATCGGGCTCATCATCCCTTCCTGGATGGTGACCATCGCCTTTATATGACGATCAGCTTCATCAGTGCCTCGTCATCATATTATAGGACCAGCTCTTCATCGACGTTGTCCTCACATCATGACCGGCCCCTCGGCCTCGGCGTGATCATCTATCTCAAGACCGGCTTCCTCAGCGCCGAGAGTCTTGAGCCAGCGATCGGGCTCATCATCCCTTCCTGGATGGTGACCATCGCCTTTATATGACAATCAGCTTCATCAGCGCCTCGTCATCATATTATAGGACCGGCTCTTCATTGACGTTGTCCTCACATCACGACCGGCCCCTCGGCCTCGGCGTGATCATCTATCTCAAGACCGGCTTCCTCAGCGCCGCGAGTCTTGAGCCAGCGATCGGGCTCATCATCCCTTCCTGGATGGTGACCATCGGCGTTTATATGACGATCAGCTTCATCAGCGCCTCATCATCATATTATAGGACCGGCTCCTCATCGCCGTTGTCCTCACATCACGACCGGCCCCTCGGTCTCAGCGTGATCATCTATCTCAAGACCAGCTTCCTCAGCGCCGCGAGTCTTGAGCTAGCGATCGGGCTCGCCATCCCTTCCCGGATGGTGACTATCGCCTTTATATGACGATCGGCTTCACCATCGCCTCGACATCATTATTTGGACCGACTCCTCATCGTCGTCGTCCTCATATCACGACCGACCCCCTCGGCCTCGACGTGATTATTTATCTCGAGACCGGTCTTAGTCATTCCTTTACCGGATGGCGACCGTTGCATGGATCTTCGGACCGGCCCCTCAGTGCCTTGGTCCTCATATCAAGACCGGCCCCCTCGGCCTCGATGTGATTACTTATCTCGAGACCGGTCTTAGTCATTCCTTTACCGGATGACGACCGTTGCATGGATTTTTGGACCGGCCCCTCATCGCCGTCGTCCTCACATCACGCCCGGCCCCTCGGCCTCGGCGTGATTATCTATCTCAAGACCGGCTTCCTCAGCGCTGAGAGTCTTGAGCTAGCGATCGGGCTCACCATCCCTTCCAGGATGGTGACCGTCGCCTTTATATGACGATTGGCCCATCATGGTCTCATCATCATTTATTGGAACGGCTCATCATCACCGTCGTCCTCACATCGCGGCAGACCCCTCGGTCTCAACGCGACCTTGAGCTAGCGATTGGGCTCACCATCCCTTCCTGAATGGTGACCATCGCCTCTATATGATGGCTGGCTCATCATTGCCCCGTCATCATATTATCGGATCGGCTTCTCAGCATTGCCATCCGGACATCACGACCGGCCCCTCGGCCTCGGCGTGATTATCTATCTCAAGACCGGCTTCCTCAGCACCGAGAGTCTTGAGCCAGCGATCGGGCTCGCCATCCCTTCCTGGATGGTGACCATCGCCTCTATATGATGGCCGGCTAATCATTGCCCCGTCATCATATTTCGGATTGTCTCTTTTCATTGCCATCTGCGCATCACGACCGGCCCCTCGGCCTCGGCGTGACTATCTATCTCAAGACCGGCTTCCTCAGCGCCGAGAGTCTTGAGCTAGCGATCGGGCTCACCATCCCTTCCTGGATGGTGACCATCGCCCTTATATGACGATCGGCTTCATTCTTGCCTCGTCATCATATTATCGGATCGCCCTTATATCTCCATCCGCACATCACGATCGGCCCCTCGGCCTCGGCGTGATTATCTATCCCCAAGACCGGTCTCAGTCATTCCTTCATCGGATGGCGATCGCCGCTTGGACTTTTGGATCAGCCTCATAGTGCTGACGACCTCGCATCACGATCGGCCCCTCGGCCACGACGTCACACCCTATCCCAACACCGGCTTCATCAGCGCCGAGTGTGTTGGGCTAGCGATCAGGCTCGCCATCCCCTCCTGGATGCTGACTATCGCCTCTATATGACGATCGGCTCCATCATCGCCTCGTCATCATATTTCGGACTGGCTCCTCATCATTGTCATCCACACATCGCGATCAGCCTCTCGGCCGCGACGTGATTATTTATCTCAAGACCGGCTCCCAGCGTCGAAGTCTTGTTATAGCGATTGGGCTCGCCATCCCTTCCCGGACGACGACCGTCGCCCCTATATGACGCACGGCTCATCATCGCCTCGTCCTCACATTTAGACCGGCCCCAGCGCCGAAGTCCTTATCTAGCGACCAGGCTCGCCATTCCCTTCCTGGATGGTGACCGTCGCCTTCATACGACGCATGGCTTATCATCGCCTTGTCCCCATATTCGGACCGGTTCGTCAGCGCTGTCGTCCTCATATTCGGACCGACTCATCAGCGTCGTCGTCCTCATATTCAGACAGGCGTCCACCACCTCGTCCCCCTATTCAGATATAGCGAACATCTTGCGGTCTCCGGCCGAAAGGCTAAAGGAGCCCAGAGTTCAACCATATATCGCTCTGTCATCTTTATTTGATGACGCGAAGTTCATTTGCAGGCCAATCGGCCATATATCGCTCTGTCATCTTTATTTGATGATGAAGATCTCATTTGTAGGCCCATCGGCCATATATCGCTCTGTCATCTTTATTTAATGACGAAGAGCTCATCTACAGGACCATCGGCCATATATCGTTCTGTCATCTTTATTTGATGACGAGGAACTCATTTGTAGGCCTCTGAGCCACATCTTGCTTCGTCATCTTTATTTGATGACGCGAAACTCAGTTGCAGGCCCATCGGGCATATATCGCCTCGTCATCTTTATTTGATGACACGAAGCTCATTTACAGGCCCCTCGGCCATATCTCGCTCTGTCATCTTTATTTGATGACGAAGAGCTCATCTACAGGACCATCGGCCATATGTCGTTCTATCATCTTTATTTGATGACGTAGAACTCATTTGTAGGCCTCTGAGCCATACATCACCCCGTCGTCTTTATTTGACGACGTGGAGCTCTTATGCAGGCCCCTCGGCCGCACCATCGCCCCGTCATCTTTATTTGACGACGTGGAGCTCTTATGCAGGACCATCGGCCGCACCATCGCCCCGTCGTCTTTATTTGACGACGTGGAGCTCTTATGCAGGCCCCTCAGCCGTACCATCACCCCGTCGTCTTTATTTGACGACGTGGAGCTCTTATGCAGGCCCCTCGGCCGCACCATCCCCCCGTCGTCTTTATTTGACGACGTGGAGCTCTTATGCAGGCCCCTCGCCCGTAGCATCGCCCCGTCGTCTTTATTTCACGAGGTGGAGCTCTTATGCAGGCCCCTCGGTCGCACCATCACCCCGTCGTCTTTATTTGACGACGTGGAGCTCTTATGCAGGCCCCTCGGCCGCACCATCGCCCCGTCATCTTTATTTGACGACGTGGAGCTCTTATGCAGGCCCCTCGGCCGCACCATCGCCCTGTCGTCTTTATTTGACGACGTGGAGTTCTTATGCAGGCCCCTCGGCCGCACCATCGCCCTGTCATCTTTATTTGACGATGTGGAGCTCTTATGCAGGACCATCGGCCGCACCATCGCCCTGTCGTCTTTATTTGACGACGTGGAGCTCTTATGCAGGCCCCTCGGCCGCACCATCGCCCCGTCGTCTTTATTTGACGACGTGGAGTTCTTATGCAGGCCCCTCGGCCGCACCATCGCCCTGTCGTCTTTATTTGACGATGTGGAGCTCTTATGCAGGCCCCTCGGCCGTACCATCGCCCCGTCGTCTTTATTTGACGACGTGGAGCTCTTATGCAGGCCCCTCGGCCGCACCATCCCCCCGTCGTCTTTATTTGACGACGTGGAGCTCTTATGCAGGCCCCTCGGCCGTAGCATCGCCCCGTCGCCTTTATTTCACAACGTGGAGCTCTATGCAAGTCCCTCGGCCATACATCGCCTCGTCGTCCTTATTCGACAACGTGGAGCTCTTATGCAGGCCCCTCGGCCGCACCATCGCCCCGTCGTCTTTATTTGACGACGTGGAGCTCTTATGCAGGCCCCTCGGCCGCACCATCGCCCCGTCGTCTTTATTTGACGACGTGGAGCTCTATGCAAGTCCCTCGGCCATACATCGCCTCGTCGTCCTTATTCGACAATGTGGAGCTCTCGTACAGGCCTCTCGGCCCATCGGCCTTACGTTCTGGTCATCTTTATTTGATGAACCAGACATCATATTGTGGACGGTCGCTCGACCCATCCCTTAGTCATCTTTATTTGATGACTAGGACTACTTATCATGCCGAGCTACTCACATCTAGAGACTGGTCTCGGCCATCCCCCCAGCAGACGGGCACCGCTGCAGCTCCATCTCCAGGCCGAAGGGCTCGCACCTTTTGTTTCATTTTAGGGGCATCCGGTGTACTCTTTTTCCCTCATGAGGTTTTTAACGAGGCATCTCCCCATCGTGGATCAAAAGGTGTCAACCCTCGTCCCCCTGTTGAAGACATCATCCGACACGCATTACTCTACTCCTCTTCACCTCATTACACTCGCCTCAAGGAGTGGGGGACTGGAAGAGCGGGGGACTTAGCGCCTCCGTTAACCAAAGAAGCAGAAATTCAAATTTTTGTTCATGAAGTTTACTCACCAGACGGCGACAGATCAGCACACAGTTCTACTCTCTTTCACCTCGAATACTCTCGACTCAGAGAGTGGGGGACTCCTGATAGAGTATATAGACTCGGACCCCCAGGTCTTACGACTATTGGACCCGGACAGCGGCCCACATACGCTCAGTAGATAGCATTTATTTCGTTGTACACTCCATTTTATTCATGTATACCCGTTAGAATAGATTAAATACCATTTGTTAGCCATTTATTGGCCTTTTATTGTAAATGGGCCTTCCAGGCCCAAGCCTGGAAGCCCAGCCCGCTTTTCTCCTATAAATACTCCCTAAGGGAGTCATGTAAAGGGTTGGAAATTCATTATATATATCACTTTATCTCTCTAGCTCTCCCTTCTCTCTAGGAGTTAATACTCCATCACTCCCATACATTATCCAGAAGATTTTCCGTCAGAACAACAACAAGTAATCGTTGCATGATTACGTGACAATCATGGCTTTTCATACTCTTCATTGACAACTTCTCTAAGTCAACACATCTGTAGAAGTTGGATGTGTACCCATCAGGAAATCGTAGCTCAATAAGCCACTCCAATATTTTTTATTTATGTTCATTGGTCACCTGGTAAACTGCTTTCTTGAAGGGAACTTTGTAATCTGGGTCGATAGCAATTTCCGGTCTATCACAATACAATGCTACATTCTTTCTTGATGATAGACCGTCCTTGACTCTTCCCTTAGAGTTCATCATTGTGTTAAACGTGTTATCAAACACATTCCTTTCAATGTGCATTACATCCAAATTATGCATAATGAGAAGATCTTTCCAATTCGGCAAATCCCAAAATATACTTTTTTTGGTCCATTTATGATGAGTCAGATATCCCTCCGGATATTGAAGAGAATCATCTATGGCAGTAGGGATGGATCACACGCGATTATAAATTTGATCCTGTCAACCTCAAAGGTGGTGGATCACGCTCAATGCGCCCCTTCAGAAATGACTTTTTATCCTTTCGATATAGATGGTTTTGAGGGAGGAATCTCCGATGACAATCAATGTAAGATGGCTTGCGGCTATTTTTGTTTTTTTTACTCCAAGGGGCCTGGGGGAGGGGGCTTGGAGTAATGAGGGCTGAAACTCACTCCATTGAGTTTCAAACCCTTATGTGCCTAGCGGGTTTCGAACTCGAGACCCCCACTAGACATGGTAACCTCACAACCAGCTGGGCTGAAATGCATTATTTGACTTCTCCATACAAATAGGACACCCCATCAAGCCTGCGTTGCTCCAGCCAGAAAGCATTCTGTATGCTGGAAAATCACTAATTGTACACATAATTGTAGCTTTCAAGTCAAAGATTTGATTCCTGGAAACATCATATGTTAGAATACCTACATCCCATAATTGTCTGAACTCTTCCACTAATGGATGCAGGTATTAACCAATTCTCTTCTTTGGGTTACCCAGTCCTTGACACATTAATAACAAAAACATAAAATGTTATTTCATACACATGTCAGGAGGGAGATTATACGGTGTAATGATAATTGGCAAACATGAGAATTGTCCCCCGAGTTGACCATACGGGGAAAAGCCATCAGCACATAACCCAAGTCAAACATTGTGTGGCTCAACAGCAAATTATGGATAACACTTATCAAAATGCTTCCACGCCTTGTAATCTGATGGGTGACACATTAATCCATCTTCAGTCTCATGTTCAACATGCCCCGCCATGTGTTTAGCGGTAGCATTTGAGGCATACAACCTTTGCAACCGTGGTGCTAAAGGAAGATATATCAACATAGATTATGCAGACGTTTTGCATGGTTTTTGAGTCATAGCTGATATAGGTTTGTACCTATCCGTATTACAAAACTTACAATTGGTCAATGCCTCATCGTTCTTCCAAAATAAATTGCATCCCATTGGGCAAGCGTGAATTTTAGTCATGGGAAGACCTAACCCTGAGACGAATTTTTTCATGTTGTAATAAATATCAGGTAGACAATGATCACACAGTAACATGCTACCAACAGAGTCTAGTATTCTTGACATGCAATTCTCAGAGAGATTATATTTAGCCTTTATATTCTGAAATTCAGAAACTCCTGATACCGTGAATGACCATCATAATCATAATACAGATATTGATCCGCGCTTTTGAGAACTTCTTGAAATCTAGTGCCTATCGCATCTATGTCATAATAAGATGAACTTGGTTCCTCATTCACATTACTGTGTGAGGTGAAATCATTATGTGGTTGGGTATTGTGAAATGTTGAAGGGCCGACCAAATCATAAACCATTCTTTGATCCCATGACATTTCTTCATAATTTCCCCAACCAACCATCCCGTTAAGAAAATAGTTAGATGTTCCTAAGGTCTAGGAAAAAATACATGTATCGAGCGGTTCTTCTTGAGAAATTCAATTGTAATAGTTATCGACAAAACCATTCGTAAAATCCCACTCCACGGTATCAGCATCAACAAACTTGCCATTTTTACACTGTGTACACGAACATCTTATTTTATTTCTATCCGTGTATCGTGTTTGCCTTTGTGCAAAACTAATAAATTCACTAACTCTCTTAATAAAATCATTAGTCAATCCTCTATCTTTTTCTTTATGTTGCCTATACATCCAACTTCTGCTTTCTATATTCATTGAGCCTGAATATAAAAAAAAAAATTAATAAATATTTATTTATTCCTATTAAAAGTACATGCTAGTAAATTTTAAAAACTTATCAAACGACATTTTATTGGTATAAGACAAATAACGACAATAATCATAATTCAAGACATGAAATATGTATTGATCTAAAAGGGATTACTAAAGCAAAAAAATTACATACCTTATAGCTCGAAGATAATTCCTCTAAGAAATCCAAATATAAATATTCCACGTAGCAAATACAAAATGAGACCACATTCCTTTTTCCCATAACTCATCACTTAGAATAGTTCATGTGTAAGTAGATGTATACATAAAATACGATGTGTTTTTTGCTTATGAATGTGTTATGATTTATAAGTTCATTTGGCTCGGATTTTCACAAGGAATTCTATTTTAATATGCAACGGTAATATTTAGGCACGGAATTTGGCTCGTCTTTTGCATAACGTACGGTCATATTTTGGCGCGGATTTGTCTGTACGGTACAAACGCTTAAAAATACAACTTCAATTACGCAACGGTAACTTTTTGACATGGAATTTGACTCGTCTTTTGCATAACGGTTATATTTTGGCGCAGATTTGTCTCTTTGAGCCAACACTCAAAAAATATTTCTCCAAAATTATGACACGAATTTTGACATTGTCCAACAATTCTGAAATCCCTCACTCCCTCAGTAGTGGCACATATTGTTTCGTGCCAACTAGGGGCGGAACTTGGGAACATGTTGGCACAAATAAATTTGAGTCAAACATTAAAGGCCCAAATCGGCGTTGGCTCGGATATTTTTCCGTTTCAAATTGCCTCGTATTTTGGATCGGTTTGTCTACAAACCTAAAAATTGGAATTTTTTCACTATTGGTTCGTCGTATTTTTTTATTGTCCGCGTCAAAGTTCGAGACAAATTTGGTAAGGATTACTTCGGCTCCAAAATCATTGCCTATACCGAGATTTTTTAGTAGTGTCTCTTACTTAGCTTAAAATATGACGTGTGTGATATATTAACCGGCTTAGCATGCTTCATATTGAACCTTTCAAGCACACGTTCAATATACTTTTAAACGTTCAACATACTTTTAAGTTTTAACCTTTCAAGCACATAATATACTTCATTTTTGTTATTGTTATTTAATTTGATTTAGGACCTGGGAAGCAGGGACGGATCCAGGATCTGGCAGATATTTTTTTGAATTTTCCGGCGGTGCTCTGGCGGCGGCGGGTGGCGGCGGCGGCATAATCTGGCAGTCTGCCAGATATTTTTTGGAATTTTACGGCGGCGGCGGTGGCCGGAGGTCTGGCGGCAGGCGGCTGGCCGGAGGTCCAGGGGCAGCAGTGGGGGTATTTTGGTCCAATCACACATAAAAAGTCTTATTTAAGAATGTTTAAACTAATGGGTCCTATTTTGGGGAAAAAGTCATGTTCTGGTACTATTAAGGTAAATCTCCCATATTAATTTTGAAATCGAAAGTTAAGGAGGACGAGTCTAATTAAAGTATGAAAATTTTATGAAAATATTATATATATGCTAGAAAAAATTGAAAGTCCAAAGGGGCGGTATCGTGACACGCACAGGTTGAAATTATTTCATTAACAAAAGTCATGAGCTGCATGCTTTTTTTGTTGGGATATGGAGAGGAAATATGATATTGGTGGATAAAGAAAAGAAAAACGGCCGAGGTCAAAGATCGAGATTTAGGGAATGGAGATGGAAAATTGGAAACCCTCAAAAAAGAAAACGTGAGGAAGAATAAATATGTCGACATTAAAGTTGAGCAAAATTTAAAAATGTTATTGACTGTATGATGAACATTTTATAATCAGTTCCATTAATTCTTTAATTAGAACGTATCATGGCCGAATAAGTCCATTTAATTAGACTATTCGTTAGTTTTATGGAATGTTAATTACATGGTTATTGTTTTGTCTTTTTTTTTGCAAAGGTTATTGTTTTATCTTTTACTTTTGAAATGGTAATATTCATACATTCATAATGATAATTATGGACCGGCGAGCATAACTCGAGTTCGAATTCCGGCAACTGCAACGAGATGTTACTATGCAAAACTGAATGAGATCTCTGCAAGTACTAGGGCAGAGTCCTACTCGCTCATTATCTGTTAGCTTGTGATTAAAATCCAATTTACATTTTTTCAATTAACTGTCCGGCCGGTGCTGGATCTCACGGATATGATGACATCCTTTTTAAATAATTATAGGATAAGAGACATGGCGGTGAAATAATGCCTGAAAAAACATGTTCAAAAATACCTATTCACCTCATTCCCTTATGTATTACTCCGTACAAATAGATAAATAGTACTCCTTCCATTCAATTTTATGTGTCTTACTTTGAATGAACACAATTATTAATAAAGTGGTTGAAAAAGTAAAAAATTGGAGTTGAAATTTGAGTATAGTAAAGCGAAATAGTGTAGACCGCATATTTTTTTCCAAAGAAGGAAATGTGACACTTACTTTGAGATAACCCAAAAAGGAAAGTAATATAGGTAAAATGAGACGGAGGGAGTATTTCGTAAAATTTTTGTAATTTTTATTATATTTGAATTGTTGTGTATTTGTACGAAATAACAATACCAAAGATGTCTTCTTTTGGACAGAAATTTGTTAGTCTAGTCTGGTCTGATCTGGTTTGGTGTGATCTGTTTAAGTCTAGTCTAATTTGATCTGGTCTGAACTGGTCTGTTCTGGTCTGATAAATGTCTGATTTACGTGTATTTTATAACTGTTCAAATCTGATTTGGTTTGGTCTGGTCTAGGATTGAAAACACATGAAAAGAAAACATCCTAAAGTTACACACTTACACAGAAATTTAGTGGAGGAATAAGATTGAGCATTTCAAATTAGGAAGTTATAGTGATTATAAAAGGGGAGATTTTCCCAAAATAGAAGTAAATGAAGTTTGAAATTCCAAAATAGGACTACTATCACTACAAAAAAACTCGCCGTTTGTCACGGATTTTGTCACGGACGGTAGTTCAAAAAATCCGTGACAAATGATTTTTTGTCACGGAAAAAATTCGTGACACCAGGGGCGTGATAACGTTTTTGTCACGGAAATTAATCTGTGAGACCGTTTGTCACGGATTTGTCACGGCCACCGTCCGTGACAAAACACTTCACCGGAACTCCATCGCCTTTCATTTGTCACGACCGCATCCGTGAATAAATTTTTTTATTTTTCAAAAAAAAAAAATAATTATTTGTCACGGAAATTTCCGTGACAAATTTAAAAAAAGGTTTTTCGAAATAGAGTGGGCGGGTATTTGAAACGATCCGAAAAATTCAAATTTTAAATTTTGTCACGGAAATATCCGTGACAAAACATTTTGAAAAAAATTTGAAAATTTTAAAATAGAGTGGGCGGGTACTTTAAAATTTTCAAAAAAAATTCAAAATTTTGAACTTGTCACGGATCCCATCCGTGACAAAACATTTTAAGATATATCCATTCTTCTTCTTTCTCCTGGTCATCGTGCAGTTGTTGTATATATAATTCTTCAATTTCGCGCTCATTTTGAGGTATAGGGGACGGAAGGTGTGTTTCAGGCATAACTTCAACATCTCCGCCATTTGGGTCACTTAACTGAATGTTATGATTGACCGTGTCAGCAATAGGCGGAGGTTGGAAAAAATCTTGCTGAAAAGCATCAAAGTCAACATCCTTGTGTTGAGCCTGTGTTACAATTTTGCTCGGACGGATATTCATGGCACACACCCAAGGATTCCGTGTGCGCCTCGTTGAAGGATACTCTACATAATAAACCTGAGCTGCTTGTTGAGCGAGTATAAATGGCTCATTTTTCTGATACACACGAGAGTGGTTGACGTCAATTATATTATACTTTGAATTTTTTCTCACACCACGTGTAGGGTCGACCCATGTGCAGCGAAACAACACACATGTTAATTCTTGCAAACCAGAAGGCATTTGAAGTTCGAGAATCTCATGCAAGAAACCAAAAAAATTGGTTTCCGAGTTATCAGAACCGATGATCGGGACACATAACCCGTTGTTCATTGTTGGTCGACCTTCTCCATATTCGACTGTGTGATACGTATAACCGTTTATCACATATGAATGCCAAACCTTTGCATAGGAAGAAGGGCCCCACGATAATGATACTAACAGAGGGTCGTTAATCCCACGGTACCTGATCTGCAAATTAAAACATGATAACATTAGGTAATGATTAAAAATTACTAGCTAATAGTATATATAATGTATTTATATATATATAATACATGTTGTTGGTACCATAATGCAAAGTCAGAGTTCACCATTGCATCAATTGCATCATCAGGAAATGCTGATAAAGACGCTCTAAATTCACTGTGAATCGAAACATAAAGATATTATTATAACACTCTAATTATTAAAAAAATATTAGCTATATTACAAATGTAACTACCAATTCAACTTACTTATAAAATGGTAAGATTTCTGGACAATTCATGAGGATGTAAGTATGTGCAATTTTCATTTCTCCGCCCACGATGTAACGGTAAGTCGCAGCTCCTTTACCTCTACCTGGGTAGTTGAAAATAGAAACTACTTTATCATATGAATCCTCGCCAATGTCATCGTTCCGAGCAGGTCTCTTTCTTTTACTGATGACTTCACGTTCATAATAAAAAGATGAAAACGTTGAGGTTTCTTGTTGAATATATGCTTGACAAATTGAAGCCTCAATGTGTGCCTTGTTGGTCGCTTTCTTTTTCAAATCTCCCAGAAATCTGTCATGCAAAATAAAATTTGTAAACAAACAAATGTTCTTATTAAACAAATCATCGTTTATAAATGAAATTATGACTAACCTTTCAAATCTGTACATCCAACGATAGAAGACGGGCCCTCCATTCAAAGCCTCATACGGAAGATGTATTAGAAGATGTTCCATTACATCAAAAAATGATGGGGGCAGTATCTTTTCCAGATTACACATCAGAATAGGAACAATGTCTTCTAGTCTCCTCATGGATTCGGCATCCGAAACGGTGGAACATATCGACTGAAACAATTGACTGATTTCGGTAATACAGCCCCAGACGTCTGCAGGAAGCATCTCTTTCAGTGCAATCGGCAGAAGTCGTTGCATGATTACATGAGCATCATGAGTTTTCATGTTCAACGTCATTGTTTGTTTGTCCAGGTCCACGCATCTTGACAAGTTAGAACAATAGCCATCTGGAAAGTTCAGAGAAACAAGCCACTCTAATATTGATTCCCTTTGTGGGGCTGTGAGTTGGTAGACTGCTCTTGGAATTTTTTTACCCACATATTCTAGATCGACGGCGAGTTCGGGTTTGTCGCACCAAATTGTCATGTCTTTTCTAGATGCATGACATCTAAATTGTTACGAATGAGAAGGTCTTTCCAATACGGCAACTCCCAAAATATACTCCTCTTTGTCCACTTATGGGTATCACAATACCCATTTGGCTCCCCGTGGGGTTGCTGCACGGCCGTAGGAAAACGTCGAACCCGGTTAAAAACTTGTTCACCTGTAAGTCTTGGAGGAGGGGGATCTCGTACCACTCTTCCGGCAATAAAAGACTTCTTGTCCTTTCGATATCGATGGTTCATAGGCAGAAACTTGCGGTGACAATCAAAGTAACTTGGTTTCCCGCTAAATTTGAGCCAATTGGCATCTGATTTCTCCATACATATCGGACATCCCATAAGACCGTGTGTGCTCCATCCTGAAAGCATACCATAAGCAGGGAAGTCGCTAATGGTCCAAATGATGGCAGCTTTCATGATAAACATTTGATCTCTTGAAACATCATAAGTTGGTGTCCCAATGGCCCAAAGTTCTTTCATCTCCTCGATCAGGGGTTGGAGATAGATGTCTATCCTTTTTTTAGGATCCGAGGGACCTGGACAAATTAAAGTTAAAAAGATGGAATGACTTTTCATGCACATGTCGGGAGGAAGATTATAAGGAGTTAGCATGACTGGCCAACATGAAAATTTCTTCCCAAACTTTCCAAAAGTAGCAAATCCGTCTGAACACAATCCCAGTCGCACATTCCGTGGCTCCATTGCAAACTGAGGATGAAAACGGTCAAAGTGTCTCCAAACTTCACAGTCGGAAGGGTGAGACATCAAACCCTCTTTGGTTTCGTGCTCAACATGCCACGTCATGTGTTTCGCAGTAGCATTTGAAGCATACATCCTCTTCAGGCGTGGAGCTAGAGGGAGGTAAAACAATTTAGACAATGCAGACCTTTTTCGTGGTTTTTTTCGTCTATGAGGAACAGACTTGTATCTCTCTCCACCACAGAACTTGCAACTCTCAAGTGCCACATCATCCTTCCAGAACAACATACATCTTCTGGGCACGCATCAATTTCTATACAAGGAAGCCCTAACTGAAACATTAATTGTTTCATTTTGTAATATGAATCAGGAAGATTATGGTCACGCGGTAACATTCCTCCAAATGACTGCAATAACCTAGACATGCAAGATTCAGGAAGATTGTATTCAGATTTAATGTTCATCAACTCTGTAACGGCGGATAGCTGAGAGTATCCCTCACAATCAGCATACAGAGGCTGATCGGCAACTTTTAAAACATCTTGAAATCTTTCAGCTAAGTCTTCAATATGAGGAACATGAGAATTCGGATACTCATCCGCATCAGGCTGATAAAAGGTCGGATCTTCATCCGTATCGGGTTGATACGAGTTCGAAGCTTCGGGAAGATCGTTAAATGGCTGTGGTGGGTTAAACTGAATCGTTGAAGCACCGTATGCATCATATGCCATTCTTTGATCCCACGTCATTTGATCATAGTCTCCCCATCCACTCATCTCGGTAGGGACGTTACGAGATGAACCTACTGTTTGTGGTAAAAGTGATGGATCGAAAGGTTCGCCATGAGAAGTCCAATTATAATAATTGGCTACGAAACCTTTTTCGTACAAATCCCACACAACTTGGTCGACATCTTTAAATTGAAGATTTTTACACTTTGTACATGGACATCTGATTTTATCGCCATCCATATAATTCTTCTGTTCTTGTGCAAATTTAATAAAATCTTCAACACCATTAAAAAATTCACTGTGTATTCCATAGTTATCGCGATGTTTTTGGTACATCCAACTTTTGTTTTGTCTATACATTATGCCTGTATATATATTATAATTAAAATATTATATAAGTACATTAATATTATTAATTAACTAAAAGAAGTACATTATTTGTGGCATTAATGATTTGAATTAACCAACTTTTCAATCATGTAGAAACGTCCACTAAAATATTATTTAGAAACATTAAGCTGGCCGGAATTAATAATTTACTAATATTTAACTAATAGTAATATGTTAATAGCATTAATCTTTTTAATTATTAACTAATTCACAATATTAGAATTTGTGCACCAAACACACTAAATTATTACGTTAATGGCATTTATTCACAATACTAAAATTATGAAAATCTAATAGTACACATTAAATAATTAACTAACATATAATACTAATTAAAGTTATTACGTTACGTTAATTAATGGCATTTATTCGCATTACTAAAGTTAACTAATTTAACTTATTAATTAGTTAATTTCCATTTAACTAATATTGTTAAATATCATTAATTCACAATAATATATAATTCACACTTAACTAATAAAGTTTGAATCCTAACTTAAATCACTACAAATCCTAAATTATGCATTAACAATAATTAACTAATAAACAAATTAAACCTAATCATCATCATTGATCAATTAACTAATATTTAAATCTAACTAATATTATCAACTCAAATTCTAAACTCATTTCCTCAATGTTTTAACCTAATTAATTAGTTAATTAATTTACATTTAACTAATATTATTGTTAAATATTATCTCATTAATAATTCACAATAATAATTCACACTAAACTAAATAATAATAAAGTTTCAATCCTAGCTATATATATTATGCATCCCATTAACAATAATTAACTAATTTAACTTATTAATTAGTTAATTTCCATTTAACTAATATTGTTAAATATCATTAATTTACGATAATATATAATTCACACTTAACTAATAAAGTTTGAATCCTAACTTAAATCACTACAAATCCTAAATTATGCATTAACAATAATTAACTAATTAATAAACAAATTAAACCTAATCATCATCATTGATCAATTAACTAATATTTAAATCTAACTAATATTATCAACTCATCAAATTCTAAACTCATTTCCTCAATGTTTTAACTTAATTAATTAGTTAATTAATTTACATTTAACTAATATTATTGTTAAATATTATCTCATTAATAATTCACAATAATAATTCACACTAAACTAAATAATAATAAAGTTTCAATCCTAGCTAGCTATATTATGCATCCCATTAACAATAATTATTGCTAATAAATAATAATTGGTGATAATTAATAACCTAATAATTAAGCTAGCTAACTTAATTAAATCACTACAAGTCACTAATTAATTAATCTATAATAAGCTAGCCAATACTTAAATCATCACTACACATCCTAAATTATGCATTAATAATAACAATAATTGCTAATTAATATAAACAAACCGGCCTAATTATTGGTGATATAAACTCATTATTTAACTAATTAATTAAACGAACCGGCCTAATCCTAGCTATATTATGCATCACATTAACTAATTAATATTTATATTTAAATTTAACTAATTAAATTACGTTAATAGTTTAATAATATATTGTTAATAATATGAAAATTAACATGACCTCACTAAATTACGTTAATAGTTTAAATAAATGAACAACTAACCTCACTAATTAATTATTAAGCTAATAATTAATTATTATTATATAAAGAAAAAAGAATCCTAACCTCACTAATTAATTATTAAGCTAATAATTAATTTATTACACAATTAAAAGAAATTAGTTAAAATGACATACCTTATCTGCATAAACTGGGAAAATGATGAACTGACGGATTACATCATTCAATCTTTAAACCGATACTACATTACTCGAATCTACGAATTTTTGAACTGATAATTGTTGTTCTTGCAATTGTAATGGACGATGGGGTTGGGTTATATAAAAAAGTTTGTCACGGATTTATCCGTGACAACTCTTTTTCCGTACCATATTATTAAAGGTTACCGCTGGAAAATAAATAATTGAGGTTTGTCACGGATTTTGTCACGGATGGAACCGTGACAAAGTTTTTTTGAAATTTGTCACGGATTTGTCACGGAACAGTCCGTGACAAATGCCCGGAAGCAAAAAAAGTATTCACCGGAGTAAAAAACCGGTCGCCGGAGTAAATTTGTCACGGACTAAATCCATGACAATATTTTGTCACGGATTTTGTCACGGACCTATCCGTGACAAAACATTTTCGTGACAAATCCCAATATTCCGTGACAAAGCCCGTGACAACTTTGTCACGGCCGTAATCCGTGACAAAAATCCGTGACAAAGGGCGAGTTTTTTTTTGTAGTGTATGTTTTTATTCCTGACATATGACTAACATGGTAGTATTTACTGTCATTTTATAGACGTGACAGTCAAATAGTTGCAGTAACAGTGCATTTAACATGACAATATTGATTATAACTAATGGTTGTATTTTTCAATAAATTCACTAAAGCGCAATCATTATTTTTTGAGCTAATAATTTAAGTCAAGACCTCTCATTTTAATTTACTTTAGATAAAAGTAGAAGTGAAATTTGTTTTAATGAGTAATTAAAGGATATAGATGCAATCAATTAGAGCAATTGTTATAGTTCAAATTTGCATCACAAAAGTCAAATATTTCGATAGTACCCTGTTCGTGTTTTACTGTCTTTCGAGCACATTATGAAATTCACATTGAATATTTGAATGAGTATTTTAATTGAATAAATTGTGCACCATGTTTTCAACAAAATTTTATTTTTTGAACATTGACACTAGTGCAAAAAAGGCCTTTTACATCACCTTATCTACATGTGTTATCTCAAAACCCATGTAGAAAATTGACACGGGGTCATTTTTATAATTTTTATAAACTTTTTTACATCGGTTGTTGTTTTAACAGATGTTAAATATTGAAACAAGGTCTATTTTGAAATTTCATTAAATCTTCCACATCATGCAGTTGCGTGTGAATCCGATCTGATATAAAAAAATGGGGTAAAATTTTGAATTCATAAAAGTTTAGTAATGCATCGGTTAAAACCAAACTGATGTAGGAGAAAAGCAAAAAAATTACTTGCGTAATTCCAAATCGGCTATGATACGTTCATCTGTGGAATCCACTCATACGTAAACCTAGCCAAACTTCAACCAGAGAGAGCATCGACCAGGGGCGACTGCTCTCTAGTGACGTGAGTGAGCAACGAGTGGTATGCCGGTGTTTGAGATTTCAGAGTGACCAAGTTGCTCCGGCTTCGGCGTCGACAGCAGGTCCCAACATCGTACCTTCATCACCGGACAACGTTGAGCGAGCAGAGTGGTATGCCGGTGTTTGAGATTTCAGAGCGGTAGGACGTCGTTTGATAGAGCATAACAGTAGGACGGCGTCGGTGTAGTTGTCCAGTGGCATCCGTCCAGAGGAGCGATTTACGCCAGATCAACAATTTGAGCCACCATTGCCGCAGGTGGAGTTTAGTCGCCAACGCCAGGCCAACAATTTGAGTCACCTTCCAATGTCGGTAAGCTTGTTTTTATTATCACATTATCATTTAAATTTGACATTGCATATATGGTGTTTGATAAAATGCTTCATAGTAAATTTATTGACTATAGAGTTGCTCCTCTTTCATCTTTTTCATGGATTTCTCCCTAGGGGTAATTTTTCTGTGAAGTGAGTCAACTTACATTTGTCTCTCCAATACTATATTGATGGCCTCATCAACACTACATTATATATCAACATTCTGTCCAGTGTAACTCCTTTAATTTTTGTTTTCGTTTATTCTCAGTGTTAGTGTGTGAGCTGTTAACATTTTCTTCTTGTAGGAATGTTAGTATAGTTTTAAAATCTTTTGCATCATGGATCTATATTGTTTGGAGTGAATATGCGCATTATTAAATTATAATTACATTGTTTCAATGTTCCTCTTGAGTTGATTAGCGGCCAAATAGTCTTGCAATGCATATGTATGTATGAGCAAAAAACTATGCAACCAATAAAAGATTAAAAGGTGGTTGCATATGAATCTCATATGTTTAGGGGGCTGGGGAGCTGGGGAGGGGGCTGGTGGGATGGGGAGGGTGCTGGGTGGGATGAAGTACGAACTCGTTGGGCATCATATTTCTTAGAAATGACGCAATCCATCAACGACACATGAAGAACGTGTTTATTTAAGTTTTTGAGTGATGATGAGACTTGTAACTTTATACAATGTGTTGTTACTTTAAACTTGTGCAAGGATTGTTATGTACTAAGTTGTTACTTGAACTTGTTTAACATTTGTGGAAGAATTCAAAAATAGCTTGTGTTATTGTTTTAGATGGATCAAGTGAATAGGTGAAAAATTATGCTATAGTAGTTGATGATATTGTTAATTACGTGATTATAGTATAAATGAGGGTCATATTGCAAATTTTTTTCTTGAAAAATACCAAAAAAATTGAAGCTTTTCACATCAGTCGTAAAATAACTGATGTGATTGCTCTTCTACATGGGCTATAACCGATGTGAAACACATATGTTCCGGGAAAAAATGAAGCTTTTTGCATCGGTTGATAAAATGACCGATGTGAAATCTTTTCTACATGGGTTATAAGCGATGTGAAAAGCCTATGCTTCGGGAAAAATTGAAGCTTTTCTACATCAGTTATAAAATAACCGATGTGATTGCTTTTCTACATGGGTTATAACTGATGTGAAATATCATTAAAAATGCCGTTTTGGACTATCTTCTAGATCGGGCACTAAATGACCGATGTAGAAAGAACTTCCACATCGGCTGTTTGACTGATGTGAAAAGTCAATACTTTTCACATGTGCGGGAACCACATCGACTGTTTGACCGATGTGAAAAACCTTTTTTGACCGATGTGAAAAGCCCTTTTTGTACTAGTGCATGAAATGAAAAAGTTTAAGAAACATGTGTTTGTTTCATTGAAAATCTAATTAGAGAAAAACATTAGGTAAATATATTACAAAAAATGAGGTTTCCCTACAATATTACTAATAAACAAGTCATGATAAAAATGTGACATAGTAATTTTTAGTGACTGACTACAGTTGTGTTTAATGTGATCGCTATAATGTAAACTTTGAACTCAATTAAAAAAAAATAATAAGTCACATTTGTATCCACCACGTTTCTAAACCTAAAATTAATCATTTTTTTTCAAAAAAAATTTATTAATGAACAATTTTTAATGATCGAGAGACTACATTTAGATACAGAGAAAATTCTCTAAATAAGATTAGAAACATGAGAATAACGTGAGTAGCTTATTTTCCTGGAAGCAATTAGTATTAAAATTTGAGATAATTTTGAATATAGGAGTAACACATGATAAAAGGCGAAAAGGAGTAGTTGTTTAAAATTAAAATATGAGTTACTTTATAATTGGACAAGAATGCCCCCATATGTATTAGCCTTGCCACTGCACACTGCTGCAATATTGTCTTCAGCTGCCAAAGCTCCGGCAAAGCCAAAAAAATCCAAATTTGAGCCGCCGCCAGTTTGTTTGCCGTTGCAGTCAGCAGTTGCTAGAGCTCTGTCGAAGGTCGCCGCCTCCTCCTCCCCCACCATCGGACTGCGCCGTCACCAACGGGCTAACCCGATGATCCAAGGGATCTAGAGGGGAATTAATTATATAGTATTAATTAATTAAATTAGGGGTATCCGAGGTAGAAAATTAATGTTTACTTCAATCTAGGGAAGATAAAGGGTGAACCCCTGTTTGGAGAAAAATGCTACGTTTTACTCCTATCAAGGTCAATTACCTTTAAAACTTTCCTTTGATTCAAGTATGCAAAAATGGAGGCTAATCAAATCGTATTCAACCTTTAAATTTGTTCCCGTCACATTAATTAACTATATAATTGGTTATACTAGTACTCCAAATATTATATAATGGGGTTTTGCCTTCCATATTACTAAACTAAAGCTAAATTCCAAAAAAGTGACCACATTTACATTTGGACAAAAATGTGACTAAGATAGTTATTCATGTCACTGCACCACTTCTATTCACTGTCAGATGTCACTGTCATTATCATCGCTCGTGTCACTGTCAGATGTCACTGTCATTATCATCGCTCGTGTCACTGCCGCCGCCATTGCTCAGGTCACCGCCGCCGGCCACAGTAACACCTCCGCAGTGACATCTCTTCAGTGATATTTCCGCCCCAAATTCTGGCCACAGTGACATGAACACATTAACATCCACCACTGCCTGTGACCGTTGACCATCGCCGGTCATAGTGATGCCGCCATAGTGACGCCACCACAGTGACAACTCTGCCCCAAATTCTGGTCACAGTGACATCTCTACCGCCGTCCACCACCAGCGACGGCCACAGTGACGCACAATTACTCCGGCCACCACCAATCACCATCGCCACTGTGCCTCAGCACTTCCACTGTCCATCACCATCCCAACGCCCCAGTCCCGGGAAAATCCCACCCCCAGCCCATGCCCCTACCCTTGAAGCCCCGTCCCTTGACCTCCCCCAACCACCTCTCAAGTTCAACTCCAACCAGCCGACCCCGTTCCAACCCTCCCCATCCTCTACTCTAACCAACTCAGATCTGAAATGTTAAAGACAACAATGAAGCTTCCCCCACAATTGAATAGAATAAAGAAGAAATAGAAGCATGGGGAATGACGATGAAGACAGAAATTACGGCGTACAGGGGCGACGACAACACCGGGTGAAGGGAAGACGACGACACCGGGGTGAAGGGAAGACGGTGACACCGGCGTGAATAGTGGCGTCGCCGGAGATGAATAAAGGGAAAGAAGAGAGCACATCAGCACATAGCAGATCTGCGATGCAGCAACAGTAGGAGGTGATGACCTAGAGGCGGTGACCATTCGGAGAGAAGATCTAGAGGTGGAGCAACCTGACCTGCCATCTCCGCCGCGTAGCTTTGTCGTTCTTTGCTGGAGCCTGGAGGCCGCATAGCTTTGTCGTTCTTTGCTGGAGCCTGGACGCCGCATAGCTTTGTCGTTCTTTATTGGAGGCTTAATTGGAGCTGGTGAGTAATTCGCTTGGGAGGGTGAATACTGGGCGGCCCAAAAAGGCAGCATACGGAAAGTCCATATCTCTAACTCATTTTTTTGTCCAATCCTAAATTGATCATATTTTTGTCTAGTGAAACCTTATGAGTAATATTTAGGCCACTGTTTCTTATATAATTATTGGCAATTTGTCATTTCTCACATTGTATTTTATTCTTTATGATGCCAATACCTTTGAGTGTTATATCCTCATCACTATTTTTAATCGAAGGAAAGAATGGATTTGGGATTAATCTATTTTTGATAGAGATAACAAGAGCAATTACCATGACAAGAGAAAATATTGCCAAACAATCAATACTAGTGATTGGTAAAGGTAAAATTTCTCCACATTTTGTGGGTTCAAATAACTTAGAGCTAGACTTTATGCCTATTGATGGGGATAAGATTGACTATATAGAGACTGAGGTTTTCATTTTGGGAGCTTTATTTAAATGTGATATTGAGCATTCTGCCTTTTTGAAAAGTCCTTAGAGCTGATTTCTCTCAATGACATTAAAAGTTTTGAACAAATTTGTGAACACGATGCACATGTAAATCTTGGGGATTTCTTCCATGAAATTTTGACTCATGGGGTGGAATCACTTTTTCATTTTCTGAGTAATGAACTTGAGAGACTCCTAGCCTCTATTTTGGATAATCGAGAGAATTTGATTTTGAGACCCACCGATGAAGGGAAAGTTCAAAGTTGTTCGAACAAAGGTCACTCCAGATAAAGCTGATTTGAAGACCTTTAGAGCTTCGGAGTCACATGGTTTATGTAAAATATAGGCAAAAAACAAAATAGAAGTAACTTTAGTGTTTGGACTATGGACAACTATACTTCTACCAAAGCTCCAACCCCCAAGCCTCAACAACTTTCATTAATATTTAAAACATAAAAGAAATAGCATTAATTAATTTATAATAAAATTGTAAAAACATAAAAAAAACATAAAAATATATATTAAATAAAATATAATCCTTATTAAATAAAATTAAAAAAATTATATTAAAAAATATAAAATAAAAAACTAAAAAAATAAAATATAAAAAATTAAAAAAAGAAAATATAAAAAAAAATGCAGACATCTGCCGCCGCCTCAACAACCTCCCAGCACCACCAGCTTCGACCACCGAAAAAATACCGAAATTTGTCCAAAATGCCATCATGATGACAATTTTTGAGAAAATTTGGCATTTTCAATGAGTAAAACAGTCATATTTATGACATTTTCAAGGGAAAATGACAACTTTTACATAAAATGGCATATTTTTGCCGATCGGAGGTGACATAGTTGGGTGATAGCCGAAGCTGCGGGGACGGCCTGCATAATTTTTTTTATATTTTTAAATTTGTTTTGTCTAGTATTTATTTATTTTTAAAGTTTTTTTTATAAAAAATATTATTTTAAATTTTTAATATTTATATATTTTTAAAGATATTTTAGATTTTTTTTATATTTTAATAGTATCAAATAAGTCATATTTTAGAATTAATTAGGTTAGTGGTATTAAATTTAGAAAATTAATGTTTACTCATATTGAAGGAAGTTTTATGTTTTGCTCCTATTTGTGCAATTATGTTTATGTTTACTCCTATATTACGCAATTTCTAATGTTTTTAAGGTGCTTCGTGCACTTCATTTTTTGGGAAATGAATTTCTTTGTCATATCTATGAGAATTAGAAGAGGGTGCCTATCTCAAAAGTGGGGATCCATGAGATTCTAATACTAATCAAGATATTTATTACAAAGGTTTACTGGTCATGCGTGATGTCTACGCAGAATTTGAACGCTAAAAAAAGAATGTACAGAACAAACAATAATGGTCACATCTTATGAGGATTAGGTATGAAATACGAGCAGAGTTTTGAGGATTGGATTGAGCGATCAAGAATCTCTACAAAGTGTTTTACTTATTCCTTTTGTTTGTGTTGCGTTCTTTCTTTTTCTTTCTTCTTCTTTGCACTTTCTCTTGCTTTTTATTAATAACATTTCCTTCCAAAAAAGTACTCTGTATATATATAATGGGAGTGGTTATAATGAGAAGAACTCTTATTGTGAGAAATGAGCATATTTTTTATGTAATAATAAATACCGGTAAAATATCAGATTGATCCATATGAGAACATTGCTTTATAAAGTTTCGATTTAGAAAACTAAAGTAGAGAATAGAAGTAAAATGCAGATGAAGTTTGTGTTTGACTTTATGAATATATAATAAACCGATCAAGACTTAGGATTCACCAAATGTTAACTTGAGTTTAATATAAATAAGTTATTTTGTGAATTTTTATAAGTACGAAATCACTATTATACTCCTCACTCTGGTTAAAGCGGTGAGAGCGTCATTATCCTTACTGTGAATCCAGTTACGACTCACATTCATATAGAGAAAACCTTTTGAATATTAATATACCTCAGACGTACCATATAAGATCACATATATTTGTATCCTCAGTACTTTGTATGCTTATTTTTAAAGAGAACAATCTATATTGCAACTTCCGTTGACCATATAAATCTCTAAATGTTATGCAACATAGTTGTACAAATTTAATTCTAAAGAGAGTAAAATGTGAATTACTTAGTATAGTGTCCAATCTAGATATCTCAACATTAATTATTTCATATAAATACATAGATTTACCTTATATTGCATAACACGAATTTTTAGTTAAGTTTAAGAAAAACAAATCATTATATTTTGACTTAAAACGAATATTAAGAACTAGCGGACAATATGTTCATCTCGAGTATTGGCTTAAGTATTTAGACTCTAGCCTAATATAAATCTATATCACAATACTTTAATGTAGAAGAATATCCAAATCCAAAAAATATTACCTAAACATCAATTATTGAAAAAATGAGTTTCATCACATCAAGAGCACCAAGAAAAAATAGAGAAGGAATATAAAATGAAATTATGAATTAATGGATTGAACTTGAATGTTGATTGGTTATTTAGAAAGCGTATGAGCTCAATACTTTGCATTTTCTAATTTTGTGTTACATCTATTACTTGACACACATTAATGATATGTCATTTACAACCAAATATTTGTAATGTCTATTGGTTTAACAAAATTAACACCTTCTAGGCAATAAAACAATTAAACATCATCACTTGGAGAACATTATTCACAGGCGACAGCTACAAAGTGTACTACCACCCACACGACCGAATCGCCCAAAGTTTACGTGCTCATGTTTTGTCGCGTCCCAATTCTGCCCTCCATTTCCTATCCTCTCCCTTCCCCATTTCTTTATACTCCCTAATGTTTCCCACTCCTTACTGTATCTCCCCAATTCACGTTCCCGTCCACCGTCGCCGGAATATCCCTTCCGTTCAACTTCTGCGCTCCTCTCTTTCTCTCTCACTCTCCACTTCTTGACGTCCATTTCCGCAAAAACCTTCTGCTTGTTGTGGGTGTGTCGATTCTTTGTAACTTGAAGATCCGAATTTTGGGTTTTGAAATTTTGGTCGAGTTCTCGCCGTTCCCCGAGATGTCGGCGTCTTCCACGTACTGGTGCTACAGGTGCGATAGGTTTGTGCGGGTTTGGAGCCAATATTCAGTGGCTTGCCCGGATTGCGGCAGTGGGTTTATCGAGGAAATCGACACTCCTACCCGATCTGTGGCACCCGAGTCTCGCCGGAGTCGATTCTCAACGCAGAGCTCGAATCAGAACGCCGGTTCGGGTTCCGATTCCAGTCCACGCGTTCGTAGGAGCAGAAGGAACGGGGGTGACCGTTCGCAGTTCAACCCGGTTATTGTGCTTCGCGGATCCGCCGATGGAAGGGGCGGGGGCGGGGGCGGAGGAGACGGTAGAGGGGGAGGGTTTGAGTTGTTCTATGATGATGGGGCAGGGTCGGGTTTACGGCCTTTACCCGCTAGTATATCGGAGTTTCTACTCGGGTCGGGTTTCGACCGGCTTCTTGATCAGTTGACCCATATTGAATCTAATGGTCTGGGCAGAATCGATGACCCGCCGGCTTCAAAATCGGCGGTGGAGTCACTCCCGACGATCGAGATTGCCCATCCCCACATATCCACCGAACCCCATTGTGCTGTTTGCAAAGAAGCGTTCGAGCTTGGGAACGAAGCTCGTGAAATGCCATGTAAGCATCTCTACCATCCAGATTGCATTCTTCCATGGCTCTCTCTTCGCAATTCCTGCCCTGTCTGCCGGCACCAGCTGCCCACAGATACCCAGAACGCTGGCGAGTTAAACCCGGGTATGAACCAGACAGGAATTGATGATGATTCTATTGGATTAACAATATGGAGGCTGCCAGGTGGCGGATTCGCAGTTGGGCGATTTTCGGGTGGGAGAAGGGGTGGTGAAAGAGAGCTTCCTGTTGTGTATACTGAAATGGATGGCGCTTTCAATAACAATGGCGTTCCAAGGAGAATTTCTTGGGCGAGTAGTGGAGGTAGTGTATCAAGGCAAAGTGGTGGCTTGAGAAGATTTTTCTTTAATGTATTCTCATGTTTACGCGGGTCTAGCTCTAGATCAGGTTCAAGGATCATTCGCAGAAGCAGTTTGTTTTCCTCCGTATTCAGTTCTGGTTCAAGAAGAAGGAGGCGATTGGGTTTATGAGGCCCGTAATGGCGCTCAAGATGGCACAGAACCATTGTTAGGGAGATTGACTCTGTAAATAACTGGCTTCAGTGGGAAGTAATCAAGTAATTGTCTGTTCTTGGTTAAAGTAAAACCATGGATTTTCATTTTCGCCAGAAAGAGCCTTAGCGATGGAGGATGTGTTAGAAGGTAAACAGCTCTAGTAGTGCCAGAGTAGCTTGCAAACTAAGTGCCCTTTGATAAGGGTTACTTGGCCAAATTTGTCAAATTTTTTCAAAGGCGTTTGGTGATATTCTAAATGCTACTTCTGTTTCAGCCAAATAAGTAACTGAAGTATTGCTTATGCGACTGGTAATCAGAATGAGCAGAACAAGCTGAAGCTGAATAATGCTGCCAAACAGGGCATACAGTTATGCATTTCCTTTTCATGTTGCTTTCACCATTGTATGTCACTTGATTTATTTGTTTTTTATATTTAGTTGGATTTAAGTCTAAAGATACTATATTGTATTCAGATTACTATGTTTGAGTGAATTGAGTTTTGATCTTCAAGGTTTGTGATGCACATTTTCCACATTATAAGGCCCTGCATAAGTCTGTTTCATGTACATTTTCCACATTATAAGGCCCTGCATAAGTGTGGTGCGGCATATGTCCACACCTTGTCTTCAGCGACCGAACTCCACATCCCACACCACACTACTTTATCTTTGTACACATATCGTTGAGGTTGCTTTGCCATTGATGATGGTCTGTAGCTCTCTCTTCGGAACAGCCGAAGCTTCAAAGAAACGATAACAAAAACTTGATAAATGATTTTTTTACTCATGCATGTTTGATTGATTCTTTGCACATATGAGTATGAATATTTATTGGGTTGGTAATTACAGTTTTCATAAAATACTAGGTTCTTTTAAGGTTCTTTTAGGAAGCCCTGTTAATGCAGTTTCTGGTCTTCTGTGATGCGGATTGTTCAAAATTAGTTACTATTTTGAAATTTCGAGTAAGAGGTATTTGATTCCAGGAGACAGATCTACAAGTGTCCTTAATCAATTTATCCCTAGGGTTAGAAATGCTAATGCCTCCAGAATGAAACTGTTGTTATAGATGAGAGTATTAAAGGTGCGTGTCAACCTTATGTGAGAGATGATGTGAAGAGAGAATATGTTGTTAAAGGTGTTTGTCTAAAATTTATTTCATAACTTTCTATGAACTTAAATACATCAAGGTGCTTTCGAGAATAATGGTTTAAAAGTTGGGAAGGGTTGGAGTATAATGTCTCTATAGATGTCATTTTTTTCTTTTATCTTGCCTTTTTCATGGGAAAGAGAGAGATTACGTGTTTTGTGAGTAGGGGTGGGCAAAAATATCGAAAACAAAATATATCGCACTTACCGTACCGAAAAATACCGGAAAATATCAGAATATTGGTATACCGTCATTTTCGGTATGGTATCATACCGTACTGATTTATTTCGGTACGATAACGGTAAATGTTTTCAAATACTGCGGTATACTGGTATAATACTGTACCGAATCCCTACCCAACAATTACTTTAAATTCTAAAATATTGTAAAAGTTCATTAGAATTTTTAATCCCAAAATTAATACTTAGGTTGGTTACAAATGTCAAAATACAAATTCAAAGGCTCAAATTCCCAAACTCATTATAACTTTCTAGGCTTCTACTACGTAGCATTCAAATAAACTAACCTTAATGACTAATGAGTAATGTACTAATGTCTAGAAACAAATCTATCTTGTTCCAAGAGTTTGCGAGTCGCGATGGCTGAGCCGCTGATGGGTGTGACGAGCCTATCTACATAGGGATTCTGATCCGCGAGTCAAGTCACACAACTTTGCTTGAAAGTCTTATTCAAATATTTTTTTGAAAATATAAAAATGACTAAATACACAATCATATTAGTAACAAATGGTTTTATATCCATGTTGTTTGTATAATTTTATTTATTTTTGTTAAAGATCACTGTGGATTCAATTATATCTATATTATTCAAGTTATTTTAGGAGAATGTGTTACTTTTTAATACGTGGCATGTTGAACTGCTTAAATATACTAATAATAATTATTGTTCAGTATTGAATATGAATCAATAGATTATCAATTGTATTTTGTAACATTTTAATAATGGATTAAATATGTCGCTTAGGGGTGGATTCGGTTCGGGCCACCCAGCCCGTGACCCGGCCCGCTACTGTGCGGGACCGGCCCGCTACTGTGCGGGTCCGGGACCGGCCCGGTTTGGCGGTCCGGGACCGGGTGTAGACCCGAACTGGGTGGTTAGGGCGGGGCGGGCTTGGTTCCGAAAAAAGTTGACCCGGCCCCGCCGGGTCGGGCCCGGGTCCAACGGTCAGATTTAATTTTTTTTTGTTTTGGACTTTTGGGCCAAACTAGCCGTTGGGGGGTGGGCTGCAGGATGGTCCGGGCGGTTTGGGGGGTGGGAGGTGGTGGTGGGGTAAAAAAAACTATAAATACTCCTAATCTTAAACATTTTTCCATATCTCTTCTCCAAGACTCCAACTCTTCCTAAATCCTACTCTTAACTCTCTACTCTCTACTCTCTAATTATCTTCATCTTCTCAAATTCTCTTATTCTCCAATATAAATTCTATAAATACTCTTATTTTCTAACATTTTTATACACATCTTCTCCAACATCTAATCTCTAATCTCCATTCTCGATCTTCATCTTCATCTATTGTAGTATTTGTAGAATTATTATATCTACCATTTTTAAGATGGAAAGTCAATATGCCGCTATACGGTATAATTTTGATAAGCAGAAGGACCCGAGGATCGGGATGTGGTACGCAACATGCAAATGGTGCGGAAAAAAGTGTAACATGAGGGTTTCACGTGGATATGGGATGACAATGAATCATATTATGTCACGTGACAAAGCCAAAGGACCGGGAGGTGCGGGAAGTTCCGATTGATTACAATTTACAAAATGTATTTCATATTGTATTTTTTTCTTAATTGTCAAATGTAGTTCCTATTTCATTTCAAATAAATGCACTTGAAGTTTGTTTTTAATACTTGTATAAAACTATAAAGTATAAATTATAAAAAAAATTGGATTTAACCGGCCCGCCCCGGCCCGGCGGGTGGCCCGGCCCGGCCCGACGGGTGGCCCGACCCGTGACCCTGGCGGGTGGCCCGGCCCGAACCGGAACCGTCCAGACCTCGGGCCGGTCCCGGGCCCATCACTTACAAACTAGCGGCCCGACCAGGCCTAGGCCCGACCCGGCTCGAGTCCATGCCTGATGTCGCTAGTAACACCGATTTAATATATTTTTTTAGTGTATGATAATTTGTTGTATTGAGAGATATGCATTGTAATTAACGATACCGTACCGTTATCGAACCGAAAATTTGGTATACCGAAATGCGGTATACCAAAACTTCGGTAAGGTAACAATATATAAATTTTGTATACCAAAAATTTTGGTACGGTAAAGGTATGAGTGAAAATATTCGGTATACCATACCGAATCATCCCTATTTGTCAGAACTGAATTTCGTAGTTGGAAGAAGGATTATAATGAGAAATATAGAGAGCACTTGAGAATTGTAGGTAGTCTATACAATGACACTACTCAAGTCAAATCAAATTGTATATGATTCAATTTAGTCCGATTAGATTCGGTTAAACGAAATAGATGCCCATAATTCACCCCAAATTTTTATCTTCATTTGGGCCGTAAGATAGCCGAAGCGGATTGGTCTTGGCTAGTGACCTACTCTACTCCCATATTCTTTATTTTGGACTTAAACCAATTTGGGGTTTAGAAAAATTATTGAACCCATATTTCACTCACCAAGTAGAAAACACATTTGTCTGTTTTTGTGTGCTTTGTTCACGGGCCATGGAACATCAACAATCATCAATGATCAATCAATTCATCACTTTCACTTTTGAAGTTCCCTCTGCGCGAGATCACGGGTGGTGAACTGGTGCTCACTCCAAGACAAATTGTCAACAAGTTTATCGCTCAATGATCAAAAGAAAAACTCTTCTTTTTCAATTCATTCCTATTTGTGTTTGGTTAAGATTAATGGAATGTGACATTAATTTATTTGGTTAAAAGATACTACCTTATTCCCGGTGGACTTTGCCAAGTGAAAAGTATGTGAGAAATAAAAATAGTAAAAACTATGTAGTTGAGATTTGTGCAGAAGATAGAGAAATGTGCATAACCACAAATCAGTTGCTTTAATAGGAAAGTGACAAAGTTTTTTGGGACAAAAAAAAAAGAATAGTTGACAAAGTCCAATGGGACGGAGGGAGTATCTTATATTGCAGATATTGTGAATTACTTTAATGTTCTTTAAATATTTTCTCTTAACACAATAAATCTATTACAACCTACATCTGAGGTAATTAAAAATCAAACAAAAAAAGAAATATCTTAATAATAAATAAAATCAAATCTAATTGAATTATTTTTAAGTAGGTTTAATTGTAAGAGATTATAGATCCAATACAGAGATGAAAAAAATTCTGTTCAAATAGCAATCTAAATATATTTATTATCATCTAAAAAAGAAAAATGTTCAAGTTATTCGTAAAACTTGTTTTCAAATTAATGAAAAAATGATCAATTTTTCTATTAAATTTTGAAATCCACTCATTAAAAACTTAAATAATCTATAAGTCATATAACATAAATACCTTAAACAATTTAAATATTCAGAAAAAAGAATTATGAAAATAACAAGAAAAGACATTCAAATATAATCACATAAACATACTCCATGTTTATAGATCCAACAACCAAAACAATGACAAATAAAACTTAAGAAATAATGACAAATATATATAACCAAAACAAAGGTAATAGACAAAAATATGACTTAGTGACTATAATAGTAACTTTAGTAACTATGATAGTGTTCAACTTTACATCATAGTGACTATGCATATTAACCGTAGTAATATTTTTGTCCATAACTTATATTTTAGTACTCCCTCCGTCCCAATTTGATAGTCTCATTTCTTTTGGTCACAAGTTTTAATAAAGTGGTTGAAAAGGTAAAAGTGGTGGTTGAGATTTGAGTATAATAAAGTGAAATGATATGGACCACATATTTCTTTCCAAAAAGGGAAACATGACCATCATTTTGGGAAATCCCAAAAAGGAAATACAGGACTATCATTTTGGGACGGAGGGAGTAATATTTAAGGAAAAACTTCTAAAATTATCTGATCTCTGTCAATAATAAGATTGTTTTTAGTAAATAAAATTTACGTATTTAGAAACTACATTAAAAGTTTTATAAAATCACAAAAATTCAAATTTGATGAAAGTTGAATACATAGAGAAATTAAATGAAAAGTGATAATTAATTGAGGGTATTTTCGAAAGAAAATTAGATCATCCCCGGGAATGTTAGATAACCTAAAGCATGTAAGGGTATAACATTCCCCTCCATATTACATTCCCGGGAATGTAGCTTTCCCGATCTGTTCTCATAACCGTGAACCAAACATGAGTATCTAACATTCCAGACATTACATTCCGGTCTCAATGTTAGATAACCCCAAACCAAACAGACCCTTATTGTTTTGTGCATGTTCAATTTTATTCGTGTCATACATAATTTTTTGGTTGTTTAAAATGAATTGTGTGTGATCAAGATAAAAATTGGAAAAAAAGTATCGATTTTTTAAATCACATACAAATTATCATTAGCGTTGATAAATAGAGCACTGAAACACCTTCCATTTGATATATTATGGCTTTTGTAATTCATTATGAGTCAAAAGTTATGATTTTGGAAAAATTAACTATCTAAATTTGGAATAAGTATTAGGGAGTAGTTATATTCCCAAATTTTAAAAATACGGAATAACGTTTTATTCACTCATCATTAGTTACGTGATTTTCATAAAGAATCTCACACACGAACATATAGAACTGATCTCGTCAGCCGGCGCTTGACCAAATTAAATTATACATACCATTAAGATCTTTTCTTTGAATATTACCAAATTAAAGTTGATTTCCAAATATAAAACTCATTAAGATCTTAATTACGTACATTAAATTAGCCTTCACGAATGAGAAAACGATATAATTAAGAAACAGACCGAACACGGGAAAACGAACTTAACTCTCCCCATTTGAAAGTCTTCTATGGCGATACGTAGTAGTTGCTGCACTTGTCGGAGCATGACCCAACACACCCATTCATTTCCTCTCCATCTGCCATGAAAGAAAAATATATACAATATATGTGAAGATTTTTTCTTCTGTGAACCCGGTTCATGTACAATATTTTGTTTATGCAAAATATTGTCTGTCAATCGATGTTCACAGACAAAAAAAAGTTTTCACAGACATAGATGTGTATAAAAGTGTGTATAAGAGTGTGTACAAACATCATTTTTGAAATACATATTGTAGGAATTTTTCGAAGAATCCCCCAGGGCCAAGGCCTAAAGCCTTATGAAAGTTTGAATATGATGTCACACTAAGAGCCCGTTTGGTAATAGCCAAATCGGCTGTATTGGCTGATTATGCTGATTTGTGAAAAATAATAATTTAAATTACATTTTATTAATAAAATAATGAAAAAATTATATGAAAAATAGTTAAAATGGTGAAAAAGTTGACTTATAGTTAAAATAGCCAATACAGTCGGAAAAGTAACTTCAACCTTACTTTTTCTTATTATTACACAATTCAGCCCGTAAAACTAAAAATTATGTGTTTGGTGAAAAAGTTGAGTTATAAGTCTGAAAAGTCAAAAATCATGACTACCAAACGTGCAAAAGATGTTACTTTAATTTAGAGTGTACACTTTATAAATGTAGCTCTAGATACTTTTTTAATAAAAAGTTGCATGTATATATGTAAAACTGCATAAGCCTTCCTTACATGAACAAACATTACTTTTTGTACATGGTTCCAATCTTGAGAGTTCCATGTCTAAATAATCTTGCTATTTTTTCAACGAAGAGCTTAAGTAATGTTTGGAAGCGCCTGAAACAGAAACTTACTGGAGTGAGGGTTAGTAGTGAAGGAGGAGCAGGTTGAAAGGGCACATCCAAGCTTGCAGAAGTTGTGGGTGAGGATGCGATCACCGCCTTCATCGTGGTGGCGACCGGTGGAGCTCACATCTGTGGAGTTAAAGATGCAGTCTTTGAGGCAGCTGGTGGTGCAAGAACACAGAGTTTCAGAAGGCTCAATCATGCAGAAGACAAAGCATTTGGCATAGCAGTCCTTGAAAGAACCATTTGACTGCCCTATCATCAGCCCCATTCCCACTATTGCCACCCCTACAACTGCCCTGAATTTCATCACATCCATTCTCTCTCTCTCTCCCTAAGTGGCCTTTCAGACCTTTTGCCTGGTGTACTTCTATGTGATTTGGGTATATAATACACATAGTATTTGTGTGTGGGGCTTCAATTTAGTGATTGGAACATATTTGGATGAAACATATTTCAAAAAAGTTTTTTGTTTGCTGATGGGTATGGCCTATGGGCATCATGAATATACTTCTGATGTCAAGCCTAGTCTCATATTTGTCCCGGTATGGATTTATTTCTCCAATCTTCATCTGGTTTTTTACCATAAAAATTCTTTCATCTATTGGAGCTGCTCCGGGAAAGCCTATTCAAATGGACTCTTCTATGATTTTGAAGAGCAGGTTGTTGGAAAGCTTAAGAATATTTCAAATAAACTAATAAGGCTTTGCTAAGAGAAGTTTTCCAAACCTATTGTGCACATTGTCGATCAAAATTTTTCACCCGGTCATTGATGGGACCTGCCCGGGACTACCCAATTGTCGATCGGACCGAACAAAGAATGTTAGGTCATTGGCTGGACAAGTCGGGGACCACCGAGTCGCTGACCACGAGACTATCAGGTCGTTGATCGGACAGGACGGGGACCGTCGGATCGTTGACCACGAGACTGTCAGGTCGTTGATTGGACAACATAGGGACCGCCGGGTCGTTGACCGGACCACGGAGAGACTGTGAGGTCGTTAACCATATCGGATCGGACCGGGACTGCCCGACCATCGACCGAACCGAACAGGTACCACTTGGTCGTGGATCGAACTGGACAGGGACTGTCGGGTCATCGACTGGACCGAATAAGAACCGGGGGTCATGGATAGGGCTGACATGGACCGTCAGGTCGTGGACTGGAGTACCGGATAGGGACCACCAGGTCGTGGACCGAACCGGACAAGGACTGTCGGGTCATCGAAGGGACTGGACCAGGATCATCGAGTCATCGATCAGACCGAGACTGCCCGACCATCGACCGGACTGAACAGGTACCGCCTGGTCGTGGATCGAACTGGACAGGGACTGTCGGGTCATCGACTGGACCGGATAAGAACCGCGGGTCATGGATCGGACTGACATGGACCGTCAGGTCGTGGACCGGAGTACCGGACAGGGGCCGCCAGGTCGTGGACCCAACCGGACAAGCACTGTCGGGTCATCGAAGGGACCGGACCGGGATCATCGAGTCGTTGATCGGATCGAACCAGGAGTGCTCGGCCGTTAACCAGATCGGACCGGAAATGCCCGACCATCGACCGGACCAAACAGGTACCGCCTGGTCGTGGATCGAACTAGACAGGGAGTTTCGGGTCATCGACCGGACCGGATAAGGACCGCGGGTCATGGACCGGACTGACATGGACCGTCATGTCGTGGACCGGAGTACCGGACAGGGACCTCCAGGTCGTGGACCGAACCGGACAAGGACTGTCGGGTCATCGAAGGGACCGGACCGGACCAGGAGTGCTCGGCCGTTGACCAAATCGGACAGGGACTGCCGGGTCATTGAGCAGACTTGATACGGACCGTCGGGTTGTTGACCAGACATGACTTTAACTGATACATGAGCGTGACCGGGTACACCGCTAGGTGTAATGCAAATTCATTGCAGTGACACTGCAACATATACGTTTATCAAATTTGGAAAACTAGTAAAATTCATTTCTTCAATTCATGAAAGAAAACAAGGACATACAGACTATCTCATTTTTTGGTTTTGAAAAACGATTTGATAAAGAGGCCCTTACTGTTTGAGATGAGGGGACCTATGGAATATATATAAGGTAAACAAGCAGCTCTTCAAAGACTCGACTTGCATGCATATCTATTTCATGCATATACAATACTCCCTTCGTTCCATTGGACTTTGTCAACTTTCCTTTTATTGTTGTCCCAAAAAACTTTGTCACTTTCCTATTAAAGCAACTAATTTGTGGTTTTGCACATTTTTCTCTCATCTGCACAAATCTCAATCACACAGTTTTTATTATTATTATTTCTCACCTACTTTGCACTTGGCAAAATCCACCGGAACGAAAGTAGTGTATACCAGGTAGGTAACAAATAGCTCATGGACGTCAATAAAAGATACGTAGTACTACTTTTTTTTGGCCTCCGGAAGGCAAAAGATACGTAGTACTACATGTATACAATATTCAAGACAAATTCAATTCAGATTAACTTGTTAGAGATGGCAACAGGCATGTAGAGGAAGTTATACATATAACCGTATCTTCCGTGTTGGGTAATTTCTCCACCCTGCAACCGCCTCGTAATCCAACATGGAATTTGTATTTAAACCATAACGGCCCCAACGGGTAACGGGTATAACCGCGTGTAATCGCTGTATTAAATGAGTCAATGATATTTTAATATAAAATCAATATATTAAAAGGCGAAAAATGATATCTCCTAGACACCTCTGGGCATGAAAGATCACTTAAGAGTTTTCTACATCATTAGACAAGAAAAAGGCAACCTAAATTAATTTGAACCTAAAAATACTTAAATTGAAAAATAGTTAATCTAGATAAAGTTAATACTTAAATTGAAAAATAATCAATCAAGATAAAGTCAACAAAACCGATAATAACCAAATGAGAGTATTAAAATCTATTATGAAATTTCATTCACCCATTATCGTTAATACATTCATGTATACACAATGAATAGAGAAAAACCTCACCTTTTATTAATTATGAGACAAATAATAGGAAAACTGGAAAAATGTAATCAAAATATAACTAAAAATAAAAGGACCGGGTACGGGCCGTGTAATGGGGCGGGCATGTATAAAACCATAACCGCCCCATTACTTGCAAAAACAAAATTGGTATTTTCCGTCCCTTACCCATTACTCGGTCAATGAGGTTTTCCCTATTTTGACCGGAGCTGTTCAATGGGGGGTATCCATCGGATCGGCTATAATTGCCGTCTGACCCATTCCTAGCTATCAAGACCTCCACATACGCACATCTATGTGAAAAAGAAAAGGGTTACAGATGAAGATGTCAACTTTTTCTATCGATGGCCCTAACTCTTATGAATTCTCTCTTTCCCACTATAGTTGTCCAATTTTTTGCTTTTTCCGTCTGTCCCACTAAATTTGTTCCATATCATATTTGCTACTATTTGTGTGGCTCTAATAAATTCTTACTTTATTTCCACTTTATCAATTCATTATCAATCACAAAATACCACTTTTCTTAAAAACTGCATCATTCTCCTTTGTCCCAATCTTGGGGGGTGAAGGTAGTATTGATAGTCATGCATAGCTAACTACTATTGTGTTTGAAGTGAAAAGGGACCTAATGTGTAATGATGTTAAACTAAGTAGGAATAATAAACATTTGGGAAATTGCCCTAAATAAGAGTAAATGAGGTTTGGAATTCCAAAATAGGACTCCTATGTTCTTCTTCCCGAAATAGGAGTTGTTACTGCCATGTATGAAAAATACGGTCATAATTGAAAAATACTGCCATTAATACGTACATATTAAATGCATTGTACTGCAATTATTTTGCATTCACGCCTACACGATGATAGTAAATACTGCCTTGTTAGTCCTGTTTCGAGAATAAAAACATTTGGTTAGCCTTTATATATAAATCCTCAAGAACTGCAACAAATGTGTGATGGATAAGTGAACCCGGGGGGGTATCTATCCGAGGGGTTACTACGGGGAGTAACTAGAGAGAAGCAAAAGTAAGAGAGAGAATATATATTGCTGAGAATATATTGAGCATATTGAACATTGATTACAAATGCGGAAAGGGGTGCTATTTATAGTAGTAATAAATGCCAAATAGGGACACGTGTCATCATTCTGGTGGTCGAGGGGTCACCTCAACGGGGTGGCACTGGCACTCGCATGTGGACGCATTAAATGCGGTGGTTGGATGTGACGTTTGTACTCGGTACGTTGATCCAGTGCATGTGGGTGGGAGATTCTGTCGAGGAGAAGCCTTTGGCCGTAGATGATTAGTCGAAGGCTCTTCATCCTGGGGGCCTCTAGGTGCCGAGGGCTCTCGATGCCGAGGGCTTTTGTTTTTGCCGTTTCCTCCCAGATATTTTGAGTGCTTACAAGCAGTTGTACCGTAAGTTTAGGAGCCTTCAGCTAGGGGGCCGAAGGCACCCCAGTGTTCGTCGTGGGCTGTTTGGCACTTGGGGCGCTGTGATTTGGGCCTGCCATGCTTCCTGGGCCTATTGGGCCTTTGCTATAGTAGTGGGAGTCTATGGGTTGGGGGGGTTCCTGGGCCATATACTCCATCAGGAGTCCCTCACTCCTTTTGTCGAAAGGTACTTGAGGGAAAAGGAGTAATTGTGGTTGTCCTCTGATGTTGCCTTGCTGTAGTTTGTAAACCCGTGGGAGGTTTGCGTTTGCACATGATTTTGCCGGGGGCAGCCCTTCAGTCCCCCATATTTTGGGACTGAAGGGTCATGTTACTGCTCTGGGGAGATTTTTGGCATTTTGCATTTTTGTGATTTTTCCCGAAGGGGTCCTCCAGTCCTCCACTCCTTGAGGCACATGTAATGTGGTGAAGAGGAGTAGAGTAGTGCCCGCTGTTATCATATTGCCGAAGGCTGATGCTTTTCGTTTCATTTTGGGGGGATGCCTCGTTAAAAACCTCATTAGAAAAAACCCTGTGGGAAAAAATTCTAATGAGGGAAAAAGAGTGCATTCCCCCAACGATGAATCGAAGAGGTGAAACCTTGGTCCGAAATGGATGACAGTATTGTTGCCGAGGGCTATCTTTGTCTGAGGGAGTGTGCATTGATTTGCCGAAAGCGCTTTGTTAATATCCCGGGAGATGCCGAAGGGGAGCCCCTCAATCCATGGGATCGAGGGCATGATGAATGTAGTGGTAGTCGTTGTGTTGCCGGGAGCATTCCTCCGACAGCGTCCGTAGTTGATAAGCATGAGTGAGCATTCCGGGGACTGCCGAGGGTAGTCCCCGACAATAAGGCTGAAGGCGTGAATGTTGTTGATGAATGTCAGTGATTGTCCCTGTGTGCCGAGGGGTTCCCTGGTATTCTATCCGGAGGCTAACCACAGATGAGGGGGTTTGAAGGCATTCCCTTGTTGTAGCGAAGCTCTGGCAATTTTTCTAGAGAGATAAACACCCGCCTCTGATCAAATCATTCTCTCCGAGGTCAGTTCTTCACCCGTTCCTTGCCATATTAGTAAGTTTAGCTTTGCGGCCTTAGATTAAGTGTTATAGCCTTAGGACTCTCGTTCCCTGTACCCCTCAGATAGTCATGTCTTCAGCTAGCGATTCCCAAGACGTATCGAGGGAGGACTCGGTGGACGTGGAAAGCGTCTCAGACGTGGAATCTTCCAGTGGACAGCCTTCGGTAAGCGGTGACGCCGCCGTAGCCATGGAAGTGCAAAAAGACCTCATTGCCGAAGCCGAGGCTGAAGATTTTGAGTAGGTGTGTGAAGATGAGGAGTTAGCCATTACCTTCCAAGTAGCTGAGGAGGAGGCACAAAAGGAGGAGAGGATGAAAGTCACAGTTGCTGTCCTTCCTGCACGTAATGCTGGGGAAACCAGCACCTCCCGGCCTTTGGACCCGACGCCTATGAGTGTGGCTCCCGGGAAAAAGAAGAAGATGAGGGCTGCTCCGAAGAAGAAACAAGCATCCGTGGACGCCGGACGACCATCCCAAGACTACTCTCCCGTGCAAGCACGCTTAACTTTGGAGTTCTTTGTGATGAACTCCCTTAAAAGGAGATGCATCTTGTTGGTATGAGTAGTTACTTCTGACCTCTAGTACTGTCCTCACAAACCTCCACTAGCCTTTTCCGCGCACTTTGTCCTCACTCGTGCGCACCCTGAGAAACTTCCCAGGGGGTCACCCATCCCAAGACTACTCCCGTGCAAGCACGCTTAACTTTGGAGTTCTTTGTGATGAACTCCCTTAAAAGGAGATGCATCTTGTTGGTATGAGTAGTACTATTAATCCTCTTAAATTAATCTCGGGTATTACAATCACCCCCACTTAGGAACGCAACGTCCTCGTTGCCCTCGTTGCGCCCATAAATCAATCTCAATCATATCCCAGAATCTTTTCCCCTGCTAAGTGCTCGTCCGATATCCAACGGATCATCACACTGTCGCAGGGTTGCTCTGATACCATTTGTAACACCCCGGCCCCGTAGGCCCCGAGGTAGTTACTTCTGACCTCTAGTACTGTCCTCACAAACCTCCACTAGCCTTTTCCGCGCACTTTGTCCTCACTCGTGCGCACCCTGAGAAACTTCCCAGGGGGTCACCCATCCCAAGACTACTCCCGTGCAAGCACGCTTAACTTTGGAGTTCTTTGTGATGAACTCCCTTAAAAGGAGATGCATCTTGTTGGTATGAGTAATACTATTAATCCTCTTAAATTAATCTCGGGTATTACAATCCCCGACCGAATACCAGACCACGCAAATTCTGGTTGGCCCTTCGGCACGTGTGGTGGAGCCAGGGGCCGATGATCTGTTACGATACGCACCCGAGGGCTGCTTCGCCGTTCACACCTTGTCAGTGGAGATGGGGCTCCGCTTTCCGCTCCACCCTTTCCTGCTGGAGTACCTGAGGTTCGTGGGGCTGCCCCCCTGTCAGCTAACGCCCAACAACCATTCTTATGTGGCCGGATTTCTCTCTGTGCCGGAGCTGAGGGGTTCCACCTAGACCTGCACAATTCCGGGCCGGCCCGCCCGGCCCGCCCATATAAATGGGCGGGTTTGGACACATGCTTTAGCCCACCGGGCCGGGCCCGGCCCGGCCCGTTTAAAATATGGGCGGGCTTGGGTTGTAATATAGGCCCGGTCGGGCCTAAAAGCCCGACCCGTAAACATATTTTATATATTATATTATATATATTATTCTATATATAATTATACATTATATGACTATACGTATAAAACTTAAAATACTTGGAAGTATAATTTCATTACCATGTCATTATTCACAAGTGTCATTATTTTCCATTATTTTTAACTTGTAAGGTTCCGCAAGTATGTTCAAGATCGGTGATGGACGTTCGAATGATAATGAGGATGAAGAACATGAAATGCTACTCTAGTGTAAGACGATGCTTCTCTTTCACAGACGGTAAGATTCAGAAATCACAATATAGTAGTTTTCATTATCTCAATGTTTTTACTTGGTTTATAAATAATATTTGGTTTTCATTATTTGATATTTATTGGCACTTGGCAGAGCAGTCTGGGAGATCAATTACTTTCTGGTGAAATGAAGGAGTGTCGAGAAGTTCTTGGAATCTTGGGATACCAATTACTTTTTGTGTTCTACTATTTAAATTTGAACTGTAATGATATACATTTGTTAAGTCTTTTTGGAGATACTCTTGACTATTTCCGTTGCACATTGTGAATCTGTGATTGTGCTTTTAATTATGGAATATGGATGCTTATTTGGAATTTGGATGCTTTTTATTTTCCAGAATCGTTTTGTGTTTTGCATTTAAACGTATTCTTGTGTTCAAAATGTGTTGTGAGTACATTAATTATTTAATTGCATTTAAAATGTTGTGATGTTATTTTATAAATATTTTCATTTTTTTAACAAAGTTGACAAAAGGATACTTTCCGGGCCCAAAAGCCCGGTGGGCAGCCCGGCCCGCTCTCATGGGCGGGCTTGAACATATGAGGAGGCCCGTTTTACCGGGCCGGGCCGGGCCCGCCCACTACAAGTGGGCAGATTTTTTAGAATAAGCCCGGCCCGAGCCCGGCCCGAGCCCGTGTTTGTGCAGGTCTAGTTCCACCTACCCTCGACCAATTTTTCCTATCCTTCAACTTGTGCGGGATGGGGGGGGGGGGGGGCATTCGAACGCTGAGGGCTTTGCCAACTTGCAGCAAGTCCCGGAGTTCAGGCTTTTTGATGACGTGCCTTCGTCCCACAAGGGATGGAAGGATAAGTATTGTTACATACGCTTGGAGGAGAACCCCTTTCCGACCCCGCTTCGCAACAGCTTTCGGCGTCATCCAAAGGTAGGGAGTGCGGCCCTGGAGAAGAACGCCTGGAGAGATACTCGCCAAGAAGCCGGAGGGGTCCAAGAAGCATGTGAAAATCAAAGACGTTACTCTCCCAGACGAACTGTTCAAGCTTGGCTTCCGGCAGTATCGGCCGAGGGGCTCGGAGGATGAAAGATACCCTCCGATAGATCGCGTATTCGAGAGAACCGGAGGTGATTACCGAAGGGTTATATGTTTTGTACTTAGAGGATTTTTCCATTGTTTTTTTGTTCAATCCATGTCACCGTAATTGTTCCCTTTTGGCCTAATCATTTTGTGTCTTGTCTTTGCTGGTAACAATATGGAGGTGAGCTCCATTTTCGCCCTGAAGAACGTGAAAGGGAAGAAGAAGGGTCCGGTGGGCCCGGAGCCAGTGGGTGCTTCCACCAGGGAGGAGCCCTCCCAAGCTGCTGCTTCCCGTGCTGGTGATGGGGGATCCAAGGGTGCGGGGGCCCTGAAGAAAAAGAATGGCCTTAAGGGGATCGAGCCCCCGACCAAGAAGTTGAAAGCCGCGGCCTTCACCAAGCAGCCAGCCGCTGATGTCGTTGTCATTGTGGATGAGGGGCATGCCTCCGGTCCCATCCCTCAGGAGCATATTAACCAAGACTTCTTCGGCCGGGAGAAGTTAGATGAAATTGTGCCGAAGGGAGCCTCCGTATTGGAGGGCAGCCTCAACCCCTCGGCGTTGATGAGCCAGATGCTGCCCTCGGCCGATCGGCTAGCCCTCACCAGGATGGATGAAAACTCCCTTGAAGCCAAGATTCTTCTAAGCAGCGCCTCCGCGAGTCATGCTTCTCCTTTTCCTTTGTATTTGCTCTTGTTTTTATGTATTGTATGCACTATGTCTAACCATAATCCTTGTTGACTGCAGAACTTCATGGGCCTCTGTGAGTACCTCCGGAGGGTGGAGCAGATGAGGGGGGCCAAGAGCACTGCTGATGGGGAAGTTGCCAGCCTTAAAAAGAAGCTGGCTGAGGCCGAGGATTCCCTCCGCGTGGCTACTGATAACATGGAGCGGTGGGTGCAAGATGCGAAGGCCGAGTGGAAGAGCGAGGGCCTGGCTGAGGCCGGGGAGGCAGCTGCCGAAGCTGCTCGTGTTGCTGCCGAGGAGGCCTAGGCGGCTAAAGAAGAGGCCGTCACCAAGGCCCGGGAAGATGCTGTGGCCGCCTTTACTGCCGAGGGGTGGAAGGCAGAGGAGCAGAAGGAGTGGCTGTCCTCGGTGGTGGAGGCTTCTGTGGATGCTTGGGTTGGAGGCCCTGACAAAATGTGGCTTGCTAAGAAGGGTGACTCCTATTATCAAGGTGGAGAGTTTTTTACCCAGCGCCTCATCTACCGAAAGCTTGCCAGGCACTTCAACATTTCGCCGGAGGAGTTCCAGCCTGAAGCTTATGGCCTCCCCCCTCGGCAGCACGACGTCAGGGTCCCCCTCCCTGAAGGCGAAGAGAGGCCGGTGCTCGAAGATTCAGAGACCCTCAGGGAATGTGGCCTCGGTGGTGATGGAGATGAGGCCGAAGGCGATGCCTCCTCCAAAGCTGCTGAAGGGGGTGACGCCGCAGCTGCTGATATTTGATTTGTACTTAGAAAAATTTCTGATCGACCTTTGTAATAACATTATTAGCTCTTGACTGCGGCCCGTATGAACATATTGCCTTTTATTTTTGTTAATTGATGAATGGATGCCTCCGAGCCTTTTGTATATAATTTGCTTTTCTCTTTGAATGTATGCCTTCGTCTTTTCTTTGTGAAATGAATGCCTTTGAATTTGCCTTGTGAATGAATGCCCTCGTACTTTGACGTTTGAGTTGTCAGTCGTTTTAGGACTTAAAAAATTTTCTAAGTGTTGTTTCACCACTGAACCTTCGGTTGTGTGGCCCCTCTGGCTGCATGGATATTTGACCGAGGGTCAAATATTTAGGACTTAGAAAATTTCTCTAAGAGTAGTCTCACTACTGAGCCTTCGGTTTATGTGACCCTCTGGCTGCATGGAGATTTGACCGAGGGTCAAATATTTAGGACTTAGAAAATTTCTCCAAGAGTAGTCTCACTACTGAGCCTTCGGTTTATGTGACCCTCTCGCTGCATGGAGATTTGACCGAGGGTCAAATATTTAGGACTTAGAAATTTTTTCTAAGTGTAGTTTCACCACTGAGCCCTTGGTTGTGTGTCCCCTCTGGCTGCATGATGATTTGACCGAGGGCCTAATATTTGGGGCATAGAAAAAATATCCCCAATGTAGTACATGAATGGACCCTTCAGGCTGTGTGAAATGGAGTGGTCTTCGCTGCAATGTGAGTTTGAAAGGTAGTTTTCCACTTAGCCTTTGCTGCACTGATAGTTGACCGAGGGCCAATCGGTTTGGATTTAGAATTTTTTGTAAGTGTGGTTTAGCCACTGAGCCCTCGGCTAGTAGGCCCCTCTGGCTGGATGGGATAGGGGGCTCAAATTGTATGTGCCAGCCTTCGTGTACTGCCCTCGGATGAATGATAATTTGACAGAGGACCAAGCATTTTAGGACTTGGAAATTTTCTTCTAAGTGTTGCTTGTCACTTGGCCTTCGGTCTACACCTTCCCTTAGTTGCATTGAATGGCTTGGCCGAGGGCCAACCATTTAGGACTTAGAATTTTTTCCATAATTCATGATTTACCCCTCGGTGAATCGACCCTTCGTTTTGTAGTGTCTTGAGTGAAAAATCCCTTGGTGAAGGATGGTGGTCCCGGAGGCACCCAACTTTGTAGACTTAGAATAATTTCCCTTGGCTTGTAAGACTGGCCTCCGGTAATGTGTAGCACATGCCTTTGCTTCGGTAATGTGAGCCTTCGGTGTTGGTGGTGCCGGAGGCAGTCAGGAAGTGGGCTTAGCCATTCCTTGATGGTATTCGTCTAATAGTAGCCTTCGGGGATTAGTAGTTTACAGATACCGGGGGTGTTCCCATGGGGAGCCCTCGGTATGATCTGTATTGTCTTGTGATGCCAAAGGGCTTCCTGTTGTGATTTGTTGAAGTTGTGTACTCATTGATTTCTCGCTGAGTCTACTCCCCTTCACCCCATTTTTTTTCTTTTTTTTTGTAGTGAAGGGAAGACTTCAAGAAACTTGGTTTCTTGGTAAGGTTTGGCCTATCGGGAGGTAATAGAATACACCATTAGCTCCCCCCTCGGGTTAACCTTCCGAGTTCCGGGGGGATCGACGGTCATTTCCTGGGCGCGAGACGTAGTCTGTTGCCTGCCTCCCCTTGGGGGATGGCACGGAAAGCGCCTCAGTTTTGAAAGTCGTTCCCTAGGCATGAGACATAGTCTGTGGCCTGCCATACCCTTGGGGTAATGGCGCGGGAAGCGTTTCATTTTTGAAAGTCGAATCCTGCGCATATTAGTTGCCTGCCATACCCTTGGGGTAATGGCGCGGAAAGTGTTTCATTTTTGAAAGTCGAATCCTGGGCATTTTAGTTGCCTGCCATACCTTTAAGGTAATGGCGCGAAAAGTGTTTCAAGGAAGGGTTTTCATTTGCACACTGGTTGCAAATGGCTGGGGGCACTACGTGCTGCCGACACTGATAGGTGGCGCTTTTGGTATAAATGCATCCTCGAGGGGTAAGACTTCAGGAACAACACTTGGTGTTTGTTTCAGCCCCCGGTGCTTGGTACCGAGGGGTCTTCAAAAGGAAACACTTGGTGTTTTCCGCTGTCTGGAGTTGATAGGAGTATGTACCCTCGACACTTGGTACCGAGGGATCTTTTTAAAAACACTTGGTGTTTCCTTCATTTGTCGTAGGTGATTGGAGTGTCAACCCTCGGCACTTGGTGCCGAGGGGTCTTGCAATAAGGCCTTGGGCCAGGAGTCTGTATGAGGGCTTGGCCGCTCATATGTGTCTTGTTTCTTGTTCTTGGTGTCTTCAATATGTCTTCAAATTTGAAGGCCTTGGGCCGTAGAATAATACATTCATTAGTTATGAGGGCTTGGCCGCTCTAACATTACTAATAAAATTTAACTATATGGTGTGCATTCCAATGTTGGGGGACCTCGGTCCCGTTGGGGCGTTTGAGCTTGTAAGTTCCCGGTTTGATGACGGCTGCATCGATGTATGGGCCCTCAAATTTGGGTAACATTTTACCGCCCTCATTTGGCTGGCTTGCTTCCCTTCGTCGTAAGACATAGTCCCCCACTTGGAATTCTCGAGAACGGACCTTGGCGTCGATGTAGCTTTTGACTTGCCTTTGGTAGTTTTCCGCTCGCATGAAGGCTTGCTCTCGGCGTTCTGAAATGAGGTGAAGGTCGAGGGCCATGTTGACGTCGTTGACTTCGGGGTCATATTGAGTCACCCTTCGGATAGGAATGGTCACCTCTGTGGGGGGCTTGGCTTCGAATCTGTAGCAAAGGGAGAAGGGTGTTTCACCTGTCGCCCGCCGAGGGGTGGTCCGGTAAGCCCATAAAATGTTGTGGAGCTCTTCTACCCAGCCTCCCCCTTCGGTTTCGAGTTTTTTTTTCAAGCCCTCGAGTAAAATTCGGTTAGCGTTCTACACTTGTCCGTTGCCCTGAGGGTAGGCAACAGATGAGAAGGTATGCTTGATGCCCCATGCCTCGAGAAGGGCACAGAAGGGGACTGTATCGAATTGAGTCCCGTTTTCGGTGATGATGATTTGCTAAGGGTCACCGAACCTCGTGAAGATGTTTTTGAGGACAAAGTGGCGGCATCTGGCTTCGGTGATGCTGGCGAGGGGCTCAGCCTCCACCCACTTGGAGAAGTAGTCAATGGCGACGATGATGTACCTGTTGTTGGAGGTACCCCTCGGCAGAGGGCCCACAAGGTCTATGCCCCAACTGGCGAAGGGTATGGATGTGGTGATGGGGCATAGTTGACCGCTGGCCTGCCGAGAGCCTTCTGGAAGTGTTGACAGGCGGTGCACCTTCGAGCGAGATCCGCGCAATCTCGGGCCATGGTGGGCCAGAAGTAGCCTTGGACTATGAGCCTTCGGGACATGGAGAAGGGTCCCTGGTGAGCTGAGCAAGTGCCACTGTGCACTTCCTCCATCGCTACTTCGGCTTCGTCTTGATGAAGGCATCGGAGTAGTGTGTCGTTGTAAGATCGTTTGTAGAGCCTTCCGCCTTCGATGGTGTAACTGGGAGCCCTCAACTTCGTTAACTTGGCGCGGGACTCATCCTCCGGCAGTTGCCCGGTGGTGATGAAGGCGGTGATGTCTGAGATCCAGTCCTCTTGCCTTTGTTGAATTTGCATGATGGGGCTGGCGTGTATGCTTGAGAGGCTGAGCTCTTCTATCCTTCCAATTTCGGAGAGGTGCTCAGGAGATTCATCTGAGAGTTTTGATAAAATATCGGCCTCAGAATTTTGAGCCCTCGGTATTTGGGTGAGAGAGTGTGCCTCATATACCTTGATCAATTCTTTAGCCGCCTCCTTGTATTGTTTCATCCTCCCTTCCTTGGCCTCATACTCCCCGGAGATTTGGCCCACGACAAGCTTGGAGTCACATTTGACGTGGATCATTCTGGCCTTCATATTTGCTGCCAGCCGAAGGCCACATAGGAGGGCCTCATATTCTGCTTCGTTGTTGGAGACTTTGAAGGAAAAGTGGATGGCATAGTAGCCCCGGAAGCCTTCGGGGGTAATGAGAACTACTGCCCCTCCGCATGCTTTGGTGGCTGAGAAGCCATCGGTATAAAGGGTCCACCACTCGTCCGAAGGTGCCGAGGGATCCTCATCCACCGCTGATCTGGCCGTGCACTCCGTCACGAAGTCCGCCAGGGCTTGGCCCTTTATGGCAGGCCTCAGGCAGATGTCGATGTTGTATTGGCTGAGGAAGATAACCCATTTTACCATTCGGGAGGAGCTGGTGGGACTCCTCATCAAGGCGCCTAGGGGTTGGTGAGTGAGGACCTGGACCGGATGGGCCTGAAAGTAGTGGCCAAGCTTCTTCACAGTCCAAACAATGGCTAGGACTGTTTTTTCCACGGGGGAGTACCTGAGTTCGGCCTCCCTGAGGGTCTTGCTAACATAGAAGCTGGCATGCTGGACGCCATCTTCCTCCCGGATGAGCACTGAGCTGATGGCAGCCGGGCTGACGCCAAGGTAAAGGTATAGAGTTTCCCCTACCTTGGGTTTGGAGAGCATAGGGGGTGAAGATAAATACCGTTTTAGTTTGTCGAAGGCCTCCTGTCATTCCGAAGTCCATTGGAAGCCGACGGTCTTCCTCATGATCTGGAAGAAGGGTAAAGACTTCTCCGCTGATTTGGATAGGAAGCGGTTGAGGGCTGCCAGGCGGCCCGTCAACCGTTGGACCTCCTTCACATTGCGTGGGGGCTCCATGTTGATGATGGCCTGGATTTTCTCGGGGTTGGCTTCGATACCCCATCGGCTCACCATGCAGCCTAAGAATTTGCCTCCTTGTACGCCGAAGGTGCATTTCTTCGGGTTTAGTCGAAGGTTGAATTTTTGCATGATGGTGAAGATCTCCCGGAGGTCGTCAGCATGAGTCGTTGATTGTTTGCTTTTGACGATCATGTCGTCAACATAGGCCTCCATGGTGCACCCTAGGACAGCCTGAAAGACTCTGGCCACCATCCGGGTGTAAGTGGCGCCTGAGTTCTTAAGGCCGAAGGCCATGACAAGGTAGCAGAAGATGCCCTTGGGAGTCATGAAGGATGTTTTTTCGGTGTCTTCTTCGTGCATGAAAATTTGGTGATACCCTCGGAAGGCATCGAGGAAGGACATGATCTCGCACCCCGCGGTCTCATCGACCAGTTGATGAATATTTGGCAAGGGGAAAGGGTCCATGGGGCACGCCCTGTTTAAATCAGTGTAGTCCACGCACATGCGGAAGGTGGGCGGCTTTTGTGCGAGGACTACGTTAGCCAGCCATGAGGGGTATTTTACCTTCTTGATGTGCTTGATGGAGAGGAGCATGACGACCTCCTTCTTCACAAATCCCTTCTTTCGGCCGAGAGGGGTCTTTTTCGCTGTTGTATAGGTTTGACCGAAGGGTCCACCGAGAGGCGGTGGGTGATGACCCTTCGGCTGATTCCGGGCATGTCCTCCGGCCCCCATGCAAAAACAATGGAGTTGGCGCAGAGGGCTTCAGTTATGCCGGTCTTCAGGTCTTCGGGGAGCTTGGCTCCAATCTTCAAGACTCTCTCCGGCTTGGCCGGATCGAGCACAAAGTCTTCTATTTCCTTGGCGGGTTCATCCCTCGGCCTCCTTTCTTCTTCATGCATGGTCCCGGTGATGGTGTCAACACGGAACTCTGTCTTGCTAACCTTCTTTGTTACTTGAAGGTAGCAAGCGCGGGCAAGTTTTTGATTCCACCTTGAGTACCTGATGCCTCCTTCGGCGGGGAACTTGAGGCACATATGCCTCATGGAGATGATGGCTTCGAGGTCCTCGAGGGCTGGTCTGCCAAGGATGATGTTGTGGGCGCAGTCGATGTTGACGACGAGGAACTCCACTTCGAGCTTGGCTCTATGGAGCCCGTCGCCGAATAGTACCGGGAGGGTAATGACCCCCTCAGAATCAATGGTGTCTTCAGTGAAGCCGGCGAGAGGGGTATTGATTGGCCAAAGGGACCCCCTTCTCCAGATGCAACTCTCTGAATGTGCTGAGGTACATTACATTGACGGAGCTGCCCGTGTCATTGTAAGTTCGGTGGATGATGGTGTTGTTTATTTCTGTACGGATGACGAGGGCATCTCTATGTGGAGAGGAAACATGGGGGAGATCAGCGTTTGTGAACATGATGGGTTTCTCCCTCAACCACTTTACCAGGGGCATATGAGTGACTTCCCCCACGTATAGCGATTGAGCCCACTTCTTTCGCTGACAGGTGGAGTCCCCCCTGTGTTGCCTCCAGTGATCATATGGATGTGACACTTTTTCTCTTGGTACCGACTGTACTCCTCTTCCTCATCAAGGTTTCCAATCTCCCTTTTCTTACCATTCGGGTCGCCAAAGGGGATGGTGTTTGGGGTGACCCAAGCGTTTGTTTTCTTAGGGCCCCCCCTGATAGTGAGGGGTCCCCTGAGGCGGAGGGCCTCTGATGAATTGGGACAGGTGGCCTGCCCGTATAAACCTTTCAATGGCCGTCTTCAGCTGATGACAGTCGTCGGTGCTGTGCCCTTGGTTGCGGTGGAACCGACAATAAGGATAATTGGGGTTGATGGCGTATACCTCCAGGGGTGCGCGAGATTCGCGCTCCACAAGGCCCCTCTCCTCGGCGAAGTCTAGGATGACACTGACGAGGTGCGTCAAGGGAGTCCGAGGGTGCTCTAAAAGAATGGGCTGGGCCCAAGCCTTTGGGTTTCCCTTGTAACCTCCCCCGGGCTTGGCTTGGCCATGTCGGGGGCGATCACTGGGGGGTTCCGAAACCTTGGATTGATTATGGGGAGCCCCCGACCCCCGGTTGCCCTTGTCATCTGGCTGAGGGCGTTGCTGATCGGGGTTGTGATGGCACTTTTCCACCTCTTTGGCCTCGGCGTACCGGTCCCCCCGCTGCAGGGCCCTTATGTAATCTCGGGGAGGTTCGATGATGAGGCTCCTTGAAAAGTTCCCGGGGCGAAGGACTGTCTGAAGGAGGGCCAAGAGGGTCCCATCGTCAGCGCCATTAACTTTATCCGCCTCCGTCGTCCAGCGCTCCAAGAAGTCCCGAAGGGTCTCCTCCTTCCTTTGTCTTACTGTTAGTAAGTGGGAAGTGCTTCCTTGACCGGTGCCTCCTTGCAAACTGCGTCAGGAAGCGTTGGGCGAGTTCTTGCCATGAATCGATGCAGCCTTCGGGAATCGGTTGAACCATTCGTACACTGATCCCTCTAAGGTGGAAAGGAACCAACAGCACAAATATTCATCTGATGCCCCCACCATCATCATGCTGTTTTGGTATCGGCTGTAATGCTCATGGGGATCTGTCTTCCCTTCATAGGGTCTTATGGGTTGCCCCCGATATTTTTCCGGGATTCGGGCCGCCAATACCCTTGGGGTAAATGGCGTCCTAGACCGGAGTTGGACGACGGGTTCCCCGGAGCCTTCAGCTATTTTCTTTTGCATTTCCTCCATTTTGGCCAACATGACCTCATACTTGGGATCTGCATGAGGGGTGGCGACGACGGTATGTGCCCGATGGGCCTCCATCTCATTAAGCCAGCGCTGGAGGGCCGCGATGATTTCGTCCCTAGGATCCTTCGGGAGGGCCTCCGCCCCATGCGAATGAACATGGGCCGAGTGGGCCTGATTGATTTGGTGCCTTGCGTCATCGGCATGAAGTGGCGCCTTACCTTTGTCCTGATGGGGACGCCTCTCGTCTGCCCTTGAGACGGATCCCCCGCTCTCTTGGGGTCTTTGGGACATCTTTCCACCGAGGCGGTCTTGGACCCCTCGGCGGTCTTGCGCTCCTCCGACCCTCTCGAGGGCAGAGGTCCGAGGCCTTTCTTTGTTTGCACCGCGTTGGTCCCGGGATTGGACCTCCTGGGAGGCGGTGTCTTGAGCTACGACCCCTTCGTCGTTCCCCACCCGAGGGGTAGGGTTCACGAAGGGGGGTGGACGTGGGAGAAGAACAGCATTTCCCCGATTTGCGGTTGAAGGGGCACCAGAGTGCTGAAGGCACCTGGGTTTTGGGTGAGTGTTTGGATGAAGGCAGAAAATGCTGACTGTACGTCGATAGTGAGAACCGGAGGGCTCACTTGATTCTCGCTCCGGTCCCTCCTTCGGGTTTTGATGCCAAGATGGGCATCAGGAGCGTTTTGCTGGAGCTGAAGGCACAGGTCAACAACAGCCTGTTCCAACTCAGTGATGACCCCACCCTCGGGAGCCTTGTTAGAGGCTCCGGGGGCGTTGACTTCACCGAGGGCCAGGTTGTTGTCCTCAAGGTTCTTGGACTGAGCACGGGTGGTTCTTCCCATTTTGGCAGGTTTTTTTAGCTGAAGGGGAGGGTTTCTTACTTGATTGTTCGACCTCTCAACGAGAGCACCAAATGATGGATAAGTGAACCCGGGGGGTATCTATCCGAGGGGTTACTACGGGGAGGAACTAGAGAGAAGTCAGAGCAAAAGTAAGAGAGAGAATATATATTGCTGAGAATATATTGAGCGTATTGAGCATGGATTAGAAATGGGGAAAGGGGTGCTATTTATAGTAGTAATAAATGCAGATAGGGACACATGTCATCATTCTGGTGGTCGAGGGGTCACCTCAACGAGGTGGCACTGGCACTCGCATGTGGCCGCATTAAAAGCGATGGTTGGATGTGACATTTGTACTCCGTACGTTGATCCAGCGCATGTGGGTGGGAGATTCTTTCGAGGAGAAGCCTTCGGCCGTAGATGATTAGCCGAAGGCTCTTCATCCCGGGGGCCTCTAGATGCCGAGGGATCTGGATGCCGAGGGCTACTATTTTCGCCGCTTCCTCCCATACATTTTGAGTGCTTAAAAGCAGCTGTACCGTAAGTTTAGGAGCCTTCGGCCAGGGGGCCGAAGGCACCCAGTGTTCGTCGTGGGCTGTTTGGCACTTGGGGCGCTGTGATTTGGGCCTGCCATGCTTCCTGAGCCTATTGGGTCTTTGCTATAGTAGTGGGAGTCTATGGGCCGGGGGTTCCTGGGCCATATACTCCATCAATGTGTATAATAGATTTCTTGTCAAGAATAATCTTCCAGGAGGTGGTTGGTGTCTTGGACTTCTAAGATAAAAAAATGCAAAATTGAGGTTTAAAAATGATAAGTTGATTAAAACTAAATGAGTAGAATGCGCTTTTTCATCATAATTGACGGCTAAAGCTAGAGATATAACAAGAATAGATCGAAGAGAAAACACCAAATCAAACAACATTAACAATAACCAAAACTTGCACATTCAAAATCAAAGTAGCTACAAAGAGGAAGAAAATAACGAATCCCACACAATTGCATAGTACACAATTTAAACTCTGGCATTTCTTATATGTGCATTTCTCAACAAAAAACATCTTTAGGACAATTGAGGTATATTATCCCGGTTTATTACTGTTCAGGAACCCAATGCATTACCCCAGTACAGAGCCCAATCGACGAGGGCCATTTCAGCCTATCAGGCCCATTTCGGCCCTTTGGGCCCGTTTCGGCCCACTCCCCCTTTCTCTATAAATAGAAGCTTTCCCACCATGTTTAGGGACTTTTTTTCTTCTTCCCCACACCCCACTTCTCTCTAAGGCTTGGAGCTCCATTAATGGTTACCCAAGCTCAAACTTGTACATTATAATGGTGAGGAGAGATTAATGAGAATGAGAGGACTTGGACATTAGCCTAAAACGTCCGGTGGTTTTCTCCCTTTTGGGTTTCCACGTTAAAATCATTGTTTATATCTTGTTATCATCAAATGGCTACAAAACCCTTCCGGAAGAGGTATTGGACTTCCGGGCTGCGGCGAATAAACTCAACACTGACGCCGTATGTGGGAAAAGTTCATGTTGGGTTAATGGCCAACCAGGGCCGGCCCATCGGTCCCTAGGGGACGTACATAGCCCAGCATAGTCAGGCTTCATGGCCCAAGGGCCAGGGGGCGTATGTAGCCCCGTAGGACCAGGCTTCAGGGCCCAAGGGCCAGGGGACGTACGTAGCCCAGCATAGCCAGGCTTCAGGCCCGAGGGCCAGGGGACGTACGTAGCCCCGTAGGACCAGGCTCCAGGGCCCAAGGACCAGGGGATGTACGTAGCCCAGCATAGACAGGCTTCAGGGCCTAAGGACCAGGGGACGTACGTAGCCCTGTGGGACCAAGCTTCAAGGGCCCAGGATGCCACCAGAAGGCTGAGTCCAGTTTAGGGGACGGACGTCCCCACGCTATGGCGGGAAACCAAGATCTTGGCGGGAAGCGCATTAAATGCGGGAGATTTGGTGGTTGGGATCATGTCGCCCCCAGTCGGCCACGTCAGCCCCCCAACCACCATGGAATACTATAAATAGTCGCATTTATTTCATTGTAAAGGGTTCGCACTTTGACACTCTAGAATTGTAATAACATCAACAGCACGTAGCATAGCTAGTACGTTCGGCCCCTCGGCTTGTAATCGCTAAAGTGAATGAAATACAGTTATTAGCCCATTCTCCGTTGTTTAGAGAGATTGTTTTGCTTTCCACCCATTCAAAACCCCCAGGTTACGTGTTGGGCCTGCGGGTTGAGGGGAATAAACCTCAACACTGGCGCCGTCTGTGGGAAACTAATCAAAAAGCTCTTCTAATCAAGCTCTCCATTTAAAAACTCTAAGACAACCGCAAGACAAGTAAAATGAACACTAACAACGCGGGTAACTCTCAAGACCTATCATCACGACTGGCTCACAGCAGGAGGAGCCGTAACCAGGCAACGGGGGCCCAATCCACCAGTCTATGGAGTCGGGGGGATTTCAGGATACTCACTGACCTGATTCCCTAGGAACTCCGTAGGGACCCCAACGCAGTACGGGATATCGCGGATACCATCCGCCGACTAGCGGACCAGCGGGAGGCAGAGCATGTGCATACTGCCAACACCGAGCGCACCGCACTCTCGCCCATCCGCCCCATGCAGTCTTTCGCCGAGCATACCGGTGAAAATAGCAATCCCCGCCGTTCAGTCCATTCCAGGATAACCCAGAACACCCGCTCTCCGGGTATGGGGTGCGCCGCGGGAGCCAGGCCCTTTAGGGGAACGCAGCGCCACACGGTCCAGGACCCCACGCCGGTCATGCCCCGCGATGGACGGGCGGCTCGGGAGCATACCCCCGTGGTGGATGGCATGATGGTAGAGGTCCGGGTATACCATGGTCAGCATAATCATGGCATTACGCCAAGGGGGAATACCTTGACATTGGTAACCCCCGCGCCCGTTAGGACCGATCCACGAGATGGCATGCTCATGGATATGCAGAGACAGATAAATGAACTGAATCGACGTACCGAGAGTACACAGGCGCAGCCCAGGATTGCACTCTCATCCCCTTTCACTGACAGGGTCATGGCGGTAGACATTGCACGGGACGTTCGGCCTCCTGGGACACTGACTTATGACGGGGCCGGGGACCCCAAGGCCCATCTACTATCTTATCAAGGAACGCTCTCTATGTTGGGAGCCTCCGATGAGGCTGTTTGCAGACTTTTCTTCAGCACCCTCAGGGGACCAGCGCAAGATGGTTCAGGCAGCTCATGCCCGGGTCCATTGACAACTTTGAACAGTTATCCCGACAGTTCATGGCTCAGTTCGCATCAAGCTCCACACCCAAGAAACACTTTAGTTGGTTGACGAACGTCCACCAGAACAAGGGAGAATCCATATCTGCTTTCCTGGTCAGGTGGAGGGACGAGACCCTGAAGGCGGAGGATCTTCCGGAGAGCACCGACATCACCCTCTTCACCAATGCGTTGGCAATCGGAGACCTCTATCTGGACTTGAAAAGGAACCTCGGGAGCAACTACGCCGAGGTGCTGGCCCGTGCGCACAAGTTCGCTGCAATCAAGGAAGAGGTTTCACAGCGGGATGGGGCAGCGACCCCCGCAGCGTGGCAAGGCATCAGACCGATTGGGTCCCGGGCTGGTGGAATCACCGGCACTCAAGAAGAAGAAGACTATCGGCGGTTACGTCCCTTGGGCCACACAGGAACGCCTAGGGGATGGCCCCTCATGTAGGCATGGGGCCAGCTCCCTTGGCCTACCCAATCAGTCAAATTTTTTGGGGCCATCAAGGACAAGGGGCTGCTCAAGGAGCCGGTACCCACCAAGGGGCTCATGATGGGCCGAGACACGGGAGCCTACTGTGAATATCACCGCAAGCAGGGACACCGTACGGATGATTGCCAAAGTCTGAAGTACGCCATCCAACAGCTTATCGATAGGGGGGTATCAAGACGAGTTCACCGCGGGAGGAACGTATCAGGGCCCCTCGAAGCAGCATAGAAGGCCGTACAGCTGGAGCCGGGATGATCGGTGAGAGGCCGGGGTCAAGGAGGAGGATTTCCGTCATAACGGCAAGTGGCCAGAGGCGTCTCTCAGGCCGGTCGGCTCCAAGAAGAAAATGGAAATCAAAATGATTTTCGGAGGGGCGGAGAGTGGGGATACCCTGACGGAGAGAAAGAAGTTCGAGATGGCTCTCCAGGTAAATTCTATCTCCGCGCCTCCCACCAAGAAACACAAGGTCGAACCTATCACTTTTGGGACAATAGATCTACCACGATCACCAGGACCACACAGGGATGAGCTGGTAGTCAGCATGGATATCCAGGAGTGGATAATCCGCGAGTCCTGGTCGACATAGGAAGCAGCGTCAATGTCCTCTACTGGGACGTGTTCGAGAAAATGCATCTGAGCAGGGCCGATTTGGCCCCCCTACGAACACCCCTGGCTGGTTTCACCGGCCACAACATTGATGCAGAGGGGACGATCGTCCTACCAGTAGAGATCAGGGACGACGAGCACAGGGCAATGATCCCCATGACGTTTGTGGTGGTGCGGCTCAAATGCACCCACAACGCCATTCTGGGACGCCCCGAATTGGAAGACCTCGAGGCCATCTGCTCCGTACGACACTCTTGTATAAAATTCCCCACGGAAGCTGGGGTGGGCGTGGCCCGTACGGATCCAGACACAACAAGAGCATGTTACAAGGAAGCGGTAAAAAGGATGACTGAGAAGGAGATGAGGGTCAATAGCATTGCAGAGACTGCCCGGACGGAGGAGGCCATGTTCCGACCAGAGCCGGCTACTTTGCTGGAGGAAGTGGAACTGGACGATCCTTCCGATCGGAAGGTGTCCATTGGGACCGGTCTGGAACCAGAAATCCGGGAAGGGATGATCTTGATCCTCCAAAGGTTCAAGATCTTTTTTTCCAGAGGACCAGAGGATATGCCAGGAATTGATCCAAACATCATCTGTCACAGATTGGCCGTTCGGCCAGATGCCAAACTCGTAGAGCAGAAGAAAAGGTACATGGCGGTCGAACGAAGGGACTTCATCAAAGTGGAAGTCTCCACCCTGCTTGACATACGCCACATACGGCCCGTCATGCATGTGGAATGGCTGTCCAACGTCGTCTTGGCACCAAAGGGAACTACATGGCGGATGTGCATCGATTACTCTGATCTTAACAAAGCTTGCCCAATGGACCCCTACCCTGTCCCAAGGATTGATCTGTTGGTGGATGAGACCGCGGGATGCGGGTGGCTCAGTTTCATGGATGCCTTCAGGGGGTATCATCAAGTATTCATGCATCCAGACGATGCCGAAAAAACCGCCTTCGTTACGTCAGACGGGGTATATTGCTATGTGGTCATGCCGTTCAGCTTAAGGAACGCAATGGCCACCTTCCTGAGGATGATCGGGATATTGTTCAAAGATTTTCTCAGGAAGATCATGGAGGCGTACGTGGATGATATCCTGATCAAGAGCAAGAAGAAGGAGAACCACGTACAGGACATGGAACGGGTTTTCACCATCATGGAGGGAGCAAACATGAGGCTAAACCCGAAGAAGTGTGCATTTGCCATCAAAGGAGGGAAGTTCCTTGGTTACATGATGAGCGAACGGGGGATCGAGCCTAATACAGAAAAGGCGAAAGCCATCATGGACATGGAGGCCCCCAAAATCTTGAAAGATGTGCAGAGGCTTACTGGGCATTTGGCGGCACTGAGCCGGTTTATGTCAAAACTGGCCGATCGGGCGATCCCCTTCTTCCAGATCATGAAGAAGGCCAACCCATTTGAATGGACCCCGGAGTGTCAGACAGCCTTTGAAGACTTCAAGACGTACCTCTCCTCGCCACTTGTCCTGACTAAAGCGGATCCCGGGGAACCGCTATACATGTATCTAGCAGTAGCTGATCTGGCGGTAAGCTCCGTCTTGCTGAAGGAGGTTGAGGGTGTTCAGCGGCCTATATACTTCGTTAGCAAGGAGCTGAACGGCCCGGAGACAAGGTACATGCTGATGGAGAAGACGATCCTGGCGCTGATCGCAACAATAAAGCGCTTGGCGCTGTACTTCCAGGCACACCCGGTGATGGTGTTCACCACTCAGCCTTTGGCCACTATCCTCAGGAACCCAATGGCGAGTGGGAGGATTACGAATTGGTCCTTAATGATCGGGAAGTACATCGTGGATTTCAAACTGAGGCCGACGATCAAAGGGCGGGCACTGGTAGATTTAATTGCCAAATGCACATCACGTACAGAGGATGGGGAATACGGCAGTAATGACTTGGACAACTGGTGGGAAATGTACACCGATGGGGCAGCAAGTGCAAAGGGATGCGAGGGGGGGGGGGGTGCGGTCATCACTTCCCCCGAGGGATTCAAGGCTTATCACTCCATGGAATTCAAGTTCAAAGTCACCAACAACGAGGCCGAGTACGAGGCACTGATCGCAGGATTGAGATATGCGAGGGCCCTCGGAGCAGCTCGTCTAAAGGTACAGATGGATAGCCAGTTGGTTGTTACACAGATGAATGGTACTGCTGAGACTCGGGAAGAACGGATGAAAGCCTACAGGGAACTGGCAGAGGAGCAGACTGCGCAGTTTGAGAAAGTGATCATAGACCTGGTACCTCGGATAGAGAACGCCGAAGCTGATATCCTATCCAAGCTAGGAAATCCCCTATCCGAGGAACAGACGTCGGCCGTCCCAAAACATATCCGGAACTTCACTAGATAGGAGGCACTACTCCGACCGGTGACAGATACGATCCAGGTAAATGTTGTTTCTTATGCAGATCCCAACTGGGTGAAGGAGGTGGCAGATTATCTCAGGAATGGAACCCTCCCCCTCGAGAAAGATGGACGCACCTCCGGAAGGGCCCCGAGGATAAAAAGACGGGCGACGAGCTTTGAGATCATCGAGTGTGAACTGTACAAGAAGACGTTCGGCGGACCATACCTCAGGTGCTTATCGCCGGACTTAGCAGCATCAGTCATGGAGGAAATCCATGAGGGCATCTGTTCCAGCCACCAGGGACCCCGAACGCTGGCAAGAAAGATCATCCTACAGGGGTACTACTGGCCAACCATCCAGCGGGACTGCTTCAACCACACCCAGAGGTGTGCAGTATGCCAGCAGTACGCACCCATGCCGGGGAGGCCGGCCATCTTCTACACCCCGATGACCGTCGCCCTACCATTTGCAAGATGGGGGATAGACCTGTTGGGCCTCCTTCCCAGGACGACTGGCGATAAGAAGTTCATAATAGTGGCCATTGACTATTTCACAAAGTGGGTGGAAGCCGAGCCATTGAAAACATCACTGAGTTCCAATGCCAACGTTTCGTATGGCAAAACGTATTATGTCGATTTGGCATCCCGAAACAGATCATTACGGACAATGGTCGGCAGTTCGTCAGCAAGGGATTCGAGGCATATCTGGCCAAGTGGGGCATCCGGCATTCCAAGGCCTCAGTCGCGTACCTACAGGCAAACGGCCAGGTGGAGAATATGAATCGGACCATCATGGATGGCATAAAGAAATAATAGGAAGATTACTCCTCAACCTGGCCGGAGCAGCTGAATTATGTCATGTGGACGTACAGGACAACTCCAAGAACGGCGACAGGGGAAACACCGTTCGCACTAGCATACGGATTTTAGGCCAAAGTCCCCACCGAAGTGCTTGTACCCACGCACCGGACTCTGCACTTTGACCCGGAAAAAAACGAGGAAAATCTAGGGGAAGAATTGCACTTTATCGAGGAGAGAAGGGACCTAGCCGCCCGCACGGCGCATGGAGGAATATCATCGGGCAACCGAGAGGTATTTCAACAAGGCGGTGAAAATCAGAGAAATTAATGTCAGAGACCTGGTGCTATGGAAGCGGGAGAAAAGCAAGCCGCTTGAAGGCAGCAAGATGGCCAAAAACTGGGAAGGGCCGTACAGGGTATACGAGAAGAGATTGGCGGCAGGGACGTTCCTCCTACAAACTATGGAAGGACGTTCCGCTGGCATATGGAATGTGGAGCGCCTGAAGAGATTCTACCTGTAGGACCCCCCCCCCCCCCCCCCCAAAAAAAAAAAAAAAAAAGAGAGAGAGAGAGAAAGAGGGGGGGGGGGGGGGGGGGAAGACAAGAAGGAAGTATTCTGTTCATACAATGTAACAACAGGAATTATTGAAAATAAGGAGGCTTGGACATTAGCCCAAAAAGTCCCGTGGTTTTTCCCTTTCCGGGTTTCCACGATAAAATCACGGTGTACATCATCATCACAAAAACACTACGAGCCTCCCAGAGGAAATCAACATCCCCCGCCGGGCGGTACTAATCACCCAAAACGGTATAACCACCGTACCAAAGACCTCTCCAAAAAAAAATATAGAGAGAGGCACCGGGGAATCCCTAAAGAGGATAAACCCGTTCCGCATCACAATCGCGGCCGAGCCCAGCTCAGGATCCCAAGGACCGGGCCAAATGGGAAGGTAAGACGAACGGATGACGGGACGAAGACCGGGGAATCCCCAAAGGGGATAAACCCGCTCCGCGTCACAATCGCGACCGAGCCCAGCTCAGGATCCAAGGACCGGGCCAAATGGGCAGGTAAGACGAACGGACGACAGAGCAAAGCCAAAGACCTCTCAAAAAATAGAGAGAGGGGCCGGGGAATCCCCAAAGGGGATAAACCCGCTCCGCGTCACAATCACAACCGAGCCCAGCTCAGGATCCACAGGACTGGGCCAAATGGGAAGGTAAGACGAACGGACGACGGCGCAAAGCCAAAGATCTCTCCAAAAAAAATATAGAGAGAGGCACAAGGGAATCCCCAAAAGGGATAAACCCGCTCCGCGTCACAATCGCGGCCGAGCCCAGCTCAGGATCCACAGGACTGGGCCAAATGGGCAGGTAAGACGAACGGACGACGGAGCAAAGCCAAAGACCTCTCCAAAAAAATATAGATAGAGGAACCGGGGAATCCCCAAAGGGGATAAACCCGCTCCGCGTCAAAATCGCGGTCGAGCCCAGCTCAGGATCCACAAGACCGGTCCAAATGGACAGGTAAGACGAACGCATGACAGAGCAAAGCCAAAGACCTCTCCAAAACAAAAATAATAGAGAGAGGGACCGGGGTATCCCCAAAGGGAAAGAATAGGCTAAAAGACAAACGGGCGACAAAGTTTAAAGACGATCGCGACAAGCATGCATTACACTTTATTCATCGGCTCTACCGGCCGGAAAGTACAACAGACATGAGTTCGAAGTGAAATCAAGAGTACAAAATAACCGAAGCCGTCACACCTTGGGGAGATATCCTTGAATATAGATGTACCTGCAAGAGCTTTCAATGAACCCAAAGGCGTGAGGGGTGAAGTAAGCCATCTTAAAAACATTAGCCGCTTCGGGAAGAACGGCCTGCTAACCAGGAGGTGTGGTTGGCAAGCAGAATTTGACAAACTCACTCAGCTAGGGGGGCGGGCCATCCTTCGCCTGGCACTTCCCCTTCAAAGCCTCCCCATAAGCTTCAAAAAATGAAGCATTGAAACCAGCGGCCTCAGGATCAAACGAGGCGGGGAGATAATGCTGGAGAGCCGGGTGGTTTTCGGCCAAAAGGCCGATCATCCCTTTAGCAAAGGCATAATCGGCAAGCTCTGCAAGGAACTCCTGGCCAGCGGAGGTCCCCGATACCAGCTCAATGCCATCCTTCAGCGCGTCAGAGCTCTTAGCCAGGAGCTCCCCGAAGCTCTAGGCAAGACGCTCCTTCACACGGACATTCATGGCATCAACAAAGGCACGAGACTTCTGGAACTCAATGGAGCCGGCCTCCTTGATCTTGGAAACATCAGCCTCAAAACAGGAATGGCCCCATCCGTACCAACCTAGCGAAGCTGCACGTCAGACTTCTCCATGGCGGCCATTTTGGCACGAAGCAGCTGCAGCTCCTCAGCTTGTTTCCTGACCGTCTCCAGAAGAGACGTGCTCCCCTTAGCGAGCCCAAGAGCAGCGTTCAAATCCTGCTGCATCTTGTGCAGATGCTCTTTGGCCTTCTTCACCAGATGATCGGCTTCACAACGCACCCGGGCGGAAGCACGCTCCTGTGCTTCATAGGCAAACCGCGCCTTGCACAAATAAATGGCGGCCTTGTTGAGTGTGCTAAGGCCACACTCATGAAGATCCACCGCGCTGTCACGAGCAGCAAAATCATGAGGGAGTTTTAACCCCAAAGAGCACCAAATGGAAGAGGCCGTGTTCCCAAACAACCTTTTCGACTCCGCACAGGGGGCCCAACCCGGAGAACTCAATGATATCAGAAAACGAATCCTCTGAACCGGACGGAGGAGGGTTGCCCGAACCTTTTCCCAACGAAGTGACGGGGGGGGGGGGGGGGGGGGGGGGGCTTATGAGGAGAGGCGGCCTCAGTATCTGACGCATCAAGGACCACCACGACCTTGGAGGATCCTTCCCCATGGAAGGACGTTTTGGGGGCCGTTCGTCCCCAGCAGGTTCGGCTTTGGGCCTCTTTTGGCTCTGATCCTCACCAACGATCTGCTTCCCCTTGCTAGCATCGGCCCGACCGGAGGAGGGAGTAGCACGGGGGTGGGGAACCATGGCAGAAGACCTGGGATAAAGCCCTGCGCAAAGGAGATAAGAAAAATTGTTAGAACAATATTTGGGAGTCACAAAAAAGAGTCCAAAACCCGGGCCACAGCGAGGACGTACCTATGCCGGCCTTGCCCAACTTGGTGTCATTCACCAGCAAACGCAGGTTCTGGACCCCCTCACCGGCAATACGAGCGGCCTGTTCCAGCTCGGCCGAATGGAGAACCGGTGGCTCAAACTTGACGGGGAAAGCATTCCACCGATCGGAGAAGGGGGAGGGGAATCAACCCCAGCTAGGAAGAATCTCTCCTCCCAGCTGTTCGGATTGCGGGGGTTGTTGGAAAAGAGAACCCTCCACGAACGGGCCACTATGCTGAGATAACCTGACTGGCCGTACGGGGAAAGCTGGAAGAAATGCAGAAACAAATTCATTGACGGCTTGACCCCCACATTGTGGCATCGGATTATGAAACCAGCGAGAATCCGATGGGAATTCGGAACGAGTTGAGCCAGGGCGATACCAAGGCCCCTGAAAAAGAGAGATGTGGAAAGGCAACAGCGGGAAAAGAAAACCCGCTGCCACAGAGTCCAGATGGACGACCACGTAGCCAGGTAGATGCCACATAGGATGGCGGAGGAACCGTGCGTCCCAAACCCATAGAGGGGGAAGCAACTGGGGAATCAGGTTCTTCTCGCTAAGAAGCAGATGTTGGCGCTGACGCCGAACGAGATGGAAGTTAAGGAAGAAACGAGGAGGCTGGGGGGCATCCCACGCTTATAGATCGAAAGGTCATCCCCTGAATTACAACCGTCATCGGATGAGTTCCCGGAATGGTCATGGGCAGACGACCTAGGGACAATGGAAGACATAGCAAGTACGGAGGAGAAAATACGGGACTTACAAGGAAGAGATGGAAATCTAGAAAGAGAAAATAATCTGGCAGAGTAACAGAGTAATCCCCCCGTTTTGGCAATAGGGTATTTATAGGCAAAAACCACCCGGCTCTCGAGTTGAGGGAAGACACGTGGCGGACCATGTTTGGTGCATCCCACGGCGGAGGGACGCTTCGAGATCCACGCCGCCGGTGGCACATGCCGAAATCACCCCCCACAACGAGACGCATGAAAAAAGAGTTTAGAAGAGGAAAAGAGCCCACAAGCAAAAGGAGCAGGGGTCGTGCCTCGTCAGAAAAAGAGGAAAAGAGCCCACAAGCAAAAGGAGCAGGGGCTGTGCCTCGTCAGAAGAAGAGGAAAAGAGCCACAAGCAAAAGGAGCAGGGGCTATGCCTCGTCAGAAGAAGAGGAAAAGAGCCCACAAGCAAAAGGAGCAGGGGCCGTTCGTCGTCAGAAGAAGAGGAAAAGAGCCCATGAGCAAAAGGAGCAGGGGCCGTTCCTCGTCAGAAGAAGAGGAAAAGAGCCCATAAGCAAAAGGAGCAGGAATCGTCCCTCGTAACAAAAAGAAGAAGGGGGGGGGGGGGGACAGAGAAAATTATGAATGAGTATACAAAACGCAAGCCATAAAGTGCGAAAGAAAGCTTTATTCTTCGGCTCTACCGTCCGGAATATACAACTAAGCAGAGGGGGAACTAACAATCATGCAAGGAAACCATGAGGAGGGGAGCGTGGGGAGGCCGGCGGTTCTTCCGATTGCACAAAGGGAAGCTCGGGAGTGGGGGGATCAGGGATTTCACCCCTCTAAACGGCCGCTGCGCGCTGCTCATCTCGACCGAGTTTTCCCATAACCCGCTGAAGCTCGGCCCCATCAGTATAATCTTCCACGTTGAAGGGGGAACAGCCGGCCAGAGGGAGCACACTCCTAAGGGCCTTGACACCTTCGAAGTACCCTTTGGCAAAGGCATCATCGGCAAGCTCTGCAAGCCACTCACCATCAAGTGCGGTCTTCTCCAAAAGCCGACGATGCCTTTGCCCGTGCGAACCAGAGGCCCAAGGGCCAGGGGACGTACGTAGCCCAGCATAGCTAGACTTCAGGACCCAAGGGCCAGGGGACGTACGTAGCTCCGTGGGACCAAGCTTCAAGGGCCCAGGATGCCACCAGAAGGCTGAGTCCAGTTTAGGGGACAGACGTCCCCACGCTATGGCGGGAAACCAAGATCTTGGCGGGAAGCGCATTAAATGCGGGAGATTTGGTGGTTGGGATCATGTCGCCCACAACCGGCCACGTCAGCCCCCCCAACCACCATGGAATACTATAAATAGTCGCATTTATTTCATTGTAAAGGGTTCGCACTTTGACACTCTAGAATTGTAATAGCATCAACAGCACGTAGCATAGCTAGTACGTTCGGTCCCTCGGCTTGTAATCGTTAAAGTGAATGAAATACAGTTATTAGCACATTCTCCGTTGTTTAGTGAGCTTGTTTTTCTTTCCACCCATTCGAAACCCCCAGGTTACGTGTTAGGCCTGCGGGTTGAGGGGAATAAACCTCAACAGTTCTAAAAGATTTCACGTGTTCAGAGTTTTCAGCTCTCTCGAGCTCACTGTTCGCTAAAGAAAAAAATGGAAGAAAAGGAGCCAGAAAATGTCAACTCAAACGGGTGTCAACGAAATAAAATAAAGGAGAAAAGCAGGTGGGGGCTGGCTGTGGCCTGGATCCGGCCATGAAACCAGCCGCTGGAGTCATCCGCAGAAGGGCTCAAAGCAGAATAAAATTCCATGCTCAAACATGAAATGATAGAGATAAGGATCAGATGTCAACACCGGCCGCCAGAGTACACAAATGAACAATAATGGGACCCAAGGTCAAAGCAAAGAGCTGTCAAATACCTGCTTGATCTGACGGTGATGTGACAAGGAGATCCATGATGGATTGCATTGAAGCACCGAATAGGAGCCATGGCCTAGGATTCTCTGAGTTTAATAACCGTCTCGAGCATCCGACTTCCAGGATGAACATCCGAGTCATATGTCGACCGACCAATGTGAATCGGAGGCTATCTGAAATATGGCCGCCATTTCCTCACATGCCATTCCACCTCATAAAACTGAACAAGGCAGAGACCAGGATTTGTATAACAACATAATGACACTCGTACTCGGTCAAGCTTGCTACGCCCAGCGTGATCTCAATTACAATTCAAACCTCTTTACCCTGCATCTCTATTTCGATGGCCGTTCAGCGTACCTCCGTCAAAGGTCATGCACCCCGCGAAAACCTAAGCACAACACGATGGGGCTCACAACTCTGATTTCCATTTTTGCAAGGAATAGCTTTCGGGCGGCTTGCGTGAAGTCTTAGCTGCGCCGTACGTACGGTTCTCACTGCCCGGGTCATCCAGAAGCACCAATCCCCGCCTGGACAAGCACTTAAACACTAATGATCAGTTTCGTCCGTTTGGGTCCATGCACCGGCCGACCATTTTCCCTCGAAGCATCACTCTGCAAAGTAAACGTGCCCTCCGACCCATTTGCCGTACAGTCTCATGGTACAGCTCGTCCAAAGAGTTTGGTTTGCGTCCAAGGCTCCAAGCTGTCTCCCTTCGTAAGATCATCGAGGCTGTAAGTCTGTACTCCTCAGAGATCCGCGGGTATGTGCCGCTCAGACCAAGCTACCGGCCTCTTAATCATGGACAATGCACCATCAAGCAAAATCAGCACCTTACGCTCGCCCTCCAAGACGTCATTCGTCTTCGTCCGACATGACTTCGCAGTTGGAACTTGTAAGGAATAATTGTATTTAGATTTTGATGATGCTATATTCATTAGGACTTTAGAAGTACCCCTTTAGAAATTATGTATTAGAATTTCCCTTTGTAAAATTCTTAGATGTATTCGACTTGACCGAAGTGCTTCAAGAGCAGAAGTGCTTCAAGAACAGAAGGGCTCCCAGAGCAGAAGTGCCTCATAAGGCTTTATTGAAACAGAGGATCTCTGGTTCCCTGCTCCAGAACAGAAGTCCTCAGGACCTCTGTTAGTATTGACTCTGACAGAAACCCTTCTGGGTCTCTGTTGGATACTCCCAACAGAAGTGCTCCAGACCTCCTCTGTTCTACTCTCTGACAAAGACACCAGAAGGTCTGACACTTAGAAGATTTTCAAAGAACCGGGAAGTCAACTTAAAGATTCCTTCAACGGCTAGGAGTATAAAACGGAAAAGCTACAGTGCATGCATTAAATGCTCATTTAATGCACCCCATGCTACGTAGAGTAATTGCAGATGATTGGCAGGAATGTCAGGAATACTTTATCCCAAAATAGTAACCCGCCAACCTTACCGGGCTCTACTAGTCAAGTCAACTGATCACTCATTTAATGCAGTTGTCCTCCTACTCCTCCAACGGGAAGACAACCTCAGTATAAAAGATACACTACGAAGAACAACCGGATAACTTTGGCTATAACCTTGCTATCACATTGCTAACCGAGCAAGATATTCAAACTCTGAAAAGCAAAAGCCTCCTTGAGATTCAAACTTAGTATATTCTACAAGAGAAGGCAGAAGTTGGAAAAATACTCTTTCCAACTCAAGCAAAGTTCCAAGTGTTCTCAACTCTTCAAGCTCTTCACATACACACATTTTGTAACGAAGCTAGTTGGAGGAACCTCAGTTTCAACAGAAACTCTTCTTGCTACAAGAAGGACGTCCTAATAACTGGAGTAGTGAAGTGGTGATACTTCAAGGAGACTCAGTGAAAGGACCAGTGTTAAAGGAAGCCAGGCAGTGCATCCCAGGACACATCTAGACTTAAAGAAGACGTGGAGTGCTTCTTAAGTGCTAGGACTAAGGCTTTGTAAACGACAGTTTTTACAACTTAGTGGAACAGTGGATTAGAGGAACGAGTTGTTTCTTGAACCACTATAAAAATCCCTGGTGTCGTTTACTTACTGCTTTTAATACTTGCACTTAGATAGAACTGTATAACTCCTTGGACTTGGTATCTGTGTTCAGCAGAACTGGTTCTACGAGTTAACAGAAGGCCTTCTGCCTTTGCTTCTCTGAGGCTAACAGAACTCCCTGCCAGAACCCCATCCGCTGCCAGTCTGTTCTCCCAACAGAACAGGCTATTCTGAAAATCTGGTACTTAGTTTAAAAAGCTAAAAATCAATACAGTCTATTCACCCCCCTCTAGACTGTATCTAGTATAACCGGGACCAACAAGTGGTATCAGAGCCTCCTTGTTCTAATAATCTTTTAGGTTATTTGTTGAACAAAGATCCACTTGTTTTTCTGTTTTACCTCATTTCTATCTGATATAATGGATCACTCCTTGTCCAAGAATCTTATGTTTTCAGATCTTAAGTTTGATGACTGGAGGATCCGGATGAAAGCACATCTCTGTGCCCTGCATGATGAGATGTGGGAGGTTCTTGATATTGGCCCCTTCACTAGCTTCCAGAAGGTCAACCCTGAACATGCTATAGACAATACCAGACCCCAAATGATTAGCAAAGCCAAGTCAGAATGGACCACTGAAGAGAGGAGAAAGTACAACTTAGACAATATTGCCAAGGACATCCTCTACAAGTCCATTGATGACAGATACTTCAACAGGATCAAGAAGTGCAAGACTGCTAAGGAGATCTGGGATACTCTTGAGCTCATTGGAGCTGGTGATGAGCAAGAGAAGGACAACAAACTAACCATAGCCAACAAGAAGTTTGATGACTTCAAACTTCTCCCTGGAGAAAGCATCTCCAAGATGTATGACAGGCTCCTCACTCTCACTGGAGAGATTTCTGAGCTTGGCAAGGATCTCACAACCAAGGAGATCAATCTGAAGGTGTTGAGGGGACTGCCCTCAGCATGGAAGATGAAAGTAGTTGCTGTCCAAGCCAGCAAGGATGTAAAGACTTATCCAACTGATAAGCTCATTTCAGATCTCAAAGCTCATGAGTTTGAAATGATTGAAGAAAAGGAAGATGTACCAGAAGAGAGGACCACTACAGCCCTCACTGCCAGCACATCTAAGGTAAATGATTTTGACCCCTCAGTACTTTTATCTGATGAATATATGGCTGCCTTTGCCAGGAGATTCAAAAAGTTTATGAAGAATCCCAAAGATGGAAGGAGTCCATCTTTCAACAGAAAGCCATACCAGAAGGTCAAATCAACAGAAAGCAGTGGAGAGCTTCTCTGTTACAACTGCAGACAACCTGGTCACTTCAAGGCTGATTGTCCCCATCCTAGAGTGTCCAAGAAGCAAGGACAGGATGGAGAAAAGAAGAAGTACGAGGACAACTCCAGAAGGAGAAAGGCACTTGTGACAGAACAGGTGGAGAAAGACCCTCTGTCAGAAACAGAATCCAGTTCTGACTCAGATTCTGATGAGGCCTTCTGTTGCCTGGATACTGAGACAGAAGACCTTTGCCTAATGGCTCATTCTGATGATGAGGTAACCTCTACTTCTGAATCTAGTTTCTCTTCGGTAGGTTTAGCTTTTGATTCTGATTCAATGTCAGAATTTTGGGAAGAGTTTAAGGCCATACAAGCCACTTATTCTTCTGTAACAGAAGAAAACAGTAAGTTAAAAGCTGAAATTCTTGACTTAAAGAAGGGGTTGAGGTCAAAATCAATCTTCTAATTGAGGAAAGAGATCAACTGAAGACTGAAAATGTTTCTCTTCTTAAGAGAATAAGAGAAATAGAGCCTCTCGAGATTAAGTACAAAGCTTACCAGAAGGCCCAGTCTTCCATGGAAAAGATTGTGCTTGATCAACAGATTGGCACTGGTTTTGGTCTTGGTTATGGCTCAACAGAATCAGGTGAGCCTTCTGTAATGCCTAGCACCAGAGTTGCTAAGGCAGACAAGGTCATAGAGCCACTGATTTCTAGCCCCATCTGTCAAGCTGGTGTATCTGGCACCAAGGTTGTCCAGGAGGAAGTCAGACCAGAAAAGGGTAAGATAAAGGTTCAACAGAAACCCTTTTTGAAAAATAATGAACCTGGCAGAAAACCTAACAACAGAAGAGGTTTTCAGAATAACAAAAATAAAAGACCATTCATTGACAGACAACCTCATGAAAATCGTGCCAGAAATGATCACCAGAAGGGCAAATATCAAGAGAGAGTTAACTTCAGGCAGAAGAGGTTGGTTGGTCAACTTCAGAAGCCCAAAGTTAACCGTCCCTCTGCTCTTGATAGTATATGGGACTTCTTTCCAACAAAGAAAGCTATGCAAAAGTATGTAAACAGGAAGCATGACCCTCATAAGCATGTGCCCAAAGTGAATCACACTTCTGTCTACTACAACTACCAGGTGGACAATGGGTACCACCCACCAAGGTTTCACTTGATGAGACCAAAATGGTACCAACTACCCAAACTCCATGACCCCCCAGGACCCAGCATTGCTTGGGTACCTAAATCTTTCTTTTGATCTTGCAGGAACTGTGTGCTGGAGCCATCTCTGAACAAGAATGGTTTATTGATAGTGGATGCTCCAGGCACATGACAGGTGACAGAAGTTGCCTAACAGAGTTCCAGAAATACAAAGGACCCAGAGTTACCTTTGGAGGTAATGACAAAGAAGGTCAAACAAAAGGAAGAGGAAAGCTGATCAAGAACCAGATCACCATTGATGATATCTCATATGTCAAAGGACTGAAGTTCAACTTGCTGAGTGCTAGCCAGTTCTGTGACAAAGGCTACACTGTTGAATTCACAAAGGACTTCTGCTATGTGAAGCATGAGACAACAAAGGAAGTGGTTCTTACAGCATCAAGGAAAAAGAACATCTATGTAGTTGATTGGAACACTGCAAAAGATGGAGTTTGCCTGATAGCCAAGGGAGATTCAAAACTGAGCTGGGACTGGCACAAAAAGCTCAACCATTTGAATTTCAAAACAATCAACAAACTAGCCAGAGAACACATTGTAGAAGGGCTACCAGACATTGTGTACAAGAGAGAGACCCTCTGCAGTGCATGTCAGAAAGGCAAACAAGTAAAGAATTCCTTCAAACCCATTGCTGGAGATCTTTCTACAAGTCCTCTAAATCTGATTCACATGAATTTATTTGGACCTGTTGAGACTCCAAGCGTTGGTGGCAAGAAATACACCCTAGTCATGGTTGATGACTACTCCAGATACACATGGACTGTTTTTCTGACAAAGAAAAATGAAACTCTTCAGAAGTTGCCATCTCTGTTAAAGCAACTTCAGACTGAGAAGAACTTGAAAGTAAAGACAATCAGATCAGACAGAGGAACTGAATTTGTCAACCAAGTCATAAAGGACTTCTGTGATCAGAATGGAACTTTTCATCAACTTTCTGCCGCCAGAACCCCTCAACAGAATGGCGTAGCAGAAAGAAGGAACAGAATTCTAAAAGAAGCTGCAAGAACAATGATTGCAGAATCTGGATTGCCTATGAGATATTGGGCTGAAGCAATCAACACTGCATGCTATACTCAGAACAGAAGCATGATCAACAAGAATCACCAGAAGACCCCTTATGAACTTTGGAAGGGAAGAAAACCAAACATCAGCTACTTTCATATATTTGGATGCAAGTGCTACATTCTCAACAATGGAAAGGAGCATCTGAAGGTATTTCAAGAAAAGGCTGATGAAGGAGTCTTTATAGGCTATTCAAACACCAGTAAAGCCGATAGAGTACTCAACAGAAGAACCCTACATGTTGAAGAATCCATACATGTGAAGTTTGATGAAAGCACCTCTGTTGAAGATGTAACAGAGAGTCTCAAGGATATCACCATAGAAGACAGAACACCAGAACCAACAGAAGAGGTGGCAGACAACCCTGCATTTCCAACACCTGCACCAAACCCCCTTCTGTTGAATAAAGATGAAGACTCTGAAGATGAGGAACCAGAGAGACCAAGACAGCAGCTGACAGAACCAGATCTGACGTGGTTAAGAGATCATCCTCCTAACCAAGTGATTGGTCAAATCAGAAGTGGAGTTCAAACCAGATCCACATCAAGGAGAGAAGCAATGCTTGCCTGCTACATATCTCAGATGGAACCGATGACAGTAGAAGAAGCTCTTGCAGACTCAGATTGGATCAATGCTATGCAAGAAGAGCTCACTTAGTTTGAGAGGAACAAAGTGTGGGAACTTGTTTCTAGGCCAAAGCACCAGAATGTCATTGGAACCAAATGGGTATTCAAGAACAAAGCAGATGAAGACGGCAACATTGTTAGGAACAAAGCAAGGCTAGTAGCTAAAGGATACTGCCAAGAAGAAGGAATAGATTTTGATGAGACCTTTGCACCAATTGCCAGACTTGAAGCCATCAGAATCTTTCTGGCCTATGCTGCCTACAACAACATCAAGGTCTATCAGATGGATGTCAAGAGTGCATTTCTGAATGGAGATCTTGAAGAAGAAGTTTATGTGGAACAACCACCAGGTTTTGTCATTCCTACTCAATCTTCTTGTGTCTACAAGCTTAAAAAGGCCCTCTATGGTCTTAAGCAAGCTCCCAGAGCCTGGTATGACACATTGTCCCTTTTCCTAGTAAACCATGGGTTTACTAAAGGAAAGGTTGACAAAACTCTATTTCAAATCTCTGTTGCTAATCATATTCTGTTAGTACAAATATATGTTGATGACATTATATTTGGAAGTACTAATCCAGAATTGTGCAAGAAATTTTCTCAAGTGATGCAGAGTCAATTTGAAATGAGTATGATGGGAGAACTCAGTTACTTCCTAGGACTTCAAGTCAAACAAGTTCCAGAAGGGATCTTTATCAATCAAGGGAAGTACACCAGAGATCTAATCAAGAAGTTTGGAGTGGAAGGGAAATCATCAGTGAAAATTCCCATGAACACCTCATAAGGAATTGGTCCAGATGATGAAGGAAAGGATGTAGATGCAACAACATACAGAGGGATCATAGGATCTCTGTTGTATCTGACTGCAAGCAGACCAGATATCTCATTCTCTGTTGGAATCTGTGCAAGATACCAATCAAAGCCCAAGGAAAGCCATCTAAGTGCTGCAAAGAGAATCATCAGATATATCAAAGGAAACCCCAATGCAGGCCTATGGTATCCCAAGGGAGGTAACTTTGAACTAATTGGTTATTCTGACTCAGATTTTGCAGGTTGCAGACTAGACAGGAAGAGCACCTCTGGTCACTACCAATTGCTAGGAGGAAGGCTTGTTTCCTGGTTTAGCAAGAAGCAGAACTCCATCTCAACAAGTACAGCTGAGGCAGAGTACATTGCAGCTGGGAGTTGCTGTGCTCAGCTACTATGGATGAAGCAACAACTGAAGGACTATGGAATTCAAGCAAAGGAGATCAAGCTGTTGTGTGACAACACCAGTGCCATTGCTATCACTCAGAATCCAGTTCTTCATTCCAGAACAAAGCATATTGAGATCAGACATCACTTCATCAGAGATCATGTGGAGAAGAAGCATATCTGCATGGAACATGTGCCAACAGAAGACCAACTTGCAGATATCCTGACAAAGCCTCTTCCTCAGGCTAGGTTCAATAAGCTGAGAGAAGAATTGGGAATGATGGATGAGATTCCAAGAGAAAGTTGAAAAGGAAGGACCTCTGTTGCTCATTTGCTGTTGACAGAATTCCTGTAGCAGAACCCCTTCTGTTAACCCTCCTCTGTCAACCTCTTCTGTTCTCTACCCTGGCAGAACACCTATGCAACAGAAACCCTCTCTACAGAGAACCCTATCTTGTCAAACAGAAAGTGGTGGGCTTGGAAAAGAAAATTTTGTAAACCGGGTGACCTAGTAACTTCTTAAAGGTCTTTTACCCTTTTACCCTTAAAACGGTATCCAGCCGTACAAAATTTACTGCGCCCCCGTTAATTTACTGCGCCTCTTTTTACATTTATTGGTTTCTTGGAACCGTAAATTATCTCAAACGTCCACTAACTCATATCCATAAAACCCCCTTTCGCAAACCTAAACCGTTACTGCTCTCATAACTCTCAAGCTTTTGAACTCTTATCTCTCAGAAATTTTCTAACCGCAGTAAACTCCATGGCCATCTTGAGCTTCTCCGATCTTTCAAAGGAACAAAAGGCAACACTTCTCAAAAGTGTCTTGACTGGCCTGAGATGCGAACTGAACGTACTCCCCAGGATTGCAGAGAAAAAGGAGAGGATGACCTCCATTGTTGACGGACTGTCACAATGCCAACTGAGCAAGGTCATCTCTCATGATTATGAGGCATACAGCAACATGGACACAGTTGAGTTCTATCTCAACGCATCCTTCAAGGATGAAGTCATCTCCTCCGTTGTACAAGGAGAAAAGGTGGTGGTTGATGCTGACGTCATCAACAACATCTTCCATATTCAGCAAAAGGGAGGAAGGGACTCTCTACTTGACTTGGAAGATATTGACATCCCTCTGTCAGAATTCAAGAAGAAGTTCTGCAGAAAAGGGGAAGAAGTTGAGAAGGTCAACATAAAGAAGCACCTGCTCAAGAGGGAATTTGAGCTACTTATAAACATTTTCCACAAATGTTTATGGTGCAAGTACACATCCACAGATGATGTTACCACGGCCAATGCTAAAGCCCTGTATGCAGTGCATCATGGGGTAAATGTCAACTGGGGACAAATCATGGTGAAGTCCCTGATTGAAGTGATCAAGAAGAAGAATCCCAAGACTAGCCTCTACTCTGGGAAACTAGGGCATGGACTGCTCATTTCTGAAGTGCTCCTCAAACAAGGGGTAAGCTTGAGGAAGGCTTCAGCCTTGGATCATACCAAGGTAATTTTCTTGACTGCCTCTCCCAATAGGGAAAAAGCCATAAAGGCAGAACTGAAGAGGCAACTTCAACTTGAAGCTAAGAGGAAACAGGGAGAAAATGTACAGAAACCTCTCTCTGTAGCCACTTCTGCTAAGAAGGCAGAAAAGAAGAAGAAGAAGAAGAAGACTGAAGGGGAAGCACCTCTTGCCCCCCCTAAGGCCGGACAGAAGAGGAAGAGGACCTCCAAATCCATGAAAAAGGTTGCTCAACCTCTGGTTTCAGAATCTGAAGGAGTGGCAGACACTCAGGGGGAACCAGAGATCCCCACCTCTGCTGCATCCCCTGACCAGAACAGGGTGCCAACTCCACCAGAGCACCCCAGTCCTGTGAAAGATGGGTATCTGTCCTTGCTTGACAGACAGTTTACTCGGGTCCTTGAATGGAGAAGATGGAGAATGGGACCCCTCCACAAGATAATCCAATTCTTTGATCATTATGAGGCAGAAGAGGAAGCCATCCTGAATTGGGTTGGGACTGATGATGTCTCAAAGTGTTTTGCCCTCAACTTTCTTCACTCTGTCCTTGAGAAGAAGAAGGCCAGCTACAAGGGTAAGGCCATTCTCATTTCTTCACCCTCAGAGGAAGCTGTCAAACCTCTTGAAGATGGGGAAATTGAAGCCTTTGAAGAATGGTTGTTCACTAAGATGGCAACTGACTCTGTTCAGCCCAACTTCAACCCAGGAGAGTCCTCTGTTCTCAAGACAGAAGGACAAGCAATGATGGAGCAAATCAGGGAATGGAGGACTTCCTTGCTCGTGGACAACATCATTGAGGTAAACTCTCCAACCCCTTCTGTTTCTATTCCAACAGAACCACTTATTCCCTCACCTTCCACCAGCACAGAAACCCCTCCACCAGAACTCCCTCCACATAAATCTCCTGAACAGAACACCCCCACCCCTCCTCCATCACCCAAAATGAAAATTGCATCTCCTTGCAGAGCAATTGTTCCCTACAGAAACCGCTCATCCTCACCTCCCCCATCTCCCCCTCACCAGAATGCCTCACCTATTCACTCCTCACCCCAACACCAGAACCCCTCACCTCAACAGATCTCCTCCTCCTCATCCTCATCAGAATCAGATCATCAATCTCCTCCACCAGAATCACCTCCTCCACAACAACCTGCAGGAAACCTAAAACCTGTATGGTTTCTAAGGGACTCAGATCCTACCACTATCTCCCCCATCTCTGCACCCAAAGGGTACTCTAGGGACTCTGTTGCTCCCAATCCCTCTCTGAGAAAGAAAAAGAAGATAGTACGCAACAGAATCCCTATCTATTCGTCTTATGAAGATTCATCTGACATGGATGGATTCATGATCAGCAAATCTCACAAGGCTACTTCCAAGAGACAGAAGACCCCTCCTCTGACTCAACTGGAACATGAACAGCTTGTTCACTCTCTGTCATCTGTCCAAGAACATCACCCACTACCAAGGGGAAGAGGGCTAGAGATGCCTCAAGCAGATGGACAAAAGCATGACATTCCTTTCAACAAGTTTGTTGAATCTGCAGAAGAGTTTGGAGGACAGATCCTCCAAGGCTTGGACAAGCTGATAGAGGTAAATGATAAGCACTATGGGCATCTTGCTCATGTGAATGACAATCTGAATTCAGGGATGGAGTTCATCTCTGACCACTTTGAGAACCTCACTGGGACCCTCAACAACTTCATTGCCTCCTCAACTGCCAGAACAGATGTCCTGTCAACAGAAGTGGTAGGCATCCACAACACTTTGTCAATCTTTCAACAGACTCTCCTGAGTCAAGGACAGGCAATCCACCATATCTCAGAGCATCTTGAGGCTCTGAAGAAATCTGATGCCAGAACAGAGAGGCACTTGACCTCTATTGAGCAGATGTGAAGAACTCATCAGGAGCAGGCTCAAGCCCTCCTATCTACTGACAGAGACCGGTATCAGAAGATGGTGCTCTTTGAAGCCAACAACAAGGACATCTTCTCTGCCATCCAGAAGCATCAAGGTCTGATTGAAGGCCTTACATCTGTCACTCAGACATTACCAGAGGCCCTGGAGCAGATAGCCTCAACCCAAGCATCAGAATTCCAGAAGACCAGTCTTATGATAGAAGACTTGAATGATGCCAAAAAGGGGGAAGAGGACCCTCAACAGACCAGGCCTAGGTCTCACAGAACTCCTACCAGAGCACCCTCCTCTGGTGAGCCTGCAGTAGATCCGGCTCCCTACTTTGAGGCTGCCTTACAAAAGAAAAGGGCAGCAGGCATACCCAGACCCCCATCTCCAGTCAAGAAGAGCACCAAGAAGAAGAAAGTTTTCAACTTTACTGAATGGAGATTGGGTGGCTCTCAGAATATTGACAGAGCCCAATTTGAGGAAATGAAAGCCAAAATGACTCCTACCCAACAACAACACCTTTATCTAGACAAAGATGGTGTTGTCAGAGTTAGGTATGGAGGATCTCTTGAAGAAGCAGAAGAATGGTACAAGAAGAACATTGTCCCTGGAAAGACTGTGCATGAAGGTGTCCTCAACTACTTGGACTGCAAACTCTCTCCAATATGGGCATCTTATCAAAGGTCGGGCAATCTGTTCAGAATCAGAGCAGAAATAAATGAAGAACTGCTCAGGCTCCAAAGACTAGAGGAAGAAGCTCTACAGGCAGCTAATCTGGAGAATGTGTAAGGCTTAAACTCTGTAATATCTATCTAATAAAATCACATCTCTGCCTTCTTACTTTGAAGTGCTTTTCCCTCAAATTCTTGTCTTTTTGCTTTCTGTTTGTGTTTGTTTATTTCTGTCATATTCTGCTATCTGAATGTATCTTACTCTTACTATTTTCCTATGCCAAGTTGCCCACCAAGATTTTAATGGAAGTTTTTAAACTTAATGTTTTTATGGTGAAGGCACTTCTCTGGAAATAGTTAAAGGGTTTTGGCATCATCAAAAAGGGGGAAATTGTAAGGAATAATTGTATTTAGATTTTGATGATGCTATATTCATTAGGACTTTAGAAGTACCCCTTTAGAAATTATGTATTAGAATTTCCCTTTGTAAAATTCTTAGATGTATTCGACTTGACCGAAGTGCTTCAAGAGCAGAAGTGCTTCAAGAACAGAAGGGCTCCCAGAGCAGAAGTGCCTCATAAGGCTTTATTGAAACAGAGGATCTCTGGTTCCCTGCTCCAGAACAGAAGTCCTCAGGACCTCTGTTAGTATTGACTCTGACAGAAACCCTTCTGGGTCTCTGTTGGATACTCCCAACAGAAGTGCTCCAGACCTCCTCTGTTCTACTCTCTGACAAAGACACCAGAAGGTCTGACACTTAGAAGATTTTCAAAGAACCGGGAAGTCAACTTAAAGATTCCTTCAACGGCTAGGAGTATAAAACGGAAAAGCTACAGTGCATGCATTAAATGCTCATTTAATGCACCCCATGCTACGTAGAGTAATTGCAGATGATTGGCAGGAATGTCAGGAATACTTTATCCCAAAATAGTAACCCGCCAACCTTACCGGGCTCTACTAGTCAAGTCAACTGATCACTCATTTAATGCAGTTGTCCTCCTACTCCTCCAACGGGAAGACAACCTCAGTATAAAAGATACACTACGAAGAACAACCGGATAACTTTGGCTATAACCTTGCTATCACATTGCTAACCGAGCAAGATATTCAAACTCTGAAAAGCAAAAGCCTCCTTGAGATTCAAACTTAGTATATTCTACAAGAGAAGGCAGAAGTTGGAAAAATACTCTTTCCAACTCAAGCAAAGTTCCAAGTGTTCTCAACTCTTCAAGCTCTTCACATACACACATTTTGTAACGAAGCTAGTTGGAGGAACCTCAGTTTCAACAGAAACTCTTCTTGCTACAAGAAGGACGTCCTAATAACTGGAGTAGTGAAGCGGTGATACTTCAAGGAGACTCAGTGAAAGGACCAGTGTTAAAGGAAGCCAGGCAGTGCATCCCAGGACACATCTAGACTTAAAGAAGACGTGGAGTGCTTCTTAAGTGCTAGGACTAAGGCTTTGTAAACGGCAGTTTTTACAACTTAGTGGAACAGTGGATTAGAGGAACGAGTTGTTTCTTGAACCACTATAAAAATCCCTGGTGTCGTTTACTTACTGCTTTTAATACTTGCACTTAGATAGAACTGTATAACTCCTTGGACTTGGTATATGTGTTCAGCAGAACTGGTTCTACGAGTTAACAGAAGGCCTTCTGCCTTTGCTTCTTTGAGGCTAACAGAACTCCCTGCCAGAACCCCATCCGCTGCCAGTCTGTTCTCCCAACAGAACAGGCTATTCTGAAAATCTGGTACTTAGTTTAAAAAGCTAAAAATCAATACAGTCTATTCACCCCCCCTCTAGACTGTATCCAGTATAACCGGGACCAACAGAACTCCCCTACAATCCGAGCGTCACATGTCAGGGAGAGACCAGGTCCCGATGTAATTCCGCGGCTCGACAAACACAATACAACTCCGGCCGGCAAAATCAGCTCACTAACTGGCAATACCACCGCTCGGTTCTCAACGCACCTCATTCCCAGAACGGCTTCTCAAGAAACCGCTCGGTTTTCAACGCACTTCAGGGGACACCAAGGACCCTGTAGGTTGGCCGCCCAGCTTCTAAAGACCTGCTCAATGCTCAAGGCCATCCAGTGAAGTGGCCACCCGGCTCCTAAAACGCCACCCGGTGGTCAACTCCGCTCGTCCCCTAGACAGCTCGAACCCCTGGTGGACTGGCCGCTCTGAGTTCTGGTCTCTTGGACAATCAGTCCAGCGCTGACGTGCGTGATGAAGATATATGGTGTTGTTGCTCTCATACACAGGGAAGGAGGAAGGTGTTGGTCCCAGCCAGAGCATCTATCCTCATCACTCTGCGTCAGGCCACCGGGCACGCTTCATCTTCGGCTCCGTGTCGCCCCAACTGCCGCACTGAAGATGGAACCCCTGAGGCCTAAATTAGCGCATTAGAGCAGGCCGGGACGCTCGGGGCTCTGTTGTGACGTCGCACTGTGTCAGAATCGAATCTGTATCGGAGAAGACCTTGCCCCGTCCGGTGTGGATAGAAGGTTCTCCTCGAGCCTCCACGGATTGGTCAGACCTTCACCGCTCGGCCTCGATCTTATGGCCCCCAGCCTTTCGGAATGCTCAGTACCTGGGTTAACTTCGGACCCCTTGAAGACTAGTTGGCCATACGGTCTTATATGTCGCTTGACCCTCGAACCAGTGTTGATGTTCAGCTGATGGGCAGTTGGGGAGAGATGTGCCCTACAGGCTACAACTGAGGCGTTGAAAGGCAATAACAAGGGTGCTTGCTATGGTACCCAACAAAACTAGGAGGGTACCGTACCTAGAATACATTTCATTGGTGCAACTCAAAGTTTTACATTTTATTTGCATTTAAATTATTCAATTGAAATTTTTTTATTGGTCCATGCCATCAAGGTACCATACCTTCAAGGCACCATAGAAATGGCCAATAACAAGTAGGCTGATTTAGTGCCTCCGATTTGATAGGCGTTAATTTGAAATGAAACCACTTGGTCCAAAAAGGTGGAATCTCCCACCCCAGGAGCCCCCCATACCCCAACCCGATAGGATTTTTGGGAGGATGTTAATCACGGTGACTCAGTCGGCCCAATGATGGTAGACCTTTTTCCCTTGCGAACCAGAGGTCCAACCTTATTTCATCCCATGACGGTTGTAGCCCAACTCGGTTTTCAACGCACTTCAGGGGACACCAAGGACCCTGTAGGTTGGCCGCCCAGCTTCTAAAGACCTGCTCAATGCTCAAGGCCATCCAGTGAAGTGGCCACCCGGCTCCTAACACGCCACCCGGTGGTCAACTCCTCTCGTCCCCTAGTCAGCTCGAACCCCTGGTACAGACTTACAACCTTGATGATCTTACCAATGATGGTAGACCTTTTTCCCGTGCGAACCAGAGGTCCAGCCTTATTTCAGGTTCTGTGACCTCCACACGGCCGCTGCGGGTTTCGAATCTTGGTCACTTGGTCCAAATTTCCCACCACTGAACCAACTGAGCTACCCGTGCGGGTGAAATGAAACCACAAGTTCGGGCCTGTTGTTTGGTCTAGAATTATTTCTCAAAGACCGCCATGTCAGTAAGAGATTAGTTTGATCAGCTAAGTATCCTGGCCCTTTCACTCTTAATTACATTAGGAAATGTTGAATAATTTTATGTTATTATTTTTATCACCATTATTTATTAGGGATTAAAATGTCCCGAAATTAAATGATGTCAAACTATGCTCGAGTGATGATTTTCCACCATCATTTTGATTTAATGACGGGGTGACAAGCCGAGACCGAGGGTCATTGTACCCTTAGGCCGACGGTCACGCCCAAAAATAAACTCAGGCCAATATATATATATATATACACACACACACACATATATAGGGTAAGGATCAAATGAGAATACCATCTTAGGAGAGAAATGAGAATGATTCTGGAGCGTTCGATTTGAGCATTGTGCATCATGTAAAACAGAAACGTGCATATAAAAAATTGGAGAATGTGCATTTCGTCTGTGCAAAATTTTAAACGTAAATGTGCACATTAGAATTTTGCATTACTTTAACTATAAATGTGCAGTTTTGTGAATGATAAAGTGCATCGTTTTGGAGTGTTCTCATTTCTCACATTAAGGAGTATTCTCACCGGAACCGCACCCTATATATATATAAGTTGGGTGTACACATATGCATATTGTTTGGCCATTTGGCTGCGTTACTATGTTCACTGTGCAGATAAAGATCATGATCGGGATGACCGGTAACAGATGAATGTAGTGGAGACAAGCATCCTCCACCCCAAAGGCCGAGGGCCTAGAGAAGACCTTCAGAGGCCAAGGGCCTGGAGAAGAGCATCTTCATTCCGAAGGCCTAGAACCCAAGAAGACCATCAAGGCCAAGAACTTGGGGACGAACAACTTCACCCCAGAGGTTGATCCGGAGGCCGAGGTCCCAAGAAGACCATCAAAGCTAAGGCCCTGAAGAAGAGCATCTTAACTCCAGAGGCCGAGGGTCCCAAGGTGACCATCACAACTATGGGCCTGGAGATGAGCATCCCCACCCCAGAAGACCCCTAAAAAAAGAGGGGCACCAGGGAATCCCAAGGGATAAATTTGTTTTTCATCAAGTGCCATTATCACATTTGAAGACCGATCTCGTCCCCGCTCCTCGCGGATGAGGACCGTTGATTGATTCTTTCAGATCGGCCCCCAGTGCCGACATCATTTCGTGGCCACCGACCCCCTGGTACGGTGTCACTATCATTTTTGAAGACCGGCCCCGTCCCCGCTCCTCGTGGATGAGGACCGTTGATTGATTCTCAAAGATTGACCTCATTTCCGACATCATCATATGGCCACCGACCCCCTAGTACGGTGCCATCATCATATTTGAAGACCGGCCTCGTCTCCGCTCCTCGCGGATGAGGATCGTTGATTGATTCTCAGAGATCGGCCTCACTACCGACATCATTTTGTGGCCACCGACCCCCTGGTACAGTGCCACTACCATTTTGGAAGACCGGCCTCGTCCCCGCTCCTCGCAAATGAGGACCGTTGATTGATTCTCAGAGATCGGCCTCACTGGCGACATCATTTCGTGGCCACCGACCCCCTGGTACGATGCCACAATCATTTTTGAAGACTGGCCTCGTCCCCGCTCCTCGCGGATGAGGACCGTTGATTGATTCTCAGAGATCGGCCCCCAGTGCTGACATCATTTCGTGGCCATCGACCCCCTGGTACGGTGAAACTATCATATTTGAAGATTGGCCTCATCCCTGCTCCTCACGGATGAGGACCGTTGATTGATTCTTTCAGATCGACCCCCAGTGCCGACATCATTTTGTGGCTACCGACCCCTGGTACGGTGCCACTATCATATTTGAAGACCGGCCTCGTCCCCTCTCCTCGCGGGTGAGGACCGTTGATTGATTCTTCCAGATTGGCCCCAACGCCGACACCTTTATATAGCCACCGACCCCCTAGTACAGTGCCATCATCATATTAAAAGACCCCTAAAAAAATACATAGAGGGGCACCGAGGAATCACAAACATGTTTCCCATCAAAATCGCAGCCGAACTCAGCCTAGGATCCAAAGGACCAGGCCAGAGCAGGTACGACGAGCGGGTGGTGAAACAAAACACCGGGGAATCCTCAAAAGGACAAACCCATTTCCCCATCAAAATCGCGGCCGAACGAAGCCTAGAATCCAAAGGACCAGGCCAAGAGCAGGTGCGACGAGCGGGTGGCGAAACAAAAAACTCGGGAATCCTCAAAAGGACAAACCCGTTTTCCCATCAAAATCGCGGCCAAACTCAGCCTAGGATCCAAAGGACCAGGCCAGAGCAGGTACGACGAGCGGGTGGTGAAACAAAACACTAGGGAATCCTCAAAATGACAAACCCGTTTCCCATCAAAAGCGCGGCCGAACTCAGCCTAGGATCCAAAGGACCAGGCCAAGAGCAGGTACGACGAGCGGGTGGCGAAACAAAAACTGGGGAATCTTCAAAAGAACAAACCCGTTTCCCATCAAAATCGCGGCCGAGCTCAGCCCAGGATCCAAAGGAATAGGCCAAGAGCAGGCACGACGAGCGGGTGACGAAACAAAAAACTGGGGAATCCTCAAAAGGATAAACCCATTTCCCATCAAAATTGCGGCCGAGCTCAGCCCAGGATCCAAAGGACTAGGCCAAGAACAGGCCCGACGAGCGGGTGGCGAAACAAAAGAAAAGCCCAAAAAAACATATAAAGGGATGGGGAATCCCCAAAGGGGATAAACCCGTTCCACACAGACTACGACGATCTAGCTCAGCTCAGGATCCAAAGGACCGGGCCAAATGGGCGGGTACGATGAGCGGATGGGGACCACTATATTATGCCGTGATCGGCCCCTCACATGCTACGACGGCCTAGCTCAGCTCAGGATCCAAAGGACGGGGCTAAAGGGCAGGTACAACGAGAAGATGAGGACCACTATCTTATGTCGCACGATTAGCCCCTCATTCACTATCTTATGCCGCACGATCGGCCCCTCGCTGATTAAGACGGCCTAGCTCAACTCAAGATCCAAAGGACCGGGCTAAAGGGCTGGTATGATGAGCAGATGAGGACCACTGTCTTATGCTGCATGATCGGACCCTCACAGACTACGAAGGCCTAGCTCAGCTCAGGATCCAAAGGACTGGGCTAAAGGGAAGGTACGACGAGCAGATGAGGATCATTATCTTATGCCGCACGATCGGCCCTCAGCGCCATCGTGTCCAGTTCACGGTCGGCTCGTCCATTCCTTCTTGGATGGCAACCACCGTCTTATGCAACACGATCGTCCCCTCAGCGCCATCGTGTCCAGTTCACGGTCGGCTCGTCCATTCCTTCCAGGATGGCGACCATCGTCTTATGCAGCACGATCGGCCCCTCAGCGCCATCGTGTCTAGTTCACGGTCGGCTCGTCCATTCCTTCTAGGATGGCGACCAAAGTCTTATGCAGCACGATCGTCCCCTCAACGCCATCGTTTCCAGATCATGTTTGGGATCACTATTCCTTTATAGGATGGGACCCGTCACTGTATATCACGCGTCACACACCCTCTTTCATACATTGCACTCATACATTACATGCATTCACACATTCATGCATCACATCTCATACAGTCATTCATGCATTGTGTTCGTCTTATCCATATGTTTTGAGGCAGCTTGGTTCAGGCCTCTTAAGTTCCTCGGGTAGCAAACCCAAGTTGTAGTCCTTTACTCTCGCCTGATACATTCAGGGGGAGGGGATCCGGGGAAGAGCGTCCCTTGCCCGATCCAGTCGGGAGGGGGAGCGCCTTACCGGCATATTATGTTCAGAGGGGTAGACACCCACCCATGCAGTAGGTTTGCTCGAAGACTCAGGTCTAAGGAAGATAAAGGAAGAGCGCGAGCAAGAATATACTTTCAGGAGCAGATTCGCACGCTCACTACTCAAGAAACTGGGGGACTTGTGTTGAGGTATATTATCCCGGTCTATTACTGTTCAGGAGCCCAATGCATTACCCCAATACAGAGCCCAATCAACGAGGGCCATTTCAGTCTACCAGGCCCATTTCGGCCCTTTGGGCCCGTTAGTTTCATCCCACTTGGCCCATTAGGGTAGCTGTGAACCCTACCCCCTTTCTCTATTAAGTTTTCCCACCATGCACGTTTAGAGACTTTTTTCTTCTTCCCCACACCCCAGTTCTCTCTATGGCTTGGAGCTCCATTAATGGCTACCCAAGCTCAAACTTGTACATTGTAATGGTGAGGAGAGATTAATGATAATGAGAGGGCTTGGACATGAGCCTAAAAAGTCCCGTGGTTTTCTCCCTTTCAGGTTTCCACGTTAAAATCATTGTTTATATCTTGTTATCCTCAACAGGCTACGAAACCCTCCCGGAAGAGGTGTTGGACTTCTGGGCTGCGGTGAATAAACTCAACAAGGACAATTCATAATATAATAATAACAATAATAGGAATAATGAAGTGACACACTTCAAGAGGCATTCATCAATATATATCGCCTTGGCACCTGTAATTTCAAGTGTAAAATAAAAAATTCACAAACAAGCAAACTATTTAAAGTCATAGAAATCTTAAAATCCTTCAAAGACAACATAACTAGGAAAGATATTGTAAAGTTTGTGAAATTGGTCGGACAAGATGGTTTATTTGTTCATCTAAGGATTATTCTTCTAAGGGGAGTTACTATTTTATCATTGCATTGCAAACTTGTAGCGGGATGATTATATCAGTAACATTGCAGTGGGATAAGATTGCTTATTTCAACAAATATCTAAACTTATTGCAGTAGCATTATGTTTTAGCCTCTATTTTGTATCCCATGATTTCTTTCCTTCCAATATACCTCTATGTTTCTCTTCTGATTGCTTTCCCCCATTTGTCTTCTTCCATCCAAATGGAAGCTAAGGAATATGTCAATATCCTAAGCAAACGAAAAATATCATGTTATAAATCCCTTCTGGCCAGTCCTTATAGCACCATAGTATTTTTAGCATATTATAACTACATATGACAATTTCTTTGGTGCTTTAATAAAAACAAAATCACATAAGAGTACTTGTTAAGAGCTAGGGACCATTTTGTTATAATATGGCATCAAGGCACATTTACCTTCTTGGAACCAAAGCACTTGTGGTCTCAATATGGTCATGACTCATGGCACATAGGAGAGTTACCACTTACCAGTTGCATTTCATAATACCCAGACATCCGGAAACAAGATATCCTGAAACAAGACTATCTGCTAATAATCTAGCGAGTTCACACCAAATCTGCTAACAACATATGTTGTGTGTGTGTGTGTGTGTGTGTGTGTTGAGTGTGCAACATAAGCTTAATAAGCCCTAGGTAGGCTTCTCAAATTTTGACAATAGTTTGTATATCTATTTGCATAACCTTATCAATATCTGATGCTCCACTAAATATATACCTGCCCTCAATTTGACCTAGCTAAACTACAATTTTAGAATGTATTTTCACAATATATATCAGAATTAGAAATATAAAAGAAGGCACAAATGGACAGAAGCACATTTTTTTCCTTAGTGAATGTTTCCCAAATACCCAGACTGATTAAGCAAATGGTTTATTGCTCTTCTTTCATCATGAGATATGAAACTTTATTAAATAAGTTTCATAAACATGAATTAGAAAAAGAAAAGTAGTATCTCTTCTTAAATTTAATGCTTTTATGCATTATGTCCGATTGAATGTTTAGATATTCCATGAAAAAAGAGCATTATAAGTTTATAATATTTAGAAATCTAATATTTATCTTTATAAATTAAAATCAAATGGATTCGGTAAATATAGGAACCTTTAGAAGCGTTGACCACATCTCCTTCCACCCATTGATCCAATGGTGAATTTAGAATTCCAACAAGCTAGTTTGAGTTCTAAGCTTAAGATCGCAAAACCAATGTTTCAGGATTATAAACCAGATCACACTCTTTATTGTTGTAAACCTGAAACCTAACTAATGTTTTTGCACTCATAGAATGTTTATACCCCTTTTATGAGTTCAGAACCATAGCTCTACATTACGGAATTCCAATTCATGCCCTCAATTTGTCCGACAAGTGGAGATGATGCATCTGACGAGTGGCAACGATGTGTTCGATGAGTGGCCACGGTGTCCATCCTAACAGGTGCTCAGTGATGCGTCTGATAAGTGGTGACGGCGTTCAACGTCCACGCGGCGGGTTTAGGAGGAAGTGAGTGAGAGAAGGGGAGGGGGGGGGGGGGTGAAAGAGGAAGAATGTAATTGTATAAATGTGTTAGGTTTAGGAAATTTTGAAAACTAAAATTAAATTATAAATTCAACTCAAAGAGTCACTATTATGTGTTGATGTACTAATGTCATTAGTTACTGATATATAAATGTCATAAATGTATTAGTGACATCAAAGTGTCACTAGACAAGTGTCACTGTAATTTTTTTTATAGTAGTGGTGTGAATTGTGGTATACGTATGCAACATATAATATAATATTCTGAAAATAGAAAGTAACATGCAATGGGAGAGTCGGTGATGACGGCCAACCCATCGGCGGCAAGCCTGCCGCTGCCGCAACAAGTTAAACCTGGCTGGTCAGGCAAATCTTTCGCTGACATTGTTGCTAACCGAGAAGGAAATATAGCGACACAAAAAACTCGCTTTAAAGGCCTTCCTGCAATCACGTTTGATGAGGAAGATATTAAGGCGCTTGCAGAAAAACACAATCGCGCACTGATTGGCTATTTCTTCAAAGGAAGACCGAGCCTGGCGATTGTGAGGAAATCTTTTGAGATTATCGGATTTAAAGGAAAGTTTCAATTGGGTCTTTTGGATCCTAAGCATGTTTTAATCCGTTTTGAGATGGAAGAGGATTATTTGAGGTGTTGGAATCGACAGACCTGGATCATACATGGTAGTACAATGAGGGTTACTAAATGGTCTCAAGACTTTAGGCGTAATGTGGAGTTCCTTGTTATACCTGTTTGGTTAGCTCTAGAGGGCCTCCCTATTCATCTCCAGGATAGGAGAGCTCTATTTGAAATTGCAAGTCTAATTGGGAAGCCTATTAAAATTGATCAAGCTACTGCTACCTTGGCTAGACCTGCAGTAGCAAGGATCTGTGTAGAACTGGATTTGACTAAGGCTATGCCCTCTAAGGTATGGATTAATTGTGGTTCTCATGGCTTTACTCAAACAACCACATATGAGAATAGACCACAATACTGTGTTTCATGTATGCACCTAGGCCACAGTGAACAAAAATGTCCTAAAGGTCAGGTTATCTCCCAACCTAACCCAGTAAGGTTGGAGGCACAACCTAAAGTTTCAAATGAAAAGGAAAAGTGGATACAGAAGACCTTACAGGAGCAGCCAGAGGCACCAAGGAAATATACAACTCAAGGAAAAGGAAAAGCAAAAGTGGGGGAAGAGGAAAATATAAATACATCAAGGGCCATTGTGTTACACCATTCAGAAAAACAGTCTACATCTAACAATGCAATCACCCAGTACATTGAACCCTGCAGTGATGATGAAATTGATGAAGAACTCATCATGGAAGAACCACCTGCTCAAACCAATAAGATACAAAATCAGTCAACAATCCAATCAAATGAGATACAAGCAGATTCCATAGATTCCCAAGGCAGGGACCCTGTTAAGGATGACATCAGTATGGCTGAACTCTGTAAGTTACTTGAATTTGATCAGGAGTTAGCTGATAAAACCTACTATTCTAATGATGAGAGGAAAAAGAAGCATTTTATTCAGAATCTTAGGCAAAACTGGGAGGAAATCAAATCCAAAGCAAAGACTTTGATTTATCAAAAACAGGTTGCTGCAGATCAAGAAGCTACCATCACAGGAGTGGAATCAGAGAAGAATGCAAGCACAGACAGGGCAGATCAAAATACTCAGGTTGTTGAAAATGATGAGTTACCAAGAAGAGAGATTCATAACTTACAGAATTTGGAGGCAAGATTGGACCCCAATATCCTCCAGCCTGCAAATGAAGAGCAGGATACACAAGCTGGTAAATCTGATGATGAGGGAGGAGAGTTTATTGAATTGAGTAAAAAAAACATAAAAAAGAGGACAATGGCTAAGGATGCTACCTCAAGAAGAATGACTAGAAGTGTGGCAAGGGAGGAGGGTGACAAATCCTCAAAATGAATTGGCTTATTTGGAATTCTAGGGGTCTAGAGGCCTCCAGCTCTAGACTTCATTCCCTAGTTTCTCAATGGAGGTTACAACTGATTGTTATTATTGAACCTATTGTGCAGGACACTAAGTCTGATCACTATATGAAAACATTGGGCTTTACTAATGTTTTAGCTTCTCCAGTCAACAAAATTTGGGGTTTTTGGAATAATTCATGTCTGGATATTTCCCAGATCTCCTGGCATCCTCAGTTTACACATTTTAAAGTTTCAGGTCATATCTTTGAGGGTTGGGTGACTGCAATTTATGGTGCTCATACTTATATAGCTAGAAGAGAGATTTGGAAGGGATTGATTGATATTTCTTCTAGTATGATGGAACCTTGGGTGGTAGGAGGTGACTTTAATGCTATTGCTAATTATGATGAACATAAAGGCAATTCAACTCCTATCATTAGAGGCATTAATGACTTCTCAGAGTGTATGGCTACCGGTAATTTTGTGGATTTGCCACACATTGGACCCAAATATACTTGGGTAGGAGTGAGAGCTAATGGATGGGTTTGGAGATGTTTAGATAGAATTTTATTAAATTCAACTTTTATGGATAAATTTAATAAAATTCATATTTCTATCTTGCCCAAGACACCATCTGATCATAATCCTTTACTTTTACATTTTGAAAACTTGAATACTTGTGGACCTAAATCTTTTAGGTTTCAGAATATGTGGCTTGCTCATTTAGATTTCATGGACTTTGTAACTCAGAAATGGACTTCTTATACTACAGGGGGAGGTATGAAAGGGTCTTGTTATCAAACTTCAATGTCTCAAGAAAGATCTGAAAGAGTGGAACAAGAGTGTTTTTGGCAACATCTTTACAGATATCAAAAAGTATGAAGAAGAGGTGTTGATAGCTGAAAAACAGTTTGAAGACCAGCCTAATGTGGGCACTAGAGAAGATTTAGCTTACAAAAGGGTCTCCTACTTACTAAATAAAGATTTGAGAGAAAGTTTTGGAAACAAAAGGCCAACATTAAGTGGATCAAAGAGGGTGACTCTAATACCAAATTTTTTCACTCTTATGTGAAGGTCAGAAATAGAATTCAGAGCATTACCTCTATTACCAACTCTCAGGGACAGAATCTGACAAATCTACAAGATATTGGCAAGTCTGCGGTTGATTTATTCATAGATTTGTACTCTACAAGCCCTGTAAGTGACTCTAGTGATTTACTGCAGAATATTCCAAATCTTATTAGTCAAGAGGAGAATATTATGTTGATTGCATTGACTAACTTGGAAGAAATTAATGAGGCCATTTGGGGTTTAAATCAAAATAGTGCAGCAGGGCCTGATGGTTATAATGGTAAGTTTTTTAGAAGGTGCTGAGAGGTGGTTAAACAGGATGTCCTCATGGTTGTCCAGGAGTTCTTCATGGGGCATCCTATTCCCAAAGGGATGGCTAGTGATTTGATTATTCTTATTCCTAAAAAGGACAGACCTAGTTTCTTTACATAATTTACACCAATCTGTTTATCCAATTTCATTAGTAAAATTTGCACTAAAATTTTGGCAAACAGATTGACTAATATTCTTCCCAGAATTATTTCAAGTGAGCAAGCAGGTTTCATGCAACAAAGAGAAATCTCAGAGCAAATTCTAATAGCACAAGAAATGGTTCATAATATTGATAAGAAGATCAGGGGCTCAAACATGGTTATCAAATTAGATATGACAAAGGGTTTTGATAGAGTTTCTTGGGATTTCCTTAATGATATCATGCTGCAGTTTGGTTTTTGTGAACAGTTTGTCAAGTTGGTGACTAATACTCTTAAAGCCACTTATCTTTCTATTTTGGTGAATGGTTCACCTCAAGGTTTTTTAAGCCTTTCAAGGGAGTTAAACAAGGGGACCCTCTCTCTCCCTTCTTATTCATTATTGCATCTGAAGACTTTTCCATGGGGATTAATAACCTATATCAAAATGGTAAAATTAAACCCTACTGGATGGGAAGGCATGGGTATCCCATTTCTCATCTAGGATTTGCTGATGATTTACTTGTTTTCTTAAATGGAGAATCTAGATCTTTATTGATGTTCAAGAAGTTTTTAGAAGATTATCAAAAGGCTTCAGGTCAGTTTATTAATTTAGACAAGACCTCCTTTGATTGTGGCAAAACTTTACCTGGAAGACTCAGCAGCATAAAAAATCTTCTAGGCATGAATGAGGCCTCTCTTCCCATAAAATATTTGGGTGCTCATCTGCACAAAGGCATAAACAGAATTGAGTATTGCAAATCACTAATTAATCAATTTGAGAAGAAATTATCTCCTTGGAAGCAAAAGCTTTTGTCTCAAGGAGGGAGATGGGTTTTGATTAGATATGTGCTTATTAATACTATGCCTCTTCACATTATGGCTGTGGACACCATACCTAGGAAAGTTATCAGAATTCTGAATAGTAAAATGGCATCATTTTTTTGGGGTATAAAAAATGACAAGAAGAAACACCACTGGGCTAAATGGGATAGCCTTTGCTACCCAACTAAAGAGGGAGGTCTGGGTATCATATCTTTGGCTGCCATTCAAAAAGCTTTTGCCTTTAAAATTTGGTGGAAATGGAAGACATGCAGTTCTCTGTGGGCTAAATTTATCAGAGCAAGGTACAATAGGGATGGATCTATGTTACCTAAAGTGTATGATTCCTCAGTCTGGAGAAGAATCTGTAATGCTCATGAGGAAGCTGCTTCACTTTGCTCTGTTGATAATACAGGCACCTTGATCTGGGAGGAAGAAGTAACTGGTCAGTTCACTTTTAAATCAGCATATGAAGAAGTAAGGCCTAAACAAGACAATACATTCACTTACAAACATATTTGGCATCCTCAACAAGAACTTAAGGTGAAACTCATTCAGTGGAAGATTGTTAAAGGAATGATTCCAACAACAGATAAACTAAGGAAGTTTAATATGGTTTTGGAACCCTCGATGTGTGTACTTTGCAGAAATCATTCTGACAATCTGGAACATCTGTTTTACCACTGTGATACTGTTAAACCAGTTTGGGTCTATTTTATGCAGATTTTTGGTATTCCTATACCTCAGAGTGAGAATATTTGCCAAATTTTTAAAAATTGGTGGTTGAAGGCTTGTGCTACAAGTGTGCTTGATGTTTTTAAGCATAATATGCCAAGTATTATATGTTGGTATGTATGGAAAACCTATGCAAATTTGGTTTGGGGAAAGGACTATAACAACAACCAAATTACCTCGCAAAGTCTAATCTCTCAAATTAAGGCGTACACGCGTAATTGGGCTTGGTCTTTCCCGAAACTTAAGAACAATACAGTTAACAGTATTCTGAAGGAAGAAGAACTGGTCACGCCTAATTTCAGAGCTAGAGGCAATAGTATTCAAATAATCCATTGGAGGAAACCTAAAGGAAGGTTGAAATTAAATATGGATGCGAGATACTCATCTAATGGAGCTTCGGGAGGTGGTATCCTCCGAAATTCTGAGGGGAAGATGCTCTGGGCGATTAGCTTTCCACTTTCCGCGTCGTCTTCGTTGGAAGCTGAAGTCAAGGCTTTAGCGGAGGCTGTTCGTTGTGCTGTGGATGATGGTTTTTCTGGATTTCAGGTGGAATCCGATTCGACCAAGGCTTTGGCTATGTTGAATGGAGATGAGGTTAGATGCTGGTCGGATATACTTCAGGAAACCAGGCTTATCGCAGAAAGGAAAGGCCTAAGCTTTGGTCATGTTATGCGAGAAGGAAATTGGGTAGCCCATTTTTTGGCGGTGGATCATTTGGGCCATTCAAAACGATATGCTAGTCCATCAGCACTTACTATTCGGGCTAGAAGATCTTTGCATATGGACATTTTTGACATCCCTTCTATTAGAATTTAATATTTAATTTTTAATTGGGTCAAGTCTAGCCCCCCCATTTGCTGTTTTTTTCTCCCTTGTTATCTTTCCTGTATTTTTGGGAGGAATGTCTCCTGGAAAGGTTTTTGTCTTATCCCCCTTTCTGTTGTACTTCTTTCTTTATTTAATAAAATCCGGTAGATGTTCCCCGACATCTACCCCACTGATTTTGGTGGTTTGCCTACCGGGTTTAAAAAAAAAGTAACATGCAATGGAGGGGGCCCTGTCAACGGCCCGGGTACAAGCCGAAAAGTAGTGTTCCAGACCTGAACCCATTAGCCTCTATATAGTTCCAGACCCGACCCATATACCTAGCGGGTCTAGTAATAATGTTCCATACCTGTACCCATCGGGTATCAGAATCGGGTCTAGTAGACCCGACCCGTCTCACTTGGAAGCTCCTAATTCTCCTTGGCTTTCTTAGTAAGAGAACTCAGCAGTAAGGGAATGAGCCTCTTTGCCTTCTATGCAGGGGCGGAACTAGCAAGGGGCTTGGAGCCGTGCAGTTGTTTATATATTGTTGGTCCAAAATAGGACGCTCGTAGGCTTTTAGGAAAGCTACGTACGACACTCAAGAAAGAATTAGGAAAGTACGAATATGGAAAGTTAGTCAGAAATAGCATATCTCATTTGAAATTCGGACTTTCCTTTTATAGGCGATTACAAATGGTAACTGCCATAGACACTAATGACTAATTAATTACAACATTAATATAGAATTAAACACAAAATTAATAGCGCATTGATTGTTGGCCGTTACTCTTCCTGGCTGGCAGGTCAGCCTGGCTGGCAGGCTGGACGCTTGAGCTCCCTCCTACTGGACTGGACGGTGGGCTTCCCGCTAGGCTGGAGGAAGGCTTCTGACCGGGCTGGAGGCAGACTCCCGGGTAGGCTGGAAGGCAGGCTCCCGGGTAGACTGGAAGGCAGGCTCCCCGTTGGGCTGGAGGCAGGCTCAGCTCCCACCTGGGCTGGACCGCAGGCTCCCAGCTGGGCTGGTGCTCAGCAGGCTCCTGGCTAGACTGGAAGGCAGGCTCCCCACTGGGCTGGAAGGCAGGCTCCCCACTGGGCTGGAAGGCAGGCTCCCCGCTGGGCTGGTCGACAGGCTCTCTTGGGCTTCCGCTCCTTGATTGGCCTGATTGGTTGGGCCGACTCGAGCTCTGGGTTGCTGGGCTTGGGCCTGCTGGTCCAAGTTCGGTGCCTGGGCCGATTAGGCTCTGGGCCTGGTCCCATAACCCCATCACGAGTCCCCCACTCCCTTAGTCAAGTAGTAGACTCGGCTAAGAGGGAGTAGTTCAGGTCAGCTGCCCATTAAAAAATATTCACATATCAGGGAGTCATAATTGTGGATTATGTGAATCCCGGAGTTTATGGAAATTCCCAAATTAAATCAGGCTCCCAAAAAGGGTTCCAAATAAATTCCTTCCTTTTCTTTTCTTTCATTTTTTTTCTTTTCCTTTCTTTTCTTTTCTTCCTTTCTTTTCTTTTCTTTCCTTTCTTTTCTTTTTCCTCTCTCTCCTGGAACCCTGCATGCGTGCATCTTCTCCTAGCCGTCCCAGCGCCGCAACGTAGTAAACCCAACATGGACCGCCGTATGTGGCCTTGACCTCCCTGCCTCGCCGGGCTCTCCACCAGCCGGCGGTTTTTCCGCGGCGGCCGACGGCGATAAGCTCGAGCCGGCCGGCTTCCAGCGTCGGTCTACGAACCGTCCAGGCGGCCAGGCGGCCACCGGTATGCACTTCGGATTTGAAAGCGACGGGCCAGGCTGGAGCCACAATTCCCCGGGGTTCCGCGTTGTCCGGCGGTCGTCTGGGTGCTCCTTCCTCCGGGTGGCAAGGTGCTGCCACCATCTTCTTTTCTTCTTGCTTTGCACTGACGAAGACCAGACACGCACAGCGGTCCAGCGCCGCCGTCCTCCTAGCTTGCTGTTGGCCGTTTGTGGCGCGGCGCTTCAGGCAGGCGGCCGGGCTTCAGTGGCTGCAGGGCCCTTCCGGGTGAACGCCCGTTAATGCAGGACCCTTGCAAACTTAGAACCTTGACCTTCTATCAGGCTGGCGACTCCCCAGTCCACTGTACATCCGTGGCTGCCCGGGTGTCGTCCTGAACTCTGGCAGATCTGGTACGTTGGTCTGGAACTCAACTGTCCGGCGCAACCTGCATGGATTGGTGGCCAAGCACAGGGTCAGCGTCTGCATCACAGGTCGGGTTGTTGTGCCTTGCTGGTTGTGGTCCGATGCCATCGTCTTGTGTGGGCTGGACGCACCGAGAACATTGATCGATAATGGTGAAAACCCTATCTCCCATGTACTCCATATGGGAGCTTCGTGAAGAGGAGAATCGACAAGAGAGAGGCTGACCTCACCCTTACCAATTCACTTTCGTTTTTTTTAATATTCTGATGATAACTTTCTGTTGTCTGTAGGGTCTCAACGCTCGGGATGACCTGCTGAAGATTTTGTTCACGGCGGCAAGCACCAAGGCAATTGCGGGTTCTCATGCCCTCACAGAGATCCCCAAACGTGTGACGGATCATGAGGACGAGAGAGCCCCACGGCGGGGAGCCTACCTTCCAGTTCGAACTTCGAAGCATGTAAGGCGGCAAGCGCCCCTATCACGGAAACGGCGGTCAAGGCTTTCCCTCAGGAGTGCCCAACAATGTAAGTTGATTGCGACATAGTACTTGGACGTCAGTCGCCAGTTGACGGTGGCGTAGTACCTTAGAGACGACCAAGAGTGGACTGGCCATGGCGATGACTAAGTTGACTTTCAGATTCTGGGAGAGTTCCTTAAGCTTTCTAGTAATTCCCGTGTCTGGATCATTGTACTTGATGGCCATGGGAACATCCGACCATGACTGTTGCACCTTTTTTTTTTTGTAGCTTGTAGCCACCATGTGTAAAATTCGAATGAATATTACCTTTTAATTCATATGTTTCCTTTTCTATACTTTGCATTACGAATACTTAGCAATTTATTCGGGGATCTGGCTTCTTTAACCTCCCCGGGGGCGGTTAGCTGGCGTGGCCGAGCCATCCGTGCCCCTCCTAGTTGGATAGAAGTGATCTGTTCGCTATTGATATGGAATCAACAAGTAAGCGACTTGTTTGGCCAGCGAGGTCGGACATTGAACCGACGAGGAAGACCCTTAGGTCGGTATCCTGAACGTTCATGACCCGGGGGTCAGTCCTACTGTCACTTTAACCCATCCAGTTTGCCCGGACTTGGGGAATAATCTGGTTACTCCCGCATGGATAGCCAAACAACAGGGGCGGACCCTGCATGATCCACCAGAACGAACCCGCACCGCCAACTCAGGGATGACGAGAGTGTGAGCTGCTTGGCCAGCGATGTTAGGCGGCGATCACTCGAAAGGACCCGGAGGTCAGCATCCTGAGTACCCTCGACCCTGAGGTCGGCCCTACCATCGCCTCGACTATCGCGGCTTGCTCTTTACTTTAGAAAATTTCCCGGATTCTTGAAAATCGCTTGGCTATTTTCGGTTAAAGAGCCTGGCCGAGGTCGGCCAAACACCGAGGGGGGGCATAATACCTTTTTTTTTGCCGCCGCCGCCCTTTATTGCTAAGTGAGGTCAGACTTCTTTTTATGACAAAATATCGCTAGCAAAGTATATTGAATTCATGATGTGGGCGGACCACATGAAGAATTACAAATTGTAATCCCGTGCTCGGAGCACATGAGTTTACAAAGAAAAGTGAAACTTCGATTTTCTACTGGTAAAACTTCATCAAGTGCTCGGCATTCTAGACGCGGTCTACCAACCGGCCTGTTGTTGTCTTCAACTTTTATGTCCCAGGGCCGATCACTGCGTCAACCACGTAAGGGCCTTCCCACTTGACGGAGAGCTTACCTCCCTCTGTCGGCCTGCTGGCCTTCCTACGTCTTAGGACATAATCACCGACGTCAAAACTCCGGGGTCGGGCTCGGCTGTCTTGGTACGCCTTGACCTGTCGTCGATAGTTTTCCGCTTTGATGAAGGCACGGTCTCTTCTTTCCTCAATGAGGTGGAGCTCGGCTCGGAGCCTCTCCTCATTGCTGGCTGGTTCAAACTCTTCCACTCGCCGGCTAGGAACGACGGCCTCGAACGGTGCCCTTGCATCAAAGCCATAACACAAGGCAAAGGGGGTTTCTCCTGTTGCCTTCCTTGGGGTTGTTCTGAAGGTCCAGAGTATATTGTTCAACTCCTCCACCCAGGCAGTCCCGAGGGCCTCCAACTTCTTTTGCAATCCATCGACGATCGTCCGGTTGGTGTTCCCCACCTGTCCATTTGCCTGGGGGTAGCAGACTGCAACTCGGCTTGATTCTATGCCCCACTCTGCACAGAATTGCTGGAAGGCTTCGCAGTCAAACTGCCTTCCGTTGTCGGAGATTATTTGGAGGGGAACCCAAAACCGGCAGAAAATATTCTTCCATATGAACTTCTTACATTGGAGATGTGTGATGCTGGCAAGTGGCTCGGCCTCAACCCACTTCGTAAAGTAGTCAACCACGACGATGACAAACTTCTGGTTTCCCGATCCGGTTGGTAAGGGACCGACCAGGTCGACACCCCATCTTGTGAATGGAAGGGCGGTGCTGATCGGTGTGTACATCGTTGCTGGTCGGCCGGGGCTCTTCTGGAACTTCTGGCATGTCTCGCATTTCCTTGCATAGTCAGCGCAATCCTTCATTATTGTTGGCCAAAAGTACCCCTGGAGGACGACCTTCCTAGCTAACGTGCCTGCCCCCTGGTGGGCGGAGCACACGCCCCCATGGAGTTCAGAGACGATAATGTCCGCCTCATGTGGGCGTAAACACTTTAGCAAGGTCCCATTGTAGGACCTCTTGTACAGCTTCCCATCCAAGACGACGTAGCCCAGAGCTCGTCGCCGGACTAACCTTGCCTCCTCTTCTTTATCGGGGAGCGTCCCGTCAGCTATGTAACGCAGGAGGTCATCCACCCAACACCAGGCGACTGGTTGCAGGGGAGGGACGTCAATGGACGGTGAGGCTGATATGCTTGAGGTCGTCATCTCCTCAATGCGCGCAATTCTCGATATGTGTTCAGGCAACCCTTGGGATAGCTTTGAGAGGAGTCACGTTTCACCGTTATCCACTCTGCTCCCATGGCGGCTGCCAGTCGTAGCCCAGACAGTAGGGCCTCGTACTCCACCTCATTGTTGGAGACTTTGAAAAGATAGTAGTAGGCATAGTAGGCTCGGAATCCCTCAGGTGAGATGAGGATGATTCTGCCCCCGCATCCCTTGGCTCCTGCCGACCCATCAGTCGCTAGAGTCCACCACTGTTCATTGCTCTCTTGTTGCCTATCTGCCGCCTCTCGGGCTGTGCATTCCACAATGAAATCAGCCAGAGCCTGGCCTTTGATGGACGTCCGAGGCTGGAAGTCAACCTCATATTGGTGTAGGAGCATTGACCACTTCACTACTCGGGTTGTGCCGGGCGCCCTCAGAGCGGCACCTAGGGGTTGGTCCGACATGATTCTGATTTAGGCGGCATATATTGTCTTCTCGAGCTGGGTGTACCGGAGCTCAGCATTCTGGAGGGTCTTGCTCACATAGTAGACGAGACGTTGAACGTCTTCCTCCTCGCGAACCAGCACGGAACTGATTGCGCCTTGGGAAACCCCAAGATAAAGGATTAACGTCTCCCCCCTCTCCGGCTTGCTGAGTAAAGGCTCAGAGAGGAGGTACTTCTTCAGGTCGTCGAAGGCTCGCTGACACTCATCATTCTAGACGAAACCATTTTGTTTCTTTAGGACCTGGAAGAAGGGTAGGGACTTCTCAGCGGACTTGGACATGAAGCCTCCAAGGGCTGCTAGCCAGCCGGTGAGAATCTGGACTTCTTTCACCGACCTCGGGGGTTCCATGTCAAGTATTGCCCTTACCTTCTCAGGATTTGGCTCAATCCCCCTCCGTGTGACCATGTACCCCAGGAACTTGCCTCCTTGGCCGGACGGCAAAGGTACATTTCTTCGGGTTCAGGCGCAGACGGATTGCCTTCATGATCCCGAAGATCTATGCCAAATCATCTGCATGATCGGACGCCTGGGTGCTCTTGATGATCATGTCGTCAACATACGCTTCCATGTTCCTTCCGAGCACCTTCCGGAATACATTGGCCACCATCCTCGTGTACGTCGCCCCAGAGTTCTTCAGCCCGAAGGCCATGAAAAGATAACAAAAAATCCCCTCTGGGGTGACGAACGAGGTCTTCTCCGCATCTTCTTCATGCATGAAAATCTGATGGTATCCTCGAAAAGTGTCCATGAAGCTAAGGAGCTCACATCCGGCCGTCCCATCGACTAGTTGGTCGATGTTAGGCAATGGGAATGGATCCATCGGACATGCCTTGTTGAGATCGGTGTAATCAACACACATCCTCCAGGTTGGCGGCTTCGGGGCCAGTACCACGTTTGCCAGCCAGACCGGGTACAAGACCTCCCGGATATGCTTGATACTCAGGAGCATGTTGACCTCCTTCTTCACGAATTCCCTCCTCTCGGTTGAGAGGTGTCTTCTTTTCTGCTGGATGGGCTTCGCTGTTGGATTGACCGCCAGCCGATGGACAGCGATGCTTCGGTCAAGGCCAGACATTTCCTCCGGTCCCCACGCGAAGACAACGCTAAAAAGGAGAAGTACCTGGATAATCTTCTCCCTCAAGCCGGCCGGGAGCCCGGTCCATATCTTGACCTTCCACTCCGGCCTCTCGGGGTCAATCTGGATCTCCTTCACTTCTGAGGTGGGTTCAGCGCGGAGCTGACCCTCCTCATACTTCATGGCTTTGCTGTTGATAGTGTGGACCCTCAAGTCTTTTTGACCGATTTGTTTGCAAGCTTTTAGATAGCAGCTCCTCACCATTCGCTGATCTCCCCTGGCAACTCCGACGTCATTCGGAGTGGGAAACTTCATGCATAGGTGCTCCTGGGATATCACACATCTGAGGTCTTCCAGGGCCGGCCTTCCCATGATGATCTTATGCGCACAAGTTAGGCGTACGATGATAATCTCGACGTCTAACTTGGATACGCAGGGCTCGGAGCCCACCATCACGGGGTGGACTATGCTGCCCTCCGACTCAATGGAGTCCCTGGTGAAGTCCGAGAGTGGGGTTCTCACCGGGATCAAGTCTTTTCGGTCCAGCCCGAGACCTTGGAAGGTGTCATAGTACATGATGTTAACGGAGCTCCCATTGTCCACCAGGACTCGGGCGACGATCGTGTTGTTGATTTCGACCTTGATGACCAAGGCATCCCTGTGCGGCGGAGGCATCAGTGGCAAATTTGCATCGGTGAAGAAGATGGGGTCCCTCTTCACCCTCTTGTCGGCGGGAGCCCTGGTTATCTCCCCGACGTATAGGGCTTGGGCCCACTGCTTCCGCTCTCCAAAGGTGTCGCCTCCTTGGGGTCCCCCGAATATGAATGAACATCGATGGTACTTCCGGGGGCCGTTCCGTAGGTCGGCATCGTCTTCCTCGGAGAAGGCGCCGAGCTCTCGCTTCTTGGCAGGCGGTGTCTCCTTTGACGTGGTAGCTTGGTCGGACCGCTGCCTCACCAGGCTCCTCTTCTGCGGGATGCCTCCTTGTTTGCTAACGAATTGGCCCAGCTACCCTTTCTGGATGAGTTCTTCAATTTGCCGCCGGAGAATGACGCAATCATCTGTATCATGCCCTGCTCTCCGATGGAATCGACAATATTGGTCGTGGTTGCGCTTGGTAGTCACCACATCACACTCCTCCGGAAAGTCGACTAAACCTTGCTCCTCCGCGTAGTCGAGGATGGACCCGACCGGCTGAGCAAGTGGAGTCAAATGCTTGACGAGCTGTAGCGGTCCGCTCGGGACGTCCGCCTTGCCCTTGCCTCTACTTTTGTTACCTTTGTACTTGTTATTTTTGTTGCCAGCTTTGCCGTCAGCTTTCTCAACACCCGAACCGGCTTCCTTCTTCTTTTCTTCTTTTTCACCTTCTTCCTCATCTCTTTTCCTCTGCAAGGCGTCCTCCGCCTCGGCTTGCCGGTCGGCACAGCCGAGCGCCTCCTCGTACGAGGTAGGGGGACTTCTGACAAAATCCTTGTAAAGCTCGCCCGATCGGATAGAGTTTGTGAGCATGGCCACCCCGGTCCTGTCATCAAGGCCCTGAACCATGACTGACTCAGCCCTCCACCTTGCTAGGAAGGTCGACAATGATTCCTTCTTCCCCTGTTTTAGGCCGAACATGTGGCTGAAGTTTTTCTTGACGTCTCGGGAGCTCGCGAACCTCCAGAGAAAGCGCTGAGCCAACTCACGAAAATTCATGATACTCCCGTCGGGTAGAGAGTCATACCATTCACGAGCCGGGCCATCCAAAGTGGCGGAGAAACCGCGGCATCGGATGGCGTCCTCGTACCCCATCATGACCATGTAGGAAAGGTACCGAGATACATGATGCTGGGGGTTAGAAGCGCCCTTGTATGCTTCAATGGCGCAGGGCTTGTAGCCCCTCGGCAATGGCGCATCCATGACCGCCCGGGTGAAGGGTTCGGGTATCCGGAGGTCGGCCATGTAGGGCTTCCCTCCGACGACCCTCCTTCTCAACTCGTCAAGGCGCTGTCGTAGATCTTCCACCTCGGCCGGCGGTGGGTTCCCCCGGACAACTCCAGCGCGGGGCTGGGCATGTCCGGCGGCACCTCCAAGTCGTCCGTGCACGTGAGGTTGGGGCCCCACGTTTTGCTTCTCCGTGGAGCCAGTCCGACTGCTCGCCCGGTGAGAGTGGCGAGAGGGCTCACCTCCTTCTGTCTGCGTTGGGCGCCCCTGCCGGGCACCCCTCCCCGTCTGCCGATGGGGTCGGCTAGGCTGTTGGGAGACTTCTTCCCCCCGCCGATGGGAGACTTCTTCCCCCTGTTTTGGTTGGATCCAGAGCGTCGCTCATCACGCCGCCTGGAGGACACCTCTACATCCGCTGGCGTCTGTTGACGGGCAGGCTCGTCCACATTTCCGCCAGACACCAACTGTTGGAAATTTTGAGCCAAGGTCCCCAGAACCCGAGTTGCCTCCTATAGGGCTTCCACCCCGGCATTGAGTCGAGCCGGGTCCATGCGCGGAGCATGACGTCGGCCTCCCCCCCGCCGGCTGCGGACCGAGCGCTCACCCTGGGTGTGGTTGAGCGTCGCCCTTAGGTCGCCGTGGCCTGATAATTGGTTCCGAAGGTCGCCTTGGCGTGCCGCCCTCCTGCCCTGTACATGGTTGTCGAGGGCACGCTCGCGGCCAGACCGGGTGGACTCCTCGGTGTGGACTGAGACATGGTGACGTCGAGACGAGATTCCGGCCATCTTCCTAGGTGATTCCTACTCAAGTGATGTGAGAGACAATAGAGGCTCTCAATGAAAGCACCAATGTTGGTCCAAAATAGGACGCTCGTAGGCTTTTAGGAAAGCTACGTACGACACTCAAGCAAGAATTAGGAAAGTACGAATATGGAAAGTTAGCCAGAAATAGCATATCTCATTTGAAATTCGGACTTGCCTTTTATAGGCGATTACAAATGGTAACTGCCATAGACACTAATGACTAATTAATTACAACATTAATATAGAATTAAACACATAATTAATTGCGCATTGATTGTTGGCCGTTACTCTTCCTGGCTGGCAGGTCAGCCTGGCTGGCAGGCTGGACGCTTGAGCTCCCTCCTACTGGACTGGATGGTGGGCTTCCCGCTAGGCTGGAGGAAGGCTTCTGACCGGGCTGGAGGCAGGCTCCTGGGTAGGCTGGAAGGCAGGCTCCCGGGTAGGCTGGAAGGCAGGCTCCCTGTTGGATTGGAGGCAGGCTCCCACCTGGGCTGGACCGCAGGCTCCCAACTGGGCTGGTGGGCGGCTGGCTCCTGGCTAGGCTGGAACGCAGACTCCCCACTGGGCTGGAAGGCAGGCTCCCCACTGGACTGGAAGGCAGGCTCCCCGCTGGGCTGGTCGACATGCTCTCTTGGGCTTCCGCTCCTTGATTGCCCTGTTTGGTTGGGCCGACTCGAGCTCTGGGTTGCTGGGCTTGGGCCTGCTGGTCCAAGTTCGGGGCCTGGGCCGATTAGGATCTGGGCTTGGTCCCATAACCCCATCGTATATATATATATATATATATATATATATATATATATATATATATATATATATATATATATATATATATATATATATATATATATATATATAGAATGAATCTGGTGAGAAGCCTTGTACGGTTGAAAAGTGAGAAGCTCTCCTGATCGTCTGATTAAAAGTAATCTACCGGTGTATTTTGAAAGCAAACAAAAACAGAGCAACAACCAAGCAAGTCTTGGAAGCCGCCAATTTTGGTTCTACAACTTCTCCATAACTGCGATAGAACAACTTCTCAAGTTTCATCCGTTCACAACTACTTTCAAGCTCTCTTGAAATCACTTCAACGACCTTGGATTGGACTTCGACGAACTTGAATCGGACTTCGGCGAACTTGAATCTGACTTCGATGAACTTCAATCGCACTTCAATGAACTTCGGCTTGCATCTTCAAGGTAACTTTACAAAATTCGAAAAACTTCCCCTCGATTCTTATGCTTGTGTCATCCAACTATAAAATACATTTCAAGTTGTCGATCCGATCTTTTCACATTTGTAATCTGTTAACCATTTAAAAAAAATCTTGAGCTAGTTTATTTCTAACAAAGCATAGTTGCTCCTACTCTCTATGACAGTTTTTCTCGCTCAAAGAGTCTTATTATCCATTTTGGTTTCTGGAAATTCTCTTTCTCGCTACTCATATAATGCAATTCGGTAACAGTATACTAAATCAGAATCAAGAGTAAGTCTCATACTCTCCTCATTAAGTGAGTTGATGATATAATTATGATTATTTTGGAATTATAACCCGAGAAGTTGAAAATTATGTGCCTAGTTATAAAAATAAGATAGAAATCATGTGTGTCGTCTTGAATAAGTAAGTGGTTTTCCAGGTGTATTCGTGTATATGTAATCTTGTTTGATTTATAGATGATTTTAAGTTGCCCCTACCATTTGTTTGTTGAAATGTCTCAATGAAAAATTGTTTTAATGTTCTTCTTTTTAAGTGTATGTCATTGACTATGATAATATATATTTACACTTTGATATATATAGTAAGTATCGATTGGGTATGAAGCCGGTCTAGCACCATTTGTAAGTATCAAGTTTAACTCACTCAATAGGGGCAACTGCATTCTTGAAAAATGCAGCAGAAACTCCACCCATGAGAAAGTAAATAGCAAAACCTGCAAATCCTTTCTCTGATAGAGCTTGCCCAAATATTGGTGAAACATTTGCAGCTATGACAGATTGGTCCTTAAAGGTTTGGAAGGGCTGCAATCCTGCATTGGTGTAGTTTCTATACTTCATGTGATAAACATTAGGATTTTGCACTCCTCAAATAAACTAAAACATGTTAAGAAGCACTTGATGGCCAAGGTGTATTTGGTAACCACCTCCTGAGAGATAGAGGGATGCTGGTCGATATCGTCCATTGTGTTCTATATCAGCTATCGGTTGAAAAATTGATATATATATATATATATATATATATATATATATATATATATATATATATATATATATATATATATATAGTAAGTCCTTAAAAGTTGTGGGTTATGATTTAAAAGTTATATTTATTTATTTAAAAGTTATAGTGATTTTTTTCACAAAGGAGAATTTAGCCTCCCAATGACCACAAGATATAAAAACGTTTGCCAACATCCACCGACACATACACATTCACTATTCATACATATACATACATATTTTAGATGTCTCGAGAGTTTTGATAATAGTTAAGCCTTTAAGTCTAAAAGTTAGGTTTTTTTTATTTATAAGTTATAATGATTTGAGTATAGTAATATTTTATTAAAGCTCTCTCATTAGAATCGTAGATTGTAAACACTTATCATGAAATAATTATATACTTTATTACGTTTTTTGGAACACAACACGAAGGAATTACTTTATTTGTTAGTAATATTGAGAAAGTGTGAGTTGATGCATTTGTCATTTCTGCATTCTCTATATTGACAATTATTGGTAAGAATTAACATTTACGGGTGGAAGTGCAGCTACTTATGTTAAAAGTGGTGAATATTTTATTAAAAGTTATTAATATTTTAATAAAAGAAATATTTTATGAGTTTGGAGTTTCCTGTTAAAAGTTATGTAGTATTATTGTAATTTTGTTTGTGTATAATCAAAATGTTTCCTTTTTACCTTTACAGATGAGGACAACAAGTATGAGACAGTGAGGGAAGATGAGAATGATCCTAATAATGATGACCAACATTGTAATTTAGTGACTTCATTTTTGTAATTCCTTCATGTCTTTACTTTTCATTTTATAATATATATTTATGACTTAGAAGCTACTTGCTATTGTATAATTTTGCACTTCCTTTCTTACTGATTTTGATGTTTTTAACTAAATTGTTTCTAGTGGTTAACTTATAAGTTATAATATACTTTATAAAAGTTATTATTTTTGTTATATTAGTATGTGTCTAATATATCTGGAGGCATGTTTGTGAATTGAAGAATGTGAAGTTATGACACATGTATATATTATGAAGTATTCTGTGGAGTCCAAACTTGTAAAAGAAGTTCTTGCAATCTAATTTATCTTAGAAGTTGTAGCAACTTGATTCAGACTAGACCTTTTATCATACTAGTTCTGTTTTCTTTAAAAATGACATTCTACATATCAAAATCAACAAGTTATGAGTTTTAGCGAATCTAGTGCTAATGATAACTAAAATGACCAATAGACCAAAATGGTCAACTTTTAAACATAATGTGATAACTTTTTAAGATGAAAAGTTACCTAGTTTTCTTGTAGCCTATTAGCTCAATTGGAAGAGCATCGTGTGACCGCACGAAAGATGTAGTTCGAATCCCACATAGGCTATCTCAACAAGTGGATTGATGATTTAATCTTTTCTCAACTTTAATTTCATATAGATGCTACATTATTTTAACTGTAGAATCTAATATGTCTTAGTTAGAGTTGGGTTGTGTTTAAGTTGGCTATATCTGATGAAAGATATTAATGTAGTTTATTTTAGTTGAAAGAAGGAATCCTACATTTTACTTAATAGCCTAATTTAACCAACTTCGTCTGTTTATACCTTTTTTTTGTCAGCCCAATCTACCACATCCCTTTTTATTACTCTTTTGCCAAATTCTTACTCATATACCAAATCATCTGTTAGCATAAATGTCTTATTCCTGCATAATACTTCATATATTGGAATGTTGTACACTTTTGTTATTGCAATACATTTACCACCCTTTATTACTATGTATGCTTTCTTTGTACTTCGCTTGGGCACCAAATGGAGCAATAACGCTGGTCGACATCTTGCAATAAGACCGGCTTCTTCAAGTTCTGAAGTTATGTGTCAATGTGCTTTTTCATTGCTCAGACTTCAATTAATAGATTTCAAATTTTCATTTTGAAGGTGTGGTAGAGAAATGGGATGAATAAAAACTGACAATGTGGATTGAAATGAAATTTCATAAAATAAAACAAGTGCTTGGGTAATGCTGTTATCCTGCGTGTGTCCTGATCCTTATTTATTTCATGTGCACAATAGGTGGTGATGATATGAGTCAAAAGAAAATAAATGACTTCACAGAAATGAATGAAATTGCAGCTACGGGTGGAAAATGTAATAAATAATCTATTAAATCTCATGATGGTTTTGTTTCCCCCCTGATCCATTTTAAAGCTCACGACAGTTTCCTCTTATAATGAGCCTCAAGACATAGAGCGGATCATATTAGCCAAACACAAGGTCAAAGAGTTGGGGGGAAAGATGGTCCCTTCATAAAGATAAAAAACCTAGAACTGAAATCGCAGATAGGACTACGGCAATCAAAAGTGGACAAAAGTCTAAAGACGGGTCATCAGCTTTGGCACTCAATGCATCTATGGGAAAAAGAAGCAATGAGGCTGGCATTACTCCTGCAGGAGCTATGAACCAGCAGGTTCCCGCTAGTAGTCGGAGCAACAAAGCATCACTGATTAGACAAGCAGGAGCTGAAGCTGGCCTCCTTGATGATGTGCATGCCAGTGATAGAAATAACACACCTGTTGGTTATTCGATGCAGAAGGACCCTAAACGGCCGTTAAAGTCTGAGAGAACATTCTATATATAATATCTCATTATGAAGTGTCTGTTTTTGTGTTTGCTCTGCCCCCTGAATAAGGTCCTCTTTATTTGGTAAAAGCCTCACTTTACTACCCTCATTTAGTATCCTCATCCACCATAATTAATTACTTGCAACATCACAAGGGAATTTTCTGCATTCTAAACCATGCATGTCTAAGTAGGAACTTTTAATGATAGAGTACTCTAAAAAGATCATTGAAGTGTTGAATTTAAATCTGGATGCTAAATATATGGAAAGTAGTCTATTTTACGAAACCAAATCGATATGCCAACCTGTTTCTGCACTTTTTAAGATGAAAATTTTCAAATTTAGGCTATGCGGGACTCGAACCCGCATCTTCATGCAAATGTGCACATTGCTCTACCAATTGAGCTAATAGCCTTGAAATGAGCACTTTGTAACAGGTAAATCAAAATTTAATATTAGCAGCAGAGCCAATAGTAAACCCAATAATCAAGACAAATCTTATTTTACTCTTACAAGTGCAAGTGCTCTGATTGCAAGTGCTAGATAAGATCATTGTCTTATCCCAACTTAATGCAATGTCTAATTGTCTAAGAACTGGTTAGAAGCCCCAAACCGACAGTGGACATGCATAATATAAACTTTTAGAAGAAGATTTGTAACTGACAAAATTTGCAAAATAAATAAAACTATAAATTGTTTTAATTAGGTGAAGTTAATAGTTGAGGATGACATTGAGACCAATTAGACCATTATTTTGTAACCACTAGTAACATCCAACCTGGTATCTATTTATGATCATAACAAAAAACAACATAAAAAAACTTCAAGTATACCATTTGCAAATGAAGAGGAAAATAATGCATAACTTTTAGTCAAATTAGTATAACTATTTACTCAAAGGACACAACTTTTATTCAGAACTCATATGAAGTCTCAAGTCTAAGAGCTTAAATTGTAACACAAAATGTAAATTAAAGAGGATAAAAAGTCTAACTACATAGACAATGTTTCAACAAAAATTTAGTTTATGAGTTTCATTTGTTATTCACAAAATTTTACTCTACTTTCAAATGAAGCTGATTATCATTTAAGCATTTTATCAAACACTTGATAGGTATAAGTGACTTATATATCATTACATCTTAAGCTAACATAGCATAAGGTATAAATCATTATGCCTAAACATCATCTTTACGCAGCACAAATAGAACATTCAAGTAACAGAAACATCATGTTGATAAGAAGAGTTATTAAATAAAAATAAATAATTTTATTAAAACAACAACAATTTGTATACATACTAGTGGTGGAAACAAACTGATCATACAAAAATTCAGAACACACTGATTAAATCAATATTATAGAAATTACAAATTACCAGATGAAGGTTGAAATTCGCTCGAGTCCGCAATAAAACCTTCCCCGTAGTTAGTCAGATAGAATAGCAAGGTAGAAAATTGCGAACATGTTAGGTCTGGTCATCTGGATGAAGAAATCGAAGAGATCAAAGATGAAGAAATATTTTATGAGAGATCGAACAGATCGAAGATGAGAGATCGAAGATGAAGAAAGAAATTGACGGATGAATATTTGTTCGCCTGGATGAGGGATTGACTGTTCGAATAGGAGAAAAGGTGTAAAGATGGTTAAAATAACGACAATGTCATTAATGAACGACGGAAGATCGAAGGATGGAGATGGGCCTAAATGAGAAGATCGAACGGTGTAAATAACTTCTCACTTTTCAGCCCAAGATGGACTTCTCATGGGATCTTTTCTCTCTCTCTCTCTCTCTCTCTATATATATATATATATATTAAATATAAAATCGTAAATTGTAAATATTTATAAAATATGTGTGTTATGAATTAATAACCACTATGCATGTTAACAAAAAGACATTGCATCAAAGTGGAGGAGGCATTGCGTGTGTGTCCTGGGATTATGAAAAGGTCTAGGGTTCGTATCCCATCTCAGTTATTTATATATATTGCTTTACTTGTTTTTCTTTTTTCAGCTCTAAATTAATTTAAAATGGCTTTAAATAGTTGTATTCAAATGTTGGTGATGTACCATTTAGCTCTCTAGTACATGGGTAGGAATCACAATTTTGCTGTGGCACCTTTCTCATCAAATCGACACGTCATATTTAATTTCTTGCTTTTTGGTTTCATAAAAAATCTCATTTGATCTTTTATGTAATTAAAATTGTGATTTCTCAGTTTACTTTTCAATATATTATTTTCTAGAATAAAATATATATGTAGTATATTCTTGATGATGGATGCAACATCTTCCGGAGACCTTCACTTACCCATTAAATATGAAAATTTGAAAACAAGAGCCTCGGAGATTGCTAGCGTTATAAAACCATGCTTAAACAGGGAAACAATGCCAGCCATTGCAATGGCAGCCTTCCAGGAGCTTGAAAGCTTTGGGGGCAGGTGATGTGAATCCGAGCCACCATTTAAAAAGAAAAAATTGTTGGTTATTATTATTATTATTATTATTATTATTTAACATAGTGAAAAATACAGTTTTGTTTATTTAGTGCAGAAAAAGTGTTTCTAAGTACAACTAGTTTTTAATAGAATGTAAATTTGAAGTCTTTCCACTGAACATTATTTTAATTAGGCAATTCTGCTGTGTAGGTTTTTATTATACCTTGGAGTGGTAATTTGAAGTCTTTCCACTGAACTTTAATTGCAGTCTGGTTGATTGTGTGGGTGAAAAAAAAGTGCCCCTCCAATGTCCCCGAGCTAGTGGAGGTCAAAAAGGAACACAAAGAACAAAGAAAAAAATCAATAAATAGGACTAAAATAAAAATAAATTTCATAAATAGGATAATCATTGTTTTATTCTCACAAAAGGACTTATTCACTCATATTTTGGCAAACTCTAATCAAATTATTTTTAATAGAACTAAGTAAGATCTATTTGAGGAGTAAAACATATTTTGTCACATTTTTAATCATATATATGTAATTATTTTATGTGGAATGATTCTGTCAGAATTACCTTATAAGATCCACTGCATGGATGCATACGTTTGTGGTGCTACTGGGAAGATTTTTTTGATGAAATTTTATGACAATGTTCTTCATGGTATGTAGATTACTCACATCAAATTTTGGTTTAAAACTCAATCGGCAAGTCGATTGAATAAATTATTAAGAAACACTGCGCCAAAAAATAAATAAAACATGCAGTATTTTTTCATAATTTATTTAATGGACTTCCCAATTGAAATATAAGATGAAATTCGGTGGATGTAATCTACATTTTAAGAAATACATGTTCACAAAATTTCTTTAAAAAATTCTACCCGGAAACATCTCAAATGCAAGATTCTATTCAGTAATTTTAACCTAATCTTTTTTTTCTTATTTCATATGTAATACTAATACTACTAAAAAATAAAAAGGTTGGGAGGGGCCATGGCCCCCCTAGCCATACACACACCTCCGTCCCTTGTTCCACCACTGCCTTCTATGTGACTTACTTTATACAGAGGAACTTGTAAGATACGTAGTATTAAAGTAAAGAGAAATTAATGGCCTGGAAAGTTGAACAAGCTTCTTGAGTTCTCCGCGGACTTTGAGTTCTCCGAGGACTTTGTGTTTCGATATAATTTAACTAATAGTAATTTGGGCAGTATCTAAAATATATATAGACACATTATATATAAGCGGGTCAGGTCCTAAACGGGTCGGAACCACATATATCATACCCGACTCATTTAATAATGGGTCCAAATCCGAGTAACAGGAAAAAAAATAAACCCATACACATTACAAAGGAGGATCTGGGTTGGGTTCGGGTCTAGACCGGACCCATTGACAGGCCTAGGGCAAATTATTCATTGTCTAAAATTTGAAAGTTGTTTCCAAAGTATAGATATAGATTATTAACTTTGACTATAAAACTTCAAAAGTCAAAAGTACATTGACTAAAACCTATCTTTGTCGGCGACGGAGAAGCAACGGTGGGTGAAGGTCGGTTGAAAACTTGAAATAGTAAAAATACATATTACTCCCTCCGTCCTGTTAAAATGTTTCCGTGAGTAAATGACACAATTTTTTTGACATTTGGTTAAATAAAACAATTTGGTTAAATATAGAGGGAAAGAAAAAAATTAAAAAAAGTAAACATGTAAAGTCAAAATAATTAAAGAGAGTAAAGTTGGGGGATTGTGAAACCTGAAAAAGGTGAAATTATAAAGAGTAAATTAATTTCTAAAATTGAATGAGGACTTTTAAATAAGATACCAAATAAGAAAAGTGAGATACTACCTAACGCGTAAATAAAAGGAAAAAGTAGAAAAGGTAAAAGAGTACTCCGTATAAATTCTACGTATGTACGTACGTATATCATTGATCATTGAAGGGAAAAGGGTCAAATAAGGTCTTCTACTTGTAAGGAATAAATGTATTTAGATTTTGATGATGCTAGATTAATTAGAATATTAGAGTATCCCCTTTAGAATTTTGTATTAGAATTGTTTTCCTAGTGTAAGCACTTTAGTATAGTCGGCTGGACAGAAGACCCCCAGGTTCTCTGTTAGCCTCTATCCTGACAGAAGTGCTCGAGGCCCTCTGTGTTTGCCACTCTGTTCTAACGCCTCAGAAGACCTCACACTTAGAAGTTTTCATAAGCGGGTAAAATCAACGGAAGATTCCCTCAACGGCTAGGAGACTTCAACGGAAAAGATATTGTACAAGCATTTAATGCTCATTTAATGAGCTCCATACCCTATAGAGTTAAAGCTGATGATTGGCCGACAATCTAGGAGAACTTTATCCCAAAATAGCAACTCGCCCACTTTACTAGGTCATAACGGTCAACTCTACAGGACGCGCATTTAATGCATTTGTCTCCCTCCTCCAACAGGAAGACAACCCTAGTATATATGATACAACATGAAGAACAACCAGATAAATTTTGCTCTCTCTACAACATTCAAGAAATCTTTAGACCTCAACTCCACCTTCAAAAACAAGAAAAGTCTTACGTTGGAAAGATAGTATTTTCACATCTTCTTAATCCAACAAAAGCAAAGTTCCTGTTGGTCCCGGTTGTACTGGATACAGTCTAGAGGGGGGGGGGTGAATAGACTGTATTGGTTTTTAACTTTTTCAAGCTAAGTACCAGATTTAACAGAATAGCTTGTTCTGTTGGCAGAACAGACTGGCAGCGGATGGGGTTCTGGTAGGGAGTTCTGTTGATAGCCTCAGAGGGGCAAAGGCAGTAGGCCTTCTGTTAACTCACAAGACCAGTTCTGCTGAACACAGATACCAAGTCTTTGGAGTCAAACAGTTCAAATAAAGACTATGAATGAAAAGCAGTAAGTAAATGACAACAGGGCTTTTTATAGTGGTTCAAGGAACAACTTGTTCCTCTAGTCCACTGTTCCACTAAGCTCGTAAAAACTTCCGTTTACAATGCCTTAGCCCTATCACTTAAGAAGCTCTCCACGTCTTCTTCAAGTGTAGATGTCTTCTTGGATGCACTTCCGGCTTCCCTAAGACTGATCCTTTCACTGAGCTTTCCAGAAGTATCACCACTTCACAGCTCCAGATACTTGGACGTCCTTCTTGTGAAAGAAGAGGTTCTATTTAGAACAGGGGTTCCTCCAACTTGCTTCGTTACAAAGAGTTTGTATGTGATGAGCTTGAAGAGTTGAAGAACACTTGGAACTTTGCTTGAGTTGGAAATAAGAATTTTTCCAACTTCTGCCTTCTCTTGTAGAGGATGATGAAGTGTTAATCTCAAGGAGGCTTTTTGCTATGTAGCGTTTGAATTTCTTGTATGTGCAGAGTTGTAGCAAAGGTTAGCAAAATTTGCAAAGTTATCCGGTTGTTCTTCGTAATGTATCCTTTATACTGAGGTTGTCTTCCCGTTGGAGGAGAAGGAGGACAACTGCATTAAATGAGCGAGCAGTTGACTTGACCAGTAGGACCCGGTAAAGTTGGCGGGTTACTATTTTGGGATAAAGTAATCCTGACATTGCGGCCAATCATCTGCAATTACTCTACGGAGCATGGGGAGCATTAAATGTGCATTTAATGCGCGCACTGTAGCTTTTCCGTTCAAGACTCCTAGCCGTTGAAGGAATCTTTCAGTTGATTTCCCGGCTTTGTGGAATTCTTCTAAGTGTCAGGCCTTCTGGTGTCTTTAACAGAGAGTTGATCAGAGAAGGTCTGGAGCACTTCTGTTGAGAGGATATCTAACAGAGAACCAGGAGGGTTTCTGTCAGAGTAAAGGTTAACAGAGACCCTGAGGTCTTCTGTTCTGGAGTAGAGAACCAAAGGTCCTCTGTTCAACAATGCCTTAATAAGGATCTTCTGCCCTTGGAGCCCTTCTGCTTTAGGAGGTCTTCTGGTTTGGAGGCTTTCTGCTAAGTCGATTAAACTAAGAACTTTACAAATGAAAATTCTAATACATTAAGTCTAAAGAGGGGTACTCTAAAGTCCTAATTAATCTAGCATCATCAAAATCTAATTACAAATATTCCTTACAATTTCCCCCTTTTTGATGATGCCAAAACCCTTTAACTATTTCCAGAGAAGTGCCTTCACCATAAAGAATTAAAGTTTAAAACTTCCATTAAAATCTTGGTGGGCAACTTGGCATAGGAAAATAGTAAGAGTGCAGTACATTCAGATAGCAGATAATAAATTAAAAAGCAAACACAGACAGAAAGCAAAGAGCCAGGAATTGAGGAAAAGCCTTACAAAGTGAAAAGGCAGAGATGTGATTTTATTAGATATGTTTTACAGAGATATTTCTTACACATTCTCCATATTAGCTGCTTGCAGAGCTTCTTCCTCCAATCTTTGAAGCCTTAGCAGCTCTTCATTAATTTCTGCTCTGATCTTGGATAAGTTGCCAGAGCTTTGATAAGATGCCCATATGGGAGAAAGCTTGCAATCCAGATAGCTGAGAACACCTTCATGTACTGTCTTGCCAGGGACAATATTCTTCTTGTACCATTCTTCAGCTTCTTCTAAGGATCCCCCATATCTGACTCGTACAACACCATCTTTATCCAGAAAGAGGTTCTGTTGTTGGGTGAGAGTCATTTTTACCTTCATTTCTTCAAATTGAGCTCTGTCAATTCTCTGGGATCCACCCAATCTCCATTCAGTAAAGATGAGGATTTTCTTCTTCTTAGTGCCTTTCTTTGCTGGAGATGGGGGTCTAGGTATACCTGTTGCTCTCTTCTTCTGTAAGGCAGCTTCAAAGTATGGAGTAGGATCTACTATTGGTTCAACAATAGATGATGTTCTAGCAGGAGTCCTGTTGGATCGAGGCCTAGTCTGTTGAGGGTCCTCTTCCCCCTTTTTGGCATCATTCAGGTCCTCTAGCATCATGCTGATTTTCTGAAGCTCTGAGGCCTGTGAGGAGGCTATCTGCGCAAGAGCCTCTGGTAGGGTCTGAGTTACAGAAGTAAGGCCTTCTATTAGCCCTTGCTGCTTCTGTATAGCAGAGAAGATGTCCTTGTTGTTGGCTTCAAGCAGTACCATCTTCTGGTATCTGTCTCTGTCAGCAGAGAGAAGATGTTGAGCTTGATCTTGGTGAGCTATGCACATTTCCTCGATGGAGATCAGTTGCCTCTTAGTTCTGGCATCAGATTTTTGCAGAGCCTCAAGATTCTCTGAGATTGTGCTGATGGCCTGTCCTTGACTTAGAAGAGTTTGTTGAAAAACAGAGAGGGTCTTGTGGATACCTACCACTTCTGTTGACAGTGCATCTGTTCTGGCAGAGGAGGAGGCCATGAAATTGTGGAGTGTTTCTATGAGATTTTCAAAGCGATCTGATATGAACTGCATCCCAGAATTGAGATTATCATTTACATGAGCAAGGTACTCAAAGTGCTTGTCATTGATCTGGATGAGCTTGTCCATGCCTTGGAGGACTTGGCCACCAAATTCCTCTGCTGTTTCAACAAACTTGTTGAAGGGAATCTGAGGTATAGATTGTTCAGGCTCTGGCATTCCTAGTCCTCTAGATTTGTGCATGGGAGGCCTTCTGGTCTGCTGCAGAGAGGGTTTCTTGGGCGAAGGTCCTCTGGGAGGAGTAGGTTGGCGCTTTGATGTGAGATCTCCAGCAAGAGAAGATGTTAGAAAGCCATTGTCACTCTCTGAGGATAAAATGCGGTGAAGAGGCTGTCTTTTGGGTGTAGATGCTGCAGAGTGTAGAGATGTTCTGGGAGAATTTGCTGCGGGTGAGGGTGAGGATGAGTTTTGAGTGGAGGTGGATTGCTGTTGCGGGATTGAGTTCTGGTGTTGTGATGTAGGTTGGGGAGAAGGGGTGTTTTGTTGAGGGGAGGCATTCTGTTGAGGAGGAGATGATGGTGGTGAAGGGGAGCGGTTTCTGAAGGGAATAAGTTCTCTGCAAGGTGATTGGGTTTTCTTTTTGGGTGAGTGAGGAGAGGTGGGGGTTTTCTGTTTAGGGGATTGAAGTTGAGGGTTTTCTTGTGGAGGGGTTTCTGTTGAAGGGGTTTCTGTGATAATAAGAGGTGAGGGGATATGGGGTTCTGTTGAGATATGAACAGAAGGGGTTGGAGAAATTACCTCAATTATATTGTCTTCAAGCAAAGAAGTCCTCCACTCCTTGATGTGTTCCATCATAGCTTGCCCTTCTGTCTTAGGTACAGAGGGCTCTCCTGGGTTGAAGTTAGGTTGAACAGATTCTGTTGCCATTTTGGCAAAAAGCCATTCTTCAAAAGCTTCTATTTCTCCTTCTTCTAGAGGTTTGACTGTCTCCTCTGAGGGTGAGGATATGAGGACAGCCTTTCCCTTGTAGCCTGCCTTCTTCTTTTCAAGAACAGAATGAAGGAAATTGAGGGCAAAGCATTTGGAGACATTATCAGTGCCTACCCACTTCAGGATGGCCTCTTCTTCAGGCTCATAGTGATCAAAGAATTGGATGATTTTGTGAAGGGGTCCCATTCTCCATCTTCTCCATTCAAGAACCTGGGCAAACTGTCTATCCTGCAAGGACATATACCCTTCTTTGTCAGTACTGGGGTGCTCTGTTGGAGTTGGCACCCTATTCTGTTCAGGAGAGGCAACAGAGGTGGGGATCTCTGGTTCCCCCTGAATGTCTGCCACTTCCTCAGACATTGTGACCAAAGGTTTAACAACCTTCTTTTTGGTCTTTGTGATCCTCTTCCTTTTCTGTCCAGCCTTCATGGTTGGAGGAGCAACCAGTTCTGCCTTCTTGGCCTTCTTCTTCTTCTTCTTCTTTTCAACAGAAGGGGCTTCAGAGAGGGGTTTCTGCACCTTCTCTCCTTGTTGTCTTTTAATATCAAGCTGAAGCTGTCTCTTCAGCTCTGCCTTTATAGCTTTTTCCCTGTTTGGAGAGGCAGACAGGAAGATTACCTTGGTGTGATCCAGGGGTGTGGCCTTCCTCAAGGTTACACCTTGATTGAGGAGCAGTGCTGAGATGAGCAGTCCATGCCCTAACTTCCCAGAGTAGAGGCCTGTCTTGGGGTTCTTCTTTTTGATAAATTCAATCAGGGATCGAACCACTACCTGACCCCAGTTGACATTCACCCCATGATGTACTGCATACAGAGCCTTGGCATTTGCAGTAGTGACATCGTCAGTAGAGGTGAATTTGCACCACACACATTTGTGAAATATGTTGATGAGCAGCTCAAAGTCCTTCTTGAGCAAATTCTTTTTGATATTCACCTTCTCCACTTCTTCTCCTTTTCTACAAAAATTCCTCTTGAATTCAGGTACAGTGATGTCAGCTTCCTCCAAATCAAATAGAGAGGCCCTGCCTTCCTCTAGTTGAATATAAAATCTTGTTGATGACGTCAACATCAACCAAAATTTCTTCTCCTTTGACACTGGAGGTGATGGTTTCATTCTTGAAGGATGCGTTGAGATAGAACTCAACAGTGTCGATGTTGCTGTAAACCTCAAAAGCATGGGTGATGACCTTGCTCAGTTGACACTCTGTCAGTCCGTCAATAATGGTGGTCATCCTCTCCTTTTTCTCAGCGAATCTGGGTAGAACATCCAGTTCGCATTTCATTCCTGTCAAAACATTCTTGAGCAGGGTTGCTTTTTGTTCTTTGGTAAGATCAGTGAAGCTCAAGAAAGCCATGGTCGTTTTTAGCGATTGAGAGTTTTGAAGAGATGAAAGTTCAAAAGCTTGAGAGTAATGGAAACAGTAGAGATTTAGATTGAAAAGAGGGGAATATATGGGTACGGATTAGTGGGCGTTTGAGATAATTTGCGGTTCCGAGGTACCAATAAATGTAAAAAGGGGCGCAGTAAATATTATGCGGCTGTATACCGTTTTAAGGGTAAAAGGGTAAAAGACCTTTAATAATTTACTAGGTCACCCGGTTTTCTGCAAGCTGGTCTTCTGTTGGCACATGCTCCATGCATATGTGCTTCTTTTCAACATGATCTCTAATGAAGTGATGTCTGATCTCAATGTGCTTTGTCCTGGAGTGAAGAACTGGATTCTGAGTGATGGCAATGGCACTGGTGTTGTCACACAGCAATTTGATCTCCTTTGCTTGAATGCCATAATCCTTCAACTGTTGCTTCATCCAGAGTAACTGAGCACAGCAACTCCCAGCTGCAATGTACTCAGCTTCTGCTGTACTTGTTGAGATTGAGTTCTGCTTCTTGCTAAACCAGGAAACAAGTCTTCCTCCTAGCATTTGGTAATGACCAGAGGTGCGTTTCCTGTCTAATCTGCAACCTGCAAAATCTGAGTCAGAGTAACCAATTAGTTCAAAGTTACATCCCTTTGGATACCATAGGCCTGCATTTGGATTTCCTTTGATATATCTGATGATTCTCTTTGCAGCACTAAGGTGGCTGTCCTTGGGCTTTGATTGGTATCTGGCACTGATTCCAACAGAGAAAGAGATGTCTGGTCTGCTTGCCGTCAGATATAGCAGAGATCCTATGATTCCTCTGTATATTGTTGCATCGACATCCTTTCCTTCATCATCTGGACCAATTCCTTGTGAAGTGTTCATGGGAATCTTCACTGAGGATTTGCCTTCCACTCCAAATTTCTTGATCAGGTCTCTGGTATACTTCCCTTGATTGATAAAGATTCCTTCTGGAACTTTTTTGACTTGAAGTCCTAGGAAGTAGCTGAGTTCTCCCATCATACTCATTTCAAATTGACTCTGCATCACTTGTGAAAATTTCTTGCACAATTCTGGATTAGTACTACCAAATATAATATCATCAACATATATTTGTACTAACAGAATATGATTAGCAACAGAGATTTGAAATAGAGTTTTGTCAACCTTTCCTTTAGTAAACCCATGGTTCACTAGGAAAAGGGACAATGTGTCATACCATGCTCTGGGAGCTTGCTTAAGACCATATAGGGCCTTTTTAAGCTTGTAGACACAAGAGGATTGAGTAGTAATGACAAAACCTGGTGGTTGTTCCACATAAACTTCTTCTTCAAGATCTCCATTCAGAAATGCACTCTTGACATCCATCTGGTAGAACTTGATGTTGTTGTAAGCAGCATAGGCTAGAAAGATTCTGATGGCTTCAAGTCTGGCAACTGGTGCAAAGGTCTCATCAAAATCTATTCCCTCTTCTTGGCAATAACCTTTAGCTACCAGTCTTGCTTTGTTCCTTACAATGTTGCCATCTTCATCAGCTTTGTTCTTGAACACCCATTTGGTTCCAATGACATTCTGGTGCTTTGGCCTAGGAACAAGTTCCCATACTTTGTTCCTTTCAAATTGAGTCAGCTCTTCTTGCATTGCATTGATCCAATCTGAGTCTGCAAGAGCTTCTTCCACAGTCATGGGTTCCATCTGAGATATATAGCAGGCAAGCATTGCTTCTCTCCTTGTTGAAGCTGATCTGGTCTGCACACCACTTCTGATATGTCCAATTACTTGATTAGGAGGATGGTCTCTTAACCATGTCAGATCAGGTTCTGTCAGTTGCTGTCTGGGTCTTTCTTGTTCTTCATCTTCCGAGTCTTCATCTTCATTCAACAGAAGGGGGTTTGGTGCAGGTGTTGGAAATGCAGGATTGTCTGCTACTTCTTCTGTTGGTTCTGATGTTCTGTCTTCTATGCTGACTTCATTGAGGATCTCTGTTACCTCTTTAACAGAGATGCTTTCGTCAAACTTCACATGTATAGATTCTTCAACATGTAGGGTCCTTCTGTTGAGTACTCTATAGGCTTTACTGGTGTTTGAATAGCCTATAAAGATTCCTTCATCAGCCTTTTCTTGGAAGACTTTCAGATGCTCTTTTCCATTGTTAAGAATGTAGCACTTGCATCCAAACACATGAAAGTAGCTGATGTTGGGTTTTCTTCCTTTCCAGAGTTCATAAGGGGTCTTCTGGTGATTCTTGTTGATCATGCTTCTGTTCTGAGTATAGCATGCAGTGTTGATTGCTTCAGCCCAATATCTCATAGGTAGACCAGATTCCGCAATCATTGTTCTTGCAGCTTCTTTTAAAGTTTTGTTTCTCCTTTCTGCTACGCCATTCTGTTGAGGGGTTCTGGCGGTAGAGAGTTGATGAAAGGTTCCATTTTGATCACAGAAGTCCTTTATGACTTGGTTGACAAATTTAGTTCCTCTGTCAGACCTGATTGTCTTAACCTTCAAGTTCTTCTCAGTCTGAAGTTGCTTTAACAGAGATGGCAACTTCTGAAGAGTTTCATTTTTCTTTGACAGAAAGATAGTCCATGTATATCTGGAATAGTCATCAACCATGACTAGGGTATATTTCTTGCCACCAACGCTTGGAGTTTCAACAGGTCCAAATAAATCCATGTGGATCAGATTTAGAGGACTTGTAGAAAGATCTCCAGCAATGGGGTTGAAAGAGTTCTTCTGTTGCTTTCCCTTCTAGCATGCACTGCAGAGGGTCTATTTCTTGTAAACTATGTCTGACAGTCCATCAACTATGTGTTCTCTTGCCAGTTTGTTGATTGTTTTGAAGTTCAAATGGCTAAGCTTCTTGTGCCAGTCCCAGCTTAGTTTTGAATCTCCCTTGGCTATCAAGCAAACACCATCCTTTGCAGTGTTCCAATCAACCACATATATGTTCTTCTTCCTTGATGCTGTAAGAACCACTTCCTTTGTTGTCTCATGCTTCACATAACAGAAGTCCTTTGTGAATTCAACAGTGTAGCCTTTGTCACAGAATTGGCTAGCACTCAGCAAGTTGAACTTCAGTGCTTTGACATATGAGACATCATCAATGACTATCTGGTTCTTGATCAGCTTTCCTCTTCCTTTTGTTTGACCTTCTTTGTCATTACCTCCAAGGGTAACTCTAGGTCCTTTTCATTTCTGGAACTCAGTTAGGCAACTTCTGTCACCTGTCATGTGCCTGGAGCATCCACTATCAATAAACCATTCTTGCTCTGAGATAGCTCCAGCACACAGTTCCTGCAAGATCAAAAGTAAGATTTAGGTACCCAAGTAATGCTGGGTCCTGGGGGGTCATGGAGTCTGGGTAGTTGGTACCATTTTGGTCTCATCAGGTGAAACCTTGGTGGGTGGTACCCATTGTCCACCTGGTAGTTATAGTAAACTGAAGTGTGATTCACTTTGGGCAGATGCTTGTGAGGGTCATGCTTCCTGTTTACATACTTTTGCATAGCTTTCTTTGTTGGAAAGAAGTCCCATATACTATCAAGAGCAGAGGAACGGTTAGCTTTGGGCTTCTGAATTTGACCAGCCAACCTCTTCTGCCTAAAGTTAACTCTCTCTTGATACTTGCCCTTCTGGTGATCATTTCTGGCACGATTGTCATGAGGTTGTCTGTCAACGAATGGTCACTTATTTTTGTTATCTTGAAAACCTTTTCTGTTGTTAGGTTTTCTGCCATGTTCATTATTTTTCAAAAAGGGTTTCTGTTGAACCTTTATTTTTCCCTTTTCTGGTCTGACTTCCTCACAAACAACCTTGGTGCCAGATACACCAGCTTGACAAATGGGGCTAGAAATCAGTGGCACTATGACCTTATCTGCCTTAGCAACACTGGTGCTAGGCATTACAGAAGGCTCACCTGATTCTGTTGAGCCATAACCAAGACCAAAGCCAGTGCCAATCTGTTGATCAAGTACAATCTTTTCCATGGAAGACTGGGCCTTCTGGTAAGCATTGTACTTAATCTCGAGAGGCTCTATTTCTCTTATTCTCTTGAGAAGAGAAACATTTTCAGTCTCCAGCTGATCTCTTTCCTTTATCAGAAGATTGATTTTGATCTCAACCTCCTTTTTCAAGTCAAGAATTTCAGCTTTAAACTCTTCCCAAAATTCTGACATTGAATTAGAATCAAAAGCTAAGCCTACCGAAGAAAAACTAGATTCAGAAGTAGAGGTTACCTCATCATCAGAATGAGCCATGAGGCATAGGTCTTCTGTCTCAGTATCAAGGCAACAGAAGGCCTCATCAGAATCTGAGTCAGAACTAGATTCTGTCTCTGACAGAGGGTCTTTCTCAAGCTGTTCTGTCACAAGTGCTTTTCTCCTTCTGGAGTTGTCTTCATACTTCTTCTTTTCTCCATCATGCCCTTGTTTCTTGGACACTCTTGGATGTGGACATTCTGCTTTGAAATGTCCAGGTTGTCTGCAGTTGTAACAGAGAAGCTCACCACTGCTTTCTGTTGTTTTGACCTTCTGGTATGGCTTTCTGTTGAATGATGGACTCCTTCCATCTTTGGGATTCTTCATGAACTTCTTGAATCTCCTAGCAAAAGCAGCCATATATTCGTCAGATAAGAGTACTGAAGGGTCAAAATCATTTACCTTTGATGTGCTAGCAGTGAGGGCTGTAGTGGTCCTCTCTTCTGGTACATCTTCCTTTTCTTCAATCATTTCAAACTCATGAGCTTTGAGATCTGAAATGAGTTTATCAGTGGGATAAGTCTTTACATCCTTGCTGGCTTGGACAGCAACCACCTTCATCTTCCATGCTGAGGGCAGTCCCCTCAACACCTTAAGGTTGATCTCCTTGGTGGTGAGTTCATTGCCAAGCTCAGAGATCTCTACAGTGAGAGTGAGGAGCCTATCATACATCTTGAAGATGCTTTCACCAGGAAGAAGCTTGAAGTCATCAAACTTCTTGTTGGCTATTGTGAGCTTGTTGTCCTTCTCTTGCTCATCACCAGCTCCAATGAGCTCAAGAGTATCCCAGATTTCCTTTGTTGTTTTGCACTTCTTTATTCTGTTGAAGTACCTATCATCGATGGACTTGTAAAGAATATCCTTAGCAATGTTGTCCAGATTGTACTTCCTTCTTTCTTCAGTGGTCCACTCATATTTGGCCTTATTGATCATCTGAGGTCTAGTGTTATCAATAGCATGTTCAGGGTTGACCTTCTGGAAGCTTGTGAAGGGTCGTATGTCAAGTACTTCCCACATCTCATCATGAAGAGCACAGAGATGTGCCTTCATCCGGATTCTCCAGTCATCAAACTTAAGATCTGAAAACATAAGATTCTTGGACAAGGAGTGATCCATTATATCAGATAAAAATGAGATAAAACAGAAAAACAAGTGGATCTTTGTTCAGCAAATAACCTAAGAGATTATTAGAACAAGGAGGCTCTGATACCACTTGTTGCTCTCGGTTGTACTGGATACAGTCTAGAGGGGGGGTGAATAGACTGTATTGGTTTTTAACTTTTTCAAGCTAAGTACCAGATTTAACAGAATAGCTTGTTCTATTGGCAGAACAGACTGGCAGCGGATGGGGTTCTGGTAGGGAGTTCTGTTGATAGCCTCAGAGGGGCAAAGGCAGTAAGCCTTCTGTTAACTCACAAGACCAGTTCTGCTGAACACAGATACCAAGTCTTTGGAGTCAAACAGTTCAAATAAAGATTATGAATGAAAAGCAGTAAGTAAATGACACCAGGGCTTTTTATAGTGGTTCAAGGAACAACTTGTTCCTCTAGTCCACTGTTCCACTAAGCTCGTAAAAACTTCCGTTTACAATGCCTTAGCCCTATCACTTAAGAAGCTCTCCACGTCTTCTTCAAGTGTAGATGTCTTCTTGGATGCACTTCCGGCTTCCCTAAGACTGGTCCTTTCACTGAGCTTTCTAGAAGTATCACCACTTCACAGCTCCAGATACTTGGACGTCTTTCTTGTGAAAGAAGAGGTTCTATTTAGAACAGGGGTTCCTCCAACTTGCTTCGTTACAAAGAGTTTGTATGTGATGAGCTTGAAGAGTTGAAGAACACTTGGAACTTTGCTTGAGTTGGAAATAAGAATTTTTCCAACTTCTGCCTTCTCTTGTAGAGGATGATGAAGTGTTAATCTCAAGGAGGCTTTTTGCTATGTAGCGTTTGAATTTCTTGTATGTGCAGAGTTGTAGCAAAGGTTAGCAAAATTTGCAAAGTTATCCGGTTGTTCTTCGTAATGTATCTTTTATACTGAGGTTGTCTTCCCGTTGGAGGAGAAGGAGGACAACTGCATTAAATGAGCGAGCAGTTGACTTGACCAGTAGGACCCGGTAAAGTTGGCGGGTTACTATTTTGGGATAAAGTAATCCTGACATTGCGGCCAATCATCTGCAATTACTCTACGGAGCATGGGGAGCATTAAATGTGCATTTGATGTGCGCACTGTAGCTTTTCCGTTCAAGACTCCTAGCCGTTGAAGGAATCTTTCAGTTGATTTCCCGGCTTTGTGGAATTCTTCTAACTGTCAGGCCTTCTGGTGTCTTTAACAGAGAGTTGATCAGAGAAGGTCTGGAGCACTTCTGTTGAGAGGATATCTAACAGAGAACCAGGAGGGTTTCTGTCAGAGTAAAGGTTAACAGAGACCCTGAGGTCTTCTGTTCTGGAGCAGAGAACCAAAGGTCCTCTGTTCAACAATGCCTTAATAAGGGTCTTCTGCCCTTGGAGCCCTTCTGCTTTAGGAGGTCTTCTGGTTTGGAGGCTTTCTGCTAAGTCGATTAAACTAAGAACTTTACAAATGAAAATTCTAATACATTAAGTCTAAAGAGGGGTACTCTAAAGTCCTAATTAATCTAGCATCATCAAAATCTAATTACAAATATTCCTTACAGTTTCTCCAGTTCTTCAACACTTCAAACACTTCATATACACATCCTTTGTGATGAAGCAAGTTGAAGAAACTTCTATTTTTACAAAACAATCTTCTTATCAAAGAAGGACGTCCAAAGTAACTGGAGTAATGAAGTGGGGATACTTCAAGAAACTCAGTGAAAGGACCAGTCATCAGGAAGTTAGGAAGAGCATCTCGGGTGACAACTAGACTTGAAGAAGACATGGAGACCTTCTTAAGTGCTAGGACTAAGGCGTTGTAAACTGTTGTTTCTGCAAGCTTAGCGGAATAGTGGACTAGAGGAATGCGTTGTTCCTTGAACCACTATAAAAATATCTGGTGTCATTTACTTTACGCATTTACTTTCCTGCACTTAGATTCTAACTGTTTAACTCAAAAGGTTTGGATTCTGTGTTCAGCAGAACTCCCTTGTGAGTTAACAGAAAGGCATTTGCCTTAGTGTTTTCCTGAGGCTACCCGTCCAGAGAACTATCCGCTGCCAAGTCCAGTTCGGTCGCCAGAATTCGAACCTCTCTGTCACCTGAACCTGACCTTCTCTGTCATGTCTGTTAAGACTTAGAGAAAAGTTTGAAAATTTGAACAATCTATTCACCCCCCCATATTGTTCCTTGTATAAGCGGGACCAACACTACTACTATTACGAAATCCTCACATAAGGTCATCTACTCAATAAAGTGTCATATATATAAATATGTCTAGTTCTAAAATGTAATCAGATGAGTACTAACGACATGTTCACAACCTCTTAATCACGATTTTAGCTTAGGTGTCATTATTTTTATCTTGTATTTCAATCAATTTTATCAAAATATTCCACGTTAGCCTTATAATATATTTAAAATGATGGTCAAAAACACGCTATAATATATTCAACCTCTACTCATTTGTTTCTCTTGCCTTTCTGATCTGCAAGAATCCATTGACATGAGTTTGCAGCAAAATCATCACCCATATTCCAGTGGATTTTAGTAATGATCGAGACGCGTATATTTGTTTCGGGTCGTTTTTCGTTTTTCCTGAATGATTATTTTTCATGATCGAGTGAAGTATATAGTAGTATAGGGGACATGTTATCATTATTGGTCAGCAAAATTTGGTCCTGTAACTAATAAATTTTTGCAATTTAAGGACTTTTGCATCGGAAAGTACACTTTCTGGTAGAAAAATCTGACGCCGGCGACATCTATTCCGGTATACCATCGCCGGAAAGTGTACTTTTCAGGGAAAAAGTCCTTAGATCGCAAATATTAATTAGTTTCATGACCAAATTTGCAAGCGCCTAAAGCTACGAGACTAATTTAATAATGAAAATGCCGAAAGTTACGGGACAAAATTTCTCCTTGTATATATATAAATATATAGAAATAATGACATGTACTTCCTCCGCCTCTTTTTAGTTGCAACAGTCAACATTTTACGTTTGTCAACGTACAACTTTGACCGTCATTATATTTAATTCTGTATTAGTAAAAATAAAATAAAATTCAGATTATAAAACTTAGTAATGAGACGAATTTAACAACATTTTTCAAAAATAATAATCTACATACATTAATAAATAAAATGTAGTCAAAGTAAAGTACATGAATAGTGTATATATTCCAATGTTGCAATTAATGACATACGGAGGATAGTATATTACTAACGGAGTTTTTCCGGACAAAAAATATAACTACTTATGTATATACCTCGTCATCTTCGATTGTGTTCGTGTGTGCTAATAAGTGATTTATCTAATGTTTTCATTAATCATGAATTAACTCGATTTTCTTCTACACCAATCTTGAAGAGAAGGTGTCCCCCACAACTACCGCAAATGCATGAACATGAGATAATGTGGATCGCTTTCTTTCCGGTGATTGGTGAAATCGGAGCAAATTTTTCACTTGAGTCCTTAACGGTGACCGGAAATACCAGGAATTTTAATAGTTTCTTTGATAATTATTATGGTCTTTGGAGGAGCATTCAATGGTAAAGGTTCTACACACTACTACATTTTAAGATCTAATGTAACAAAAAAATTGTAACACTTGTTTAAAGTATTACAAAAAAATACTCTAAGGTAATAGTTTTCAACGTGTAGTTACATTTATGTCAAAAGTATTACATTTCATCTAGTGCTGATGTAATGCATTCTACTGTTCAATAAGTCCTAATCGTCTGTTTCTATGTCTCATCCGATTGTAACTTTGATCTATATGATCGTAATTGTTCTTGTTATCTTTTATTGTTGAGGTTAAGTCCCGCAGATCCGAAAGCCCAACACGAACTTTGGATATTTCAGGAAATGGTCACGAAATCAGTGTATATGAAAATATAAAAGATGGATAATATAACGCTCAAAAGCCCACTGGTATTAGATAATTCGCTGATTACATAGGAAACTTCTCGAACGGTACGTCAGAATAATGACTAATACAAGAACAAGAGAGATAAAGTTATTCTAGGCTTTGATTATCAAAATGCTAATCCTTTACAATGAGATTAATCCCTCTATTTATACTAATGGGGGTATGGGGTGCTCTATGCTAATTGGTAGTTAATCCACCGACTTAGATGCCCATCCTTCCACTTTCTAATGTCACACTCTAGCATTTAATGCACTTCGCCACTTGTCAATGGTCTGTTGCCCGATCGGAGTGGTGGGCCATGCTGAAACGTTATTGATTTGGCCAAAGTATCTTGGCTGACCGGAACCCCGTTCGGTATATATTTCTCCCTGGGCCTGTTCATCTTCTGGATTCCGGGCTATTTATTGGACTGAACATATTGGGCCTTTGACCCGGGTATTGGGCCTTCGTCCAAATATCCCAACATGAGTCCCCACTAGTACAAAAAACACATTCTATAACTAGCTTTTTATATGGGTTCATTTAAATCCCTTATAAAATGTAGGCGCGGGGTCATATTTATAAATAATGAAAGTTTCGAATAACTTAATGGGTACATATTGTAAATATAAAATTTTTATCCATAACGGGTTTATAAATAACCGACATAGTTAACTAAAGACGGGGTTATTTTTATAATTTTCACAAACTTAAGTTTCAAATGGGGTCTTTTTTATAATTTTAACTAATACATTTTTATGTCAGGTTGTTGTTACCCCTTACGAAAGGTTAATCCCACTAAAAGCCCTAGTAACCGAATAGCCAGATATACAACCCATCGTTAGCTTCTTCGACTGTTCCAGAAGAAAGACCAAGAGGACGACACTGCACTGCTGCTCTTCGTTAACTCTCGGCGTCAAACAACTTTTCATTAACACTCGACGATGTGTTGCTGCTCTTCGTTTACTCCAGATGCGGCGCTGCTGCTCTTCGTTCCACAATATCCTATGCTTTCTATTTGGTTTCATTTCCACTGTTAGAACGAACCCAAGTCGCTCAGCGGCCAGTATTGAGCTTGTCCCATAGCCATCTGCCGCCTCTCAATCTGGTAAGTTTAGCTAACATTTTGTAATACTTGAGATTTAATTTAAACGGATTAATAGTACTACTCATACCAATAAGGTGCATCTCCTTTTAAGGGAGCTCATTAGCCAAGAACTCCAAAGTTAAGCGTGTTTGCACGGGAGTAGTCTTGGGATGGGTGACCCCCTGAGAAGTTTCTCAGGGCGCGCACGAGTGAGGACAAAGTGCGCGGAAAAGGCTAGTGGCGGTTTGTGAGGACAGTACTAGTGGTCCGAAGAGAGTTCGGAGTAACTACCTTGGGTCTTACGGGGCCGGGGTGTTACAAGTGGTATCAGAGCAACCCTGCGACAGTGTGTTGATCCGTTGGATATCGGGCGGGCACTTAGCAGTGGAAAAGATTCTGGGATATGATTGAGATTGGTTTATGGGTGCAACGAGGACGTTGCGTTCCTAAGTGGGGGTGATTGTAATACTTGAGATTTAATTTAAACGGATTAATAGTACTACTCATACCAATAAGGTGCATCTCCTTTTAAGGGAGCTCATTAGCCAAGAACTCCAAAGTTAAGCGTGCTTGCACGGGAGTAGTCTTGGGATGGATGACCCCCTGGGAAGTTTCTCAGGGCGCGCACGAGTGAGGACAAAGTGCGCGGAAAAGGCTAGTGGCGGTTTGTGAGGACAGTACTAGAGGTCAGAAGTAACTACCTCAGGGCTTACGGGGCTGGGGTGTTACACATTTCTTCTTCTCTTTTGTTTTCTTTGCATTCTATTTGGTTTCATCAGTGTAAGAACGAACCCAGGTCACTCAGCGGCCAGTATCGAGCTTCTCCCTTAGCCATCTATCGCCTCTCAACCTGGTAAGTTTAGCTAACATTTCTTTTTCTCTTTTGTTTTCTTTGCTTTCTCCTCCTATGTATGTTGGTATTTTCTTTGTCTCCCTTAATTTAGTCAATAATTTTTCTTTTATTTGGTTATTATTTTTTTACGAAGGCATTGCTTTTCAGTATTATGTTTTATTCTTTAATAAACAAGTTTGACGAGAAATTCGCTGAGAGTTAGTGTCATTTCTGGTTGATGGGAACCTTTAAGGGTTTGGCTTTGATATCATCTCTTCTATTACTTTTAGCTTCTGATTGTTTTTCAGATTTTTTTAATAACCAATTTTGAAGAAGCATTGTCTGGGATTAAATGACATATTCGTCGGTTTTTACTTCATCCCATGTGAGCATCATATCAAATACCAAAATTGTTTTTGGTTCACAATGATGTATAAGAGCAGCTCACATAAATGCCATATTCTATTTGTATTTTAAAGTGATGTAATCATTATGTCTCAAGTTAATTGAAACTGAATTGATCAATCGTGTCCCGAAAGCCCCTGTTGAATTAGTACGTAAGGCCCCTTCTAATATTCCTATTGTTGATGCTACATGTGATGCTATATGTGATGATATTCAGGTCCCCCTTAATATTGAGAATACTGAAAATGCTGGAATTTATGCACATGATCCTATTTGTGATGCTATTCACATCAACATTTGCTTGATACTGGTATTTTTGGTGTTAAGGCCCCTATTTCTATCCCTTATGATGGTTTCCCAGATGCCAATCAGGTCACCAGTGTGCTTCAGAACACTGAAACTTGTTATTTTGGTACTGTCGTCCCTATTTCTGACCCTTATGATGGTTTCCCGGATGTTTGTACCAACGCAACAACAGTCCCACCTTCTGCCTATGATGATCAACTGAGGCCTCATGCCCCCTTGTTTGAGAAATCTCATGGTTGTGTTAATGAGCCCACTGTCCACTCTAAAGCAGTTTTTGATGGTCCAAATGATGCCAGAATTTCCCCTGTTGAAATGAATAACTCTGATTTAACTGTTTTTCCAGGTCTAATATCAGTGGCCATAGCACCCAGTGAAGCCCAAACTACTGGTAACACAGTCCTCATAACTGTTGTTGCTCAGATTCACACACCAGCTGTGGACCCTGCTAATTTAGCAGCCCCTGTTGATGACCCAAACTCTGCCCTTGCGGTATTTGAACTTACAGTATGCGGAATGGGAACCCAATCACTGGTTTCCAGCCATACTTGTGATACAACGGATGCCTTTGATCATAAAGTTGAGGTTGATACAATTTCAGATGTGAGTACTTCTGGTAACACTGTCAGTGATGGAATACCTATCCCTGTTGATGGCTCGATCTCTGTCCCACTTACTGATTTCACATTTCAACCCCCGGCGGCCACCTGTAACAAGGCGGTAACCTAGGGAATTGTTCTATTATGTGAGACCCAAACCGGAAATGATGAGCTTCTCTCTGATCCATTGAACTAAGATACTACACGTGCCCCAAAATTGTCCAGTGATGAAATCCATTCTGAGGACACTCGATGTGTAACTGTTTGTGTTTCAGCTCCTACACTCAAAATTCTGAGGTATTGTTCCATTATCTTCTTTATTTCTTATTTCAGTAAATGATGTTCTTTTCCATATTTTCTGATTTATTTGTTTGTGGTCAGTTTAGGTGTAAAACATGTTCTTTTCACCTGGCTTATTATAATATTTACCGACTCTCATGTGGTTATGCATGGGCTCTTGATTGTGATTGTTCTAATGTAACTTCTTATGGTAGGCTATGTTCTTTTACTATTTGGTCATTTTCAACTAATGATATAATTGTGGTCTCAGTTTTGGATATATGGTTATAATATATTAACTACACATTTTGGTTGATGAGTTGATCTTATTATTTAAATTTATTTGAATTGTTATTCACAGTTTAATTAATGTAATATGTATATTGTGTCTATTTTTATTTATTCTATGCTTGAGGTGATCTATGCATCTCTATTTCTCTACAAACTAACAAGAGTGAATGACAAACTAACAAGAGTGAATGAGGGTAAGATTATTTTAGGTGTACAAAATTTGTTGGTGAACATCACACCTTTGTACGCATGTACTATGGCCTTAAGTCATTGTACCGACTTATTTGTTTCTTTAACAAATGTGTACGGCTTGCTGTCTCCGTTAACTCTCATCCTCTTAATCATCTCAAGCGCCTCCTTTTATGTTCAGACTATTCCCCAACATTCAACCTGTTTCACCATATTGGTTAGATGCTCATACTCTCTTTGACTTATTAACAGGGATAAAAATCAAGTCATGGCTATTACTTTCTAGCGTAATTAAATTAACATATCAACGGTATGAGCATCATTATCACCATTCCTTCTCTGGTATATATCTTTACTTTACTCTTTATGAGACATGAACCATTGTGCTTACTACTTATTCATAATATTTATAATTAAAATCTACTGCCATGTTTTCCCCTTGGTTGTTTTACACTAAAAAGGAGGCATAATATAAATGATATTCCAATGTTAATATCATCGCTTATGTGTCAATATCTTATTCAGGTTAAACTGGACACTCAATCTGAAGTTTACTTGCTATGTTGTGCATCTCTTTATGAAAGTTTGAAATCGTTGCTCGTGCTCGTGCTACTTATAGGTAAATTTATGACTTTTCTGGTTGCGTTTTCTTGTCTTATTTTGTTTTTTAGTTTTCGCATCCGATTCTTTATTAATTTTAGTAATAAATCTATCATTTTCTCTATTGCTCCTGATTTTTGACTCTTGAGTTAATTAGGGGGTTTTGCTCTATAGCCGTTCTTTTATAAATGTGCTAGCGAGAACTTGAAAGATTTGCTTTCACTCTTTTTTTCATTGCTATCTAACTTGATTGTTCATGACAGTTTAACTTCAAACATTCAAAACAGTGAAAGTTGAGACTTTCTTAATTGGCTCAACAGTGTGAAACGTGCAGTGGAAATTCATTACGGTACGCAGGAAATTCTTGCAGCAGGTTGAAGAGGATTTTTAGATACATAGTGAGAACGTAGTGTTCCTCAAGAATAGTTTTTATGGCTCGGCATTTTTTATGAATACTTCCTTAATTGGCTCAACAGTTTTTATGTCTACTTTTTAATGAACATTTAGCGTTGTACTTTTTGTTATAATATTCTCCAGCTCTAACTTTGTTGTGTTCATGTTTCTTGTTATTTTGGCGTTCTTTGCATTGAACTTTTTGCTTCCATTGGGCATCAACCTCTCGCAACGTGCGTGCCGGTGCTAGTTGTATATATAAAGCTAAAAGGAAAAGTTTTTTTAATTAAATTATTACATTTTAAAATATAAAATCACTTATATATAAGTGACAGTAAATCTGTAAATGCTTTTATTTTTTTTTTTAAATCGACTTTCTATAACGGTTGGTGATTTAACCCATATAAAAAGGATTTTATATGGGGTATTACTGGACTGACACGGAAAACATTCTATAACGGTTAAATTTGTAACCGTTATAAACAACATTCTATAAGGGGTACGACTACCCGACACGAAAAGTGCCCGACTTTCTATATCGCTAGCTACTATGTCGTTACGGGAACCGACATAAAAAGTGATTTTTAACCCTATAGAAAGTTTATTCTACACTACTGCCCCCACTTCCGATGTCTCAAATGGTAGTGAGTGCATAAGGAAGTAGAACTTTTGTACATCGAATGGCGATCGGGATTCATAACTCGTTGGTTCCTATGTCATGATTGGTACCTGGTTTTCGGCTGTCGTTTGATTTTTTCCATAATCGTCATGATTATTGGACTTTTCTTTCCCCGTGTGACACGTATCCTTTCAAATAGTTCAGGCGACGTGTCGTCCTCAGGTTGGTTATTGATTCGGCGCTTGTCAGGCTATAAATGGGCCTTTGGTTCTCCGATTCTGGGTTTCGAATTTTCAAATCCCTTGTGCTTTTGCCCTGCTTTCTCTCTAGAGTCCCTCAAGTTTTTCGCGTTCAGGTATTCCTCACCCCTGAAGTTTCCTTTACTCTTGGGTTCGATCGATATGTGTCCTCGATCACACTCCTCTGATTCGGAAACGGTTTCCCAAGGGGAAGACCGTGATGCTGCCGTTGTGGACGTCATAACCGTCTCTTTTGTTCATGGCTAGCTCAAATGAGGCAACGACGGACACTAGGGCGGAGGCGGAAGATCCTTCCATTAGCTCTTCTACTGATGATGATTCCGATGACACGAAGTCTGATGATGAAATTGCTTCCATGGCGGTTGGACCCCCAGATGACGTCCCTCGCTACAAAATTGATTTAAGATTAATCAGGGAGAGGAGGCAAAAACTGACTTCTCACAATGTAGACTTCCGTCTTTGGGCTGGGCTTCACCCAATGCGTCACCTCCCTGGAATGGTGGCGGTCCATTTAGAATCAATGAAAGCTGGGCTTAGGTTTCCCTTGAATCCATTCTTTTTGTCCTTTTTCAAATTTTACGAGGTAGTACCAGCCCAAATCATGCCGAACTTTTATCGGGTGATGGCCGGCTTCATTTGCCGTTGTGTAGATGTCAAGGTTACGCCTAGTTTGGATCTGTTTCATCAATTTTTTAAAGTGGCCCCTCAGCAGACCCACAGATATTTGGCCGCAACTGCCCGAACGGGACATATTTTATTTAAGGGCAATCTAACTTTAATCAAGGGGTGGAAAGATCGGTTCTTCTTCGTTTCCGTCCCGGACGGTCTGATTCCATTCAAGTGGAATGCCTTTCCTCGTAAATCACCAGATCCAATTCTTACCGAGACGATTTGCAAGGACGTTTTTGAAGTGGATGAAGGAAAAACGTGCAACATTCTAGCATATCTGACCCCCGATCAGTTTATCAAGGTCGGGATAGGTACTGCCCGCACTCTTGGGTCTACTTGTCTAAGAACGAAGTACCATGGGCCGGGCGGTCCTTCCCGTGGGAGAAACGTTCTGATCCCCTTTGTTTGCCACGTGATAAGACCGCTCGGTACTAACATTTGCCTTTGTCATTTTTCCGCTCCCAATCCAGACGCTACTATGAATGATAGTCGAGTGCTCGTTGCTGGTGGAGTTGGGAAAAGGAAGAAAGCAAAGAAGAATCCCAAGGCCAAGCCCTCCACCACTACTTCTCAAAATGCCAGGTCTTCTCAGACCATTCGGGAACCTGAGCCTATTCAACAAGTTCCTCATCAGGACCAGTTTAAAGAGATGTTGATCGACGATCGGTTCGGATCCGATCAGCTGCATCATTTCTCCGAGCACTTTCAGGTTGCTCAGGATGCCAAAATGGGTGCGGGTGAGACCCATACCGTCAACCTTTCTAGGCAGATCGAACAGGTCTCTCTGGCAGATCCCGTTCATGAAGTCTTAGAGAAAGCTAGTTCGTCTGCGAGCCAAAGCTGGTCTACCTCTGCTTTCTTCAATAACTTTGTTGTTCCTAAACTGCCGGCCGAGCAGTCAGAGGAGTGTTTGGCCTTAGCGGCTTTGAAGGGACTTTGTTTTCCTTTGTACTTTGTTTCATATTTTATCAGTCATTCTATATCAATTCATTTTTTATTACCGAACGGGATCCTGTAGATGGGGTTATACAATTTGCAAATGAGGGAGGCTCGGTTGGCATAAGAGCGGGATCTGATTATTGCCCAAACTTCTGCAGAGCAAACTGCTGTTACTCATTACTGCTGCTGAGGCTGACCGGAAGGCTTTTGCAGATGAAAAGCAACGGCTCGAGACCGAGCTTGGCGAACTTAGGGTTTGTTAGGAATATTTTATGGTGTCCAATCTAATTAAATATCTTTGTATTTGTGTAGTTATTAATTAAACGTGTAATACGAGACACAAATGTGTATCATCCCGTTAGCTTCCTTGTAACCCGTAAGTTAACCAACTTCTCCTATAAAAGGAGGCTAACTTACGGGAACCCTAAGGTTCGAGTCTTTATAGAATAGAGGCGAGATAGAGAGATAGGGTTTTCTGCTGCTCTCCTTCTCCAGGGAGAGCAGCGGTTGTTTATCACGGTATACCAGCTTTGGTTTTCATCTGCTATCTTTCTATCTGCTTCCTTTATACCTGTTATGATTGTTTGATTGTTATGTTTTGGGATTATCATTTGGTATCAAAGCCGAGGCGTGAAACAGGTTGAATCTATCTGCGATTGTTTAGATCTAACGAAGAACTGCTCTGCTTTTCTTCTGTTTTTCTTTGATGTAGAGATTTGCTCCTGCAATCTTGTTTGTGAACGAAATTTTTTAAAAATTATACTATTGGATTCGTGTTTCAAAACCGATTGTACAGCATATCTTTGTTTTTTATTTCTGCAATGTTTCAATCTCGAAGATCTCTACATTAGGATCTCGAGTTTTCTGATTTTTACAAGGATGCAGAAACGTTTTTGACTTGAAACTGATACAGGAGAATCTCGCCCTTCAGGGCTATTCAGAACAGTTTTCAGATTTTCAAAAATCGAAGTTTTCATTTTGCAGGATCTCGACATTTAGGGCCTCGAATTCCTCATCTCGAGTTTTGAAATCTCGAGTTTTGAAATCTCGAGTTTTGAAATCTCGAATTTTTGAAATCTCGAGTTTTGAAATTTCAAGTTTTGAAATTTCGAGTTTTGACATCTCAAGTTTTGAAACCTCAAGTTTTGAAATTTCGAGTTTTGAAATCTCGAGTTTTGAAACCTCGAGTTTTGGAATTTCGAGTTTTGGGATTTCGACATTTGGGATCTCGATGTTTAGGATCTCGACATTCTTAAGATTTCAAGATTTTCAAAATTTCTCGATGTTTTGAATTTTTCAAAGTTTGGAGTTTCTTGAATCACTGATTTCTTCTAAACTTGATATCTTTCTTGTTCAGAACAATTCGAAGCTTTACATTATAGGATTTTTGGATGAATCTCTGTTTTTCAAAGTTTTTAGAGGTTTTCGATGTTCTCATGTTTTTCAAACAGAAAGTTTTCGATTTTCTGAGCTTTTCCAAACTCCAAAGTTTTCGATGTTCCAAACATTTTGAAATTCTGAAGATTTCGAAGACTGTAGGTTTGTTTTGCAGGTGGATTTCGTCATTATTCTTCGAGGCAAACTAGAGATTAAGATCTCGAGATTTAAACCTCGAGATTAAGATCTCGAGATTTAAACCTCGAGATTGTAATCTCGAGATTTAAAACTCGAGATTTAAACCTCGAGATTGTAATCACGAGATTTAAACCTCGAGATTGCATTCTCGAGATTTAAAACTCGAGATTGTAATCACGAGATTTAAAACTCGAGATTGTAATCTCGAGATTGTAATCTCGAGATTTAAACCTCGAGATTTAAACCTCGAGATTAGGATTTTGAGGTATTGCCTTAGAATTTTTCTTAATCCCACCTGTTCTCGATATTCAACATCGAGAACCTCAACTTCGAAGAAATTCTTCAAAAACTCAAAATTAGAGATTTTCTGCGACACCGCATTGTTTTGGCCATAACTTTTGACTCGATGATCCGATTTGAGCAAACCTTTTTTTGTTGGAAAGCTAACGAAAAGATCTACATTAGTTCTTGGGCTATGACGTTGAACCCTTTCTCACGCGCCCTCACTCGCAGCCCTTTAGGGTCAAAACGTTAGTTTTCCGACAAACTTTGTAAATCACCGATGTCCAGGTCAAAACTTAGGCAAATCTGAACAAATTCTTTCAAAGTCAAACCTAAGGTCTAAGCTGCACTGTAGAGGTCTGAAAATCGTAGATAATTCAATCAACCTCGCGTCAACGGTCATCTTACAACAATCAACCACTGAAGCCTCCCTTAACTCATCAACATTGTGTGATCCTCAAACATGCTGAAATTCCAAATAATGAGCTTAGGGAACCGTCATGTGTGATACCTGTTCAGATTTCTCCACACACATGGCGGGTATGACGAACTGTGAGCAATCAAACCTTGCACATTCTGAGGGGGAGTTTCAGTTTTCTCCTCCTGGCGCCTTACACCGACAAAGCAAGGAATCTCTCAACAGATGCAACATTTTAGGGGGAGTGTTCAATGTTATCCTCCCCGGTGCCTAACAATGACAAGCATACCGAGTGCTCCAGTTGAGGGGGAGTACAGAGGGAAAATCAATAAGAGAACATGTTCCTATGGCTTAGTAAACCCAACTAAGCCTACCCAAGGGACAAAGCCGAGAGTAAGTGAGTGAGTGAGTGAGTGAGTAATCATTATGAGAGTTAGGAAGCAGAAGGCTCAAGTGAGGGTCAAAACGTTAGTTTTCTGACAAACTTTGTAAATCACCGATGTCCAGGTCAAAACTTAGACAAATCTGAACAAATTCTTTCAAATTCAAACCTAAGGTCTAAGCTGCACTGTAGAGGTCCGAAAATCGTAGATAATTAAATCAACCTCGCGTCAACGGTCATATTACAACAATCAACCACTGAATCCTCCCCTAACTCATCAACATTGTGTGATCCTCAAACATGCTGAAATTCCAAATGATGAGCTTAGGGAACCGTCATGTGTAGTACCTGTTCAGATTTCTCCACACACATGGCGGGTATGACGAGCTGTGAGCAATCAAACCTTGCACATTCTGAAGGGGAGTTTTAGTTTTCTCCTCCTGGCGCCTTACACCGACAAAGCAAGGAATCTCTCAACAGATGTAACATTCTAGGCGGAGTGTTCAATGTTATCCTCCCCGGTGCCTAACAATGACAAAGCATACCGAGTGCTCCAGTTGATGGGGAGTACAGAGAGAAAATCAATGAGATAACATGTTCATATGGCTTAGTAAACCCAACTAAGCCTACCCAAGGGACAAATCCGAGAGTAAGTGAGTGAGTGAGTGAGTAATCATTATGAGAGTTAGGAAGCAGAAGGCTCAAGTGAGCAAGAATACAATAATCAATGATGAGTCTGCTACCTCAACTGCCTACTATGAATTGAACATTTACTCCTAGCCACTCAAATACTCTGGACAATTCCAAAATAGGTTCAGGACTGATTTAATCAGATCCTGGGTAGAATTCACTGCATCTTGTCCAACAGTGCATGTTTAACCCTACCCAAGACCACTCACTTGTCTCCCAATAGACAGGTGTTTAATCATACTTCACGGGGAACTGCATCTCTCATTATTGTCTCCTTCCGAGGCAAGTAATACTAACTACAGTGGCCTCAGCCCCATGCCACTGAACTTTCATTGATCACGTCGTGTCTAGTTACCTCACTCCCAAATGTTTTGAAATTTTCTAGGACACAGACGCACTTTTAGAGTCAGTTGCAGGTTTACATGACCCGCGAGAACTTCCATAGGGCTCATCTATTACAGATGTAGACCAATGATATGATTGGAAGGAAGTCATGTTGTTGCAACATAAGAATCACCAACATTTTCTGGCCATTTCTTCAGAGTTTATATCTATAGTGATGATAACGGGCGTCTTCATGACCCCGGGGGCTACGTTATCTTCTTTACATTCTGCTTGTTTTTCCTGTTTTATTTCCAGAAATAAAAGAATAAAGGCATGACACCCCGAGTCATCGGATCATCATGAGGGGGAGAGTGGTCCACATGCTGTTAACTGTCAAAAAAAAAATATTCTGGGACACTTCTCTCCTCCAACACTCTCTCTACTATCTCCGCAACTCAAATGGTCAGCTACGCTCACAAGTCAACCATCATTTTCCACTGTGCCACTGACAACGTCTCCTCAAAAGCATTCATTTCAAATAGTCAAAAAGACTACATTGTGGAGGAGACAAAGGTCAAATACATGTACTGAAGATGAATCCCGTGCGCGCCCCCTATTCTTCAAAGAACATTCATTCTAGAGGCGTCATCAGACTTCATCCAAGCTGATCAAGAGCAACTTCTGGAAGGCAAGGATTACAAGAAAAAGATTCCTCAAACCTCAGCATCAAAGATCAAACTGCCAAGAAAACATCAAAGGGGAGATTGCGAGGATTTATTCATAAAGCCTTCTCAAGAATTCAAGTTCAAAGACAAAGGAAGCTGAATAACATCAAAGACAAAGATATATGTGTTGCAATGCTGATTCAACACGATTGAACACCAAGGGGGAGATTGTTAGGAATATTTTATGGTGTCCAATCTAATTAAATATCTTTGTATTTGTGTAGTTATTAATTAAACCTGTAATACGGGCCACAAATGTGTATCAGCCCATTAGCTTCCTTGTAACCCGTAAGTTAGCCAACTTCTCCTATAAAAGGAGGCTAACTTACGGGAACCCTAAGGTTCGATGCTTTAGAGAATAGAGGCGAGATAGAGAGATAGGGTTTTCTGCTGCTCTCCTTCTCCAGGGAGAGCAGTGGCTGTTTATCACAGTATACCAGATTTGGTTTTCATCTGCTATCTTTCTATCTGCTTCCTTTATACCTGTTATGATTGTTTGATTGTTAAGTTTTGGGATTATCAGGGTTCAGCTTGGAGCTTTTCAAGCCAAAGTATTTGCTGCTGAAGCTGCTTTGGTGAAGTTTGAAGAGACAGCTCCCCGTATCCCAGACGGTCCTGCTGTGGTTAATGTGGATCTGTCCGCCATTTAGGATGCATTCAAAAGTTCTGCGGAATTCTCTGCCATCAAGGAGGAGTATGCCAGTGAGCAACTCCCTACTACCTTTGGTACTTATCTGAAGAAATTTCCCGAAGGTATCGATCGGCTCAAGGCTGGTGTGAACATTCTTGGTAAGGATCCTGAGGGTAAGCTGTGGAATGACTCCTTGGCTGAAGATCAATATGTCAAGGGTTGTCATCACATCCTTCGCCCTTTTTTGGCCCAGATGGAAAAGCAACTTGGGAGACCAGTTCAGACCTCCGACCTCCCACAAGTTGACATCGTTAAAGCCCAATTCAAACATTATGAACAGGAGAGGAGGCGTGATGCCGCTCGGGAAGCTGGGAAAGATCCGGAGTCCTCCTCATCGGAGGGTGAGGATAGTGATGAATAGACTAGTTTCCCTTTGTAATCCTTTACTTAGATTTGAACTTCTTGTACTTACCGGCTGGTAGAGCCGATGAATATATATGAAATCTTTTTTGCTCAATGCTTTATTAAATTCTCTCTTTTGTCTTTGTCAATTTTTTGCTTTACCATTCGGGAATCGGTTCTATTTTATAGGACTTAGCAGTTTTTTGAGTTTTTTGATCATTCCTTGGATTGCCGTCCAGGCTTGAGGCAGTTCTGTAGGACTTAGTTGTTTTTCGAGCTATTTTGTTTTTGTCGCTCCATTTGTCCTACCTAACCGTTGATAGGATCCCTTGTTCGGGTCGTTTTCTGCCCACATTTAACAATAAAGACATCACCGATTCATTATCCTGGATCCCACAAGTCGTCCATATTACTGAATGTCGCCCGGGTCCTGTATCTTTATAGTTTTGACATCATCTTTAAACTGTTTAGAAAATTCTTCCCAAAAATAGCTAATATGAGGGGCCCCCCTCAAACTGCTAATACTTCCTTTATCTTTTGCTCTTCAAATAGTACTCGTTCGGGGTATTTTAAGATACTTGAATTAATCATACTTATCATCATTGGAATGGGCACCGTTCGGGGTGCATGCTGTTATAACCATAAATACGTCATGATTGCTTGCAACCATATTCTGCCACGTGTTTGTCATGGGTTAGGGTTTTGGGTGGCATTTTACTTATAAATAGAGGTGCTTCTTTTTTGTTTTTTCTGTTGCTTCTTCAATTTCTTCTTGCCTCTTTTTAAGCTTTCTCTCTCTAGAATCTTTAGGCTCCCCGTTTTTTATGTCATTCTCCTCTGGTTCCTCGGAAGAAATAGAAATGTCGCTCATTCGTTGACCTAGAGGGAAAACCCCTATTATTAAAGTCGGGGGCTCGTCATCCCAAGTACCTGACACCAATAACCCTTCTGCCTCAAAATGGCCTGAACAAACTCTTCCAGGTGATGGGTGCCTATCAGGCGATGATCTTTCCATCTACAATAAGGGGATGCCCGAACGAACACCCCGCCCCCTTTCCATTTCACTCGCATCCGGAAGCAAAGGCAATGCCTTCCTTAAGATGCCGAACGGCAGATCCGTCAATTTTTACCTTCCCCTAGGGAATTCTATGTTGGGTTTATCAAGCACCCGATGAGGCACCGTCCGGGGCACGTGCTTGTCCATCTTGATGCTTTGGTTGTCGGGCTTCACTTCCCTCTTCATCCATTCATTGTGGAATTCTTGCGCCGGATCTCTGTACTTCCCGCTCAGTTCGTACCCAGGACCTACCGCATTCTGAATGGTTTTATCATTCGATGCCAAGAACTGAAGATCGCGCCAAATGTTGATCTATTCCTGTATCATTATTGTTATCAGCCCTACTGGACCACCGGGTACTTGAAGTTGGTGGCCTGAGTCGATCGTCGGCTATTTACAGAGAATCCCACCGCACCGGCTAACTGGGAAAAGTGGTTTCTCTTTGTCCGTGTAAGCATGCCACTTCCATTTCCCGGTCGGTGGAATGCTTACCCAATTCAGGATTCTAAACCTAGGCTGGATGTTGTTCTTCTTTCACAATCCGAATTTCTGCGTCTGGGAGGTTCTAGAAATCTTCGGTCTTTCATCACTTCTTCCAAGATGTTAGTTGTTGGGATTGGTAAGTTTATTTGTTTTTAACCCGATCGATCTTTGTTCAACTCTGTTTCTTAACTTTATTTTCTTCCTTTGCAAGTGTGATACCCCCTGTTACCGTTCAGCATCTCAAACCTACAAATACTACGTCTGCCTCCGTTGGGAAAGGCAAGGAAAAAATGGTTGCTGAAGATCAGACAAATGCTGAACAAGCCCGGAAGAGGCGCCGGGGAAATGATTGCAGCCAGCTTATCCCGATCGATCACATGGTTGATTTGACCGGTCCAAATGTTGACCAGAAAAAACTTGTTCTTCCTCCGCAGCCCAAGAATCCTGTTCTTAATATGCCGTTCGACGATCGGATGTTTGTGGAGTTCTCCAATCTGGGGGCCCCGGGCAGAGGGAAGATACCTGTTCGGGCAAACACCAGCCTCTATGTGGTGTAGTACTTCTTTGAAGGCTTCTCCCACTTTTTCCAACCTCGCCCATTGGTCTGACTTGATTGAGGTAGGTCATCTAGAGGCTCTCAAGGTATATAGATCTTTTAAAACTTCCTTTTGGTTACACATTTTTCGATTTTTTAGATGTCACCTGATTTTGTTTGCCATTTCTTGTAGGCCGGAGTATACTATCACCGGGCTTTCCTGGCCGCCGAACAGGAGATGAAACGCCTAGCCAGCGATCGGGATGAAGGTCAGATGCTTCTATCTGCCACTCACAAGCTGGTCATGGATGTGCAGGACCGTGCTAAAAAAGGTGAGTGGGCAATGGCCGAACTGGCCGAGATGGAGGAGAGGATCCATCGTCGTGATCGGGAGGTCCAGGATCTCAGGGCTAAAGTAAAAGCCGCTGAATCTGCCGGTCTGATATTTGACAAAGTCCAGGGAGAAAATCCTCCCGTTCGCTATATTGCTGAAACTTCCAAGATCACTACCCAAGCGGTGATCGACTATCAACGAGGGAAAGGGATGGATGTTGCCTTGCAAAACACCGCTCGGCAGTTCTTGGGGCCTCATCTTGGCCAATTATTGCGTGAGAGTAAGGATCCCATCAAGGCGGGGGTCGAGCTCCTGGACGGCACGCCATAAGGGAAAGCTTTCCTAGACGTCTTGACCGAGAAGACAGTGAAGCAAAGCCAAGATCTGCTTCTTGAAAGGAACCTAGATCTGATCATGGAACATTTTCCAAAGCCGTTCGACCCGGATGAGTTAGGATTTGATGATATGTTCGGGAATACATGTGATCGAATTATGGAGAAAAGAGAGAAGGCAGTTCCTGATGATGCGACGCAAACTGGCGGTTCTCAACCCTCATCTACCCCGATCGGGGATCATTCATAAAATTTTGCCTTTGTTGTTTTATCCTTGTTTTTTCTTGTACTTTACGGCAATTAGTGCCGAAGAATAAAAATCCATTGTTTCCTGATCATAATATCACATTATCCGTGTTGATCTATTTTCATATTTTTGACACCTTCTTCAAGACGTTTTGATCTCTTTATTCGTTCGTTCATAATCGCAGGGTCAAAGTCTGTTAGCTGAGATGATGGATCCCTCCAAACTGTTAACACGTTCCTCATTCGGTCATCTGGAATGATTTTACGTGTTAAAAGCTGAGGTGAGACCTTTTATCTTCCAAATCCAAAATCCCGATGTAGTCCGTCCAGTTTTTTTCGATCCGAATCATCCTTATTAGGGGTCTGAGATGACCATCTTCAAACTATAAATAAGATCCCCTGATCGGATCATTTCTGACTTATAGCTAAAATGTCGACTCACATCCAAATCAAGTTAATGACTGAGGCGAGATTTTAAAACCATAGTTCCGATCCCCCGGACGAACAATCCGTGTTACCGAACGTCGCTCGGTTCGTCCATACTTATAGTTTTGACACCATCTTCAAGCCATTTTGATCCCTTTATTCGTTCGTTCATAATCACAGGGTGAAAGACTATTAGCTGAGATGATGGCTCCCTCCAAACTGTTAACACGTTCCTCATTCAGTCATCCGAAATGATTCTACATGTTAAAAGCTGAGGTGAGACTCTCTGGAAGTTATGTCTTCCTCTCTTATCCTTTATACAATTTTTTTAAGAGGTGACAACAACCGTTTTTATTGATAGAACTTCCGCAAATGTTCAACATTCCATGTGCCTGCCGGTCGGCCTTCGGTTGATTGTAGGCCGAACGTTCCTGAAGCATACTTTTTGCAAACCTGATAAGGGTCTTCCCAGTTTTGTACCATTTTTTCACCTTCGAGGGGTTTTCTCTTTTCCCGCTTCCTTAGGACCAAGTCTCCTACTTCGATTAATCGGATTTTTACTTGTTTATCGAAGTATCTCCTTGTCGCTCTGTGATATTCCTCCATCTGTATTGCAGCTAGATCCCTTCTTTCCTCTATGAATGTGACACCCTGAAAATTTAAATAATATGAAATAGATAATAACACCAACTTGTTAAAATTTTAACATGTTACAAAATGACATTTTAAACATATTCTTAATTTGAGAAGTATGTCAATTAAATTTATATATATATCCACTATAAGAGGCAACCTAAAATATAGTACTACGTATAATACGGGAGTACTACTTACCAAACGGGGGAGTTGACTTTTCAAATATGCTTTTAATTATAACACCTCATATACATACATACATAACACGTACATACATACTATTGTTATAACATATATGCGCATGTGGCATGTCTTTAATAGGAAACGGAGGATAGTAATAACAATAATATGTAGTAATAAGGTAGTATTTCGTATTACCTGCAGTAGCAACGCAAGGAGCGGCAAACGTATGTACTACGTATAATTATGGAAACATTGGTAATGAAAATAAATGGAAAAGATTTGTAACATATGAAACGGAAATTCTAGAATCGTCGTTGTTGATATATATAGTTTACAAACTTGTGTAGAAACACCTTCGAACCCTAAAACCCTCTTCGCTGCCGCCCAACATAACAGCTCACCGGAGAAGACTGACTGAAACCGCCAGAGACAAATCAGGGTACCTACGGCCTGCGCGAAACAAAACAGAACCGAGAACGAAAGAGGAAGGGCAGGACGACCTAAGCAACGCTGTCGTCTTCAAATCAGAATAATCTCCGCAGAACCGTTGCAGACCGCCGAGACAACGAATGCCGGAAGAGGAGCTCGTGCGCCCGAAGAGGAGGGACCATGTTACTGTGTCGCCGTACCTTCTGTATCGAAGCTTCTTTAATTTACGTCTGTGAGCTGAAGGAGATTGCCGACCTGGAGAAAACATGGTGAACGCCAGCGTCAGACCCCCCTGTGTAAGCTGCTGCCACTGGAGTATCTTTTCGCCGGTACTCTTTGGAGAAGAAACGACTCGTATGTACTGTACTACTGTATCTTCTATACTCTGTATTACGTTAAGTGTTTACGGTTGGGCCTATTTTACCTAATTGATTGGTCTGAGCATTGACTTTGGGTTGCTGGATTAATAAGGAAAAGAATGAATAAATTGCTAATTAGACTAATTATTCAGGCTGCATAAAATTGGACAATATTGATTAACAAAATACACGAGTTGATTATTATTGAAACAATTAAGTGAATCAAATTGATAAATACGAATTATGGAATGTAGGATGATTACACCATAAATTGGGTAAGAGGTAGCTTTGATTAGGACTTATATTATTTATTGATTTATAATTTTAATATTCTTAGAAGGTGAATTTGGAGAAGATCGATATAGAAGCTTCGGTTAGGACTTATCGCGATTTGAGGTAAGTTTCATTGCAACCAAAATTATACCTTTTGCCTCGTAATTATTTTGAATGTTTTTTTCGAGTAATGTATTGTGTGTATTAAATTTGAGTAAATTGAAGCTGTTTGTACTTGATATATATTGGTTTGTTATTATTGGATTTTGATACAAGTTATTGTATATGATTTTGGGGAGATTTTCTAATGGTGAATATTTTGGTGGTGTTGTGAGTAAATTCGATTTTGAGAAAATATATGGGAATTTTAGCGTATTTTGAAAGATATGAACTTTTGATTGGAATTTGAGAAAACAAAGGAAAGTTAATATTTTTAATGGTGACACTAATGTGTATAAGATATAAATATTGAGTTTTGAAAAGAAAAGATAAAAGACTGTTTTCATAATTGGGGCACCGCGGGAGAAATCCGTAGGTGTCGGGCCACCTTCACGTCCGTTAATGGTGAGGGAGGATTAGGACTACTACTACTTGAATTGAGAGGTGTGAAACAAATTAAATGAATTTTGAAGGGTTCGGTAACCACCCCGAACACCTGGGCATCAGATCCTTTTTTATTAGAGCAGTAGTAGTAGTACCTATTCTCTTAAGGGTCTTTGAACCTAGAACTTAGGGAGTATATCCCATTTGGAGTAGGGAGACGTTGACGTCAGAACTACTTAGACTTCATACTACTCGGAGGGCTTGGAATTCCTTTAGGGGGTGTGCACACTTAAGGTAGAAGTTTAGATTCTAATAGAGGAGATGTGGTACCGAGAGTAGATCGGAGTGACCGTACAAAACAACGGATCACTGGGCTCAAGAATCGAGATAACGCTTGAGCACCGCCCTTCTAAATGAACTAGGAGAATTAGCTATAAAGCTATTTTGAGGTAAATCAAATGTCTGGTATTTTACTCTTAAAGAGTTGGGTTAAAGAGTTGACTAAATACTTAATCATTTTATTAACTGTGAATTTCTAAAGTACAAATACTTGTGATATTGGTTTGAAAAACATATTTGTGGACATTGATTATGTGTTTTTTAAGGATTGTGATAAACTGCTTAAGTGAGTTTTGAGATGGATATTTGGAGTTGTGTATATGATATATGCTTTGGAATATTTATGAGAATTTTTATTACATTTTCTAATGATTGGAATTATTATGATTTGCAATATTATTATTTAACATATGAATTAAGTTATGAGAATTTATTATAAATATTGTTGTACTTATAATTGATATGAATGTTTTGAAAAGATTTTTCCTCCCAAATGGTTTTACAAAAACGTATATATGTACCAAACCTGATTATTTTACGGAGTTGGGTGAGACTTACTTAGCATTTCCGGCTAATTTTTGTCTCTTTGCTTTTCTTTTCTTTCTGTACTTTATTTGTGCAGGAGATAAGACCTGAGTATCTATTTGATGACGATGTTGATTCAAGAGAGATTCCGCTAGAACACCTAATTAGTAAATCATTGTAACTTATACTTTCAAGATCCTTAGTGAATAATTGTTTGGAGCTTAAATTGTTTTGGAGGTGATTAGCCTGTGCACTCGGTTAGGTTAGAACCGAGTGTGGCGGTAACGCCCCTATTTCCCTTTGAATTTTCCACTGCACAACTATGATGTTTTCAAATAAAATTAATAATAAGGTATTATTTCAAAGTGTTTTTGGGTGGGAAATTTGGGGGTGTTACAATGAAGTGCAGTTCGGCCCGTAGATTATCCTCATTGCGTTCGGGATCGTAATGCACTGTTCGGTGTGTGGGAACCAGAACTTCTGTTGGAACCTTAGCCTAGAATCCATAAGCAATGGCAAACGGTGTCTCTCCTGTGGCCGTTCGGGGTGTGATCCTGTATGTCCATAGGATGTAATTCAATTGGTCTAGCCATGATGAGGAACAATGTTCTAGTTTTTCTTCATACCATCCATAATGGTACGGTTCATATTTTCTAAATGGCCATTTGCCTGAGAGTATGCTACAAATGCTCTAGAATGTTTGATCCCCCATTTGACCAAATAATTTTCGAAGTTCCTACTCACGAATTGCCTTCCGTTGTCCGTGACGATTTGCTCGGGGAGGCCAAACCGGCAAATAATGTTCTGCCAGACGAACTTCTGGAACTGGAAATTTGTGATGCTGGCCAGTGGTTCAGCCTCCACCCATTTGGTGAAATAATCAATTCCAACGATGACATATTTCCATCCTCCGGGGACAGTAGGTAGGGGGCCTAGCAAGTCGATTCCCCACCTAGCAAATGGAAGAGCAATAGTCATCGGAGTGTAGAAAGTTGCTGGCCGACGGGGAACCGGTGCATATAGCTGGCAGACCTTACACTTCCTGGTATGTGCATAGCAGTCCTGTTGGATTGTTGGCCGTAGTATCCTTGCAAGATGATCTTTCTTGCCAGCGTTTTAGGCCCCTAATGGCTCGAACAGATACCCTCGTGAATTTCTTCCCTTACTGCCGCTGCTAGACCGGGTGGAAAGCATTTTAAATATGGTCCTCCGAATATCTTTTTGTATAGCTATCCGTCAACTAGTTCGAACATGGAAGCCCTCCTCTGAATGCACTTCATATTATATGCTGAATTTTTGTCTTCTGGGAGAGTCCTGTCCATCAGGTAGTTAGTCATATCCGTGACCCAACTGGGAACGGCATGAGAAATAGCTTCTAACTAGAGGATCATAGTTGCTGGTGTTGTCAGGGTTTCCCGATGGGCAAACCGCTGGATGTGAGTTGGGATCATCTGTGCTCAATCATTAAAGGCTTTACTTTCCAATTTGGATAAGATATCTGCTTCATGATTTTCTATTCTGGAAATCTAGTCGAGTACCACCTGTTCGAATTTTCTGATTTGCTCCTCGACCAGTTCCTTGTATGCCTTCATCCTCTCTTCTTTTGCTTCGGCCGTGCCATTCACTTGGTGGACCACCAGTTGGCTATCTGATCGGACCTTGAGCCGATCAGAACCCAGGGCCCTTGCATACTTTAAACCTGCAATGAGGGCCTCATACTCAGCCTCATTGTTGGTTACATTAAAATCAAAATGGATGGAGTAGTATGCTTTAAACCCTTCAGGTGATGTAATCACGGCTCCACCCTCACAACCTTTTGCGCTTGATGCACCATCTACGTGCATCTCCCACCAGTTACCTAGCATGTTGCTCTCTGACTCAGTTTCCGAAGGTCGAGCGGTACATTCCGCTATAAAATCTGCTAAGGCCTGACCTTTGATAGTGGGTCGAGGTTTAAAATCTACCTCATACTGTCCGATCAGGAGACTCCACTTTGTAATGTGCCCGCTAGCCATTGGATTTCTCAGGATGGTAGCTAGCGGCTGAGTTGTATACACGGTTATTGGATGTGCCTGAAAATAAGGTGCAAGCCGTTTGATGGCTGCTATGAGGGACAATACCGTTTTCTCCATCAGGGTGTACATAGTCTCCGGCCTGTTTAGGGCTTTACTCACAAAATAAATGGGCCGCTGGATGCCATCTTCCTCTTTCAGCAATACTGAACTTACAGCCAGATCGGCCACGGCGAGGTACATATACAAGTGTTCCCCTGGGTCAGCTTTTGCTAAAACCAGGGGAGAAGACAGATACAATTTGAACTCCTCGAAGGCCGTTTGTTATTCGGCGGTCCATTCAAAGGGGTTTGCCTTTTTCATAATCTGGAAGAACGGGATTGCTCGGTCGGAGAGTTTGGACAAAAAATTGCTTAAGGCTGCCAATCGGCTGGTCAATCTATGAACCTCCTTGAGGTTCCTTGGAGATTCCATATCCATGATCGCCTTCACCTTTTCTGGGTTAGGCTCAATACCCCTCTCACTCATCATGTAACGCAAGAATTTGTCTCCCTTTACCGCAAAGGCACATTTCTTGGGGTTCAATCTCACGTTTTCCTTCTGCATTATCCCGAACACCTTTTCCATGTCCGGGACATGATCCTCCTTCTTCCGGCTTTTAATCAGAATGTCATCCACATAAGCCTCCAGCGTTACCCCCAATACTTCTTTGAAAAGTATCCCGATCATTCTTTGGAAGGTAGCCATGGCGTTCTTTAACCCGAACGGCATCACAGTGTAGCAAAATACGCCATCTGAAGTGATGAATGCTACTTTCTCCGCATCGTGAGGGTGCATAAAAACTAGATGATATCCCCGAAAGACATCCATGAAACTCAATAGGTCGCACCCAGCTGTTTCATCTACCAGGAGATCAATCTGTGACACTGGATAGGGATCCATTGGGTCGGCTTTATTCAGATCAGAGTAATCTACACACATTCTCCAGGTGGATCCCTTTGGTGCTAGTACCACATTCGACAGCCATTCCACATGGATAACTGGGTGGATGTGTTTGATCCGTAGCAAGGTGGCAACTTCCTGCTTAGTTAAATCCCGCTGTTCAGCAGCCTGATATCTTTTTTTCTGTTGAACCGGCTTGGCATTGGGCCGAACGGCCAACTTGTGGCAGATTATTTCTGGGTCAATGCCAGGCATGTCTTCTGGCCCTTGAGCGAATAACATCTGAAATTTCTTTACGACCATAATAACACCTTCCCAAATTCTAGTTTCCAGGTCCACCCCGATCGCCACTTTTCGGTTGGAGGGAGAATCAATGTCAACCTGCTCTAAGAGGGTAGCAGGCTCAGGATGTGCCTCGAACTCTGTTCGGCGAGTTTCAACCTCAATACTGTTAACCTGCATCCCTCAGGCATTCATATTTTTCAAGGCCTCCCGATAGCAAGTTTGGGCTATTGATGGATCAGTTCTGGCCACTCCAACCCCAGTGTCTGTTAGAAACTTGATGCATGAGTGGCGGACAAAGGCTATCGCCTCCAGATCTTCCAATCCCGATTGGCCCAGAATGGTGTTGTGGGCACATTTAATGTCCACCACCAAGAACGTCATTCGGACCGATGCCTTGTGTGTTTCATCTCCAATCTCAACCATCAATTGGATGGTGCCTTCCGCTTCAACGCAATTCCCTGTAAAGCTCACAAGCGGTGTCCTTAAGTGAGTCACTTGGTTGCTCTGTAGGCCCATTTTATCGAACGATTGTAGATACAATAATTTCACACTGCTCCCAGTGTCTACCAACACTCGGCGGATCAATGCATTATCTATACACATGCTTACGACCAATTCGTCCCTGTGCGGGCTTGGTGAATTGGGCCAATCCGCAGGTCCGAATGTGATCTGCTCCATTCTGCCTTTCTTTTGGGGTGGCGTGGATACGGAGCCCACATAGAGGCTTCGTTCGAATTTCTTCCATTCGGAGTTCGAGTCACCTGTCTCCCCACCCCCAAATATAACCTTCACCTCCATTCTTGGTTTTTTACCCGGGTTCTCCGAACCCTCTGCCTCGTCCCTGGGGGAATATACACATCATTCCTGGGCCGAGCATCACGCTGAGCATCCCGTCTCCAGCTGTTGGATCTTTTGACCGGCTTCAGAATGCCTACAACACTCGGGTCTTTATTCACATATTTGCCCAGATGACCCCGCTGGATCAATTCTTCAATTGCTATCTGTAATGCCCGACAGGAATGGGTGGAGTGACCCTTCCTGTTGTGGTATTTACAAAAGGCATTTTCATCTGCCCCCATGTAATTCTTGGTATCAATTGGAAGGAAATGTTGTCCTTCTCGTTCTGATAAATGGTCGCAACGGACAGGACCAGAGGGGTAAATCATCCTGGCTTCGGAGGGGGTGCGGCCGCCGGGATAAGACCCAGCCGATCGGCCAATATTGTAGGGGAAGAGGGTGTAGCTACTTTATCCCTGATCATGATTTCCTCCTCCAGATCCGCATGCTTTCAGGGCCTAACCAGCACTTCGGAATACACAATGCCCGGATTCTTTTTCAAGTCTTTATACAATTCAGCCATTCGGAGAGCATTAGTGAATAAGGTGATGGTTGTATCATCTGTCATGTTTCCAACTTTTAGGGTTTCATCCCTCCACCTTTTTTGAAACTGATTTAGGGTCTCCTTTGGCCCTTGCTTAACACTAGTCAGGTAGCTAAAATGCCGCTTTGGGGTGGTACTGGAAGCAAACTGGGCCAGAAATAAGGATTATAATCCATCAAAGTTGTCGAACGATCCTGGCTGAAGGGTTCCGAACCATTCCTGGGTAGGTCCCCTGAGTGTGATGAAGAAAAGCCGACAAATAGCCGCCTCTGTTGTCCCCAACAACATGAGCCCCCCTTGGTAACTCCTCGAATGCACATGGGGGTCTCCCGCCCCGTCATATATCTGACCGGTCGGCGGTTTGGCAACTCTGTGGATTTCGGCATCCATTGTTTCCCGGGTAAAGGGGGAAGTGATCCCAACTCGCACCGGTGTAGGTTGCAGAGGTGTCCTGTTCATCTGGTCCCTCATTTCATTCATCTGTCTCCTTATGTCGACCATCTCTTCCTCCAGGGCCGTTAGGGGAGGTGGTGGTGGAGTTCCCAGATTAACAAACTCCCGAGTTCCTTCTGGTGGAGTTGCTCTCTGATTCTGACGTCCCTATCTGGATCGGATGTTATCATGTTCATAACGGAAATGGCGCCCAACCGGCGTATCACCTCAAGCTCGTGACCCGGTCGGGGTGTGGTCACTGGGAGTGTGATGCCTACCCCCAGACGTATGAGTCCTTCTGTACTCTCCCCGATGGGCTCGTGAATGATTCGAAGCCGTGGTGGTTTCTGTATCGGTAGTTTCCTCTTGGAATGATTGCATCGTGGATGGGTCATGTATCTGGTTTCCCCCGTATAGCTGGATCGTCCCCCATCCTCCTCATCCGCCAGGTGCTGCATGACCTGAGTTAAATCTCGCATCGCGTGAGGATTCCTGCTCAATGCTTCAGGGATGAAGAAATCCCCATCATAGTGCGGGTAAGATCCCCGGATGGATTTCCCTTGGGGGGTCCGGCTCTCCCCGCGTCTTCCGGAACCTTCACTAGTGTGATGAGAGGTGATTCTAACCATCTTCATGATAGGTTGTTTTGGGTAAGTGAGGTTAAGTCCCGCAGATCTGAAAGCCCAACACAAACTTTGGATATTTCAGGAAATGGTCACGAATTCAGTGTATAAGAAAATATAAAAGATGGATAATATAACGCTCAAAAGCCCACTTGTATTAGATAATTCGCTAATTACACAGGAAACTTCCCGAACGGTACGTCAGAATAGTGACTAATACATGAACAAGAGAGATAAAGCTATTCTAGGCTTTGAGTATCAATATGCTAACCCTTTACAATGAGATTAATCCCTCTATTTATACTAATGGGGGTATGGGGTGCTCTATGCTAGTTGGTAGTTAATCCACCGACTTAGACGTCCATCCTCCCACTTGCTGATGTCACACTGTAGCATTTAATGCACTTCGCCACTTGCCAATGGTCTGTTGCCCGATCGGAGTGGTGAGCCATGCTGAAACGTTATTGATTTGGCAAAAGTATCTTGGCTGACCCGAACCCCGTTCGGTATATATTTCTCCCTAGGCCTGTTCATCTTCTGGATTTCGGGCTATATATTAGATTGGACATATTGGTCCTTTGACCCAGGTATTGGGCATTCGGCCCAATATCCCAACACTTTTAATAATAATTAAGGACGTTTTCTTTTGGACTACTATCCACTCGTTCAAACTGTAATTTAACAAAAAATTGTAACGCTTGTTTGAAGTTTTACAAAAAACCAGTCTAATAATAATTGTTCTTGTTCTTGTTATTTTAAGTTATTTCCTTTTAAAGTCCCATTACAAATGTGACTTTAAATTAAGTTATCTTTTTTTAATAACAATAAAGTTATTTTTTAGGTTATCTGTTTTGAATAATAATTAAGTTCTTTCCTTTTAAGTGTCACATGAGAGAGGTAGACACAAACTAAGAAACATAGACATTGTGGTTGACATTGTGGTTGACATTGTTGAGAAAAACTTACCATAAACACATAATACCGTGGAAAGAAGGATAGAGAAATGTCATAAATTTAATCTTTTGTGTTTATCTCTCCCATGCCACATATGCACCATGCACATAATAATATTGAAGATACTCTAATGGATCTTGAGAGAGATAAAGTTATTATGACTTAAACTATCACCCTTGTGAATATGAAAGATTTTGATAAACACTAGTAAAAGATTGGGTAAAATATTAAGAGCCCATTAAGTAATCTCAATATCCATTTTTGAGCTTATGTGTCACGTAAACAAACTTTTTTGTTTAATACGTAACTTTTGATTTTGCGCGTTGAATTGTGAAATAATCGAAATAACTAAGGTTGGAATAATTTTTCTTACTGAATTGGCATATGAGTTTTAGCTATTTAAATATGAGTTTTTATTTATTTAATAATAATATGAAGTGCATTTTAAATATACCTTTTTCATAATTTTTGCGAATTTAAGTTAATCTTTTCAAAGAATAATCTAACAATTCTAAAATTATGGAACATAAAATATTTGGTAGTCACTTGGATTTTGAGACACAATGTTTATATAAGAAAAATTGTTGGGTGGTTTAAAGGCGTAGCATTGGAACTACTATGGATGTTTTCTTTTGGATTGTTTTCAGTCTCTAACCAGATTAGATCAGATCAGACCAGAATAGATTCGCATAGACAAGACAAGATCAGACCAAACCAGACTTAAACAAACCAGACCAAAACAGACTTTTATAGTTATAAAATACACAAAGACCAGACATTAACCCAACCAGATCAGATTAAAATAATCTCCAATAGATCAGACCAGACCAACAAATTTCAGTCCAAAAGTAAACATCCTATGTAGACTTGTGTTTATCGAGGGTTCAACCCTAGCAATTAATACAATGATATTCCACTAAGGGATTATTGATCGTTGACTATGTATCTCTCGTACAGAAATGTAATAAACTAGTATCAAACCCGAATTTATCTTACTTCACATCAAGTGATCTGAGTTTTCAAAAATAAATTTGAGGGCCATCTATTATGTTGATTGGATATGATTCAAAACTAACTAGAATAATATTGGAATTTTATCAATTGAGGACCCGAAAAGATAGATTAAATAACAATTCGGGACCTGAAAGTTAAAATGCATCGATATAGGACCCGGATGATGAAAAATTATCAATTTAGGACCTGAAAGATTGAAAACTATTAATCTAGGATCTAAGTTGTCATAATTTTTTTATTAAAATTTTTTTAAATACTATTTCGTTTTATTAAACTAATAAACTTTTGTGAAGAAAAGTTTATCAAAAATTAGTAATGGAATTAATAAAAAATTAAATAAATCAAAACCTATGAAACGTTAAGTCCTAAATTGATAGTTTTCCATCATTCGGGTCCTATACTGATACGTTTCATCTTTCAGGTCCTGTATTGATAATTAATCTATCTTTCGGGTCCTGAATTGATAAAATTCCAATAATATTCTATGACTAGCAATTCATTTATCTACAAACCGATCAAGTTAGTATCTATTGTGGAGTATTTTATTTACCAAGCCTTTATACATACATTCTTGGATGAAGAGTTGAATCTTGAATGGTTTGTAATTTCTCACTAGAACATTGAAAAAGATATGCTCCGGGTATTTGTTTATCTCAGGGCCGGCTCTATAAAAACGGGGATTCAGTGAAATAATAAGAATTGGGTCTTTTTAAAAACAAGTAAATATATACTGTGTATAAATGAAGATTGTTTTAGGAATATCCATCAAATTAAACAAACAATCTTAGCTGTAGAAACCACCACAAGTTGTAAGCGATGTGCAAAACAATGAATGTAATATGCACAATGACACTCTTTACGAAATAATGACTAAAGGTCAATCCGTGAACCTCGCATATTACTCCCACCATCTATCATACCCTTAGCCTCTCATTTTTGAAACTTGGCGATCATGATGACCAAACACATCGCATATTTTACTTTTCAAGGTTGTTGTTATAGTGTCCCCAACACTTTTGATGGCAAAGAAACACTCTATAAGAACTCCACCACGGTTCACAAATGTTATAATACTCGCCATTTGCTCATTCTTAGATATATCTTGTGCTTCATCAACAAGAACGCAGAAACAACTATTTGCATTTTTTTCACGAACCATTTGATGAACTCTATTGGCCATAATATTCATGATGTCCTTTGCGTCTCGTAAGCAATGTACTAAGCATTTTTGGAGCACTCTCAAGCACAACTTCGTGAAATTTGGTATTCATACTCAAAAAAGCTTTCACTAGTTCAATAAAGTTTCTCCGGTTTGATGATGTTAAATATTCATCATGACCTCTAAAGGCGCAACCTTGAAGTGCTAACCATCGAACAATTATAACAGAAGTTCTCAATCGCAAATGATTTTTCTCCTTTTCTTGTTGCGATTGTGCGTGCAAAACATTGTTAATATGGCCAGATAGTTGCCTCAAACTTTCAGCTCTTGTAACACAACTAATATGAGGTGATAATGTTGTAGTACCAATGTGCTGAAGAAATGCACATCCATTTCCTTGATTTATCCTCTTCCAATTTCCAAACCCTTCGTTAACTAATGCAGAAGTAGTATGCATCTGAATGTCACTCAAGAAATTAAAAGGAAGCAATAAAAATAGTAAGCTTTATCAGTTGAAGGGGGGTAGTCTAACAAATTAAACTTGTCCAACCATTATTTCTGAAAACTTCGGTTTTGAGTCCCAAACTTTGTAACTGGATAAACTTCCATTTTCGGTTGATAAGGCCGAACATTTAGATATGCATGTCTCACTTCATCTTGTACATTGACAAGATATTCATTAATTTGCTTTTTTCCCGTATCTCTATCAATTGAAAAAGATGAAGGCAACTCCAAATTTGAGATAGTTTGGATTTCACGGACTTGGGCTTGTGGAGGAACCTCATTGAGTAGTTCTTGCACTATCGTAGGTATATGTTCAGAACTCCTTTCACCAGTTTAACTAATAAGGAAAAAATAATCGTTGTACATAAAACTAATAACTATTCTCAATTTCAAAATTCAATTGAAATTTTCAATTCTTTCTTACGTGTCCATACAATAAATAAATCATGTCTAATCTTCAATTGTATAATAAATAAATCATTCTCTACTCTTTAATTCTATCTTTAATCATTATAAATTTATAATGAATTAAACACTATTTAATTATGTACTGAAAAATTCAATTAATAATCAAATTGATTCCCTTACCCAAATACTCTAAAACGCTAAAAATAATACTACACAATAACACCAAGTCACACAAACTAATAGATTAAAAATCTAAATGAGAATTAGAATTCGAGTTTACCTGGAGCTGGGGGCAGGCAAAGGAGCAGATCTGGAGTCCGGAGAAGAAGGATGGACGACACAGGACCCTGGACGCGTGGACGGCGGCACGCGCGTGGCTGGTTGCCTGATGTTCATGTCTTCATCGCAAGGTCGCATCTCACAGCTTCTTCGACGCACACTCTCAAGCTCTATCTTCGTTCTTCGACAGTTCAACTTTCCTCCTTCGCACTTCTGCCAATTCGCTGAAAGGAGAATGATGTGGGTTGTGCTGGGAATTAATTTTGGAGTGAGCTGAGAATTAATTTTGGGATGGGTTGATAATTAAACATATACCTATACTAATTTTAAAAAAATAGGTTGGGCTAGAGTCCACCTCTGCCCTCACAGTCATCCGCCCCTGCATATATCTTTGAAAGTATAATTACTAGCGATTATCAAATCTTACCCTAATCTCGACACGTTTTCAAATTTTATATAAAAAGTTAATTTAAGATTTAAGTTAAGAAGTCTAGAATACTGCTTTCCAATGTATTTAAAAAAGAACTAATTCCAAACACATAACCAATATAAAAGTAGTGGAAAAAAATTTGACTCTAATAACTTAAATGACTATTGTATTCAAATGTTACATTGTAGTTACTATAAAACTTACTCTAATTATGTTTTTATCCATAACTTTTTTATTAGTAATATTTTATGAAAAATCTCTTTAAAAATGAGTTTACATTACAAACTCAAAATAATGAAAATAAATTTACCGGTAAATTATTGTTATGTATTATAGTGATACAATTGAAAAATAACAACTTAATAGCATAAAATTGTTAATTGATTTATAAAATTTAGAGAAAAGAGTCAAATAAGATTTTCTATTATTACGAAATCGTCACATAAGGTCATCTACTCAATAAAGTGTCATATAAATACGTCTACTTATAAAATGTAATCAGATGAGTACTAACGACACCTTGACAACCTCCTAATCTCGATTTTAGCTTAGGTGTCATAATTTTTGTCTTGTGTTTCAACCAATCTTAGTTAAATATTCCACGTTAGCCTTATAATATATTTTTAAAAACTATAGTCAAAAACACGCTAAAATCGGGATTAAGAGGTTGTCAATAGGCTGTTAGGCTTCATTCGATTGTTTTTTATAAGTAGACGTATTTATATGACATTTTATTGAGTACATGACCTTATATGTGACGTTTTCATAATAGTGGATGACCTTATTTGACTCTTTTTTCTAAAATTTATAACTTAATATAATATGACTTGGATTATTTCCGGCGAGGCGATGCAATTGAGATTTGTTGGCTGCGGTTCGTTTATCAATAGACTCACTGGCGCTTGAGTTGTTGGAGTTTTGTATTACTACCTATGTCCCGGTTGACTTCGCCAAGTGCAAAGTAAGTGAGAAATAAGAATAGTAAAAATTGTGTGGTTGCGATTTGTGCAGATGAGAAAAATGTACAGAACCACATATTAGTTGTTTTAATAGGAAAATGACAAAAGCTTTTGGGACTACCAAATAGGGAAAATTGACAAAGTTTAACGGGGCGGAAGGAGTATCTAATATCTAAATATCTAATGAGTTCATTAATTAATGTTAACTAAATGCCTTTACGGACGGAGCTTTGACTTTTACTTTTAAACCTGCAGGCCGGAATTGGAAAAAGGGTGGGTTAATGAGACATGTGGGCAATTGGGCTCTATTTATACTAATAATACTCCGCAATATTTATTTTTGGGTTGGCTACACATGCTTTGGGCTGGCCTTGGTTTATCTTTCAGCATAGTGAACCGATTCAATTAAGGGAATTTTGCACAATAGACTAAAAATGAAAATAATATCCCGTTTTTTCAGTTTTCCAAATTGTTTTCAACAATAGACTAACAACGGTTTTCTTTTCAAAAGTAGTCCTCAACTCATCAACAGCTCAACCCCAAAAATTGAAGCACTAATCTTAAAACCTGCTCTTAATACAGTAATCGTACACCATCAACAAAATTTTATCTGCGCTGCTACGCATGCATCTCAAACAAAATGAACGGTAAGTCGGTAAGAAGAGGTAAGAAGATAAAAAAGTTAAGAAAAACTTTCAAAAATTAACCAGTGTTCTGAAATGTCAGACTCGTAGAAAATTATTATTACAAATTTTCAAACGAAAACAATGGTAAAAGATATGAAAATTAATTAAAAAATTGTAGGTATTATAAAAACAACCAAAATGAAAAATTAGATTGGCAATAAATTAACAAAGAATAAATTCAACTTTTGATCCTATGAGTATCTAACGATTCCACAATTAGTCCAAGATTTTACTTTGGCTAATTTTGATGTATGCTTGTTTTTCGCACATATATAGTCATTTTGTCAATACTTTCGTTTGTTAAAATCGTCGGAGAACGGTCAAAAAACATGGACGGAAAGACTATAAATAGTCAATAAACATTATTAGTGAAGTATCAAAAGTGAAAAAATAAAATACGTGAACTAAATGTGGAATTGACATAAAATTATTGAATACAAGTCAAATTACATCTAATAAATAAATAAATTTTTAATGCACCTAGATTCGGATAACTAATAAATCCTCAAGAGAAATAATTTATTTTGGAATAAGAATAGAAATAAAAGTTATAAAAACTAATAAAAATAAAGCACAAGAGTTAAAGTAAAAATTTTAAAAGTAAAAAATTGACGGAAATTTTTCTCAAAATTTTAAAAAGGTAAAGTAAGTATTAAAAGAAATGGAAACAATATTTTGAAGTTTGAAAATTTATGAAAAGGTAAAAAATAAAAAATAAATGAAAGAGAAATAGTGAAATGTAAACATAAACATTAAAAAATGAAAATTGACAACACAATTCCCCACAATCGAAAAAATGAAAACTAAAAATTTAAATATAAAATAAAAGAGGGGAAAAAATTCAAATAAAAAAAATTAAAAACAGTATAAAATTCGAGTAGAAAATGTATACATAAAAAGGTCAAAAATAAAAATACCAATTTGAAACAGTAAAAGTTGTAGAAAAATACATTAAAAAATATAAAAAATATTGTTTATTTACTTTTCTATATCACAAAGAAATTTTAGTATTACTACGATTATATTGTTATTTCATTTTGTTGCTTTGTGTTGTTTTTTGTTTATCGAAAATTTTAAAAATTAAAAATTAAAATAAATAAAATTATGAATGTTGTAATAATTTTTTAGAATACATAATTTTTAATTATTATCATTTATTTTTATTTTGTAACATATTGTTTCTATGTGTTTCTTGTCGGTGTTGATATTCATATATTTTTATAGAAAAATTTATACATATACTCATATATGTTTTTTATTAAAATCTAAATAGACAACAAAAATCAATATTCATAAAAACAAGAATGAGCAACATGGTGCAAAAATGAGCACCATGATGCAACAAAATGCAACAATGAGCAACAAGATGCAACAATAAACAACAAAATGCAACAATGAGCAACAATATGCAACAATAAGCAATAAAATGCAACAATGAGCAACAAGATGCAACAATAGGCAACAAAATGCAACAAAAAGTAATACATACTGTGCAACAAAAGGAAACAAAAAAAATAACACATAAAAGTATCACAACAAATATATCATTAATGCTATTATTTCAATTTACTATATGTCTATTAAACTGTTACTACGAATATTGTATGGCTTTGCTATTTCCATTCCTTCTTCATTGTATGCATCTCAGCAAACAATTCTTTAGATTTCACTCGTCTTCATTTTCCACGGTGAAAATCACATTCTTATCATCATCTTCATGTAATTCTTTTTCTTTTATGCACCTGCAATGAGAAGGCAGTCACCACGACATAATTCCAGTATCAATTATATTACAAAGAACTTATACACATACAGAACATATACAACAATTAAATGTATCCAAAATGATGTGACAATAAAATAATAAAAAAGTATGAAGCGCTAGTTTAACAACCAATTTCATAGAAATGCATTATTTGTCAATGTCCTTCTCTGGTCTAATAGTAAAGAAAAATTGATTACATTCAGTACTATGCAGACTAGAAGGACACAGCTCCCGTGCATTGACTGAGCTAGAAAACTTCAATTGTATTATTCTTGTGCGGAGGAGAATCTAAAAGTATGAGGTAAATTATAAAGTGATTCACTTTCACAATTGATGAATGGTGCATTCAGAGTTTTTCAATTTGAAATGATAAATTGAGGAGATGAGGCTCCTCCGTGTTTGAACAACTGATCTCTTATATAATAGCAAGCTGAGGAACAAAATGAAATTTCCAGAATTTTCATCACAATTTGGGACTAATTGAACATTACTGACATGAGAGTGAGACTTCATAACATACCGGAATCACTGGATTAAGCAAATAATACAGTGAAATTTCCTTGGGGAAACCAAAATTGCATCAATTTTATCTCCTCTAATCACTTTAAATCTACCATCCCTTAAAAAACCAAATATTAGTGAAGTGTCTTGAAACCATGATGTGTCTCCTAAATTCTAACAGTTCATGAAGCATGGAAATGCGGAGATAAAAAACACAATAAATAGATGAAAAGGAAATATATTATTTGATTACATAACAACGTTTATCAATGATAAAAAAACAACGTTTATCAATGACGTTACCATTGTAATCGACGGGATTCTAGAATTACTACGCAGGCCATTGATCAACTTTGTCTTCTCCTTCACGGCAAGGGAAGTATAAGGATCAGACGCACCTTCCAATTACAACCGTCAGAACTGCGATTAGAGATTGCAGAGCCATCATTGTAGCAAATAATCCGAGCTTGTCCTGTAAGTATTCAGCGATTTTTTTTGCGCCGACCAGAGTGAAGCTTTGGATTTCATATCTAGCACCTTCTTCTCGATTGCTTTTGCGGCGGAGAGGGTGAGAAAGAGTGTGGCGAGTAGGCGGCGGAGTTTTGGGGTTGAACGGAAATTAACCCTTGTTGCAAGGAGGTTAGTGTGAGAAGGCGAATGAATTTTGAGAAGGTCACCAAAAGTGGCTAAAAGTGAAATAAGAAAATCAAGTTGAAATTTTAGAAGTTAAAAATGAAAAGAAAAAATAGTTGGGATATAAATGATATAAGGTATATATGAAAGTGGACCATTCGAGTTATTACCACTTCAATTAAAAGTTCATCAAATTAAACAAATTCATCAAATTTAATCAATTTTAATGTTACCAAATGCACTCTAAATTTATTTGAATTCCCAAACAATTAGAGAAATTTCATGACTTCCCCATAAATTGCAAGAACTGTAGAAGAGAGAAATACCAAGGAGGTAACAGAGGTTGAATTAGTTTGAGGGAGTCGTTGTTTATGCTAAAATAAACTATTATTGAAATGAAATAGGAATCGAACAAATATAGATCGACAAAGGAATAATTGAGCAATAAAAATTATGAATAATATCTGGTGATGAATCGTAAGTTATTGAGAGCTTGATTACAAGAGTGTATTGAAGATAAGAAAATGGAAGATTTGACCGTGTGTGAAAAATATCCGGACCCCTTCGATTTTGGCCATTGAAGTCAACACCTCTGGCGAAGTCGACATGCCTGGGAATGTCGACATGAGTCGAGAATCTTCTCCTTTGAGGCTCTGCCATGGAACTGTGGGCCGCGCCTCGCCTAGGATTGGGGCAAGAGCCCGGGTGTGTGGATGGTCCTGGTTCTCTGGTCATTACGGCGGTCGCAAAGGGGACAAAGGGTTCGGCCGGGGTTGAGCCAGCATTTGATGTTGGCAGTCTTTGCGTGAGGGACTGCAAGCCTGATAATGATGGCCTAGTTCGGAGGGACTTCGGAAAATAGCAGGCCGGGATGTTTGGGGAAGGAGTTGTTTCCGGTACGAGCGGAGTATACGGAATGACTTGCGAGATGACGGCGGCGTGAGGATTGCCGGTAGGTGACAACTCCGATAGATGATTGTCGGTGGCTGACAATCCCAACGTGAGAGACAAAGGATCCGTCGTCATATCTGTGAGGGGTTCGGTTGAGATCGTGACGGTATCTAAGTCCAACCTCGTAGGTGCTGCCATGGCATCGCCCCTCCGACCGCTCTTTGAACTGGAAGCTATGGAGGCCACCATTTGTACTTGAGAGCACAGTACATCGTTTTCTTGTTGGAGAAAACCAATCCGCTGAGCCATCTCTCGGTGAAATTCCTCCCTAATGGTCTCCAGTTGTTGATGAAATTCTGCTAACAATGGATTTGAGTTTCCGGCCATTGTCGATCCTTCTTTGCACAAATTTCCCACAGACGGCGCCAAATTGTTTATGCTAAAATAAACTATTATTGAAATGGAATGGGAATCGAACAAATATAGATCGACAAAGGAATAATTGAGCAATAAAAAATATGAATAATATCTGGTGATGAATCGTAAGTTACTGAGAGCTTGATTACAAGAGTGTATTGAAGATAAGAAAATGGAAGATTTGATCAAGAATGATCGTGTGTGTACATGGCTGTTTTTACAGCTATTTATTAGTCTAATTTCTACTTTTTTCCCTAAGATTAGCACTTGCTCCCTCCTTTTTCTCCACGTCTAACAACCAATTTCTATCCTCACTTCCTTTGACTTTGTATGCTGCTAACGGTTCCTTGATCTTATCCCTTCATCTCGAACGGATTATTTTCTTCTGCCCATGGGCTATGAGACTTAACATTATTCCTGGCCCATTATCCGTGTTTGGTCAGCCTCTGTGATCGGCCCATCTGAAAGTAAAATCATTGGCCCAACCGTCGTTGGAGACTACTCAAATAGCACCATATGCGCGCAGATAGATCTCAAAAGAGCTACCAAAGTTATCTTTTTTACCTTGAAGCTCAAAGAAAAATGAGAGCTGCCTACTTAAGATGTGTTTGGGAGTTGAAGATGATGGATAGATGATGTGGCTGGGGTGAGGGTTGTAACATTTCTCTGTCATTCTTTCAATGATTTTATATAATTTTGATGATAATATCAATCACAATGTCTACATCTAGACATTCTTCTTGACATTGTAGAGAAAACTTACCAAAAACATAAAATATTATTCAAATAAGGAAATAAATATTTTACTTACTAGTATTTATGTGTTTATCTTTTTCATACCACATGTACACCGTGGACATTATGACATTGGAGAATGGAGATGCTCTTAAGGGTCTAATATCAAGTATCGTGATCTTTGTTTTATATCTTCTAATTTACTTTCTTTTTCTTATTTTTTCTTTTATAATAAAGTCTTATGAGTTCTAATATGTGAATCTAATTTGGTATTATATTTTTGAAACATGCATCGATATGAAAATCATAAGCTCTGCTAGTTGAGCATTATGACACGTTTATTAAGCATCAAACCTTCTTTATTGAGTATTGAAATTCTTCAATTGACTATAAAATTCTCAAAATCTATTGAGGATCAAAATATCTTCATTGTGTATCATGTTCTATAATACTTCGTATTAAACATTAAAATTATAATTTTGAAATATGCATTAATATAAAAATCATAAACTTTGCTAATTGAGCATCAATATATTTTCATGGAGCATGCAACAAGCCTCCTATATTGACATTATAATTGAAGCATGCAACTGAGTATCCTGATTTCGGCTCTCATGTATTCTAATTCACTTTTTTCTTTATTTCTCATTTGTAAATATTTATTAAATAATATGTATAACCAACTCCTATGGATTCCAATATGTGAATCTAGAGTAATATTATACTTTTGAAATATATTTTGATATGACATTTTAAAATTAGCATAACAGTGATACCAAATGAGCATATATACTTACATAATGAGCATAAAAAATTGAAAAGCTTATTTGGAATCTCTAATGTGCTCAAATATTCATTTGTTTACATTCATTCCTTTTATGCATTATATTCATTTGATTTTAACATAAAACTCATTTCTATAATATGAAAAAGTAATAGACTTATTAAATAATAATTTAGTCAATTCATCATTCTTGAATCGCGTGACAAGGCTAGATGGGTGACAAGCTCGAAGACAGACAAGCGATGGTGGGGCTGGGAAATCTACAAGTGATGGTAGTGCTGGACGACCATCAAGCGAAGGTGGCGTTCTAAAAATGCTTATACATGTGGTGAGGGCCGCAAAGGTTTCAGAGGATAGATCTACCGATGTGGTTAACATGGCGTGATGCGAGCGCCGTGAATTTCTAGTCGACCGAGTGTGGCGATGAGGGGAATAGAGGACGGCGGCGGATTTATTTTTATGAAGAAGATGATCGACGGGCATACCAACGTAGAATTTATTTGGTAGACGATGAGAGTTTTATTCACATACTTAAAACTCCTACATATTACAAAGATACCCGACTGTACCATGCTCAAGGTTTAACCGGTGCACGTTCACGGTGCATCACTCCTACTAAAACATTTAATTAATCCTCCAAAGTTCACGGTGCATCACTACCTATTCACCTTAATTAGGCCAACTCATTTGGATAAAAGAAGGAGAAAAAATCTGCTATTTTTAAAGTGTTATAAATATTTTATTTGTACTCCAACTTTTTTATACAAAATATATCAAAATTCATAACTTTTTATGATCTTTCATATGACACTAATATTGCACATGTAAAAAAATAAAGATAAATTTTGTGGCCTGTTTTTTATCTATAAAGTCCAAAACTGTTTAACGTAGATTCAAATCCTAAAATTAAGATTTTATAACTTATCTTTACATTTTAAGTTAATTTTTCAAAAATGTCAAAAACACAGGATTTCTTATTGTCTATTATTCTATATAGTAAACTTGAATTATGAAATGCTATGTTTGACTCTCATACTTTCTTTACATATTAACTGTTATCATTACTTAATGACAATTGTTTAACTCATTGTTAAATGATGCAAATGATCATACAATATATATATATATATATATAATACTTCATACTTTTACAGTAGATCATTTAATTAATTTGTAACATCTGCATAATATGATTAGTTATTGATTGAATTGTGCATTAAATCATATTGTAAATTATGTTTCAAATTCAATACTTTAAATATATGCATAAATACATTCAGTTTATACCGTGTGTAAAGACATCGTGATATAAAAACATGATAACAATATGCACATAATATGAACACAAAGAGAATCTTCACATTTAAAAATTCATACATAACACTTTTATCATGTTTCAATTATGCACGTACAACTGCAAGTCCAATAAATTAAATTAACAAAATAATGCAAATCAAATTTTAAAGTTGTTTAAATTAATTGAAAAGAGAATACAATATACACCAACATCACCTAAAGAAAACACCAATTCAATATAATGAATCAAATGTCCTAACATGAACTCAAGACTCTAGATGGACTCCAGTCATTATAAAACACAGAATTAAATGTACAAAAAAGTTAATAAATGAAATTAATTTATGTGATGCAACATTGAGATCTTGACTAAAGTATCACAATAATAAACACATATATTCTCTTATAAAAAAGGCTTACAATGAATTGAATGTCAACTTTCCCATAACACAAACTCATTCCCTCCAATTGTAAGATACATTTCAATTTGACGCAACTTTAAAAACAATAAATAAAGTGGTTGTTTTACTTTTTTTTTAACTTGCAAAAGTAAGAAAATGTAGTATGCATCATAAAGAAGTAAATGATGAAATGATAGATAAAGAACAAAGTAAAAAATAAAATGTCTATGGTAATTTAAGAAAGTTTTCATATTTTTTAAACACACAAAAAGTAAGGTGTGCCTTACAAAAAAGAATGGAAGGAGTAACAAAACCCGGTGAAAAACAAATATGGACCATGATTTTCAATTGCGGACCGCAACCCATATTGCAGTTGTAATACTGGGGTTTCATTCTGTAGCGCAACCAGTCACGCCCCAAACCGCATCTAGGCGCGTGTACAACCGCCGTATGACCAAGTAACGTCACTCGCAAGTCAACGTGTCTTAATCATACAAGGCGTCCATGAACATAATATATATCCATACTCAGTAGTAAACATACACAACAACATCACAGTTTAGATTAGTTGAATAGCGGAAATATTCAATAATCAATCGTGGGCCACACATGGCCAAAATGTAGGCTCGCAGGCCAAAACAATGTATTAATACAAAAATATCCATGAGCATAGTTTATCTTTTGAAATAGTAGAGGGAGCACGAACCACGTCTTCCTCTGGATTCTCTTCACTCGTGCAAAGGTATAGATGACAAGCCTTAACTTCAACCTGAAATGGTGGCCCCCCCGAAGGGGTCAGTACAAGTACCGAGCGAGTAGCAGGCTAAATATAGAATAACTAGCGTTTCAAGTATAAGACCCAAACATAGGGTGATACTTATATAAATAGTCTTTCCCCCCAAGTTAATAAATACTTAGCAGTACATATACACTTGGAAAATACCTGATCCGTAGATCACCGTTTTATTTGGGTAAATATTAATAGTCAATATCCTTGACTAAAAACCTCAGCCCACCCATATGCCTATGAGTGTATAGGACTCCTCCCTGTCCATACTTCAATATCATAATCTATGAGTTTTGAGGATCATAATACTTGGGTACTCCACCAATTTGTATTTGAGTGTTAAGGACTTTTAGTCCTAGGGTCCTCCACCAATTTATTATCCGAGTGTTAAGGACTTTAAGTCCTAGGGTCCTCCACCAATTTATAATCCGAGTGTTAAGGACTTTAAGTCCTAGGGGCCTCCACCAAAATACAATATGAGTGTTAAGGACTGTAAGTCCTAGGGTCCTCCACCAAAATATAATATGAGTGTTAAGGACTTTAAGTCCTAGGGTCCTCCACCAAAATATAATATGAGTGTTAAGGACTTTAAGTCCTAGGGTCCTCCACTAAAATATAATATGAGTGTTAAGGACTTTAAGTCCTAGGGTCCTCCACCAAAATATAATACGAGTGTTAAGGACTTTAAGTCCTAGGGTCCTCCACCAATTTATAATCCTATGATCAACCTCCTATCAACCTAGATAGAGTCTATATCATATTTATTCATTCATAGCTAAATCAATACATAAAGCTTATGTATCACGATCCATGCAAAGCCATGCGTTTATATAAATTCATAATTAACTAGTACCATCTGGTATTAATTAATCCATTATCCATCGGTCAACGTTTCGTTGACCGCCATTTTAAACCTTATACGTATCAACTTAATCATCATATAATTATGTTAATAATGTTCATTTGTGCTCCTTTTACCCTTAAAAAATATGCATATTATATAATTCCTCATAACATATTTCATGCATAAACAATTAATTCCTTTCATACAAACGTAACCATGTTTATTTATCACATGTTTAAATACCTTTTAAACATAATTATGAACACATATAACATTTATTTAGGTAATCTCATATTTAACCCAAAAGTTATAAGATATTAAGCCATCCACTCACCTTAAATGAGCTTTAGCGCGTTCTACGCTCCTCGGTTGAACTCCGGCGAAACTCCGGCGAAAATCCGGCGAACTCCGGTGAAACTCCGGCGAACTCTAGAAACACTTTAGCTATGCTCCTAACATATTTTCATTATCACAAAACTCATATCAATATAAATAACCTCTAAAAGGTTATTTTCCGGCGAACCGGTCGTTTTGGCTTCTAAGTCCGTTCTTGGACTTGGAACCACCTTCCAACCCCTCATTCTACATTTCTAAACATGTAGAGCAAGACTAGGGGTTCTTTATATGATACATATCTCATATTATAGAAGAAAAATAAAGGAAAAGTTATAATAAGGTCATTACCTTCTTCTAATTTCAGCCGCCCAACTCATTGATTCTTGTGACCAAAAATCGTGGGTTGGCCCCCACACATGTGGGAGGTCAACCCTTTAACTCCCGAGGTGTACAATCGGTCCCGAAAGTTGTATTTTTCGGATTATTTTAATTACATTTTATTTTATCGGGTCAAATTAAAATATATTACATGTTCCCAATCGTAATGGCCTCTTGAAATAATATATATTCCAAAACATTAATTTAGAAGTCTCCGAAATTCATTTCCGGGCTGTTATCTGTTAAATTATCGATACCGGTATTTGGGTCTCTTTTGCCTAATCGGTCAACTCTGGGCCTTTCCACGACCCAAATAAAATATTCACCACCATATAAATATTATCTTTACCAAGATGAATAAAATATATGGTCTCGGAAATGTTGGGTGGTCCCCGCCCCCGATGTGGGTCCTACGTGCAATTTACTATTCACGCGAAGGAATTAATAAAAATTTTCAACTTCATAAATTCATTGATCATTCCACAGTGTCTAATACAATATCAATAAGAAGTATATATAATTCGGGGACGGTGTTACAAGTTCACCCCCCCCCTTATTTGGGATTTCGTCCCCGAAATCCACGTGTCTAATCGAACAGAAATGGGTATTGCTCCCTCATTGAGACCTCGGTCTCCCATGTTTCTTCTTCGAATCAATCACTTCTCCACAGAACCTTTACCATAGGAATCTCCTTGTTCCTAAGCTTCTTCACCTGTTGACCCACTATCTTCACCGGCTCTACCGCATATTGCAAATCCTCACGAATCTCTACTAGCGGTTTCTCAAGAATTTGAGATGGGTCCCGTATGTACTTCTTGAGCATTGATACATGAAACACGTCATGTATCTTCTCAAGTTCCGGCGTCAACTTGAGCCGGTAAGCCACGGCTCCAATCCTTTCAAGGATCTCAAACGGACCAATGTATCGGGGGTTAAGCTTACCCCTCGATATGAATCGGATGATGCCTTTCCAAGGAGAAATCCTTAGGAACACCTCATCGCCGACTTCAAACTCCAACGGTCTACGTCGTTTATCGGCATAGCTCTTCTGCCGATCTTGGGCAGCCTTGAGTCTATCCCGTATGATTTTCACCTGAGCCTTGGTGATCTCAACAAGTTCTATACCCTCGAGCCTGGCCTCGCCAACCTCGTCCCAACACAAAGGTGTCCTGCATTTCCTCCCGTACAATGCCTCGTATGGAGGCATGCCAATACTTTCCTGATAACTGTTGTTATAGGCAAACTCCACTAGAGCCAAATGTTTGTCCCAACTACCTTGGAACTCCAAAGCACATGCCCTGAGCATGTCTTCCGAAATCTGTATCACTCTCTCGGATTGCCCATCCGTCTGTGGATGAAATGTTGTGCTAAAACTCAGCTTAGTTCCCAAAGATGCCTGAAATTTTGGCCATAATCTAGATGTGAAACGTGGATCCCTATCCGACATAATGGATATCGGGACTCCATGCAATCTCAAAATCTCCTCAGTGTATAACTTGGCCAATCTTTCAAGAGGGTAAATGATGTTAATAGGAAGGAAATGTGCACTTTTAGTAAGCCTATCAACCACCACCCAAACTGCATCATAGTTGTTCACCGTCCGTGTAGCCCCACCACGAAGTCCATGGTCACGTGTTCCCACTTCCATTCTGGAATGGTAAGTGGCTGCAAAAGCCTCGCCGGGTGTTGATGCTCCGCCTTAACTTGTTGACAAGTAAGACATCGACTCACATACTCTGCAATGTCCCTATCCATAACTGACCACCAGTAACTCTCCTTCAGGTCTCGGTACATCTTTGTACCTCCTGGATGCATAGCATAGGCCGAAGAATGAGCCTCCTCAAGTATTGATTTCCGGAGTTCCTCATCCTTTGGCACGCATATGCGATCTTTGAACAACAAAAGACCATCATCGTGTACCCGAAATTTCTCAACGGGCCCCGCAAGGATCCGTTCGCGGATCTTCTGACATTCTTCATAAATGCCCTGACCTCTGTTGATCTCATCCATCAAGGTAGGTCTAACCTCGAACCTCGCTATGAGGGCCCCGCTTGTGGTCACCTCCACGCGTGCCCGTAATGCCCGTAGGCATGTGAGTAACGTCCCCGATGTGCTTTTCCTGCTTAGTGCATCGGCGACTACATTGGCCTTCCCGGGGTGATAGTCGATGATCAAGTCATAGTCCTTGATCAACTCCATCCACCTCCTCTGCCTCATATTCAACTCTTTCTTAGTAAATATGTACTTCAAGCTCTTATGATCGGTGTAGATGTGACATGTCTCCCCGTAGAGATAATGGCTCCAAATCTTTAGTGCAAACACTACCGCCCCCAACTCTAGGTCATGGGTAGGCTAGTTCACCTCGTGTTTCCTTAATTTCCTAGAAGCATAGGCGATCACCTTTCCCTTTTGCGTCAGTACACATCCAATCCCTTGGATGCTAGCATCACTGTAAATATCATACCCTATCCCTTGTATGGGTAGGGCGAGAACTGGTGCTTCAGTAAGTCTTTTCTTTAGTTCAAGAAATCCTCTCTCACACTTGTCGTCCCATAAGAACTTGGATACATTCTTTGTGAGCTTTGTTAGTGGAGACGCCAATACAGAGAACTTCTCCACGAACTTACAGTAGTACCTCGCTAAACCAAGGAAACTGCGTATCTCTTTTGCATTCTTGGGCCTCTCCCAATCTATAATGGCCTCTATTTTGGCGTTGTCCACAGCAACGCCCGAACCGGATATGACGTGCCCGAGAAAGCCAATCTCCTTGAGCCAAAATTCACATTTCAAGAACTTGGCAAAGAGTTGCCTTTCTCTTAACCGATCCAGTACAAGCCCCAAATGATGTTCGTGCTCCTCCTCGCTCTTGGAGTATATCAGGATATCATCAATGAATACTATCACAAATTGATCTACGTATTCACTAAACACACGATTCATCAATTCCATGAATATTTCCGGTGCGTTGGTTAAACCAAATGACATCACAAGGAACTCATAATGCCCATATCTAGTGCGAAATGCACTCTTAGGTATGTCACTTTCTTTGATCTTCAACTGATGATACCCCGACCTCAAATCAATCTTCGAGAATACTATTTCCCCTCGAAGTTGATCAAACAAGTCATCAATCCTAGGTAAAGGATACTTGTTCTTGGTGGTGACCTTGTTCAACTGTCGGTAGTCGATACACATTCTTAGTGTACCATCTTTCTTCTTCAAGAAGAGTACGGGTGCTCCCCATGGTGAATGACTGGGTGTGATGAACCCGTTGTCCAATAGCTCTTGTAATTGGACCTTCTATTCTTGAAGTTCCGCCGGTGCCATTCGGTAAGGAGGAATCGAAATGGGTTTGGTTCCCGGCTCAACTTCAATCACGAATTCAATTTCTCTATCGGGTGGTAGCACCGGCAGGTCTTTAGGAAAGACATCAGGGTACTTATACACGACACGTACATCGTTGATGTCGACCTCCTTCTTTGTCTCATCCACCACGTAAGCAAGGTACGCGTGGCAACCTTTCTTCATCATCTTCCGTGCTCTCATCACGGATATGATACAATTTTGAGATCTCCCTCGATCTCCCTCGAAACGTATGATGTTTCCCTCATCATCCTCAAGCTCTAAGACCTTGGTGTAGCAATCAACCCTAGCATGATGCCTTTCGAGCCAATCCATCCCTAGGAACGCATCAAACTCCAACATACTTAGAGGTACGAAATCACAAGTCAAGGGTTGACCCGTCACTTCTACCTCACATGATTGATAATAGTGGTCCCTTTCTACATCATCTCCTAACGGTGTGGAGACTAACAAGGTCGGAGTTATCGGCATCAATGGCACGTCAAGACCTTCGGCAAACGCTTCGCTCACAAATGAGCGTTGTGCCCCAGTATCGATGAAAATTCTTGCGTTTCTACCATTGATCTTTAGTGTTCCTACATTTATAAGCCATTTAAGATGTCTTCCCTACAATAATTATACATCTATGGAAGTTTTTTATGTTCATACACATGTTTGGGATCAGGGAGAGGTCTTAATGTCGCAATTCGGTGCGAAACTATTGACGTTGGGCAGTCTGGGTTCCACGCACGGTGTGCCTAGGAGGCACGCACAGCATGCATGGCTTAAAATACTTCCGGGTAGCAACTGCCACCCAGGCACAACATGCCTGCAGGACAGCCACGGCGTGCGTGGCGTGCAGTAGCCGAAACCACCCCTTTTTCCGCCATAACTTTCCCGGTTCCCCCCCCCCCCCCCCCGGGGTGGGCTGTACTCAAATCCTTCGACCTACATCATCAATATAAGTCTAGAAACCGTCGAAATTTAATGTATTACCTGCAACGGAGTCCGGGTTAGCGCATGCATCCACTTCGATCATGGCATAAACCCTCGCTTGGGCCCCGCCTTGGTTGACGGACGCAGCATGGCTGGTTGATGCACCACCTCTTCCTGTGCCGCCGTTTGACGGCCCTGTACGGTTTCTACTCGTCAAAGCACCTCCTTCTGACCCGGGAGCTCCTCTTCCCCCCAATTGTGGGCAATTAGCCTTCATATAGCCTGTGTTCCCACACTGATAACACCTCGGGGGTGCATTGCACTTCCCGAAGTGATTCTTCGAACAGTTGGCACACCTAGGAGGTCCCGTATTTTGAGAGGAGGATGAGTGCGACCGAGCATCCCTGTTCTTCTTTGTCGGTGGTGCCGGCATCTTGAAAAAACCACTACCTACACCGCGGTTATTCTTTCGTGATTGCTCGGGTAGCCCCGAACTATGCCACTTTCTCTTTTTCGCCTCTTTTGCGTCTCTTTCTTTCCTCTCATTCCACTGAGCCTCCCCAAGTAGGCCATGTTCCACCACCTCGCTAAACGTCATATGACGAGAGTACGTAGCTCGGTCACGGATGTCCAGGAGTAAGGCGTCCCAAAAGTGTTCCAACATGCGGTCCTCATCGACCGCGTATTGCGGCAAGAACCTAGCGAAGGTTCTAAAATCTTGCTCCAATTGCTTGACAGAACCACCCTCCTTCTGTTTAAGGTTGATGTACTCCCTACGCTTGACATTAACCTCGTAGTCGGAGTAGTATTGGGCGTAGAACTCCTGCTCGAAGTTCGCCCATGTGATGGCTCCCCGGTACTTTCCTTTTACACTCTCCCACCATGTAGAAGCGATTCTTTCAAGCAAACGTGAAGCAACAGTCAACTTCACGTCGGGTGTGACCTGCATATCCCTTGATGCATCCTTCACTTTCTTGATCCAATCGGCGGTAACGGTAATGTCACCGGTGCCGTAGAAGGATTTACACCCCAAGGCCCTAGCCTCCTTGAGGTACTTGGAGATTCACGCCCACCTTTTGACGCTGCTGGAGTGGCCCTTGAAGCTCCCCGACTTCCTTGACCTGAACCACCACGAGAGCCGTGCCTTGCTTGGCGCCTAAGGTCTCTCCTTAGTTTCTCTTTTTTATACCACTCAAGCAATTCGCCCATTTGTGAATCGGGCATCACTCTCATCGTTGCCTGCCTCATCAGTGTGGAAGTTACCCCCATCATACGGGGTCTCCTCATGCTCCGTGCCGGGAACAAAAGTCGAGTCATAGTCCTCAGTGTTAGTTTCAAACACCGAGCTTACGTGGCTGTCGCTCACTATTTGGGCCCGGTGGCCCCCACGGCCTACTCGGCCTCCTCTTCTCCCCCGAGATGCAGCCCGGCTACCCCTCATGGATGTTACCGGTGCCTGCCCCCTCGGATTGTTCCTCGTTGACATTCGCCTACCCTCCATTTCTGAAATGAGATTTGGATGAGTCGTTAGACTCCTATTAATGTCAATTGACGGAAGAACATTATAAACACGTATTGGCCCAAGTCACCACCATACCAATTGTTAAGGGTACTATCTTAACAATTAGAGACCTTGCAACTTAGGTAACAATAGTTCTATGAACGTTAAAATACAATGCTCATGGTTTTCGGTAAAAATTCCCTTTTGTTTTGCAAAATCTCTTGTGAGAGGTTGATTACATAGTTTAGAACTGAGATGGCTCTGATACCACTTAATTGTCACGCCCCAGACCGCATCTAAGCACGTGTACAACCGCCGTATGACCAAGTAACGCCACTCGCAAGTCAACGTGTCTTAATCATACAAGGCGTCCATGAACATAATATATATCCATACTCAGTAGTAAACATACACAACAACATCACAATTTAGATTAGTTGAATAGCGGAAATATTCAATAATCAATCGTGGGCCACACATGGCCAAAACGTAGGCTCGCAGGCCAAAACAATGTATTAATACAAAAATATCCATGAGCATAGTTTATCTTTTGAAATAGTAGAGGGAGCACGAACCACATCTTCCTCTGGATTCTCTTCACCCGTGCAAAGGGGTAGATGACAAGCCTTAACTTCAACCTGAAATGGTGGGGGCCCCCTAAGGGGTCAGTACAAGTACCGAGCGAGTAGCAGGCTAAATATAGAATAACTAGCGTTTCAAGTATAAGACCCAAACATAGGGTGATACTTATATAAATAGTCTTTCCCCCCGAGTTAATAAATACTTAGTAGTACATATACACTTGGAAAATACCTAATCCGTAGATCACCGTTTTATTTGGGTAAATATTAATAGTCAATATCCTTGACTAAAAACCTCAGCCGACACATATGCCTATGAGTGTATAGGACTCTTCCTTGTCCATACTTCAATATCATAATCTATGAGTTTTGAGGATCATAATCCTTGGGTACTCCACCAATTTGTATTTGAGTGTTAAGGACTTTTAGTCCTAGGGTCCTCCACCAATTTATTATCCGAGTGTTAACGACTTTAAGTCCTAGGGTCCTCCACCAATTTATAATCCGAGTGTTAAGGACTTTAAGTCCTAGGGTCCTCCACCAAAATACAATATGAGTGTTAAAGACTGTAAGTCCTAGGGTCCTCCACCAAAATATAATATGAGTGTTAAGGACTTTAAGTCCTAGGGTCCTCCACCAAAATATAATATGAGTGTTAAGGACTTTAAGTCCTAGGGTCCTCCAGCAAAATATAATATGAGTGTTAAGGACTTTAAGTCCTAGGGTCCTACACCAAAATATAATATGAGTGTTAAAGACTTTAAGTCCTAGGGTCCTCCACCAATTTATAATCCTATGATCAACCTCCTATCAACCTAGATAGAGTCTATATCATATTTATTCATTCATAGCTAAATCAATACATAAAGCTTATGTATCACGATCCATGCAAAGCCATGCGTTTATATAAATTCATAATAACTAGTACCATCCGGTATTAATTAATCCATTATCAACTTAATCATCATATAATTAAGTTAATAATGTTCATTTGTGCTCCTTTTACCCTTCAAAAAATATGCATTTTATATAATTCCTCATAACATATTTCATGCATTAACAATTAATTCCTTTCATACAAACGTAACCATGTTGATTTATCACATGTTTAAATACCTTTTAAACATAATTATGAACACATATAACATTTATTTAGGTTCTCATAATTAACCCAAAAGTTATAAGATATTAAGCTATCCACTCACCTTAAATGAGCTTTAGCGCGTTCTACGCTCCTCGGTTGAACTCCGGCAAAACTCCGGCGAAACTCCAGCGAACTCCGGTGAAACTTCGGCGAACTCTAGAAACACTTTAGCTATGATCCTAACATAGTTTCATTATCACAAAACTCATATCAATATAAATAACCTCTAAAAGGTTATTTTCCGGCGAATCGGTCGTTTTGGCTTCTAAGTCCGTTCTTGGATTTGGAACCACCTTCCAACCCCTCATTCTACATTTCTAAACATGTGGAACAAGAGTAGGGGTTCTTTATATGATACATATCTCATATTATAGAAGAAAAATAAAGGAAAAGTTATAATAAGGTCATTACCTTAATTATTCACACTTTTCCCTCACTTTTTCCTTCTTAATCTTCCCCCTTGGAACAACCTTGCTTGAGCTTGATTTGCAGGAAGATGGACTTAGAGCTTCTTTTTATCTCCTTCTTTTGGTCTTGGTCGAGCTTGATAGGGGGAGGGAGTGATGAGAGTGGTTTTGTCTCATTGGACCAATGAGTGTGGATGGGAGATCCACCTCATGTCCTTTAGATGCCTTCTCAATCAAACCAACTTCTCCCATCCCCTTCTTCTAATTTCAGCCGCCCAACTCATTGATTCTTGTGACCAAAAATCGTGGGTTGGCCCCCACACATGTGAGAGGTCAACCCTTTAACTCCCGAGGTGTACAATCGGTCATGAAAGTTGTATTTTTTGGATTATTTTAATTATATTTTATTTTATCGGGTCTGTAAGGAATAAATGTAATTAGATTTTGATGATGCTATAGGATTTTTTTTTAAATTACCCCTTAGAAAATTTGTATTAGAATTTTCCTTGTAATTGTTCTAGTATAGTCGACTGACAGAAGACCCCCAGACAGAAGCCCTTTTGGCCCTCTGGTGATAGTGCCTTCACAGAAGTCCTCCTGACTCTCTGTTGGACTTCACCTAGGCAGAAGCACTTAGGTCCTCTGTTGGCCTCTAATAGAACAGAAGGACTGGAGACCCTTTGCTGTCATCCGTTGCAACAGAAGTGCTCATGACCTTTTCTGGTGTACACTCTGATAAAGAGACCAGAAGGCTTGACACTTAAAGAAATTCAAGTTTACTTCCAAGCCGGCGAAATCAACGGAAGATTCTCTAACGGCTAGAAGACTTCAACGGAAAAGCTACGGTACGTACATTAAATGCTCATTTAATGCGGATACGTACGAGAAGATATTTAAAGCAAATAATTGACCACCTTTTGGAAAGAATCTTCTCAAAATAGCAAGTCGCCGAATTCAGTGGGTCCAACCGGTCAAGTCAACAAAACGCGCATTAAATGCAGTTGTCCTCCTTCACCTCCAACGGGAAGACAACCCTATGTATAAAAGATACTCTTCGAAGAACAAAGGAATAATTTTTTGCTCTGCTAACTTTGCCAACTTCACCACATTCTTTGCGAGAAAAACACATTCAAATCATTCAAGGCAAAAAGGTCCTCTTGAGATTCAAACTCTTCATCCTCAACAAGAGAGACACAAGTTGGAAAGAATATACTTTCATATCATCAAATCCAACAAGAGCAAGGTTCCAACAGTTCTTCAACAACTTCAAGCACTTCATCTACAAATCTTTTGTAACGAAGCAAGTTGGAGGAACCCCTGTTTCAACAGAAACTCTTCTTGTTACAAGAAGGACGTCCAAGTAACTGGAGTAGTGAAGTGGTGATACTTCCGGGAAGCTCAGTGAAAGGACCAGTCTTAAAGGAAGCCATGCAGTGCATCCCAGGAGACATCTAGGCTTGGAGAAGACGTGGAGAGCTTCTTAAGTGCTAGGACTAAGGCGTTGTAAACGGTCGTTTTTACAAGCTTAGTGGCACAGTGGATTAGAGGAACGAGTTGTTCCTTGAACCACTATAAAAATCCCTGGTGTCATTTACTTACTGTTTTTAATATTTGCACTTAGATAGAACTGTCTAACTCCTTAGACTTGGTATCTGTGTTCAGCAGAACTTGTTCTACGAGTTAACAGAAGGCCTACTGCCTTTGCTTCTCTGAGGCTAAATCAACAGAACCCCTAACAGAACCTTATCCGCTGCCAGTCTGTTCTGACAACAGAACAGGCTATTCTGTAAAATCTGGTACTTAGTTTAAAAAGCTAAAAACCAATACAGTCTATTCACCCCCCCCCCTCTAGACTGTATCCAGTACAACCGGGACCAACAAGTGGTATCAGAGCCTCCTTGTTCTAATAATCTCTTAGGTTATTTTACTGAACAAAGATCCACTTGTTTTTCTGTTATTTTCCTCATTTCTATCTGATATAATGGATCACTCTCTTGCCAAGAATCTTATGTTCTCAGATCTTAAGTTTGATGACTGGAGGATCCGGATGAAAGAGCACCTCTGGTCACTGCCAAATGCTAGGAGGAAAGCTTGTTTCCTAGTTTAGCAAGAAGCAAAATTCAATCGCAACAAGTACAGCTGAAGCTGAGTACATTGCAGCTGGGAGTTGCTGTGCTCAGTTACTCTGGATGAAGCAACAACTGAAGGACTATGGAATTCAAGCAAAGGGGATCAAATTGCTGTGTGACAACACCAGTGCCATTGCCATCACTCAGAATCCAGTTCTTCATTCCAGGACAAAGCACATTGAGATCAGACATCACTTCATCAGAGATCATGTTGAGAAGAAGCACATATGCATGGAGCATGTGTCAACAGAAGACCAGCTAGCAGACATTCTAACCAAGCCCTTACCTGAGGCCAGGTTCAACAAGCTAAGAGAGGAATTGGGAATGACGGATGATATTCCAAGACAAAGTTGAAAGGAAGACTCTCTGTTGCAGATTCTCTGTCAACAGAACCTTTGTACAGAACCCCTTCTGTTCTACATCTCGAATAGAGAACCTTAGTACACATCAGAACATCATCAACAACAGACCTTCTTACTTATCCAACAGAAGGTTGTGGACTTAGAAATATTTCGAGGAACGGGTGACCTGGTAACTTATTAAAGGTCTTTTACCCCTTTACCCTTAAAACGGCTTTATAGCCGCATTATACTTACTGCGCCCCCTTTCGCATTAAACTGAAACCTTGAAACTACCAATAATCTCAAACATCCATTAACCCAAACCCTTATATACCATTTTCTCTAAACTAAACCGCTACTGCTTCCTCTACTCTCAAACCTTCATAATCTCATATCTCTCTAGCTCTCAAACTCTCAGAACTTTCAGAAATGGCTTTCATCAACATCAACGACCTCACCCAAGCAGAAATTGAACTTCTCGTCAAGAACATCTACACCGGGATGAACTGCGACCTCTCCGCACTCCCAGAACTGGCCGCCAATCATGAAACCATGGAGAAGATAATCCAGGGAATGAAGGATTCCCAGCTGGATAAAGTGGTGGGATTCCACTTCAACTCCTACAGCACAAGGGATGTAGCAGAGTTCTACCTCAACGCTACATATGAAGGCGAGACCATTAGGTCTAAGGTCAACGGGGATGACATTGTCCTCACCCCAGAAATCATCAACGCCCTCTTTGGCGTAGTGGAGAATCCACAAGAAGAGGACACTGAAGGGTTCATTTCCCTAGACAGTGTCAAGGTCACTGTGGATGAGTTCATCCGGCTTTACTGCAGACCATAAGTTGCTGAGATTCCCAAGCTGAACATGAAGAAGAATCTTCTTCAGAGTGACTATGAGAAGTTGGTCAACATTTTCCACCGGTGTGTCTGGAGCAAGAGCACCTCTACAGATGATATGACTCTTCAGAATGCAAAGGCTGTCTTTGCAGTTCATCATGGGATGAACACCAACTGGGGACAGGTAATTGCTAAATCCCTAATTGATTTCATCAAAAAGAAGGATAGGGAGACTGGACTGTTCAGAACCCCCATGGGTTATGGACTTCTGTTGTCTGAGCTAATGCTCAAAGCAAGAATTGGGCTGAGGAACCCAATTGATGCTGACTACACCAAGCTGCTCTTCCTCAACACCTCCAGTGACAGGAAGGTTGCTCTCAAGGCAGAGCAGAAAAGGCTGAGAACTCTTGAGTTCAACAGAGAAAAGCTACAACAGAAGGCTGTTCAGCCAAAGAAAATTACCAAAAAGCAACAGAAACCCTCTACTCCTTCGGATTCTGAATAAGAAGTGCCTTTGATCAAGAAGGTGGTCAAGAAGGTCCCTAAGAAGAAGACCACTCATGTCAAAGTCCACAAGTTAGTGGCTAAGAAGGCTGTGATCAAGAGAAAGCAGCCTTCCCCCTCTCCAACAGAGTCTACTCCTTCTGCTTCACCAGTTGCAAAGAAGATCAGGGTGATGACCCCTTTTATTCAGGAGGAACTTGAAGACTCCATTCACTCTGCACAACCCAACAGAAACGTTTGGCAGGGCAAGCGGATTGTGTTTGAGTCAAGTGACTCAGAAGAGGAAGTAGTGGTGCAGGATGCCACTACTCAGGGGGAACCACACCTCTCTCCTCCTGCTTCTACAGATGATCAACCACTGGTGGTTTCTTCACCAGAACACCAAGAAGCTAGCAGAACCTCAAACTCTGCAGATAGGCAATTAATCAGGGTTCTTGCATGGAGAAAGTGGAGAGTGGGACCTCTCACTGAGCTGCTTAAAAATTTGTTCCACTTCATCTCTGAGGAAGAAGAAGTACTCCGATGGGCTGACACAGAAGATGTGGAACAATGCCTGGACAAAAACTTCCTTCTTTCAGTCCTACAGAAAAAGAAGGAGAAACACCAAGGAAAAGCTCTTCTATTCAAAGAATCACCATAAGACCATGTGAAGGCTCTTCAAGAGCATGAGATGGATGATTTTGATGCTTGCCTGGTTGAAAAGAAAAGGAAAGTGTAAGGAATATTTGTATTTAGATTTTGATGATGCTAGTTTAATTAGGACTTTAGAGTACCCCTATTTAGACTTAATGTATTAGAATTTTCATTTGTAAAGTTCTTAGAGTAATCGACTTGGCAGAATGCCTTCAGAACAGAAGACCTTCGGAGCAGAAGGGCTCCAAGAGCAGAAGACCCTCGTAAGGCATTATTGAAACAAAGGACCTTTGGTTCTCTGCTCCAGAACAGAAGACCTCAGGGTCTCTGTTAGTCTTTACTCTGACAGAAACCCTTCTGGGTCTCTGTTGGATATGCTCTCAACAGAAGTGCTCCAGACCTCCTCTGTTCTACTCTCAGTTAAAGACACCAGAAGGTCTGACACTTAGAAGAATTCCACAGAACCGGGAAGTCAACTAAAAGATTCCTTCAACGGCTAGGAGTATGAAACGGAAAAGCTACAGTGCGCGCATTAAATGCTCATTTAATGCACCCCATGCTCCGTAGAGTAATTGCAGATGATTGGCCGCAATGTCAGGATTACTTTATCCCAAAATAGTAACCCGCCAACTTTACCGGGTCCTACTGGTCAAGTCAACTGCTCGCGCATTAAATGCAGTTGTCCTCCTACTCCTCCAACGGGAAGACAACCTCAGTATAAAAGATACACTACGAAGAACAACCAAATAACTTTGCAACTTTTGCTAACCATTGCTACAACTCTTCATACAAGATATTCAAACTCTGAAAAGCAAAAAGCCTCCTTGAGATTCAAACTCATTATCCTCTACAAGAGAAGGCAGAAGTTGGAAAAATACTTTTTCCAACTCAAGCAAAGTTCCAAGTGTTCTTCAACTCTTCAAGCTCATCACATACAAATCCATTGTAATGAAGCTAGTTGGAGGAACCCCTGTGTTAACAGAAACTCTTCTTGCTACAAGAAGGACGTCCAAGTAACTGGAGTAGTGAAGTGGTGATACTTCCAGGAAGCTCAGTGAAAGGGCCAGTCTTAAAGGAAGCCAGGCAGTGCATCCCAGGAGACATCTAGACTTGAAGAAGACGTGGAGAGCTTCTTAAGTACTAGGACTAAGGCTTTGTAAACGGAAGTTTTTACAGCTTAGCGGAACAGTGGACTAGAGGAACAAGTTGTTCCTTGAACCACTATAAAAATCACTGGTGTCATTTACTTACTGCTTTAATATTTGCACTTAGATAGAACTGTCTAACTCCTCAGACTTGGTATCTGTGTTCAGCAGAACTTGTCCTACGAGTTAACAGAAGGCCTACTGCCTTTGCTTCTCTGAGGCTAAATCATTAGAACTCCCTACCAGAACCCCATCCGCTGCCAGTCTGTTCTGTCAACAGAACAGGCTATTCTGTAAAATCTGGTACTTAGTTTAAAAAGCCAAAAAACAATACAGTCTATTCACCCCCCCCCCCCTCTAGACTGTATCCAGTACAACCGGGACCAAAAAGTGGTATCAGAGCTTCCTTGTTCTAATAATCTCTTAGGTTATTTGCTGAACAAAGATCCACTTGTTTTTCTGTTTGATCTCATTTCTATCTGATATAATGGATCACTCCTTGTCCAAGAATCTTATGTTTTCAGATCTTAAGTTTGATGACTGGAGGATCCGGATGAAAGCACATCTCTGTGCTCTGCTTGATGAGATGTGGGAAGTTCTAGATATTGGCCCTTTCACAAGCTTCCAGAAGGTCAATCCTGAGCATGCTATTGACAACACCAGACCCCAGATGATCAGTAAAGCCAAGTCAGAATGGACCACTGAAGAGAGGAGAAAGTACAACCTAGACAATATTGCTAAGGACATCCTCTACAAGTCCATTGATGATAGGTACTTCAACAGAATAAAGAAGTGCAAAACTGCAAAGGAAATCTCGGATACTCTTGAGCTCATTGGAGCTGGTGATGAGCAAGAGAAGGACAACAAACTGACTATAGCCAACAAGAAGTTTGATGACTTCAAACTTCTCCCTGGTGAAAGCATCTCCAAGATGTATGACAGGCTCCTCACTCTCACTGGAGAGATCTCTGAGCTTGGGAAGGAACTCACCACCAAGGAGATCAACCTGAAGGTGTTGAGGGGACTGCCCTCAGCATGGAGAATGAAGGTGGTTGTTGTCCAAGCCAACAAGGATGTAAAGACTTATCCCACTGATAAGCTCATCTCAGATCTCAAAGCTCATGAGTTTGAAATGACTGAAGAAAAGGAAGATGTACCAGAAGAGAGGACCACTACAGCCCTCACTGCCAGCACATCAAAGGTAAATGATTTTGACCCTTCAGTACTTTTATCTGATGAATATATGGCTGCCTTTGCCAGGAGATTCAAAAAGTTTATGAAGAATCCCAAAGATGGAAGGAGTCTATCTTTCAACAGAAAGCCATACCAGAAGGTCAAATCAACAGAAAGCAGTGGAGAGCTTCTCTATTACAATTGCAGACAACCTGGTCACTTCAAGGCTGATTGTCCCCATCCAAGGGTGTCCAAGAAACAAGGACAGGATGGAGAAATGAAGAAATACGAGGAAAACTCCAGAAGGAGAAAGGCACTTGTGACAGAACAGCTAGAGAAAGACCCTCTGTCAGAAAACCTTTGGCTTGATACTGAGACAGAAGACCTTTGCCTCATGGCTCATTCTGATGATGAGGTAACCTCTACTTCTGAATCTAGTTTTTCTTCGGTAGGCTTAGCTTTTGATTCTGATTCAATGTCAGAATTTTGGGAAGAGTTTAAGGCCATACAAGCCACTTATTCTTCTGTAACAGAAGAAAACAGTAAGTTAAAAGCTGAAATTCTTGACTTAAAGAAGGAGGTTGAGATCAAAATCAATCTTCTAATTAAGGAAAGAGATCAACTGGAGACTGAAAATGTTTCTCTTCTCAAGAGAATAAGAGAAATAGAGCCTCTCGAGATTAAGTACAAAGCTTACCAGAAGGTCCAGTCTTCCATGGAAAAGATTGTGCTTGATCAACAGATTGGCACTGGTTTTGGTCTTGGTTATGGCTCAACAGAATCAGGTGAGCCTTCTGTAATGCCTAGCACCAGAGTTGCTAAGGCAGATAAGGTCATAGTACCACTGATTTCTAGCCCCATCTGTCAAGCTGGTGTATGTGGCACCAAGGTTGTTCATGAGGAAGTCAGACCAGAAAAGGGAAAGATAAAGGTTCAACAGAAACCCTTTTTGAAAAATAATGAACCTGGCAGAAAACCTAACAACAGAAAAGGTTTTCAAGATAACAAAAATAAAAGACCATTCATTGACAGACAACCTCAAGTCAATCGTGCCAGAAATGATCACCAGAAGGGCAAATATCAAGAGAGAGTTAACTTCAGGCAGAAGAGGTTGGCTGGTCAACTTCAGAAGCCCAAGGTTAACCGTCCCTCTGCTCTTGATAGTATATGGGACTTCTTTCCAACAAAAAAGGCTATGCAAAAGTATGTAAACAGGAAGCATGACCCTCACAAGCATCTGCCCAAAGTGAATCACACTTCAGTTTACTATAACTACCAGATGGACAATGGGTACCACCCACCAAGGTTTCACTTGATGAGACCAAAATGGTACCAACTACCCAGACTCCATGACCCCCCAGGACCCAGCATTGCTTGGGTACCTAAATCTTTCTTTTGATCTTGCAGGAACTGTGTGCTGGAGCTATCTCTGATCAAGAATGGTTTATTGATAGTGGATGCTCCAGGCACATGACAGGTGACAGAAGTTGCCTAACGGAGTTCCAGAAATGCAAAGGACCTAGAGTTACCTTTGGAGGTAATGACAAAGAAGGTCAAACAAAAGGAAGAGGGAAGCTGATCAAGAACCAGATAATCATTGATGATGTCTCATATGTCAAATGACTGAAGTTCAACTTGCTAAGTGCTAGCCAATTCTGTGACAAAGGCTACACTGTTGAATTCACAAAGGACTTCTGCTATGTGAAGCATGAGACAACAAAGGAAGTGGTTCTAACAGCATCAAGGAAGAAGAACATCTATGTAGTTGATTGGAACACTGCAAAAGATGGAGTTTGCCTGATAGCCAAAGGAGATTCAAAACTGAGCTGGGACTGGCACAAAAAGCTCAACCATTTGAATTTCAAAACAATCAACAAACTGGCCAGAGAACACATTGTAGAAGGGCTACCAGACATTGTATACAAGAAGGAGACCCTCTGCAGTGCTTGTCAGAAAGGCAAACAAGTGAAGAATTCCTTCAAACCCATTGCTGGAGATCTTTCTACAAGTCCTCTAAATCTGATTCACATGGATTTATTTGGACCTGTTGAGACTCCAAGCGTTGGTGGCAAGAAATATACCCTAGTCATGGTTGATGACTACTCCAGATATACATGGACTGTTTTTCTATCAAAGAAGAATGAAACTCTTCAGAAGTTGCCATCTCTGTTAAAGCAACTTCAGACTGAGAAGAATTTGAAAGTGAAGACAATCAGATCAGACAGAGGAACTGAATTTGTCAACCAAGTCATAAAGGACTTCTGTGATCAGAATGGGACTTTTCATCAACTTTCTGCCGCCAGAACCCCTCAACAGAATGGCGTAGCAGAAAGAAGGAACAGAACTTTAAAAGAAGCTGCAAGAACAATGATTGCAGAATCTGGATTGCCTATGAGATATTGGGCTGAAGCAATCAACACTGCATGCTATACTCAGAACAGAAGCATGATCAACAAGAATCACCAGAAGACCCCTTATGAACTCTGGAAGGGAAGAAAACCAAACATCAGCTACTTTCATGTATTTGGATGCAAGTGCTACATTCTTAACAATGGAAAGGAGCATCTGAAAGTATTTCAAGAAAAGGCTGATGAAGGAGTCTTTATAGGCTATTCAAACACCAGTAAAGCCTATAGAGTACTCAACAGAAGGACCCTACATGTTGAAGAATCTATACTTGTGAAGTTTGATGAAAGCATCTTTGTTAAAGAGATAACAGAGATCCTCAAGGAAGTCAGCATAGAAGACAGAACACCAGAACCAACAGAAGAGGTAGCAGATAATCCTGCATTTCCAACACCTGCACCAAACCCCCTTCTGTTGAATGAAGATGAAGACTCTGAAGATGAGGAACCAGAGAGACCAAGACAGCAGCTGACAGAACCTGACTTAACATGGTTAAGAGATCATCCCCCTAACCAAGTGATTGGTCAAATCAGAAGTGGAGTTCAAACCAGATCCACATCTAGAAGAGAAGCAATGCTTGCCTGCTATATATCTCAGATGGAACCTATGACTGTTGAAGAAGCTCTTGCAGACTCAGATTGGATCAATGCTATGCAAGAAGAGCTTACTCAGTTTGAAAGGAACAAAGTGTGGGAACTTGTTCCTAGGCCAAAGCACCAGAATGTCATTGGAACCAAATGGGTATTCAAGAACAAAGCTGATGAAGATGGCAACATTGTAAGGAATAAAGCAAGGCTGGTAGCTAAAGGATATTGTCAAGAAGAAGGAATTGATTTTGATGAGACTTTTGCACCAGTTGCCAGACTTGAAGCCATCCGAATCTTTCTAGCCTATGCTGCGTACAACAACATCAAGGTCTACCAGATGGATGTCAAGAGTGCATTTCTAAATGGAGATCTTGAAGAAGAATTTTATGTCGAACAACCACCAGGTTTTGTCATTCCTACTCAATCTTCTTGTGTCTACAAGCTTAAAAAGGCCCTCTATGGTCTTAAACAAGCTCCCAGAGCCTGGTATGACACATTGTCCCTTTTTCTAATGAACCATGGGTTTACTAAAGGAAAGGTTGACAAAACTCTATTTCAAATCTCTGTTGCTAATCATATTCTTTTAGTACAAATATATGTTGATGACATTATATTTGGTAGTACTAATCCAGAACTGTGCAAGAAATTTTCTCAAGTGATGCAGAGTCAATTTGAAATGAGTATGATGGGAGAACTCAGTTACTTCCTAGGACTTCAAGTCAAACAAGTTCCAGAAGGGATCTTTATCAATCAAGGGAAGTACACCAGAGATCTGATCAAGAAGTTTGGAGTGGAAGGCAAATCATCAGTGAAGATTCCCATGAACACTTCACAAGGAATTGGTCCAGATGATGAAGGAAAGGATGTAGATGCAACAACATACAGAGGAATAATAGGATCTCTGTTGTATCTAACTGCAAGCAGACCAGACATCTCATTCTCTGTTGGAATCTGTGCCAGATACCAATCAAAGCCCAAGGAAAGCCATCTAAGTGCTGCAAAGAGAATCATCAGATACATCAAAGGAAATCCAAATGCAGGCATATGGTATCCAAAGGGAGGTAACTTTGAACTAATTGGTTATTCTGACTCAGATTTTGCAGGTTGCAGACTAGACAGAAAGAGCACCTCTGGTCACTGCCAATTGCTAGGAGGAAGGCTTGTTTCCTGGTTTAGCAAGAAGCAGAACTCCATCTCAACAAGTACAGCTGAGGCTGAGTACATTGCAGCTGGGAGTTGCTGTGCTCAGCTACTCTGGATGAAGCAACAACTGAAGGACTATGGAATTCAAGCAAAGGAGATCAAGCTGTTGTGTGACAACACCAGTGCCATTGCTATCACTCAGAATCCAGTTCTTCATTCCAGGACAAAGCACATTGAGATCAGACATCACTTCATCAGAGATCATGTTGAAAAGAAGCACATTTGCATGGAACATGTGCCAACAGAAGACCAGCTTGCAGATATCCTGACAAAGCCTCTTCCTGAGGCTAGGTTCAACAAACTGAGAGAGGAATTGGGAATGATGGATTAGATTCCAAGGGAAAGTTGAAAAGGAAGGCCCTCTGTTGCTCAATTGCTGTTAACAGAATACCTGTTGCAGAACCCCTTCTGTTAACCCCTTCTGTTAACCTCTTCTGTTCCCTACCCTGGCAGAACACCTCAGCAACAGAAACCCCCTCTACAGAAAACCTCCTCTTATGTCTAACAGAAGGTGGTGGACTTAGAAAATTCTGAAAACCGGGTGAAAAGGCAACTCTCCTGAAGAATGTACTGACAGGGATGAGATGCGAACTGGATGTCCTACCCAGGTTCGTAGAGAAAACAGAGAGGATGACCGCCATTGTTGACGGACTGTCACAGTGCAACCTGAGCAAGGTCATCACTCATGCTTATGAGGCCTACAGCAACGTTGACACCGTTGAGTTCTATCTCAACGCATCCTTCAAGGATGAAAATATCTCCTCCATTGTCCAAGGAGAAGAAATTTTGATTGATGCTGACGTCATCAACAACATCTTCAATATCCAACAAGAGGAAGGCAGGGCCTCTCTACTTGATTTGGAGGATACTGACATCCCTCTGCCAGAATTCAAGAAGAAGTTCTGCAGAAAAGGTGAAGAAGTAGAGAAGGTCAACATCAAAAAGAACTTGCTCAAGAAGGAATTTGAGCTGCTCATTAACATTTTCCACAAATGTTTATGGTGCAAGTACACCTCCACAGATGATGTCACAACTGCCAATGCCAAGGCCCTTTATGCAGTGCATCATGGGGTAAACATCAATTGGGGACAAGTCATGGTGAAGTCCCTGATTGAGGTGATCAAGAAGAAGAACCCAAAGACTAGCCTCTATTCTGGGAAGCTAGGGCATGGACTGCTCATTTCAGAAGTGCTCCTCAAACAAGGGGTAAACTTGAGGAAGGCTACAACTTTGGATCACACCAAGGTAATTTTCCTGACTGCCTCTCCAAATAGGGAAAAAGCCATAAAGGCAGAGCTGAAGAGACAGCTTCAGCTTGAGGCTAAAAGACAACAAGGAGAGAAGGTACAGAAACCCCTCTCTGTAGCCCCTTCTGCTGAGAAGAAGAAGAAGATCGAGAAGGCAGAACCTGTTGCTCCTCCAACCATGAAGGCTGGACAGAAGAGGAAGAGGACCACAAAACCCAAGAAGAAGGTTGCTAAACCTTTGGTTTCTGTGTCTGAGGGAATGGCAGACACTCAGGGGGAACCAGAGATCCCCACCTCTACTGCATCTCCTGAACAGAACAGGGTGCCAACTCCACCAGAGCACCCCTAGTCCTGTCAAAGATGGGTATCTGTCCTTGCTAGACAGAATAATTCAGTATTTTGATCATTATGAGCCAGAAGAAGAAGCCATCCTGAATTGGGTTGGGACTGATGATGTCTCAAAATGTTTTGCCCTCAACTTTCTTCACTCTGTCCTTGAGAAGAAGAAGGCAAGCTACAAGGGAAAGGCTATTCTCATCTCTTCACCCTCTGAGGAAGCTGTCAAACCTCTAGAAGATGGAGAAATTGAAGCCTTTGAAGAATGGCTGTTCACCAAGATGGCAACTGACTCTGTGCAGCCCAACTTCAACCCAGGAGAGCCCTCTGTACCCAAGACAGAAGGGCAAGCCATGATGGAGCATATCAAGGAATGGAGGACTTCTTTGCTCGAGGAGAACATCATTGAGGTAAACTCTCCAACCCCTTCTGTTAATATCTCAACAGAACCCCTCATCCCCTCACCTCCTAACAGCACAGAAACCCCTCCACCAGAAAACCCTCAACCTGAACAGAAAACCCCCACCCCTCCTCACTCACCCAAACAGAAAATTGCATCACCCTGCAAAACAATTGTTCCCTTCAGAAACCGTTCCCCTTCACCTCCACCATCTCCCCCTCAACAGAATGCCTCACCTATTCAATCTTCACCCCAGCACCAGAACCCCTCACCCCAACAGATATCCTCTTCATCCTCAGAATCTGAACATCAAACCCCTCCTCCAGAATCACCTCCCCCAAACCAACCTGCAGAACAGCTTAAATCTATATGGTTTCTCAGAGATTCAGACCCTACAACTGTCTCCCCCATTTCTGCACCCCAAGGGTATTCTAGGGATTCTACTGCCCCCAATCCCTCCCTCAGAAAGAAGAATAAGATAGTCCGCAACAGAATCCCTATCTATTCATCTTATGAAGATTCATCTGACATGGATGGATTCATGATCAGCAAATCTCACAAAGCAACATCAAAGAGACAGAAGACCCCTCCTCTGACTCAACTTGAGCATGAACTGCGTGTCCAATCTCTCTCATCTGTCCAACAACATCACCCCTTGCCTAAGGGAAGAGGTCTAGAGATGCCTCAAGCTGATGAACAACAGAATAACATCCCCTTCAACAAGTTTGTTGAATCTGCAGAAGACTTTGGTGGGCAGATCCTCCAAGGCATGACCAAACTGATAGAGATCAATGATAAACACTATGGGCACCTTGCTCATGTGAATGACAATCTAAATTCAGGTATGCAGTTCATATCTGACCGTTTTGAAAACCTCACAGGGACACTCAACAACTTCATAGCCTCCTCCTCTGCCAGATCAGATGCCCTGTCAACAGAAGTGGTAGGTATCCACAAAACTCTCTCTCTTTTTCAACAGACTCTCCTGAGTCAAGGACAGGCAATCAACTCTATCTCAGAGAACCTTGAAGCTCTGAAGAAATCTGATGCCAGAACAGAGAGGCAACTGACCTCTATTGAGGAAATGTGCAGAGCTCACCAAGAACAAGCTCAAGCTCTCCTATCTACTGACAGAGACAGATATCAGAAGATGGTGCTCCTTGAAGCCAATAACAAGGACATCTTCTCTGTCATCCAGAAGCAGCAAGGTCTCATTGAAGGCCTTACCTCTGTCACCCAGACCCTACCAGATGCCCTAGAGCAGATAGCCTCCACTCAGGCCTCAGAGTTCCAGAAGATAAGCCTGATGATAGAGGATCTGCATGATGCCAAAAAGGGGGAAGAGGACCCTCAACAGACCAGGCCTAGGTCCCACAGAACTCCCTCTCGGGCACCCTCCTCTGCTGAGCCTGCAGTGGATCCGGCTCCCTACTTTGAAGCTGCTCTACAGAAGAAGAGAGCAGCAGGCATACCTAGACCCCCATCTCCAGTGAAGAAAGGCACAAAGAAGAAGAAGGTTTTTAACTTCACTGAATGGAGATTGGGTGGATCTCAGAAAATTGACAGATCCCAATTTGAAGAGATGAAGTTCAAAATGACTCCTACCCAACAACAACACCTCTATTTGGACAAAGATGGTGTTGTGAGAGTTAGGTATGGGGGATCATTAGAAGAAGCTGAAGAATGATATAAGAAGAACATTGTTCCAGGGAAGACAATACATGAAGGTGTTCTCAACTATTTGGACTGCAAGCTTTCTCCCATTTGGGCATCTTATCAAAGCTCTGGCAACTTTTTCAAGATCAGAGCTGAAATAAATGAAGAACTGCTCAGGCTTCAAAGACTGGAGGAAGAAGCTCTACAGGCAGCTAATCTGGAGAATGTGTAAGATTTAACTCTGTAAATCTTATCTAATAAAATCACATCTCTGCCTTCTTACTTTGAAGTGCTTTTCCTCAATTCCTGTCTTTTTGCCTTCTGCTTGTGTTTGCTTATTTCATTTATATTCTGCTAACTGAATGTACTGTACTCTTACTATTTTCCTATGCCAAGTTGCCCACCAAGATTCTAATGGAAGTTTTTTTAAACTTTAATCTTTCTTTATGGTGAAGGCACTTCTCTGGAAATAGTTAAAGGGTTTTGGCATCATCAAAAAGGGGGAAATTGTAAGGAATATTTGTATTTAGATTTTGATGATGCTAGTTTAATTAGGACTTTAGAGTACCCCTATTTAGACTTAATGTATTAGAATTTTCATTTGTAAAGTTCTTAGAGTAATCGACTTGGCAGAATGCCTTCAGAACAGAAGACTTTCGGAGCAGAAGGGCTCCAAGAGCAGAAGACCCTCGTAAGGCATTATTGAAACAGAGGACCTTTGGTTCTCTGCTCCAGAACAGAAGACCTCAGGGTCTCTGTTAGTCTTTACTCTGACAGAAACCCTTCTGGGTCTCTGTTGGATATGCTCTCAACAGAAGTGCTCCAGACCTCCTCTGTTCTACTCTCAGTTAAAGACACCAGAAGGTCTGACATTTAGAAGAATTCCACAGAACCGGGAAGTCAACTAAAAGATTCCTTCAACGGCTAGGAGTATGAAACGGAAAAGCTACAGTGCGCGCATTAAATGCTCATTTAATGCACCCCATGCTCCGTAGAGTAATTGCAGATGATTGGCCGCAATGTCAGGATTACTTTATCCCAAAATAGTAACCCGCCAACTTTACCGGGTCCTACTGGTCAAGTCAACTGCTCGCGCATTAAATGTAGTTGTCCTCCTACTCCTTCAACGGGAAGATAACCTCAGTATAAAAGATACACTACGAAGAACAACCAAATAACTTTGCAACTTTTGCTAACCATTGCTACAACTCTTCATACAAGATATTCAAACTCTGAAAAGCAAAAAGCCTCCTTGAGATTCAAACTCAATATCCTCTACAAGAGAAGGCAGAAGTTGGAAATATACTTTTTCCAACTCAAGCAAAGTTCCAAGTGTTCTTCAACTCTTCAAGCTCATCACATACAAATCCATTGTAACGAAGCTAGTTGGAGGAACCCCTGTGTTAACAGAAACTCTTCTTGCTACAAGAAGGACGTCCAAGTAACTGGAGTAGTGAAGTGGTGATACTTCCAGGAAGCTCAGTGAAAGGACCAGTCTTAAAGGAAGCCAGGCAGTGCATCCCAGGAGACATCTAGACTTGAAGAAGACGTGGAGAGCTTCTTAAGTACTAGGACCAAGGCTTTGTAAACGGAAGTTTTTACAGCTTAGTGGAACAGTGGACTAGAGGAACAAGTTGTTCCTTGAACCACTATAAAAATCCCTGGTGTCATTTACTTGCTGCTTTAATATTTGCACTTAGATAGAACTGTCTAACTCCTCAGACTTGGTATCTGTGTTCAGCAGAACTTGTCCTACGAGTTAACAGAAGGCCTACTGCCTTTGCTTCTCTGAGGCTAAATCAACAGAACTCCCTACCAGAACCCCATCCGCTGCCAGTCTGTTCTGTCAACAGAACAGGATATTCTGTAAAATCTGGTACTTAGTTTAAAAAGCCAAAAACCAATACAGTATATTCACCCCCCCCCCCTCTAGACTGTATCCAATCTATTCAGGAGCATGAGATGGATGATTTTGATGCTTGGCTGGTTGAAAAGAAAGGGAAAGAATCTATGATCAAGTTTCGACATAGTGCACATGGAGAAGGGGAACCTCTACTGCAAATGATCTACCCTTGGTCATGGAAAAGCTTGTCAAAGAATGGAGGGAATCTCTGTTCACAGAAACCGTCCTAGAGGTAATCCCTACAACCATTCCTTCTCCCCCTCCCTCTCCTAAAATCACTTCACCTCAACCTCAACTGAAATCCCCATCACTCTCACAAAAATCCATCTCCAAACAGAAAACCCCTCCTATTCCCCAACAAAAAACCTCTTCACCCAAAACCAAAAACCCTTCTCACTGCAAACCCCAACCCTCAAACAGATCCAGATCACCATCACCTCCACCCTCTCCTCCACAACAACAGAAAGCTCCCTCACGCCAACCTCCACACCAACAGGAAAACCCCTCTACCAAGAAATCCAGAACTCCAACCCCCTCTTCTCCAAAGTCTGCACCACAAGATGCAGCCATTCCTCTCTCCCCTAAACACTCTGTGGCTTCTACTCCCAGCAAGGAACCTATCTTCATGATTCATTCATCTACTAGTGATAATGATGGGTTCCTCACTTCCTCCATAGCTGCTGACCTTACTTCCAAGAGGAGGAAGACCCCTCCCCAGAATGAAGAACAATCCAGAAGGCCTCCTATGCCTAGGTCAAGAGGTCTAGGTATGCCCGGGTATGCAGAATCCAAAGAAGCTAAGCCCCAAATCTCCTTCAATCAGTTTGTCACTGTAGCTGAGGACTTTGGTGGTAAAGTGATTGATGGAATGGATCAACTGGCTGAGATCAACACTAAGCACCATGAACATATCACCTTTGTACATAATCATCTTGAGGCTGGACTTCAGCACATCTCAGAGAAGGTTGAAGCTCTGACTCAGACATTGGTCACCTTCATGGAATCATCATCTGCAAAACTTGATGCTGTTGCCAGAGAAGTTGATGGTGTCAACTCTGTTCTCTACTCCCAATCTCAGACTCTCAACAAGCAGAATAAACAACTCAAGGATATAACAGAATCCCTTGACATTGTACAATGGTATGAAGACCAATCTGCTGAGAAGTTTATGCAGCTACAACTCTTAAACAATGATCAAGTGGCCAACCTGATCAAGAAGGATCAAGAGAGATATCAGAAGCTGATACTCCTCGAAGCTAGCTCTCAGGACATCAAGTCTGCTCTTGATCGTCAACAGAACCTGATAGAAGGTCTGACTTCTGTCACTCAAACCTTACCAGAAGCTCTTGAGCAGATTGCCATCTCCCAGGCAACAGAGTTCCAGAAGATTGCTATGATGATCTCTGACCTGGATGATGCCAAAAAGGGGGAAAAGGAAAAGGACACTCAACAGAAGAAATTGCCTCCTAGGCCAACTACTGGACCCTCATCTGATATTGATCCTACCCCTTACTTCCAGGCCTCCCAACAGAAGAAGAGAGAAGCTGGCACTCCAAGACCCTCTTCTCCTCGCAGAGGTTCTACCAAGAAGAAGAAGCCCTTGAGCTTAACTGAGTGGAGGCTTGGAGGCTCTCAAAGGATTGACAGAGCGCAGTTTGAAGAAATACAACAGAAGATGACCCCTACTCAAAGACAGAATCTCTATCTTGACAAAGACGGTCATATAAGGGTCAAACATGGAGGTTCCTTGGAAGAAGCTGAATATTGGTTTCACAAAAGAGTACTCCCAGGCAAGGATGTACATGAGGGAGTACTTCACTATTTGAATTGCAAGCTCTCTCCCATTTGGGCCTCTTGTCAAGCACCAGGAAATTTGGCTGGCATAAGAGAAGAAGTAAATGCTGAACTTAAGAGCCTGAAAGAACAAGATCGAAGAACCAGAGCTGAAGCTGAAAGGGAGAACCTGTAATTCCTTTTAAACTTCTCTTAAACTCTTGATCTAATAAAAGAATACCTCTGCATCTTCTAAGGTTTCGTTACTTCTATACTCCTTGTTGCTTACTGTACTTTATTTTATTCTGGTACTTGTTTCTTTTTGAACTGCTATCTGAATGTACCATACTCTTACTATCTTCCTATGCTAAGTTGCCCACCAAGATTTTAATGAAAAGTCTCTTACTTTAAATCTCTTATGGTGAAGGCACTTCTCTGGAAATAGTTAAAGGGTTTTGGCATCATCAAAAAGGGGGAAATTGTAAGGAATACATGTAATTAGATTTTGATGATGCTATAGGATTTTTTTTTAAATTACCCCTTAGAAAATTTGTATTAGAATTTTCCTTGTAATTGTTCTAGTATAGTCGACTGACAGAAGACGCCCAGACAGAAGCCCTTTTGGCCCTCTGGTGATAGTGCCTTCACAGAAGTCCTCCTGACTCTCTGTTGGACTTCACCTAGGCAGAAGCACTTAGGTCCTCTGTTGGCCTCTAACAGAACAGAAGGACTGGAGACCCTCTGCTGTCATCCGTTGCAACAGAAGTGCTCATGACCTTCTCTGGTGTACACTCTGATAAAGAGACCAGAAGGCTTGACACTTAGAGAAATTCAAGTTTACTTCCAAGTCGGCGAAATCAACGGAAGATTCTCTAACGGCTAGAAGACTTCAACGTAAAAGCTACAATACGTACATTAAATGCTCATTTAATGCGGATACGTACGAGAAGATATTTAAAGCAAATAATTGACCACCTTTTGGAAAGAATCTTCTCAAAATAGCAAGTCGCCGAATTCAGTGGGTCCAACCGGTCAAGTCAACAACACGCCTATTAAATGCAGTTGTCCTCCTTCACCTCCAACGGGAAGACAACCCTAAGTATAAAAGATACTCTTCGAAGAACAAAGGAATAATTTTTTGCTCTGCTAACTTTTCCAACTTCACCACATTCTTTGCGAGAAAAACACATTCAAATCATTCAACGCAAAAAGGTCCTCTTGAGATTCAAACTCTTCATCCTCAACAAGAGAGACACAAGTTGGAAAGAATATACTTTCGTATCATCAAATCCAACAAGAGCAAGGTTCCAACAGTTCTTCAACAACTTCAAGCACTTCATCTACAAATCTTTTGTAACGAAGCAAGTTGGAGGAACCCCTGTTTCAACAGAAACTCTTCTTGTTACAAGAAGGACGTCCAAGTAACTGGAGTAGTGAAGTGGTGATACTTCCGGGAAGCTCAGTGAAAGGACCAGTCTTAAAGGAAGCCAGGCAGTGCATCCCAGGAGACATCTAGGCTTGGAGAAGACGTGGAGAGCTTCTTAAGTGCTAGGACTAAGGCGTTGTAAACGGTCGTTTTTACATGCTTAGTGGAACAGTGGATTAGAGGAACGAGTTGTTCCTTGAACCACTATAAAAATCCCTGGTGTCATTTACTTACTGTTTTTAATATTTGCACTTAGATAAAACTGTCTAACTCCTTAGACTTGGTATCTGTGTTCAGCAGAACTTGTTCTACGAGTTAACAGAAGGCCTACTGCCTTTGCTTCTCTGAGGCTAAATCAACAGAACCCCTAACAGAACCTTATTCGCTGCCAGTCTGTTCTGACAACAGAACAGGCTATTCTGTAAAATCTGGTACTTAGTTTAAAAAGCTAAAAACCAATACAGTCTATTCACCCCCCCCCCCCTCTAGACTGTATCCAGTACAACCGGGACCAACAGGGTCAAATAAAATATATTACGTGTTCCCAATCGTAATGGCCTCTTGAAATAATATATATTCCAAAACATTAATGTAGAAGTCTCCGAAATTCATTTCCGGGCTGTTATCTATTAAATTATCGGTACCGGTATTTGGGCCTCTTTTGCCCAATCGGTCAACTCTGGGCCTTTCCACGACCCAAATAAAATATTCACCACCATATAAATATTATCTTTACCAAGATGAATAAAATATGTGGTCTCGGAAATGTTGGTGTTCCCACACTGATAACACCTCGGGGGTGCATTGCACTTCCTGAAGTGATTCTTCGAACAGTTGGCACACCTAGGAGGTCCCGTATTTTGAGTGGAGGATGAGTGCCACCGAGCATCCCCGTTCTTCTTTGCCCGTGGTTCCGACGTCTTGAATGAACCACTACCTACACCGCGGTTATTCTTTCGTGATTGCTCGGGCAGCCCCAAACTATGCCACTTTCTCTTTTTTTGCCTCTTTAGTGTCTCTTTCTGTAAGGAATATTTGTAATTAGATTTTGATGATGCTATATTTATTAGGACTTTAGAGTACCCCTCTTTAGACTTAATGTATTAGAATTTTCCTTTGTAAACGTTCTTAGTATAATCGTCTACCAGAAGACCTCCAGACCAGAAGACCTCTAGAGCAAAAGACCTCCTGACAGAAGACCTTTTGTTCTCTGCTTTAAAACAGAAGACCTCAGGGTCTCTGTTAGTCTTTACTCTGACAGAAACCCTCCTGGTTCTCCGTTGGATATCATTTCAACAGAAGTGCGCAAGACCTTCTCTGAGCAACTCTCTACTAAAGACACCAGAAGGTTTGACACTTAGAAGAATTCCACCAAGCCGGGAAACCAACTGAAAGATTCCTTCAATGGCTAGGAGTCTTGAACGGAAAAGCTACAGTACACGCATTAAATGCACATTTAATGCCTCCCGTACTTTGTAGAGTAATTGCATATGATTGGCCGCAATGTCAGGATTACTTTATCCCAAAATAGTAACCCGCCAACTTTACCGAGTCCTACTGGTCAAGTCAACTGCTCGCTCATTTAATGCAGTTGTCCTCCTTCTCCTCCAACGGGAAGACAACCTCAGTATAAAAGATACACTACGAAGAACAACCAAAAAAAAAAGCTTTGCTAACTTTTGCTACAACTCTGCATATAAGATATTCAAACGCCAAAAATGCAAAAAGCCTCCTTGAGATTGAAACTTCATCATCCTCTACAAGAGAAGGCAGAAGTTGGAAAAATCCTTATTTCCAACTCAAGCAAAGTTCCAAGTGTTCTTCAACTCTTCAAGCTCATCACATACAAATTCTTTGTAACGAAGCATGTTGGAGGAACCTCTGTTCTAAATAGAACCTCTTCTTTCACAAGAAGGACGTCCAAGTACCTGGAGCAGAGAAGTGGTGATACTTCTGGGAAAGCTCAGTGAAAGGACCAGTCTTAGGGAAGCCGGAAGTGCATCCAAGAAGACATCTACACTTGAAGAAGACGTGGAGAGCTTCTTAAGTGATAGGGCTAAGGCATTGTAAACGGACGTTTTTACAAGCTTAGTGGAACAGTGGACTAGAGGAACAAGTTGTTCCTTGAACCACTATAAAAGCCCTGGTGTCATTTACTTACTGCTTTACATTCACTGTTTTTATTTGAACTGTTTAACTCCAAAGACTTGGTATCTGTGTTCAGCAGAACTGGTCTTGTGAGTTAACAGAAGGCCTACTGCCTTTGCTTCTCTGAGGCTACTAACAGAACTCCCTACCAGAACCCCATCCGCTGCCAGTCTTTTCTGTCAACAGAACAGGCTATTCTGTTAAATCTGGTACTTAGTTTGAAAAAGCTAAAAACCAATACAGTCTATTCACCCCCCCCCCCCTCTACACTGTATCCAGTACAACCGGGACCAACAAGTGGTATCAGAGCCTCCTTGTTCTAATAATCTCTTAGGTTATTTACTGAACAAAGATCCACTTGTTTTTCTGTTTTACCTCATTTTTATCTGATATAATGGATCACTCTTTGGCCAAGAATCTTATGTTCTCAGATCTCAAATTTGATGACTGGAGGATTCGGATGAAGGCACATCTCTGTGCTCTGCATGATGAGATGTGGGAAGTACTTGACATTGGGCCCTTCACAAGCTTCCAGAAGGTCAACCCTGAACATGCTATTGACAACACTAGACCTCAGATGATCAATAAAGCCAAATCCGAGTGGACTACTGAAGAAAGAAGGAAGTCCAATCTGGACAACATTGCTAAGGACATTCTTTACAAGTCCATCGATGATAGGTACTTCAACAGAATAAAGAAGTGCAAGACTGCAAAGGAAATATGGGATACTCTTGAGCTCATTGGAGCTGGTGATGAGCAAGAGAAGGACGACAAGCTTACAATAGCCAATAAGAAGTTTGATGACTTCAAGCTTCTTCCTGGTGAAAGCATCTCCAAGATGTATGACAGGCTCCACACTCTCACTGGAGAGATCTCTGAGCTTGGCAAGGAACTCACCACCAAGGAGATCAACCTTAAGGTGTTGAGGGGACTGCCCTCAGCATGGAAGATGAAGGTGGTTGCTGTCCAAGCCAGCAAGGATGTGAAGACTTATCCCACTGATAAGCTCATTTCAGATCTCAAAGCTCATGAGTTTGAAATGATTGAAGAAAAAGAAGATGTACCAGAAGAGAGGACCACTACAACCCTCACTGCCAGCACATCAAAGGTAAATGATTTTGACCCCTCAGTACTTTTATCTGACGATTATGTGGCTGCTTTTGCTAGGAGATTCAAGAAGTTCATGAAGAATCCTAAAGATGGAAGAAGTCCATCATTCAGCAGAAAGCCATTCCAGAAGGTCAAAACAATAGAAAGCAGTGGTGAGCTTCTCTGTTACAACTGCAGACAACCTGGACATTTCAAGGCAGAATGTCCACATCCAAGAGTGTCCAAGAAACAAGGGCATGATGGAGAAAAGAAGAAGTATGAAGACAATTCCAGAAGAAGAAAAGCAATTGTGACAGAACAGCTCGAGAAAGACCCTCTGTCAGAGACAGAATCCAGTTCTGACTCTGATTCTGATGAGGCCTTCTGTTGCCTTGATACTGAGACAGAAGATCTATGCCTCATGGCTCATTCTGATGACGAGGTAACCTCTACTTCTACATCTAGTTTTTCTTCGGTAGGCTTAGATTTTGATTCTGATTCAATGTCAGAATTTTGGGAAGAGTTTAAGGCCATACAAGCCACTTACTCCTCTGTAACAGAAGAAAACAGTAAGTTGAAAGCTGAAATTCTTGACTTGAAAAAGGAGATTGAGATCAAAATCAATCTTCTAATTAAGGAAAGAGATCAGTTGGAGACTGAAAATGTTTCTCTTCTCAAGAGAATAAGAGAAATAGAGCCTCTCGAGATTAAGTACAAAGCTTACCAGAAGGCCCAGTCTTCCATGGAAAAGATTTTACTTGATCAACAGATTGGCACTGGCTTTGGTCTTGGTTATGGCTCAACAGAATCAGATGAGCCTTCTGTAATGCCTAGCACCAGTGTTGCTAAGGCAGATAAGGTCATAGTGCCACTGATTTCTAGCCCCATTTGTCAAGCTGGTGTATCTGCCACCAAGGTTGTTCATGAGGAAGTTAGACCAGAAAAGGGAAAGATAAAGGTTCAACAGAAACCCTTTTTGAAAAATAATGAACTTGGCAGAAAACCTAACAACAGAAAAGGTTTTCAGGATAACAAAAATAAAAGACCATTCATTGACAGACAACCTCATGACAATCGTGCCAGAAATGACCACCAGAAGGGCAAATATCAAGAGAAAGTTAACTTTAGGCAGAAGAGGTTGGCTGGTCAACTTCAGAAGCCCAAAGCTAACCGTCCCTCTGCTCTTGATAGTATATGGGACTTCTTTCCAACAAAGAAAGCTATGCAAAAGTATGTAAACCGGAAGCATGACCCTCATAAGCATCTGCCCAAAGTGAATCACACTTCAGTTTACTATAACTACCAGGTGGACAATGGGTACCACCCACCAAGGTTTCACCTGATGAGACCAAAATGGTACCAACTACCCAGACTCCATCACCCCCCAGGACCCAGCATTGCTTGGGTACCTAAATTTTTCTTTTGATCATGCAAGAACTGTGTGCTGGAGCTATCTCAGAGCAAGAATGGTTTATTGATAGTGGATGCTCCAGGCACATGACAGGTGACAGAAGTTGCCTAACTGAGTTCCAGAAATGCAAAGGACCTAGAGTTACCTTTGGAGGTAATGACAAAGAAGGTCAAACAAAAGGAAGGGGAAAGCTGATCAAGAACCAGATAGTCATTGATGATGTCTCATACGTTAAAGGACTGAAGTTCAACTTGCTGAGTGCTAGCCAATTCTGTGACAAAGGCTACACTGTGGAATTCACTAAAGACTTCTGCTATGTGAAGCATGAGACAACAAAAGAAGTGGTTCTTACAGCATCAAGGAAGAAGAACATCTATGTGGTTGATTGGAACACTGCAAAGGATGGAGTTTGCCTGATAGCCAAGGGAGATTCAAAACTAAGTTGGGACTGGCACAAGAAGCTTAGCCCTTTGAACTTCAAAACAATCAACAAACTGGCAAGAGAACACGTTGTTGATGGATTGCCAGACATAGTTTACAAGAAAGAGACCCTCTACAGTGCATGCCAGAAGGGGAAGCAACAGAAGAACTCTTTCAAACCCATTGCTGGAGATCTTTCTACAAGTCCTTTAAATCTGATTCACATGGATTTATTTGGACCTGTTGAGACTCCAAGCGTTGGTGGCAAGAAATACACCCTAGTCATGGTTGATGACTACTCCAGATATACATGGACTATATTTCTATCAAAGAAAAATAACTCTTCAGAAGTTGCCATCTCTGTTAAAGCAACTTCAGACTGAGAAGAACTTGAAGGTTAAGACTGTTGGTCCCGGTTGCACTGGATACAGTCTAGAGGGGGGTGAATAGACTGTATTGGTTTTTAACTTTTTCAAGCTAAGTAGCAGATTTAACAGAATAGCCTGTTCTGTTGGCAGAACAGACTGGCAGCGGATGGGGTTCTGGTAGGGAGTTCTGTTAATAGCATCAGAGAAGCAAAGGCAGTAGGCCTTCTGTTAACTCACAAGACCAGTTCTGCTGAACACAGATACCAAGTCTTTGGAGTCAAACAGTTCAAGTAAAAACTATAAATGAAAAGCAGTAAATAGATGACACCAGGGCTTTTTATAGTGGTTCAAGGAACAACTTGTTCCTCTAGTCCACTGTTCCACTAAGCTGTAAAAACTTCCGTTTACAATGCCTTAGCCCTATCACTTAAGAAGCTCTCCACGTCTTCTTCAAGTGTAGATGTCTCCTTGGATGCACTTCCAGCTTCCCTAAGACTGGTCCTTTCACTTAGCTTTCCAGAAGTATCACCACTTCACAGCTCCAGATACTTGGACGTCCTTCTTGTGAAAGAAGAGGTTCTATTTAGAACAGGGGTTCCTCCAACTTGCTTCGTTACAAAGAGTTTGTATGTGATGAGCTTGAAGAGTTGAAGAACCCTTGGAACTTTGCTTGAGTTGGAAATAAGAATTTTTCCATCTTCTGCCTTCTCTTGTAGAGGATGATGAAGTGTTAATCTCAAGGAGGCTTTTTGCTTTTAAGCGTTTGAATTTCTTGTATGCAGAGTTGTAGCAATGGTTAGCAAAAATTGCAAAGTTATCCGGTTGTTCTTCGTAGTGTATCTTTTATACTGAGGTTGTCTTCCCGTTGGAGGAGAAGGAGGACAAGTGCATTAAATGAGCGAGCAGTTGACTTGACCAGTAGTTTACAAGAAAGAGACCCTCTGCAGTGCATGCCAGAAGGGGAAGCAACAGAAGGATTAAGGATAAAGGATTAAGGATCATAAGGATCATGCGGATCATGCGGATCATGCGGGTCATGCGGGTCATACGGGTCATGCAGGTCATGCGGGTCATGCGGGTCATGCGGGTCATACGGGTCATGCGGGTCATGCGGGTCATGCGGGTCATGCGGGTCATGCGGGTCATGCGGGTCATACGGGTCATGCGGGTCATGCGGGTCATGCGGGTCATGCGGGTCATGCGGGTCATGCGGGTCATACGGGGCATGCGGGTCATGCGGGTCATGTGGGTCATGCGGGTCATGCGGGTCATGCGGGTCATACGGGTCATACGGGTCATACGGGTCATGCGGGTCATACGGGTCATACGGGTCATACGGGTCATACGGGTCATACGGGTCATACGGGTCATACGGGTCATGCGGGTCATACGGGTCATACGGGTCATACGGGTCATGCGGGTCATGCGGGTCATGCGGGTCATGCGGGTCATGCGGGTCATACGGGTCATGCGGGTCATGCGGGTCATGCGGGTCATGCGGGTCATACGGGTTTAGGGTTTAGGGTTTAGGGTTTAGGGTTTAGGGTTTAGGGTTTAGGGTTTACAGAGGAGTAATACGCCGCGGCGTGGCACGTAAGTAGGCCGCGGCATAATCCGGGTAGAGTACCAGCTGGAGTCTAGAGATGACTAAGAGAGAGGGGCAGAATCCTGGAGGCTAAAAGAACATTCTAGACTCATATAGATAAGTGTACACTTGTATAGAATAGAGTAGAATACTCTAGAATATCATAGAGTTGTATAGAATACTCTAGAATTGAATTGTAGCCATTAGATCAAGTAGATCTAAGTCGTCCATTGAGGAGGAGGACAAGTATAAATACCCCTCATGGCTGGCTCATTTGCATCATCGAAAGCTTGAGAGCAATAAAGCATTTTGTATGAGTTTCTCCACAATCGGTGTCCTAGTTTCCGCAAGAGTTAGGCTGACAAGCATAGTTCGAGTGAGTGGTGCTAGTGCCGCACGGGTTTGAGAATAAGTCCGTGACAGTTGGTATCAGAGCCAAGTTTTTGGTTTCGTGTCCATGAGAAGAGATGGCCGGTTCAGATAGCGAGACAACTCACATGGATGTCGGGAAGCAAACCAAGAGGGGAAGGTCTAAGTCTCGAGAAGCCATGACAGAGGTGGAGACTCGGCTAGCCAAAATGGAGCTTGCCATAGCCGATGGGGAAAAAAGGTTTGGGGAAGTCGACCAATGCATCGTGGAACTTGCGAAGAATGGTGAAGATCTTCGAGGGGAGGTGTAAGGAGCGGTCAATGAGATCCTCGACCGGTGTGTTTCCGAGGTCAAGGGCTTGGAGGGGACTTTTTTGACCATGGTTGCTTCGCTACGGGAAGAGTTGGAGAAGGTCACCAATGAGTTGGTGGAAACCAAGGAAGAGCTGGTCCTATGCAAGAAGGCGGTCGTGCAAGGAGGAAGCACATCGTCGAGTGAGGTAAGTCCTACTCCCTCTAAGGTTGATGTTCCTAGACCCAAGACATATAAAGGGGCTAGGAATGCTAAGGAGATAGAGAACTTTGTGTGGAGTATGGAGCAATACTTCAAGGCTCTTGGTATTGTTGATGATACCAAGAAGGTCGACACGACAACCATATATTTGGAGGATACCTCCATGTTGTGGTGGAGAAGGAAGTACGGGGACCGAGAGAAGGGTCTTTGCACCATAAACATGTGGGAGGAGTTCAAGAGTGAACTCAAGAAACAGTTCTGCTCTATGAATGCGGAAGAGGAGGCGAGAGCAAAGCTAAGGCATTTGCAACATAAGGGAAGCATGCGCGAATATGTGAAGGAATTTACTGAGGTACTCCTAGATATCCCTGACTATCCTGATAAGGAAGCTTTCTTTGCCTTTACGGATGGGTTGCAAGGTTGGGCTAAGATCGAGGTCAAAAGATGTGGGGCTCAAGACCTCGACACTGCCATTGCTATTGCCGAGTCCTTGGTGGAGTTCAAGAAGCCGGAGAAGGTGAAGCCACCGACTAAGGAGAAGGGCAAGGAAAAGAGTGGGGGAGACCACCATCCACACAAAGAGGGTTTCCAACACTTTGATAAGAGCAAGGGGGCAAAGGAGACCAAGACATGGGAGAAGAGACCGTTGAAGTGCTTCTTTTGTGATGGGCCACACAAGGCAAAGGATTGCCCGAAGAAGGCTAAGCTCTCGGCCTTAGTCGAAGAAAGGGTGGAACGAGAACGGGAGGAAGCTATGGTGGGTTCCCTTCACATTCTCAATGCCATAAAAGCCAAGGTAACCGAGACCAAGATGGAGAAGAAGGGGCGTTTGTTCGTGGAAGCTAAGGTACGTGGACAAACTACTAAATCCCTTGTTGATACTGGTGCTTCACACAACTTCTTAGAAGTTAAGGAGGCAAAGAGATTGGGCATCCCCTATGTTGAAGACCATGGTTGGCTGAAAGCTGTTAACTCACAGCCTAAGTCAATCTATGGAGTGGCTCATAGGGTTAGGGTTACCTTGGGCGAGTGGAGTGGCTTGATTGATTTTTCGGTCATTCCTATGGACGATTACCCTATTGTGTTGGGCATGGAGTTCATGGATTCAGTGAAGGCAATACCAATCCCGTTTGCCAACACTATGTGCATAATGAAGGAAGGCGAGACTTGCATGGTAAAGCTATCCCGGGAGGAGAGGATCCAATCCAAGCAAATCTCGGCCTTGCAACTTCCTAGGGCATGAGGAAGCAGCGACCTACATTCTTAGCCATCTTGAAGGAGGAACCAGTGCCGACAAGTGATATGTCGGAGGGAGTGGCTAAGGTGCTCGTGGAGTTCAAGGACGTGATGTCGTCCGAGTTGCCGAAGAGACTTCCGCCCAAGAGAGACGTAGACCACAAGATCGAGTTAATCCTCGGGTCTACACCACCAGCGGGCGTGCCATATAGGATGGCACCGCCCGAGTTAGAAGAAATGAAGAGGCAGTTGAAGGATTTGTTGGATGCGGGATACATCCAACCATCCAAGGCACCCTATGGCGCACCCGTGTTGTTCCAAAAGAAGCATGATGGGTCATTGCGTATGTGCATCGACTACAGGGTGCTAAACAAGATTACGGTGAAGAACAAGTATTCGATTCCACTCATTGCGGACTTGTTCAATCAGCTTGGAGGAGCAAAGTGGTTCTCAAAGTTGGACTTGAGATCGGGCTACTATCAAGTAAGGATTGCCGAAGGAGATGAGCCAAAGACCACGTGTGTGACAAGGTATGGTTCCTTCCGATTCCTTGTGATGCCATTCGGACTCACGAATGCTCCAGCTACGTTTTGCACCCTCATGAATCGGGTATTTGAGCCGTTCTTGGACAAGTTCGTGGTGGTTTACTTGGATGACATAGCCATCTATAGTAAGACTTTGGAGGAGCACATTGATCACCTAATGCAAGTGTCCAAGAAGTTGAGGGAGAACGACTTCTACGTGAAGAAGGAGAAATGTGCCTTTCCACAAAAGGAGGTGACGTTCCTTGGGCACATTGTAGGAGGGGGCATGATCCAAATGGATAAGGCGAAAATCGAGGCAATATGTGGATGGGAGCCGCCCAAGAAGGTGACCGAGTTACGATCCTTTCTTGGACTTGCAAACTATTACCGACGGTTCATCCAAGGTTATTCTTCTATAGCATCTCCGCTCACGGATGTATTGAAGAAGAAGGTAGCATGGAAGTGGGACGAGAGGTGCCAACACACATTTGAGGAGTTGAAGAGAATTGTGACCGAGGAGCCTGCCCTAGCACTCCCCGATCACACAAAGCCGTACGAAGTCCAGACCGATGCCTCATACTTTGCTCTAGGAGGAGTATTGATGCAAGAAGGGCATCCCATTGCCTATAAGAGCCGCAAGCTGAATGATACCGAGCACCGCTATACGGTCCAAGAGAAAGAAATGACAGTCGTGGTGCATTGCTTGAGGATATGGAGGCACTATTTGTTAGGGTCCAAGTTCGTGGTGAAGACGGACAACGTGGCAACATGTTATTTCCTCAATCAAAAGAAGTTGACGCCGAAGCAAGCAAGGTGGCAAGACTTTCTTGCGGAGTTTGACTTTGTGATGGAGTACAAGCCGGGAAAGACAAACAATGTGGCCGACGCATTGAGTAGGAAGGCTGAACTAGCTGCCATCACAAGCCCGAGTTTCCCTTTGGTGGATCAAGTCAAGGAGGGACTGAAGCATGACTTAAAGGCCAAGAGTTTGATGGAGTTGGCAAGTCGAGGGAAGACACGCCAGTTTTGGCTTAGAGAGGGGTTGCTCATGACCAAGGGAGATCGGATCTATGTGCCGAAGTGGCAAGGATTGAGGAAGAAGATCATCAAGGAGTGCCACGATTCAATATGGGCTGGACATCCTGGAATTAGACGCACGATGGCACTGATAGAACGTGCATACTATTAGCCCCAAATGAAGGAAGAAGTAGAGTTGTACGTGAATACTTGTCTTGTGTGCCAGCAAGACAAGGTGGACCAACAGCAGCCAGCGGGTTTTTTAGAGCCGCTGCCCACACTGGAGAAGTCGTGGGAGAGCATATCTATGGACTTCATCACATGTTTGCCTAAGTCCGAGGGGTGTGGGAACATTATGGTCGTGGTGGATCAGTTTAGTAAGTATGGAGTGTTCATTCCTGTCCCTACGAAGTTCACCGCCGAAGATGCCGCACGCTTATTCTTCAAGCATGTGGTAAAGTATTGGGGCATACCGAAGACCATCGTAAGAGACCGAGATACCTGTTTTACCGGGAAGTTTTGGATGGAGCTGTTCAAGATAATGGGGTCCGAGCTTAACTTCTCTACAAGCTTTCACCCCCAAACCAACGGCCAAACCGAGAGGGTTAATGCCTTGTTGGAGTTGTACTTGAGGCATTACGTGAGTGCGAACCAGCGAGATTGGGCAAAGTTGCTCGACATAGCCCAATTTTCATACAATTTGCAAAGGAGTGAGTCGACGGGGGAAAATCCGTTCGAGATTGCCACGGGGCAGCAGCTGGCTACTCCGCACTCTTTGGCCGTGGGATATCAAGGTCCGAGTCCATCCGCGTTCAAGTTTGCCAAGGGATGGCATGAGAAGGCCGACATGGCAAGGGCATACTTAGCTAAGGCTTCGAAGAAGATGAAGAAGTGGGCTGATGCTAAGAGGAGAGACTTGGAGTTTGAGGAAGGAGACTTGGTGGTAGTGAAGCTCCTTTCCCACCAAAAGCATACGTTTGCCAAGCTGCACAAGGGGCTGGTGCGGCGATATGAGGGCCCGTTTCCCATAGAGAAGCGGGTTGGTAAGCTTGCTTATCGCTTGACCTTACCCTCACACTTGGAGATTTATCAGGTGTTCCACGTGAGCTTGCTTAAGCCCTACAAGGAAGACAAGGAGGATCCGAGTAGGGGCATTTCGAAGAGAGCACGGACAGCTATAACGAAGGTTCCCGAGCACGAGGTTGGAGAGATATTGGCTCATAGAGTCATACCAAGGAGAGGCACACACCCGAGCTACGTGGAGTACTTCATCAAGTGGAAGGATGCTCCGGACAGCGAGGCAAGTTGGGAATACGAGTTAACCTTGTGGAACTACAAGGATTTAATAGAGACTTACAAGGCGACCACAATGAGGACGTCGTGAGATTGAGTGGGGGAGAATGTCACGACTCTCCTGAATGCCGCAGCATACAGAGTAATACGCCGCGGCGTGGCACGTAAGTAAGCCGCGGCATAATCCGGGCAGAGTACCAGCTGGAGTCTAGAGAAGCCTAAGAGAGAGGGGCAGAATCGTGGAGGCTAAAAGCACATTCTAGACTCATATAGATAAGTGTACACTTGTATAGAATAGAGTAGAATACTCTAGAATATCATAGAGTTGTATAGAATACTCTAGAATTGAATTGTAGCCGTCAGATCAAGTAGATCTAAGCCGTCCATTGAGGAGGAGGACAAGTATAAATACCCCTCATGGCTGGCTCATTTGCATCATCGAAAGCTTGAGAGCAATAAAGCAATTTGTACGAGTTTCTCCACAATCGGTGTCCTAGTTTCCGCAAGAGTTAGGTTGACTAGCATAGTTCGAGTGAGTGTTGCTAGTGCCGCATGGGTTTGAGAATAAGTCTGTGACAGTGTGGATGGGAGGTCCACCTCATGTCCTTTAGATGCCTTCTCAATCAAACCAACTTCTCTCATCCCCTTCTTCTAATTTCAGCTGCCCAACTCATTGATTCTTGTGACCAAAAATCGTGGGTTGGCCCCCACACACGTGGGAGGTCAACCCTTTAACTCCCGAGGTGTACAATCGGTCCCGAAAGTTGTATTTTTCGGATTATTTTAATTATATTTTATTTTATCGGGTCAAATAAAATATATTAGGTGTTCCCAATCGTAATGGCCTCTTGAAATAATATATATTCCAAAACATTAATTTAGAAGTCTCCGAAATTCATTTCCAGGCTGTTATCTGTTAAATTATCGGTATTGGTATTTGGGTGTCTTTTTCCCAATCGGTCAACTCTGGGCCTTTCCACGACCCAAATAAAATATTCACCACCATATAAATATTATCTTTACCAAGATGAATAAAATATGTGGTCTCGGAAATGTTGGGTGGTCCCCGCCCCTGATGTGGGTCCCACGTGCAATTTACTATTAACGCGAAGGAATTAATAAAAATTTTCAAGTTCATAAATTCATTGATCATTCCACAGTGTCTAATACAATATCACTAAGAAGTAAATATAATTCGGGGACGGTGTTACACAACCGCATCGGGCCGCAATAGAGGTGATATTTCAATTCACTGGGAAAATCTACTACATAACCAACGAAACCGCAACGTGGCCACAATGGGGCCATATCATATCGTATTAGGGCATCAACACTAATTTTTTTCTTATTTTGGTCAAACGTAAAATTGAATTACACCGCATCGACCGCAATACACATCGCAATGTCGCTCGCAATACCCGTAACTGCAGTGACTGCAATCACAACGCTACCGGAAAGAAACCTTGATATAGACTAAATAGTAAATATATGATATACGATGATGGATAATTTAATAAATAGTCATTTAACTAACACCAATTTATTATTGATTATGATTTGATATAGTAAAAATGCATTATATTTAATTGGAGTAATACTTTTCATTTTAACTCGTATTAGATTAACGCGCAACCGGGGCATTGCCCTAGACATTACAGTTGTGTTATTAAAAAGAAAATGAACTCAAAGGAAAAATGAATGAAAGGAAGGATGAGAAAAATAAGGAACCGAATCACTCATGTTATGATCTTCTACATCCTAGGTCATCACTTTTGACTATAGAAGTTTAAAGAGAGAATTCCCTAAATAGGAGTAATAAAGTTTTGAAATTCCAAAATAGGATTATCATGTTTTTTATTCCTTGAATAAGAGTAAATTTCTGCCAAGTTTGGCATTACTAGGCTTTAGAACATGGCATTTTTTCCAAACTTGACAGATTACTCCTATTTAGAGAATAAAAAACATGACACTACTATTTTATAATTTCAAAACGTTTTTGCTCCTATTTAGAGCAATTTCTAAAGTTCAAAGGCTTTTTATTGTTCGCTCATTGCCAAACCCACACAAAGTTTGGACCAGGTTGCAGCAGTAGCGGCCCATTTTAATTTGACTGCGGGCATGTGAAGTATGCCTATGAGCCGCAGCCCTCATGAAGTCTCAAGCCCATATATGCCTGTCGGAGTGGCCTGAGGAAAAGAAAAAGGAGAAACACAAAGGCTTACACACGAAATACATATTCGTCCTTCACCGTCATTTTTGGAATAACATTTTCGTTCGTTTTTATATACGATGGTGTAATTTATTTTTGTTATTTTAATTTCCTATTGTTTTTAATTTTTTTCATTACCTTCATCATCATCATCATTGTTATTAATTATTATGAGCATCATTATTTCCTTTTTACCATTTTAAGCCTGTATTCAATTATATTTTTTCATTAAGTAGTTAGATTTATATACATTTTCTTTAAATTTTAGTATTATACTTATCATTACCTTTATATTTATTTGTTACATTATTTTCTATTTATGAATTTTAATTCAACTCTCTTAGGATGTTTTTAATTGGACTAAAATTTTCTGGTTTAGTCTGATTTGTTGAAGTATGGTCGAAGTTTGTTCTGGTTTGTTCTATACTAGACCTGTACAAAAACGGGCTCGGGTCGGGCTTTTTATAAATTTTCTGCCCATCATGTCTGGGCGGGCTCGGCCTGGCCCGCAAAAACGGGCCTAACCCCATGTCCATACCCACCCATAAGAGCGGGCCGGGTAGTCCACCGGGCCGCCCGGCCCGGAAAAACTTTATTTTTTTCAAAATTATATGATTTTTTTAATACTTTAAATATAATATTACAACTTTTAAAAAATTTTAATACACTTATAATGTCTATAGGTCTTTCACCACATACAAATAAATACTTACACAAAAATAATAATGACAAACTATATCTAAAATTTAAAATTTAAGCACAAAGTATTATCTTTAAGTACAAAAATAGATATTATATTGATTGGGCTAGTTGTTAAGAACTTAAAATTTAAATTTAAACATAATAAACTATAAATATGTATAAAGAAAATTTAGTAAATATAAATATACATGTGTATATGTAAATAAATAAATAAATTAGTATATATATAAATATATTTATATATTTATATATACTAAATGTAGCAGGTCGGGCTTATCGGCCCGAACGAGCCTACACCCTAACCCAAGCCCGCCCATATCTTATTGCGGGTCGGCCCGAGCTCGGGCTGGTGGGTAAATATATATGCCCAAGCCCGCCGATTTGTGCGGGCGGGTTGGGCGGGCCGGGTCGGTTTTGTACAAGTCTATTCTATATTGTTTATGCCTAATTTAATTTGATCTTTTTAAGTATGGTCTGATCTTTTCTTTTTAGGAACTGAAAACCGTCCATGTAAATACATCCTTATTTCTATTTTCTATTTTTAACTTTGCTTTTATTTTAATTTTGATGAAGTATATTGTCATATGCCCCAGGGGCTTAGATGAGACGGTTCGGGATAGCCCGAGTCATGTATGAATCTTGTCAAGGCGTTGTGCCAAGGTCGTCAGGTCGAGATCTCACCACCAACCCGTCGCAACGCTGGCGGGCCCATTCCCGCTAGATCGAGCTACTCCAGCGAGGCCAAGCCCAATGATTGTCGCGGTAGATATCGCGCTGATGATATTGGAAGAGGCCAAGTGCACTTGATGAAATCTGAGTTCGACACATTGAAACCAAATATTTGTAAAAATTCAAATATAATGATGTCATATTAGTACTATTTGCAACGAAATATGCGTTAAATGGGTATGATGATTACTACTCCCTCCATCCCGTAATTATCTTCATTCTTTCCTTTTCGTTCCGTCTCAAATTTGTCTCTTTTTTCCCTTTTTGGTAAAGAATATGTGGTTCACAACTATTCTTACACATTTCTCTCTCCTCTGCATAACTCTTCACCACACAAATCTCACTATCTTAAAATTCGTACCCGGTCAAAACAAGAGTTAAATATGGGACGGAGGGAGTAACATATATTTATATACTTTCTCCAGTCCTAAATAAAGTTCACACTTTCCTTTTTGGGTCGGTCCAAAATAAAGTTCACACTTCTTCTTCCTTCCTTATTTGGTAAATTATCAACATCAAAACATTGCAAAACAGTGTCAAAAAATGTCAAACAGTGTCACAACAGTGTACTCTATAGTAACTTAAAGTCAAATTTATTTCCTTAATTTGTGTGAAGTCAAGCACTTAACTTTATTTAGGACCAGATGGAGTATAAGAAAAGAAATATCTCAGAAATATATTCCCGTTTTCCTTTTTTAGCAGTCACAAAAAGAAGTTTCCCTTTCCTTAAATGGGGAAGTTATCTACATCAAAACAGTGCCAAACACCGCAAAACAGTGTCAAACAGTGTAGAAACACACTCCAAATGTACCAAACAACCAAAGGCAAAGAAGGGTGGGAGAGGGAGATGTATTTGATGGGTCCCAAGCTATAAAAAACCCCAACTTTTTAAAAGTGTTATAACATTTTCATTTTTGCTTCAATTTTTATAAAAAGTACATCAAAATCATAATTCTTTGTGATCTTTCATTTGAGATCAATATCAAATATATAAAAATATAATTTATTAATGATATCTATAATTATGTGTTAAATAAAATTATATATATTTATATATAAGAAAAGATTAGGCAATTAAAAATATGGTTTACCCCCAATTATTATGTAACGTGTCTACCTAACAGTGTTTGAGAGCATTGTTCTACGTTTGCCACGTAGCTTCATCTTTTGCATTTTTGTTATTTGCTTTACAAAAAAATGAATTACAAAGATAGAAAATATAAAAATTTGGCCTACTAATATATGTCATCTATCTCAACGAAACTTCAGCCTTTAATATAGTCTTACTTTTAATAAAAATATAACATTATACTCTCATTATTAAAGTGTTACAAACCTTATTCCTTCCTTATTATAATGTCACTCGAAATTCAAAAATTAGCAAATTACAATGTTAGCCACATCGGGTGCTAAAATGCTAATATATAAATAAAACTTCTAATAGTACGGTATTCGTTCTTTTTAAGAGAAGGGACAAATATGAAAAAATCGATTAAACATTTTTTGTTTGTTTTAAACTGATCTATTCTATTTCTGTTTAGCTTGATTGAAGTAATTTTTCTCTTTGAATTTGGTGAAGTTAATATAGGTGATCAGTTTAAGCTACTTTTCATATAAGAAAAGAAATAGTTCATAATTTTATTTCTTGAATTTGGTTATTACTGTGGGCTTCCAATTATGTACATACGAACGATACAGATTTACGAAAGTGTTTCAGATGATTTCTAATCTAGCAACTCGAAGAATATTTAAACAAAAAATGTACACCTCTTACTATATAATTGACCATGAAAGAAGCACTATATTAGATTGCCAACTATAATAAGTAGTCAAATCAAACTGAATTTAGAAAATGAAAATAAACTTGCGAATCAAAAGCTCACACTATTGATAATAATAAAACTCCATAGCATAAGCTCTTTCAGTTGAAAAGATATACTCGGTATGAAAAAAGTACTCAAAACGCTATCAATCTAACGGTAGAAAGTAAATTAAAAAGGAATTATGTAATTAAATAATGAAGATGTGGAAGACGAGGAAATAAAATTGTTATTGGGTGAATAATCACACATTTGTGGAAGATGTAGGAGAATTTTCTCTCTCATATATAATGCTTTTAGGTAGAAGATAAGCCGACTAATAATTGAGCAAGATAATTTTCTCTGTCATATGGAATGCTTTGAAATATAAGATAAGTCGGTTTACAATTGAGCGATCAAATTTTCTCCCTTATATATAATGCTTTTAGGTATAAGATAAACCGTCTAACAATTGAGTAACAATTTAGTGAGATAATTTTCTATCACATATATAATGTTCTTAGGCATAAAAAGATTAGGTCATAATTAAGGAGGCTAGCAATTGAGCGAGAGAAATTTCTCTATCATATACTCCCTCAGTCCCAAATTGTAAGATACATTTACTATTCACTTGGTCACCATAAATCACTCTTAAACTTTTACTTTATATATCAAAAGTTTATGAAATTTGAATTATTTTTTGCAGGTTTTGTAGCGGTTGTAATGTAGTTTTTGAATATGTAAATTTTATTTTCTAAAACTAATTTGAGTGTTGACAGAGATCAATTTTCTTTATCATCGGTCAAACATCGTAAACCTTAAAGTGTCTTACAAATTAGGATGGAGGGAGTATAATGTTATTAGGTACAAGATAAGCTGTCTAACAATTGAGCGGGAGAACTCTCTCTTTCTTTCTCTCTCTCTCTCCCATATGTAGTGATTTTAGATATTACTTCCTCCGGTTTTGAATTAACTTTACACTTTCCTTTTTGGGCCGTCCCATATTAAACTTTACACTTCCTTATTTGCCTTATTTGGCAAACAAATCTACACCAAACAGTGCAAAACAATGTCAAACAGTGTCAAACAATAAAGTCAAACAGTGTCAAACAGTAAAGTAAACTCCAAACATTGTCAAACAGTGCACTCTACAGTAAACTCAAATTTATTTCCTTAATATATGTGAAGTCAAAGTGTAAACTTCATTAAAAACTGGAGGGAATAGAAGATAAGTGTACTAACAATTGAGCGAAAGAACTTTGTCAGTCATATGTAGTTCTTTTAAGTATAAGATAAGATAAGTGGGCTAACAAGTGAGATGAAGTATTTTCTCTACAATATGTAGTGCTTTTACATGTAAGATGATAAGTTTTCTAATAATTGAGCAGAAGAATTTTCTCTCTCATATGTAGTGCTTTTAGGTATTAGAAAATTAAAAGATAAGCTAGCAACAATAGAGTGGGAGAATTGAGTGGATGATTTTCTCTCATATGTAGTGCTTTTAGGTACTATATATAAGATAAGTTTGCTAAATTTTGAGCAAGACAACTTTTTATCTCATTGTTGTTATTTTAAGTATATAAGAAAAGATAAGCCCGCAACAACAATTGAACGGGGTAATTTTCTCTTTCATTTGTATTTGGTATAAGAAGCTAAAAAGATAAGCTTGCTAACAACTAACCAGGAGAATTTTCTTTCTCATATGTAATGCTTTTTAGTATAAGGTAAGATAAGTAATCTAACAATTGAGCGAATAATTTTTTCTATCATATATATAATGCTTTTGGATATAAGAAAGACTAAGTCATAAGCCGTCTAACAATTTTCTCTATCATATATAGTGCTTTTAGGTATAAGACAAATCGGCTAACAATTGACTGAGAGATTTTTCTCTCATATGTAGTTCTTTCAGGTATTAGAAGATAAACGTGTTAACAATTGAACAGAATAATTATCTCTCTCATATATAGTTCTTTTAAGTATAAGATAAGTCGGCTAACAATTGAGCGGAAGAATTATTCTCTCTCATGTGTAGTACTTTTAGAGATAAGGTAAGCAGGCTAACAATTGCGTGAGAGAACTCTCTCTCATATGTAAGGATTTTAGGTATAAAAAATCATGTTTGCTAATAATTGAGCGGGAGATTTTTCTCGCCCATGTGTAGTGATTTTAGGTATAACATGAGTTGACTAACAATTGAATGGGGGAATTTTGTCTCTCATATGTAGTGTTTTTAGCTCGAGGCCAGCGAGTGCACGGGCCTTCGGCTTTCCCTCTTTTTGACTTCCTCTACTTTGAGCGAGGTGTGGGATCTTTTTTTCAGGCTTCGGCCAAGGGGTTTGCTATTCCCTTGGCCGGTAGGGAGTCCTGGAGGGAAGTCAGTCCTCTGACGGTGGATCGTCCCTTGATCTTGGGGGGTCCCATCATCTATTTATGGCGCGGGCTCAGGCTTTTGGTCGGTTACTGACGGCTGCCATTTCCCAACAGTTTGGGGATTTTGTCACCTCGGCCATTTTTTCAGGCCTGTAGTAATGCGATTTAGCGCGAGGACGGCGCAGTGAGCTTCCCGTTTCAAGATGTGGGCCATTTTGCGGGTCCCTCGTCATGGGACACCGTCGACCATGCCTGAGCGTTTCGCTCTAAGGGGACGAGACGATGTACTGTGTTGTGTGGCATCCTTTACTTAAATTTCAAAAAAATAAGCGGAACACAACTTTGTATTGATATAAGTGGCTCATGGCCGAGGGTGGTAATCTATCAACAATCCGTTTAGGTGTTGGCTTCCTTGTTGAGCTTTTTACCGAGGGGTGGGGGGCTCTTCCAGCCGCACCTCCTTTGGATTGTTGATAGAACTTCACCGAGATGTAGGGCCCTTCGTATTTTGAGGGATAAGCCGTTCGTCGACTTGTTGGCTCAGCCGACCGTTGGCTTGCTAGCTCAGCCGTTCGTCGGCATGCTGGTAGAACTTCACCATGGAGGCCCAACCGTCGGCCGTGCGTCCCTTCGGAGAAGGATAGTCAGCGGATGTGACGCTTCTTCGGCCGGGACTCCTCAAAGTCCTTGTCATCGCTGAGCCTCCCAATTTTAGGCTTCTTCGTCGAGGTGTCCCCTTCCTGATTGCCGGTGGAGTTCATCGGAACACCTTTGACAAATTGGCGGAGTTCACCCCATTGAATCAAGAGCTCAATGGCTTTCTTCAGCGCGACACAGTCGTCTGTATTGTGGGAGGTGTTCTTGTGGTAACAGCAATAAGTGTCGCCCTGATGGACGGCGTAGATTTCCTTGGCTGACCGGGGATCTCTGGGGATGAGACCTTGCTCCTCCGCACAGTCGAGGATGGTATCCACCGAGTGTGTGAGTGGAGTCCTTGGTACGTCTGTCCTCGGCTGCCATGGGCGCTCCTTCCGGCTCTGGCGGGCATGGCCTCTGGCCGAGGATGCGCTTGGAGCCAACGCATTGTTTGTCTTCTTTGATGGCTGGCGTCCATCCTTCTTGTGGGAGTGGAGCTCATCGGTGTCAGCGTACAAGCTCCCTCGTAGGAGTGCCTTGGTGTATGACCTCAGCGGGTCAGTGATGAGGCTCCTCGCGTAGGGGCTGCTGCGAAGAACGCCTTGGAAGAGGACGAGGAGGGTGCGCTCATCGGCACCTTCGACCTCGTCTGTCTCCTTCGTCCATCGGTCGATGAAAGACCAGAGTGATTCATCTTGTTGCTGTTTGATGGAGAGGAAATGGGAGAAATGTTTCTTCGCACTCTTCCTTCCGGTGAAGTGGGTGAGGAAGCGTTGGGCAAGATCTTGCCATGAGTCCACGCTTCCTTCGGGCAGCGCGTTGAACCACTAGTGCGCTGGTCCCTCAAGGGTGGAAAGAAACCAACGGCAGAGGTATTCATCAGATGCATTCACCATCAGCATGTTGTCCTGATAGCGGCTGAAATGCTCTTGGGGGTGGTGCGGCCGTCATAAGGCTTGATGGCACTTCCCGGTACTTCTCGGGTATTGGGGCCGAGAGCACCCTTGTGGTGAAGGGAATTTTTGTTCTGATTTGGATGACAGGGTCACCACGCCTGTCGGCCAGTTCCCGCTCCAGGGTGCTTACCTTGTGCAAAAGGTCGTTGAAGTCGGGGTCCCTGGATGCAGCGGTCGTACGTGCCTCAACCATTTGCATTGCTTCAATCTCAGCGAGCCTCCTTTCAAGTTGGGCGATGACCTCGTCCCGGGGGTCTTTGGCGGCCGTAGTGGTGACGTGCATCCCCATGCGGGTTGCTTGGGCCGTGTTGATGTGGCGACGTGTGTCGTCCTCATGTAGTTTGCCCTTGCCTTTATCAAGGCGGGGTTGATCCGCTGTCCGAGATACGGACCCCAAGCTCTCCCATTGTGAGCCAGGCTCACGTTCACCAATCCGTCCCGGTAGCCTCTCCGATGCTGGCTGACGATGCGCGTCCCTGGCCTATTAAAGGCCGAGGCTCTACGCACTGGGGTCGGTCCAGCTCGACGAGGAGAAGCAGGATCAGAATGGGACGTCGTGTCCTGGGCCACGACCCCCTCCTCGTTGCCGACGTTCCTGACCAACGGGTGAGGAGGAGGAGGTGGTGGAGTAGTGTTCTCCCCCAACCTTGGCATCAGAGCGCTGAGGACGATGGGGTTCTGAGCCAGGCTGGCTATGATGGCCGATAGAGCGGCTTGGAGTTGAGGGTCAGTAGCGGGAGTAAGCTGATCTTGAAGGTCAGCCATGGGGATGGTCGTCTCATGGAAGATCTCCTCGTCTCCTGCCTTTTCGATCGTAGCATCGCCAGAGTATTCACGTTCGTCCTGAGTTTCAAGGACCGCTTTGCCGATGAGGTTATGGTTTGACCTTGTTCTTCCCATTTCAGTTAGCTTATGCTTGGTAGCGATGAAGGATGCCAACTTGATTGTTCTAGCTCTCAATGAAAGCACCAAATGATAGACTATACGTCTAGAGAGAAGTGAGAGCTAAAGAGATAAAGTGATACGTATTAATGAATTTCCAACCCTTACAACTACTCCCAAGGAGAGTATTTATAGGTAAAAGCGGGTTGGGCTCCTAAGTCTTGGGCTTGGGAGGCCCATTACAATATAAGGCCTCTATTGGGCTGATTACATTCGGATACATGAGCTAAGTATGGAAGTCCTTGGAGACGTACGTTTGGCTGACGAAGGTGTGGCAGACGAAGCCCTTGGAGATGTGCGTTTGGTTGACGGAGGTGTGGCAGACGAACCCCTTCGAGACGTATGCCTGGCTGTGGCAGACGAAGTCCTTGGAGACGTACGTCTGGCTGTGGCAGACGAAGTCCTTGGAGACGTACGTCTGGCTGTGGCAGACGAAGTCCTTGGAGACGGAGTGCTGAAGGCCGTTCGTCCCCGGGTGATTGTTACGTGCTGGAGGCCGTACGTCCCTGGGGCCCTCCTATGTGCTGGAGGTCGTACGTCCCCGGGGTGGTCCATGTGTTGGAGGTCGTACATCCCCGGGGTGTTCCTTGTGCTTGAGGCCGTACGTCCCCGGGGTGTTCCTTGTGCTTGAGGCCGTACATCCCCGGGGTTTTCCTTGTGCTGGAGGCCATACGTCCCTGGGGTCTTCCTTATGCTTGATGCTGTACGTCCCGGGGGTGTTCCTTGTGCTGGAGGCCGAACATCCCCGGGGTGTTCCTTGTGCTTGAGACCGTACATCCCCGGGGTCTTGCACGTAGCAGTGGAGGTATGTAAGTCATGGGGTCTGGACCCATATACTCCATTAACAAGATAATCTTACTAATAATTGAGTAGGATAATATTATCTCTCATATGTAGTACTTTTAGGTATTATTAGAAGATAAACTTGCTAACAATTGAGCGGAGAATTCTCACATATATATATAGTTCTTTTAAGTATAAAATAAGCCGGCTATCAATTAAGCAGTAGAGCTTTCTCTCTCATACGTAGTGCTTATATGTGTGTGTGTGTGTGAGTGTGTGTGTGTGTGAGTGTGTGTTAATCCGGCTAACTAATGAATTTTCTCATATTAGTTTTTTTTTGTATCAGATAAACCGGCTAAGAATTGAGAAGGATAATTTTCCTCTCATATATGCTAGCACTAATTTAACTAATGAATAGCAAGTTCTTACATAACTAATACGCAGTATTCATTCACTGATTTAGAATAGTATTTAATTTTAAAATTAATTTAATCACAAAAATTAAGAAGTGGCAAATTCTAATGAATATTTATTGTATTAAATTATATATTAGGTTATTGTACTTTTATTTTTCGAAAATGTAGAATCCTAAAAATTAAAGTTATTTTTATTTTAATATTTGATTAGGTAATTAGTAAATATATGCACCGACTATTCTTTCTCGTGCATGTGCACGGATACTATACTAGTTTTGGTACAAAAATGAGATTTGTTTTTGACAGGACAGTCGAAAATATAGCTTTGTGGACAAAAATCAAGGTTCAATGTAAAACCTGCGGACTAGGGATGGCAACGGGGCGGATCGGGGACGGTTTTATATATAACCGTACCCACCCCGTTTGGTAATTCCTCCGCCCCATTACCCAACGGATAATTTTTACCCAAACCATAACCGCTCCAACGGGTAACGGGTATAACCGTGGGTAACTGCGGGTAATCACTTTATTAAATGTGTCATTGGTATTTTAATATAAAAATAATGTTTTAAAAGGTAAAAAATGGCATCACCTAGACGACTCTATAATCAAACGCCACTTTAAAGTTTCGCATATCTACAAGACGAGAAAAAAGACAACCTAAATGAGTTTGAATCTAAAAATACTTAATCTGAAAAATAATTAATCTCGAAAGAATATGATAATAATCAAACAAGACTATTAAGATCTATTATGAACTTTCATTCGTACACTAGAGTTAGTATATTTGTCATTGATATATACAAAATGAAAATAGAAAATTCTCATCTTTTAGTTGTGAGACAACTAATAGATGAGAATGTAATAAAAATATAACTAAAAATAAACGGGGCGGGTACAAGGTGGGTAATGGGGCGGGCATGTATAAAACCGTAACCGCCCCGTTACCCGTAAAAACAAAACGGGTATTCCCCGCCCCATACCCGTTACCCGGTCAATGCGGTTTTCCCCGATTTGACCGGGGCGATTCGGTGCGGGTATCCACCGGATCGGTCACAATTGTCATCTCTACTGCGGACCTTATCCCTGTTCTTCAATGCAAAAATCGAGGTTAGGTTTTACATTTAGGGGTCGGGTACAATGATAAGTGTAGAATTGGAAAGAGACGTTAGGTTTTGGGGGCAGGACAGAGCCAGGGGAGAGCCAATCCTGGCTTTGGCTCAGCCTAAATTTAAAAAATGTTCATATTTTTAGTGTAAAAAGTTCTATGTAAAATTTTTTCCAAATATATTCTTTGTACCGTCTCAGTCCGGCCCAGTGCTCTCGCTTCGCCTCTGTTTGGGGGTCGATGCAAATATACTTTCGAGGGGAAGGATGTAATTATTTTGGGGGGATTAAAAACTTTGGAGGGAAATTTCGGTTTAGGAAAAAAATGAAGACAAAGAAAAAGAAAATAAAATGTTAAATTTATATTACCTTTGTTCTGTTGAAAGGTTTCCATATATAGAAAAATGACATGGTGTTTAGGCAATAATTAAATAAAGTATTTCGAGTATATTTTGAGAAATAATTTTAATAGGTATATATTATAATGTGGTTAATATTGATGACTGTGATGTTATAAATGTATTATTTCTAATATTTAATGATTAAATTTGTCACTTAAGATTGTTAATTATTTCCTAAAATGGAAATAAAAACCTTTAAATGGGTCGTTCAAAAAAAGAAAGTGGAACGGAGGCCAATTTTTAGTATTAGTACTATTTGTTGATGTCATAGTCGCACGTCAGTGACACTTATATGTTAGAAATCATATAGGTCGTCTTTGTGTGACACTTGTTAAAAGTGTCCGAAAAAATAACCGAGTTTTCTAACAGTGAATTTGAGACTTAGTCGTATCTCTAGCATTCCAAGGTGTATATCCAAGGCTTTCTTCATCCGAGTTTTCTAAATTTTATTAATTCTGAACTTGAAAGATAGATGAATTATCAATTTAGGATCTGAAAAATGAAATGTATCGATATAGGACCTGAATGATGGGAAACTATCAATTTAGGACTTGAATGATTGGAAATTATCAATTTAGGACCTAAGTTGTCCGAAATTTTATTAATTTTTTTATCTTAAATTTTTTAAATATTATTTAGTTTAATGAAACTAATAAACTTTTGTGAAGAAAAGTTTATCAAAAATTAGCAATGGAATTAATAAAAAATTAAATAAATCAAAACCTATGAAATTTTAGGTCCTAAGCTAGATTGATAGTTTTTCATAATTCATCTATCTTTCGGGTACTGAATTGATAAAATTTCACTTTTAAAAGGATTTACGTCATTATTAGTGACATCACCACTCTCCTATGTGGTTGAAATATTTAATTTAATTTTCATAAGATATTTCAATAGATTTAATAAAGTTAACTAATGATCATTCAGTAAAAATTCATCAAGTCACGTATTTACTCAAGTTACCAAACAGATCTAAAATTCGTTCTTTCTATAGGAATCCTCACCGGCAGGACTCCTACACTGCTATACAGTTCTATACCATCCTGATGGCATGATTTGATTTGCATGTGAGATGACATGACTACCTATGTATTTGACTACCTGATGTCATTAACTTTCCAAAACTCATTAAGAGCATCTCCATTCATGATCTCTGATAATCAATTTTTTCTATGATTCTTACCATTTAAATATTGTTATATAATTAATTATAAAATAATCTCAAAATTCGTTTATGTCTCTCGATCACCATCTTCAAATAATCTATTTTTTCTCTGTCTTGCATTAATCTCTATTACATATATTTTTCAAATAATCTTAAAATAATCCGGATTCATATTTTGATCCCAGATTATTGTAGCAAATAATCTCATTAAATAATCTATGTCACTCAATGATAATTCCCTAAAAAAACTTCCATGTCACCAAATTAATCTCATAATAATCCTCCCAATGAGGATGCCCTAATACGCAGTATTAGTGGTTATACTTGGTATATATATACTCCGTATGATGGATACTCCATATGACCGTATATGTATACTACTCCATTTTGTTTGTATATACGTACAAGTTTTTTCTAAGGTGAATTATGTGTCATCGCATCATCATCATTATCTGAATGTAAAAGCTCCAACTTATGTTGAGGTGATAGGAAGTTAGATGGACACAATATATCGCTCTACTAGAATATCAAAACACTGTTTCCAGATGATTCATAATGAAAATCACATCAAAAATTGCAAGGAGTGACGTCTGTTTCATAAAAAACACGTAGATAGTTTAGTAAACCATTGTTGAGGGTAAGTCTCGTAGATCCGAAAGCCCAACACGAACTTTGGATATATCAGGAATGGCCCAGAATCAAAGCGTAAAAGAAAATATAAGATCTGAACTAACTAAAACTCGAAAGCTCACTTGTATTAACTAACCAATCTGATTACAAGGGATTTCCCGATCGATAAGTCGGAAATTATGCCTTAATACAAGAAATAAGAGCAAATGATGCTATTCTAGAGCTTGAGTAGTGAAATGCTCACCCTTACAATGACTTGAAACCTTCTATTTATACTAATGGAGAGCATGGGCTGTCTCTTGCTGATTGGCCGTTGTTCCACCGACTTGGTCATCCATGCTTCCACTTGCTGATGTCATAGTCTGGCATTAACTGCACCTGGCCACTTGCTGGTTGGCCGTTGCTCGAACGGGATGTTGGTCCATACTGAAGATGCTGTCAAATTGGCCCAAGTATGATATATAGCCCGAACCTCATTCGGTATGTCTTCTTATTGGGCCAACCTTTATTTGGGCCGAACCCCGTTCGGTATGTCTCCTTACTGGATCTTTTCATCATGGAGTGATGGGCCTGTTACTTGGGCCGAACATCTTGGGCCTTCCCGAACTGGGTATTGGGCCTCTAGGCCAATATCCCAACAACCATTTTATTTTATTCTATTATATTTCTAAAACAAAAAATAGTGAGCTTTTGAGTCAATTGCAAATCATCTACTCCTTATGTTATAGCATTTCATTTTTAAAATAAATAGTACGGAGTAAGTTGTACGTAGTATGTGAAAAGACAAATGAGGTGTGTAAATGATGTGTATACCTTATGACGTATATAAAAGTGTCATATACTCCCTCCGTCCCGAATTAAATTGCAAATTTTACCCGTCACAAGGATTAAGGAATGACAATAAATGATGTTTATTTTTTACATTTTTACATATCTTTCCAAAAGTAGATGCCTTTAAGTTAATAGGAAAAAAATAAAAGTAAGGGTAAATTTGTCACTTTATTCTTATTTACATACTTAAAATAGAAAGTGGAAAATCATTTTGGGACAACCAAAATAGGAAATTTGGCAAATCAAATTGGAACGAAGGGAGTATTTTCTTAAGAGAAGCAAACTAGGAATTTTGAAAACTTTCATCAGATTTTATTTTAATTATTAATTGGTTTAAACTAATTAATAATGTATTTATGTTCATTGATAGGTTTGTCAGGTTATCTTTTGTAAGGAATATATGTAATTAGATTTTGATGATGTTAGGTTGATTAGCATTTGAAAGTACCCCAATAGAAATTTTGTATTAGAATTTGTCTTTGTAAGTACTAGAATAGTCGACTGCCAGAAACCCTCTTGTGGTCTTCCTTATCAGAACCCCTACCAGAGATGCTCTCAGAGTTGCTCTCCAGAGAAGCCATCAGAGTCGGATACCTAAGTTGGCATCAGAAGCCGCTATCAGAGCTTTGATCAGAAAACCTATTCAGACAAGCTCGCACCCTGCAGAACTTGAAGACACTTACCAACGGTCGTTAAACTAACGGGAAATCCCCTAACGGCTACGAACCTTTCAACGGAAACATGGTACTGTACACGCATTAAATGCTCAATTAATGCTGTACGTACGAAGATATATTTAAAGCTGATGATTGACCATGCGAGTATCTTCGCGCCCCCAAAATAGCAAGTCGAAGGTCCAACCGGTCAAGTCAACACTACAAGCATTTAATGAAGCTGTCTTCTACACTCCAACGGGAAGACTGCTCCCAGTATATAAGATACACTCTGAAGAACTACGAGGATAACTTTGCTACAACAATTACCTAACGAACTTGCTCAGATTACTCTACTATAAATCTAATACCCCCAAGCTTTCTTGAGATAAAAAGACTTACTCACCTCAACAAGAAAAGCTCAAGTTGGAAGATATACTGTCATATCCCTCATCCAACTAGCAAGTTGCAAAGTTCCTCAGTTCTTCAACACTTCGAAAACCTCATCTACACATCCTTTGTAAAGAAGCAACGTTGGAGAAAACTGATCTTGATTCAAACACTTCTTGAAAAAGAAGGGACGTCTCAAACTAACTGGAGTAAAGTGAAGTGGTGATACTTCTCAATTAGACGTGTTAGTCTAGCTTAGTCTTTTAGTCTTTTCATTAGACGCGTGTCTAGCTTAAATGCCCCTAATGATGTGTTGCTCTCTGATTGGTTCTTGACGGCGGTTTCAAGGCTTATAAATTAGCCCTTAACTCCTCAATTCCGGGTTTCGACTCTGCAATTCCTTGGCCTTCGTTGTTTCCTCTGCAAATTTCCCCCTTCTTCCCTTGCTCAGGTAATTTCCCAACCTTGGATTCCCCATCTTCATTTCTGGCTTCGATCGAGATGAGCCCCACAGAGCATTCTTCTGATTCGGAGATGGCCTCTCATGGAGATGACCGTGACACCGCCATTGTAGATGCCATCCCAGTTCCGTTTGCCGGTGTTTCTACTGAGACGGCGACGAATACCAGGGCTGAGGCGGAGGACCTCCCTAGCACTTCTTCTTCCTCCAGTGAGGATTCTGATGACACCAAATCCGAGGACGAAATAGCCTCCATGGCGGCCGGACGTCCCAGCGATGTTCCTCGCCATACTCTTGACCTAAAATTGATTAGGGAGAGGAGGCAAAAATTGACTTCTCACAATAGGGCCGAAATTCCGGCCCTTATCCCTGATCCGGTGGATTTCCGTTTGCAAGCCGAGCTTCACCCAATGCGTCATAGGCCCGGAATGACCATAGTCCACTTTGACTCGATTAGGGCCGGCCTTAGATTTCCGCTACACCTCTTTTTCATTTCTTTTTTCAATTTCTACGAAGTTGTACCGGCCCAGATTATGCCGAACTCCTATCGGGCAATGGCGGGGTTCATTTGTCGTTGCAAAGATGCCGGTGCCCGACCAACCCTAGATCTCTTCCATCAATTCTTCAAAGTAGCCCCCCAACAAACCCACGGTTATCTGGCCACCAGTGCCCAAACGGGACACATCCTGTTTAAAGGAAATCCAACCTCAATTAAAGGGTGGAAAGACCGTTTTTTCTTCGTGTCTGTCCCGGACGGCCTAATTCCCCGCAAATAGAATGCCTTTCCTCGCAAGACTCCTGATCTTGTCCTTACTGAAGAAATTTACAAGGACGTACTTGCCGTGGAGAAGGATAAATGCATGGACATCATGAGTTATCTGACTCCTGAACGACTTATTACAGCCGGGATAGGTACTGCCCGTTCTCTTGGGTTTACTTATTTTGAGAAACCAAGTGCCATGGTCCGGGCGGTCCTTCCCGTGCGAGAAACGTTCTTTTGTCCTTTTTTCTAGTTTCTCACACGCTAAGGTCGCTTGATACTAACATTGTTCTTTCGTCTTTTTTCAGCACAAAACCCAGATCTATCTATGGACAACAGCAGAGTTATGGCAGCTGGTGGGGTCGGTAAGCGAAAAAAGGCCAGTAAGAACCCCCAACCTACTCCCTCTACTGTTCCTGCCCAGGATGCTGGGTCTTCTCAACCGCTTCCAGAGCCACAGCCGATACAGCAGGTCCATCAGGATCAATTCGATGCCATGCTGGTCGATGATCGGTTTGGCTGTGATCAATTGCAGCAATTTTCCGAGCATTTTCAAGCTGCTCCAGAAGCCGGCCAGGGTACGGGTGAAACTCCCACCGTTCAGTTATCTGGCCAGGTTGACCGGATTTCCCTGGCGGATCCGGTTCATGATGTTGTGGAAAGAGGTGGCTGTTCGGCAAGTCAGATCTGGTCTACCTCCGCCTTCTTCAACAATTTCACCATCCCTAAGTTATCGATCGAGCAGTCCGAGGAATGCCTTGCCTTGGCAGCTCTGAAGGTATCTTGCCATTCCATAGTTTAAATCTTTCTTAATCTACAATTTCTCTTCCCCATTTCATTCCCTGAATGTCATTCCGTAGGTTGGGCTTTATAGCCTGCAGCTGAAGGAAGCTCGGTTGGCCAAGGAGCGGGAGCTGATCGTTGCTCAGAGTTCCGCGGAGCAGAATGCAGCAGCTGCTTTTGCTGCCCTGGAGGCCGAGCGGAAGGCCCATACTGAGGAGAAAAAACGTCTTGAATCGGAGCTTGGCGAGCTTCGGGTTCAACTCGGAGTTTCTCAGTCCAAGGTCCATGCTGCAGAAGCTGCCTTGGTTAAATTCGAAGAGCATGCCCTTCGCATCCCGGACGGCCCTGCTGAAATACAGGTTGACCTGTCCGCCGTTTGGGAGTCATTTAAAGGGTCTGATGAGTTTACTATTTTGAAGAAAGATTTCGCACAGCAGCAACTCCCAGTCACCTTTGGTGATTATCTTGACCATTTTTCCACGGGTGACGCCCGTCGGAGCGAGGGGGTCAAATTGCTCGATCAGGACCCCAGGGGGAAGAAATTTAATGATTCCCTGGCTCGATCTCTGTACGTCATGGGCTGTCAGCACATCATGGCTCCCTTTATCGCCAAATTCCAAGAATTGCTAGGGAGGCCGGTCGAGCTTACTGATCTCCCTCAGGCGCCCATAGTCGAAGCTCAATATGAGAAATATCAAAGGGACTTACAACGGGCTGCTGATCGGGAGGCGGGAAAGGAGCCTGATCCCCTTACTGATTCGGATGAGGAGGGTGATGAAGAAGACAATGGGGCAGGGCAATAGAGTAGTATCTTAGTAACTGTAACCCCTTTTTGTTCTTTCTTTACAAAAAACATTAACAGTATTTCCCGGTCAGTAGAGCCGATGAATATATATCTCTTTTTTGCATGAAATTTTGTGTACTATCTTTTCTGTCTTTAATGCATGATTTACTCGCCATTTGGGATTCGGCCTGTTTCGTAGGACTTAACCAATTTCCTAACTTATTTCTTGCTCAAATAATCCTAACGCCGTTGATCGCCGTTCGGGCATTAGAAAGTTCTGATAATTTACTTAAGGAAAAAACCCCTTCCCCCTGGTACTCAGCCGTTCGGGCTTCATACCAAATTTTAGGACTTGCACATTCTTGCTTTAGATAATCTCTGACAACTTGATAGCCGGTCGGGCTTTAGTTCAATCCTTAGGCTATCTTTTTATGACGTTGATAGCCGGTCGGGCTTCAGGTCAAGTTTTAGGACTTGACAGTTTTCTTCCAGAACATTTTACAACACTGTTGGCCGGTCGGGCTTCAGGCTGACATTTAGGACTTAGCACTTTCTTCCAGATAACCTTTTTCAATACTGTTGGCCGGTCGGGCCTCAGGCTGACATTTAGGACTTAGCACTTTCTTCCAGATAACCTTTTTCAATACTGTTGGCCGGTCGGGCCTCAGGCTGACATTTAGGACTTAGCATTTTTCTAAACAGTAAGCCCCTGTGATCTTTGCTAATCCTCTATAAGCCCGTCCGGGGTACGTGCATAAAAAGTGAATCATAAATGCCCCAAATTAATCGTAACCACCCAATGCCACGTGTTGCTTATGGATTGGGGATTTGTGCGACACTTTCCCTATTTATAGAGAGGTGCTTCCCCTAATTTCTCCTGCTGTTTTCTCAATTTTCTTTCGAGCTTTCTCTCTCTAGAATTCCTTCGCATACTCTCAAGCCTTCTCTCTCTAGAGTTCCCAAATTTCCTCCAGCATTTTTATGTACTACTCCTCTAGCTCAGAATCTGAAGAGATGCCTTTGATCCGTAAGAGCAAAACATCCGCTGGTAACCAGGCCGAAGGCTCTTCGTCCCAAACACCCAAACCTGCCAATACTCAGGTCAGCAAACATGCCGAACAGCCACAGGATGACGGATGTCTGTCCGGAGATGACGTCCAAGTTTATAACAAGGGGATGCCCGAGCGACCACCCCGCATTGCCCTACACTTCACTCGCATACGCAAACACAAACAACGTCTCCCAGAAGATGTTGAACGGCAACTTAGCCAGTTGTTGCCCCCACCAAGAGAATATTATGCCGGATTCATTCGGCATCCTATGAGGCATAGACCGGGGCACGTGCTAGTGCACCTCGATGCCCTGACTGCTGGACTTCGGTTCCCTCTCCACTCATTCATAGTGGAGTTCTTACGCCGGGTTGCTGTACTGCCCGCTCAGTTCGTGCCCAGCACCTATCGTATTCTGACAGGCTTCATTATCCGGTGCCACGAGTTGAGGATCACCCCGAGCGTCGATCTATTTCTTTACCATTACTGCTATCAGCCCTACTGGACGACCGGGTACTTGAAGCTGGTAGCCCGTTCTGACCGTCAGCTGTTCACAGAGAACGCTACCCCGCAGGCTGACTGGGAAGAGCGGTTTTTGTTCGTTCGGGTAGGTGATTCTTTGCCATTCCCGGACCGGTGGAATGCATATCCCGTCTGGGATTCCCTGCCCAGGGTGGATGCTGTTCTACGCTCCCAGGCTGAGTCTCTGCGAATGGGAGGGACCAGAAGTCTTCGCAGCTTTGTCATTGCCTCGAGCATGTTATCTGCTGGAATTGGTAAGCATAGTAGGGTTTTAACCCGATCATCCTTCGCTCTCGCAATTCAACTTTCTTATTTTTTTCTCTCTTCTTTGTAGGCGTGATCTCTCCCATACCCGTCCGGCGTTCCATCTCCTCTGCTAAAGGGAAAGAGAAGATGATAGCCGATCGTGATTCGGCGGAGCAAACCCGAAAAAAGCGCAAAGGAAATGATGGCGATCATCTGATCCCGATCGACCATCTGGTTGACTTGACCGGGCCGGAGGTTGAGCCCAAACGATCAGTACCTGCCAACAAACCAACTCCGGTTCTTACCGCCACACCGATCGATGATCGGATGTTTGTTGAGTTCTCAAATATGGGGCCCAGATCGGAAGGGAGGTATCTGTTCGGGTTGATGCCATCTTCTATGTGGTGTCATACCGCGATCAAAGTTCCCCCGAGCTTCACTAACTTGACTCACTGGTCGGACCTTTTTGAAGCAGGACACCAGGAAGCACTCAAGGTATACTTCAGTCCGACCCATACCTTTCTATTACTCATGCTTTACTTTTCCTGACTTTCATTGTAACCTTGTTTTCAGGCTGGCGTGTACTATCACAAAGCCTTCCTCGCTGCTGAGAAGGAGATGAAAGCCCTGGCCAGTGATCGGGATGACGGCCAGGTCCTTCTTTCCGCCGCTCGGAAGTTAGCGACCGACCTCCAGGAGCAGGCCAAAGAGGGTGAGAAAGCAAAAGCTGCCCTGGCCGAGATGCAGGAGATGTCCCGTCGTCGCGACCGGGAGCTCAAAGAACTCCGGGCCAAAGTGCGGGCTGCTGAATCTGTTGGTATTAAATTTGACAAGGCTGTCGGAGATCATCTACCCGAACCCTACACGGTTAATACCTCTCAGATTGCTCAGCGATCGGTAGTGGATTTCCAACGGGGCAAGGCGCTGAATCTCGCTCTGGAGAATACGGCCCGGCAATTCCTAGGTCCTCACCTTGGCCAGTTTTTGCGTGAGAGCTCAGATCCCATCAAGGCAGGGATCGACCTCCTGGACAGCACGCCGGAAGGGAAATCTTTCTTGGATGTCCTGACCGAGAAAACTGTTAAGCAAAGTCAGGACCTGCTTCTGGATAGGAATCTTGAACTGATCTTAGATCGTTTCCCCAAGCCGTTCGATCCTGATGAACTAGGCTTTGATGATCTGTTCGGGAATACGTATGATCGCGTTACGGAGAAAAGATCCAAAGCAGCGCCTGACGATGCAGTGCAGGCAGGGAGCTCTCAGCCCACATCCTCCCCGAACGGCGATCATCCATTAGTGTAGCCTTTTCTTATCTGTAGTCTTCTTTCTTGTATATTTGTTTCTGTATATTCCGGCTAGTAACACCGAAGAATAAACTGGACTTTTTTCCTTTGTCTGATGCACTTTTTCTATTCCTTTGATTTTTTGTCCACAATCTTTTCCACGTGGCCGAACCCCACTCGGCTTATGTATTTTTATATCTGACCTTTTCCGGGCCCGTTTTGATCCCTTTTCCTGTTCGTGATGCACGGGTTCAAAACTCTTAGCTGAGGATAGGGGCTCCCTCCAAACTGTTAACACGTTCGACATTCGGTCATCCAGAATGACTTCACGTGTTAACAAGCTGAGGTGAGACTTTCTTCATAATTGTTCTGGCACCTTCCCGAACCCGTTTTGATCCCTTTTCCTGTTCGTGACGCACGGGTTCAAAACTCTTAGCTGAGGTGAATTCCTCCAAGCCGTTTTGATCGTGACCACAGGGTCAAACTCTCGGCTGAGATAGGGGCTCCCTCCAAACTGTTAACCCGTTCGTCATTCGGTCATCCAGAATGATTTCATGCGTTAACAAGCTGAGGTGAGACTCTCTTCATAATTGTTCTGGCACCTTCCCGAACCCGTTTTGATCCCTTTTCCTGTTCGTGACACACGGGTTCAAAACTCTTAGCTGAGGTGAATTCCTCCAAGCCGTTTTGATCGTGACCACAGGGTCAAACTCTCGGCTGAGATAGGGGCTCCCTCCAAACTGTTAACCCGTTCGTCATTCGGTCATCCAGAATGATTTCATGCGTTAACAAGCTGAGGTGAGGCTATCTCCTTCCAAACCCATAATTCCGATGCATTCCGAACTGTTTTCTCTGGCTCGTATCATCCATATTAGGGGTCTGAGGTAACCCTTTTTCGAACTGTAAGCAAGATCACCGAAGTTGGGTCATTTCTTACTTATAGCTAAAAGGGCGACTAGCTTCCAAGTCACGTTTTATGACTGAGGCGAGATTTTTCAAAACCATAGTTCCGATTCCCCGGACGACAATCCGTAACTTATCCGAACGTCGCTCAGTTAATCCATATCTTACAGTCTTGACACCATCTCCAAGCCGTTTTGATCCCTTTGCCCGTACGTAATTACAGGGTCGACTTTGGCTAAGTTGACGACTCAGCTCCCTCCAAGCTGTTAACCCGTTCGTCATTCGGTCATCCAGAATGATTCTACGTGTTAACAAGCTGAGGTGAGAATCACTGTCCTTCGAACTCCAGGCCATTTTGATCCCTTCATCAATGCGTAATTACAGGGTCAAAACTCTTGCTGAAATGTATGGCTCCCTCCAAACTGCTAATATGTTCGTCATTCGGTTTTCCAGAATCGATTCTCATATTAACCGCTGAGGTGAGACTATCTGAGCGTCAAACTCCCAGTCGTTTGGCTGAGAATGACCTTCCTTCCATGGAATTAACCCGTTCGTCATTCGGCCATCCGGAATGATTGAGTTAACCATGGGCACCGATTTTCTGAGCCTCAATTCTTCAAGCCATTTTTGATCCCTTTATTCTTACATAATTGTAGGGTCAAAAACTCTCTAAACTGAGAATTGATTTTCCTTCCATGGAATTAACCCGTTCGTCATTCGGTCATCCGGAATGATAGAGTTAACCATGGGCACCGATTTTCTGAGCCTCAATTCTTCAAGCCGTTTTTGATCCCTTTATTCTTTCGTAATTCTAGGGTCAAAAACTCTCTAAATTGAGAATTGATTTTCCTTCCATGTTGTTAATCCGTTCGTCATCCGGTTATCCGGAATGATCGAGTTAACCATGGGCTGAGTTTGTGGAAGTTGTGTCTCCCTCTCTTTATTTTTATTTTTATTTTTATTTTTATTTTTAGAGGTGGCAACAGCCGTTTTTACTGATAAAATCTCCTCAGATGCTCTACATTCCAGGTTCCTGCCGGTCGGCCTTCAGTATTTTGTAGGCCAAACGTTCCTGAAGCATACTTTTTACATACTTGGTAAGGGCCTTCCCAATTTTGTTGCATTTTGCCCCCTTCGAGCGGTTTGCTTTTCTCTCTCTTTCTTAGTACCAGGTCAACTACCTCGATTGAACGAACTCTAACCTGCTTATCGAAGTATCTTCTTGTGGCTCTGTGATACTCTTCCATTCGTGCCGCTGCCAGATCCCTTCTTTCTTCTACGAAATGCAATTCGGCCCGTAAGTTATCTTCATTCTGTTCTGGGCGGTAATGCACCGTTCGGTGTGTGGGAACCAGGATCTCTGTTGGTACTTTGGCTTGAAAACCATAGGCAAGGGCAAATGGAGTCTCTCCCGTGGCCGTTCGGGGTGTGGTCCTGTAAGTCCATAGAATGTAATTCAACTGATCAGGCCACGACGAGGAGTATTCTTCCAGCTTCTTCTTCATGCCATCCATGATGGTTCAGTTCATATTCTCTACCTGGCCATTTGCCTGAGGGTATGCGACGGATGCTCTGGAATGCTTGATCCCCCATTTGACCAGATAGTTCTCAAAATTCCGGCTCACGAACTGCCTTCCATTGTCAGTTATAATCTGTTCAGGGATTCCGAACCGGCAAATGATATTTTTCCAGACAAACTTCTGGCATTTTACATCTGTGATGCTGGCCAGTGGCTCGGCCTCTACCCATTTAGTGAAGTAATCTATCCCCACAATGATGTATTTGTTGTTTCCGGGTGCAGTAGGTAGAGGACCTAACAGGTCTATTCCCCATCTTGCGAATGGGAGGGCCACTGTCATTGGAGTGTAGAAAGTGGCAGGCCGTCCGGGAACCGGTGCGTATAATTGGCATACCTTACATTTCCTGGTATGCGCGAAGCAGTCCTGTTGGATAGTTGGCCAATAATATCCTTGCAAGATAATTTTTCTGGCCAGCGTCTTGGGCCCTTGGTGACTGGAACAGATACCCTCATGAATCTCTTCCATTACAGCCGCCGCCAGACCGGGTGGGAGGCATTTCAGATACGGTCCCCCAAATGTCTTTTTGTACAGCTGCCCGTCCACTAATTCGAACATGGAAGCCCTCCTCTGGATGCATTTTATTTGATAAGCAGGATTTTTATCTTGCGGGAGGGTTCCGTCTTTTAGGTAGTTGGTCATATCCACGACCCAGCTCGGGATGGCATAAGATACGGCCTCGATCTGGATAACCATTATTGCTGGGGTTACCAATGTTTCCCGATGGGCAAATCGTTGGATATGAGCCGGGATCTCCTGTGCCCGATCGTCGAACGCTGCATGTTCTAATTTGGACAGGATATCTGCTTCAGTATTTTCGATTTTGGATATCTGGTCGAGCACCACCTGTTCAAATTTATGTATCTGCTCCTCGACCATTTCCTTGTATGCCTTCATCCTTTCTTCTTTGGCCTCAGCCGTGCCGTTCACTTGATGTACCACCAGTTGACTGTCCGATCTTACTTTTAACCGATCGGCGCCCAGGGCCCTTGCATACTTTAAACCAGCAATGAGAGCCTCATATTCAGCCTCATTGTTGGTCACCTTGAAATCAAAATGAATGGAATAATACGCTTTGAACCCCTCGGGCGATGTGATCACAGCTCCAGCTCCACAACCTTTGGCACTAGATGCTCCATCCACGTACATTTCCCACCAATTATCCAGCCCGTTGTTCTCTGAATCTTTTTCTGAGGGCCGGGCGGTACATTCTGCAATGAAATCTGCCAGGGCCTGCCCTTTGATAGTAGGCCGGGGTTTGAAATCTACCTCGTACTGCCCGATCAGGAGACTCCATTTGGTAATGCGCCCACTTGCCATAGGATTTCTCAAGATGGTGGATAATGGTTGGGTAGTATATACAGTTACCGGGTGGGTTTGGAAATACGGGGCCAGACGTTTAATGGCAGCTATCAGGGCCAGTATATTCTTTTCTAGCAAGGTGTACCTGGTTTCCGGGCCATTCAACGCCTTGCTCACAAAATATATTGGCCGTTGAACGCCATCTTCTTCTTTCAGCAGAACCGTGCTTACGGCCAAGTCGGCTACAGCCAGGTACATATACAGATGTTCCCCTGGTTCGGGCTTTGTCAAGAACAGGGGGGAAGACAGATATGTCTTGAAATCCTCAAAGGCCGTTTGGCATTCGGCCGTCCACTCGAAAGGGTTGGCTTTCTTCATGATTTGGAAAAACGGGATAGCTCGATCGGCCAGTTTTGATAGGAATCTGCTCAGGGCTGCTAGCCGACCGGTCAATCTTTGTACTTCCTTGAGATTCCTCGGGGGCTCCATGTCCACAATGGCCTTTACTTTTTCTGGATTGGGCTCAATCCCCTTCTCGCTCATCATGTACCCCAAAAATTTGTCTCCTCTTACAGCAAACGCGCATTTCTTGGGATTGAGCCTCATATTCGCCCTTTGCATTATCCCGAACACCTTTTCTATGTCCAGGACATGGTTTTCCTTCTTTTTGCTCTTGATCAGGATGTCATCAACGTAGGCTTCCATTGTGACACCCAGTACATCTTTAAACAGCATCCCGATCATCCTCTGGAAGGTTGCCATCGCGTTCTTTAATCCGAATGGCATGACGATGTAGCAGAACACGCCATCCGAAGTAACAAACGCCGTTTTCTCTGCATCGGCCGGGTGCATGAATATCTGATGATAACCTCGGAAAGCGTCCATGAAGCTCAGTAACTCGCACCCAGCAGTCTCATCCACTAGCAGATCGATCCTCGGCACTGGGTAGGGATCCATGGGGCATGCTTTATTGAGATCGGAGTAATCCACGCACATCCTCCAGGTAGATTGCTTTGGGGCTAGAACCACATTGGATAGCCATTCTACGTGGATTACCGGACGGATATGCTTTATCCTTAGCAAAGTGGCCACTTCCTTCTTGGTGAATTCCCGTCGTTCGGTCTCTTGGTATCGTTTCTTCTGTTGGACCGGTTTTGCATCAGACCGAACGGCAAGTTTGTGGCATATTATTTCTGGATCAATGCCGGGCATATCTTCCGGGCCCCGGGCAAATAGCACCTGAAACTTTTTGAGGACGGCAATCACGCCATCCTGGATATCTGCCTCCAGATCTACCCCGATAGCAACCTTACGGTTCGGGGGAAAGTCGAGGTCGATTTGTTCAAGAAGGGTGGCGGGCTCCGGATGTGCCTCGAAATCCGTTCGGTGGGTTTCCACCTCAATTGTATTCACCCGCATCCCACGAGTGTTCATCTGTTTCAGGGCCTCCCGATAACATGTCCGGGCTGTTGTTGGGTCAGTTCTGGCCACCCCTACCCCAGTGTCTGTGGGGAACTTGATGCATGAGTGGCGGACAGAGGCTATTGCCTCCAGATCTTCCAATCCTGGTTGGCCCAAAATGGCATTATGGGCGCACTTTATGTCTACCACCACGAACGTCATTCGGAGTGACGCTCTGTGGGTTTCATCTCCAATTTCAACCATCAATTGGATGGTCCCTTCCGCCTCGATGCAGTTACCGGTAAAACTCGCCAGTGGAGTCCGTAGGTGGGTCAGGTTGCTCCTTTGCACACCCATTTTCTCGAATGATTGTAGATACAATACATTCACACTGCTCCCTGTATCGACCAGCACTCGGCGGATTAAAGCGTCTTCAATACACATGCTTCTACCAGTTCATCCCTGTGGGGGCTTGGAGAGTTGGGTAGATCAGCTGGCCCGAACGTGATCGGGTCTGTCCTTCCTTTCTTCTGGGGGGGAGCGGAGACGGACCCCACATAAAGACTCCGTTCGAACCTTTTCCGTTCGGCGTTCGAATCTCCGGTCTCTCCGCCCCCAAATATGACCTTGACCTCCATTCGAGGCTTCTTTCCGGGGCCTCCCGAGCCCTCTGGCTCATCTCTGGGAGGAACATACACATCATTCTGAGGCTGGGCGTCACGTTGAGCATCCCGACGCCAGCTGTTAGGTTTCCTGGCCGGTTTTAACGTGCCCATTGCATTCGGATCTTTGTTCACATACTTTCCCAGATGGCCCCTTCGGATCAGATCCTCAATTGCTGTTTGCAGGGCCCTGCAGGCATTGGTGGCATGACCCTTTCTGTTGTGATACTTGCAGAAAGCATTGTCATCCGTTCCCATGAACTGTCCAGCATCAGTCGGGATGGGAATATTGTCCCTCTCGTTTTGATAGATGGCCGCTATTGATAGGACCAGGGGTGTAAATCTCCCTTGTTTGGGAGGTAGAGTGGCCGCTGGGCTAGGACCCAGCCGATCAGCCAGTCTGATTGGGGCAGCAGGCGTAATGACCTTATCCCTGATCATTATTTCTTCTTCTAGGGTGGCATGCTTGCGCGCCCTATCTAATACTTCGGCGTACGCCGTGCCCGGATTCTTCTTCAATTCTTTGTACAACTCCCCCGTTCGGAGAGCATTCGTGAACAGGGTGATGGCGGTATCATCCGTCATGCTTCCCACTGTTAAAGTTTCATCCCTCCACCTTTTCAGGAACTGGTTGAGGGTCTCCTTGGCGTTTTGCTTCACGCTGGTCAGATAGCTGAAATGCCGTTTGGGATTGGCACTGGAAGCAAATTGAGCCAAGAATAACGTTGATAACTCGGTAAAGCTATTGATTGACCCGGGCTGCAGTGCCCCGAACCATTCCTGGGCAGGCCCCCTGAGCGTGCTGAAAAACAAACGGCAAATGGCAGCCTCGGGTGCTCCTAGCACTATAAGTCCGCCTTGGTAACTCCTTAGATGTACGTGGGGATCTCCCACCCCATCATATATTTGGCCGGTCGGAGGCTTGGCACCCCCTTGGATGTCCGCGTACATGAGCTCCCTTGTAAACGGGGAAGTAATCCCCAGTTGGACTGGTGCAGGTTGTGCAGGTACCCTGTTCATCTGGTCCCGCATTTCATTCATTTGCCTCCTCATCTCGGCCATCTCTTCCTCCTGGGCCGTCAGAGGGGACGGTGGTGGAAACCTCATATCTGCACAGTCCCGGTCCCAATGCCGCTGGGGGGCCCTAGCATCTCCCCGCTCGGCATGTTGGAAATGATGACCAACGGGAGTTGGTCCTCTAGCTTGCGACCCGACCGGGGTTCGGTCACTGGGACTGGCATGCGCTGCTGGTGGGGCGTTATGTCGATTACCCTGATGGGTATGTGAGCGGGATGACGCTGTGGTCGTTTCCGCGTGTGGAGTTTCTCCTGTAAAGCTGGAACCTCCTTCTTCTTCGTTTGCCATGTGCTGCATGAACTGGGCCATGTCCCGCATGGCTTGGGGATTTCTCCTCAGAGATTCTGGGATCACAAAATCCCCATTAACGCGAGGATAAGATCCTCGACTGGATTGTCCCTGAGGGTTTTGACTCCCCGGGGTGTGACTCCTCCCGTGACGGTGTGAACCGTCGTTTGTATGATAGGAATTGATTCTGACCATTTTTAAAAAAATAGAGGTTTTTTGGATGTTTTAAAAAGTGAAACTTTTTGCAAGGTTCCCACAGACGGCGCCAATGTTGAGGGTAAGTCCCGTAGATCCGAAAGCCCAACACGAACTTTGGATATATCAGGAATGGCCCAGAATCAAAGCGTAAAAGAAAACATAAGATCTGAACTAACTAAAACTCGAAAGCTCACTTGTATTAATTAACCAATCTGATTACAAGGGATTTCCCGATCGATAAGTCGGAAATTATGCCTTAATACAAGAAATAAGAGCAAATGATGCTATTCTAGAGCTTGAGTAGTGAAATGCTCACCCTTACAATGACTTGAAACCTTCTATTTATACTAATGGAGAGCATGGGCTGCCTCTTGCTGATTGGCCGTTGTTCCACCGACTTGGTCATCCATGCTTCCACTTGCTGATGTCATAGTCTGGCATTAACTGCACCTGGCCACTTGCTGGTTGGCCGTTGCTCGAACGGGATGTTGGTCCATACTGAAGATGCTGTCAAATTGGCCCAAGTATGATATATAGCCCGAACCTCGTTCGGTATGTCTTCTTATTGGGCCAACCTTTATTTGGGCCGAACCCCGTTCGGTATGTCTCCTTACTGGATCTTTTCATCATGGAGTGATGGGCCTGTTACTTGGGCCGGACATCTTGGACCTTCCCGAACTGGGTATTGGGCCTCTAGGCCAATATCCCAACAACCATTTTATTTTATTCTATTATATTTCTAAAACAAAAAATAGTGAGCTTTTGATTCAATTGCAAATCATCTACTCCTTATGTTATAGCATTTCATTTTTAAAATAAATAGTACGGAGTAAGTTGTACGTAGTATGTGAAAAGACAAATGAGGTGTGTAAATGATGTGTATACCTTATGACGTATATAAAAGTGTCATATACTCCCTCCGTCCCGAATTAAATTGCAAATTTTACCCGTCACAAGGATTAAGGAATGTCAATAAATGATGTTTATTTTTTACATTTTTACATATCTTTCCAAAAGTAGATGCCTTTAAGTTAATAGGAAAAAAATAAAAGTAAGGGTAAATTTGTCACTTTATTCTTATTTACATACTTAAAATAGAAAGTGGAAAATCATTTTGGGACAACCAAAATAGGAAATTTGGCAAATCAAATTGGAACGAAGGGAGTATTTTCTTAAGAGAAGCAAACTAGGAATTTTGAAAACTTTCATCAGATTTTATTTTAATTATTAATTGGTTTAAACTAATTAATAATGTATTTATGTTCATTGATAGGTTTGTCAGGTTATCTTTTGTAAGGAATATATGTAATTAGATTTTGATGATGTTAGGTTGATTAGCATTTGAAAGTAACCCAATAGAAATTTTGTATTAGAATTTGTCTTTGTAAGTACTAGAATAGTCGACTGCCAGAAACCCTCTTGTGGTCTTCCTTATCAGAACCCCTACCAGAGATGCTCTCAGAGTTGCTCTCCATAGAAGCCATCAGAGTCGGATACCTAAGTTGGCATCAGAAGCCGCTATCAGAGCTATGATCAGAAAACCTATTCAGACAAGCTCGCACCCTGCAGAACTTGAAGACACTTACCAACGGTCGTTAAACTAACGGGAAATCCCCTAACGGCTACGAACCTTTCAACGGAAACATGGTACTGTACACGCATTAAATGCTCAATTAATGCTGTACGTACGAAGATATATTTAAAGCTGATGATTGACCATGCGAGTATCTTCGCGCCCCCAAAATAGCAAGTCGAAGGTCCAACCGGTCAAGTCAACACTACAAGCATTTAATGAAGCTGTCTTCTACACTCCAACGGGAAGACTGCTCCCAGTATATAAGATACACTCTGAAGAACTACGAGGATAACTTTGCTACAACAATTACCTAACGAACTTGCTCAGATTACTCTACTATAAATCTAATACCCCCAAGCTTTCTTGAGATAAAAAGACTTACTCACCTCAACAAGAAAAGCTCAAGTTGGAAGATATACTGTCATATCCCTCATCCAACTAGCAAGTTGCAAAGTTCCTCAGTTCTTCAACACTTCGAAAACCTCATCTACACATCCTTTGTAAAGAAGCAACGTTGGAGAAAACTGATCTTGATTCAAACACTTCTTGAAAAAGAAGGGACGTCTCAAACTAACTGGAGTAAAGTGAAGTGGTGATACTTCCTAGAGACTCAGTGAAACGAGACCAGCCATCAGGAAGCAGGACTGCATCCCGGGTGGCAACTAGGCTTGAAGAAGACGTGGAGAGCTTCTTAAGTTCTAGGGACTAAGGCGTTGTAAACTGTTGTTTTTGCAAGCTTAGTGGAACAGTGGACTAGAGGAACAAGTTGTTCTTTGGACCACTATAAAAATCTCCGGTGTCATTTACTTACTTACTTTATTTCTGCACTTAAGAACTTAACTGCTTGACTCAAAAGGTTGGACTCTGTGTTCAGCAGATCTTCCTTAAGAGTTATCAGAAAGGCATTTGCCTTAGTGTTGTCTGAGGCTACCCAGAAAGAACCTAATCCGCTGCCAGGTCCAGTTCTGCCATCAGAACTCGACCTTCTCTGTCACTAGATTTCGACCATCTCTGATAAGTCAGTTTTGACTTAGAGAAAAGTTTAAATTCCTGAACAGTCTATTCACCCCCCCTCTAGACTGTTCCCATTACAAACGGGACCAACAAGTGGTATCAGAGCCTCCTTGTTCTTGTAATCTTTTAGGTTACTTACTAAACAAGAGATCCACTTGTTTTAGCCTCTTTAATCTCATATTATGGATAACACTCTTTCAAAGAATCTTATGTTCTCAGTGACAAAGTTTGATGACTGGAGGATTCGCATGAAAGCTCACCTCTGCGCGCTCCATGATGAAATGTGGGAAGTCCTTGATGCTGGTCCTTTCACAGAGTTTACTAAGATCAATCCTGAATACATTGCTGGTGGTGGTCTACCTCAGATGATCACCAAACTGCGACATGAGTGGTCCAATGAAGAAAGAAGGAAGTACAACCTTGATAACATTGCCAAAGACATCCTCTACAAATCAATAGATGACAAATACCTCACAAGAATCAAGAAGTGCACCTCTGCCAAGGAAATCTGGGATACACTCACCCTGATAGGAGCTGGTGATGAGCAGGAAAAAGACAACAAACTGACCATTGCCATGAAGAAGTTTGAAGACTTCAAACTTCTACCCAAAGAGTGCATAGCTGAGATGTATGCACGCCTACTCACACTCACTGCTGAGATATCAGAACTTGGGAAGGAGCTCACTCCCAAGGAGATCAATCTGAAGGTTCTCAGAGGCTTACCTTCACCCTGGAAGATGAAGGTCACTGCCATGAGAGATAGCAAAGATCTCAGAACCTACATCACAGAGAAGCTCATCTCTGATCTCAAATCTTATGAGTTCGAGATGAATGAAGAAGAGAAAGAAGAAGTTGAGGACAGAACAACTGCTGCCCTCACAGCCAGCACATCTCAGGTAAATAACTTTGACCCTTCTATTCTTTTAACTGACGAATATATGGCTGCTTTTGCAAGGAAGTTCAGGAAATTTCTAAAGCCAAAGGACAGCAGAAGTCCATCCTCAAGCAGAAAGCCGCACCAGAAACCCAAAGCATCAGAAAGTAGTGGAGAGCTTCTCTGCTACAACTGCCAACAACCAGGTCACTTCAAAGTCAACTGTCCACATCCTATAGTCTCCAAAAGGCAAGGCCAGGAAGGAGAGAAGAAGTATGAGCACAGAAGAAGGAAGGCACTCATCACTGAACAACCAGAGAAGGACCCCCTCTCTGAGACAGAGTCCAGCATAGAATCAGAATCCGATGAGGCATTCTATTGCCTGGATACAGAGACTGAAGACCTATTTCTTATGGGTCAATCTAATGATGAGGTATCCTCTACTTCTAACTCTAGTTTTTCTTCGGTAGGCAGAGCCTTTGATTCTGATTCAATGTCAAAATTTTGGGAAGAGTTTCAAGCCATCCAAGCCACTTATTCCTCTGTTAAAGAAGAAAACAGTAAGCTTAAGGTTGAAATCCTTGACTTAAGAAAGGAGGTTGAGATCAAAATCAATCTTCTAATTAAGGAAAGAGATCAACTGGAAGCTGAAAATGTTTCTCTTCTAAAGAAAATAAGGGAGATAGAGCCTCTTGAGAATAAGTATAAAACCTACCAGAAGGCCCAAGCCTCAATGGAAAGGTTTGTACTTGATCAACAAATTGGCGCTGGTTTTGGTCTTTGTTATGGCTCAACAGAATCAGGTGAGCCTTCTGTAATGCGTAGCACCAATGTTGCTAAGGCAGATAAGGTCATAGTGCCACTGATTTCTAGCCCCATTTGTCAAGCTGGTGTATCTGGCACAAAGGTTGTTCATGAGGAAGTTAGACCAGAAAAGGGAAAGATAAAGGTTCAACAGAAACCCTTTTTGAAAAATAATGAACCTGGCAGAAAACCTAACAACAGAAAAGGTTTTCAAGATAACAAAAATAAGAGACCATTCATTGACAGACAACCTCATGACAATCGTGCCAGAAATGATCACCAGAAGGGCAAATATCAAGAGAGAGTTAACTTTAGGCAGAAGAGGTTGGCTGGTCAACTTCAGAAGCCCAAAGCTAACCGTCCCTCTGCTCTTGATAGTATATGAGACTTCTTTCCAACAAAGAAAGCTATGCAAAAGTATGTAAATAGGAAGCATGATCCTCACAAGCATCTGCCCAAAGTGAATCACACTTCCGTTTACTATGACTACCAGGTGGACAATGGGTACCACCCACCAAGGTTTCACCTGATGAGACCAAAGTGGTACCGGCTGCCAAGACTGCATGACCCCCTAGGACCCAACATTGCTTGGGTACCTAAATCTTCCTTTTAATTGTTGTAGGAACTGTGTGCTGGAGCTATCTCTGAACAAGATTGGTACATTGATAGTGGATGCTCCAGGCACATGACAGGTGACAAGAGTTGCCTTACAGAGTTCCAGAAAATCAAAGGGCCCAGAGTTACCTTTGGTGGTAATGACAAAGATGGCCAAACTAAAGGGAAAGGGAAGCTGATCATAAACCAGATAATCATTGAAGATGTCTCTTATGTCAAAGGCCTGAAGTTCAACCTGCTTAGTGCTAGCCAATTCTGTGATAAAGGCTACACAGTTGAATTCTCCAAAGAAGACTGTTCTGTTAAGCATGAGACAACTATGGAAGTGGTACTGACTGCTACCAGGAAAAGAAACATCTATATTGTTGATTGGTCTACTGCAAAGGGTGGAATTTGTCTTTTAGCTAAAGGAGATTCAAAACTCAGCTGGGAATGGCACAAGAAGCTGAGTCACCTGAATTTCAAAACAATCAACAAACTAGCAAGGGATCACATTGTTGATGGCATCCCCAACATTGTGTACAAGAAGGAGAGTCTGTGCAGCGCATGCCAGAAAGGAAAGCAAGTGAAGAACTCCTTCAAACCCATTGCTGGAAACCTCTCTACTAGTCCTTTGAATCTAATTCACATGGATTTATTTGGACCAGTAGAAACTCCAAGTGTTGGTGGAAAAAGATATACCTTAGTCATGGTGGATGACTATTCAAGATACACTTGGACAATCTTTCTGAAGAAGAAAAATGAAACTCTGCAGAAACTACCATCTCTGTTTAAACTACTTCAGAATGAGTAGAACCTGAAAGTCAAATCTATCAGATCAGATAGAGGAACAGAGTTCGTCAACAAAGTCATACAAGAGTTCTGTGATCAAAATGGAACAATGCATCAACTCTCTGCAGCCAGAACTCCTCAACAGAATGGACTTGCAGAAAGAAGAAATATAACACTCAAGGAAGCTGCAAGGACCATGATTACTTAATCAGGTCTGCCTTACAGATACTGGGCTGAAGCTATCAACACTGCATGCTACACCCAGAACCGGAGCATGATTCACAAAACTCAGTAGAAGACCCCCTATGAGCTCTGGAAGGGAAGGAAACCTAACATCAGCTACTTTCATGCATTTGGAGGCAAATGCTATATACTCAATAATGGGAAGGAACATCTCAAAGTGTTCCAAGAAAAGGCTGATGAAGGAACATTCTTAGGCTACTCCAGCACCAGCAAAGCCTACAAAATACTCAACAAAAGAACCCTACTTGTTGAAGAATCGATTCATGTCAAGTTTGATGATCTCAACGTTGTTGAGGACATAACAGAGAACTTGGAGAAATTGAATCTAGAAGAGACGCCAGAAGTAACAACATCAGAAGTGGTCAACAATTCTGCCATACCAATTCACCTCCAGAATCCCATCCTACAAGACAAGGATAGTGATGAAGAACCAGAAGAAGAGCAAGAGAGACAAAGACAACACTTATCAGAATCTGACCTAACTTGGTTAAGGGATCATCCCCCAAACCAAGTGATAGGACAGATCAGAAGTGGAGTACAAACCAGATCTGCTACAACAAGGAGAGAAGCAATGCTTGCCTGCTACATATCTCAAATGGAACCTATGACTGTGGAAGAAGCTCTTGCAGACTCAGATTGGATCAATGCTATGCAAGAAGAGCTTACTCAGTTTGAAAGGAACAAAGTATGGGAACTTGTTCCTAGGCCAAAGCACCAGAATGTCATTGGAACCAAGTGGGTATTCAAGAACAAAGCTGATGAAGATGGCAACATTGTAAGGAATAAAGCAAGGCTGGTAGCTAAAGGTTATTGCCAAGAAGAAGTAATAGATTTTGATGAGACCTTTGCACTAGTTGCCAGACTGGAAGCCATCAGAATATTTCTAGCCTATGCTGCTTACAACAACATCAAGGTCTACCAGATGGATGTCAAGAGTGCATTTCTGAATGGAGATCTTGAAGAAGAAGTTTATGTGGAACAACCACCAGGTTTTGTCATTCCTACTCACTCCTCCTGTGTCTACAAGCTTAAAAAGGCCCTCTATGGTCTTAAGCAAGCTCCCAGAGCATGGTATGACACATTGTCCCTTTTCCTAGTGAACCATGGGTTTACTAAAGGAAAGGTTGACAAAACTCTATTTCAAATCTCTGTTGCTAATCATATTCTGTTAGTACAAATATATGTTGATGATGAAGGAAAAGATGTCGATGCAACAACCTACAGAGGAATCATAGGATCTCTGTTGTATCTAACTGCAAGCAGACCAGATATCTCTTTCTCTGTTGGAATTTGTGTCAGATACCAATCAAAGCCCAAGGAGAGCCATCTTAGTGCTTCAAAGAGAATCATCAGATATATCAAAGGAAATCCAAATGCAGGCCTATGGTATCCAAAGGGAGATAACTTTGAACTAATTGGTTACTCTGACTCAGATTTTGCAGGATGCAGATTAGACAGGAAAAGCACCTCAGGTCATTGCCAAATGCTAGGAGGAAGGCTTGTGTCTTGGTTTAGCAAGAAGCAGAATTCAATCTCAACAAGTACAGCAGAAGCTGAGTACATTGCAGCTGGGAGTTGCTGTGCTCAATTACTCTGGATGAAGCAACAGCTGAAGGATTATGGCATTCAAGCAAAGGAGATCAAACTGCTCTGTGACAACACTAGTGCCATTGCAATCACTCAGAATCCAGTGCTTCATTCCAGGACAAAGCACATTGAGATCAAACATCATTTCATCAGAGATCATGTGGAAAAGAAGCATATTTGTATGGAGCATGTACCTACAGAAGATCAGCTAGCGGATATCTTAACCAAGCCTTTACCTGAGGCAAGGTTCAACAAACTAAGAGAAGAACTGGGGATGATGGATGATCTTCCTAGAGATACGTGAGGACCAGAACTGTTGTCTGGATCAGAAAACCCTACACCAGAATACCCCTTATATGAGAACCTCCTTCTCTGATACAGGGATCCTTTTCTGTAATCCTTCAGAGATCCTTGTGGACTTGTGTTTTTTTTTGGAACGAGAAAGACCTTTAACTTGAACAGGTCTTTTACCAGAATACCCCTGATTAATTATGTCGTTAACGGAAACGTTTTCCGCCCGCATTTCTTTAAATGATACCTCGAAACCATAAATTATCCCATACGTCCTCTAATCCAAAACCTTTTATATCCATCATCTTCAACCTAAATCGCTACTGTCATCTCTCTCTCTAAACGTACTAGCTTAAAAAATCCCCCAAAATCCTGAATCTCTCAGAAATCCTTCTGAAAATGAACTTCATCAACATCAACGACCTCACCAAAGAGGAAGCCAAGACCATTGTGGCCAATGTGGTTACCGGAATGAAGGTTGATTTGTCTACACTTCCTCTACTCGCAGAAAATCAGAAAAGAATGGCGAAAATCATCCAAGGGATGAATGAATCCCAGCTGAGCAAGATTGTTGCTCATCCCTATGAAGAGTTCAGCACCAGGGATGTGGCTGAATTCTATCTAAACGCCACCATCACCAAAAACGGAGTTCACTCCTAGGTGCAGGGAAAGAGCATCTCCCTAAATGCCGATGCTCTGAATGAATTCTTTGGAGTTCAACTGGACTCTCAAGATCCTGAGACTCCCACTCTCATTGACCTAGAGTCAGTGGAGGTCTCAGTCGAAGCATTTGCCCAGACCTACTGCCGCCCTGAGGCCGCCAATCTGGACAGACTCTACATGAAGAAGTTCCTACTGAAGAAGGACTTCGAAAAGCTGGTTGTTATTCTGCATAGGAGCCTGTGGTGCAAAACTGGCTCAACTGATGAAATCAACAAGGCCAACTGCAAAGCTATCTTTGCTGTTCATCATGGGATGAACATCAACTGGGGTGAGGTAATCTTTGGTTCTCTGAATTTATCAAGAAGAAGGATCAGAAAACTGGCCTCTTCTCAACAAAGATGGGCCATGGCCTCCTTCTGTCTGCCATCCTCACTGCCCATGGACTTCAACTCAGGGACCCTTCCCCAGTTGATCACTCCAAAACCCTGTTCCTAACTGCATCTCCCAAACTGAACATAGCCATCTCTGCTGAACTGAAGAGAGAAGAATGGCTGGAGAAGAAAAAGGAACAACAGGCTATCAAACTGAAACCTGCTGCCAAGAAGAACATCACGAAGCCCTCTGTGACTTCTGAACAACCTGAGTAATCCCAGATTGCAAAGGATGTAAGAAAGAAAAAGAAAAATGATAGATACACTCCATCAGAAGTGGATGCACTAGAAATGGGTGCATCAGAGTTGGCTCCTTCAAAACCTGTCAGAAACTCTCCTGCAAAGAAGTAGAAGTTGAAAAGGAGGAGAAAGCAAGTTGTTCAGAGTGAGGACTCTGACAACTCTGGTCTGAAACCTGTGAAGAAAAAGAAGAAGAAAACAAGCTCACCTGCAAGGGAATCAGAAACTCAGGGGGAACCTGAACCTGTTGCCCAACCCTCCTCTGCACCGGACTAGAAACTCACTGCAGATTTATCAGAACCCCAACACATCTCTGACGGAGTACCAGAGACTGATTAAAACTCCATTATGCAAAAGCAGTTTGAAAGGGTTCTGACTTGGAGAAGATGGAGAATGGGACCCATTCAGAAGATCATACAGTATTTTGACTGTTATGAAGCAGAGGAAGTTGCTATCTTACACTGGGTAGGCACAGAAGATGTGTCTCAGTTCTTCGACCTTGCCTTTCTCATCTCTGTCCTACAGAAGAAGAAAGAAAAACACCAAGGTAAAGCTCCGATGACTGCCCTATCTCCTGAAAGGCATGTCAAAGCTCTGGAGGAGCATGAGATGGAAGAGTTTGATGCTTGGCTAATGGAGAAGAAGAGAAAGGAATCTCTCATCAAGTTTCGCCACAGTGCCCATGAGGAAGGAGAACCCTCCACAGCCAATGATGTTCCTCTGACCATGGAAAAGCTGGTCAAGGAATGGAGAGAATCCATGTTCTCAGAGATTGTCCTTGAGGTAATTCCTACACCCCCTCCTTCCCCTCCCAAATCTCCGTTTACTCAATCGTCACCTCCTAAATCACCTTCAAAACCTTCAACCCCACTCAAACAGAAAACCCCATCTCCTCAGAAAACCTCATCTCCCCCTCCATCCCCCATTAGAATTCCTTCACCTCAGAAGACCAAATCTAAGTCTTCATCACCCTGCAAGCAACCCTCCCCTCCTAAAAACCGGTCACCCTCACCACCACCCTCCCCCAAACCTCTAAAATCTGTCACTCCTCAGAACCCCTCCCCTCAGAACTCCCCCCCATCAGAAAACCCCCTCTCATCAGAGTTCACCTCCACAACAGCAACCCCTTTCAATCACCAGAGCTGCTACACCCCCACTGTCTCCTCAGCTCTCTGTAGCCTCAACACCCAAGAGAGAGGTTCCCATTCGCATTCTGTCCTCAGATGCTGACAATGATGGGTTCCTCACATCCTCTCTTGCGGCAGATTTCACTTCCAAGAGGAAGAAGACCCCTCCCAGGGACCAACCTGCTGGCAATATTGCTCCATTCCCCAAGGGAAGAGGTTTGGAGATGCCTGGATTTGCTCCAGAAGCCCCACAGATGGACTTCAACCAATTTGTGCAGTCTGCAGAAGAATTTGGTGGTCAGATGCTAGACAATATGAACAAGCTCATAGTCATCAATGACAAACACTATGAGCATTTGACACACACCAACATCCATCTTAATCAGGGCCTTCAGCAACTATCAGAAAAGCTTGACACTCTGACAGAGTCCCTGCACACCTTCATGAGCTCATCCAACCAGAAGATTGACACCATCTCCAGAGAAGTAGATGGAATTAACTCTGTCCTCTACTTTCACTCTCAATCTCTGAATGGTCAGAATCAGAAACTACAGGAGATAGCTGAAGCCATTGACATTTTGCAATGGAATGTTGATCAAGCCTCAGAGCGCTTCATGGAGATAGGTATTATGTGTACAGAACACAAAGCGCAAGCCTCAGATATTCTTCACAAAGACAAAGAGCGTCACCAGAAGTTGGTACTCCTTGAAGCAAGTACACAGAGTATCCAATCTACCATGGAAAGGCAACAGAGCCTGATTGAAGGTCTGGCCTCTGTTACCCAAACTCTGCCAGAAGCTCTGGATGAGATCAGAGATGCCCAAGCCTCAGAATTCTCAAAGATTGAGCTCTTCCTTGGCGATCTTGTTGATGCCAAAAAGGGGGAAGACACCAGAGAAGAAGAAGGTCCAAGCTCCAGAACCTTATCCATCAGAGGACCCTCATCTTCTGTTGATCCTGCTCCTTATTTCGAAGCTGCGAAGAAGAAAAAGCAAGCTAATGCATGCACCAGACCTCCTTCTCCACCTCCCAGAAGTTCCAAGAAGAAGTCCTCCAACTTTACCTTCAATGAATGGATGAAGAGTGGGATGTCTAAGCCTGACAGAGCCCAATTTACACAGATGAAGAAGCTGATGACTCCACTGCAACAAGAGAATTTGTTTATGGACAGTGATGGACTCGTCCAAATCAATCATGGTGGATCAATTCAAGAAGCTGAGAACTGGTGGCAGATGAGAGTTCTATCTGGCAAGAACATCTCAGAAGCAATCAGAAATTACTTAGACTGCAAGCTTGCACCTCAGTGGGCAGACTATCAGAATCCGAGGGACTTAGCCTCCATCAGAACAAAGGTCAATGCAGAGCTTGAAAGGATTGACAAAGCAGGACCTCAGGTAGATGAAGATGAATCCTAAATTTTATCTATCTCTGATTATGTAATTAACTATCTGATAATAGGATTCCATCTCTGCCTCTAGTTTGCATGGCATCTTAAATTATCTGTCCTTACTTACTTTCTGTGAATTCCTTGTGCTTGCTCTAGTTCTTTCTGTCCTTTAATTGCTATCTGATTGTACTGTACTCTTACTATTTTCCTATGCTAAGTTGCCCACCAAGATTTTAATAGAAGATGTTTAACTTTATTCTTGTATGGTGAAAGGCACTTCTCTGGAAATAGTTAAAGGGTTTTGGCATCATCAAAAAGGGGGAAATTGTAAGGAATATATGTAATTAGATTTTGATGATGCTAGGTTGATTAGCATTTGAAAGTACCCCAATAGAAATTTTGTATTAGAATTTGTCTTTGTAAGTACTAGAATAGTCGACTGCCAGAAACCCTCTTGTGGTCTTCCTTATCAGAACCCCTACCAGAGTTGCTCTCAGAGTTGCTCTCCAGAGAAGCCATCAGAGTCGGATACCTGAGTTGGCATCAGAAGCTGCTATCAGAGCTCTGATCAGAAAACCTCTTCAGACAAGCTCGCACCCTGCAGAACTCGAAGACACTTACCAACAGTCGTTAAACTAACGGGAAATCCCCTAATGGCTACGAACCTTTCAACGGAAACATGGTATTGTACACGCATTAAATGCTCAATTAATGTTGTACGTACGAAGATATATTTAAAGCTGATGATTGACCATGTGAGTATCTTCGCGCCCCCAAAATAGCAAGTCGAAGGTCCAACCGGTCAAGTCAACAGTACAAGCATTTAATGAAGCTGTCTTCTACACTCCAACGGGAAGACTGCTCCCAGTATATAAGTTACACTCTGAAGAACTACGAGGATAACTTTGCTACAACAATTACCTAACGAACTTGCTCAGATTACTCTACTCTAAATATAATACCCCCAAGCTTTCTTGAGATAAAAATACTTACTCACCTCAACAAGAAAAGCTCAAGTTGGAAGATATACTGTCATATCCCTCATCCAACTAGCAAGTTGCAAAGTTCCTCAGTTCTTTAACACTTCGAAAACCTCATCTACACATCCTTTGTAAAGAAGCAACGTTGGAGAAAACTGATCTTGATTCAAACACTTCTTGAAAAAGAAGGGACATCTCAAACTAACTGGAGTAAAGTGAAGTGCTGATACTTCCTAGAGACTCAGTGAAATGAGACCAGCCATCAGGAAGCAGGACTGCATCCAGGGTGGCAACTAGTCTTGAAGAAGACGTGGAGAGCTTCTTAAGTTCTAGGGACTAAGGCGTTGTAAACTGTTGTTTTTGCAAGCTTAGTGGAACAGTGGACTAGAGGAACAAATTGTTCCTTGAACCACTATAAAAATCCCCGGTGTCATTTACTTACTTACTTTATTTCTGCACTTAAGAACTTAACTGCTTGACTCAAAAGGTTGGACTCTGTGTTCAGCAGATCTTCCTTAAGAGTTATCAGAAAGGCATTTGCCTTAGTGTTGTCTGAGGCTACTCGGACAGAACCTAATCCGCTGTCAGGTCCAGTTCTGCCATCAGAACTCGACCTTCTCTGTCACCAAATTTCGACCATCTCTGACAAGTCTGTTTTGACTTAGAGAAAAGTTTAAATTCCTGAACAATCTATTCACCCCCCCCTCTAGACTGTTCCCATTACAAACGGGACCAACATCTTTTATGCCTATAATTAACTTTATTGGTAGTTCTCTTATATCCCAGTGCTTATACCGTGGAACCGGTGCATGGTGAGCACCATGCACCCTTTTGGGATATTCTAGGCTTGAGTATCAGATTTGCTATTCAGATCAGTGGACCAGATTTGGCTCACAGGGGAACCAGCTTTCTCCAACATTTCATGAACGGGATCTGCTAGAGAGATCCGTTCAACCTGACCAGATAGATGAACAGAATGGGTTTCACCCACATCTATACTGGCATCCTGAGCTGCCTGAAAATGCTCAGAGAAATGGTGCAGCTGATCGGACCCAAACCGGTCGTCGATCAACATATCTTCAACCCGTTCCTGAGGAGGAACCTGTTGGATGGGTTGTGGCTCCTGAACAGGTTGAGAAGAGCCTGCCTCTTGAGTACTAACGGAGGAAGGGTTGGCCTTAGGGCTTTTTCTGGCTTTCTTCCTTTTCCCCACACCTCCGGCTGCTAGCACACAGCGGTTGTTCATTGGCGCCGTCTGTGGGAAACTGAACAAAAAGTTTCACACCAAACGACAACCTGTTTCCAAAATGGTTAGAATTACTTCTCATCACACCAGAGAAACCTCAAGAAGACACAGGGAAAGCCGGGCCCCCAAAGGCAATCCAGTCGGGGATCCTACCCGCACTTTGATGGGAATTGTTTCATCCCCGAAGCATTAAGAAGGAACCCCCATGCCATGCGAGATTTGGCTCAGGTTATGCAAAACCTGGCAGATGAGCAAGATGGAGGACAATCTAGCTATACGGGGGAAACCAGATACACAACCCCATCATTCGATGATGATACCACCGACGCAGAAACAACCACGACATCGAATCATTCACGAGCCCACCGGGGAGAGCGCGGAAGAACTCATGCGGCCAGGGGCAGGCATCACACTCTTAGTGACCGCACCCCGACTGGGTCACGGGCCGGAGGAGATACGCCCGTTGGTCGCCATTTCCAGTTTGGAGAACGTAACAATACGCGATTCGGGCAGAGACGTCAGAATCAAAGAACAACTCCGCCGGAAGGGAATCAGGAGTTTGTAAACTTGGGAACTCCACCACCACCTCCCCTAACGGCCTAGGAGGAAGAAATGACCGAGATGAGGAGGCAGATGAACGAAATGAAGGAACAAATGAATAGAACCCCTCTGCAACCTACCCCAGTGCAGGTCGGGATTACTTCCCCCTTCACCCGGGAAATTATGCAAGTGGAAATCCACAGGGATGCCAAACCGCCGACCGGTCAGATATATGACGGGGCGGGAGATCCCCATGGACACCTGAGGAGTTACCAAGGGGGGTTGATGCTATTTGGAGAATCGGAGGTGGCCATTTGTCGACTTTTCTTCAGCATGCTCAGGGGACCTGCCCAGGAATGGTTCGGGACTCTGCAGCCCAGATCGATCGGCAGCTTTTCCGAATTATCAACTTTATTCCTCGCCCAGTTTTCCTCCAGTGCCACTCCGAAAAGGCATTTCAGTTACCTGACCAGTGTCAGGCAGGGCCCAAAGGAGACCCTAAACTAATTCTTGAAAAGATGGAGGGATGAAACCCTGAAGGTTGGGAGCATGACGGATGATACAGCCATCACTCTGTTTACCAACGCTCTCCGAACGGGTGAACTATACAAAGACCTAAAGAAGAATCGAGGCACTATGTATTCTGAAGTGCTAGAAAGATCCAGGAAGTATGCAGCTCTAGAGGAGGAGATCACGATCAGGGATAAGGTAGCTGCGCCCCCTACCCCAATGAAACTGGCCGATCGGCTGGGTCCTACCCCAGCGGCCGCTCCTCCTCCAAGAGCAGGACGATTCACCCCTTTGGTCCTATCCGTAGCAACCATCTATCGGCACGAGAAGGATAACATTCCCCCTCCGACCGACACCAAGGGTTACATGGGGGCAGATGGGAATGCTTTTTACAAGTACCACAACAGGAACGGTCACTCCACCCAATCCTGTCGGGCATTACAAATAGCCATTGAGGAATTGATCCAGAGGGGTCATCTGCGTAAATATGTAAATACGGACCCAAATGCTACAGGCATTCTGAAGCCGGTCATGAGATCCAACAGCTGGAGGCGAGATGTACAGCGTGATGCTCGCCCCAGAAATGATGTATATAACCCTTCCAGAGATGAACCAGAAGGCTCGGGGAACCCGAGTAAAAAGCCCAAGATGGAGGTGAAAGTCATATTTGGGGGTGGGGAGACAGGCGACTCGAACGTCGAACGGAAGAAGTTCGAGCAAAGCCTGTACGTGGGCTCTGTAGCCACGCCACCCAGAAGAAAGGAAGGATGGACCCAATTACATTTGGGCCTGCAGATTTGCCCAACTCACCAAGTCCGCACCGAGACGAGTTGGTGATAAGCATATGTATATATAATGCTTTGATCCGGTGAGTGCTAGTAGATACAGGGAGCAGCATGAAGGTATTGTACTTTCAAACGTTCGAAAAAATGGGCCTGCAAAGAAATCAAGTGACCCACCTGAGGACACCACTGGCAAGCTTCGCCGGAAATTGCATCGAAGCAGAAGGGACCATCCAGTTGATGGTTGAAATTGGGGATGAAACACACAAGGCATCGGTCCGAATGACGTTCGTGGTGGTAGATATCAAATGTGCCCACAACGCCATCTTGGGCCGACCGGGATTGGAAGATCTGGAGGCGATAGCCTCTGTCCGCCACTCATGCATCAAATTCCTCACGGACACTGACGTTGGAGTGGCCAGAACTGATCCAGCAACAGCCCGAACATGCTATCGGGAGGCCCTGGAAAATATGAACACCCGGGGAATGCGAGTAAACAACATCGACATGAAAACACGTCAAACGGAGTTCGAGGCATATCCTGAGTCTGCCAACCTCCTCGAGCAAATTGACCTGGTTTCTCCCCCTAACTGGAAGGTGGCCATCGGGGTGGATCTGGAGGCTGAAATTCGGGAAGGTATAATTGCAGTGCTGAAGAAGTTTCAGGTATTGTTTGCCCGAGGGCCAGAAGACATGCCGGGTATTGACTCGTATATAATTTGCCACAAGCTGGTCGTTCGACCTGATGCAAAGCCTGTTCAGGAAAAGAAAAGATATCAGGCGATCGAACGACGTGATTTTACAAAACAGGAAGTGGCCACCTTGCTGAGAATAAAACACATCCGTCCAGTGATCCATGTTGAATGGTTATCCAATGTGGTGTTTGCGCCAAAACAGTCAACTTGGAGGATGTGTGTAGATTATTCTGATTTGAATAATGTATGTCCGATGGACCCATACCCGGTGCCGAGGATCAATCTGTTAGTAGATGAGATGGCGGGATGTGAGTTGTTGAGATTCATGGATTCATTCCGGAGGTATCATCAAATTTTCATGCACCCAGACGATGCAGAAAAAACCGCGTTCGTAACTTCGGACGACGTATTTTGCTACATTGTTATGCTGTTTGGGTTAAAGAACGCAATGGCTACTTTCCAAAGAATGATGGGAATGCTCTTCAAAGAAGTATTGGGAGTCACAATGGAGGCTTATGTTGATGACATCCTGATCAAAAGCCGGAAAAAGGAGAATCATGTTCTGGACATAGAAAAAGTGTTCGGGATAATGCAGAAAGCAAACATGAGGTTGAACCCCAAAAAATGTGCCTTTTCCGTTAAAGGGGGCAAATTTTTGGGATATATGATGAGTGAGAGAGGTATTGAGCCTATTCCTGAGAAGGTAAAGGCGATCATGGATATGGAAGCCCCCAGAAACCTTAAAGAGGTACAACGATTAAGTGGTCGGTTGGCAGCCTTGAGCAGATTCTTCTTCAAATTGGCCGATCGAGCAATTCCATTTTTCCAAATCATGAAGAAAGGAAACCCCTTTGAATGAACTGCCGAATGCCAAACGGCCTTCGAGGAGTTCAAATTGTACTTATCTTCTCCTCTGGTCTTAACAAAAGCTGATCCAGGGGAACACCTATATATGTACCTTGCCGTGGCCGATCTAGCTGAGAGTTCTGTATTGCTAAAAGAAGAAGATGGCATCCAGCGGCCCATTTATTTTGTAAGTAAAGCCCTGAACGGGCCAGAGACTAGGTACACCCTAATGGAGAAAACGGTGTTGGCCCTGATAGCAGCCATCAAACGGCTTGCGCCTTATTTTCAGGCGCATCCGATAACCGTATATACAACACAACCGCTGGCTTCCATCCTGAGAAATTTGATGACTAGCGAGCGTATTACGAAGTGGAGTCTCATGATCGGGTAGTAGGAGGTGGACTTTAGACCTCGACCCATTATCAAATTCCAGGCACTAGCTGATTTTATAGCAGAATGTACCGCTCGGCCTTTGGAAACTGAGACAGAAGGTAGCATGATAGGTGAATGGTGGGAGATGTACGTAGATGGTGCATCAAGTGAAAAAGGTTGTGGGGGGGAGCCGTGATCACGTCACTTGAAGGGTTTAAAGCATACTATTCCATCCATTTTGACTTTAAAGTAACCAACAATGAGGCCGAATATTAAGCTCTCATTGCAGGGTTAAAGTATGCAAAGGCCCTAGGCACCGATCGGCTCAAGGTCCGATCAGATAGCCAGCTAGTGGTCCACCAGGTGAATGGCACGGCCGAAGCAAAAGAAGAAAGGATGAAAGCTTACAAGGAACTGGTCGAAGAACATATCAAAAAATTTGAACAAGTAGTGCTCGACCAGGTTTCAAGAATAGAAAATCATGAAGCGGATATCCTATCCAAATTGGAGAATGCAGCTCTTGATGACCGGGCACAGATGATCCCGGCTCACATCCAGCGTTTTGCTCATCGAGAAACCCTAACGACACCGGTGACTATGGTCCTCCAAGTAGAAGCCATCTCTTATGCCATTCCCAGTTGGGTCACGGATATGACCAACTACCTTAAGGACAGGACCCTCCTAGAAGACAAAAATTCAGCATATAATATGAAATGCATTCAGAGGAGGGCTTCCATGTTCGAACTGGTGGACGGGCAGCTATACAAAAAGACATTCGGGGGACCATATCTAGACCTGCTCAAACACGGGCTCGGGCCGGGCTCGGGCCGAGCTTATTCTAAAAAATCTGCCCACTTGTAGTGGGCGGGCCCGGCCCGGCCCGGTAAAACGGGCCTCCTCATATGTCCAAGCCCGCCCATGAGAGCGGGCCGGGCTGCCCACCGGGCTTTTGGGCACGGAAAATATCCTTTTGTCAACTTTGTTAAAAAATGAAAATATTTATAAAATAACATCACAACATTTTAAATGCAATTAAATAATTAATGTACTCACAACACATTTTGAACACAAGAATACGTTTAAATGCGAAACACAAAACGATTCTAGAAAATAAAAAGCATCCAAATTCCAAGTAAGCATTACTATTCCATAATTAAAAGCACAATCACAGATTCACAATGTGCAACGGAAATAGTCAAGAGTATCTCCAAAAAGACTTAACAAATGTATATCATTACAGTTCAAATTTAAATAGTAGAACACAAAAAGTAATTGGTATCCCAAGATTCCAAGAACTTCTCGACACTCCTTCATTTCACCAGAAAGTAATTGATCTCCCAGACTGCTCTGCCAAATGCCAATAAATATCAAATAATGAAAACCAAATATTATTTATAAACCAAGTAAAAACATTGAGATAATGAAAATAATGGAAAATAATGACACTTGTGAATAATGACATGGTAATGAAATTATACTTCCAACTATTTTAAGTTTTATACGTATAGTCATATAATGTATAATTATATATAGAATAATATATATAATATAATATGTTTACGGGCCGGGCTTTTAGGCCCGACCGGGCCTATATTACAACCCAAGCCCGCCCATATTTTAAACGGGCCGGGCCGGGCCCGGCCCGGTGGGCTAAAGCATGTGTCCAAACCCGCCCATTTATATGGGCGGGCCGGGCGGCCCGGCCCGGAATTGTGCAGGTCTAACCATATCTAAAGTGCCTACCACCTGGTCTAGAAGTGGCGGTAATGGAAGAAATTCATGAAGGAATCTGTTCAAGCCATCAGGGGCATAAAACGTTGGCAAGAAAGATCATCTTGCAGGGGTACTACTGGACAATGATCTAACAAGACTGCTTTGCCCATACCAGAAAGTGCAAGGTCTGCCAGTTGTATGCACCGGTCCCCGGACGGCCAGCTACCTTCTACACCCCGATGACAGTTGCCCTTCCGTTTCCAGGTGGGGGATCGACTTGCTAGGGCTCCTACCTACTGCTCCCGGAGGACTAAAGTACATCATCATCGGGATAGATTATTTCACCAAATGGGTGGAGGCCGAACCGCTGGCAAGTATTACAGATTTCAAATGCCAAAAGTTCGTCTGGCAGAATATCATTTGCCGATTTGGTCTCCCTGAACAGATCATCACGGATAATGGCAGACAGTTCATGAGCAGGAACTTCGAAAACTATTTGGTCAAATGGCGAATCAAACATTCCACAGCGTCTGTAGCATACCCTCAGGCGAATGGCCAAGTAGAAAACATGAACCGTACCATTATGGATGGTATGAAGAAAAAACTAGAGCATTGTTCCTCTTCATGGCCGGACCAATTGAATTATATCTTATGGACATACACGACAACACCCCGAACGGCTACAGGAGAAACTCCGTTTGCCCTTGCATATGGATTCCAGGCTAAAGTTCCAACAGAGATTCTAGTTCCCAAACATCGAACGGTGCATTATGACCCCGAACGCAATGAGGATAATCCGCGGGCCGAACTGCACTTCATAGAGGAAAGAAGGGATCTAGCTGCAATACGAATGGAGGAATATCATAGAGCGACAAGGAGATACTTCGATAAACAAGTAAAAATCCAATCGATTGAAGTAGGAGACTTGGTCCTGAAGAAGCGAGAAAAGAGCAAACCTCTCGAAGGAGGAAAGATGGCACAAAATTGGGAAGGCCCTTATGAGGTCTGCAAAAAATATGCATCAGGGACGTTCGGCCTACAATGTACTGAAGGCCGACCGGCAGGAACATGGAATGTAGAGCATCTGAGGAAATTTTATCAATAAAAAAACGGCTGTTGCCACCTCTTAAAAAAAGGAGATGGAGACATAACTTCCAGAGAGTGTCACCTCAACTTTTAACATATATAGTCACTCTGAATAACTAAATGACTTCCCTGTTAACAGTTTGGAGGGAGCCATCATCTCAGCTAACGGAATTTGACCCTGTGATCACGAACGAATAAAGGGGTCAAAATGGCTAGGAAGAAATCACCTCAGCTAACAGATTTTGACCCTGTGATCACGAACGGTAAAGAGATCAAAACGGCTTAGGAGATGGTGTCTAAATAGTAAGTATTGTCAAGCTGAGCGACGTTCGGTAACATGGATTGTCGTCCGGGGAGACATTACTTCCAGAGAGTCTCATCTCAGCTTTTAACACGTAGAATTATTCCGGATGACCGAATGACGAACGTGTTAACAGTTTGGAGGGAGCCATCATTTCAGCTAACAAAATTTGACCATGTGATCACAAACGAAGAAAGGGATCAAAACGGCTTGGAGGGAATCACCTCAGCTAACATATTTTGACCCTGTGATCATGAACGGTAAAGGCATCAAAATGGCTTGGATATGGTGTCAAAACCATAAGTATGGATGAGCTGAGCGACGTTCGGTAACATGGATTGTCGTCCGGGGGATCGGAACTATGGTTTCAAAATCTTGCCTCAGTCATTAACTTGATTTGAAAGTGAGTCGCCATTTTAGCTAAAGTAAGAAATGGCCCGATCCGGTGATCTTGCTTACAATTTGAAAGTGGTCACCTCAAACCCCTAATATGGATGATACGAATCAAAGGAAACTATTCAGAATGCATCAGAATTATGGGTTTGGAAGGGAGAGAGTCTCTCCTAAGCTTTTAACACGTAGAATCATTCCGGATGACCGAATGACGAACGTGTTAACAATTTGGAGGGAGTCGTCATTTCAGCTAGCAGAATTTGACTCGATCAAAACGGCTTGGAGATGATGTCAAAACTATAAGTGTGGACGAACCAGGAGTTCGGGTTTGGAAGATATAAAAAAGCATTGAAATGAAAAATATAAGACAAAATCGAGCTTTATTCTTCGGCTCTACTGGTCGAAAAGTACAAGGAAAATAAAGAAGAGGGATTACAAGAAAATATTAAGAATGATCTCCGGTCGGGGAAGTTAGAGGTTGAGAGCCGTCAGCCTGTGCCACATCATCAGAAACTGCCTTCTGTCTTTTCTCCATGACCCGATCATAAGTATTCCCGAACAGATCGTCAAACCCCAACTCATCAGGATCGAACGGCTTGGGGAAGTGTTCCATGATCAAGTCGAGATACCTGTCAAGAAGCAGATCTTGACTTTGCTTGATAGTCTTTTCGGTCAAAACGTCCAAGAAGGATTTCCCTTCCAGTGTGCTATCCAAGAGCTCTATCCCCGACTTGATCAGATCCTCGCTCTCACGCAGGAATTGGCCAAGATGAGGTCCCAAGAACTGCCGAGCGGTATTTTCCAGGGCGACATTCAGCCCTTTTCCCCGCTAATATTCTATCACGGCTTGTTGAATGATTTTGGAAGTATTGGCAGTATAAGGCTCACGGGGATTCTCTCCCTCTGATTTATCAAACTGCATCCCAGCGGATTCAGCCACCTTCACCTTGGCTCTGAGATCCCTAATTTCCCTATCACGACGTTGGGCCCTCTCCTCCATCTCATCCAGATCAGCCTTAGCTTTTTCACCTTGATCAACACGAACTTGCAGGTCTACAGCTAGTTTCCGAGCGGCGGAAATGAGGACCTGACTGTCTTCCCGATCACTGGCTATACACTTCATCTCCTGCTCAGCAGCCAGGAAGGCTCGGTGGTAGTATACTCCGGCCTACAAACAGTAACAAATGAAATCAGATGACATATACTAAATCAGAAAAGATGCAAGGTTAAAAGGGTTGTTGAGTGATCTGTACCTTGAGAGTCTCAAGATGACCTGCCTCGACCAGGTCAGACCAATGGGTCAAAGTAGAAAAACTGGGTGGAACCTTCAGGGAGGTACTGCACCACATAGAAGATGGCATCTGCCCGAATAGGTACCTTCCCTCTGCCCGGGGTCCCAAATTTGAGAACTCCACAAACATCCGATCGTCGACCGGTATGTTGTTAAGAACTGAAGTCTGGGGCTGAACAAGAATGATAGGTTTTTTCAGCTTGTCATCTAGACCGGTCAAATCAACCACGTGATCGATCGGGATCAGTGTGCTACCATCATTCCCTCTACGTTTCTTCTGGGTTTGTTCAGCAGATGCATGGTCGACAACCATCTTTTCCTTGCCTTTTCCAGAGGAGGCATCGGAGTCGCGGCAGATATGGAATGTCGAACGGGAATAGGTGATATCACACCTACAAAGGAGGAAATAAGAGATAAGAAACGGAATTGAAAGAAGATCGGTCGGGTTAAAAATAAATGAACTTACCGATCCCAGCAGTCAACATCTTGGAGGGGTTAATAAAACCTCAGAACTCCGAGATCCTCCCAGACGCAATGATTCAGCTTGAGAACGCAGAATGGCGTCCAATCTGGGCTCAGAATTCCGAACAGGATAAGCGTTGCACCGATCAGGGAATGGGAGTGAATCACCTACACGAACGAAGAGGAACCGTTCCTCCCAATCAGCCGGCAGAGTAGGGTTATCCGTGAACAATTGACGGTCAGCTCGGGCCACCAACTTCAGATACCCAGTAGTCCAATAGGGTTGATAGCAGTAATGGTACAGGAATAGATCGACACTTGGTGCAATCCTCAGTTCCTGGCATCGAATTATGAAGCCAGACAGAATGCGGTAGGTGCTGGGTATGAACTGAGTGGAAAGTATGGAGACCCGGCGCAAGAACTCTACAACGAATGGATGCAGAGGAAGGCAAAGCCCAGCAATCAAGGCATCAATGTGCACAAGCACGTGCCCCGGTCGGTGCCTCATGGGATGCTTGATGAATCCAGCATAAAATTCCCTATGCGGGGGCAGAAGTTGGCGAAGTTGCCGTTCAGCGTCCTCAGGAAGACGTTGCTTTTGTTTGCAGATGCAAGTGAAGTGCAAAGGAATGTGAGGTGGCCGTTTGGGCATTCCCTTGTTATATATTTTAACATCGTCTCCCGATAGACATCCATCATCTACAGGCTGTTCGGCATCTTTTGGTGCTGGGGAATTGGTAGAGTTAGGTACTAGGGAAGAAGAGCCCTCGGCTTTGTTAGCAGCAAAAGTTTTTCCTCTAGGAATAAGCGGCATTTCTTCAGATTCTGAGCTAGAGGAGAAAAACATAAAAGAGCACTAATAATTCAAGGGAACCTGAGAATTCCAGAGAGAGAAAACTTAGAGAGATGCAAGAAGAAATTGAGGAAGCAACAGAAAAATGAAAAAGAAGCACCTCTATTTATAAGTAAAGATGCCACCCAAAACCCTAACCCATGAAGAACACGTAGAAGACTATGATTGCGTGGATATAAGGCGCATTTATGGCGATTCAGCACGTACCCCGATCGATCAATAAGTGATTTAGGAAGAACGGGTAACAGTTTTGGAAAACATCATAGAGATACCGAACGATAAACGTATCGAGGGACATTCCGAGCTAAGATCAACATAAGTCGTATGTTTGGAACAAGTATCTTTAAATAGCCCGAACGGGTAGTATTGAAGAACAAAAAATAAGGATCAGCAGACTGCGAAAAGTACATCTAACCATTTCCAAGATGATATAGAACATAATATAATGAGTTGGTAGTGTTTGTATTGGTTAGATATGATCAGAAACAAACCGAACGGGGTTTCTACTAACAGTTATGTGGGATAGATGGAGCACCAGAAACAAAAATTCAGAAAATGGCTATGTCCTACAGAACTATCGGAAGCCCGAGCGGCAATCGAAATGGCAATAAACACAAAAAGGGGCCAAGTCATGATAAATTGTCGAAAGCCCGAACGGCGACACAGAGAGATGATCAATAAATGAGGTCAGAAAAACTGTTGTCCTATAAAGCGGACTGATTCCCGAATGGTAAAGCAAAAAAACAACAAAGGAAGAAAGACAATAAGTAAGCATTGAGCAATAAAGATGTCATATATATTCATCGGCTCTACTGGCCGGGAAGTACAGAGGTCATTGGCAAAAAATCTACTGAAGGGGGGAAATTACAATTATTGAAGTATTTAAATCTAATCTACTGGCCGGGGCCTCTTTGTTTCCTTCCTCCTCATCATCTGCATCATCGTCATCTGATGGAGTATATGGGTCTAGGCCCCAGGACCCACATACTCAGAACAGAAAGCACAGCCGCTACGCGGTGCCCTCGTCGGCCAGAAACCCTCGTCGGCCAGAAGAAGGACCAACTCAGAATATGATCCTGAAGCCAAGGAACCAGGGTGTCCTCGTCGGCCGTGCCCTCATCGGTCGTGCCCGCGTTGGCAAAGACCCTCGTCGGCCATGGAAGTCTCACAGAACCGGATTTTACACTTACTCATTTGTATAGCCCACCAGTGGCTTTGTATTCGGCCTAATAGCGGTCCAGTTGTAAATGGGCCTCCCAAGCCCAAGACTTGGGAGCCCAGCCCGTATTTTTCCTATAAATACTTCCTCTGGAGGTAGTTATGGGGGTTACAAAATCATTATATTGAAGCATATATTGCACTTCTGTCTCTAGCTCTCACTTCTCTCTAGATATACTCTATCATTTGGTGCTCTCGTTGAGAGCTAGAACAATCAAGTTAGCACCCTTCGTCGCTACCAAGCACAGCTAACCACTGATCATGGGAAGAACTAAGTTAAACCGCAACCTCATCAGCAAGGCCATCCCTGAGGACCAGGAGACCAGGGAGCACGAGGAGGATGCTACGGCCGACCAGGTCGGCGGAGGGGACGTCTTCCGGGAGGCCATCAACCTCACGACGGACCTCCGCAACCAACTCAACGGCGGAGCCCCTGATGCCCGCATCGGCTTGGACAAGAAAGGAGCTGAGAAGACAGACCACGCCCCGGCCCAGCCTATGGCCGCGGCTTCTCCATCTGTGGATCCGCAGGTTCAGGCCGCACTGTCAGTCATCATCGCCAGCTTGGCCCAGAACCCCACCGTACTCAGCGCACTCTTGCCAAGGACTGGGGGGAACGTCACTCCACCTCCTCAGCCCCAACCGTTGGCCGTCCAGATAGGAAACGATGAGGGGGTGATGGCCCAGGACACGGCGTCGTCCCACTCCCACCCCGCTTCCCTTCTTCGGCCTGGGCAGACCCCAGCGCGTGGAAAAGCCTCTGCCTTCAATAGGCTAGGTGACACGCGCCGTCGTTCGGTTTCGGAGAGGATGGCAGGGCGGATTGGTGAACGTCGGCCTGGCTCGCCAAGGGAAAGCTTGGGGTCTGTGTCCCGGACAGCGGACCAGCCCCGCCTGGACAAAGGCAAGGGGAAATTGCACGAAGACGACGTGCGCCACCAGATCAATGCAGCCCACGACGAGCGCATGAGGAACCAGCAGGCCGCCGCTGCGGCCGCCAGGGACCCCCGGGACGAGGTCATCGCCCAGCTGGAAAGGAGGCTGGCCCAGATGGAGGCTAGGCAATCGGCGAACATCCCCACGGCTAGCGCCTCCAACGACCCTGGCCTCAACGCCCTCATGACAAAGTCAGCGCCCTTGAGAGGGAGTTGGCCGAAGGGCGAGGTGACCCCGTCATCCAGGTCAGGACCAGGACCCCTTTCACCAACAGGGTGCTCTCGGCCCCCATCCCGGAGAAGTACAAGGGAAACGCCATCAAGTCCTACGATGGCCGATCAGACCCCCAGGAGCACTTCAGCCGCTATCAGAACAACATGCTGATGGTGAACGCGTCGGATGAATATCTCTGCCGTTGGTTCCTCTCTACTCTTGAGGGGCCAGCGTATGAGTGGTTCAACGCGCTCCCCGAAGGAAGTATTGACTCATTGCAAGACCATGCCCAATGCTTCCTCACCCACTTTGCCGGGAGGAAGCGCGCGAAGAAGTATTTCACCCATCTCCTCTCCGTCAAGCAGCAACATGATGAGTCCCTCCGGTCGTTCATTGACCGGTGGACGAGGGAGACCGAAGAAGTCGAGGGGGCCGATGAGCGCACCCTCCTCGTCCTGTACCAGGGGGCCCTCCGCAGCTCCCCATACACCAGGAGCCTCATCACCGACCCTCCAAGGTCGTACGCAAAGGCACTCCAGCGCGGGAGTTTGTACGCTGACGCCAACGAGCTCCACAACCACAAGAAGGAGGGAGGCCATCCCTCCAAGAAGACAAATCCTTCGCCGGCCCCGGGACCATCCCCGGCCGGCCAGGGTGCCCAGGGCCATCACGGCTCTGGTGGACAAAGTAAGAAAGACCGCCACTGGCGGCCGAGGTTGGAACGGCCGGGGGTCGCCCTCACTCACCCGGTCGGCACCATCCTCGACTATGCCGAGAAGCATGGCCTCATCGAGAAGGCTCCTCGGCCGGCCGAGGAGGTCCTTGCCATCCAGCAGGGCGGCACCTACTGCCGATTTCACAAGAACTCCTCGCACAACACCGACTACTGCATCACGCTAAAGAAAGCCATCGAGCGCCTTATTCGTCAGGGGGAACTCTCCCAATTTGTTAAAGGTGGCCCACGCAAAAATACGTGGGTAAACACCGGCAAACCTGGGGGCGAACCCTCTACGAAGAAGCGGGAGATCAGCAGGCTCAGCGACGACGAGGACTTTGAAGAGCCTCCGCCAAAGAAGAACCACATTCACCTCATTGTAGGTGGGAACACCGGGGGGGACTCCGTCACCCAGAGAAAGAAATGGGCCCAATCCCTCTACATTGGGGAGGTGTCCCACGTTCCCCCCCAGCCGAAGAAGCAGCGAACGGAGGCGATCACCTTCACCGACAAGGATTTGCCTCCGGGTACGGAATCACATAGGGACGCCCTCGTCATCCGGTGTGAGATCGGTGACTCCATCAACCACCGCACTTACATCGATACGGGGAGCTCCGTCAACGTGATGTACCTGGATACCTTCAGGCAGCTGAAGCTGGACAGAGCTCTGCTGAATCCGATCAAGACACCGTTGTCCGGCTTCACCGGGGACTCTATCGACGCCGAGGGCACGATAGTCCTCCCCGTGGAGGTCGGCGACGGCCCCCACCACGCTAAAATTGACATGGAGTTCATGGTGGTCAACCTCCAGTGCGCCCACAACCTGATCTTAGGGCGGCCAGCACTGGAGGACTTGGAGGCCATCATCTCCATGAAGCACTTATGTCTGAAGTTCCCCACCAATGGCGGCATCGGCTGCGCCAGAGGAAACCAGAGGATAGACAGAGCATGCTACCTCAAGATAACGAGGCCGGTCGAAAGGGAAGGACAGAGGATAGACACCATCACGGCAGCCGTTGCCAAGGACGAGGAGAGGCCGCATGCTGAACCGGCCGAGGAGGTCGAGGAAGTCCCTCTGGATACCTCCCGGCCGGAGCGGGTCCTCAGAATCGGGAAGCAACTCCCGCAGGACCAGCGGGACACCATCCTCCTCGTCTTATGGTCATACGCCTTTATCTTCACGTGGGGCCCGGACGACATGCCAGGCATCAGCCGACAGGTGATCACTCACCGGCTGACCGTCGATCCAGCCTCCACGCCTGTCAAGCAAAAGCGGCGCTACTTATTGTAAGGAATATTTGTATTTAGATTTTGATGATGCTAGATTAATTAGGACTTTAGAGTACCCCTATTTAGACTTAATGTATTAGAAGTTTCATTTGTAAAGTTCTTAGAGTAATCGACTTGGCAGAATGCCTTCAGAACAGAAGACCTTCTGAGCAGAAGGGCTCCAAGAGCAGAAGACCCTCTTAAGGCTTTATTGAAACAGAGGACCTTTGGTTCTCTGCTCCAGAACAGAAGACCTCAGGGTCTCTGTTAGTCTTTACTCTGACAGAAACCCTTCTGGGTCTCTGTTGGATATACTCTCAACAGAAGTGCTCCAGACCTCCTCTGTTCTACTCTCAGTTAAAGACACCAGAAGGTCTGACACTTAGAAGAATTCCACAGAACCGGGAAGTCAACTAAAAGATTCCTTCAACGGCTAGGAGTATGAAACGGAAAAGCTACAGTGCGCGCATTAAATGCTCATTTAATGCACCCCATGCTCCGTAGAGTAATTGCAGATGATTGGCCGCAATGTCAGGAATACTTTATCCCAAAATAGTAACCCGCCAACTTTACCGGGCTCTACTAGTCAAGTGACCTGATCGCTCATTTAATGTAGTTGTCCTCCTACTCCTCCAACGGGAAGACAACCTCAGTATAAAAGATACACTACGAAGAACAACCGGATAACTTTGCAACTTTTGCTACACATTGCTACAACTCTTCATACAAGAAATTCAAACTCTAAAAGCAAAAAGCCTCCTTGAGATTAACACTTCATCATCTTCTACAAGAGAAGGCAGAAGTTGGAAAAATACTTTTTCAACTCAAGCAAAGTTCCAAGTGTTCTTCAACTCTTCAAGCTCATCATATACAAATCATTTGTAACGAAGCTAGTTGGAGGAACCCCTGTGTTAACAGAAACTCTTCTTGCTACAAGAAGGACGTCCAAGTAACTTGAGTAGTGAAGTGGTGATACTTCCAGGAAGCTCAGTGAAAGGACCAGTCTTAAAGGAAGCCAGGTAGTGCATCCCAGGAGACATCTACACTTGAAAAATACGTGGAGAGCTTCTTAAGTGATAGGGCTAAGGCTTTTTAAGTGATAGAGCTTCTTAAGGGACAGGCGGGACTTCGTCAAAGGGGAGGTCGCCATGCTCCTCTCAATCAACCACATCAAAGAGGTGATGTACCCGACGTGGCTAGCCAACGTCGTCCTCGCCCAAAAACCGCCGACATTCAGGATGTGTGTTGATTACACTGACCTGAACAAGGCGTGCCCCATGGACCCGTTCCCTCTCCCCAACATTGATCAGCTGGTGGACGAGACAGCGGGGTGCGAGTTGATGTCGTTCCTCGATGCTTTCAGAGGGTACCACCAAATTTCCATGCATGAAGACGACGCTGAGAAGACGGCATTCATGACCCCGGAGGGGATCTTTTGCTACCTCGTCATGGCTTTCGGACTCAAAAACTCCGGCGCCACCTATACCAGGATGGTGGCCAAAATCTTCAGAGCGGTCCTCGGCCGGACGATGGAGGCATACGTCGACGACATGATTGTCAAGAGCAGGCAAGCCACCACACATGCCGACGACCTCCGGGAAATCTTTGAAATCATGAAGGGGTTCAGGCTCCGCCTCAACCCCAAGAAGTGCACCTTCGGCGTCCAAGGCGGCAAGTTCCTCGGCTACATGGTCAACCGGAGAGGCATCGAGATAAATCCGGAGAAGACACAGGCTATCATCAACATGGAGCCGCCCCGCAACGTCAAGGAGGTACAACGGCTGACGGGGCGCCTGGCGGCCCTGAACCGTTTCCTCTTCAGGTCAGCCGAGAGGGCACTCCCTTTCTTCCAGATCATGCGCAAAGCCAACAGCTTCAAATGGATGACGGAGTGCCAGGAAGCGTTCGAAGAGCTGAAGAGGTACCTTTCGTCCCCACCCGTGCTCTCCAAGCCCAAGGCCGGCGAAACCCTCTTCTTGTACTTAGGGTTGAGCACGTCGACCATCAGCTCCGTGCTCATCCGTGAGGACGAAGGGGTGCAGAAGGCCATTTTCTACATCAGCAAGACACTTAGGGAGGCCGAGCTCAGGTACTCCCCCATTGAGAAGACGGTGCTAGCCATCGTCCATACGGTGAAAAGCTGGGGCACTACTTCCAGGCCCATGTCGTCCATGTGCTAACCCAGCAGCCCCTTGGCGCACTCATGAGGAGCCCCACTAGCTCTTCAAAGATGGTGAAATGGGCGATCTTCCTCAGCCAATTTCAGATTGAGATCAAGCCAAGGCCATCTATCAAAGGGCAAGCCTTGGCCGACTTCGTCACCGAATGCATGGCAAGGGAGACAACCACTACCACCCCCGGGCCGGAGCCCGATGACACGTGGGTCCTCTTCACTGACGGCTCGTCGGCCGCGAAATCATGTGGCGGCGGCGTCGTCCTTATATCCCCTGAAGGATTCTGAGCTTACTATGCCATCCGCTTCAACTTCAGGGTATCCAACAATGAAGCCGAGTATGAGGCCCTCCTCAGCGGCCTCAGACTCGCCGCCGGCCTCAGAGCCCGGCACATCAGAATCAGGTGCGACTCCAAGCTGGTAGTGGGCCAGGTTGGGGGTACGTACGAAGCAAAGAAAGGCTGAATGAAGCAGTACAAGCAGGCGGCAGAGGAGTTTCTGAAGGCGTTCGAAACCCACGAGATCACACAGATCCTAAGGGCCGAGAACGCCGAGGCCGACATCCTCTCCAAACTCAGCTCGGATACTCCGGAGCACATCTCCCAGTTAGCCAAGATCGAGGAGCTGAGCATGTCCAGCATCCATGCCAGCCCCATCTTGTGCATCCGACAGCGACCGGAGGACTGGATCTCCGACATCATCACCTTCATCACGATGGGGGAGCTACCCCAGGACGAGGAGAGGGCCAAGCTCGCCAAACTCAGGGCCCCAAGCTACACCATTGAAGATGGCAAACTCTACAAACGATCCTATAATGGTACTCTCCTCCGATGCCTACACCAGGACGAGGCCGACGTGGCCATGGAAGAAGTTCACTGCGGTGTTTGCTCCTCACACCAGGGCCCTTTCAGTATGTCCCGGTGCCTCGTCGTTCAGGGCTATTTCTGGCCGACCATGGCACGGGATTGTGTGGACCTTGCCAGGAAATGCACCACATGCCAGGTGCTCCAGAAGGCCCCTGGTCGGCCAGCCGTCAACTACGCCCCCGTCAGCACTGCTATTCCATTCTCGAGATGGGGGATTGACCTGGTCGGCCCTCTGCCCAGAGCTGCTGGCAACAACCGCTACATCATCGTCGCGGTCGACTACTTCACCAAGTGGGTCGAAGCGGAACCTTTGGCCAACATCACGGGAGCCAGGTGTCAGAAGTTCGTTCACAAGATCACCCGCTTCGGCGTCCCCCAAGATATCATATCCGACAACGGCACCCAGTTCGAAGCGGCGCCCTTTCAGGAGCTCCTTCTAGAGTGGGGAATAAAGCACCGTTTCTCCTCCGTTGCCTACCCTCAAGGTAACGGGCAGGTTGAGAACGCCAACAGAACTATAATGGAGGGGCTGAAGAAGAACCTACAGGACACAGGAGGGAGTTGGGTCGACGAGCTCCCCAACATCCTGTGGTGCTATCGTACTACGCCGAGGAGGGCAACGGGTGAAACACCCTTCGCCCTGTGCTATGGCTTTGAAGCAAAGGCACCCACAGAGGTCGCTATTCCCAGCCGACGGGTGGAACAGTACGACCCTCAGGATAATGAGGGGAACATGAAGATCGACCTCCACCTGATCGAAGAAAGACGCGAGCAAGCATTCATCCGAGCGGAGAACTGCCGGCGTCAAGTAAAATCATACTATGACGCCTAGGTATGTTCCCGAGAATTCCAAGTGGGGGGGCTACGTCCTCCGCCGAAGGAAAGCAAGCCAGCCGACAGAAGGAGGTAAGCTAGCCTTGAAGTATGAAGGTCCCTACATCGTCAGTGCCGTGGTAAAACTCGGCACCTACAAGCTTAAACGCCCAAACGGGACCAATGTACCACGAACGTGGAATGTACACCATTTGGTGAAGTTTTTTTCAATAATCCGAAGGAGGTGCAGCCGGCGAAGCCCTCACCCTTTGACGGGTTATTGATTGAACGCCACCCTCGGCCTTGAGCCACTTTTGAATAAAAATCATGTCTCCTCTGATTTCTTGGAATTCAAGTACCACATGGATAGGCGCCCTCATCGGCCACCTTAGAGCGAAAGGCTCTGGCATGGCCGATGTGGCGCTTCGCATCTCCATCTCTTGAGCGAAAAGCTCAAGCATGCCCATTGTATTTTGTATCAGCGAAAGGTTTAGGCCAGCTGAGAGAGCACGTCGCATCGGCCCCTTAGAGCGAAAATGCTCAGGCAGGACCGACGACGTCCCCAGGACAATGGGCCCGCAAACGGCCCGCGTCTTGAAACGGGAAGTTCACCGCGTCGTCCACGCGCCTGATCGCAGGACGACAGGCCTAAAATCATGGCCGAGGTGACAAAATCCCAAAACTCAGGGATGGGCAACGACAGCCGTTGGAAACCAACCAAAAGTCTAGCCCGCGTCATAAATAGGCGATAGGACCCCCCTGAGATCACGGACGTTATAAACGAAGTCCGAACCGACCGAAGGGCCATCGACCACTTTGGCCGAAGCCTGAAAGAAGGACACTCCCTGAAATGGGGAACGAAAAAAAAAAGAGGGAAGCCGACGGCCGTGCGCACTTGCCGACCTCGAGCAATAAAAATAAATCCCCACAAAACAGCCACATTTGGCTAAGTACATATCAGTTGAATACAAAGGAAAACACTACCAACAGGTAACGCGGACGAAGCGGCCACACACTACAAGGAAATTGTCGAGGCCGGAGCATACGCCCATAAAACCCTAACCAAAATGGTTGGGTGAAACGAGAGTGGTAACCTTCTTCGGCCATAACCCCTTGAAGCGCCAACACTTAGCATGAAAAAAGGAATTACAACTTCACACTTAAAACACAACCCTGAAGTTGACCACCGGAAAGGAGGCCCAGGACGAAGCGGGCAGTGATACACCCGCGGGAAAGTTAAACATTCAAGTAACAACCCCTACCGGCCACAACATTTTTGATGGCCGTTACAGGCACCGAAACGTAGGGGGATGATCAAGCTGAAAATCTTTGGGAAAATTTGTCTAAGTGTTTACCAAACACTTAGAGAAAATTCCTGAGGAAAAGGTTTCATAAGTGAATTCCAACACTTAGAGAATTTCTTGAGGAAAGCAAACGCGAAGGAAAAGGCAAACACCTGGGCACCCTCATCGGCCATAACGCCCTACTTGGCCGACGACGGTACCACACAGAGGAAACTGCACTTAGACAAATCTCCAAAGTATTGGATATCAAAGAGACAGCCTCTAGACGAAGCGGGCACCTGAATACTTGCAGGCCGGTAGTCACATATGTTTTGTAGGGACACTTAGATAAATTTCTAAGTTCAAAGAACTAAGTTCAAAGAACTAAGTTCAAAGAACCCAAGGCAAGAAACAAAGACATGCAAGGCCGAAGGGGACAACCAACCTGTGCACCCTTATCGGCCATAACACAGGGATCCGGGCCGACCTCCTGCTCAGATAAGGGGGAGGGGAACACAGCGGCCACGAAGAACACCGGGCCGACAAGAACACCACGCGTGGCATATTGGTTCAAAACTTAGGAAATTTTCCAAAGCATCTGTCAACAGTGAAAGGGGGCTTAACACCAAGACGATGAGAACACCCACCTACTTGAAACTCGCATACTTAGAAGAATTTCCTAAGTCCCAATTCCAAAACACTTAGACAAATTTGAAAAGAAAACAAACAGCAGGAGAACCAAACAGACAATAAGACGACAAAGACAATAAGGAACGTGAAGATGTTTTCATTTAGCACAAAGCAGTACATGGTGGGCACTTCGGCCGTTACAGTCAAGATTATAAAACAAAAGGCTGATTACAAGTTGAAAACGGTTATGGATGATCATGGCTCTGTAGCGGCCTCGTCGGCAGCAAGGCCCGCAACGTCCTCCTCGGTGACAAGCTCGGCACCAACTTCGATCTCAGGATCCAGGCCGGCCTCGACGGCGGAAGTGGCGGTGTCGTCCAAGTAGTCCTCCTCCTCGTACTCTGGTTCGCCCAGGCCGGAACTCTCTATCGGAGCTTGCCTATCGCACAGAGGAAGGTTGACCTGCTCCTCCGGATCTCTGATCAGCCGAGGAATCCGCAGATTCCGCCTGACCCAACCCCGGGTATAGTTCAGGGTCCGAAGAGCGCGACTCAGCCGCCGGTAGATGAGCCTCTGCATCCGATGCTGGCCCATATTGTAGTAAACGAACATCTCCCGTTCAAAGTATTCTTGGCCGGCAGGGGAGTTCTGCCCTCAATCTTCAAGCTTGGCCGCCACGACCTCATAACACCAAGGGAGGCGCTCGTCGGCCTTCCAGCCTTCGGCCAGGAACTTCGCGACAGCATCATCGGCAGCCTTCACTGCCGCAGCCTCAGCTTCGACCTTGGCTCTCTCGGCCTCCTCCACCCGTAGACGTTCAGCCTCACAGGCACTCTTCTCAGCGGCCAGCTTGGCCAGTGCCTCTTCCTTGGCCGCATCAGCCTCATCAGCTTTCCTCTGCAAGGCCGCAAAGTCTGCCCGCAGCCTCCCCAGACAGCTCATGGACTCATCGGCCGAGGCTGCCTTCTCCTCAAACTCCTTCAGACGGGCAATCTCCCGCTGCTTCCTCTTATGGCTCTCCATGAGCATAAAGGCACCCTGCAATGGAAAAGATTATCAGGGAACAATGCAAAAATATCAAAGGGAAAAAACAAAAAGCAAAGGCCAAGGAAGAGAGGAATTACCTGGACGACAAGGTCCATACCACCGTCGTATATCTTGACATCTCCCAACTTGTCAAGATATACCCGGTCCTTGGCCGGGATGGCCTGAGAGAGGACGCTGTGGCCGTCAACGCCATCGTTGAAACCCCCCCGTCTTTGGGGTATTCAACTTCCAACTTGTAGGTGGACGAAACCACCTCCTTGCCGGACCACTTCGGCCGGGAGTCCTCAGCAAGGGGAAGGGGTTGAGATCCCCCTCCGGAAAGACCAGAGCCAAGGTCCACAAGGGCAGCAGCAGCGCTGGACCCTCCTTCGTCCGCAATCGGGACGGCTAGCATGCCGGCTTCATCGGGAGTAGCAAAGGACGAAGCCTTCTTTGACTTCTTGGCGGGCTACATACGGGCCTCAGTCAGCTTCCTTTGAGTCTCCTCCACCGGCCGTTTCTTCTTCGGCTGAGGAGGGGGCCTCTTCGTCGCATCACCACCAGAAGGCCATTTCACACTCCTCAGCCCCCCTCCAAGAAGGCCGCCACCTGAGCATCGAGAATCGAACTCTTAGGAGGGTCATGAAGGGTAAACCTTCCATCATGGCCGACGGAGGGGAACTCCGTGCCATCCTCGCCCAGGGACACGAAGACAAATTTGCTCTTCCAACAATGTATGGACGAAGGCAAATCCGTGAACGTCCTCTTATTCGGCAGCTGCTGCAAAGTGGCGTAGCAGGCACAATTCTTGTGGCTTCCTCGGCCAATCTGGTAGAGATTCATGAAGAGGGCCGTTGTCGGCCTGTAACCCAACTCCGCACAATGGAGAATGAAGCCCACCATCAGCGAATAACTGTTAGAGGTCAGCAAGGCCGGCGGAAGCCCCACCATGTCCAAGTACTCCTGAATGAAGGGATGGAGGGGAAACCTCAACCCCTTGGCAAAACTCATCGGATATACCCTGAAGTACCCCGGCGGCGGGTTGAGCACGTGGTCTGTCGGCCTCGGCGCCCTGACCCTCCCGAACGGCCCCACGTACATCTGCGCGACCAGATAATCAGCGGCACTGCTCTCCGGCTTGATGAGAAAGATGTTAGTAAGGTCCAAGTAAGAGAAGCCTGGCCCATTCTTCGGCCGCCTGTTCCTCTTCGGCCGTGGCAGGCCCTTCACGGCAGACACCGGCTTCGGGCACGGGATAGTAGTAGAGGCGGACGCCCCTTCCACTACACGGGAGGCCCTTACGTCCTCACCCTCAGATGATGAAGCGGACCTTTCGTCCTCGTCCTCCTCGTCCGCAGGCCCCCCGGATTTGTACAGGCTCAGGCACTCGATCTCTTCGGCGCACTCTTCAATCACAGCATAGTCAAGAGACTTGGAGGAGGGCTCGTCGTCGTACGGGTAATATTCATCGTTTAAGGATTTCATCCTAAACAACTCCTAAGGCACTAAGGCAAACTATTTTAGATCTAAGGTGTTTTTGTGACTAACACTGAATCAAGGCCAAGGAGAGCAAAATATGTAACAAATCGAAGAACGGGTTGAAGAACTAACCTTGAAGATTTGAAGGGGGTGAAGAACACTCAGCAAGGTCTCTCTCTCTCTAAGAATTTGGGCAGCACTTCGTTACTCAGAATGCAAATGAGCTCCTCTCCTCGGAACGGGGAGGGTATTTATAGCCACACTCCCAACGGTAACTACACGTGGCATCACCTCACTGGCCACACCAACGGCCACCAATGGGGTGCCACCACTCTATCTACAGATCAGCAGCCCACCATCGAAGCAGGCCCTACGGATCAAGAAGGGAAAAGACAACACCCATAACAGCCAGGGCATTCAACGGCCAACACAATCTGCGGGTACCCAGGTAGCACTCGCATCGGCCATTCCAAGGGTCACACATTATGCAAAGGTTTCAGAACGGCCACAATACCCCAAAGGAAATGAACGTAACGGCCATGAAGCCCTTGCACTAGACCCTTGATGATAACCCTTTGAAAGCGACCTGCGTCCAAGGGTTCTCCCACAGGGTTACCTTGGTCAGGAAATCGCCAAAGGGTTGGATTCAAGGGCAGTATGAGGATCCCATTTCGGCCTAGGTTTCAATCTACTCCTTCACCCCTCACTCACTCTTCGGCCTGAAGCAGTGGGGGACTGGGGGACTACACCGGCCTCAAGAATAACAGGTAAAATCAAAAGAAGTCCAAAAATACACCAAGTCCACAACTACAACATCAGACATGCACCACAACGTCCATAACATCATGGTGCACCTTCGGCCACAGCAAAGCTTGAGATCACAGGACACTTATCGGCCTTGAAACCACATATCACTCTCAAGCCAAGAACCAAAAGAAAGGTCAACATACCTAACTCACTGTCGTCCATGTACCGCAACGGCCCTGAGGTCCGCACAACTTCCTCTTCGGCCAAACAATGTTATCATCCCCAAAACCTTGGGCAATAGGGCGCCTGGTCGTCCAAAAACATAGGGCATCATCAATAACGGCCAAAAGGGATGCGCAGTGCCCTCATCGGCCACCCAAAACAAAGACGCAACCCTTACGGCCTCACCAGCCCAAAAGGGAAACTTACCTAGTCAATAACCGAGGATAGACACCACCTTCATCAGCCGCTCGTGCCAGAACACTCATCGTCCAACAAACCAAGTGCAACAAACAGTAGCCTTCCCCATCCGCATCAGGGGGCAGGCAACGGCCAAACTCAGAACAAGGCCACCAAGAGCCGCGACAGGGAACGACCAACGTGGTCCCGCATCGGCCAAGGAGCATCAAGCACAGAAATCTACTCTCCCTCACTTCTTCTGCATCTCAGCTTAGTGAGTGGGGGACTCCTGATGGAGTATATGGGTCTAGGCCCCAGGACCCACATACTCAGAACAGAAAGCACAGCCGCTACGCGGTGCCCTCGTCGGCTAGAAACCCTCGTCGGCCAGAAGAAGGACCAACTCAGAATATGATCCTGAAGCCAAGGAACCAGGGTGTCCTCGTCGGCCGTGCCCGCGTCGGCCAAGACCCTCGTCGGCCACGGAAGTCTCATAGAACCGGATTTTACACTTACTCATTTGTATAGCCCACCAGTGGCTTTGTATTCGGCCCAATAGCGGTCCAGTTGCAAATGGGCCTCCCAAGCCCAAGACTTGGGAGCCCAGCCCGTATTTTTCCTATAAATACTTCCTCTGGAGGTAGTTATGGGGGTTACAAAATCATTCTATTGAAGCATATATTGCACTTCTCTCTCTAGCTCTCACTTCTCTCTAGATATACTCTATCATCATCCGAATCAGTAGGGGTTCAGGATCCCTCCCTGCTTCTCGATCAACAGCCCGTTGCAGATCTCGCTGGTATTTCTCAAATTGAGCTTCGACAATAGCAGCCGAGGGAAGATCGGACATCTCCACCGGCCTCCCCAGCATTTCTTGGAGTTTGCCCACAAAGGGGATCAGGACATGCTGGCAGCCCATAACGTAGAGTGATCGAGCCAGGGAATCATTGAATTTCTTTCCCCTAGGATCCTGGTCGAGCAGCTTCACCCCTTCTCTGCGGCGAGCATCACCCTTGGGGAATTGGTCGAGATTAGCACCAAAAGTGGCCAGGAGCTCCTGCTGCGCATAATCCTTTTTGAGGGTTGTAAGCTCCTCATAAGATTTGAACGCCTCCCGAACGGCTGACAGATCAACGTTCACCTCAGCGGGACCGTCCGGGATAGGAGGAGCGGTCTCTTCAAACTTCACCAAAGCAGCTTCGGTGGCATAAACTTTGGCTTGAGAAGCCCCGAGCTGGACCCTAAGCTCACCAAGCTCAGACTCGAGCCGTTTCTTTTCCTCTGCAGAGGTTTTTCGTTCGGCCTCCAAAGCGGCAAGAGTAGCAGCCGCATTTTGCTCCGCAGAAGTCTGAGCGACGATCAGGTCCTGCTCTTTAGCCAGTCGGGCCTCGCTCAGTTGCAGGCTATAGAGCCCAACCTACAGAATGTCGTTCGAGAAGTGAGATAGTGTAGAATAGAATTTAACATATGAGAAATTATGGGGAAAGAATGAGATACCTTCAAAGCTGCTAAGGCCAGACATTCTTCTGACTGCTCGACCGGCAGCTTAGGAATAGCGAAATTGTTAAACCACGAAGAAGTGGACCAGATTTGGCTCGCAGGGGAACTAGCTTTCTCCAACATTTCATGAACGGGATCTGCTAGAGAGATCCGTTCAACCTGAACAGATAGATGAACAGCATGGGTTTCACCCACATCTATACTGGCATCTTGAGCTGCCTGAAAATGCTCAGAGAAATGGTGCAGCTGATTGGACCCAAACCGGTCGTCGATCAGCATATCTTCAACCCGTTTATGAGAGGGAACCTGCTGGATGGGTTGTGGCTCCTGAACAGGTTGAGAAGAGCCTGCCTCTTGAGTACTAACGGTGGAAGGGTTGGCCTTAGGGTTTTTTCTGGCTTTCTTCCTTTTCCCCACACCTATGGCTGCTAGCACACGGCTGTTGTCCATTCGAGCGTCTTGATTGGGAGCTGAAAAATAACAAAGGGAAACATTAATACCAAGCGGCCTTATCACGTGGGAAACAAAAAAGGAGGGAACGTTTCTCGCACGGGAAGGACCACCCGGACCATGTCACTTGATTCTTAAAACAAGTAAACCCAAGAGAACGGGCAGTACCTATCCTGGCCTTGATTAGACGATCGGGGGTCAGGTATCCTATGATATCACAAGATTTTTCCTTCTCTATTGCGAAGACATCCTTGCAGATTTGTTCGGTAAGAAGCGGATCAGGAGTTTTGCGGGGAAATGCATTCCACTTGTTCGGAATCAGGCTGTCTGGGACGGAGACAAAAAAGAACCGGTCCTTCCACCCTTTGATCGAGGTAGGATCACCCTTAAATAAAATATGACCCGTTCGGGCAGTTGCCGCCAGGTAACCATCTGTCTGCTGGGGAGCCACCTTGAAAAATTGATGGAACAGCTCTAGGGTAGGAGTAACGTCGGCATCCTTACAATGGCAAATGAAGCCCGCTATTACCCAATAAGAGTTCGGCATAACTTGGGCCGGTACTATCTCGTAAAAAGTAAGGAAGGAAATGAAGAAAGGGTGTAGGGGAAACCTAATCCCAGTTTTTACTGAGTCTAGATGGACCACCACCATCCCAGGAAGGTGGCGCATCGGATGAATCCCAGCCCGAAGACGGAAATTAACTGGATCAGAGATTAGGGTTGGGATTTGGGCCCTATTATGAGAGGTCAATTTTTGCCTCCTTTCCCTAATTAGCCTCAAGTCCACCTTATGACGGGGAACGTCGCACGGGAGGCCGCCCGCCATTGAAACGAGTTCATCACCGGAATTCGTATCGTCAGAATCACCATCAGTAGAAGCGCCAACGGAAGAATCCTCCGCCTCCGCCCTAGTCTCCGCCGTCGCTTCATTTGAACCACTAGCAAACGGTACCTTTATGACGTCCACAACGGCGACAGCATGGTCATCCCCTTGGGAAGCCATTTCCGAATCAGAGGAACGCGATTGAGAACTCATACCGACCAGACCGAAGAAGGAGGAGGAAAGTTAAGGGATGAAAAATATCTGAACACAAAAAGCTTGAAGAAAGTTAGAAAGAAGGAAGAGCTAAAGCACGAAGGATTGGTAATTCGAAACCCAGGACTATTTGATAAAGACTAATTTATAGTCTGACAAGCGCCGTATCAAGGACCAACCAAATAAAGACACGTCACCAGAACTATTTGAAATAACGTGTGTCGCATGGAGAAGCAGAGATCAGTAATCATGATGATTATGGGAAAAATCAAACGACAGCCACAAGAAAGGTACTAATCATGGCATGGGCAACCAGCGAACTCTGAATCCCCTCTCCACTGCAGCAGCCGCAACTGTCATCACCACCGGCGCTCCTCCCCCTTTTGGATCACTGCCAGCACCAACATCAGTCTCCTCCGGTGTGACGTTCTCCTCCAACTTTGCTTCACCAAGCCGGATCTCTATGCCATACTCTCTTTTTCAGAATGCTCCACCAGTGTTCCCGTGGTCGGCTCCCATTCCCGTACAGCTTGTCCCTCTAGAGCCGCCGGCTCTCTCAGTCGGCCCTACCTTTGCTGGTCATACGTTTGTTGGCTCACTTGGTGTCTCCACCTTCATGATTCCACCTCACACACCACCAGCCAGCCCGACCGGGACTCTAATCACGGAACTTGCCCAAACCATCTCTCATGTGGCAACTAATGTCACAAACATTGTGACTACCAAACTGTTAGCGGTGAAAGACTACACTACCTGGCGGACACAGTTCGAATCGTTTCTGGTTTCCCAAGTTCTTCTTGGCATGGTTGATGGCTCCATTCAGGTACCACCTACTTATTTCATAGATGCTCTTAACCGTCAAACTCCCAATCCGGAATTTTCCACTTTGCGAATTGATCAAACAATTCGTTCTTGGTTATTTGCAACTCTATCTCGGGATGTTCTTATTGATGTTCGTGATTTAAAACATTCCTATGAAATTTGGGAGCGGTTGGAGTCTCGATTTATCTCTGCTAGTTTAGCTAGATCTATGGAATTAAAAAGGTTACTTAATCAAATCAAAAAGAAACCTGATGAGTCCATGGATAATTATCTGAGAGAAATCAAAACTTTAGCTGATGATCTTGCCACAATCAAATGCCTTATGCCTCCTCGTGAAATTTTAAAGACTACTATTATGGGATTGGGACCTGAGTATGAATCCTTATGCACCGGTGTGTCATTATTTGGACAAAACTTCCCATTTGAAACTCTTCGTAATCATCTTCTTGAGTTAGAACAACGGGTTATTCCAGGAGTCCTCGTCCCTCCATCAGGCCTTCAGCGCTGCGGTCAATTTATCAGGGCAATCCACTGGTCAGCAGGCCGGTCAGCAGCATTCGGGCTCACAGTACCCGGTCGGGCAGACTCAGCACCCGGTCGGGCAACAGAGGTAGCAGGGCTCTCAGCAGCGCGGCAAGGGCCGCGGTCGCGAGCGAGGCCGCGGTGGCTGGGGCCGTGGCAGAGGGCATTACTCAGTCCAGTATGGTCAGCCGCCAGCATACTGGTATCCTCAGGGGCAGCCAGCTTATAACCCTGGAGGGGGTGGTTCACCTGTAGGGGGTATGACATCTACGAGTACTGTTATTTGTAATTCTGCTATGTCACATTTAAATATTAATGCATTATCTGTTTGTGTTACTAACATTAGTTCTGCAGGCTTGCCATCAGACGAGGGTATTCTTGGGTCTGTTCCCCATCCCGTTGTCTGTCAAATTTGTTTTTTTCCAGGTCATTCTGCTGTTACTTGTCCCTCCCGTTTCACACAACCCTCCGCCCCTGCTCTGTTGAGTACTCCTGGTGACACTAATCCTACTTTATGGTTTCCGGATTCGGGGGCTTTTGCTCACATGACTGCAACTGAAGGTAATTTAGTTAATAAATCTCCCTACACCGGACATAATTCTATTAGTGTTGCAAATGGTGCCTATCTCCCCATTAGTCATGTTGGTGATGTTGCATTTCCTACTTCTGATCGTCCTCTTACATTAAAATCTGTTTATCATGTGCCTCAGTTAAAATATAATTTAATTTCAATTCAAAGGCTCTGTGCTGATAATAACTGTATTATACTTTTTGATAAAAATTCCTTTTTGATTAAGGACAAAGCATCGGGGGCAGTACTTCTACGAGCTACCAGTAGTGGGCCACTTTATCCTACCTTCTTCACCATTAGTTTTTGCTTCAGTTTTAGCTTCTGGCTCTGTGTGCTACCGTAGATTAGGTCACTGCGGTGATAGTATTTTACAGTTTCTTAAGAGAAAACAATTTCTATGTAGTCATTCTCCATTTACTCATGAGTGTGTGGCTTGTCGTTTAGTAAAATCACAACGTTTGCCTTTTATGGATGCTAGTCATAATTCAATTTTCCCTCTACAAATAATTCATTCTGATGTGTGGCAGTCTCCTGTATTTTCCAACATGGGATTCAAGTATTATGTATGTTTTATTGATGATTTTTCCCGCTATACTTGGATTTATCCTATGCATCACAAAAGTGAAGTTTTTATGCACTTTAAAAATTTTAAGGCATTCGTTGAAATTCTTTTTAATCATAAAATTAAAAATTTTCAAAGTGACGGAGGGGGTGAATTTGTTAATCATAATATGCAGCAATTTTTCTTGGCTAATGGTATATATTTTCAAAAATCATGTTCTGACACACCTCAACAAAATGGGGTTGCTGAGCACAAACATCGTCATTTACTTGAATTAACTTGGACCATGCTTCTTGAAGTTTCGGTTCCGAGTCAATATTGGGTTGATGCCATTTTTACTGCTGCATATATTATTAAAAAATTACCCTCTCATACCTTAAATGACCTTTCTCCGTACCAAAAACTTTTTAACCGTGTTCCGAATTACTCCTTTATGCGAGTTTTCAATCTGCCTGGTATCCGAAATTTTCAGCCACCTCAGCTAATAAATTATCCCCTCGTTCTGTTCAGTGTGTTTTTCTTGGATATGCATCTGGTTATAAGGGCTATCGTTGTTTTGATCCTATCACAGGTCGCGTCTATATCAGTCATCACGTTAGTTTTCATGAGGACACATATCCCTTTAAAACACTATCACCTAGTCCAACACATTCTATTCCTACTACACACTCTCCGATGAACCTAACTGATGTTACCCTTGATCCACCAGTCCAGTCCCCTATCATCACCATGAACCAACTCCCGCAACGACTCCCATTACCTTCTCGGCCACCTAGTAGTCCTATCACTTCCTCTGTAGCATCGTCAAGCTTCCCCACGCCAACCAACAACCCGCCACCCTCACCTCCAGCCTCCGTCAGCCGAACTCCGTCCAGCCTGCCGGATATCACCTCCTCGGCCGACTATGCATCACTCGACCCCCCATCACCTACGTCCACTACGATAGTTAATCAGCACCCCATGCAAACCCGTGCTAAGTCAGGAATTTTTAAACCCAAAACAATTTTTAATTTAAGTACGGTTATTACTAATGCAGATCCTACCTGTTTTACTGAGGCAAATAAACATTTAAAATGGCGTGAGGTGATGGCTGATGAATTTAATGCACTCATTAATAATAAAACATGGGAGTTGGTGCCATTTGATAGCTCTAAGAATATTGTTGGATGTAAGTGGATTTATAAAACTAAATATCATTATGATGGATCATTAGAGCGCCATAAAGCTCGATTAGTTGCACAAGGTTTTAATCACCAGGCAGGTATTGATTTCTCTGAAACCTTTAGTCTAGTCGTAAAACCCACCACTGTTCGTATTGTACTTACTCTTGCTATTTCTTTTGGGTGGGTTATACGGCAACTTGATGCTAAAAATGCCTTCTTACATGGTCATCTCACAGAAGAAGTTTATATGTGTCAGTCCCGTGGTTTTATTCACCCCCAATTTCCTAATCGTATATGTCGTCTGCGTAATGCCATTTATGGTCTTAAGCAAGCCCCACGGGCCTGGTTTCATAGATTCAGTAGCTTCCTTCTGCAACATATATTTTCCTGTAGTAAATCTGACAATTCTTTGTTCATTTACCGCCAGAATAATACTATTATTTATTTATTATTATATGTGGATGATATTATTATTACTGGCAATTCTGAATCATCTGTTACCCAATTTATTTCGATTATCTCTCATCATTTTGCTATGAAAGATTTGGATAATCTCCATTATTTTCTAGGTGTTGAAGCTATTCGTTCACCTAAAGGTATGTTTCTCTCTCAACACAAATATGTTACTGATCTTCTAGCCCGTTTTCATCTCCATACTGTAAAACCTGTTCGCACCCCGTTAGCTTCCCGTACCACTCTGTCTCTTTCTGATGGTGAGTTACTGTCTGATTCTACTGAGTATCGCAACATGGTTGGTGCATTACAATATTTAACTTTGACACGGCCAGATATTACTTATGCAGTACACTTAGTGTCTCAGTTCATGCATGCTCCTCGTACCACTCATCTTTTTGCAGTCAAAAGAATTTTTAGGTACTTGCAGGGCACATGAGATCATGGGCTATGGCTTCAGCAGTCTAATCAGCCAACCTGTGCAGTTGCTTACTCCGATGCTGATTGGGCAGGTTGTCCTGATAGTTCTCGGTCCACCACAGGCTTTGCTGTCTTCTTGGGTCTGAATTTGATTTCTTGGAAGACTAAGAAGCAGCCTACCGTGTCGAAGTCCTCCACAGAAGCAGAATATCGTGTCATTGCTTATACAGTACAGGACACACTGCATATCCGGTCGCTATTGTTCGAGCTTGGATGGCCAATCACGGAGCCGATACATTTATTGTGTGATAATATCTCTGCTTCTTATTTGACTGCAAATCCTGTTCAACATGCACGCAGTAAACATATCCAGATTGACTATCATTTTGTTCGGGAACGGGTTGCTCACGGAGATCTGATTGTTAAGCACGTTCCTACTCATCTACAACTGGCAGATATTTTTACTAAAAGTCTCTCTAGTCAACGTTTTCATTTTTTAAAAGACAACCTGCACGTTGTATCTCCCGCATAGTTTGAGGGGGTGCAATAGAATTATTAGAGGCTTAGTATTGTACTTTAATTACATTAAACTCTTTTTAATATAAATATATCTGCCAGGACTCCTTAGGGAGCAACCTTTCCATTATTCTCACAACTGCATGTTGCGTCATTTTGAATGAAACCACTACATGTTGCGTCGTTTTGCAACCGGGCGCTCCATCCTCATGGTGCGCCGATTGCACGGTATAAATTGCGCTTATATCCATATAAAAAACTTTGAATAATGTTCATTTTGTTTCTTATGTTAAGTAATTTTAATGGAAACTATCCAAGTGATCAAATGACACTTGGAATTCCAAAAATAGGATTAATATGTTTTTCTTCTCGAAATAGGAGTTATTACTGTCATGTATGAAAAATACTGCCATAATTGAAAAATATTGTCATTAATTATAATAAATACTATCATGTTAAATGCACTGTACTGCAACTATTTGGCAGTCACGGCTACAAGATGTCAGTAAATACTGCCATGTTAGTCCCATTTCGGGAATAAAAACAAAGTAGTCCTATTTTGGAATTTCAAACTTCATTTTAGGGGTGGGTGCGGTCCGGAACGGTCCGGTAAATTGGTAAAACCCATAATGTACCCATGATGTTTTAAACGGTCCGGTACGGTCCGATTCCAACGATAGAACCATTCGGTACCATGTCGTTTCGGAACGGTACAAAACGGTACGGTACAATGCCCAACCCATGCTAAAATTTTTGAACAAATCTTGCAATTAGTAGATATCATCACACCAACCAACTCACGTGAAATGTTGATATCAAAAAATATAAATACAAGAAATTGCATACGTAGTACTAAAATTTACAAATACACAAATAGTGCAACACACCTAAGAAAAAGTATAGCTAAACGATGACACAGGGGATAAATATCATCTTTAATTTACTAAAGTCCATGTGAAAATATATAAACGAATATTATCAAATTGTTGAATATAATAGAAATCTTCAGTGTTCTTCTTCTTCTTCAACGTTCTATGAAAATTTATATGACTAACCACCGCCAAAAAATAATCCTGGAAACCTTGAAATTTTTTGGACGCGGTGGCATTTTTGTAATTATGATGGAGAGCTTTATAAGTTATGATTTATTGGTTATAAGTTCCTATATTCAGTCTATAAGTTTACTGCGTTGTAAGATTAGATGCAAATCCAAGGACTGAGATTGCTTCTCACTTCTCATTTTAAGGAGGACTTCTCACGTGATCTTCTCTCTTCTCTCTCTCTCTCTCTCTCTATATATATATATATATATATATATATATATATATATTTTCAAATACATATCAAATAGAGGGAGGTTCAAATACAAAGTACTACTTATATGAAAAATGAGAAGTTATCTTAGCCGTTAAAATGAGAAAACGAGTGGATCAGATCAATTTTTAAGGGAAAATTTCGGTGCCAAAAGTGTAATTATTAAAAACTATTTTGAAAACTAACGTGACAAATGTGCGTCACTACGGAGGAAAAGTGCAATAGACTAACAATAAAGTACATTACTTTTCGGGAAAAACATAACAAGTATAAAGATCGTTCCTGATGGTTTTTTAGAAGGTGAATGTGCACCATTACATATTGCATCTGCACTTTTGCTATTATGTATTACACATTTTTGTTGATCGTGAGTTTTTTATCTATACCATCCATTTTTAAGTAATCAAGGGCTTAGATTAGTTCTCATTTTTCATGGGAAGACCTCTTTGTATTAGAACTCACCCCTATATATATATATATATATATATATATATATATATATATATATAGGGTAATAAGAACGAATCTGGACCGTTGGATTGTATTATGTGGAACAGAAATGTGCATTTGGTGAAACTTAAATTTGCATTAACGATATTGAAATGTGCATAATAAAATTTTAAACTCAAGTCTGCATTAGGTGAAATTGAAATGTGCGAAATAAAATGTACAAAAATAACATCACATCTTATCTTTTATTCTGCACATTTCAGTTTCACCTAGTGTACATTTCAATTTCCCGTAATGCACAATTCAGCTTCACATAATGTCAGTGTATCGTATCATTTGTGCTGCACATTTCAATTTCACCTAATGCGCATTAAAGTTTCATCTAATGCACATTGAATTTCACTTAAAGCAAATCTAATGGTCCAGATTCATTCTCATTTGTCTCTTAAGATCATGTTCTTGTTTGAACCAAAACATATATATATATATATATATATATATATATATATATATATATATATATATATATATATATAGGGAAGAGATCAAATAAAAAGAGGTTCTCCCGTGCAAAGTGCGAACGGTTGCACTTTTTCATCACCGCGTTGCACTTTTGCGTGTTTCTGTTGCACTTTTTCGCAATGGCAAAAAACTTCATTTTAATTACGAAATTGCCACCGCGTTTTTGATCAAATTTAGTTCACTTTTGGCTCATTTTGAGCCATTAGATCTGAAAATGAATGCACGAGATTAATTCTCACTTTGCATGGGAAGACCTCTTTGTATTTGAACCATCCCCTATATATATATATATATATATATATATATATAGAGAGAGAGAGAGAGAGAGAAATTCTCAGGTCCAGCGGCCTCCGGTCCGAACGCCGTCCAAACACCGCCGTTTGGGGCGGTTCCTGGTGGAACATGTTAGTCCCTGTTTCTGTAACAACAATGAATAATCGATCTAACAAGGAAGATTAAACGTAAAGATGAACACAGAATGAATCACCGTAAAACCTTCTTTGATAAACCGTGGAACGTACAGCAGAATAATAAGCGTAAGGCTATGAATAATAAGTACGACGTTCAACCTTTTCCTAAACCTCGGCTCCCTTTTTATAGGCGAGGTTTAGGTTAGGCGTACCAGGCTTTTGGCCTGTTTAAATGGGCCTAACACTTGGCCTGATTTCTATCTAATTTATGCACTTATTTAAATACAAGGATTAAATATAAAGCTAATCTATGACCAACTTGATTCACAATTAAATATCTCCAACAATCTCCCCCTTTGTGATCAAGTGTCATTCTCTTATTGCTTCTGTGATTTGAAGTAGTGTTTCCTCAAACCAAGTGCATGTTCATACTGCCTCATCACATTTCTCTTTTCGAGGCGATCGTCAATGGCCTTTAAAATTGTCTCTACAGTAGAGTGTTCCTTTTGAACATAAGACGATGCCTCTTGAAGATTTTCTTCCAGCTTTGCCTTCATCTGTAGAATCTGCTCTCTGATTATCTTCAGTGTTCCGTCGCAGTACTTCTCGATTTCACTGACAACCATCAGACGCTTTTCGTTCTTGTGGTTCAGATAGGTGACTGCTGGCGGTTTGAAGAAGATGTGGTAGGCTGGGAAATCTTCAAGTTCTGGACCATACAGTTTTGGCTTTGTCAGATTTGTCTTCTTCAGATTGCATTCAATAGCCATCTGTAGGTCATGTGAAGAGTGTACTCGGATCTGTCTAAGCATGAATCTCTTGATAGCTGCGAGGCCTTCGCTGTATACTATGCTCTGTCTGACTGGAAGGTATCTGTAGGCCATGAGCATTTGGTAGATGTCATCCGGTTTCAGCATGATGAAGTCGTTCTCTTGACAAGTGAATTCGCTCCCATCGGTGCGTTGAAGTCTGTAAGTGTGGAATGTTACTCCATGATAGTCTTCAGCCTTCACTTGTAGAATTTGATGAATCGGGAGAATATTCGACTTCAGATCTTGTTCCATTAGTTCTCTCTGTGTACCGGTTGACCTTTGCAGCAACATATGCAGATGACCTCCAGCCTGCTTTCCTTTCAAGTGAGTAAGGCCTCTTAGCTTCAGTTCGTTCAGTGGCTTGACTTTGTCTGGTCTACGCCAGATATGCTCTCTGATTTCTTCTTGGAAGGGGGCTTTGATACGAATATTATCCCAGGGTTTCTCTGTCTTGGGAAGTCTTCCCGCTGTTTGTCTTACAACTGATTCAAGAGTCTTCTGGGATTCCTTATAATTCTCCCCTTCCTTGCGTTCATCGTCCTCGAGCCGTATAATATCTTCAGAGCATTTGTTGATCAGCTCTCGTAGCCACCAGTTTCTTTGCATGTCCTCTTGCTCGGCTTCAACCCGGAGATCATCCCATTCTGTCCATTTTCTTGGCCATTTGTCGTATATCACCGCCTCTTCCAGTGCATCATGAATGTCTTTGTCTGGGGAAATATATGGAGTTCTTTGTTCAGGCGGTGATTGTTCCTGTGTAGCACTACCGGGTTCACTAGGATTGCCCGTTGACATCAGCTTAGAACTGGGTTCCAACTGATGGCCTGATGGAGAAGATGTACCAGTGGTAACATCATCAGGACTTCCATCCCCTCCTCGGTTGGTATCTCTGGGAGATACGCCTCGGGATGTTATTTCTAGCTCGACCATGCTAGATAGTTTGGCTGTGGATGGTGGCTGTTGGTTTGTTGAGGTTTCAGGTTGAATTGGCTGTGGAGTTTGGCTTGGGAGAGTAGTTTGCTCAAGTGATCGAGGTCGTTTGTTCTCCCCCTCATGAGGATCCGAATCATCGGGGTCCTCATGGGAACGTTTGCAACCACGAAGACTCTCCTTGCAAGTACTCTTGGTTTCGGGTGAGGAAAGAAGAGCTTCTAGTATGGCTTGCTGATGAAGAGTGAGGTTGTCTTCTGGGGTATTTAAGAGATTGTTCAGCAAAGCCGAAGCTAGTGTGTCAAAGGATAGGGAGGAGAGATCGATGGAGGGTGTGGTCGGGTGTGGGGAGAATACTGGTTCTGTATTCTGGGTTCCCCGAGAAATAGAAGGGATGGGAATTTGGTTTATGGATTGGTGGGATAGAGGGGTGGAGGATATGGGTTGTGCATGGGAGATGAATGGTTCAGGGGAAGGTTGGGGTGGTGTCTGTTCAGACCGAACCGCTTGGGTGGTCCTAAATTCCTGTGCTAGAGCGGTCATTGCATCTTGCACCCATGGCTTAATGGTGGAATTCAGGAAGCGATTTAGTAGAACGTTGACGTCTTCAAAGGTAGGGTGACCAGTTACGGGGGTTGTAACTGTTGACACAGCATCAGTGAAGATTGCTGATGTGTGGCCTGCATTTAATGATGGAATCATTATGGGCGTAGCAGGGCTTCCAACCGTCATAGCTTGCGCTCTGGTTGTTGCGTTCAGGGTGAGTGCACCTGTATGTGCAGTGAATAGTGTAGGTGTCCTAGAAAAGGAAGAAAATGTGGGAAATGTGACACCTAGACTCGATGTGAGAGAAGAAGGGGTTTTGACCTCGGGAGATAGGTCAATTGTATGCTCAACTGATTCAGAAGGAACCAGCGAGGGGGTTGAGTCCCGCTCTTTTGAAACAATGGCCTTTTGAGAGGCAATTGAGTGGCTGGGAGAGGGCTGTGCATGCGCAGTTGAGCCAGATACTGCGACTTCTACCCGGGAATCGAAAAGATCGGCTCCTGTGCTTAGGGATTCGACTCAGCTTATCTGGATAAAGGAGTCGCAGCCCGCAAAGATGTGCTCGTCTGCCTTATCAAACAGACTCTTTTTCGCTCGGGGCTGGGGCTTGGCCTTAGCAACCTTGTCATTTTTGACCTTAGCCCTGGTCTCTCGGATGACAACTTCTTCCTGGTTGATTGATGTCTTGATGGAGTGAGCTGCCTCGTCGTAATCATCCTTGGAGCAATTAGTCTCGCTCGGATCAGCTCTTGGTTTAGCTTTTTCTTTTATGGTGAAGACTTGAGGTCTGCGAGCTATGATTGGTGCTGCGTCTTCAGCAGTGATTCTTCTCTTCTTCGGAGATTCGACGGGCAGCTTCCCTTTTCTGATCAGTGCATATGTGAGCTCCACATCATCACTATCGTTGTCATCACCGTCATCATCCGAGTCAGATTTTTCACTCTCCGTGCCCACGCTCTCGGAAGCCTCGTCGTCAGTATTCGTTTGGGCTTCACTCGACGATTCATTGGCTGTATCCTCAGCGTCTTTTTCGGTGCCCTCAGCCGCCTGACTCGTCTCTAGAGAGTCGTCAGACTTCCCTTCATTGGGCAAACCGGCCACTGGTTTCTGTGGCTTTTGGGCTCTCTTGGGACCCTTACTTACACTCGGCTTTGTCCCTTGGGTAGGTCCAGCTGGGTTTTGCTGAACCATAGGGACGGTTTTCTCGGTGGCTTCTTTGTATTGTTGGACTGCTGGATTTGAAGATTTTACCAGCTTTAGCAGAAACCCAGGTATCTTTAGACCATAAGTAGGATTCTTGTCTGCTTTGAAGTACTGTAGCTTCGGTGCTGTGAAGTGAGGATCTGTACTGCGTCTTGGTATGGAGGCGTGCTCTGCCATGCAGTCGTGTATGATCAGCCCGAGCCATCTTGCGTACGGAATGGTACCTGGCCTATTTTTCTCCTTTGCTTTGACCAGGTCCATGAGCTCTGAGAAGAAGAGCTGTGCCATGTCGTAGTTTTTGTTGAATGCAATGCCGTGAAAGATTAGCAGGATCTGCTTGTTGCACTTGTCAAACCCGGCATGCTTCGGTGACAGGCACTTGTTCACTAGCCCGAAAAGATTTTTCCACGGGTGACGGAGATATGCACCGTTGAAATTTGACAGTTGTGGCAGTAGTGATGTGTAACCAAGGGATGCCACGTCTTTGAGTAGATCTGGGATGGATGGCAGTGCATCGTACTCATCATGGATTGGCAGCGATAGAGTCGCCCGTAGAGTAGATGGTGTAAGGATCACCCGCATGCCGTTTAACTTAGTCTTGATTTTGGAGCGATCCTTTGCTGATTCAGTATGCATGTGGCCCCAAAATTGTTGTAGGTATATCTCTGGCACTGGTTTGGCGTTGTGAAGTGCAGGCCAGAGATAGTGACCTTTCATTATGGCCGGAATGATCGGATTCTGGCACTTGAAGACGGTGAGGTCAAGCTGGAAGTTGTTGTCCAGCACCTTGATCCACTTGCCCTTAGGGTAGATGGCGTCGTCAATCTGTGTTTGAGTGTTTCCTGCCATTTTAAACTGTAGAAGCAGGGGGTCAGCACATGAAGTTCAACTGTTTGATTTGATTGAAAGAGTTTGATTTGCAGTTGTCAGGTAAGTTTATGCAGGTGGAGTTTTGGAAAAAATTGCTAAGTTTAAATCTTGAAATCTGAATCTCGAGATTATGATTTCGAGATCCAAATCTCGAGATCTTGATTTCGAGATTCAAATCTCGAGATCAAGATCGAGATGCAGATCTCGAGATCTTGATTTCGAGATTCAAATCTCGAGATCAAGATGTCGAGATGCAGATCTCGAGATCTTGATTTCGAGATTCAAATCTCAAGATCAAGATGTCGAGATGAAGATCTCGAGATCTCGATTTCGAGATTCAAATCTCGAGATCAAGATGTCGAGATGCCCATCTCGAGATCTTGATTTCGAGAAGATGAACCGACGATTTCGAAGAGATTTAAACCACCTGCAAAAGCATAAACAGATATAGTAAACATGAAAACAATAAGATTGCGACATACATTCAAACAAAAACAAACTATTTTGATTTCGATTTTGAGAAGTTACAAGGTTTTGCGAGAAAAAAAACGTTCGTTTTTGGATTTCGAACACGAACAAATTTCAACTGGTTTTTCGAGATCGAACGTTCGTTTTCGAGATGGGTGATTGCTATTGAACATTAACTACCTTCGAAGAGAAGTCGAGAAAGAGAGAAGGAGATTGCGAGATTGTAAGGTTGAGAGGAAGAAGAAAGGTCTGAGAGCTCTGCCTTTGCGAAAAATTTGAATGGAAGAAGGAGAAGGGTTTTTGCGAGGCTTATATACGCGATAAATTTTGGACCTCTTTCCGTAACATTTGAGCCCGAATTATTGGGCTGGCACACAATGCTCTTTTAAAGTTTTCGAGGCCCAAAACCAGTAAAAATAGAGAACTCCCCCTTAAACAGTGAAAATTTTCTCCCCCCCAAACAGTGAAAATGTTCTCCCCCTCAAAAAATGCAACGAACAAATATGTACAAATGCAACGCGCACACACTATTTTTTGTTCTTTTTGATTTTTCACACACACTCAACATATGCAACACACGCACACTATTTTTTGTTATTTTTCTGGTTTTCTCCCCCTCAACACATGCAACGCACACACACTATATTTTTTATTTTTCTGGTTTTCTCCCCCTCAACACATGCACGCACACACACTATTTACAGATCACACTCACACACACTTTTCAGACCAGTGGAGACAAAAATTAAACGGGCTCGAGGTTCAACATGCCCAACTTGGAAACTAGGAACTGGAATCGTTTTTCATCCAATGCCTTAGTGAACAAGTCAGCCAGTTGAAGCTCTGAGCTTACAAAATACATGTCAATGTCTCCTTTTTCCACATGATCCTTGATGAAATGATAGCGCAGGTCAATGTGTTTGGTGCGGGAGTGATGAACCGGGTTGCTGGTGATGGCTATGGCGCTTTGAGAGTCACTGTAGATCGGGATATGGCGGAGAGTGTAACCGTAGTCCTTTAGCTGGGTCTTCATCCATAATATTTGTGAACAACAGCTAGCAGCCGCGACGTATTCTGCCTCGGTCGTAGATGTTGACACACAGTTCTGTTTCTTGGAAGACCAGCAGACTAACTTATCGCCCAAGAATTGGACTACTCCCGATGTGCTTTTGCGGTCCATCCGGCAACCAGCAAAGTCAGCATCCGAATATCCGACTAGGTCAAAACCTGAGTGCTTGGGATACCAAAGGCCTAGATTCACAGTGCCTTTGAGATATCTCAGAATTCTTCGAACATCGGTCAGATGAGATTCCTTCGGATTTGCCTGAAAGCGTGCACATAAGCATGTGGAGAAGACAATGTCAGGCCTGCTTGATGTGAGATAAAGCAAAGATCCAATGATGGCCCTGTAGTTTGTAGCATCAACTGGCTTCCCGGAGGGATCTGAGTCCAGTTTGTTGTTTGGGGACATGGGGGTCGTCATGGAAGATTTGTCGTCAACGTTGAATCTCTTAAGCATTTCCAGAATGTACTTTGACTGATTGATGAAAATGCCGTCAGAGAGTTGTCTTACTTGCAGGCCTAGAAAGAAATTCAGTTCGCCCATCATGCTCATTTCGAACTTGGTTTTCATCAGTTTCTCAAAGTGTTTGCACAGGCGTGGATTTGAGGAGGCGAAGATAATGTCATCAACATAGATCTGAATCAGGATGATGTCAGACTTCTGTCGCTTGATGAAAAGTGTGGTATCAATTTTCCCTTTTGAGAAACCTGAATCAACCAGAAATTCGGTTAATGCATCATACCAAGCTCTTGGTGCCTGTTTCAACCCATACAGAGCTTTCTTTAGTTTGTACACATGGTCGGGATATCTGGGATCTACGAATCCTTCGGGCTGAGCGACATAGACTTCTTCTTCCAAGACTCCATTCAGAAAGGCAGTCTTGACGTCCATTTGAAAGACAGTAAAGTTCTTGTGGGCCGCGTACGCAAGAAAAAGGCGGATTGCTTCAATTCTTGCTACGGGTGCAAATGTTTCATCATAGTCTATGCCCTCTTGCTGATTGTATCCTTTAGCGACCAGTCGTGCCTTGTTGCGTATCACTATGCCTTCTTCGTCTTTCTTGTTCTTGAACACCCATTTAGTGTCAATGATGGTTTTCTGAGGGGGTTTAGGCACGAGTGTCCATACATCTAGTCTGTCAAACTGATTGAGCTCATCTTGCATGGCAATCACCCAATCTGGATCAGCAAGTGCCTCTGAGACTTTGGACGGTTCATTCTTGCTTAGAAAGCATGCATAGTGACATTCATTTGTTGTTGCTGATCTTGTTCGCACACCTTGACTTGGATCACCTATTATCTGTTCAACAGGATGTGCTCTCGTCCACTTCCTCTCATGAGCTGAAGGAGTTGGAGTAATTATTGGTTGATCTGAGTCCTGATATGAGTTTGAAGGCTCTGGGGCAGCTGTGGTGTGTAGTGGAGATGATTCCGGACTTATGGCAAAGCCGTGATCATCCACACCTCTGGGATTGGTTTGAGGGGTTGAGGGTGTGGATGGTTCGTCATCTGGTCCTGTGAGGAGCGGAATCTCTGCTGTTGGAGTTGATGTTGACTCTGGAGTGTATGCAGGAGGTGGAGATTGTGAGTTCTCGTAAAAGTTTCTGAAGAGAGAGTCGAGAATCACATCGTCGTGTTCGGTGTTTGGTTCAGCTTTATCAGAAGATACTGGTATAGCAGTGGATGGATCGGTCTGGAGATGTTCAATAGCAAAGTCTGCCATTTCATAGAATGTAACGTTTACACTCTCGATGACAGTCCGCTTGTCTCTGAGATAGACTCGGTAAGCTTTGGATTGCAGTGAGTAGCCAATGAACACGCCTTCTCTGGCTTTGGGATCCAGCTTACTTCTCTATGTCCGATCATTGAGTATGAAGCACTTGCAGCCAAAAACCTTGAGGAAAGAAATATAAGGAGTTTTGTTGAATAGGGTCTCATATGGAGTCTTGTCGAAGCGCTTGTGGATGAAGGTTCTGTTCTGAGTGAAGCACGCGGTATTGATTGCCTCTGCCCACATGAAGTGAGGCAGTCTTGATTGGATTAACATGGTGCGTGCTGCTTCAACAAGGGTTCTGTTCTTTCTCTCAACAACTCCGTTCTGCTGGGGAGTTTTAGCTGCTGCAAATTGCTGAGTGATACCGAGTGATTCATAGAACTCAGTGAGAGTCTGATTTTTAAACTCGATACCATTGTCAGTTCTCACAATTCGAACACTGTGCTGTAGCAGTTTCTGGATCGTTCAGATAAAGGTCATAATGTTTTCCGCAGCTTCGTCTTTTGATCGAAGAAATTTTGTCCATGTATACCTAGAGAAGTCATCAACGATCACCAGAGTGTATTTGCGACCGTTGATGCTTTGTACTCTCATAGGTCCACACAGATCCATGTGTATTAGCTGCAACTGATGAGTAGATGAAGGTTCAGATTTTGACTTGTGGGAGCTTCGCGTCATTTTGCCCATTTTGCAGGCACTACAATGATTTTCAGCGGAAGACTTTAGTAGAGGAAGCCCCTTGACAAGTTTCTTGGAGGACAAAGTTGATAGATGTTTGAAGTTCAGATGGGAGAGACGTCTGTGCCATAGGTTGTTCTGTTCAGTTGAAGCTTTGGACAGCAGACAGATGGAAGTGGTGGATTGGACACTTTTCAGATCAATAGTGTACAGATTTGATGTTCTGTAACACGTTAATAATGTATTCCCTGTGCTGTCAAGAACACAGCATTGTTTTGCAAAGAACCTCACTTCCATCCCGCTGTCACAGAATTGTCCAATGCTCAGTAAGTTGTGTTTGAGCCCTTTGACGAATGAAACATCTTTTATTGTGACGCTGGCACAGAAGATGTCCCCATACCCAAGGATAGGAGATGAGGCGTCATTCCCGAATCTGACATTGCCTCCGTAGCAGTTGGTGTAGTTGCTCAAAAGGTGCTTTATTCCGGTCATGTGGGTTGAGCATCCTGAGTCTAAGTGCCACACATGACCGTCCTGCAAAACAATCAAATAGGTTTAGGTACCCAACTTGGAGTGGGTCCTTCCTTATTATCAAGAAACACCTTTTTAAATTTTGCTTTGAACAGTGATCCAACGTCAGCTGCTCTTTCAACAAAAGATCTATCTTTGATGGGCTTTCCAATAGCCAGATCTGCTTTTGCAGTGTGTCTGGTTTTTGGAGTCCATCTAGCAATTTCCATTTTGGTGGGTCTGATGTTGTGAACCCACCTTTCCATTTTGGTCCTTGTGGGTCTAATTTTGGGAGCCCACCTTTCAGTTGCAGTTATGATGGGTCTTCGATTGGGAACCCACCTTTCAGTTTCAGTTATGATGGGTCTTCGATTTGGAACCCACCTTTCAGTTTCAGTTTGGATGGGTCTTCGATTGGGAACCCACCTATCTGTTTTAGTTTTGGTAGGTCTCATCTTGGGGACCCACCTATCTGTTTCAGTTTTGGTAGGTCTTATCTTGGGGACCCACCTCTCAGTTTCAGTTTTGACGGGTCTTATCTTGGGGACCCATCTTTTCATTTTAGGTTCAGGAGGAGAGTAGACAGGTGCTTTGTGATTGAACGGTTGTTTCTTAAGTTTGGTTTTGAAAGTCTCCTCCTTAGAAAGCCGATTAAGATGTTTCCTAGAATGAACTCTAAGGGCATATTTCATATCAGGAATACAAAACGTTCCCTTAGAAGTTCCTTTCTTGGTTTCTTTTTCAGGTTTAAGCTTTCTGGAAGGCTTAGATTTAACAACATTCATATCACATTCATAATTATGGGGATCTGGAACAGAATAACCATAAGCAACACTTGTATTATAGATAGAACTTTGTCTAGAAGATGTCTCAGAAATATTCAGCTTGGGACTCAAGACTGAACTACTAGAAGTTTGCTTTGTAGAGACAGAATTACAATTAACTTTTGAGTAAAAAATTGAACTAGATCTAGGGCTGGCACTTTTCTCAAAAACTTTCTTTTTGCCATCTGCGATTTCCTTCCTCTTTTTCCTCCACTCATTCTTCTCTTCTCCTTCCTTATTCACTTCATTCCCTGTAAACAAAGGAGAAGAGAGATGAGTGGACGAACCTTTAAAAGCATTATTTTTCTCATGTGAGGTGTGTGAGCTGTCAGGCTTGGTCGTAGAGGGGTCTGTTTTAGCATGAAACTTCTCACTCAAATCATTAAATTTTTGAAGAAGTTCCTGCCAGTTGCGCTCAAAACCTTTCTTTTCAGTTTCAAATCTCTCTCTCTCGTTATCAAGAGTTTTTTGTAGGTTTTTGAGCTTTTGAGCCATGGGAAAAATTCATGGTTCCTCACCAGTTTTAGCAATACCAACTCTTGGGGGAGGGTCTAGAGGGTGTCCTATGTGAGGAATATCTTTAGCATAAGGGTCTAGGCATTCACTAAAGCAGGAAGTCGGTTTTTCTTCTGAAAGTTGTTTTTCATTTACAGAGGGATAATCACAAGAAATCGCAGGTTTTGGTTTCTTTCTCTTTTCTTCTTCTGCTTCAGCATAATCTTCATCACTTCGAAAATACATTTTCTCGCCAAACCCTAGTCCCGTGTAATCTTTGTTATAGATTTGAAGGCAATTAACTTTCTTAAGATTACGTGGGTTGGTTATGCCCAGTCCTGTTTTAGCATTGTAAAATCGGTCATCCTTTTGTTTGTTGTTAAGCAGAAAAACAGTTTGTTCAGATTGACCTCTTCTAGCAGCTAGATCTTCTAGTTCTTTTACTTTATTTAAAAGCGTTCTTCTTTTGTTATGCAAAAAATCGCATTCAGCCTTTGCTGTGCTTTTTTCCCGTTCACTGTCCTCAAATTTCTTAGTTAATTCAGCTATCTTAAGTTCAAAGCTTTCAAAATCTGAGGACACCTTTTTGACTTGATCTTTTGCAATTTCAAGTTGAATACTTAAGGAAGACTTTTGGTCTAGATTCTGTTTCAGAACTCTATGATTATTTGTCTAGTCTCTCCTTTAGTTCTTTGATTAGATTGTCCTTTTCAAGTAAGGACTGCATTTGATTATTTAAAGAAGTATGGGAGGTACTTACAGAGCTTGTTGAGCACTTGCTTTCGGGGATCGCATCATCACCCTTTGTTTCATCTCCCTCCACACTTTCCATAAGAGCATAGTTGTCTTCCTCTTCCTCCTCCTCAGAAGAATCTTCTGCCCAGTTCTCATTTTCAGCAATCATGACAGAGGTTTCTTCTTCTTTCTGCACCATCAGCATTTTCTGCTTATTCCACAGCATCTTCTGCTTGTAGAAGTTAGCATCTTTCTTCTTTGGGAGGCGGCAGTCTTTGATCACATGTCCAGGCTTGCCGCAATTATAGCATTTAGGAGCTTCTTCTGCTGAAGATGCCTTCCTAGAAGATCCTTGATCATGGTTCTTCTGCTTGTAGTTTGAGAAGGAAGTTCTTAGCCTGTTGGAGGAGGTGTTCTTCTTAGCAAATCTTTTGGCCAGCAGTGCCATCTTCTTCTGTAAGTCAGCTAGCTCAGCCTCTAGATCAGATTTGTCATCATCACTCTCATCATCATCTGATTCAACCACCACCTTCTTCTTTTTCTTCTTTAGTGAAATGGTTGTTCTTCTTGGCTGAGCCTCCATTACTAGAGCTAAGGGGTTTGTGGTGTGATGATCCTCAGCACAGGCAACCTCGTTGACGAATTGTTTCAGATGTTCATAGAGTGTGCAGAGGTCAATTTCGTCCAAATCTATCCGAGATCTGACATCCTTCACTGTCTTTTCCCATGCAGGATGCAGGCTGGATAAAAATCTAATATTCAGTTCCAGATTGGACCTGAATACTTTGATCTTTCTGAGTTCATTTACGAGTTGAACAAGTCTGTTGTAAGTCTCATTCAATGGTTCTCCTGGACCTGCTTTGAAGGAGTCATAAGCGATGAGAATCGTAGTCTTCTTTGTTTTGAGGCTGATGCTTGTGCCTTGTAGCAGCTTCTCTATTTCATCCCACATTTCCTTAGCTGTCTGCATGCTATCTATGAGAACATAGACCTCATTTGGTATTGCTTGAAGGAGGTACGTTTTGGCCATAAGATCACCACGAAGTCTGAGCTTGTCAGCTTCTGTGTATTCAGACGGCACTTTTCTCCTTATTTCTGGAAAAATAGGAGGATTGTTCTCTGGATCTCCACCAACTGAAATCAAGAGTTCAGCTGGTCCTTCAAGCAAAGATTCGAGCATTGCAGAAGAGTTTTCTTTGTGCTCGAGGAAGTTTAGAAATCTGTTCCTCCACATTTGATATTCTCCCTTCCTGAGGCTAGGAGGGGTACTGCTGTTCCCTTGTGCATTGTATTCTGAACCCATTGCTGTACTAAACTGACCGTTCGAGAAAATTGATCAAAAGATTTTCAGAGGAAGAATCTCGAAAAATCAGATGTCGAGATCTGAATATCGAAATCTCAGATTTCGATAAAGGAGGCCCGGTATCGAGATTTGGGCTCGAGATTAAGGATCTCGAGATTAGGGATCTCGAGATTTCAAATTTCGAGATGCTGATCTCGAGATTTGAAATGTCGAGAAGTTAATCTCTCGAAATCTTAATCTGATGAGTCAAATGTCGAGACCAGATGTCGAATCCTTTTCTCGAAATCAAGATTTCGAAATCCTAGATGTCGAAATCCTCAATGTCGAAATCCTGCAACCTGTAAAAATCAGATAAACAAAATCTGAAGATAGTTTCCTGTAGAGTTGAATGTCGAGATCTTCTGGTAAAGTTTTCAGCTCGAAAAACGTAGCAGAACCTGTGAAGAAGTAGGATGTCGAGATGCCCAGCTCGAGATATCTCGAAATCTAAATTTGCGTAAAACACAATCTGAAGTATACCCTTTGATCGCTTTGAAAAGGCGATTCCAAAGGTGTAACTTTTACAATTTTTGAACAAGAAACAAAATTACAGAGCAAAAAATCGACAGAATGAACTACGTTAACAAAAAACAGAGTATTCTGCAGGAGTTCTTCTGATCGTTCTCGATCGTCTCTGATACCAATTGTTAGTCCCTGTTTCTGTAACAGCAATGAATAATCGATCTAACAAGGAAGATTAAACGTAAAGATGAACACAGAATGAATCACCGTAAAACCTTCTTTGATAAACCGTGGAACGTACAACAGAATAATAAGCGTAAGGCTATGAATAATAAGTACGACGTTCAACCTTTTCCTAAACCTCGGCTCCCTTTTAATAGGCGAGGTTTAGATTAGGCGTACCAGGCTTTTGGCCTGTTTAAATGGGCCTAACACTTGGCCTGATTTCTATCTAATTTATGCACTTATTTAAATACAAGGATTAAATATAAAGCTAATCTATGACCAACTTGATTCACAATTAAATATCTCCAACAGAACATTTTGATGAATTTTTTTGAGCATGTTCCTCATTAAGGCGAGTTTATCCATACCAAATTTCAGCTCAAAATTCGATCGGAAAGGCAGTCAAATAATTTGATGAAATTAACTGCGCAAAATTATACATAGAAACACGCAGTTAACTTCAACGAATTATTTGACTGCCTTTCCGATCGAATTTTAAGCTGAAATTTTGTATGGATAAACTAGACTTGATGAGGAACATGCTCAAAAACTTTCATCAAAAAATTCCACCGGGAACCATCCCAAACGGCGGTGTTCGGGCGGCGTTCGGACCGGAGGCTGCTGGAAAGGAGAATGACTCTCTCTCTCTCTATCTATCTATATATATATATATATATATATATATATATAGAGAGAGAGAGAGAGAAGAGTTCAAATAAAAAGACCTCTTCCCGTGCAAAGTGCAAAAATATGCACTTTTGCATGTTTCGGTTGCACTTTTGCGTGTTTCTGTTGCACTTTTTCGCGGGTAACGAAAAAGTGCAACATATTTACGAAATTGCCACCGCGGTTTTGATCGACTTTTGTGCATTTTTGGCTCATTTTGAGCCATTAGATGTGGAAATGAATGCACAAGATTCATTCTCACTTTGCATGGGAAGAAGTCTTTGTATTTGAACCATCCCCTAGATATATATATATATATATATATATATATATATATATATATATATAATTTGTGCATAGATATTGATTTGCATGCGAGAGAAGTAGATTTGTGCGTCCATTAGATTAATCTTGGAATGAAAACTAATATTTGGACACAAAATAGATATCGGCCAGCAGTGCTGATATAATAATGAGAGAATTTGATTTTGCGCCCCACTTTTTAGTGATATTGGACTTTGCACCTCATTTTGAAAAAATTTTGACTTTGCATCCAATCACATAACATTTTGTGAAGAAAAATTTATGAATGAGGTACAAAGTCAAAGGATTTTTAAGTGAAATGAGATGCAATCATGCAAAGTTATGTTTTTTTTGAAGATGAAATGTAAAGTCTAATATCACCGAAAAATGGGATGCAAAGCCAAATTTCTGTTATAACTTATAATGATTGTCTATACCCACATATAGTTAGTTACCTCTGCTCGATCAAATATGTACTCCCTCCGTTCCATAAAATTGTTCTCACTTTCCTTTTTGGGTCGTCTTAAACAATTCTTCTCACTTACCATTTTTGGACAATTTGTGTGGTTCACATTCATTTCATCTTTTTCTTACACAATCACAAACATACATTTCCACTTTATTTCACTTTCTTAATCTCCATGTCAAATTAAAATGGGAAGAATTTTATGGGACGGAGGTAATATATAAAAAAAATGTTGAAAAATTAAAGAAAAGGGAGAAAGAATGAGGAATAGCAAGTAGCTAGTGAAGTAGGTAGCAGTAAATTTGCATGGGAACAAAGGGTGCATGAAAAAGGCTAGAGAGTAGGAAAAGGACCTTACAGTTTCCAAATATAGTAACTAGCCTAGCTATAATAAAGCTTCCCGCCCGCCCGGTCTTCTCAATGCAACTTCTGTCCAGCAAGTGTACATACATGCTGTGTTTCTCAGCGGAATTTCTGGGCTACATTCACGTGTTTTAAGGGTATTAAATTAGTCTATTGCCAAGCACCCATAAAAATAAAAGGAAATAGCACGATTTTTCTGTATAAAAATAAGTAGTCTGGCCTATACCAATATCCGGTCTCCACCCTCATTATTCCTATAGAAAAGATACTATTCTCTCTGTGCTGATTGGATTGTTCCATTTTACCTTTTTGGTAAAGTTTGTATCACTCTAAATCATTTTTATTTTATTTTTAATTTATCAATTCAGTATCAATCACGTAAACTCATTTTTCTTAATAAGCGTATCACCCCATTTTCTCCAAATGTTAGTGGGACGGAGGTAGTACTAATTATTATTCTCTCCGTCCCGAAAAGGTTGGTCAAAGTTGATTTTCATAATTTTTTGTGTTAAATTCATAATTAAAAATATTTTAGCATTCATATAGATACGGTTAACATTCTAAACTTCCATTGTATAGTAAATAGTATTACCCCCGGTCTATATAATTGCATCATTTTTAATTTGCTATTTTAAATTATGCAATTAACACCATAAATTTACATTTTTGAAAGAAATAATGCATGACAATGATGCTAAAATAACTTTTTATACAAAAGTTTTGGGTATTTAAATTACATATGCAAGTTTGGGATGTTTATTTCTCACCCCTTCAAAGTTTGGGGTATTTTAATTTAATTTCCCTTTTTTAAAGTCAAAAGTAGAAAACATTTTTTCTTTTTTTTGCAAACACTCCCTAAATAAGACTAAAGGGCAATGAAAATGCACAAATATGACTTCAAGTTTTTATTCCTTAAATAGTACTACTAGTACTCTCGATTACAATATACCCTTCTACAAAACAACATTCCAAAATAGTAATTTTGCGTCGTTGCACGACTCCTGTGCTCACCTCTTTGGGTTTCGATTTGTCGACGCCATGGAATCCGCCCCTCATATTCGTCGCTATCGTTTCCCTCTCCTCTTCATCGCTATCGTGTCTCTTTCTGTCGCCGCCTCTGCTTCCATCATCGCGGACATTCCAGATTTCTCCTTTGATTTTTTGAATTTTTAGTAAAATTATGTAGTTTATTCAAAATTTGGTCTTTCTGATTTTGAATAGACTTAATGTTTTGCCAAGTTTTTGACAGTTTCATGTAATACCGGAAACTATATTATGGTAGATGAGAACTCGTTTCCAGCTCAGGTCTCAAGGTTGATACCCACAAAGGATATGATTTCTCCACTATAGTCCAAGGAAGGAGGTTGTGTGGCAACAACCATAAGGCTTTTTCCAGCCCATTCGTACGAGCACCCACAGAGAGGCTATAGGTGCGAAATGAGGGGAGAAGCAAAGTTTCGGCAACCCTAATTGCAGCGGACAAGATAGATTAAATAGGCTAAGCTCAAAACTTAGAAATTGTAACTTACCATACTTGATGAAGGCAAAGGCTCCATTGCGCGTAGGGGAAGGAATCACGCACAAGAAAGGCTGAGCGGAAGAAAGAGATTCAAGACATGGGACATGGATAACCTCAATTGAACCGGGCTTAGGAAAAGAACCGGGCCAATACCTAACACATTCTCCACTTTATTGGACCATAGTGGCGTAGAGTCAAAATGCTACCACAAATTTGAGGCTCATCAACGCTGGATTGCCCGAATGATCACAAAGACACATTCAGGCAAAAGAGGTAAGATCACCAGGCAAGTTATCCGTAATCAATGTTTAACGTGTGTTTGCACGACATCAGTTTTTCGACAGACAAACATTTAGTCCCCATGTCATCAGGATTAAATTCAGATGGAATTTTAATCAACTTGATATCACCTGCACTAACAATATCACGTATAAAATGAAATCTAACATCAATATGCTTAGTTCTATCATGAAAACAAGATTTTTGCACACTTGAATAGCATATTGACGACTATCAGAAAACACACAAATGTCCTGATTAAGACTACCAATCTCTGTTAGGAGACGCTTAAGCCAAATGGCTTCCTTAAACGCTTCGGTAGCGGCCACATAATCGGACTCAGTAGTGGATAGGGCAACAATGCGTTGAAGTTGAGACTTTCAACTAATGCAAGATCCGCAAAGAGTAAACACATAAGAGGTAGTGGATTTCCTATTGTCTCCATCGTTAGCAAAATTCGAATCCACATACCCACTCAACTTAACACCATCAGAACATCTACTGAAAACCAACCCATGATTAACAGTAGAATTCAAGTATCTAAGCAACCACTTTAGAGCATTCCTTGCCAATGAGGTAAACCAGGATTAGACATATACCTACTCAAACAACTAACAACATAGGCAATGTCGGGTCTTGTACTCACCATGAGATACATCACGGACCCAATAGCATTGGACTAAGGCACATATTTCATTTTAGTAATTTCAGGAGCAGTCTTGGGAGACTGATCCTTACTTAACACAAAGTGGGACACCATAGGAATAGAGATGGTAGTAGTAGAATGCATGTTATATTTACTCAAAATCTTTTCAATGTATGAAATCTGATTGAGTACTAACACACGCTTACTCCTATCTCTAACAATGTTAATGCCTAGGATCCTCTTGGCATCACCTAGGTCTTTCATTACAAAATTCTCGTTGAGACGTTTTTGCACACATTTAATGGCGTCACCCGAAGAACTAACAATCAACATGTCATCCACATAAAGTAATAAAAATACAGGCATAGAAGAAGTATTTTTAAATTATAGGCAATGGTCGCACTCGGACTTGTGAAATTTCAAAGATGACATGCATTGGTCAAATTTAATATTCCACTGCCTCGAGACTGTTTCAGGCCGTACAAGGCCTTCCTAAGCAAACACACATGATTACTCTTCATGAGATCCATAAAGCCCTCAGGTTGGGTCATATAGGTTTTCTTATCTAAATCACCATGCAAGAAAGTAGTGGTGATGTCCATTTGCTCTATTTCCCAATCATTATGAGTAACAAGAGCAAGCATCATTCTAATTGTAGTGAATTTAACAACAGGAGCAAAAATTTCAGCATAATCAACACCTTCCATTTGAGTAAATCTTTTAGCTACTAACCTAGACTTATATCTAATGTCGTTAGGCTCTTCCTTAACCTTAAATAGCCAATTACACTCAATAACGGAACTATTGGGCGGTCTAGGAACTAACGTCCAAGTCTTATTCGCTCGAAGTGACTCCATCTCACTTTCCATGGCGCAAAGCCATTGAGCGGACTCATTATACTTGAGGGTCTCTCTATAGGTTTTAGGTTCGTTAAGGTCAAGGGTCTCAAACACAGAGAAAGCAAACATAAAAGTATCACACATATGGAAAGCATAATCAGGCATACTATCAGCAGTTCTCCTAATTACTCTCCTACTCCTATCTCTAGCAAGTTGATAATCATGCAAATCATTATCACTAGAATCAGCACTCTCATCATGCGATTCATTGTCATTTGAATGCACATGAGAATGCTCCACCTCACTCGAAGTGGTGGTAGTATCATGCTCAGAAGAATCAGAACCATGCAATTCAGAATAATTAAAATCATGCAAGACAACATTTTCATGATTAGCAAACAAAGGACTAGCAACATGTGGTATGGACTCCACCTCAACAGGTGTACTACTAGAGCTCGACTCAGAATCAGGAACTAACTTAACCAGACAAGAAAACTCGGATTCATTGAAAACAACGTCTACTTACCACAACCTTGAAACCTACCTGGTTTCTATCCCAAACCCTGCACCCCTTCACACCCTCAGGATAACCTAAGAAGATTCCTCTCTTAGACCTAAGATCCAATTTGTCACCTTGTTGGTGCACATACGCAACAAACCCAAACACTCTAAGATTAGACAAATCAAGGGGCTTGTTTGAGAAAACAGATTCAGGGCATTTCCCACCCAAGAGAATAGAGGGAGACCGGTTAATCAAGTAGACAACAGTATTGACTGCTTCACCCCAAAACATTTTAGACAAACCGGAGGTAGCAAACATACTCCTAACCTTATCAAGAACAATCCTATTCATTCTCTCAGCTATCCCATTTTGTTGGGGAGTATATGGCACATTTTATGCCTTCTAATCCCGCAATAAACACACAATTGGTCCATATCCTTATTGACAAACTCTAAACCATTATATATCCTAAGGGTTTTGACCTTAGCTTCTTACCAGTTTGATTTTCTACAAGGTTCTTCCACTCCCTAAACTTCACAAACACATCAGACTTATGCTAAAAAAGACGGACCCACACCTTCCTAGAAATATAATCGATAATGGACAGAAAATATCTCTTACCCCCGTGGGTAGAGACACTAGCAGGACCCCACACATCAGCATGAACATACTCTAACACAGAGGTACACTTAGTGGGATTAGGATAAAGGGAAGAGGGGAATGTAACCTTATGCTGCTTGCCTAACACACAAGATTCACAAAAAGGGATGGAGGACACGGAATCCTTACAAAAACAACCAGATTTATACAAAATCTCTAAACCCTTATTACTCGTGTGTCCTAATCTATTATGCCACAAAGCAGTTTTATCAAGACTAACAGCACGAGCAGAATCACAGAAAGGCTGAGCATGGGACACATACAAGTTATTCACCTTATTTGTGTTAAACAAAACAAGGGAATTTTTCAAAAATTTCATGCACCCATTTCCCCATTTACCCTCAAGCCCACTACCCTCAAAAGCAACGACATAAAACAAGTTATGACACAAATGAGGAACATGCCTCACATTTTTCATAGTAAACACAGTCCCAATTTGTCACCTTGTTGGTGCACATACGCAACAAACCCAAACACTCTAAGATTAGACAAATCAAGGGGCTTGTTTGAGAAAACAGATTCAGGGCATTTCCCACCCAAGAGAATAGAGGGAGACCGGTTAATCAAGTAGACAACAGTATTGACTGCTTCACCCCAAAACATTTTAGACAAACCGGAGGTAGCAAACATACTCCTAACCTTATCAAGAACAATCCTATTCATTCTCTCAGCTATCCCATTTTGTTGGGGAGTATATGGCACATTTTATGCCTTCTAATCCCGCAATAAACACACAATTGGTCCATATCCTTATTGACAAACTCTAAACCATTATATATCCTAAGGGTTTTGACCTTAGCTTCTTACCAGTTTGATTTTCTACAAGGTTCTTCCACTCCCTAAACTTCACAAACACATCAGACTTATGCTAAAAAAGACGGACCCACACCTTCCTAGAAATATAATCGATAATGGACAGAAAATATCTCTTACCCCCGTGGGTAGAGACACTAGCAGGACCCCACACATCAGCATGAACATACTCTAACACAGAGGTACACTTAGTGGGATTAGGATAAAGGGAAGAGGGGAATGTAACCTTATGCTGCTTGCCTAACACACAAGATTCACAAAAAGGGATGGAGGACACGGAATCCTTACAAAAACAACCAGATTTATACAAAATCTCTAAACCCTTATTACTCGTGTGTCCTAATCTATTATGCCACAAAGCAGTTTTATCAAGACTAACAGCACGAGCAGAATCACAGAAAGGCTGAGCATGGGACACATACAAGTTATTCACCTTATTTGTGTTAAACAAAACAAGGGAATTTTTCAAAAATTTCATGCACCCATTTCCCCATTTACCCTCAAGCCCACTACCCTCAAAAGCAACGACATAAAACAAGTTATGACACAAATGAGGAACATGCCTCACATTTTTCATAGTAAACACAGTCCCATTATCAAACTTCAAGCATACATCACCCACCCCATGTATTTTGCATTTCTTATTATCAGCAAGAGACACAAAACCATCATTGCAAGAATCATAAGAAGAAAACAGGGATCTAAAAGGTGTCATATGATAAGTACAACCAGAGTCAGTCAACCACTCATTTTCAGTCATGCTACTCAACACAGAATTGGCAAAATCACAAACCATAAAAACTTCATCATGCAAGTTATTATCATCTACCACATTACACTAGTACAAAAAAGGCTTTTTACATCGCCTTTTTCACATGTGTTATCCCACAACCCATGTGAAATGATGGCACAGGGTCTTTTTATAATTTTTATAAATTGTTCTACATCAGTTGTGTTTATAATCGACTTCAAATAAGAAAATGGGGTATGTTTTAGAATTTTTATAAATCTTTTACATCAGATACAGCAAGAACCAATGTTAAAAGAAAAACGGGGTACTATTTGATAGTAAGGAAAGTTAAATTGACATCGCTGATACACGATGTGGTAAGTATAAAAATAATACTTCGTACTCCTTAATAATATACGGTCATTCCTCGGTCAACTCTTGCGCAATGAAGAGAAACGACTCCCCCTACTCCATCTTAGCAGAAGATAAAGTTGTACAATTGCCCCGGCTCCAGCCTAGAAGAAGACATGTACGATATGCGACTTCCTGAATCTGGCTTCCAACGGAGCGAGCGAGCGAGCAGAAGATCGAATTTCTTGGCATCTGCGGGCAGAGCAGCGGAATGAGCGGTCATCGGCGAGCTGCAGGTCAAATCTCCTCAGCTACAACGTTTCCGATGAAGTAAGGACTGAAGGACTGAAGGACTGTAGCCACCGCCTTCAACCTTCATTTATTTTCTGTTTTAATTTCTAACCCTAAATCGATTAAACTTTTTTCTTTTTTTATTATTCATTATTTTAGTTTTGATTATTTGACACTTCGTATATATGTTTTAAAATGCATCTCTTTGAGTTAGATTTTGATTCAGAACAAAAAGGTTTTCGTATCGCTGTCTATTCTGCCAATGAGTTAGATTTGATTCTTTAAAATGCATCTCTTTGAGTCATGACTTCTCTTTGCTATATTTGCTCTTAAAACTTGAATTCGTGCTTGAATATTTATAGCAGTAGGATCATTACAGCAATAGTTTTTTGTTACCTTATTCTAATCCAATGAGTTACTTGATAATATGTTGAATTCATACACAGTAATGTTGACAACGGTGTTTATATAGGTGTCGGACTGCCACTCTATTCCAAGGGATAGCTGTAACTATCAAGTAAAGCTTTACGTTCGTCTTGATGTATTTATTATATGATGACCCCCTGGTTTGCTTTTTTTTATGTGGATTGTGGAGTGGCCTTGATTCTGTAATCGTGTATTGAGCTTATAGCTATTTTCTTTCAGGTTTGGTTTTATTTTTACAGTTCAAATAATGGCACGAAAGATGTTAGTTGATGGAGAAATTAAGAATCCTGTTGAGGAAGAAGCTCACTATGTTTTTTATCTATTTGTGATTGGGGCAGGGAGCAGTGGTGTTTGTGCTTCCCGATTTTCTGCTCAATATGGAGCAAAGGTATATAGTAAAGATGTGATGAGATTTTTTACTGTAAAGACTGTTACAATTCGAAGTGCTTGCTGTTCATACATGATATTTTTGTAAAAATATAGTTATCCTTTTAAAGAAAAATGGCGCATGTTCTCTTTTTATGGTGAAATGGTTTTCTGACACTAGAAGTATATTATTCTAGTTAGTAGAGTACTGTGTACACTTTGCTTCTTTAACAAAATTGAATTTTGTAGTTGCATCATTTATGAGATCATGAATGATGTAGACACTTGGTAGTCAGCACAACAAATTTTAAATCACGGAGGAAAAGTTTGACTCCCGAAGTTCCCACTCCTTTGTATTTTTTGCTGTATTGTGCAATCAATTTCCGTAGCTTGAAAACTTATGTCGTTTTGGTTACTGGGTGAAACGGAACTGTTAATCATGTTTGTGTACTCTAATTTTTGTTTTACTTGATAGTTTTAGTGATGTATCATTATGGGTGTATGTTATCACAAATGTAGCATGCAACATCATTTATCAGTTCATGTGAATGGTGTTAATTGAAATTTTGAAAACCAAAATGAGAATGTTTACACATGAGGAGATGCTAGTTTTTCTGATAGTGTTCTTGCATGCATGTTATAAAGGACTGTTGGTATCTATCTTTGTTTTGATACAAGTGGAAGGTTAATAGATAGTACTGGGAAAGGGAAATGCCTTCCTTCATGTAAGCACACTTGTTTTATTTACATGTCACACTTTGAAATCTATCTTGACTTTCACTCAATATCCTTTTAAATGAAAATTGAAGGTTGGAATATGTGAGCTTCCGTTTCATCTTGTCAGCTCTGAAGTCAGTGGAGGAGTTGGTGGAACGTAAGTCTCTCAAGCTCTATATTCTATAGATCCGTGTGGCCTCTACCACATATTTATCAGTTCATGTGAATGGTGCTAATTGAAATTTTGAAAACCAAAATGAGAATGTTTACACATGAGGAGATGCTAGTTTTTCTGATAGTGTTCTTGCATGCATGTTAGAAAGGACTGTTGGTATCTATCTTTGTTTTGATACAAGTGGAAGGTTAATAGATAGTACTGGGAAAGGGAAATGCCTTCCTTCCTGTAAGCACACTTGTTTTATTTACATGTCACACTTTGAAATCTATCTTGACTTTCACTCAATATCCTTTTAAATGAAAATTGAAGGTTGGAATCTGTGAGCTTCCGTTTCATCCTGTCAGCTTTGAAGTCAGTGGAGGAGTTGGTGGGACGTAAGTCTCTCAAGCTCTATATTCTATAGATCCGTGTGGCCTCTACCACATATTTGGGACTCATGTGTGCTATTCTATAAAAGCAGTAGACACCAATGTAGAAACCTGTTTAGGTACAGTACTGAAATGAAGTATCTTTGATGAAGAATAAGAGTTCCTAAGTAACTTCATTACCAGTGTGTGTTTATTTGGTTAAAGGATGGCTGATTTCTAAAAGTGTATTCTGTATTTTCTTAATAGTAAATTAGGAAGTTACAAATCTTTAGATGTTCTCAACGCTACATGGTAAATATATTTGCAAATATTTTTAGAGTTTAACTGAAGCTTCAAGATTTGTAATAGTTCAATAATCTATATTCTCTAATGTCTTAGGTGTGTGATCCGTGGGTGTGTCCCTAAAAATTTTTGGTTTATGGAGCTTCTTTTGGGTCTGAACTTGAGGTAAGACGTGAATCTTTATATTAGGAATCTGACGGTACTTGTTACAGTTTCATGTGATTTGCTACAACCGGGCTATAAGATATGGAGATAATTGTTTGGCTATTTCTTATGAAAGGGACGGCTAAGAAATCAATTTATTTCTGAGTGTGGCCACTATTTTGAAATTTTTATTTACCGAGTTTTTTACAATACGTAGGTGTACCTAACTTTCCATATCATGTGTTGTTGCTCTTTTGATTAGTTTTTAAAAAATGTTGATTTAATAATGAGTTTGTAAATTCATTATAGCATTCTGTGGAATATGCAGACCTGCTCCAGTACTTAACATAATAACAGAAGAACTTTACTAATTAATTCACAAATTTGGATTAGATGGGGATGTATCAAGGTATATTTACCATGTAAAGGCATGTTGTCTTTTATAAAGATTTAATATAATTCGAATCTGTTCATCTGGTGTAGTTGACTTCATATTTTTCTAGCAACAGATACAAGAATATTTTGATTTCTTTCAAAGTGCTGAAAGCCTGAAAATGAAAATTATACAATCCTATAATTTGTGATTGTCTTCAACCTTTACAACATGTCTAGGTTCTAAATTATCATTATTCTTTCTTGCAGTTGCCCTCTTGCCACTACTTTTATACGTAGAAGACAAATGAAGTGAACAACATTTTCTTATACATTAAGATGCTATCTTTTGGGACTTCAGAGCTCAGCGAGTATGCATGACATACTTATTCCAATTGGATGGCGAAATGGACATTAAAATAATTAAGATAGTAGTTCATACTCATGGAGTGACTAATAGGTTCCATTTAGTTTGAGAAATTTTCAATTTTAGTATTATTATCTATTATAGGATGCAATCACAATATCCAGTATTATTCTTTGTATTTTTGCTATATTTTTAATTTGGTTAGTTTATGTTGAGTTGGATATATGTTGCTACTCCAGAATCCAGATTTGTTCGAGTAATGAACAATGTTGCTTTGTACTCTTAATCTAGCAGCATTATCATATTTTATTTAGTCTGGTGCATGTTTTGTTGTTTGTTCTTTCTCAAAAAGTTTGATTAATATAGAAACATTAATTTTTTTTATTTATAAAAAAAGTTCAACATGGGTTATGACTGATGTGAATTGTGTTTTTAAAAAAATATTTAACATGGGTTACAAACAATGTGAAATACCCATGATGCAGAGAAAAATTAAACCTTTTCTACATGGGTTATTTCGGACCCGATGTAGATTCTTTCACATCGGTTATAACCGATGTGGAATAGCATTTCAACCGTTGTTTCGAATGATATTCTAGATCGGTTATTGCACAACCGATGTGGAAAAACTTTTCACATCGGTTAAAGAACCGATGTGAAAAGTCTTTACTTTTCACATGGGCTGGAACTACATCGGTTGTAGAACCGATGTGAAAAGCCTTTTTTGACCGATGTGAAAAACCTTTTTTGTACTAGTGTTAGCATGTTCAGACTTCTTAGAGTGAGGACAATCCTTAATGAAGTGGCTAGAATTTCTGCAATTATAGCACACTCTCTTCTTAGACTTACATCTCTTCTTACCCGGGTCATTACTATTGTTCTGGTTCTTATTTTTGCTACCCTTCTTATGGTTTCTAGATCTACTCTTAGACCTAACCCTCACAAGCAACGCTTCACCAGAGTCCCTAGATTGACGGTTACTACTCCTCTAGTGTATAAGGTCTAACTCCTTACTTCTTAATCCATTAACGACTGTATCTAATGAGATATCGTCTCTACCACACTTTATGGCAGATTTGACGTCATTGTAAGAGTCAGGGATGACATTAAGTAACACTATGGGTGTGCAGCAATCTATGTGTTTATCACCGGCTTGCTTAATGTTCTAAATAAGCTTGTTAAACACAACTAGGTTCTCATCTATATCTTTAGTCAGGTCAAGCCTAAATCTAAAAAACTTCTCAAGCAAAAACAATTTATCAGGCGAAGTATCGATATATAACTTATCTAACTTGTCCCACAACTCTTTTGCAGAATCTATAATACCCACCTTCCTGAGCACTGAATTAGAAACGTTTAGGTATATAGAGGAACAAACAGTTTCATTCATCTCAATGCACTTTGCAGCATCCTCAGAATCTAAATAGAAACCAGTCACAGCTCTATAAACTTTCTGTTGGATCAACACACATTTGATTTTCTGTTTCCAGATATCAAAGTCTGTCTTTCCGTTAAATGGAAGCATCCATATTGATTGACAGCCATTTTAACCGGAAAGCAAGCAAATATCCTTGTTCTTTCGTAAAAGCACAAATAGGCTAAAATTAATCAACAAGCAATGAAACTGGATTAAAACTAAACCAGACAGAAATATTCACAACTTCGGACAACAAGTATCCAAACAAATATTCTTCACCGGAAAGTTTATCCACGAATCAATAGACAGAAAATCAATATAAAAAATCCAACCAAATATTCTTCACCGGAAAGTTTATCCACGAATCAATAGACAGAAAATCAATATAAAAAATCCAACACGTGATTATATTTAATCCGGAAGAAATATTCACAACTTTGGACAACGGGTATCCGAACAAAAAATTCTTCACCGGAAAATTAATTCAAGAACCAACTAACAAGTAATCACAATTAAATCTAAACGTGATTAAATTTTTAACTGGACATAAATATTCACAACTTCGGACAATAAATATCCGAACAAAATATTCTTAACCGGCAAAATTAATCAACTATCCAAACAAGCAAATAATTGCAATTCAACTTGAAAATTAAAATGAATGACCAATCAATAACCACGCAAAGGATTAAGATTAAGCAAACGTACCTGGGGCCAGGCACAACCGGTGTCCTAGAACACGTAGGCCATCAGCGGGGAGTGGGGGAGAAAATAAATAGGTGGCACTTCGGTACACCAAGTACAGTTTAAGCCAATCTATCTGAGCGGGGTCCAAGGTGGGTTACCCGACTTACCGTAGGCAGCGGGCTACTGTAGAGCACGGTCTGGATGGCAGCAGCGGACTGGACTGGCGGCAGAGGTCTGGATAGCTTCCTCTGTCTCTTCCGGAGCGTTGGGACCTTCTGGACGACGCTGGAACTCCTAGACAGACGACAGCAGCAGCTCTGCAAGGACCTCCGGTGACGGCGTGCGGCGGCGAGGCAGCGGCAGCAGCTCTACCCGGCTTTGATACCACTGTAAGAACTCGTTTCCAGCTCAGGTCTCAAGGTTTATACCCACAAAGGATATGATTTCTCCACTATAATCCAAGGAAGGAGGTTGTGTGTGGCAACAACCACAAGGTTTTTCCGGTCAATTCGTATGAGCACCCATAGAGAGGCTATAGGTGCGAAATGGGGGGAGAAGCAAGGTTTCGGCCACCCTAGTTGCAAAGGACAAGAGAGATTAAATAGGCTAAGCTCAAAACTTAGAAATGGTAACTTACCATACTTGATGAAGGCAAAGGCTCGACTGGCGCAGGGGAAGGAATCACGCACAAGGAAGGCGGAGCGGAAGAAAGAGATTCAAGACATGGGCCATGGATAACCTCAATTGAACTGGGCTTAGATCTCAATTGAACTGGGCTTAGGAAAAGAACAGGGCCAATACCTAACAGTAGAAAAACTTTTACTTTAATATTACTTTGATTTGAAAGAATATATTGCCAATTTTATGGCACAACTGAAAAATATGTTCTAGCAGAAAACTCTTGTTGTCTTTGCCAAACTGCCAACTTGCCAAGTATAAAGAAAGAAACTGTAATTGTTATGTTCATTTTTATGTTATTAGAAATTTGTTTATTGTGCAGCAACGTGGCAATTTTGAGTCACTAGTGAAAAAGCGGAGATTAGAGGTGCTTCTGAACGGGTGCGCGCGGCGCTTCGAAGCGCCTCCGATTTTTCCGCCGCAAACGCTGGATTGGAGGCGCTGTATGTCCTTGTTGTTTCTGGTATGTAACGGCAGCTTCTGGTATGTATCCATTCGCACCAATTAAAAAATCAGAAGTGTCTCGACAACCATACATCCAAGTAGGGGTGGACTCGGGCCGGGCCAACCGGCCCGGAACCGGACCGGCCCGCTACTGTGCGGGACCGGACCAGCCCGCTACTGTGCGGGACCGGACCAGCCCGGTGAACCGGTTGGTTGGCCGGTTTGGGCCACCCGGCCCGGTGGGTTTTCGGTTCGGGCTCGGGCCCTTCAAAAGGTGAACCGGCCCGACCGGTTCGGGCCTGGGCCGGGCCATTTTTTTTTATTTGAATTTTTTTTAAGTTTTTGGGTTGGGCTGGGTATTTTGGGCCATTTGAGGTGGTTAGGGTTGGTTTGGGGGTGAGGAGGAGGGTTGGGGGTTAACTAGGGAAAGCCAAAAAAAAAAATAGAATCGAGGCCCGGCCCGGACCCGGGGGTTACCCGGGCCGGTTCCGGGCCTCCCATACCTTGAACCGAGGCCCGGCCGGTTCAAGGCCCGAACCAAGTCCATCCCTACATCCAAGAACGATCCATCTTGAATGGAATTCTACATTTGTCTAATAATTATATACTCGTATCATATAATGTGCATATAATTTTTTATAGCAATAATCATATATCATATAATGTGAAATAAACAATATATTTTATTTGCTAAGTGCATATAAATATTTTAGCAACTAAAGCAAATATTCTATACTTTTCAAATAATAACAAAAGTAGTTTAAATAATAATGACATTATATGCACGGGAAAGTTCCCGAAATAGGACTAAAACAGTTTGAAAATTCCCAAATAGGGCTGTCATGTTTTTAATTCTCAAAATAGGAGTAAATACTGCCAAGTGTAGAAAATACTGCCAGGTTTGAAGTCTAGTACTGTCAAAACATGACAGTAATTAGTCCTATTTTGGGATAAAAACATGTGTGTCATATTTTGGAATTTTCAAACATTTTTAATCCTATTTCGGGTAATATTCTCTTTATGCACTCTAACAAAAATCAAAAACAAAGTTCAACTAAACTAAACTAATCACATTGACAAAGTTCAATTAAGTTGATTTATATCAAATGAGTGAAGTTACAAGTATGGATTCATTAACAATTCTTTGACTCACAATTCTTTGTTGTACAATAACAATACAAAACACACATTCCAATCAAATCCCTAACAATAGAAACACACTTCTTCCCTTTTTGATATCTCATTTAAAAACAAATACAAAAAAACAACAAAAAATGCCAATAATGCCATAATACAATTAATAATTACACATAATATAATAAAAAAAACACTGAACTTGGATTAATCCAAAAAAATTCAAACTCAAATCAAATAGAGATTAAATTAACCAAATATGCCAAGAAAGAAAAAGAATTGGTAATAAACTGACCTTTATCAACGCAACAGCAAGCCGGAACAGTCGACAGCGAGCCGACACGGTCGACGGCGAACAGTAGAGACGGCGAGCGAGCGGTAGCAGACAACCGCAAGTGGTGACGGTGTGCGGCAGACAACCGTGGGCGCCGGCCGGAAAGCAGTCGACGGGTACAGCCGGTGTCCAACTCGGTCGGCAGTTGTTGCAGCTTCGATGGGTAGAGCAGTTGGTCTCGTCGTTGCGTTTTCAGCTCCTGCGGGCGATGGATATCGATAGAACGAGGACGATTGAATTCGAAGTGTGGGCGCGGCGCGGGTAGGGTTGCGTACGTCGTAGCAGAGTAAATATTGATTAGAGGCGCTTTGTGTAAGAAAGCGCCACACGCCTGCGAATTTAAAAAAATAGGTCCGAAAAAAATAAATTGGAGGCGTTTTCGTTAAAGAAGCGCCGCACGACATCGGATTTAAAAAAAAGCCGGAAAATAAATTTGGAGGCGTTTTCGTTGTAGAAGCGACGCATGCGTAATAGAGAATTAAAAAAAAATCGCCTAACAGAGGCGCTTGTAATGAAAAGCGTCTCCAATGAAGCACATCTGTTTGACGGTTTTCCGCTAGTGAGGGTAGATCAAGTTAGAAATTTTAGTTTGAGAATTCAGAATATAATGCAATTCCTTTATATGAGCCGGAAGGTGATACTTATAGTGTACAAATTATTGGGGAACAACTAAAATTAACTGCCTCACTAGTCTCCTTACTCGTCATCCATAATCCATATGCTTAGTTGTATGCGGGATTAAAACAATGTAAAATTAAAATTTGTTATGTAAATTTTGGGTTTTTTTTTTTGTCAAAAAAGTTTATACGTGTATTCTGGGACACGAGTATCGGAAATTTTAAAGTAATTATCAAAAAAGTTGGAAACTTTTAAAGTACTTGTGCTACATTGGAAGAATATATTAATCAAACGAGTTAGTCCTTTTTTGAGAATCTAAAATTTATGCGCCTATTATTGTAATTTTGTTTTTGTTTACTCGGAAATTGTCTTAATACTAAGGATGTTTTTACTTGGACTGTAATTTGCTGGTCTGGTCTGGTCTGATCTGGTCTGAACTGGTCTGGTCTGGTCTGGTCTGAACTGGTCTGGTCTGGTCTGGTCTGGTTTCTTTGTATTTTTATAACTATCCAAGTCTGGTCTGGTCTGAACTGGTCTGGTCTGGTCTGGTCTGGTCTGATCTGGGACGAATTACAGTCCAAGTAAAAATATCCTAATTGTTTGTACACAGTACACTTTAGACGTGTACAAAAACAACTTCTACTATAAATTAAATATGGGTATAGAAGTGGAAGTATGGAACAACATTTCCTTGTATCCTCTCGATCTAATTAATTTTGAAACCATCTCCACTTGTAAAAAATTAAAGTCCCTTACATAACTCAATTAGAATTTTTAAATGCATTTTATAACATGTTGGAGGCTAATACATATTAAGTATAAACAATGTAAAATTTATTAGTCATGATTTCCTCTTTGACATTTATCTTATCTGGATTTAAACAAAGCACGTACAGCACAAATTATAGCAATGAAAAATACAAAACATTACCGGATCATAAAAGAATAAGCGCCATACTTAGAGATATGGAGCTGTAAATCGTTCAGCGCATACAAAAAAACGGAGTATTACTCCGTTTACATCCTCTCATCTAACTGTCCGATCGGTGTTGGGGACCGACCCTCAAGAATGGGATGTCATCCTTTATGTTCTGTGTAAGAGATTATGGACTTGATAAGCCATCGGTGAATACTGAATAATGGTTACTGGATAAAGAATTGCACTGCTTATTTTGACTGACATATATTTTGGTTAGTGATTGGCGCTTCGAGGTTGGGGAAGGCGGCCATAGACCACGTTTTACATTAATAAAATGTTCTAATCCCAACTTAAATTAGTTCATTGTTTTTCATTTTACACAAAATCATATTGCATTGACACATATTTCGCACGAATTTAAATTTGCGTTATTTATGAACAAATAATGAGTACATCATTTAGACGTGCATGCATTAGTCACATGCAGTGGCTAAGCAAGAAGAACGATTCTGATTCAAGGTTTGGAAACTCACTATATACAAAATGAAACATGGTGGACCATTTTTAGATGATACTTAAGTTGAATGTTCCATATGACCATATGTAGCTTAGATAAATGATAATTTAAATGAGGCTAATAGAGCTATAAATTTGATATATGTCATATATCATAAACTTGTTTTATATGAGTTTAGTTGACTGGTTTCCGTTGGAAAAATGGTTTTTGTAAATTAATATTTTGGTCATTTTGGAGTTAAAAATTGTTCCCGAGAGATGAACGTTCACACAAATTACTTGTATAAAACCATTTAGAAATGAATAAGAAATTGTCCCCCGATACTGGCTTAAAAGATATTCCCTCCGTCCTCCTAACTTTTTCCCATTTTACATTTTCGTCCGTTCATTAAGTTTGTCACATACCATATTTTATACACAAATAAATTATATCACATTAAGTTTGTCACATACCATATCCCAGTAAGGAGTGAATTATACGTTATTTATAAAATTTTGGGAATATAATAAATTAAATACTACACATCAAATTTTACTAATTTTAGATTCAGACAGTGTCGATTTTTCAGAAGTCGTAACTTTTTACTAATAATGAGTTACGTAATTCATATAAGGCATATATAGGAATTTTATCAATTCAAGACCTGGAAGATAAATTTTATCGATATAGGACCCGAATGATGAAAAACTATCAATTTAAGATCTATCGTTTCATTGGTTTTTATTCACAAAAGTTTATTAGTTTAATAAAACTAAGTGAAATTTAAATTTTTTGAAATAAAAAGATACTCGGTAGTAAAATTCATGACAACTTAGGTCCTAGATTGATAGTTTTCGATTATTCAGGTCCTAAATTGATAATTTTCCATCATTCAGGTCCTATATTGATACATTTCATCTTTCAGGTCCCGAATTGATAATTTATCTATCTTTCAGATCCTGGATTGATAAAATTTCTAATATATATCAAATTGAAGATATTAAAGACCTCTTTACTCTCAAACTCTTAGGGGCCAAGGGTCGCCTGATCATCCTGACCCCCTTGGCTCCACCTCTGGTCACATGTATTCACAACTCTTAATTAATATTATCTACCTACACCTAATATAAATCCAGGGGCGGAACCAGACTAGGGCACTGGATGAGTCGTTGCTGGCGCCACCCTTTTGCTGGAAACATTGATTAAGCTAATTTAAATGTTACCAAACGAACTCTAAAGTAATGATACCGTTTTGGATGCGGTAATACACAACTACAACTGTATAGGAAATATTTGATGTACTGAGTACTGTATATGTATGGAGTAGGAGGAAGTGTGGGACTATGAATATGTGGCACGAAAGAAAGTGAGTGTACCTGGCTGAGCAAATATATGCCCCAACACTTCCCTTTGTTCGGCGCTTTCCATGCGCTCTTCTTTGCTCCGTACCCTTCCCATGCCCCATCGGTGACTCTTTTTCTATATCGTTTACCTCATTTTCTTTTCCTTTAATGACAATAAAGAATCAAAGGCTCTCTCTGGCCCCAAGTCAAGAAGTACTTCGTTTATTTAAAGTTCTTCTTTCGTGAGTGGGAATAAATTAAAGCAAAATGACACATACTAGACACTAGTATTATGTATATTATCTCATTCATAAATTCTGATTATCTTTTACGCAGTACGTACGTTTTTTCTATATTGAAAAGATTCAATAGTATAGTATATGTAAATCACTTGTAGCCGCAAGCACGCAAGGCAGCTTTACAACTCTACACTATTTAAATAAAGGTTATTTCAATAAAATAAAAGCGCTAGCTAGCAGTAATAGGCAGGGGCATATCTGAAAATTTTGGTTCTCATTAGACGGCGGCCTATATAGCCATTTAAAAAATGGAGTAGCGTACCTATTATTCAATTGATTTGTTCAAATCATTATATCATTTTTAATCTATATTTAAGTAATTCAACTATAACATTCTGTTTGGTCACAAATGTATGGTACCTTGAGGGTACCATAGAATCCTCCAAAATAAAATTACAAAAATAAATAACTTATATCAATAAAATCATGGACAAATAATTCTGAACACCTCCAATAACAAAAATATTTATGCACGACTTGGATTAACATATGTTACACAACTTCCAAATTTCTTATTCAAAATTGACAAGGGATATATATATATATATATATATATATATATATATATATATATAGACACACACACACACACACACACACACACACAAGGTGCGGTTCCGGTGAGAACACTCCTTAACGTGAGAAATGAGAACACTCCAAAACGATGCACTTTATCCTTTACAAAAATGCACATTTATAGTTAAAGTAATGCAAAATTCTAATGTGCACATTTACGTTTAAAATTTTGCACAGACCAAATGCATATTTTCCAATTTTTTATATGCACGTTTCAGTTTTACGCGATGCACAATGCTCAAATCCAACACTCCAGAATCATTCTCATTTCACTCCTAAGATGATATTCTCATTTGATCCTTACCCTATACACACACACACACACACACATATATATATATTAATATATATATATATATATATAGAGAGAGAGAGAGAGAAGATCATGTGAGAAGTCCCCCTTAAGCTGAGAAGCTGCGAAGTCTAACTTATAAGCTCAAAACACGAACTTTCAACCGATAAATCGTAACTTATAGACCCCCTACAAAAAAATTACGAAAATGCCACCGCGTCAAAATAACTCTAGAAACCTGATTTTTTTTTTTGCAGAAAGTTCGTGTTTTTGAGGGGGTATATATATATATACACACACACACACACACACACTACAGGGCCGTAGATGAGGCTGTGCAAGCTGGGCTACTGCACATGGCCTCCAAAAATAGCAGGCCCATTTTTTTAAAAATTTAAATAGTATATATATATAAAGTAGAGAAATATTCAGGTCCGGAATTCCGGACCAGAACCGCCGTCCGGACGGTGGCATTTCAGCATCTTCCAGATGGACTTTTTTGATGAAATTTTTATCGCATGTTCTTCATCAAATCTAGTTTATCCACAAAAACATTCAGCTAAATATTCAATCAGGAAGGTCGTCATATAATTTTTGAAGTTAACTGCGTTTTATATGTATATTCTGGCGCAGTTATCTTTCAAAAATCATATGACGGCCTTACCGATTGAATTTTTAGCTGAAACTTTTTGTGGATAAACTAGAATTGATGAAGAACATGCCATAAAAATTTCATCAAAAAGTTTCACCGGAAAGGACCCCAAACACCACTGTCTGGACAGCGGTTCCGATCAAGAATTCCTGACCGGAAGAGTACTCTATAAAGTAATTATTTAAATAATTAATAGGAGCCCATTTGCATTTTTGAAACACCTTTATACATTGAACGGCCCACCTCAAAATAGAAGCAAATCATACGTCTACACATTATATCTATGCATTTTATTTAATAAAAGACCTCATTTGTGTGATTAGCACCGGATCTCTTAATGTGTCAAGCCGGCCCTATAATATATATATATATATATATGTATATATATATATATATATATATATATATATATATATATATATATATAGTCCGTACATAATATATAGAAAAATGAGGTTGAGGCACTAATAGTGAACAGCTTTGTTGAGGCATAAAAGTCTCACCTTGCTAATGTATATGTTTGTCTAAAGAGGGCAAAAGGACATTTACTAGGGCTACTCAACTTCAAAGTGTTAACATGCATGCATGTGTGTGTCTTGGCAGTGATTGGTGCATCAATAGAATCGGTCCACAAGTTGGATCAAGTCCCATTCCTCACTACTGTGCCACAAGCCTATACTACAACGTGGAGCCATGAACCTCAATAATATTATGATTGATGAGCAAAAGTGAATTGTTATGTTCCATAGTTGGCCGGTACGTCACACTATAGCTATCTAATTAATACAACGATAACACTACTCCATTGCCACAAAGGCTCCACATACTCAGGAGGGTCGGATTTACGCAGCCTTACACATGTGCTAAAACACATAGAGACCGTTTCCGGATGACCCATGATCATACTTGCGTCGAAAATTGCATGAACTGACTACTGTTTCAAAACAAAGAAACACGAACAGTTTAGCGAGTCATTTTATTTTATTTCATCATATTCTCAAGCAAACAATAGTGAATCTTTGCCTATTAAAAATGATGGAAAGATAGCTATCTAGTTAGTATAAGAGAAATTATGACTTGGATTATTGTGAAACTTGGACTATATATGCAAATTGAATATATGTGTCTATGTGCGCCGAACATTGATGTATAACTTGAGCAAGTGTGTCTACAGGCTGCTGCATGCCCTGGGGGCTGGAACCGAAAGGTGTTTGGCATCATTGTTAAAAAAGAAGAAACAAGTCGTAAGGTTGGAGGGTATCCCAAAACATAAAAAACTTTTGCCGAACATGGAGGAAACATTTTGATAAAGATGGATTGCAAGTCTCGCTATTAGAGATATCACATAAATATATACTACCTCCATTCCGAAAAGGTTCGCCATATTTACTATTTCTGGTCAACGATTTTAATTACTATAATTGTATAAAATTTATGAATTTTATACTTTTATGAAAATATTTTGAATAATGAACATTTTGATATAACTTTCATATTCAAAATAGTTTTGTATTAACAATATCATTGGTCAAAGTTGATTGTCATTGACCAAGAAAAGTTAATTTGGCGAACCTTTTTGCCTTTTTGGGATGGAAGGAGTAGTTTAAATACTAATATTTGTGTTATTTATTTTTGAATTTACGTCCATTTGACACTACTACATTTTTTATGTTTCCATACAAAGAATATTTGTAGGGAAATGTTAATTTTTATAGCCAAAATATTTTGCAGACAATTTTTTTTTGTGGCGAGCTTTGTATGGAAATCATCGAAGCGAAAGAGTTTAGACGACAAAATTCATAACTTTGTCGACTAAAGTATAGGCATACAACACCTTGCTAGACAAATAAAATTTGTCACCTAAGTGTTTTTACCACAACTATATTTGTATGCTCTAAATGTTTTTAGCAACAACAAATTATTGTATGGGAAGACCTTTGTAGATAAAGTATATATTTGCCCACAAAAAAATATTGTATGGAAAGACCTTTGTATGTAAATTTTATAAGGAAGATGTTCATTAATAAATTTTTGTGATTTGAATGATTTAAGAGGAACGATCATGAGCAACACATATTTAAACCAATGCATAATAAAATGTACTAACTCCAAGTCTCCAAATCACCTCCAAATGAAATATTACAATTTGAGTTCAAACACAGTACATACTTATCACATAATAAAGTGGAATGTGTAACATAATTGAAATTAAAAATGTAGTCAATGTAATGTTTCGTTCATCTAAAAACTTAATATAGTAACTTATGTAGGACGAACTAGTCATCCATGATAGTGGCATTCTCATGTTCTCCACCATCTTCAAGAGAAAAAGGAGTGAGTGGTGGTATATCAACACCCACTTGCATTAATGATTGATGCCAAGATTGAAGTGTAAAATTGAATTTATGCCCTACATTCCTCAATGTGTTTTGCATCTTTTCTTCTGCCTCTCTACGAGCGGCATCAGCAGCCTTCCGTGCTGCTCGTTCTACCTCCAATTCTTTTTCTAAGTGTTTCACTTTTTTAGATGTTGGCTTTGTCTCTCGTAGGCGACCTGGTGTGGAACCTAAAACAGACGTCATAATTTCAAGCCCAATATCAGGATCATCGACAGGTATCTCATTCAAAGGGGTGTCTTCAGGAAGGTTATATTCCTTTGCCTTCTCTACGAGATACTCATTAGCCTTGGCAACCATTTGTTCCTATAAGCATTACAAAAGCATATGCAATTTTCAGTAACAAAGTGATGAAAGAATTGCAAATGTATATTAGATGTTTTATCTTACATGTTGTTCTTTTGTTGCATCGTTAGTCCAACGTTTGTCTTTGCGGCTTCAATAAATTCAGCAATACCTAATTTATATTCACCACTATTCTTGTCTGGATTTTGTATCCAACATCTATCCATAGAAAAGGTATGTTTTTTTATAACAAGATCCGACATTTTTACATGTATGAAGTTAGAAAATTGTAAGAAAAACTCAACCAAAACATAACGCACTAAAGTTTAAGATGACATCATGTGACTAAGTATTTGTAAACAGTAAAAAGTGTTGAGCATAGTAAATGTGGACTTACCTTTGTTACTTGGATTGAAGGAAGCTTTAGTACTATTAAAATTGCTCTTCACTCCTGTGAATACAGAAAACATTGATCAAAATATAACACAATTAACTTTAATCCCTTTTTTACACAATAATTTATATAGCATGAACATTTATGGAAACAATGGAGAACGGTAATAGCTCATAGGAAATACTTAGTTTGTATGCATAACTATTTAGTTAACACATGAATAAATACGATAATTGAAATAAAAAAAAAACTGTGATATGCTTATGGTGCTTAATTAGCTACTTTTATAATATATAAGTGTTAGATTTAGTGCATATCATCTAATTTCAGTACTGCAAACTGCCAGCTACCGCGATTACATTGAGCTCGTTTGGTTTTTGGCGGTTCCAACCCCAATCCGCTGCAAATTGCAGCATTTCAAGTGTAAATTAATGTGGCGTTTTAGATTAAACGCTAGCACCCAAACATAGCCATTGTCTGCGCTCAATAATATGATTAAAGGAGGGATAGAAGAAGAAGACACTGTTTGTTTGGACGCTTTGTTCTTCATCAATGACAACTACGGGCTGACACCGTTCTCATTTGGTTCTCAAGTTCTTCAGCTATTATACTGTCTCCAATCAGCTTCCACTTATTTGATTTGACGGGACAGCTGGTGTGGCCTGGAGCAGTGCGCTTGAATGATTTCTTGCAAAGAAGGCTCATATCATCCAATGGTGTTCTGTTATTGAGCTTGGATCTGGTGTAGGTATAACTGGAATATTGTGCAGCAAGTTTTGTCGTGAAGTCCTGATGACAGACCACAATGTGGAAGTCCTAAAGATCTTGAAGAAAAAAATAGAGTTGTATTCTTTCGAGATATATTCTGGTTTAAAAGACGAGATGCTGGAGAGGGGAAATAATGATCAACTAAGTTCTAAATTAGAAAATTTTCAGCACTCAAATATTTCTTTACTTCTTTCATACTGTGGAGCAGCTACTCAAAATTCGTGGTGGAGACGTATGCAAATTTATCTTGGCATATGTATCATGAGCAAAAACAATGGATAACGTGGTGATTGATGAAGCAATTCGACATGGTTTGCAGATAAATGAAGTGTCTGGGACACGATATACAAAATATGTGTATGATGCTTACTAATATGGGTATGAGAACGATACAGAAAGATAAAAATGCTTCAAAAGCTAATTAGTCAAATTTAATAAATTTGATATGTAGCAAATGGACAAAATAAAAACTCAAAGAAACTAACAACCAAAATGGGGAAAAAAATAATGAACACCCAAAGAAACAAAAATAAAAATCTAAAGTGAAAGTGTACTGAGAGCACCACTCAATTGCTTCTAGGGTGATCCATGTCAATGTGTGATCATTATGTTTTTTTGGCTTATACAGAAAGGGTTCAAATCACACAAATATATCTTAAAATTATTTAGTAGTCACTACTTTCTAGTCATATTTTGGTTTAGGATTTTTATCAAACACCTTGGCTACACAGTTTATCAATTACAAATTGAGTTAAACAACAATGAGGATATTATATCATTCATAAGAAAGCAATAGCAAACAACAGTTTCATTAACAATCTAACAATAATAATAGTTAGAAATCCAAATTCAACCACAAAAAGTATAAACCCAATAGAGAGGGATGTGGTCATTGTTTACCTATGGAATGAATTGAATCATGGGAAGCTAGAGTAGAAGTTCTGTGATGGTGACCTGCTTAATTCAACCGTAAAAGTGATTCTGAGCACGCCAAGCAGCACTGAGGAGAAGCTACAACGTATATCTTGAGATCGGATTGAATATGAGTACAGTTATGATAGAGCAGTTAACGTACTGAATAGGAGTCTTCATTGAATTAGGGCGTACTTTGGCGCTAACTAGCAATTAGTTTGGTGGTAGTTTTTTAATTTAGAGGAGGGATAGGAGTACGTAGCTGGCGGCAACCCTCCTCATTGAAAAAATTGATCTGAAAATTGATCAAGAATTTCATTTTGAATGTGCGCATATGGCCATATACATCTTCCTAGGTTTTAACACCTTTTAGCCTTTTATCTCATTATTACTCAAGTTACTCCGTATTTTATTATACTTTACGACTTTTAGAGGCCTTTTGAAACCTTTGTTTTTCGGCTTATCAGACTGATCAACCAACTTTTTCACCAAACACGTAATTTTTGCTTTCGCACGCTGAATTGTGTAACAAGTAGAAAAAGTAAGGTTGGAGTTACTTTTCTGGCTGTATTGGCTGAAGTTACTGTATATGATCATTTTAGCTATTTTAGATATAATTTTTTCTTTATTTTATTAATGAAATATATTTTAAAAATATATTTTTTTTCAATCAGCAGAATCAGCCAATGCGGCCACTTCAACCAGAACTTCATAAATTTCAGCAGAAACAGCCAAATCAGCCGAGTTTCGTGCTACCAAGCGGGCTCTAAGTTTTATATTTACTCCTTCATATTTCATTTACAAAATATATATACTTTTATTAAAACAGTAGCATATTAATGCAATTACTAACTAGGAATTACGTGTTACAAGGAACACGTCTACTAACATCTAATTTCTTTATATCAGTTTATTTAATCGGTCAATTCAACTATTTTATCAAACACGTAATTTTGTTTTTGCAGGCTGAATTGTGTGATAACTAATACTTCCTCTGTCCCGAAATAATTGTCCTGCTTTCCTTTTGGGTCCGTCCCAAAATAGTTGTCTTGTTTTCTCTTTTGGCAATAATGGGTGGCTCATATCAATTCACCTTTTTCTACTCAAATCTCAACCACAACTTTTACCCTTTCAACCATTTTCTTAAAACTTGTGCAAAAACAAACAAGACAAATAATTCAGGACGGAGGGGGTACTTCGTATATGTAAGACTAAAGTTATTTTTATGGCTGAACAGACTGATCGAAGTTATGTTTTTAGTCAGGGTTGGAGCTAGGCCACTTAGCCCAAGTCCCATTCTGTTAAACCTTTGGTCTGGGCACCGGGTCGGTACCGGTCTGGGCACCGAGTCGGTACCGATCTGGGCACTAGGTCAGTACTGGTCTCGTTCAACCGGGTCCGAGTTGGACCTAAATAGTATCGGGCTGAGCCGACCCGTTCCACTCGATCCCTAAGCCAAACTACTAATCCTACTAATTATTTCTTTTGAAGCGAAAAGTCTTGTTAGACTACAAATTTAAGTTTGTATGCTAACAATTTTGTGGAGAAAGCTCTAGCCCCATAAGATAATTTTTTGTCTAGAAAAAGAGCTTTGGTAGACAAACATATTTTGTATGGAAAAGTAATATTTGTAGTTAAAGTACTACACCCACAAATTAATTATTTTGTCATGAGAAGATACATTAAGCTACAATTTTTTTTTGTATGTAGAAATTTTGTAGGCTAAACATGTTTTTCTAGTAGTGTGAGCTACACGCTACACTTAATTATACTCGTATTAATTCACCTAGCTAGTGTAGTTATTCTGGAACCAAATGCATATATATTAAGATTTGAGGTTTCATCCCACAGGATAGAAGAGTAGCTAAAAACCTTATAATTTTATGTTAGTTTGTATCTTTACAATGGGAGATGAACTAATATGCTCCACAAGAGGTGACTTGCTGGAGCAAATTAATTTTCAAGTCCATGCATGTGGTCGTTGTTGAGTGCTCATGAATTTAATTAAGGTGACAACTCCGGTGCCCATTTAAAAATGAGGTACCGTACCTACCATTTACTTGATTGGTCCAAATGATTATATCATTTTTAAATTAGATTTAAATAATTCAACTGAAACATTCCGATTGATCCATGTGGACGAAGGTATGGTACCTTATGGGTACCATAGAATCTACCTTTAATTGATTAGCTCCGTTGTCATATTAATATAGACATGACAACCTAAACATGATAGGAGGAGTTCATGGCTACATATGGTTGACGTCCCGCGCGTGTAAATTTGAAGTAATAAAATGTTATATTAAGATTTTAATTACAACTCCTATTATAGTTGATCCATTAGGATAAAATTATCCCAAGCCTTACAACATACGTTAGCTTATATTTTACATACATATATTTTGCCGGTGCGAGATAGCTTAAATGAGTTCAAGATCTTCATTTGGTAATAGAGTCCACTAAACTCTAACGTACAACTTGTTAGGTCCGATAAGTCTAAAAAAAATTAATATTCAATTTGTGTGCTCCAATAATGATTCATCGTCAAGGATGTTAGTTTTCTCGCACATAAAATATGTGTACTTTTATAAGATAGAAGTAGGAGTATCGTTCCCACAAAGATGAAAAAAGAGAATTAAGTGAATTTTAAATTCAGAAATTAAAGATAACGTCTATGCCAGATTGGTTGAATGAAGTACAACGAAAATCAAATGTGATCAACAACAATTCACTAAAAGAAAGAAGTTGTGGTTTAATTTAATGTGGCACAGAGATATCAGAGAAATGATTATGGTTGGTATCATACTATACCAACTTACCAAGAATATCGATCGGTATACCAAATTAAAACATCAATAAATCGCTATTTCTCGGGTAAATACAATTTATCCAAGTTTCGCTACTTTCCGGACACCTAACCGCAAAATTGGAAATGCATAATGAAGAATTTGACTTTGCAACTTTTTTGGGTTATAACGGACTTTTCACAATATTTTCAAAATCATTAATGTGTGCACCGTACCCTAATTCACTATAAAATCATTTGACATTACACACACATCCTTCACATTTTTGGGCTAATGTGTGTGCACATATTAATAATTTTGAAAATGGGGTGCACAGTCCAATTCCCAATTTTATATGGTTATTGGTTGCCATATATTGAAATGTGCAGAATAAAAATTTAAACTCAAGTGTGCATTAGGTGAAACTAAAATATGCGAAATAAAAGAGACAAAAATAACATCATATCGTACCTTTTATTTCAAAACATTTCATTTTCACCTAGTGCACATTTCAATTTCACCTAATGCACACTTTAGCTTCACATAATGCCACTATATCGTATCATTTGTGCTACCCATTTCAATTTCACCTAATGCACATTACAGTTTCATCTAATGCACATTGAATTTCACTTAAAGCAAATCTAACGGTCCAGATCCATTCTCATTTCTCCACCTGAAACACTTAACTAAATATATAGGGTATGGATCAAATAAAAATCATTCTTATCATGAAAACTGCAAACCTCCACTTTTTCCATAGTGTGATGCACTATTACGCTTCTGTATTGCACTTTTTCGCAATGACAGAAAACTTTGACTTATTTACGAAAATGCCTCAACATTTTTTTACTTAGCATGGTTCGACTGAAGTTCAAAAAGTGCAACAGATCACCCTTAAAGTGCATCACATTCAGATAAAAGTGAAAAGTTTTCAGTTCTCACGTTAAGAAAGGTTTTTATTTGATCCAAAACCTACATATATATATATATATATATATATATATATATATATATATATATATATATGAAGATGAATTGTGCATTATGTGAAATTGAAATGTGCACTAGGTGAAAATTAAATATGCAAAATAAAAGGTACGATGCATGTGGTGTTATTTTTGTACCTTTTATTCTGCACATTTCAGTTTCATTTAATGCACACTTGAGTTAAAAATTTTATTCTGCACATTTCAATATCATCTAATGCACGTTTCAGTTTGATCAAATGCACAATTTAGTTCCACATAATACAATCCAACAGTCTATATATATATATATAGGGTAAGGATCAAATGAGAATACCATCTTAGGAGAGAAATGAGAATGATTCTGGAGCGTTGGATTTGAGCATTGTGCATCATGTAAAACAGAAACATGCATATAAAAAATTGGAAAATGTGCATTTCGTTTGTGCAAAATTTTAAACGTAAATGTGCATATTGGAATTTTGCATTACTTTAACTTTAAATGTGCAGTTTTGTGAAGGATAAAGTGCATCGTTTTTTAGTGTTCTCATTTCTCACGTTAAGGAGTGTTCTCACCAGAACCGCACCATATATATATATACACATATACATATACACCCTATATATATATATATATATATATATATATACAGATTAGAGATCAAATACAAACTAGGCTTAACATGCTAACCTACAAACTAATCCCAGCCCTCCATTTTGATTAGATTGCCGTGAAGTTGATTCCTTAATTGAGGGGTTTATTGGTCTTTTTCATTTATATTATTTTTGGAAAAAATAATCACCCTAGCTTTCCGTAACTGATTGCATCGGTTTCTTCCTTTTCTCCTGCCACGATCACCATCAACACATCCTTCTCCATTTCCATAACCACATATTTCCCTTTCTTCTTTCATTCCAGCTTTTCCATCGATCGTGGTTCGTCCATCAATATGTGATTACTCCAGGATATCAAAGCTTCTCTCCATGTCCATCTTCATCTCAAATTTAAGACAATATGATTAATGTTTTTCTATTTGAATGCCATGGATTTTGCACACAGTGAGAACATAAGTTCTCAAATGCCATGGATTCCGGCATAAAGTTGAATTGATATGCCGAATTTTTTTAATTCTTTTGTTTTGGTTTTCATATCAATTCTTTTGCCCTAAATGGTCTTTTGTTTTGGTTTTCACTAAATTCTGTTGTGATTTTAGTGATCTCTTTTTAATAAATTCTTCACATAGTTATCTCCTTCTCAAATCACTTCTTTGTCATATGAATATAATAGAATAATGAGGTAGTCATGTGAATTCTTTTTTTACTATTTAGAACATGGTACTCATATATTATGCATTTTGTAATCCCTTGAATTGTGTATCCAGGCCATGTCATTTGAATATGGACTGCAGATATCATAATGATAAGATGCATGATACGAACTTTTAAAATGCACATGTCATCTTATTAAGATGCACTTTTTTAATCTTACTAAAGTGCAGTATACGAACTTCTAAGATGCACATATCATAATGATAAGATGTAGTATGAAATATTAAAGTGCACACATCATCTTAGTAAATTTCAATACACAAACTTCTAAAGTGCACATGTCATAATGATAAAATGCAAATTCATATAATGTGACATGTTTTTCTTATATTATGCACTTCTACTAATATACCGTTTAAAACATGTTTCTCTTATATTATGCATAATGTGACATCATGAAATTTGTATGGATGTCAATTGAGTATACAATGCAAATGTCATAACGATAAGATGCAGCAAATTGTCTCATACGGTGCACATGGAATCTTACTACTAAATTGCAATACATAAATTTGTAAAATGCACGTGTCATAATGATAAAATCATGCAACATATAAACTATTAACATGCAAATGTCATAACTGAAAGATGCAATATGAACTTCTAAAATGCACATATTATATAAAATGAGACAATTATAGGGGTACAGAGAGAGTATTAAAGTGCACTTACCATCTTACTAGCTAAAGTGCAATATACGAACTTCAAAAATGCACATGTCATAATAATAAAATGCAACATGTGAACTAAAAATGCAAATGTAATAACGATAAGATGCAGTATGAACTATTAAAGAGCACATATCATTTTACTTAAGTGCAATGTACGAACTTTTAAAGTGCACATGTCATGATGATATAATGCAACATATGAAATCCTAAAATGCAACGTCGACATATTTTATAGCTATATACTTCTAATATAAGTTATGTAGATATTATGAATGTATAATGCACATCTTGCATTTTTAATATGCATATCACATGACATTAATATGCACATCATATAACCTTAATATGCGTATCACATAGCCTTATTATGCACTTCAAGTAAATACGTTGTGCTTCAAAATGGATAATTTATTATGAATCATTTCATTCTATAAATTAACTTCTACAATTTAGACCTCTCCAACGTACCTTTTTTTTATTATTAAAAAATAGAAAGTTAATTATGAAGTAATATCTTTCTTCATTAATTAGAATTCATCATTCAAAAATCAATGATTTCATATATCTCAAACCTTCCTAAATAAAAGAACGCATGTTGCTAGAGTACATCATCATTTAATGGGACGAGTTTGTTTTTGTTTTATTAAATTACCTCTATGACCTTTTAATTAACCAAATCATCTTATTCGTTTTTATCACATACGGCTGAGTGCAGCGTTTCAATAATTCATCCCACATGCATCAACCGTCCACATTTTAAATCCAGAGGATGTTGTTGGTTTATAGGTTTGCACCGGAAGCTTGGTTTGCGTGGGATCTCCCCCCCTATATATACATATATGTATACGTACATATACATACATACATACATACACATATATATATATATGTATGTATGTATGTGTGTATGTATGTATGTATGTATATGTACGTATACATATATGTATATGTACGTATACACATATATGTATATGTACGTATACACACATATGTATATATGTGTGTATGTATATATATATATATATATATATATATATATATATATATATATATATGTACGTATACATATATGTATATGTACGTATACATATATGTATATGTACGTATACATATATATATATATACGTATACATATACATATATGTATACGTACACACACACACACACATATATATATATATATATATATGGATATATGTATATACATATATCCATATACATATTTACATATATGTATATGTATATACATATACATATATGTATACGTACATATACATACATACATACATACATATATTCCAAAGCTTTTGTATGTTCACCATTACTTGTGTGGATAAGACTTATATTATACAATATATAACTTCGATCATAGGGATCCATTTCTAGTCGCATAGCTTCATAATAATTATGTAAAGCTTCCGCATATTTTCCTTCGGATTGAGCCGACATCCGTTACGGTCGTTAGTAATGAATTTAATAAAAAAACTATATATATATATATATATATATATATATATATATATATATATATGTATACATGTATATGTATATATGTATACATGTATACGTATATATGTATACACGTATACGTATATATGTATACACGTATACGTATATATGTATACACGTATACGTATATATGTATACACGTATACGTATATATGTATACACGTATACGTATATATGTATACACGTATACGTATATATGTATACACGTATACGTATATATGTATACACGTATACGTATATATGTATACACGTATACGTATATATGTATACACGTATACGTATATATGTATACACGTATACGTATATATGTATACACGTATACGTATATATGTATACACGTATACGTATATATGTATACACGTATACGTATATATGTATACACGTATACGTATATATGTATACACGTATACGTATATATGTATACACGTATACGTATATATGTATACACGTATACATATATGTATACACGTATACATATATGTATATGGATATATACATACATCTATCTATCTATCTATCTATCTATCTATCTATCTATCTATCTATCTATCTATCTATCTATCTATCTATCTATCTATCTATCTATCTATCTATCTATCTATCTATCTATCTATCTATCTATCTATCTATCTATCTATCTATCTATCTATCTATCTATCTATCTATCTATCTAGATATAGATAGATAGATAGATATATGTATATATATAGGGATCGATTCCGGTAAGAACGGATCTTTAGGAGAGAAATAAGAACGAGATCTGGCCATAAGTTGATGTAATCGAATGGCTATAATAATAATGGAGTACATTAATAACGGTGTAACTCATGTGCATAATATTACACGTTACAAGGAAAGTTTGAATTACATTTAATACACAAGGGCATATTAGTAAATGAATACATGGACATTTAGAGCGTATTTATTCTATTTAGAGGAAGAATCTAGATTATCATTTTATTTCCTTAATAAAACAAACATAGTGCAAAAGTTCATGTTCCTACTGCTAGCGGTTTGAGATAAAAACCACAATAGCATTACAAAAGTGCGAAAACTTTTACATTAGAGTGCATTATTAAGTTATGTAAAAAATGGTGCAAATGGTTAAAATGAAAGGTAAAAAACGTGAAGATATGAAGACTATTAAGTGTCTAAATTTGGTTACTCATGCAATAAATCATACAAAATAAATGTAAATTTTCAATTCACTAGTTATAGTGATTGTGTGCACATACAAGCCAGTGTGTGTGTGAGTAATTAGATATAGTATAATACATATGAAGTAGAGTGCATTATGCATTGCAACATACGTAATTGTGCATATTTACATTTCACTTCTTGCACATTACATTTAATGGTTCAAGGAGGTGCACTTTTAAAAGGTGCTCATTGAAATATATCATGCATCTTAGCTTTTATACATTTGCACTATAATTTACAATTAAATGCATGAATTAAGCCTTTCGAGAGAATATATATTAAACATTATATATAGTGGATTGTGCATAGTATGTTTTGTAGATCTGAGTAATTGCATGTATGCATTACATATAGTGTGAGAGTGCATAATCGATTGAGTCTAGTGCATATGTGCATAAGAAAAAAACGAATGTGCATTATGTGAAGTATAAGGAAGCTACAATTGAAACGTCTGGACAATGGAATAAACAAAACACAAAAAGTGAAATAAGTATGAAAAAATATATTAAATAATTGCAATATGTAAGGGAAATAAACACTCATGCGAAAAACATGGGTAACCATTTATAAATGGTATGAGTGTTATATCACGGGTGTAAAGAAAATTAATTATCAACCGTATAGATGGTAGTGATCAAGAGAATATCTTAAATACCCTTCACCATTTTAAATAAAAAAGTTAATCCAAGGGCTATGATTCATTCTTATTTCTCTCATTAGATGATGTTCTTATTTGATCCAAACTCTATATATATATATATACATATATATATATATATATATGTGTAGGGAAGAGTTCAAATAAAAAGACCTCTTCCCGTGCAAAGTGCGAAGAAATGCACTTTTGCATGTTTCGCTTGCACTTTTGCGTGTTTCTGTTTCACTTTTTCGCGATAACGAAAAAGTGCAACATATTTACGAAATTGCCACCGCTATTTTGGGCAAATTTTGTGCATTTTTGGCTCATTTTGAGCCATTAGATGTGGAAATGAATGCACAAGATACATTCTCACTTTGCATGGGAAGATGTCTTTGTATTTGAACCATCCCCTATATATATATATATATATATATATATGCATACACACACACACACACACACACACACACACACACATATATATATATATATAGGGGAGGGTTCAAATACAAAAAGGTCTTCCCATGCAAAGTGAGAATTAATCCCGTGTGTTCATTTTGAGATCTAATGGCTCAAAATGAGCCAAAAGTGAACTAAATTTGATCAAAAACGCGGTGGCAATTTCGTAATTAAAACGTAGTTTTTTGCCATCGCGAAAAAGTGCAACAGAAGCACGCAAAAGTGCAACGTGGTGAAGAAAAAGTGCAATTGTTCGCACTTTGCACGGGAGAACCTCTTTTTATTTGATCTCTTCCCTATATATTTATATATATACACACACACACACACACATATATATAAATAAATATATATTGATGGAGTATATGGGCCTGGACCCTAGGACCCACATACTCAGAAGAATAAGAGGCACAGCTGTCACCCAGTGGGGCCTCCGTCAGCCAGATGGTCCTCCATCAGCCAGAAAGATATCAACTCAGAACATGGTCCAGAAGTCAGAAGAACCGGGTGACCCCGTCTGTCGGGGTTTCGTCGGCCATGGCTCCGTCGGCCATGGCTCCGTCGACCACGAAGGGCTCTAAGAACCGGACTTCTCACTTAGTTATTTCTACATATTTTGTACTCAGCCCAACAGTGACCCAATTGTAAATGGGCCTCCCAAGCCCAAGACTTGGGAGCTCAGCCCTAATTTCCTCTATAAATACTCCCCTTGGGGGGTAGTTGTAGGGGGTTCACAAATCATTTATTGCAAGGAATTATTGCACTTTTCTCTCTAGCTCTCACTTCTCTCTAGGAGTTAATACCCCATCATATATATATATATATATATATATATATATATATATATATATATATATATATATATATATATATATATATATATATATAGTTCCATATCTAGACTTCGAGCTATCATTTATGTTGTCCGGTGGGCTGTGGAGGAGGGATACGAAGGGTTTCAGGTTGAGACTGGTTGTAGTTTGGCTTTAGAATATTTTGAAGGTAAGAATGGGAGAAGATGGATAGATGCGATTCAGGAAATTGGGTCACACTAAGCGAGAAGGAAACTGGGTTTCACATCACCTGGCCCAAGTTCAGACAGACAGGCCCAATTTTTTTACACATACAGATCAGCTACCTCTTTTAGCTAGACAGGCTTATTGGAGGGATTTTTTGGCATTGTTTCTATTAGAATGTAATTTGTTAGATTTTTTTCCATTTACTTGGGTTTGGTTTGGTCCCCCCCCCCCCCCCCCCCCCCGCGAGATTTGTACTTCCTTCTCATTTTCTTAATAAAATCTGGTAAATGGCCCCCGTCATTTACCCCACTGATTTTGGTGGTTTGCCTTCCGGGGTAAAAAAAATCACATCTAGACAAATAAGTAAATGTGAATACATAAATTGTTTTGTGGTAAAATTCATTTAGAAATAATTACTTATTTATGACAAAAATAAATGTTGTTCACAAAAATTTCTCCTCATAAATGTAGTGATTATAGTAGTAACTTTGTCTTAGGAACTTATGTTTAGTTTTTACACTTAAGTGACTATGAGACTATGTTATAATAACTATTAGTCATATTCTTGTAATAAGTTTTACTTTAGTAATAATTTTGAAAAAATCTAACTCACTTAAGAATTCAAGTTATGTAATAATTCCATTTTAGCTAGTCACACACAGTTAATAATATATCGAGTGCATTAGTAATACTAATGCAATTCTTGTTGATGAACTGTTTGATTATATGATAATTTGATCCATAGTATAGAAATCATAATATGTATATGAACATGTACATGTACATGTGCATATACATGTACATGTATATGGGAGAGATCACATATAAAATCTACTTCCGTCCTAATTCGCAAAATCAAGAGTGGACAAAAGACATCCATAGTAATAGGGCGTGTGTTGAGATGTAGACAATGTCAACCGTTTGGGCCATTAAATTACAGCCGTTAGTGGTACGGTTAACAACGTCATTTAACATTTAAAATATGGAGCTGCCACATAGAAGTCGAAAGAGTAAGAAAATAACCCACCATTAATATTCTACCACTAATTAATTAATGTAACCCACTACTAATATCCCATCAATTTTGGCAACCCACCACTAATATTCCAACCTCCATGTTTAGCAAATTAAAAAAGGAAAGGTGCGGACCTTCTTGTAATTAATAAGCATTGTAAGAGGAAGTTAAATTTCTGTACATGGATTAAAGTGTGTTTTTTATCCAACAAAAAATGTTGCACTATCAATTCAAACAGTGAATTCACTACAAGAACGCATGATATCATTTCTAAAAAATAATCTCTTGATTTATGGATTTTGAAGCTCCATAATTAACCTTCCTTTTTTTGAAATTATCAATTCACATAATGGCTTCACTAAAACAACACATGATATCATTTACTAGATGTGCGTATTAAAATTATGGGATGTACTTACATGATGTGCATATTAAGGTGGCATGATGTGCATATTAAGGTGATGGAATGTGCATTATATCTTTATAATATCTCTATAACTTATATTATAACTACATAGTAATAAAATATGTCAACGTTGCAATTTAGCAGTTCATATGTTGCATCTTATAATTATGATATGTGCATTTTAAAAGTTTATATATTACATTTTAGTATAATGATTATATGCACACTTTGAAAGTTCATAGTGCATCTTATCGTTATGGCATCTGCACTTTAGCAGTTTATATGTTGCATGCATTTTATCATTATGACTGTTAATCCCATAATTTAACAAACAACAACCATAGCAAGAAGAATAAGAAGCAGATAGGAAGAAATCGACAAGATTGAAACGCAAATCTGGTATACCGTATAAAACTGGCCGCTGCTCTCCCTAGAGAAGGAGACCAGCGGCAACCCTAATATCTCTCTATCTCGCCTCTGCGCCTCTAAGCCTCTCTCGATCAGTTGGGTTCCCGTAAGTTAGCCACCTTTTATAGGAGAAGATGGCTAACTTACGGGTTACAAGGAAGCCCCCGGGCTGATACACATTTGTGGCCCGTATTACACGTTTAATTGATAATTACACAAATACAAAGATAACTAACTAGATTGAACACCATAAAATATTCCCAACAATGACACATGCATTTTAGAAGTTCAGATATAACATTTTAGTAATGCCATGAGCATCGTATAAGACCATATGGTCCATATATATGTTGCATCCTACCATTATGACATTTGCAATGTATACTAATTGACATGCATACAAAATAGTTGGTGCGACGTGATGCATAATATATGAGGAACATGTTCTAAATGGTAAGAAATACAACATTTTTGCATAATAAAAGTACAACAACTTTGCATAAATACGAAGTTGTTGAATTCATATGAAAACAAAAGCGAAAACAAAAACATTTAAAAAATCCAGTGTGCACCAAGGATTCCATGACAATAGTGGAATCCATGGCATTCGAGAATGAATGTTCTTATGTTCTTCCTATGCATGCCGGACGAATCCATGACATTCGAACAAAATAAGACTTACCAAATTCTATTAAATTGGAGATCAAGATGAAGATGGTGACGAAGATGTAAGTGGACACCCAGATAGAGACGGAGATGGTGGGAAGGAATGCAGAGAATGTATTTTGTAAATTTGTATTTTGTAAATTAAAAAGACTATACAATATCCTTAATTTGTACAGGCATGTGTACATTGTACATGTGTATCAGTTATGTGTATCATATGTGTGTATGTATATATTTCGTATGTTGGATTCAACGATTTGTACTACCGAATCATCCCTACTAATAATGATAAATATACTCCCTCCGGTCATTAATTAACTTTACACTTTCCTTTTTGGGTCGTCCCATATTAAACTTTACACTTCCTTATTTGCATTATTTGACAAACAAATCTACACTAAACAGTACAAAACAATGTCATACAATGTCAAACAGTGTCAAACAGTGTCAAACAGTGCCAAACAGTACACTCTACAGTAAAGTCAAATTTATTTCCTTAATATGTGTGAAATCCAACTGTAAAGTTTAATAAGGACCAGAGAATTAAAGTTTGAAAGGAGTGCTTTTTCATTAGTGCAACATGACGAATGGAATTAAAGTTGTTTATTTAATTAAGTTACCGACATAATGTGTTTCTAACCCTAAATCATCAACTAGACATAAGTCCTACATACACCGAAATCCCGAATGTCCTTGTTTACTGATCCAAAATAGGTGGAATCTCCCACCCGAGGAGCCCCACCCTGACCCGACAGAATGGTGGGGAGGTTAGTCACGGTGATTCAGTCAGCAGAGTGGCAGTAGATCCATACACTCGTGCGCACTAGAGATCCAACCTTAATTCAGGTTCTGTGACCTCAACACGATCGCTGCGAGCAGTGGCGGACCCACCAAGGGTCCCACGGGGTCGCAGGACCCCATGAACTTTAAAAAAAAATACCTATATATATTATATGTATTTTATATAAATTAATAATAAAATGTATATGTAAGATGAAAGCTAATTGAGAACATGAACTTGACATTGGAGTAGTGGAAGCATGCTTGAATCTAAAATTTTAGTTGCTCACGGAGGTGCAGGGTTCGATTCCCTTAGGCGTCTCTTTTTGTTTTTTGCCTATTGATTAGGGAAAACAACTTTTTTTGACGAGGGAAAACAGCATAAGCAGTACTATAAGCGTATTTCCGAATATTATTTATTGGTTCGACATTAGTTTTTAATGTCTTAAATTAGTGGATTTTTTTTAAAAGTGACTCCATTTTATTTTTGTTCTACACTCAAATAGTTGATATTATTAAAAGCTACTCCCTCCGTCCCTTATAACTTTGTCATCTTTCCTTTTATAGATGTCCCAAAAACTTTGCCACTTTCCCTTTTAATCAATGAATTTATGGTTCCTGTCATTTCTCTCTCCTCTGCACATATCTCAACCACACAGTTTTTACTTTATTATTTCTCATGCCGGTCAAACATGACAAAGTATTGAGGGATGGAGGGAGTATTTCTAAAGTATGTATTATTATTGGTTCATTGAAGATAGTTTGTATTAGGGGTAATTTGAGTTTGCACTCCATTTTATTGTCCAAATTGGACTTTGCACCCCGTTTTTTAAAAATATTTGTTTTTGCACCCCAACCCCGTATGAAATGATAAAAATGCCCCTCGATCAGGAATATGTTGAAGGCCAACAAAATTGTTACTGGATGGGCATTTTTCTCTTTTCATAAGGGGTTGGGGTGCATAAACAAAGATTTTTAAAAATGTTGTGCAAAGTCCAATTTGGGCAATAAAATGGGGTGCAAACTCAAATTACCCCTTTGTATTATTTAAAGTTATTTTCCCTATTTATTATTTTAAGGTGCCATAAATAATCACTCGTTTAGAAAATTATTGGAATAAACATACTATAATTATAGGATATTATTTTTCTATCTGTGACATAAATATTATTTTTCTAAAAGAACGATTATTAATTTTCTAAACGAATGGTTATTTATGTCACTTCATTTTCTGAACGATCTTAGTTTTATAGTAATTAGACTTGGATTAGAGATATAAAAGGGTAGGGACCCCGTGACTCCGACTTTCTGGGTCCGCCACTGGCTGCGGGGATTCGTACATTGGTCCATTGATTCAATTGAGCTACCCGTGCGGGTGAATGTCCTTTTTTACAACATTATTGATTGTGTATGAAATAATATCCGAATTGATGCCTTCAAAAACGAGAGAAGTGGGATGAATAAGTAAAGCTAAAATAATACCATCAAACGTCAATTAAAGGAAAAGATACTTGTTCAGGACGCAAGAGATTTCCTCAACACAAACTAAACATTTGGGATATTTCGTTATTATTCATTTTAAATCTTTTCCAATTTAAGGTGGTAAATTTTTTCTGCTCATCTCTGTTGAAAATTGATGTTTTTTAGTACCTAGGATTGTGATGCACAACTGTTGTCAGTACACCTCCTTAAACCCCTCTCTCTCTTCATATTCCCTCTTGGTCCAATGCCCTATAAGTATCACTCTCATATGTTTATCTCCATCACTCTCTTATATACGTATGCTTCTTCTCTCCCTTTTCTTGAATTAGATGGTTAGAAACTTTCTTCAGATCCCAGAGATCTTCTCTCAGTTTCCTTTCAAGAATTGCCAAGAACCCAGCCAGTCTTTGCGGGTGCAGCATCTTCAAGATTCACATCAAACTATTTTGTTTTTTTAAAAACATTTTTAAATATTTCGAAAAGATTGGATCTTTAATTAGGGTTTGACATGAGAATCTTGATGATGCTGCAGCGGCAATGGATGGCTTTTTTTAATGCACAAATCTCAACCGCAGATCAAATCTGGTATGGTATGGCTTTGATCGTTTCTTCCTCATATATTTTGGATCTGTTTATTAAAGGTGAGAGTATATACTGATTTATAATTAGTATTATTATGTAATTCACGATCTTTTATGATATGAATTTCGTCCATAAATGAGAAATTTGAGGATGAATGAATCATAATATGTGTAAGAAATGCGTGTTTTGGAGTTTGGACTACACAAAGTTGAGATCTTTATTTAGGGTTTGCTTTCTTTTTGTGCCATAAATCAAAATAATTACTGTGAATAAATTTTGGAGGAAATTGTCAACAGCAAGGTTAAAAATAAAATCAAAATCACTAAAATCTTCTAATTTCATCGTGAGTAATATATTATTTACTCCGTATTATTTTTTGAAATGAGAAAATATTCTGCAAACCACCAGCTAGACTCTTATTGATACATTTTGCCACTTTTTTTCTTTTTAAGGGGACACTGATCTATTTCCGTACATCCGTCCACCCACAAGAGACGTGGAGTTATTTACACTGATGTCATTAGTTGGTGAAGTACGTTAATCTAATTAATGTAGAGCAACTTAGTATTTTAAATGCTTATAATTTTCTCATTTTTAGATGAGTGAATGGTAAATATTTATAAGATCAGTATAATCCATAGTGAAGAGGTTGGCGTGTTGTGTAAATTTACTCTATTCTACATATTAAATAGGGAGAATTGTCAAATAAGCCTTCAAACTTTTATAAAAAGTGCAAATAACCTCTTTTACAGGAGGCTTTGTCCAGCTTTTGTCATTTGGGGCGGTTTTCGATGGTATTTTTTTATAAATTTTTTTGAGTATCTTATTCATTAAATCTAGTTTATCCATACCAAATTCCAGCTAAAAATTCAATCGAGAAGGTAGTCAAATGATTTTCTGAAATATATTACGCTGTCTAAATGCACAGTTATCTTCAAAAATTCATTTGACTCCTATAAAAGGGCTTATTTGCACTTTTTATGAAAGTTCGAGAGCTTATTTGATAGTTCTCCCTATTAAATATTGTGGCTTTTAAACATAATTAATGCTCTTAATTAACCGTTCTGCTCGTAATGACAGTATCATTCAAGGATTGGTGACCTTAAACCATAGTGATTAAACATTGTTTTTGGTACTCCTCTTAAAAAGGTCATATTATCGATACTCAGTCTCAATGAAGGGGTGATTTTAAAAAAATATAAGCACAATGACCTTTTAAGATCCACAAGTCTGTGGGTATAGATGTATGTGTTTCTTGAATGATTTACAAATTCATTTATTTGTTAATCGCAATTTGCATTACTATTTGGAATTTATTGCTTGTTAAATACTTTAAAGATCTGAAGTCTTTATCATTTGTGAGATTCGTCATTTATGGCTTCGTCATAAATAAACAAAGTCATGCCTATTCCACTTATTATCTTGAAAATTGTACCTATATGCATACTATTTTTTAATTTACTGGTATTTCTTATATGTTGATGATCAGTATATGAAATTATTATATATTTATGATTAATTTTTTTAAATGTGATCTCTTAACAGCATCTTCAATGCCACAATGTACACCGTATACATGCCTCATAAACCCATGAGAGAGATAGACACAAAAATATTAGAAAACAAAATATTTCTCTCCTTGCTTGAATGATAATACTAGTACTACCTCCTTTCTTAAATAAGTGCAATATGTTGAATTTTACAATGTGAAGAAGAATGTTAAAATGTAAACATTGTGGTCGAGGTTATTGTTAAAATTATGTAAAACCATGGGAATAAATACAGAGAAATATCAACTATTTATTTGTATGTGTCCGTTGTTTTCATGTTACGTGTGTATCGTGCACATTGTAGCATTGAAAGTACTTTAACTATAGTGACTACAATAACTTATGTGCAATTTTATTACACTTAATTGACCATGACACTTTGTTCATAGTAACTTTAGTCATATTTTTGTAAATAAATTTTATTTTTGGAAAACAACTCTAATTATGTTTGGCTATGTTTCAAATTCTCATCTCCAATAATATTTGCTCATCTCCTCTTAAAAACAAATTTACTGGACAACACTAATTGTAAATATAATTAGGTCAACCTTAACTATATATATCCCACTACTATCCTCAAGATTCACGTTGAAGTATTATGATATAAGTACATAATAATTGAACATATATATGTCCTCAATTCCCTCAGAAGGCCGTACAGATGAATATTTTCTCCTATTGTGTAATTTGGACCTTAATATAATTTGGTTCTCAATTAAGAGTCAAATTATTGATCCATCCTGTCCACCATGAATCGATGGTATGGTTCCACCAAAGTCGTAAAAGGTCTGCATTGTGCTTGATAATAGCACATATTTGTCATTGCTGTATGCCTGTATCTGGGTGGAAATGGTGCTATTACATCAATAATTTGTGACAAGTCCACGCACTGCTGGTAGGTGGACATTTTCGACATTCATATATTGAACCCATTGCAAGCTAGGGTTAGTGTTGGGTCATTTTAATAAATATGTATTTCTTTTGGAATTTTTCAGAAATTGGAATGAAACAAGGTAGTTTCTTAAATATAAGTAATTAATAGAGTTTTTGCTATTTTTGGTCCCTCGACTATTATGTCAATGAAACTTACGGTACTTGACTTCTAATTTTTCCATTTTTAGTCCTCGACTATTGTGCTAGAGACACTTTTAGTCCCCGACTTCAAAGTTTTTCACATTTAGTCCCTGAGTATTGTCAAATTGACACTTTTAGTCCTTCCATTATGATTTTAACGCAATAAATGGAGGACTAAAAATGTCACTATTATAATAGTTGGAGGACCAAAAGTGTCACTTTTATAAAAGTTGAAGGACTAAATATGGAAATTTTCAAAGACGGCTACCAAAAGTGTCTCTAGCGCAATAGTCAAGGACTAAAAATGGAAAAAATCAAAGTCGAGTACCAAAAATGTCAATAAAATAATAGTCGGAGGACTAAAAGTGGAAAAAACTCTAATTAATATGTTCTTTTTCTCAAATAGGAGTAATTATGAGGCATGCATTAAAAGAAGGGAAATTTCCCGAAATAGGAAAAACATTTTCAAATTCCAAAATAGAATTATCATTGTTTATTTTTTAAATAGGAGTGTTTAATATCAACTTTGGATAATGACAAAGTATGGCAGTAATGTATACTCCTATTTAGAGATAAAAATGCAAAGTGCTATTTTAAATTCACAAACATTATTACTCCTGTTTAGGAAAATTTCTTAAAAAGATAGAAATATGATTTCAAAATGATTTTACGAAGTAAACATATTAGTCCAATTAGGAAAATAATAAGGGTGTACTTAGAAATTAAACATATTAATCCTACACTTCTATTTAGGGTGTATTTCTTTTCATCTCTTTGTATCTTAAATTAATATCTTTATTATTTTTTATTTTCATAAAAAAAAACTCATATTGATTGATAAAAGTTATGTAGTCGATAATGTTTTCCTCACATATAAATTAAGCACGACCATACTTTATTATTTTCTGAAAAAGGGATATAAAATCTAATATCGTTCAAACAATTGGGTGCAAAATCAAAATCGTCCTTTCCTTCTATAATGAAGGTTAATTTTCATACTCTTAATTATGCTTCACATATTTATTTGATGACAAAACAGTAATTAAACTCGATATCATCACCGGATGAAAACATGTCACATAAGAATCTCTCCCTAGATGGTACAAATTTCACATCTCCTAACATATTTCTTATACTAACAAAATGATTTGACATTATTTTGCATATCTGAACAAAGTACTATGAAGGTCATCTCTCTTTTTAGAGTAAATAAAATACTCGGAATTTGAAAAAAAAAAACTGAACTTTTAATGTATCCCAGAATATGAAGTATGTAAAAACTATTTGAAGCTCGGAAATTTCCTTGTTTACACGTTATTTGTGAACCTTTTTTTTGTAAACGTACCCTTTTTTACCAGTGTACACTGAGATTTGGTTGTAAAAATGTACAATTTTCTAAATACACAGACACCTTTAACGTATAAATGTGTACACCATGGAAAAAAAAAAGGATGAGACCCCATTCCTTAGGGCCTCCGACACCGACCGAACGTACAGTTAGATGGGAGGATGTAAATTGGACTTTAATCAGCTGACAGATATAAAGTGGAACTCTGACCCTAGTACATATAGATGCTCTATGCATTTTAGCATAATAATATCTCATTGCAGTTGCCGAGATTCAAACCCGAGACTTACCCATTGTGGCCCTCTCTACCGAGCTAAGCCCACCGTTATATGTGTACACCAAGAAGGGTCGTTGAAACTTACAAAATGATGGGACAATTGGAGTACTAGATTTAAACTCTATGTGATTGGATATCCATCTGGCTTTAATTAATTTTGCACTCCTCTCCACTGAGGATATATTAATGAATGGTGGCAGAGGGTACAACAAAGAACCTATGCCCTGGGCAACACTGTCTGTACTTGGTATATCTGTTCGACCCAAAGCCAGATCTTTGGTGCAAAAACAGTATCTCTTATTACCAGCTTTTCTGAGTTACCCACGAATCCATGATTTCAATTTGATATCTTTTCAAGATCACATCATCAGGTTTAATTTCCCAGCTAATCCACCTAATTATGGACTACTTTATTCTTGAATTGCAAAGAAAAAAAAAATTGTCATTTGACTATTACTAATTAACAACGTTGTTCATGCATCCAACCGGCCAGGTCAGGTTAATAATGTTATGACCTCCGATGTAACCACGCACCAGTATTCCGGACGCGAAGAAGTTATGTGAAGTTAGCTAACTAATAAATTCCAAAATTTCTCCATTTGACTAGACATCTTTAAAAAATGAACTTGTCTAGTTGTGCATGACACTATGATGATGTAAATTGAAAAAGAAGATAATATATATATATATATATATATATATATATATATATTCATACAGGTGCAGTGACGGACCCATAGATTTGTGAGAGCGGGATACACTAGACACTAAACTTAGTATATAGTAAAAACTCTGGGCCCGAAGCAGGAGCACTGGTTTTACCTTAAGTGGTACTAGTGAATTTCCGGACCCAAAACGGGGACACGTGCCCCACCTAGCCCCCCTTAGGTCCTCCACTGCAGATGCTAATTAAGTTAATAGTTGTCGGATCAAGGGGAAAAAGTCAAATAAGCTTTTCTGCTCTTTCCAAATCAGCACTTAAGCTCATGTATGTACTAATTAAACGAAGTAACATATTTTGAAAAAATGATCAATTTGACCATTTATTCAGTTTTTGACCTGTAGTAGCATATTTTTTTATTTATAAACGGTAAGAAATTGTTAGAATTTGGAGAAATACAATTGTGAAAAAATTCGGATTGTCAAAGTCAATATTTTTTAAAATTTAAAATTATTTATATATTCTACATCTATTTAAAAGGTTGTTACATTTTATATTTTACATTATTTAGATTTTCACTTATTTTTTATGTTTTTTTTTAATTTTATTTTAACTGTTTTGAAATATTTAATTATTTTTACATTTTTGATATATTTTATATTATTATTACATTATGTTTTAAAATTTATATGAATTTTTATAAGATTTTTCAATACTCCAAACTATTTTTTCTTTGAAAAAATCCTGATTCAAGAGGTCAAAATGGCTAGATTGATTTGTATTTGACCCTTTTTTCATTAAAGTAATATTGTCGCATTTGTCTGTATGTGTACATATAGACATAAGCGCGCACACACATGAACATATTATTTGGATCGAAAGAGAATGTAGTATAGTGATATAATAATGAACTAATTGAAATAGAGAAAAGGAATTGCCATGAACCTCCCATGATATTTTGTAAATAAATTGATTATGTTCTACAACTACAAATTGTGAATTATTTTAATAAGATACTAGTGTAACACCAGGCATGCCCCGGTAGTGTCATACTAAAGTAAATTAAAATATTAAATATTAATAGGAGTTTTAAATTATTACCAAACATGGAAATGCCATTTTTTTATTGAAACAAGAAGATATTCACTAATATTTTATAATTATCATTTTGATTTTAGACTTATTATTAATTTTATACTCTATTTATGAGCACAGTAATTGAAAAACCTTCATACTATGCGAATTATTTCATCTTAGCAAGATAACAACTATTGTTTATAATATCACCAAAAGTATAATAATTTGAAACCATCATTTTCAAATAATTCTAAGATAAAATTGTTTAATACTACGTATATAAATTTATTCAGTTCAATTTTGTCCAAACAATTTCAATTTTATATAGATAAAATTCCTTTTAACTATTTATGCATAATTTGAAATTCACATTCTACAATTGCACAATAAGTTATATTAGAATGTTTTCAATATAATTGAACTGAATATTTTTGGTCTGATCTAGTTTTATTTGAACTGGTTTGGTTTGGCCGTTTGTTTAAGTTCGGTCTGGTCTTGTTTGAATTGGTCTGGTCTGATAAATGTTCGGTATATGTGTATTTTACAATTGTCAAATTCTGGTGTGGTCTGGTCTGTTTAAGTCTGATGTAGTCTGTTTAAGTCTTATTTATTTTGTTCCGGTTTAAGATGTGACTGATGTTGGTCCCGGTTGTACTGGATACAGTCTAGAGGGGGGGGGGGGGTGAATACACTGTATTGGTTTTTAGCTTTTTAAACTAAGTACCAGATTTTACAGAATAGCCTGTTCTGTTGACAGAACAGATTGGCAGCGGATAAGGTTCTGTTAGGGGTTCTGTTGATTTAGCCTCAGAGAAGCAAAGGCAGTAGGTCTTCTGTTAACTCGTAGGACAAGTTCTGCTGAACACAGATACCAAGTCCAAGGAGTTAGACAGTTCTATCTAAGTGCAAAGATTAAAAACAGTAAGTAAATGACACCAGGGATTTTTATAGTGGTTCAAGGAACAACTCGTTCCTCTAATCCACTGTTCCACTAAGCTTGTAAAAACGATCGTTTACAACGCCTTAGTCCTAGCACTTAAGAAGCTCTCCACGTCTTCTTCAAGCCTAGATGTCTCCTGGGATGCACTGCCTGGCTTCCTTTAAGACTGGTCCTTTCACTGAGCTTCCCGGAAGTATCACCACTTCACTACTCCAGTTACTTGGACGTCCTTCTTGTAACAAGAAGAGTTTCTGTTGAAACAGGGGTTCCTCCAACTTGCTTCGTTACAAAAGATTTGTAGATGAAGTGCTTGAAGTTGTTGAAGAACTGTTGGAACCTTGCTCTTGTTGGATTTGATGATATGAAGGTATATTCTTTCCAACTTGTGTCTCTCTTGTTGAGGATGAAGAGTTTAAATCTCAAGAGGACCTTTTTGCCTTGAATAATTTGAATGTGCTTTTCTCGCAAAGGATGTGGTGAAGTTGGCAAAGTTAGCAAAGTTTTTTGTTCCTTTGTTCTTCGAAGAGTATCTTTTATACTTAGGGTTGTCTTCCCGTTGGAGGTGAAGGAGGACAACTGCATTTAATGTGCGTGTTGTTGACTTGACCGGTTGGACCCACTGAATTCGGCGACTTGCTATTTTGAGAAGATTCTTTCCAAAAGGTGGTCAATTATTTGCTTTAAATATCTTCTCGTACATATCCGCATTAAATGAGCATTTAATGCGCGTACTGTAGCTTTTCCGTTGAAGTCTTCTAGCCGTTGGAGAATCTTCCGTTGATTTCGCCGGCTTGGAAGTAAACTTGAATTACTCTAAGTGTCAGGCCTTCTGGTCTCTTTATCAGAGTGTACACCAGAGAAGGTCATGAGCACTTCTGTTGTAACGGAAGTCAGCAGAGGGTCTCCAGTCCTTCTGTTCTGTTAGAGGCCAACAGAGGACCTAAGTGCTTCTGCCTTAGTGAAGTCCAACAGAGAGTCAGGAGGACTTCTGTGAAGGCACTGTCACCAGAGGGCCAAAAGGGCTTCTGTCTGGAGGTCTTCTGTCAGTCGACTATACTAGAACAATTACAAGGAAAATTCTAATACAAATTTTCTAAGGGGTAATTTCTAAAATCCTATAGCATCATCAAAATCTAATTACATTTATTCCTTACAATTTCCCCCTTTTTGATGATGCCAAAACCCTTTAACTATTTCCAGAGAAGTGCCTTCACCATAAAAGATTTAAAGTAAAAACTTTTCATTAAAATCTTGGTGGGCAACTTAGCATAGGAAAATAGTAAGAGTACGGTACATTCAGATAGCAGTTCAAATAGAAACAAGTACCAGAATAAAATAGAGTACAGTAAGCAACAAAGAGTATAGAAGTAAAGAGACCTTAGAAGGAGCAGAGATATTCTTTTATTAGATCAAGAGTTTAAGAGAAGTTTAAAAGGAATTACAGATTCTCCCTTTCAGCTTCAACTCTGGTTCTTCGATCTTGTTCTTTTAGGCTCTTAAGTTCAGCATTCACTTCTTCTCTTATGCCAGCCAAATTTCCTGGTGCTTGACAAGAGGCCCAAATGGGAGAGAGCTTGCAATTCAAATAGTGAAGTACTCCCTCATGTATATCCTTGCCTGGGAGTACTCTTTTGTGAAACCAATATTCAGCTTCTTCCGAGGAACCTCCATGTCTGACCCTTATATGACCGTCTCTGTCAAGATAGAGATTCTGTCTTTGAGTAGGGGTCATCTTCTGTTGTATTTCTTCAAACTGCGCTCTGTCAATCCTTTGAGAGCCTCCAAGCCTCCATTCAGTTAAGCTCAAGGGCTTCTTCTTCTTGGTAAAATCTCTGCGAGGAGAAGAAGGTCTTGGAGTGCCAGCTTCTCTCTTCTTCTGCAGGAAGGCCTGGAAATAAGGGGTAGGATCAATGCCAGAAGAGGGTCCAGTAGTTTGCCTAGGAGGCAATTTCTTCTGTTGGGGGTCCTTTTCCCCCCTTTTGGCATCATCCATGTCAGAGATCATCATAGTAATCTTCTGAAACTCTGTTGCCTGGGAGATGGCAATCTGCTCAAGAGCCTCTGGTAAGGTTTGAGTGACAGAAGTCAGACCTTCTATCAGGTTCTGTTGACGATCAAGGGCAGACTTGATGTCCTGAGAGCTAGCTTCGAGGAGTATCAGCTTCTGATATCTCTCTTGATCCTTCTTGATCTGGTTGGTAACTTGATCTTTGTGATCATTGTGTAAGAGTTGTAGCTCCATAAACTTCTCAGCCGATTGGTCTTCATACCATTGTACAACGTCAAGGGATTCTGTTATATCCTTGAGTTGTTCATTCTGCTTGTTGAGAGTCTGAGATTGGGAGTAGAGAACAGAGTTGACACCATCAACTTTTCTGGCAACAGCATTAATCTTTGCAGAGGATGATTCCATGAAGGTGACCAGTGTCTGAGTCAGAGCTTCAACCTTCTCTGAGATGTGCTGAAGACCAGCCTCAAGATGATTATGTACAAAGGTGAGATGCTCATGGTGCTTAGTGTTGATCTGAGCCAGTTGATCCATGCCATCAAGCACTTTACCACCAAAGTCCTCAGCTGCAATGACAAACTGATTGAAGGAGATTTGGGGCTTAGCTTCTTTTGATTCTGCATATCCTGGCATACCTAGACCTCTTGACCTGGGCATAGGAGGCCTTCTGGGTTGTTCTTCATTCTGGGGAGGGGTCTTCCTCCTCTTGGAAGTAAGGTCAGCAACTATGGAGGAAGTGAGGAACCCATCATTATCACTAGTAGATGAAGGAATCTTGAAGATAGGTTCCTTCCTGGGAGTAGGAGCCACAGAGTGTTGAGGGGAGAGAGGAATGGCTGCATCTTGTGGTGCAGACTTTGGAGAAGAGGGGGTTGGAGTTCTGGATTTCTTGGTAGAGGGGTTTTCCTGTTGATGTGAAGGTTGGCGTGAGGGAGCTTTCTGTTGTTGTGGAGGAGAATGTGGAGGTGATGGTGTTCTGGATCTGTTTGAGGGTTGGGGTTTGCAGGGAGAAGGATTTTGGGTTTTGGATATAGGGGTTTTCTGTTGGGAAATAGGAGGAGTGTTCTGTTTGGAGATGGTTTTTTGTGAGAGTGAGGGGGATTTCTGTTGTGGTTGAGGTGAAGTGATTTTAGGAGAGGGAGGGGGAGAAGGAATGGTTGTAGGGATTACCTCTAGGATGGTTTCTGTGAACAGAGATTCCCTCCATTCTTTGACAAGCTTCTCCATGACCAAGGGTAGATCATTTGCAGTGGAGGGTTCCCCTTCTCCATGTGCACTATGTCAAAACTTGATCATAGATTCCTTCCTCTTCTTTTCAATCAGCCAAGCATCAAAATCATCCATTTCATGCTCTTGAAGAGCCTTCACATGGTCTTCTGGTGATTCTTTGAACAGAAGAGCTTTTCCTTGGTGTTTCTCCTTCTTTTTCTGTAGGACTGAAAGAAGGAAGTTTTTGTCCAGGCATTGTTCCACATCTTCTGTGTCAGCCCATCGGAGTACTTCTTCTTCCTCAGAGATGAAGTAGGATAAATTCTTAAGCAGCTCAGTGAGAGGTCCCACTCTCCACTTCCTCCATGCAAGAACCCTGATGAATTGCCTATCTGCAGAGTTTGAGTTTCTGCTAGCTTCTTGGTGTTTTGGTGAAGGAACCACCAGTGGTTGATCAACTGTAGAAGCATGAGGAGAGAGGTGTGGTTCCCCCTGAGTAGTGGCATCCTGCACCACTACTTCCTCTTCTGAGTCACTTGACTCAAACACAATCCGCTTGCCCTGCCAAGCGTTTCTGTTGGGCTGTGCAGAGTGAATGGAGTCTTCAAGTTTCTCCTGAATGATAGGGGTCATCACCCTGATCTTCTTTGCAACTGGTGAAGCAGAAGGAGTAGAGTCTGTTGGTGAGGGGGAAGGCACTCTTGATTACAACCTTCTTTGCCACTAGCTTGTGGACTCTGACAGGAGTGGTCTTCTTCTTAGGGACCTTCTTGACCACCTTCTTGATCAAAGGCACTTCTTCTTCAGAATCTGAAGGAGTAGAGGGTTTCTGTTGCTTCTTGGTAATTTTCTTTGGCTGAACAACCTTCTGTTGTAGCTTTTCTCTATTGAACTCAAGAGTTCTCAGCCTTTTCTGCTCTGCCTTGAGAGCAACCTTCCTGTCACTGGAGGTGTTGAGGAAGAGCAGCTTGGTGTAGTCAGCATCAATTGGGTTCCTCAGCCCAATCCTTGCTTGAAGCATCAGCTCAGACAACAGAAGTCCATAACCCATGGGGGTTTTGAACAGTCCAGTCTCCGTGTCCTTCTTTTTGATGAAATCAATTAGGGATTTAGCATATACCTGTCCCCAGTTGGTGTTCATCCCATGATGAACTGCAAAGACAGCCTTTGCATTCTGAAGAGTCATATCATCTGTAGAGGTGCTCTTGCTCCAGACACACCGGTGGAAAATGTTGACCAACTTCTCGTAGTCACTCTGAAGAAGGTTCTTCTTCATGTTCAGCTTGGGAACCTCAACAACTTCTGGTCTGCAGTAAAGCCGGATGAACTCATCCACTGTGACCTTGACACTGTCTAGGGCAATGAACCCTTCAGTGTCCTCTTCTTGTGGATTCTCCACTACGCCAAAGAGGGCGTTGATGATTTCTGGGGTGAGGACGATGTCATCCCCGTTGACCTTAGACCTAATGGTCTCGCCTTCATATGTAGCGTTGAGGTAGAACTCTGCTACATCCCTCTTGCTGTAGGAGTTGAAGTGGAATCCCACCACTTTATCCAGCTGGGAATCCTTCATCCCCTGGATTATTTTCTCCATGGTTTCATGATTGGCGGCCAGTTCTGGGAGTGCGGAGAGGTCGCAGTTCATCCCGGTGTAGATGTTCTTGACGAGAAGTTCAATTTCTGCTTGGGTGAGGTCGTTGATGTTGATGAAAGCCATTTCTGAAAGTTCTGAGAGTTTGAGAGCTAGAGAGATTTGAGATTTTGAAGGTTTGAGAGTAAAGGAAGCAATAACAGTTTAGTTTAGAGAAAATGGTATATATGGGTTTGGGTTAATGGACGTTTGAGATTATTGGCAGTTTCGAGGTTTCAATTTAATGCGAAAGGGGGCGCAGTAAGTATAATGCGGCTATAAAGCCGTTTTAAGGGTAAAGGGGTAAAAGACCTTTAATAAGTTACTAGGTCACCCGTTCCTCGAAATATTTCTAAGTCCACAACCTTCTGTTGGATAAGTAAGAAGGTCTGTTGTTGATGATGTTCTGATGTGCACTGAGGTTCTCTGTTCGAGATGTAGAACAGAAGGGGTTCTGCACAGGGGTTCTGTTGACAGAGAATCTGCAACAGAGAGTCTTCCTTTCAACTTTCTCTTGGAATATCATCCATCATTCCCAATTCCTCTCTTAGCTTGTTGAACCTAGGCTCAGGTAAAGGCTTGGTTAGAATGTCTGCTAGCTGGTCTTCTGTTGACACATGCTCCATGCATATGTGCTTCTTCTCAACATGATCTCTGATGAAGTGATGTCTGATCTCAATATGCTTTGTCTTGGAATGAAGAACTGGATTCGGAGTGATAGCAATGGCACTGGTGTTGTCACACAACATCTTGATCTCCTTTGCTTGAATTCCATAGTCCTTCAGTTGTTGCTTCATCCAGAGTAACTGAGCACAGCAACTCTCAGCTGCAATGTACTCAGCTTCAGCTGTACTTGTTGAGATAGAATTCTGCTTCTTGCTAAACCAGGAAACAAGCCTTCCTCCTAGCAATTGGCAGTGACCAGAGGTGTTCTTTCTGTCTAGTCTGCAACCTGCAAAATCTGAGTCAGAATAACCAATTAGTTCAAAGTTACCTCCCTTGGGATACCATAGGCCTGCATTTGGATTTCCTTTGATATATCTGATGATTCTTTTTGCAGCACTTAGATGGCTCTCCTTGGGCTTTGATTGGTATCTGGCACAGATTCCAACAGAGAATGATATGTCTGGTCTTCTTGCAGTCAGATACAACAGAGATCCTATTATTCCTCTGTATGTTGTAGCATCTACATCCTTTCCTTCATCATCTGGTCCAATTCCTTGAGAAGCGTTCATGGGAATTTTCACTGATGATTTGCCTTCCACTCCAAACTTCTTGATCAAGTCTCATGTGTACTTCCCTTGATTGATAAAGGTTCCTTCTGGAACTTGTTTCACTTGTAGTCCTAGGAAATAGCTTAGTTCCCCCATCATACTCATTTCAAATTGATTCTGCATCACTTGAGAAAATTTCTTGCATAATTCTGGGTTAGTGCTACCAAATATAATGTCATCAACATATATTTGTACTAACAGAATGTGATTAGCAACAGAGATTTGAAATAGAGTTTTGTCAACCTTTCCCTTGGTAAACCCATGGTTCACTAGGAAAAGAGACAGTGTGTCATACCATGCTCTGGGAGCTTGCTTAAGGCCATAAAGAGCCTTCCTAAGCTTGTAGACACAAGAAGATTGAGTAGGAATGACAAAACCTGGAAGTTGTTCCACATAGACTTCTTCTTCAAGATCTCCATTCAAGAAAGCACTCTTGACATCCATCTGGTAGACCTTGATGTTGTTGTAGGCAGCATAGGCTAGAAAGATTCTGATGGCTTCTAGTCTGGCAACTGGTACAAAGGTCTCATCAAAATCAATTCCTTCTTCTTGGCAGTATCCCTTGGCTACCAACCTAGCTTTATTCCTTACAATGTTGCCATCTTCATCTGCTTTGTTCTTGAACACCCATTTGGTTCCAATGACATTCTGGTGCTTTAGTTTAGGAACAAGTTCCCACACTTTATTCCTTTCAAATTGAGTAAGCTCCTCTTGCATTGCATTGATCCAGTCTGAGTCTGCAAGAGCTTCTTCCACAGTTGTTGGAGATATTTAATTGTGAATCAAGTTGGTCATAGATTAGCTTTATATTTAATCCTTGTATTTAAATAGTGCATAAATTAGATAGAAATCAGGCCAAGTGTTAGGCCCATTTAAACAGGCCAAAAGCCTGGTACGCCTAACCTAAACCTCGCCTATAAAAAGGGAGCCGAGGTTTAGGAAAAGGTTGAACGTCGTACTTATTATTTCATAGCCTTACGCTTATCATTCTGCTGTACGTTCCACGGTTTATCAAAGAAGGTTTTACGGTGATTCATTCTGTTCCATCTTTACGTTTAATCTTCCTTTGTTAGATCGATTATTCATTGCTGTTAAAGAAACAGGGACTAACAATTGGTATCAGAGCCGATCGAGAACGATCAGAAGAACTCATGCAAAACACTCTGTTTTTGTTAACGAAGTTCATTCTGTCGATTTTTTGCTCTGTAATTTTGTTTCTTGTTCAAAAGTTGTAAAAGTTACACCTTTGGAATCGCCTTTTCAAAGCGATCAAAGGGTATACTTCAGTTTGTGTTTTACGCAATTTTTGATTTCGAGATATCTCGAGCTAGGCATCTCGACATCCTACTTCTTCACAGGTTCTGCTACGTCTTTCGAGCTGAAAACTTTACCAGAAGATCTCGACATTCAACTCTACAGGAAACTATCTTCAGATTTTGATTATCTGATTTTTACAGGTTGAAAGATTTCGACATTGAGGATTTCGACATCTAGGATTTCGAAATCTTGATTTCGAGAAAAGGTTTCGACATCTGGTCTCGACATTTGACTCATCAGATTAAGATTTCGAGAGATTAACTTCTCGACATTTCAAATCTCGAGATCAGCATCTCGAAATTTGAAATCTCGAGATCCCAAATCTCGAGATCCTTAATCTCGAGCCCAAATCTCGATACCGGGCCTCCTTTATCGAAATCTGAAATTTCGATATTCAGATCTCGACATCTGATTTTTCGAGATTCTGCCTCTGAAAATCTTTTGATCAATTTTCTCGAACGGTCAGTTTAGTACAGCAATGGGTTCAGAATACAATGCACAAGGGAACAGCAGTACCCCTACTAGCCTCAGGAAGGGAGAATATCAAATGTGGCGGAACAGATTTTTAAACTTCCTCGAGCACAAAGAGAACTCTTCTGCAATGCTCGAATCTTTGCTTGAAGGACCAGCTGAACTCTTGATTTCAGTTGGTGGAGATCCAGAGAACAATCCTCCTATTTTTCCAGAAATAAGGAGAAAAGTGCCGTCTGAATACACAGAAGCCGACAAGCTCAAACTTCGTGGTGATCTTATGGCCAAAACGTACCTCCTTCAAGCAATACCGAACGAGGTTTATGTTCTCATAGATAGCATGCAGACAGCTAAGGAGATGTGGGATGAAATTGAGAAGCTGTTACAAGGCACAAGCATCAGCCTCAAAACAAAGAAGACTACGATTCTCATCGCTTATGACTCCTTCAAAGAAGGTCCAGGAGAACCATTGAATGAGACTTACAACAGACTTGTTCAACTGGTAAATGAACTCAGAAAGATCAAAGTATTCAGGTCCAATCTGGAACTGAATATTAGATTTTTATCTAGCCTACATCCTGCATGGGAAAAGACAGTGAAGGATGTCAGATCTCGGATAGATTTGGACGAAATTGACCTCTGCACACTCTATGAACATCTGAAACAATTTGTCAACGAGGTTGCCTGTGCTGAAGATCATCACACCACAAATCCCTTAGCTCTTGTAATGGATGCTCAGCCAAGAAGGACAACCACTTAACTAAAGAAGAAAAAGAAGAAGGTGGTGGTTGAATCAGATGATGAAGAGAGTGAAGATGACAAATCTGATCTAGAGGCTGAGCTAGCAGACTTACAGAAAAAGATGGCAATGCTTGCCAAGAGATTTGCTAAGAAGAACAGCTCCTCCAACAGGCTAAGAACTTCCTCCTCAAACTACAAGCAGAAGAACCATGATCAAGGATCGTCTAGAAAGGCATCATCGGCAGAAGAAGTTCCTAAATGCTATAATTGCGGCAAACCAGGACATGTGATCAAAAACTGCCGCCTCCCAAAGAAGAAAGATGCTAACTTCTACAAGCAGAAGATGCTGTGGAATAAGCAGAAAATGCTGATGGTGCAGAAAGAAGAAGAAACCTCTGCCATGATTGCTGAGAATGAAAACTGGGCAGAAGATTCTTCTGAGGAGGAGGAAGAGGAAGACAACTATGCTCTTATGGCAAGTGTGGAGGGAGATGAAATAAAGGGTGATGCTGCGATCCCCGAAAGCAAGTGCTCAACAAGCTCTGTAAGTACCTCCCATACTTCTTTAAATAATCAAATGCAGTCCTTACTTGAAAAGGACAATCTAATCATAGAAGTAAAGGAGAGACTAGACAATAATCATAGAGTTCTGAAACAGAATCTAGACCAAAAGTCTTCCTTAAGTATTCAACTTGAAATTGCAAAAGATCAAGTCAAAAAGGTGTCCTCAGATTTTGAAAGCTTTGAACTAAAGATAGCTGAATTAACTAAGAAATTTGAGGACAGTGAACGGGAAAAAAGCACAGCAAAGGCTGAATGCGATTTTTTGCATAACAAAAGAAGAACGCTTTTAAATAAAGTAAAAGAACTAGAAGATCTAGCTGCTAGAAGAGGTCAATCTGAACAAACTATTTTTCTGCTTAACAACAAACAAAAGGATGACCGATTCTACAATGCTAAAACAGGACTGGGCATAACTAACCCACGTAATCTTAAGAAAGTTAATTGTCTTCAAATCTATAACAAAGATTACATGGGACTAGGGTTTGGTGAGAAAATGTATTTTCGAAGTGATGAAGATTATGCTGAAGCAGAAGAAGAAAAGAGAAAGAAACCAAAACCTGCGATTTCTTGTGATTATCCCTTTGTAAATGAAAAACAACTTTCAGAAGAAAAACCTACTTCCTGCTTTAGTGAATGCCTAGATCCTTATGCTAAAGATATTCCTCACATAGGACACCCTCTAGACCCTCCCCCAAGAGTTGGTATTGCTAAAACTGGTGAGGAACCATGTATTTTTCCCATGGCTCAAAAGCTCAAAAACCTACAGAAAACTCTTGATAACGAGAGAGAGAGATTTGAAACTGAAAAGAAAGGTTTTGAGCGCAACTGGCAGGAACTTCTCCAAAAATTTAATGATTTAAGTGAACAGTTTCATGCTAAAACAGACCCTTCTACGACCAAGCCTGACAGCTCACACACCTCACATGAGAAAAACAATGCTTTTAAAGGTTCGTCCACTCATCTCTCTTCTCCTTTGTTTACATGGAATGAAGTGAATAAAGAAGGAGAAGAGAAGAATGAGTGGAGGAAAAAGAGGAAGGAAATCGCAGATGGCAAAAAGAAAGTTTTTGAGAAAAGTGCCAGTCCTAGATCTAGTTCAATATTTTACTCAAAAGTTAATTGTAATTCTGTCTCTACAAAGCAAACTTCTAACAGTTCAATCTTGAGTCCCAAGCTGAATATTTCTGAGACATCTTCTAGACAAAGTTCTATTTATAATACAAGTGTTGCTTATGGTTATTCTGTTCTAGATCCCCATAATTATGAATGTGATATGAATGTTGTTAAATCTAAACCTTCCAGAAAGCTTAAACCTGAAAAAGAAACCAAGAAAGGAACTTCTAAGGGAACATTTTGTATTCCAGATATGAAATATGCCCTTAGAGTTCATTCTAGAAAACATGTTAATCGGCTTTCTAAGGAGGAGATTTTAAAAACCAAACTCAAGAAACAACCGTTCAATCACAAAGCACCTGTCTACTCTCCTCCTGAACCTAAAACGAAAAGATGGGTCCCCAAGATAAGACCCGTCAAAGCTGAAACGGAAAGGTGGGTCCCCAAGATGAGACCTACCAAACCTGAAACTGATAGGTGGGGTCCAAATCGAAGACCCATCATAACTGCAACTGAAAGGTGGGTCCCCAAACTTAGACCCAAACGGACTAAAATGGAAAGGTGGGTTCACAACATCAGACCCACCAAAATGGAAAGTGCTAGGTGGACTCCAAAAACCAGACACACTGCAAAAGCAGATCTGGCAATTGGAAAGCCCATCGAAGATAGATCTTTTGTTGAAAGAGCAGCTGACCTTGGATCACTGCTCAAAGCAAGTTTTAAAAAGGTGTTTCTTGATAATAAGGAAGGACCCACTCCAAGTTGGGTACCTAATCCTATTTGATTGTTTTGCAGGACGGTCATGTGTGGCACTTGGACTCAGGATGCTCAACCCACATGACCGGAATAAAGCACCTTTTGAGCAACTACACCAACTGCTACGGAGGAAATGTCAGATTCGGGAATGACGCCTCATCTCCTATCCTTGGGTATGGGGACGTCATCTGTGCCAGCGTTACAATAAAAGATGTTTCATTCGTCAAAGGGCTCAAACACAACTTACTGAGCATTGGACAATTCTGTGACAGCGGGATGGAAGTGAGGTTCTTTGCAAAACAATGCTGTGTTCTTGACAGCACAAGGAATACATTATTAACGTGTTACAGAACATCAAATCTGTACACTATTGATCTGAAAAGCGTCCAATCCACCACTTCCACCTGTCTGCTGTCCAAAGCCTCAACTGAACAGAACAACCTATGGCACAGACGTCTCTCCCATCTGAACTTCAAACATCTATCAACTTTGTCCTCCAAGAAACTTGTCAAGGGGCTTCCTCTGCTAAAGTCTTCCGCTGAAAATCATTGTAGTGCCTGCAAAATGGGCAAAATGACGCAAAGCTCCCACAAGTCAAAATCTGAACCTTCATCTACTCATCAGTTGCAGCTAATACACATGGATCTGTGTGGACCTATGAGAGTTCAAAGCATCAACGGTCGCAAATACACTCTGGTGATCGTTGATGACTTCTCTAGGTATACATGGACAAAATTTCTACGATCAAAAGACGAAGCTGCGGAAAACATTATGACCTTTATCAGAACGATCCAGAAACTGCTACAGCACAGTGTTCGAATTGTCAGAACTGACAATGGTACCGAGTTCAAAAATCAGACTCTCACTGAGTTCTATGAATCACTCGGTATCACTCAGCAATTTGCAGCAGCTAAAACTCCCCAGCAGAACGGAGTTGTTGAGAGAAAGAACAGAACCCTTGTTGAAGCAGCACGCACCATGTTAATCCAATCAAGACTGCCTCACTTCATGTGGGCAGAGGCAATCAATACCGCGTGCTTCACTCAGAACAGAACCTTCATCCACAAACGCTTCGACAAGACTCCATATGAGATCCTATTCAACAAAACTCCTGATATTTCTTTCCTCAAGGTTTTTGGCTGCAAGTGCTTCATACTCAATGATCGAACAGAGAGAAGTAAGCTGGATCCCAAAGCCAGAGAAGGCGTGTTCATTGGCTACTCACTGCAATCCAAAGCTTACAGAGTCTATCTCAGAGACAAGCGGACTGTCATCGAGAGTGTAAACGTTACATTCTATGAAATGGCAGACTTTGCTATTGAACATCTCCAGACCGATCCATCCACTGCTGTACCAGTAGCTTCTGATAAAGCTGAACCAAACACCGAACACGACGATGTGATTCTCGACTCTCTCTTCAGAAACTTTTACGAGAACTCACAATCTCCACCTCCTGCATACACTCCAGAGTCAACATCAACTCCAACAGTAGAGATTCCGCTCCTCACAGGACCAGATGACGTACCATCCACACCCTCAACCCCTCAAACCAATCCCAGAGGTGTGGATGATCACGGCTTTGCCATAAGTCCGGAATCATCTCCACTACACACCACAGCTGCCCCAGAGCCTTCAAATTCATATCAGGACTCAGATCAACCAATAATTACTCCAACTCCTCTAGCTCATGAGAGGAAGTGGACAAGAGCACATCCTGTTGAACAGATAATAGGTGATCCAAGTCAAGGTGTGCGAACGAGATCAGCAACAACAAATGAATGTCACTATGCATGCTTTCTAAGCAAGAATGAACCATCCAAAGTCTCAGAGGCACTCGCTGATCCAGATTGGGTGATTGCCATGCAAGATGAGCTCAATCAATTTGACAGATTAGATGTATGGACACTCGTGCCTAAACCCCCTCAGAAAACCATCATTGGCACAAAATGGGTGTTCAAGAAAAAGAAGGACGAAGAAGGCATAGTGATAAGGAACAAGGCACGACTGGTCGCTAAAGGATATAATCAGCAAGAGGGCATAGACTATGATGAAACATTTGCACCCGTAGCAAGAATTGAAGCAATCCGCCTTTTTCTTGCGTACGCGGCCCACAAGAACTTCACTGTCTTTCAAATGGACGTCAAGCACTCAGGTTTTGACCTAGTCGGATATTCGGATGCTGACTTTGCTGGTTGCCGGATGGACCGCAAAAGCACATCGGGGGCAGTCCAATTCTTGGGTGATAAGTTAGTCTGCTGGTCTTCCAAGAAACAGAACTGTGTGTCAACATCTACGGCCGAGGCAGAATACGTCGCGGCTGCTAGCTGTTGTTCACAAATATTATGGATGAAGACCCAGCTAAAGGACTCCGCCATATCCCGATCTACAGTGACTCTCAAAGCGCCATAGCCATCACCAGCAACCCAGTTCATCACTCCCGCACCAAACACATCGACCTGCGCTATCATTTCATCAAGGATCATGTGGAGAAAGGAGACATTGACATGTATTTTGTAAGCTCAGAGCTTCAACTGGCTGACTTGTTCACTAAGGCATTGGATGAAAAACGATTCCAGTTCCTAGTCTCCAAGTTGGGCATGTTGAACCTCGAGCCCGTTTAATTATGTTTCCACTGATCTAAAAAATGTGTGTATGTGTGGGACCTGTAAAAAGTGTGTGTGTGTGTGGGATTTGTAAATAGTGTGTGTGCGTTGCATATGTTGAGGGGGAGAAAACCAGAAAAATAACAAAAAATAGTGTGTGTGCGTTGCATGAGTTGAGTGGGTGAAAAATCAAAAATAACAAAAAATAGTGTGTGTGCGTTGCATGAGTTGAGTGGGTGAAAAATCAAAAAGAACAAAAAATAGTGTGTGTGCGTTGCATTTGTACATTTTGTTCGTTGCATTTTTTGAGGGGGAGAAAATTTTCACTGTTTGAGGGGGAGCTAATTTTCACTGATTAAGGGGGAGCTCTAAGTTTTTTACTGTTTGGGCCTCGAAAATCTTTTAAAAGGGCACTGTGTCAGCCCAATCATTCGGGCTCAACTTTACGAAGGAGGTCCATATTTTTCTCGCGTATAAAAGCCTCGCAAAAGCCCTTCTCCTTCTTTCATTCTGATTTTCTTAAAGGCAAAAACTTTCTCGCTAAGGTAGAGCTCTCAGACCTTTCTTATTCTTCCCAACCTTACGATCTCGCATCCCCTTCTCTCTTTTCTTATTCTCGACATTCCTAAGAAGGTAGTTACTCTTTGCTTGCGTTCAAAAACCAAAAGCGAACGATCGATCTCGAAAACCAGAAAACGAATGATTGATTTCGCGAAAAACCCTTGAAATTTCTCAAAATCAACATCAAATTAGTTTTTTTCGTATTGAATGTATGTCGAAAACGTTTGTTATCCTTTTGATATATCAATGTTTATGTTTTTGCAGGTTGTTTAATCTCTTCTCGAAATCGTTGGTTCATCTTCTCGAAATCAAGATCTCGAGATGGGCATCTCGACATCTTGATCTCGAGATTTGAATCTCGAAATCAAGATCTCGAGATCTGCATCTCGATATCTTGATCTCGAGATTTGAATCTCGAAATCAAGATCTCGAGATTTGAATCTCGAAATCATGATCTCGAGATTTGAATCTCGAAATCAAGATCTCGAGATTTGAATCTCGAAATCATGATCTCGAGATTCAGATCTCGAAATTTGGACTTAGAATTTTTTTTCCAAAAACTCCACCTGCATAAACTTATCTGACAACTAAATCAAACTCTTTCAATCAAATCAAACTGTTGAATTTCATATGCTGACCCCCTGCTTCTACAGTTTAAAATGGCAGGTAACACTACAGCACAGATCGATGATGCCATCTACTCCAAAGGGAAATGGATCAAGGTACTGGACAACAATTTCCAGCTAGACCTGGCAGTCTTCAAGTGCCAGAACCCAATCATTCCGGCCATAATGAAAGGTCACTATCTCTGGCCTGCACTTCACAACGCCAAACCAGTGCCAGAGATATACCTACAACAGTTCTGGGGGCACATGCACACAGATTCATTAAAGGATCGTTCCAAGATCAAGACCAAGTTGAACGGCATGCGGGTGATTCTGACACCATCCACTCTACGGACTACTCTATCGCGGCCGATACATGACGAATATGATGCACTGCCGTCCATCCCTGATCTGCTCAAAGACGTGGCATCCCTTGGCTACACATCACTACTGCCACAGCTCTCAAATTTCAACGGTGCATATCTCCGTCACCCGTGGAAAAATCTTTTCGGGCTAGTAAACAAGTGCCTGTCGCCGAAGCATGCCAGGTTTGACAAATGCAACAAGCAGATCCTGCTAATCTTTCATGGCATCGCGTTCAACAAGAACTACGATCTGGCTCAGCTCTTCTACTCAAAGCTAATGGACCTGGTCAAGGCCAAAGAAAAGAATAGGCCAGGTACCATTCCGTACGCTAGGTGGCTTGGGTTGATCATCAACGACCTCATGACAGAGCATTCAACAATACCAAGACGCAGTTCAGATCCTCACTTCACAGCACCGAAGCTACAGTACTTCAAAGCAGACAAGAATCCTTCCTATGGTCTGAAGTTACCTGGATTTCTGCTACAGCTGGTAAAATCTTCAAATCCAGCAGTCCAACAATACAAAGAAGCCACCGAGAAAACCGTCCCTATGGTTCAGCAAAACCCAGCTGGACCTACCCAAGGGACAAAGCTGAGTGTAAGTAAGGGTCCTAAGAGAGCCCAAAAGCCACAGAAACCAGTGGCCGGTTTGCCCAATGAAGGGAAGTCTGACGACTCTCTAGAGACGAGTCAGGCGGCTGAGGGCACCGAAAAAGACGCTGAGGATACGGCCAATGAATCGTCAAGTGAAGCCCAAACGAATACTGACGACGAGGCTTCTGAGAGCGTAGGCACGGAGAGTGAAAAATCTGACTCGGATGATGACGATGATGACAACGACAGTGATGATGTGGAGCTCACATATGCCCTTATCAGAAAAGGAAAGCTGCCCGTCGAATCTCCAAAGAAGAGAAGAATCACTGCTGAAGACGCAGCACCAATCATAGCTCGCAGACCTCAAGTCTTCACCATAAAAGAAACAGCTAAACCAAGAGCTGATCCGAGCGAGACTAATTGCTCAAAGGATGATTACGACGAGGCAGCTCACTCCATCAAGACATCAATCAACTAGGAAGAAGTTGTCATCCGAGAGACCAGGGCTAAGGTCAAAAATGACAAGGTTGCAAAGACCAAGCCCCAGCCCCGAGCGAAGAAGAGTCTGTTTGATAAGGCAGACGAGCACATCTTTGCGGGCTGCGACTCCTTTATCCAGATAAGCCGAGCCGAATCCCTAAGCACAGGAGCCGATCTTTTCGGTTCCCGAGTAGAAGTCGCAGCATCTGGCTCAACTGCGCATGCACAGCCCTCTCCCAGCCACTCAATTGCCTCTCACAAGGCTATTGTTTCAAAAGAACGGGACTCAACCCCCTCGCTGGTTCCTTCTGAATCAGTTGAGCATACAATTGACCTATCTCCCGAGGTCAAAACCCCTTCTTCTCTCACATCGAGTCTAGGTGTCACATTTCCCACATTTTCTTCCTTTTCTAGGACACCTACACTATTCACTGCACATACAGGTGCACTCACCCTGAACGCAACAACCAGAGCGCAAGCTATGACGGTTGGAAGCCCTGCTACGCCCATAATGATTCCATCATTAAATGCAGGCCACACATCAGCAATCTTCACTGATGCTGTGTCAACAGTTACAACCCCCGTAACTGGTCACCCTACCTTTGAAGACGTAAACGTTCTACTAAATCGCTTCCTAGATTCCACCATTAAACCATGGGTGCAAGATGCAATGACCGCTCTAGCACAGGAATTTAGGAACACCCAAGCGGTTCGGTCTGAACATACACCACCCCAACCTTCCCCTGAACCGTTCATCTCCCATACACAACCCATATCTTCCACCCCTCTATCCCACAAATCCATAAACCAAATTCCCATCCCTTCTATTTCTCGGGGAACCCAGAATACAGAACCAGTATTCTCCCCACACCCGACCACACCCTCCATTGATCTCTCCTCCCTATCCTTTGACACACTAGCTTCGGCTTTGCTGAACAATCTCTTAAATACCCCAGAAGACAACCTCACTCTTCATCAGCAAGCCATACTAGAAGCTCTTCTTTCCTCACCTGAAACCAAGAGTACTTGCAAGGAGAGTCTTCGTGGTCGCAAACGTTCCCATGAGGACCCCGATGATTCGGATCCTCATGAGGGGGAGAACAAGCGACCTCGATCACTTGAGCAAACTGCTCTACCAAGCCAAACTCCACAGCCAATTCAACCCGATACCTCAACAAACCAACAGCCACCATCCACAGCCAAACTATCTAGCATGGTCGAGCTAGAAATAACATCCCGAGGCGTATCTCCCAGAGATACCAACCGAGGAGGGGATGGAAGTCCTGATGATGTTACCACTGATACATCTTCTCCATCAGGCCATCAGTTGGAACCCAGTTCTAAGCTGATGTCAACGGGCAATCCTAGTGAACCCGGTAGTGCTACACAGGAACAATCACCGCCTATACAAAGAACTCCATATATTTCCCTAGGCAAAGACATCCATGATGCACTGGAAGAGGCGGTGATATACGACAAATGGCCGAGAAAATGGACAGAATGGGATGATCTCCGGGTTGAAGCCGAGCAAGAAGACATGCAAAGAAACTGGTGGCTACGAGAGCTGATCAACAAATGCTCTGAAGATATTATACGGCTCGAGGACGATGAACGCAAGGAAGGGGAGAACTACAAGGAATCCCAGAAAGCTCTTGAATCGGTCGTAAGACAATCAGCGGGAAGACTTCCCAAATCAGAGAGCATATCTGGCGTAGACCAGACAAAGTCAAGCCACTGAACGAACTGAAGCTAAGAGGCCTTACTCACTTGAAAGGAAAGCAGGCTGGAGGTCATCTGCATATGTTGCTGCAAAGGTCAACTGGTACACAGAGAGAACTAATGGAACAAGATCTGAAGTCGAATATTCTCCCGATTCATCAAATTCTACAAGTGAAGACTGAAGACTATCATGGAGTAACATTCTACAGTTTCAGACTTCAACGCACCGATGGGAGCGAATTCACTTGTCAAGAGAACGACTTCATCATGCTAAAACCGGATGACATCTACCAAATGCTCATGGCCTACAGATACCTTCCAGTCAGGCAGAGCATAGTATACAGCGAAGGCCTCGCAGCTATCAAGAGATTCATGCTTAGACAGATCAGAGTACACTCTTCACATGACCTACAGATGGCTATTGAATGCAATCTGAAGAAGACAAATCTGACAAAGCCAAAACTGTATGGTCCAGAACTTGAAGATTTCCCAGCCTACCACATCTTCTTCAAACCGCCAGCAGTCACCTATCTGAACCACAAGAACGAAAAACGTCTGATGGTAGTCAGTGAAATCGAGAAGTACTGCGACGGAACACTGAAGATAATCAGAGAGCAGATTCTACAGATGAAGGCAAAGCTGGAAGAAAATCTTCAAGAGGCATCGTCTTATGTTCAAAAGGAACACTCTACTGTAGAGACAATTTTAAAGGCCATTGACGATCGCCTCGAAAAGAGAAATATGCTAAGACAGTATGATAATGCACCTGGCTTGAGAAAGCACTACTTCAAATCACAGAAGCAATAAGAGAATGGCACTTGATCACAAAGGGGGAGATTGTTGGAGATATTTAATTGTGAATCAAGTTGGTCATAGATTAGCTTTATATTTAATCCTTGTATTTAAATAGTGCATAAATTAGATAGAAATCAGGCCAAGTGTTAGGCCCATTTAAACAGGCCAAAAGCCTGGTACGCCTAACCTAAACCTCGCCTATAAAAAGGGAGCCGAGGTTTAGGAAAAGGTTGAACGTCGTACTTATTATTTCATAGCCTTACGCTTATCATTCTGCTGTACGTTCCACGGTTTATCAAAGAAGGTTTTACGGTGATTCATTCTGTTCCATCTTTACGTTTAATCTTCCTTTGTTAGATCGATTATTCATTGGTGTTAAAGAAACAGAGACTAACAACAGTCATAGGTTCCATTTGATATATATAGCAGGCAAACATTGCTTCTCTTCTTGATGTGGATCTGGTTTGAACTCCACTTCTGATTTGACCAATCACTTGGTCAGGGGGGGTGATCTCTTAACCATGTTAGATCAGGTTCTGTCAGCTGCTGTCTTGGTCTCTCTGGTTCCTCATCTTCAGAGTCTTCATCTTCATTCAATAGAAGGGGGTTTGGTGCAGGTATTGGAAACACTGGATTAACTGTAACCTTTTCTGTCGGTTCAGGTATTCTATCTTCGATGTTGACTTCTTTGAGGGTATCTGTCACATCTTCAACAGATGTGCTGTCATCAAATTTTACATGTATGGATTCTTCTACATGTAGAGTTCTTCTGTTGAGTACTCTATAGGCTTTGCTAGTACTTGAGTAGCCTATGAATACTCCTTTATTAGCTTTCTCTTGAAAGACCTTCAAATGTTCCTTTCCATTGTTGAGAATGTAGCATTTGCAACCGAACACATGAAAGTAGCTGATGTTTGGTTTCCTTCCTTTCCAAAGTTCATAAGGAGTCTTCTTGTGATTCTTGTTGATCATGCTTCTGTTCTGGGTGTAGCATGCAGTGTTGATTGCTTCAGCCCAGTATCTCATTGGTAATCCAGATTCTGCAATCATTGTTCTTGCAGCTTCTTTCAAGGTTCTGTTCCTTCTTTCTGCTACGCCATTCTGTTGAGGGGTTCTGGCGGCAGAGAGTTGATGAAAAGTTCCATTCTGATCACAGAAGTCCTTTATGACTTGGTTGACAAATTCAGTTCCTCTGTCTGATCTGATTGTCTTCACTTTCAAATTCTTCTCAGTCTGAAGTTGCTTTAACAGAGAGGGCAACTTCTGAAGAGTTTCATTCTTCTTTGACAGAAAGATAGTCCATGTGTATCTGGAATAGTCATCCACTATGACAAGTGTGTATCTTTTGCCACTTACACTCGGAGTTTCAACTGGTCCAAATAAATCCATGTGGATCAGATTTAAAGGACTAGTAGAAAGATCTCCAGCAATAGGTTTGAAGGAATTCTTCACTTGTTTGCCCTTCTGACATGCACTGCAGAGGGTCTCCTTTTTGTACACAATGTCTGGTAGTCCTTCTACAATGTGTTCTCTGGCCAGTTTGTTGATTGTCTTGAAATTCAAATGGTTGAGCTTTTTGTGCCAGTCCCAGCTTAACTTTGAATCTCCTTTTGCTATCAAGCACACACCATCTTTGGCAGTCTTCCAATCAACTACATAAATGTTCTTCTTTCTTGATGCAGTCAGAACCACTTCCTTTGTTGTCTCATGCTTTACATAGCAAAAGTCCTTGGTGAATTCTACAGTGTAGCCTTTGTCACAGAATTGGCTAGCACTTAGAAGATTGAACTTCAGGCCTTTGACATATGAGACATCATCAATGATTATCTGGTCCTTGATCAGCTTTCCTCTTCCTTTTGTTTGACCTTCTTTGTCATTACCTCCAAAGGTAACTTTAGGTCCTTTGCATTTCTGGAACTCTGTTAGGCAACTTCTGTCACCTGTCATGTGCCTGGAGTATCCACTATCAATAAACCATTCTTGTTCAGGGATAGCTCCAGCACACTGTTCCTGCAAAATTTAAAGAAAGATTTAGGTACCCAAGCAATGTTGGGTCCTAGGGGGTCATGCAGTCTTGGCAGCCGGTACCACTTTGGTCTCATCAAGTGAAACCTTGGTGGGTGGTACCCATTGTCCACCTGGTAGTCATAGTAAACCGAAGTGTGATTCACTTTGGGCAGATGCTTGTGAGGATCATGCTTGCGGTTTACATACTTCTGCATAGCCTTCTTGGTAGGGAAGAAGTCCCATATACTATCAAGAGCAGAGGGGCGGTTAACTTTGGGCTTCTTAAGTTGACCAGCCAACCTTTTCTGCCTAAAGTTAACTTTCTCTTGATATCTGCCTTTCTGGTGATCATCTCTGACAAGGTTATCATGAGTTTGTCTGTTATGGGTTTGTCTTTGATTTTTGGTATTCTGAAAACCCTTTCTGTTGTTAGGTTTTCTGCCAGGTTCATTAATTTTTAAAATGGGTTTCTGTTGAACCTTTATCTTTTCCTTTTCTGGTCTGACTTTCTCATGAATAACCTTGGTGCCAGATACACCAGCATGACAAATATGGCTAGAAGTTCGTGGCTCTATGACCTTATCAACCTTAACAACTTTGGTGCTTGGTTTTACAGAAGGCTCACCGGATTCTGTTGCAACATATCCAAGGCCAGAACCGGAGGGTAGCATTTGATCAATATTAACAGCCTTAAGAGAAGTTTGCATTTTCATAAGACTGTTAAATCTGACTTCCAAATGCTGAATATCTCTTATTCTGTCGAGAAGAGAAACATTTTCAGCTTTGACAGAGTCCCTTTCCATAGTTAAGAGATTGACTTTTACCTCAGTCTCTTTTCTTAAGTTAGAGAGTTCTATTTTTAGCTTACTGTTTTCTTCTTTAACTAAAGAATAAGTTGTTTGGATAGTTCTAAACTCTTCCCACAATGATGACATTGCATCATCATTTAAGGATGTGCCTACCGAAGAAAAACGAGAATTAGAAGAAGAGGATACCTCATCATCAGATTGAGCCATGAGGCATAGGTCTTCTGTCTCTGTATCTAGGCAACAGAATGCCTCATCAGAATCGGAGTCAGAACTGGATTCTGTCTCTGACAGAGGGTCTTTCTCGACGTGTTCTGTGACGAGCGCTTTTCTTCTTCTGGGATTGTCTTCAAACTTCTTCTTTTCTCCATCCTGTCCTTGTCTCTTGGAAACCCTTGGATGGGGGCAATCTGCCTTGAAGTGACCAGGTTGTCTGCAGTTGTAACAGAGAAGCTCTCCACTGCTCTCTGTTGGTTTGACCTTCTGGTATGGTTTTCTGCTGGAAGATGGGCTTCTTCCATCTTTAGGATTCTTCATAAACTTTTTGAATCTCCTGGCAAAGGCAGCCATATATTCGTCAGATAAAAGTATTGAAGGGTCAAAATCATTTACCTTAGATGTACTGGCTGTAAGAGCTGTAATGGTTCTCTCTTCTGGTACATCTTCCTTCTCTTCAATCATCTCGAACTCATGAGCTTTGAGATCAGAGATGAGCTTGTCTGTTGGATAGGTCTTCACATCTTTGCTGGCTTGGACAGCAACCACCTTCATCTTCCATGCAGAGGAAAGACCTCTCAATACTTTGAGGTTGATCTCCTTGGTGGTGAGTTCTTTGCCAAGCTCTGAGATCTCTCCAGTAAGGGTGAGGAGCCTATCATACATCTTGGAGATGGTTTCTCCAGGGAGAAGCTTGAAATCATCAAACCTTTTGTTGGCTATGGTCAGCTTGTTATCTTTCTCTTGCTCATCACCGGCCCCAATGAGCTCAAGAGTATCCCAGATTTCCTTTGCGGTTCTGCATTTCTTTATTCTGTTGAAGTATCTGTCATCAATGGATTTGTAGAGGATGTCCTTAGCAATATTGTCCAGGTTGTATTTTCTTCTCTCTTCAGTGGTCCATTCTGACTTGGCTTTACTGATCATCTGGGGTCTGGTGTTGTCAATAGCGTGCTCAGGATTGACCTTCTGGAAGCTTGTGAAAGGTCCAATGTCAAGAACTTCCCACATCTCATCATGCAGAGCACAGAGATGTGCTTTCATCCGGATCCTCCAGTCATCAAACTTAAGATCTGAAAACATAAGATTCTTGGCAAGAGAGTGATCCTTTATATCAGATAGAAATGAGGAAAATAACAGAAAAAACAAGTGGATCTTTGTTAAGTAAAATAACCTAAGAGATTATTAGAACAAGGAGGCTCTGATACCACTTGTTGGTCCCGGTTGTACTGGATACAGTCTAGAGGGGGGGGGGGGGGTGAATAGACTGCATTGGTTTTTAGCTTTTTAAACTAAGTACCAGATTTTACAGAATAGCCTGTTCTGTTGACAGAACAGACTGGCAGCGGATAAGGTTCTGTTAGGGGTTCTGTTGATTTAGCCTCAGAGAAGCAAATGCAGTAGGCCTTCTGTTAACTCGTAGGACAAGTTTTCCTGAACACAGATACCAAGTCTAAGGAGTTAGATAGTTCTATCTAAGTGCAAATATTAAAAACAGTAAGTAAATGACACCAGGGATTTTTATAATGGTTCAAGGAACAACGCGTTCGTCTAATCCACTGTTCCACTAAGATTGTAAAAACGATCGTTTACAACGCCTTAGTCCTAGCACTTAAGAAGCTCTCCACGTCTTCTTCAAGCCTAGATGTCTCCTGGGATGCACTGCCTGGCTTCCTTTAAGACTGGTCCTTTCACTGAGCTTCCCGGAAGTATCACCACTTCACTACTCCAGTTACTTGGACGTCCTTCTTGTAACAAGAAGAGTTTCTGTTGAAACAGGGGTTCCTCCAACTTGCTTCGTTACAAAAGATTTGTAGATGAAGTGCTTGAAGTTGTTGAAGAACTGTTGGAACCTTGCTCTTGTTGGATTTGATGATATGAAGGTATATTCTTTCCAACTTGTGTCTCTCTTGTTGAGGATGAAGAGTTTGAATCTCAAGAGGACCTTTTTGCCTTGAATAATTTGAATGTGCTTTTCTCGCAAAGGATGTGGTGAAGTTGGCAAAGTTAGCAAAGTTTTTTTGTTCCTTTGTTCTTCGAAGAGTATCTTTTATACTTAGGGTTGTCTTCCCGTTGGAGGTGAAGGAGGACAACTGCATTTAATGCGCGTGTTGTTGACTTGACCGGTTGGACCCACTGAATTCGGCGACTTGCTATTTTGAGAAGATTCTTTCCAAAAGGTTGACAATTATTTGCTTTAAATATCTTCTCGTACGTATCCGCATTAAATGAGCATTTAATGCGCGTACTGTAGCTTTTCCGTTGAAGTCTTCTAGCCGTTGGAGAATCTTCCGTTGATTTCGCCGGCTTGGAAGTAAACTTGAATTACTCTAAGTGTCAGGCCTTCTGGTCTCTTTATAAGAGTGTACACCAGAGAAGGTCATGAGCACTTCTGTTGTAACGGAAGTCAGCAGAGGGTCTCCAGTCCTTCTGTTCTGTTAGAGGCCAACAGAGGACCTAAGTGCTTCTACCTTAGTGAAGTCCAACAGAGAGTCAGGAGGACTTCTGTGAAGGCACTATCACCAGAGGGCCAAAAGGGCTTCTGTCTGGAGGTCTTCTGTCAGTCGACTATACTAGAACAATTACAAGGAAAATTCTAATACAAATTTTCTAAGGGGTAATTTCTAAAATCCTATAGCATCATCAAAATCTAATTACATTTATTCCTTACAACTGAAAACAGTCCAAGTTAAAACATCCTTATTTCTTAATCTATGTGTATCATACCATTTTTTGTAGTTCTCATAGTTTTGGTATGTTAGCTACTCGAGTTGTCCTATAAATTAATATTTTTATTTTTTATTTTCCGTTTTGGTTTCTATAAAACCTTGTACTAATAAATGAGGGTTCTAAATCAAACAATAATTATTTTTGCGACATTAATATACGTGGATTCTCACAATTAATTGGAATAGGATATCTGAATCTAGATTGACGTTTTAATCCAATCAGGATTTAATTGAAAAAAGTAAACAACCTCTAAATATAATCTTCCAAACTTTGCTCCCATAGACTGTTTGATTCTCGCTGTGTATATATTCTTTCAATGTTTATCTAACTTTAACATTTATGGGATCTTGATCTATCAGAGTCATCATGTTGAGCTAATCCTTGACCAAGAAGAAAAACAAAAAAATTACTCATCATCTATTTAATTAGTTCCCGAGGCACTACAATTCTCGATAAAATTGTTTCTATTTATATTTACTTTTTTTAAAAAATAAATAATAATGATTTTATAATTACAAAAGAAAATTAAATGAAAATAATTAATAGAGTATACAAGTATACAACCATTAAAAGTGAAAAGCGTTGTACCTGTGCTAAAAAATTTAAACACTATAAAATAAATTGGAATGGGATAAACATTTAATACGTAATTAAAGATTAAAAAATAGATTTTTGATATGAACAATGAATGATAATAATATTATGAAAATTATTAAACATCAAAAGAGAATGATATCCCAGATATGCACAAACATGTTGTTTTTTCTCAACCGTTTCCTCCTTGTTCTTAGCTATTTTTTTTTGGAATTAAAAATTATTAATAGGCATTAGCGGAATTGATAGAGTATATGGGTCCAGACCCCATGATTCACATACTCAGAAGACTAAGAGGAAGCACAGCTGGCACCCAGATGGTCCTCCGTCGGCCAAACGGTCCTCCATCGGCAAAACTCATATCATCCCAGAATATGGTCTAGAAGCCCAGGAGCTCAACATGGTCCTCCGTCATCCTGCCGCTCCATCGGCCATGGCACTCTGTCGGCCAAACAGACATCACAGAACTAGACTTCTATACTTAGTCAATATTTCGAATGTATTCAGCCCAACAGAGGTCTTATGTTGTAAATGGGCCTCCTAAGCCCAAAACTTGGGAGCCCAACCCATATTTTCCCTATAAATACCCCTTTTGGGAGTAGTTGTAACGGGTTGAGTAATATTAATTGCACTCTCTCTCTATCTATCACTTCTCTCTAAACTAATACTCTATCAGGAATTATAGTTAAACAAATAGTTAATGTGTGGACTAAAGTTTAAGAGCATCTTTAATGGGAATGTGAATTGCACCCCATTAAAAACGGACATGTCACATATGTAGACGGTCTATGAAGCTGAGATGGACAGACACACATTTAAAATACTAGCCCCGCACTCCTAATATTGGGACAGAAGAGAGTGATGTGGCTTTTAAGAAAAGTAAAATTATGTGGTTGATAATGAGTTGATAAAGTGAGAATAAAGTAAGAGTGAATTACAGTCACACAATTGTTACCAAATATGGTATGAGACAATAATAGTGGGACATCCAAATATGAAAAAAGGGACAAAGGACAATTATGCAGATCCAATATTGGTTAACAGGGGATACTTATCAGATGGAGAGCATGAGAAGGTAGTAAATCCATATTTATTCCTTGAATCCTGGTCTGATATCTGTGACAGAATAGATAAAATTGTCAAGAGTAAGGAAGGTGCTAATGCAGCTCAAAGGGAAGGCAATATCACATTTAATACTATCATTCAAAGTACAATTAATGGGGAAGAAACATTTAGTCTTCAAAAGACATCTATTGAGGGTAGCATGGAAGATGATGGCTTCGTCAAATTATCCAAAAAGGAAATAGGAAGAAAAATTCAGAAGACATCCAACCAAAAAGAATTACTAAGAGTGTAGCTAGGGGGAAAACTACTGAGTCTCAATGAATTGCTTATACTGGAACACTAGGGGACTGGAATCCTCTAGTTCCAATCTTAGTTCCTTAGTTATTAAATGGAGGGTACAAATTTTGGTTCTTATTGAGGCAATGGTAGACAGCAGCAACATTGACACTTACAAGCAAAATTTGGGCTTTGATTCAGCCGTCCATTCTTCTCTCATTAAACTTTGGATTTTTTGGGATTCTACTACTTTTTCCCTTTCTGACTTTTTATGGAGTGATCAGTTGGTTCATTTCAAAGTTTCAGGTTGTTCTTTTAATGGTTGGATGACAGGAATCTATGGGAAGCATAGCTACATTGATACAAGAGAACTATGGGAGTCTCTTTACTCATTTTCATGTGGTATGCATGAGCCATGGGTAATGGGGGAGACTTTAATGCAATAGCTAAATATAGTGAGCACACTGGTACTTCCTTACCTTTCATGTCACGCCCCGGACCTACCCGGACACATCAACAACCCGCCGTACAGTACGAATAGTCAACCGCAGTTCAACACATCCATACTATACAAGGCGTCTGGAATATCATTCACACATAGTACATGTAAGGAATAATTGTAATTAGATTTTGATGATGCTATATTAATTAGGATTTTAGAGTACCCCCTCTTTAGTATGTTGTATTAGAAATTTTCCTTTGTAAAAATTTCTTAGAATAGTCGACTGGCAGAAGACCTCCTGACAGAAGACCTCTAATAGACATGGTCCAGACAGAAGAGCTTTGGCCCTCTGTTGTACTTTATCCTGACAAAAGACCTTTGGGTCTCTGTCAGTTCTTACTCAGACAGAAACCCCCTGGTTCTTTGTTGGTCATCACTACAATAGAACTGTCAAGACTCTCTGTTGGTTCGCCCCTTGACAGAAGACCTCAGGACCCTCTGATAGCTTTCCCTAACAGAAGTGTTCAAGACCTTCTATGATAGACTCTCTGTTGATGACACCAGAAGCCCGGACACTTAAAGAATTTTCATGAAAGTACCCAAGCCGGTGAAACCATCTGAAGATTCCTTCAACGGCTAGAAGACTTCAACGGAAAAGCTACAGTACGTGCATTAAATGCACAATGCACATTTAATGCTTCCCGTACCCTGAAGAGTAAAAGCTGATGATTGGTCGACATTCTAGGTTATTTCAGGATAACTTTGTAACACCGTCCCCAAATGTATTTACCTTTAAGCGAATAATTTATTGAACCTTATGAAGTTTTTAGTGAATTTACGAAGTTGTGAATTTGTATTATATTTTTTCGCGTGAATAGTAAATTGCACGTGGGGCCCACATCGGGAGTGGGGACCGCCCGATATTATCGGGGCCACATATTATATTGATCTTGGACTAGATAATATGTATATGGTGGTGGATATCCTAGTTGAGCCATGACAATGGCATAGGGTTGACCGGTTGGTCAAACGGGGCCAAATTATCAGTATCGGCAATCTATCAGATAACAGCCCGAAAAGGGATTTCGGAGACTTCTAAATTAACATTGAGGGATGCATATTGATTCTAAGGTCCATTAAGAATTGGGAACAAGTGTTATATTTTATTTGACCCGATAAAATAAAATATACTTAAAAAGAGTCCGGAAAATACAACTTTCGGGGCAAATTGCACACATTGGGACAAAGTAGGATGACCTCCCACATGGGTGGGGGCCACCCCACGAAATTGTCAACCCTTGAGGGCTGGATGAGTGCCAAATTGGCTGAACAACAATTGAGAGGATGGGGGAGACACCTTTGACATGTAGTAGACCCCCTCCCTTCACTCATTTGTCTAAATGAGACAAAAACCACCCCTCTCACCTCACCATCTCCACCCACACAATTCATCACCCTAGGATAGCAAGGAGAGGCTCTGAAACTTCTCATCTCCATAGCCCAAATCCGAACTCAAGCTCAAGGGAGTCCAAGAAGGAAGTTTAAGAAGGAAGAAGCTAGGAAAATGTGTGAAAATTAAGGTAATGACCTTATCATAAATTTTCCTTTGTTTTTTCTTCTAGCATATAAGATATATATCATATGAAAGACCTTTAGTATTGTTCTACATGATTTAAGTGTGGAATGATGGGTTGGAAAGTGATTCTAAGTCCAAAAGCGGACTTAGAAGCCAAATCGACCGGTTTGCCGGAAAATAACCTTTTATAGGTTATTTGTGTTGATATGGGTTTTGTGATGATAAAACCTTGTTAGGAACTTGATTTAAAGTATTTTTGAGCCTCTCCGGAGTTTCGTCGGAGTTGGTCAAAGTTCGCCGGAGTTGGTCAAAGTTTGCCGGAGTTGGTCAAAGTTTGATTGAGAAACGTAGAACGCGCTTAAGCTTAATTAAGGTGAGGATGACCGACTATGTTACTTATAATCTTTGGGTTAATTTCCTAAGTGAATACAAATGTGATGTGTATGAGTTGTTAATGGTTACTAATGCCTAAATGAACTACTATTGATTATAAGTATAGTATGCATGATACACAAATTTATGAATAAATTGTGTATGTTTAGATGCTATGAATATGTGTGTATGATGGTTGTACCAACCATGAATATCATTTGAGATAGTATACTTTGATGCCATGAGGAGAAGCTATGAGAGTATGAAAGTGATACTTGATATTAAGGCCAATTGGGCAAGAAGAAAGAATTATTTTGAAATAAATAAATAACTAGCATTGAAATATTAGTTGGAAATGTTAGTTGAGAAATGGATGAATTAGATCCTAAGAATTTGAATTATAAAGAATCGGTGATTATGAGCCGGGCTCAAGACCGATGTAGATAACGGTGATTATGAGCTGGGCTCTAGACCGCAGTAGATGACGGTGATTATGAGCTGGGCTCTAGACCGTAGTAGATGACGGTGATTATGAGCTGGGCTCTAGACCGTAGTAGATGACGGTGATTATGAGCTGGGCTCTAGACCGTGGTAGATGACGGTGATTATGAGCGGGGCTCTAGACCGTAGTAGATAACGGTGATTATGAGCTGGGCTCTAGACCGTGGTAAATAATGATGAATTGATATTAAATGAACGGATTAACTATAATGTAATAATGCTCTAGTTTGAGGGCCTCGGAGATTTAAACTTTGATTATACTTGGTATAGTTGTCATTGTACTTGTCAAATGCTTCCAAGTACTGACCTCCCCTTCACGGGGGAGGCCACCTCACAGTTTCAGGTAGAACTTGAAGGTTGCTACCACCCGCCGCTGCTTCGGGAAGTTTCTGAGGAGAAGACTTGGTTCGTGCTTCTCCCGTTCTTGTTTCGAAAAAACAATATGAATAATGCTCATGGATAATATTTTCTGAATAATTACTTTGGGGGCTTGCATGCCTAATTATGCCAGTTGTGGCTTGAACACTTGTATCAATTGAACACTTGATAGGGGATCAAGAGGAAGGGGCCGTGGAGGCCAACGTCAAACCGTGAGCGATGGCCACGTTGATACCGAGAGTGAGACCTATTGGTCCTATGAGGACTCAACTTACCAGCCGGGGACTGAGCCAGTTGAGACCCCGTACGAAGGGAGTGATGATGATGTGAGTGATGAGGAGGAAAGTTGCTCCTTGGCCAGAATCGAAGCGCTGCTCCAACAGTATCATCGGGAGCGCGAAGAAAGGAGGGCACGCCGAAGGCACCGTGCAGGGCAACCTTCGGGCGGGGCTCCAAGAGGGATGAGTATTTGCGATTCGAGAACCCATGTGGAAGCGCATGGGAGTCGGGGCGATGGAGGTCCAGCCATAAGGATCTCCAAATACATCAAGGAGGCGAGGGACATAGGGTGCAAACCGTTCGACGGGACGGGAGACATCTCGGTTGCCGCCCAGTGGATCAAGAGGTTGAACGAGGCAGCCCTTGACATGCAGCTCACCCCCGATTTTAAACTGAGAATCGCGGTAAGGTTACTCGAGGGGTTGGCATCCAAATGGTGGGATGGAACCAAGGGTAAGTATGGCGGAACTGTTACATGGGAGGATTTCCGACAAGAATTCTTTGCCCAGTACTACTCTGACTTCGAAGTAAACGCTAAGGTAAGGGAATACACTCTCCTAACCCAAGGCGGTAACATGACGGTGAAAGAACTTGAGAACAAGTTCAGAGACCTTGCTGATCACATACCGGAGTATGCTTGTGATGAAAACCGAATGGTGAATCACTTTTGGGAGGCCTTGGACTTGGAGATACGTGACAGGGCAACTCAATTGCCCAATATGACTTTCAGCCAAGTGGTTGCCCAAGGGTTGAAGGGAGAAAAGCAATGGGAGGAGAGGAAGAAGAGAGATGCCGAAGAGGCCAAGAAAAGAAAGTGGGAAAGCCATGGCCCCCAAGGTCCCAATAAGAAGGGGAACCACGGGGGAGGTGGATCGTTCAGGGCATCGGCAGCACCATCCAAGGGAAACCCGGCCACGAGCGGGCACTACTCGGGTTCACAAGCCCCGACGGCGCCCAGGTGCAGGAATTGCAACAGAAACCACACCGGTAAGTGTCGTGATCCGCCACGGTGCTACCAATGCGGGAGTACAGGGCACATTAAGCCAAATTGCCCTCAACTTGGTGGGAACCGGGGGTCAGGACCAAGCGGCGCTACCACGGCAAGTAGGAACCGGGCCGGAGCATCTCATGCTAGCGTGGGCCAGGGGGAGCGAGCACGAGCAATGCGCCGTCCGTGAATCAAGGAAGAACTCAAGCTAGAATTTATGCTATGACGGAGGCGGATGCACGTTCCAACCCGGACTCCGTTGCGGGTAATTCCTTAAACTCACGTATTAATTTTCGTAAACAACAGGAGTGTGGAACTTGTAAAAATTAAAACCCCGACGAGTCTAGTCGGGTTTGAAGGGAAAAAGGGGAGGAGAATCCTCGCCCTGGGTGAAAACCGCCCGGCTTTCGTCAAGACTGAATCAAAGAAAATTCTCGCAACCAAAAACCGGCCGGCTTTTGGTGAAAACCGGCCGGCTTTCATAAACACCTCACCTGGAAAATTTCTCGCAGCTGAAAGCCGCCCGGCTTTCATGGAAGCCGCCCGGCTTTCGTTAAGCCTGGGATTCCTGCGCTGCTGAAACCCGGTCGGGTTTCGTAGAAACCGGCCGGCTTCGAAACCATTCCCTGAATAAAAACTACGGCGACGAAAGCCGCCCGACTTTCTAAAAGCCGCCCGGCTTTCGTGATTAAAAACTTAGATTTTTTTTTTCTCGCAGTCGAAAACCGGCCGGCTTTCGTGAAAAGCGGCCGGCTTTCACCCGGATTGATCCCAAAACGGTCCTAAAGGTTAGAAACCGGGAAATTTCGGGAGGGTATCGAACGGACCCCACCCGAAACACAACCAACATACTCTACGACTTAAGAAACGAACCTATTTATTAGATAGTGTGTCTTACATTACTTATGAATGTAGGAACACTAAAGATAAACGGGAGGGAAGCAAGGATCCTTATTGGTACCGGGGCGCAACGATCATTTGTGAGTGAGGCGTTCGCCAGCGGATTCAACGGACCACTTGTACCGATGACTCAAACCCTATTGGTGTCCACGCCTCTAGGGGATGATATCGATAGAGAAAGCCACTATCCATCATGTGAGGTGGAGGTGGAGGGACAGAACTTGACGTGTGATTTCGTACCGCTGAGTATGATCGAGTTTGATGCAATCCTCGGGATGGATTGGCTTGAGAAACATCATGCTAGGGTCGATTGCTACACGAAGGTTCTTGAACTCGAAGGCGGTGAAGGGTTGACCTTACGCTTCGAGGGAGATAGAGGCAGATCAAACTGTTGTATCATATCCGCCGTGAGAGCAAGGAATATGATGAGAAAGGGGTGCCACGCACACCTAGCGTATGTGGTGGACAAAACCAAAGAGGAGATAGACATCAATGATGTGAGAGTTGTGTGCAAGTATCCGGATGTCTTCCCAAAAGACTTGCCGGGACTTCCACCCGATAGGGAGATTGAGTTCGTGATCGAGGTCGAACCCGGCAGCAAACCAATCTCTATACCGCCATACAGAATGGCACCCGCTGAACTTAACGAGTTGAAAACCCAATTGCAAGAGCTATTGGATAACGGTTTCATAAGGCCGAGTCACTCTCCGTGGGGAGCACTGGTCCTTTTCGTGAAGAAGAAGGATGGAACACTTCGTATGTGCATTGACTATCGTCAACTGAACAAGGTCACAATCAAAAATAGGTATCCCTTGCCTAGAATTGATGACTTGTTTGATCAGCTCCGAGGGGCGACGGTGTTTTCGAAGATTGACTTAAGGTCGGGATACCACCAACTGAAAATAAAGGAAGATGACATACCGAAGAGTGCATTCCGCACAAGGTATGGTCATTTCGAGTTCCTAGTCATGTCGTTCGGGCTAACCAACGCCCCGGCGGCATTCATGGACATGATGAACCGTGTGTTCAGTGAATACTTAGATCAATTCGTGATAGTATTCATTGACGATATTTTGATATACTCCAAGAGTGAGTGGGAGCATGAAGATCATTTGAGACTTGTACTTAAACGGCTAAGGGAAAAACAACTCTTTGCCAAGTTCTCTAAATGCGAGTTTTGGCTCAAAGAGATCGGGTTCCTCGGGCATGTCGTGTCAGGTTCGGGCATTGCGGTGGATAAAGCCAAGATAGAAGCCATTATGAATTGGGAGAGACCCAAGAACGTGAAAGAAATACGTAGTTTCCTCGGTTTGGCAGGATATTATCGTAAGTTTGTTGAAAAATTTTCTGTATTGGCGTCTCCTTTGACAAAGCTCACAAAGAAAGGGTCCAAGTTCATATGGGACGACAATTGTGAGAAAGGGTTTCTCGAACTAAAGAAACGGCTTACAGAAGCACCAGTCCTCACTCTACCCACATAAGGGATAGGGTACGACATATACAGTGACACTAGCGTCCAAGGGCTTGGATGTGTTCTAATGCAAAACGGTCGGGTGATTGCCTACGCTTCAAGGCAATTGAAGAAACACGAGGCAAACTACCCTACCCATGATCTAGAGTTGGGAGCGGTAGTGTTTGCACTGAAAATTTGGCGGCATTATCTCTATGGGGAGACATGTCACATTTTCACCGATCATAAAAGCTTGAAGTATGTATTCACTCAAAAAGAGTTGAATATGAGACAAAGGAGATGGATGGAGTTGATCAAGGACTATGACTTGATCATCGACTATCATCCCGGGAAGGCCAATGTAGTAGCCGATGCACTGAGCAGAAAGAGTACATCGGGGACGTTACTCACGTGTCTACGCTCACTGAGGGCACAAGTGGAGGTGTCCATGAGTGGGGTCCTCATTGCTAGATTCGAGGTTAGGCCTACATTGCTGAGTGAGATCAGTAGATGTCAGGCCATTGATGAAGAATGTCAGAAGATCCGTGAACAGATCCTTGAGGGACCTGTTGAGAACTTTCGGGTACGTGATGACGGTTTTTTATTGTTTAAAGGCCGTGTATGCATACCAAGGAACGAGGAGCTCCAAAAGTCTATACTGGAGGAGGCTCATTCTTCGGCGTATGCCATGCATCCAGGAGGTACTAAAATGTACCGAGACTTGAAGGAAAGTTACTGGTGGTCGGGTATGAAGAGGGACATCGCAGAGTACGTGAGTCGGTGCCTTACTTGCCAACAAGTCAAGGCGGAACATCAGCACCCGGCAGGACTTTTACAACCACTTACCATTCCAGAATGGAAGTGGGAGTACGTGACCATTTACTTCGTGGTGGGGCTACCACGAACAGTGAACAACTATGATGCAGTATGGGTAGTGGTTGATAGGCTCACCAAGAGTGCACACTTTTTGCCTATCAACATTACTTATCCTCTTGAAAGATTGGCAAAACTATACACGGAGGAGATTGTGAGACTGCATGGAGTTCCGATATCCATTGTCTCGGATAGGGACCCACGTTTCACATCCCGATTTTGGCCAAAATTTCAAGCATCTTTGGGTACGAAGCTAAAGTTTAGCACAACCTTTCACCCACAGACGGATGGGCAATCCGAGAGGGTGATACAGATTCTAGAAGATATGCTTAGGGCATGTGCTCTGGAGTTCCAAGGGAGTTGGGACAAGCATTTGGCTCCGGTTGAGTTTGCCTATAACAACAGTTATCAGGCGAGTATTGGCATGCCTCCATACGAGGCATTGTATGGGAGGAAATGTAGAACACCGTTGTGTTGGGACGAGGTTGGCGAAGCCAAGCTCGAGGGGATTGAACTTGTCGAAATCACCAAGGCTAAGGTGAAAGTCATTCAGGATAGACTCAAGGCTGCCCAAGATCGGCAAAAGAGTTATGCTGACAAACGACGCAGGCCATTGGAGTTTGAGGTCGGTGATAAGGTCTTTCTAAGGATTTCTCCTTGGAAAGGTATCATCAGGTTTATATCGAGGGGAAAACTTAACCCCCGATACATTGGCCCATTTGAAATCCTTGAAAGGATAGGGGCCGTGGCTTACCGTATCAAATTGACGCCAGAACTTGAGAAGATACACGACGTGTTTCATGTATCGATGCTCAAGAAATATGTGCGAGATCCGTCTCATATCCTTGAGAAACCACCGGTAGAGATACGTGAAGACCTACAATATGCGGTGGAACCGGTGAAGATTGTGGGTCAACAGGTAAAGAAACTAAGGAACAAGGAGATTCCTATGGTAAAGGTCCTTTGGAGGAGTGATCGAGTCGAAGAAGAAACCTGGGAGACTGAGGTCTCAATGAGGGAGCAGTACCCTTTCCTTTTCGATTAGACACGTGGATTTCGGGGACGAAATCCCAAATAAGGGGGGGTGAACTTGTAACACCGTCCCCAAATGTATTTACCTTTAAGCGAATAATTTATTGAACCTTATGAAGTTTTTAGTGAATTTACGAAGTTGTGAATTTGTATTATATTTTTTCGCGTGAATAGTAAATTGCACGTGGGGCCCACATCGGGAGTGGGGACCGCCCGGTATTATCGGGGCCACATATTATATTGATCTTGGACTAGATAATATGTATATGGTGGTGGATATCCTAGTTGAGCCATGACAATGGCATAGGGTTGACCGGTTGGTCAAATGGGGCCAAATTATCAGTATCGGCAATCTATCAGATAACAGCCCGAAAAGGGATTTCGGAGACTTCTAAATTAAAGTTGAGGGATGCATATTGATTCTAAGGTCCATTAAGAATTGGGAACAAGTGTTATATTTTATTTGACCCGATAAAATAAAATATACTTAAAAAGAGTCCGGAAAATACAAATTTCGGGGCAAATTGCACACTTTGGGACAAAGTAGGATGACCTCCCACATGGGTGGGGGCCACCCCACGAAATTGTCAACCCTTGAGGTCTGGATGAGTGCCAAATTGGCTGAACAACAATTGAGAGGATGGGGGAGACACCTTTGACATGTAGTAGACCCCCTCCCTTCACTCATTGGTCTAAATGAGACAAAAACCACCCCTCTCACCTCACCATCTCCACCCACACAATTCAGCACCCTAGGATAGAAAGGAGAGGCTCTGAAACTTCTCATCTCCATAGCCCAAATCCGAACTCAAGCTCAAGGGAGTCCAAGAAGGAAGTTTAAGAAGGAAGAAGCTAGGAAAAAGTGTGAAAATTAAGGTAATGACCTTATCATAACTTTTCCTTTGTTTTTTCTTCTAGCATATAAGATATATATCATATGAAAGACCTTTAGTATTGTTCTACATGATTTAAGTGTGGAATGATGGGTTGGAAAGTGATTCTAAGTCCAAAAGCGGACTTAGAAGCCAAATCGACCGGTTTGCCGGAAAATAACCTTTTATAGGTTATTTGTGTTGATATGGGTTTTGTGATGATAAAAACTTGTTAGGAACTTGATTTAAAGTATTTTTGAGCCTCGCCGGAGTTTCGTCGGAGTTGGTCAAAGTTCGCCGGAGTTGGTCAAAGTTTGCCGGAGTTGGTCAAAGTTCGATCGAGAAACGTAGAACGCGCTTAAGCTTAATTAAGGTGAGGATGACCGACTATGTTACTTATAATCTTTGGGTTAATTTCCTAAGTGAATACAAATGTGATGTGTATGAGTTGTTAATGGTTACTAATGCCTAAATGGACTACTATTGATTATAAGTATAGTATGCATGATACACAAATTTATGAATAAATTGTGTATGTTTAAATGCTATGAATATGTGTGTATGATGGTTGTACCAACCATGAATATCATTTGAGATAGTATACTTTGATGCCATGAGGAGAAGCTATGAGGGTATGAAAGTGATACTTGATATTAAGGCCAATTGGGCAAGAAGAAAGAATTATATTGAAATAAATAAATAACTAGCATTGAAATATTAGTTGGAAATGTTAGTTGAGAAATGGATGAATTAGATCCTAAGAATTTGAATTATAAAGAATCGGTGATTATGAGCCGGGCTTAAGACCGATGTAGATAACGGTGATTATGAGCTGGGCTCTAGACCGTAGTAGATGACGGTGATTATGAGCTGGGCTCTAGACCGTAGTAGATGACGGTGATTATGAGCTGGGCTCTAGACCGTAGTAGATGACGGTGATTATGAGCTGGGCTCTAGACCGTAGTAGATGACGGTGATTATGAGCGGGGCTCTAGACCGTAGTAGATAACGGTGATTATGAGCTGGGCTCTAGACCGTGATAAATAATGATGAATTGATATTAAATGAACGGATTAACTATAATGTAATAATGATCTAGTTTGAGGACCTCGGAGATTTAAACTTTGATTATACTTAGTATAGTTGTCATTGTACTTGTCAAATGCTTCCAAGTACTGACCTCCCCTTCACGGGGGAGGCCACCTCACAGTTTCAGGTAGAACATGAAAGTTGCTACCACCCGCCGCTGCTTCGGGAAGTTTCTGAGGAGAAGACTTGGTTCGTGCTTCTCCCGTTCTTGTTTTGAAAAAACAATATGAATAATGCTCATGGATAATATTTTCTGAATAATTACTTTGGGGGCTTGCATGCCTAATTATGCCAATTGTGGCTTGAACACTTGTATCAATTGTTTCCGCTGCTTTAATAAATGTTTTACATTATGTTTGTTTATGGATGTACTATGTGTGAATGGTATTCAAGACGCCTTGTATAGTATGGATGAGTCGGACTGCGGTTGACTATTCGTACTGTACGGCGGGTTGTTGACGTATCCGGGTAGGTCCGGGGCGTGACAAACTTTATCCCAAAATAGTAACCCGCCAACTTTCCTGGGTCCTACTGGTCAAGTCAACTGTACGCGCATTCAATGCAGTTGTCCTCCTCCTCCAACGGGATGACAACCTCAATATAAAAGATACACTCTGAAGAACAAAAAAAAGAGGACGACACTACTAAAATAAAATCATTCAAACACTGAAAGACTTCACGAGCAACATTCAAAAATGTTGGAAAAGATTATAATCTCAATATCTTTTCTTTCCAACGTAGAAGAAAATCGTTCCAACTGTTCTTCAACACTTCAAGCACTTCAACAACAAATCTTTTGTAACAAAACTAGTTGGAAAACCCTGTTCTCACAAAACCCTTCTCCAACGAGAAGGACGCCCAAGTAACTGGAGTAGTGAAGTGGTGATACTTCCAGGAAGCTCAGTGGAAGGACCAGTCTTAAAGGAAGCAATGAAGTGAATCCCAGGAGACATCTAGACTTGAAGAAGACGTGGAGAGCTTCTTAAGTGCTAGGATTAAGGCTGTGTAATTGGATTTTTTACAAGCTTAGTGGAACAGTCGATTAGAGGAACGAGTTGTTCCTTGAACCACTATAAAAATCCCAGGTGTCATTTACTTACTGCTTTTAATTCTTGCATTTATCTTTAACTGATTAACTCCAGAATTTGGGTCTCTGTGTTCAGAAGAACCCCTCCTGTGAGTTAACAGAAGGCCTACTGCCTTTGCACCTCTGAGAGGCTAACCGGACAGAACTCCTACCAGAAGACCATCCGCTGCCAGTCTGTTCTGTCAACAGAACAGGCTATTCTGTTAAATCTGGTACTTAGCTTGAAAAAGTTAAAAACCAGTACAATCTATTCACCCCCCTCTAGACTGTACCCAATACAACCGGGACCAACAAGTGGTATCAGAGCCTCCTTGTTTTAATAATCTTTTAGGTTATTTACTGAACAAAGATCAACTTGTTTTCTTTTTGCCTCAGTTTTAATCTCATACTATGGATCACTCTCTTTCCAAGAACCTTATGTTTTCAGATATTAAGTTTGATGATTGGAGGATCCGGATGAAGGCACATCTCTCTGCTCTTCATGATGAGATGTGGGAAGTACTTGACATTGGTCCATTCACAAACTTCCAGAAGGTCAATCCTGAGCATGCAATTGACAACACCAGACCTCAGATGATCAATAAGGCCAAATCTGAGTGGACCACTGAAGAAAGAAGGAAGTACAATCTGGACAATATTGCAAAGGACATCCTCTTCAAGTCCATCGATGATAGGTACTTCAACAGAATTAAGAAGTGCAAAACTGCCAAAGAAATCTGGGATACTCTTGAGCTCATTGGAGCAGGTGATGAGAAAGAGAAGGACAACAAACTCACAATAGCCAACAAGAAGTTTGATGACTTCAAGCTTCTCCTTGGTGAAAGCATCTCCAAGATGTATGTCAGGCTCCTCACTCTCACTGGAGAGATCTCTGAGCTTGGCAAGGAACTCACCACCAAGGAGATCAACCTCAAAGTGCTGAGAGGTCTACCTTCAACATGGAAGATGAAGGCGGTTGCTGTTCAAGCCAACAAGGACGTGAAATCTTATCCTACAGACAAGCTCATCTCAGACCTCAAAGCTCATGAGTTCGAGATGATTGAAGAAAAGGAAGATGTACCGGAGGAGAGAACAACTACAACCCTCACAGCCAGTACATCTAAGGTAAATGATTTTGATCCTTCAATTCTTTTATCTGACGAATATATGGCTGCCTTTGTCAGGAGATTCAAGAAGTTTATGAAGAATCCCAAAGATGGAAGAAGTCCATCCACCAGCAGAAAACCATTCCAGAAGACAAAGTCTGCCGATACTAGTGGAGAGCTTCTCTGTTACAACTGCAGACAGCTTGGACATTTCAAGGCAGATTGTCCACATCCAAGAGTGTCCCAAAGCCAAGGACATGATGGAGAGAAGAAGAAATATGAAGACAATACTAGAAGGAGGAAATCACTCAACAGAACAGCTTGAGAAAGATCCCCTTTCTGAGACAGAATCAAGTTCTGATTCTGACTCTGATGAGGCCTTTTGTTGCCTGGATGCTGAAACAGAAGACCTATGCCTCATGGCCCATTCTGATGATGAGGTAACTTCTACTTCTACATCTAGTTTTTCTTCGGTCGGCATAGCTTTCAATTCTGATTCAATGTCAGAATTTTGGGAAGAGTTTAAAGCCATCCAAACCACTTACTCATCTGTTAAAGAAGAAAACAGTAACTTGAAGGTTGAGATTCTTGATTTAAGAAAGGAGGTTAAGATCAAAATCAATCTTCTCATTAAAGAAAGAGATCAGCTGGAAGCTGAAAATGTTTCTCTTCTAAACAAAGTAAGAGAAATGGAGTCAGTTGAGATCAAGTACAACACCTACCAGAAGGCTCAGTCCTCAATGGAAAGGTTACTACTTGACTAACAGATTGGCGTTGGTTTTGGTCTTGGATATGGCTCAACAGAGTTAGGTGAGTCTTCCGTAAAGTCTAGCACCACAGTTTCTAAGGCAGATAAGGTCATAGTGCCACTGATTTCTAGCCCCATCTGTCAAGCTGGTGTATCTGGCACCAGGGTCATTCATGAGGAAGTGAGACCAGAAAAGGGAAAGATAAAGGTTCAACAGAAACCCATTTTGAAAATAAATGAACTTGGCAGAAAACCTAACAACAGAAAAGATTTTCAGAAAAATCAAAGACAAACCCACAACAGACAACCTCATGATAACCATGCTAGAAATGATCATCAGAAAGGAAGGTATCAAGAGAAGGTTATCTTTAGGCAGAAGAGGTTGGCTGGTCAACTTCAGAAGCCCAAAGCTAACCGCCCCTCTGCTCTTGATAGTTGATGGAGTATATGGGCCTGGACCCCACGACCCACATACTCGGAAGAACAGAAGGTACCACGATCACCTGGTGGGACCCTCGTCGGCCAGATGACCTCCATCGGCCAGAAAGAAGTCTACTCAGAATACGGTCGAGGAGCTAGGAGAACCGGGTGACCTCGTTGGCCGGGTCTTCGTCGCCCGTGCCCTCGTCGGCCGTGCCCTCATCGGCCACGAGCGGCCCCCAGAATAGGATCTTATACTTAATTATTTCTACATCTCTTGTACCCGGCCCAATAGTGGCCCTATTGTAAATGGGCCTCCCAAGCCCAAGACTTGTGAGCCCAGCCCTAATTCTTCCTATAAATAGTCCCTCTGGGAGTAGTTGTAAGGGCTCACAAATTCATTAATACAGAGCAAATATAGAACTTCTCTCTCTAGCTCTCCCTTCTCTCTAGACTTATAGTCTATCATTTGGTGCTTTCATTGAGAGCTAGAACAATCAAGTTAGCCTCCTTCGTCGCTACCAAGCACAGCTAACTGATCATGGGAAGAACTAAGTCAAACCGTAACCTCCTCGGCAAAGCCATCCCTGAGCCCCAGGAGGATCAGGAACACGAGGAGGACGCAATGGCCGACAAGGCCGCCGAGGGAGAAGTCTTCCAGGAAGCCATCGACCTTGCGGGAGACACGACGTTCCATCCGGACCTTCCAACAAGCTTAATGGCGGCGCTCCGGACGCCCGCCTCGGCCTAGACAAAAAGCGCGAGGAAAAGGGGGACGCCTCGGCGCAACCGGCCTCGCCTGCGGTTGACCCTCAGCTTCAGGCCGCACTCTCGGCCATCATCGCCAGTCTGGCCCAGAATCCCACCGTCCTCAGCGCACTCATGTCAAGGACGGGGGAAAACACGACGCCACCGCCTCAACCCCAGCCGTTGGCCATTAGGCTAGACAATGACGAGGGGGTGGTGCCCCAAGATACGACGTCGTCCCACTCCCACCCTGCTTCCCCTCTTCAGGCCGGACCAGCCCCAGCGCGTGGAAAAGCCTCAACCTTTAACAGGCTAGGTGACACGTGCCGTCAGCCTGCTTCGAAGAGGATGGCGGGGCCGATTGGGCGGCGTGAGCCTGGCTCACCCAGGGAAAGCTTGGGGTCGGTATCCCGGACAGCGGATCGGCCCCGCCTGGACAAAGGAAAAGGAAAACCGCATGAGGACGATGCCCTTCATCAAATCAACACGGCTCATGCAACCCGCTTGCAAACTCAGGGCGCCACCACGGCTGCCAAGGACCCCAGGGACGAGGTGATCGCCCAACTCGAGCGGAGGTTCGCCCAGATGGAGGACAAGCAGCTGGCCGCCGCGTCCACCGGCAACTCCTCCAGAGGCTTCAACGCCCTTCTGAACAAGGTCACTATCCTTGAGAGGGAGTTGGCCGAAGGACGAGGGGACCCCATCATCCAGGTCAGGACGAGGACCCCCTTCACCGCCAGGGTACTCTCGGCCCCTATCCCTGAGAAGTACCGGGGAAACGCCATCAAGCCCTATGACGGCCGCTCCGACCCCCAGAAGCACTTCAGCCGCTACCAGAACAACATGCTAATGGTGAACGCGTCAGATGAATACCTCTGCCGCTGGTTCCTTTCCACTCTCAAAGGGCCAGCGTATGAGTGGTTCAACACACTCCCCGAGGGGAGCATAGACTCATGGCAAGACCTTGGCCAGCGCTTCCTCACTCACTTTGCCGGAAGGAAGCGCGCGAAGAAATACTTTACCCATCTTCTCTCCGTCAAGCAGCAGCATGACGAATCACTCTGATCATTCATCGATCGGTGGACGAGGGAGACTGATGAGGTCGAGGGGGCCGATGAGCGCACCCTCCTCTGAGGTCCTACCTAAAGGCGCTTCAGCGAGGGAACTTGTACGCCGACGTTGACGAGCTTCACAGCCACAAGAAAGACGGAGGGCACCCCTCCAATAAGACTGGTGCTGCACCGGCTGCAGGCGCACCCCCGACCAGGGATCGAGGACAGGGAGGACAGGGCTGCCATGGATCTGGCGGAAAGAACAAAGACCGCATATGGCGGCCGAGGATGGAGAGGCCGAAAACACCACTTACCCACTCGGTCAGCACCATCCTCGACTACGCCGAGGAGCATGACCTCATTGAGCGAGATCCTCGGCCGGCAAAGGAAATCTATGCTGTCCATCAGGACGGCACCTACCACCGTTATCACCGGAACACCTCCCACAACACATAAGATTGTGTCACTCTGAAGAGGCACATCGAGAAGCTGATTCGTCAGGGGGAACTCTTTCAGTTTGTTAAAGGTGGCCCGTGCAGAAATACGTGGGTAAACACCGACAAACATGGGGGCGAACCCTCTACGAAGAAGCGTGAGATCGGCAGGCTCAGCGATGACGACGAGGACTTCGAAGAGCCCCCCTCAAAGAAGAATCACATCAACCTCATTGTGGGAGGTAACACTGGGGGGGATTCGGCCACCCAGAGGAAAAATGGGCTCAGTCCCTTTACATCGGAGAGGTGTCCCACGCTCCCCCCAGCCGAAGAAGCAACGGGCGGAGGCGATCACGTTCACCGACAAGGATCTGCCTCCTCTGCCCGCATCACACAGGGACGCCCTCGTCATCCAGTGCGAGATAGGTGATTCCATCATCCATCACACCTACATCGACACGGGCAGCTCCGTCAACGTCATGTACCTCGACACGTTCACGCAGCTAAAACTGGAATGTACATCACATGGTGAAATTCTATCAATAATCCGAGGACGCTGCAGCCGGCAAAGCCCTCACCTTCCCACGGATTGTTGGTCGGATGCCACCCTCGGCCTCGAGCCACTTATTAATAAAAGTTATTTCCACTTCTCTAAAAAGATCAGAAATGTACCATACTACACTGACGCCTCAAGGCTAAGATGCCCAGGAAAGGTCAACAGAGCACATCGTTCCGGCCCCTCAAAGCGAAAATGCTTAGGAAAGGCCGACAGTGTCCCCAAGACGAAGGGCCCACAAAGTGCCCGCGTCTTGAAATGGGAAGCTCACCGCGTCGTCCATCCGCGAAATCAGCAGGACGACAGGTCTGAAATCATGGCTGAGGTGACAAAAATCCCCCAACTCAAGGAGGAGAAATGGCAGCCGTCGGTAACCGACCAAAAGCCTTAGCCCGCGTCATAAATAGGCGACAGGCCTCCTTGAGATCCCAGGAGGATCCAGTAGGACTCCTTACCGGCCGAGGGACTATCGACCCCCTTGGCGGAAGCCTGAAAGAAGGACACCCACTCCTCGCTCAAATGAGTAAAGAGGAAGAAAATAAAAGAGGGACAGCCGATGAGCCGCGCACTTGCCGACCTGAAGCGATATCCCCAAAAATAAAAGAGGGACAGCCGATGAGCCGCGCACTTGCCGGCCTGAAGCGATATCCCCAAAAATAAAAGAGGGAAGCCGATGAGCCGCGCACTCACCGGCCTCGAGCAATAAAAAATAAAATCCCCAAAATTGTCTACGTACATATAAGGCAAAGCACTACGTGTTACCGACCAAAACTCTCAAAAAAAACTTGGACAGAATTACCAAGGTAAACTCCACGGGCCGACAAGGGGCACCACGGTGCCGACATTAGACAACCCGAAGGGGAGGCCGTCAACAGCTACACACAAAGTAAGCAATCGCCCGAGAGTGTTCAAACACTTAGAAAAATTTTCTGGGTACTTGGAGAAATCCCTGAGTGGCCGATGAGGGAAAAGGTCCGAATCTATCCAGACTTGGAACGATTCCCAAAACTTTCTAAGCGGGACGCTCAGAAGCCCACAACAGTGTGACGTTAAGCGTCACAAAGACGAAGCGGACAATTCCCCTCAACCGAAAAAGGACTGGTCTTCTAATCGGCTACGACTATAGACATCAGGTTTGACTTCCTAATCAAACACGAAGCATGAAAACGGCAAGGAAAAATAGCCGAGAAGAACACAGGACCGATGAGACCACCTTAGCGTGGGAAGCCATTCCACACTAGCCGTATTGGCCGATGAGGGAACTGCTCAATTCGACACTTGGAAAATTCTCCAAGTGTGGCATTTAGTTCAACACTTATAAAATTTTCCAAAGTCTTGGACAAAAGAAAAAGGGGGCGGGATGCCAAGACGACGAGGACACTCACTCATTTCAAGTTTTGGTACTTAGGAAAAATCCTAAAGTTCCTGCCAAGTCCAGGGGGTATTCCGCACAGACGAAACACATTCACCCAGGCTAACCGCTTTGGCCGGAGCCAGGAAACAACCAAAGACGACAACTACCCCAGTCCCAATTTCAGCACTTCAAAAAAATTTTGAAAAGTTTGAGAACAAAAGCAAAAGGAAAACAAGACAAGGAGAACACAGAATAAAGCTGGAAACAATGGACATATCATTAATAAAAATTCATTACAATAGGGGGCTCAACGGCCATTACAAAAAAGGTGTTACAGACACCTGTTAACTAAACTACATAAGCCAGCCGATCAGCTCTCGGGGGTGGCCTCATCAGCAGCTAGTTCCGCACCGGCCTGCCCCGATGCAACTCCATTACCCTCCTCCGTCCTCGCACCTCCGCTCGCCTCGGCTGCTGAGGAGACGGCGGTATTGGCTAGGGTGTCATCATCGGACCAATCAGGCTCACCGATCGAAGAACTGAGCACCGGATCTTGGCTCTCAGACGGGGGGAGCTTCGCTTTGGCCTCCGGATCTCTCATCAGCCGTGGAAGCTTCAGGTTCTTCTTAGCCCATTTCTGGGTGAGCTTCAGCTTTTTGAATGCCCGGTGCAGCCTCCGGTATATCAGCCGTTGCATCCTTTGCTGACCCATGTCGTAGTAGTCAGCCATTTCACGAGCGAAGTACTCCTGGCCAGCAGGGCAGTTCTGGCCCCAGTCTTCAAGCCGGTCCGCCACGACTTCATAGCACCAGGGTTGGCGGTCATCAGCCTTCCAGCCTTCGGCAAGGAACCTCTCAATGGCGCCATCAACGGCTTTCTCAGCGGCCCTTTCAGAATCAGCTTGAGTCCTCGCGGCGTCCTCGGCCCGAAGAAGGGCCTCATCACGGCTTCTCAAGGCTTCATCCTTGGCCCTCAAAGCGTCGTCCCTATCGGCCGCCACATGCCGGTAGGCCACGTCGGCCTCATCAACCCCCTTCTGCAGGGCCTTTACCTCCTCCCGGAGCCGATCCAGGTAAACCATGGCCTCCTCGGCCGAAGCAACCTTTTTCTCGGCCTCCTTCAGGCGGGCAATCTCCTGCTCTTGTCGCTTGTGGCTCTCCATCAGCATAAGAGCGCCCTACAACAAAAAAGGAAAAATGGAGTTAGGACAATGCAAAACCCATGACACAAAAAAGACGTAAAGTACAAAGAACTTACTTGGACGATGAGGTCCATACCGCTGTCATAGATCCTGACGGGACCCAGGTTCTTCAAGTAAGCCCGATCCTCGACCGGGACAGCTTGGGCCAGGACATCGTGGCCGTCAACGGCGTCATTGAAGACGCCACCCTTCACGGGATACTCGACCTCAAGCTTGTAGGTCCCACCGGCTAGCTCCTTGCCGGCCCTCTGCTTGCGGGGCTCTTGGCGGACAGGCGGCGGCTGGGATAGATCCGTTGAAGAGGGGACCGAAACCGCTTCCACAACGGCAATGGCATTTGAGCCCCCGGCATCATCATCCGGTATGGTCAGACCACTGGCACCAGCATTGGCCAGAGGGGAAGCCCTCTTCGGCTTCTTAGACTGCATACCGGCCTCAGTGAGCTTCTTCTGGCCGTCATCCGCAGGCCGTTTCTTCTTCGGCTGTGTAGGCGGCTTCTTCGCCGCATCAGAGCTTGGTTGGGCACCGCTCGTAGCGGCCATCTTTGCGGCCTCCTTTACGGCCATCTCCTCCTTCGCCTTAGCTTTGGCTAGGGCCATGACGGATCTACGATCCATAGTGAAGTCTGCACAACAAGAAAAACAAACAGTTAGCAAAGGTGGTGGTCATCTTCGGCCACAGCTCGATATCACTTTCCTTGTCACTGTATACATAATACCTCATGAAGCCGAGGGTGGTCATCTTATATTCCGTGATGTAATGTTTCACGCTCCTCGGCCCTCCCTTCAGAAACACCGCTACCTGGGCATCCAAAATACTGCTCTTCGGCAAGTCGTGAAGGGTGAACCTACCTTCATGACCAACTGAGGGAAACTCCGTGCCATCCTCACCTAAGGATACGAAGACGAACTTGCTCTTCCAACCATGAATGGACGAAGGGAGGTCAGTGAAACTCGTCTTCTTCGGCAGGTGTTGGAGATTAGCATAACCGGCACAATTTTTGTGGCTCCCTCGGCCGATCTGGTACAGGTTCATGAACAGAGCCGTCGTCGGCCTAAAATCTAACTCATCGCAACAGAGAAGGAAGTCGACGATGAGCGAGTAACTGTTGAGAGTCAACAAAGCCGGAGGGAGACCAACCATATCCAGATACTCCGTAATGAATTTGTGGAGGGGAAACCTAAGTCCCTTTGCGAAGCTCATGGGGTATACTCCAAAATACCCCGGAGGGGGATTCAACACATGATCCGTCGGCCTGGGTGCCCTGACCCTTCCATACGGCCCCACGTACATCTGGGCCACCAAGTAATCGGCCGCGCTACTCTCCGGCTTGATCAGATAAAGGTTTGTAAGATCCAGGTAAGAGAAACCTGGACCCCTCTTCGGCCGACGCCTTCTCGTCGGAGCAGCTCCCTTTATAGCAGAAACCGGCTTCGGGCAAGGATTTGCAGCCGATGTAGACGCTCCGTCCACAGCACGTGAAGCCAATACGTCCTCACCATCAGACGACGAGGCGGCCTCTTCATCCTCACCCTCACTCTCCCCTGATTTGAAGGAGCTCAGCTCCTCTATCTCCTCACAGGACTCCTCTACCACCCAGTAATCAAGAGACTTAGCAGAGGGCTCATCGTCATATGGGTAGTACTCGTCGTTCAAAGGCTTCATCATAACAACTAACTAAAGCCTAAGGGTTTCTACTTTGGATCTTAGGGTGTTTCTCCACTAACAGAGGATCAACGCTAAAATAAGCAAAGTACACAAGTAATTTTGGAAAAGTTCGACGAACTGACCTTTGAAGTTTTGAAGAATGGAAGAACACACGGAAAGGCTCTCTCTCTCTAGAAAATTCGGCAGCACTTCGTTATCTCAGGAATGCAATGAGGAACCTCTTCAGAAGGGGGGTGGGGTATTTATAGACCTCCCCCCAACGGTCACTACACGTGGCAACCTTCCATTGGCCACATGAACGACCACCACCCCAAAGGCCCATTGGGCTGGCACCGGTTTAGAAGACGGGTCAGGCCCACTTCCATAATACCAGCTCATCGCCAATAGGCCAACCACTCAACGGCCACGCTAAGAAATCGTGCCCGCATCGGCCTCAACACAAAGACACTTCAAAAGGGTAGGTCACATCTCAAGACGTGTCCATATCGGCTTGAACAGAATGCCAATTGCATGGCCTTTTCAACGGCCACAACGATAAAAGCAAAAAGAAACCCCACGCCATTAGCCCTGTGTAAAACCCTGATGATAATTTCTTGAAAGCGACCTGCGTCCAAGGGTTCTCCCACACGGTTACCTTGGTCAGGAAATCGCCAACGAATTGGATTTAGGTGTACACAAGAGTCCGCTTCGGCCTAGGCAAACCTTTACTCCTTCACCCCTCACCTACTCTTCGGCCTGAAGCAGTGGGGGACTGGGGGACTACAACGACCTTTGAAAATCAGGACAAAATCAAAGAAACCCAAAAATATACCAAGTCCACAACTACAACATCAGACATGCACCACAACGTCCATAACCTCGTGGTGCACCATCGGCCGCAGCAAAGCTGGCGTACAAAGAATTCCCTCCAAAAGTGCAACATTTGAGATCACCGGGCACTTACCGGCTTTGAGACCACATACTCCACTCTCGACAGGAATCAAAGAACAGGAAGTCAACATACCTAAATCACCATCGTCAATAAGACCAGGACATGCACCACTCCTCTCGGATCAGTGCCGTTATCGTCCTCAAAAGCGTGAACGCCAGACTACGGACATCACCGCTCCGGCCAAAAAACACAGAACGCAGTCAACGGATAAAGGAAACAAACAACGCCCTCACCGGCCACCCGGAAACAAAAGGACACTCATCATCCTCGAACAGGAGATAACCACAAGGGCCTCCTCGGCCCAAAAGCGCGAAATTCAGCTATCAACTGTCAGGAGTGGGCATGACCTTAATCGGCCATTCATGACAAAGGACACTCATCGTCCCCACCAAGCAAAGACACTCGACGTCCTTAAATAGAAAATACACACCATGACTGGGTCCCTCTTCGTCTATAGAAAAAGCCACACAGCGGCCAAGACGCTGAGTACCCACAACGGCCATAAAACAAGGAACCAGGTCAAAAGGTGCCCATAACGGCTAAGAACAAGGAAGGGTCCCACAACGGCCAGAAAACGTTAGAAGCAAGAAATCTACTCTCCCTCACCTCGTCTACGTCTCAGCTCGGAGAGTGGGGGACTCCTGATGGAGTATATGGGCCTGGACCCCACGATCCACATACTCGGAAGAACAGAAGGTACCACGATCACCTGGTGGGACCCTCATCGGACAGATGACCTCCATCGGCCAGAAAGAAGTCTACTCAGAATACAGTCCAGGAGCCAGGAGAACCGGGTGACCTCGTCGGCCGGGTCTTCGTCGGCCGTGCCCTCGTCGGCCGTGCCCTCATCGGCCACGAGCGGCCCCCAGAATAGGATTTTATACTTAATTATTTCTACATCTCTTCTACCCGACCCAATAGTGGCCCTATTGTAAATGGGCCTCCCAAGCCCAAGACTTGGGAGCCCAACCCTAATTTTTCTTATAAATACTCCCTCTGGGAGTAGTTGTAAGGGTTCAAAAATTCATTAATACAGAGCAAATATAGAACTTCTCTCTCTAGCTCTCCCTTCTCTCTAGACTTATAGTCTATCAATAGTATATGGGACTTCTTTCCAACCAAGAAGGCTATGCAAAAGTATGTAAACAGGAATCATGACCCTCACAAGCATCTGCCCAAAGTGAATCACACTTCGGTTTACTATGACTACCAGGTGGAGAATGGGTAACACCCACCAAGGTTTCACTTGATGAGACCACAATGGTACCAACTACCCAGACTCCATGACCCCCTATGACCGAACATTGCTTGGGTACCTAAATCTTTCTTTTGATCATACATGAACTGTGTGCTGGAGCTATCTCTGAGCAAGAATGGTTTATTGATAGTGGATGCTCCAGGCACATGACAGGTGACAGAAGTTGCCTAAAAGAGTTCCAGAAATGCAAAGGACCTAAAGTTACCTTTGGAGGTAATGATAAAGAAGGTCAAACAAAAGGAAGAGGGAAGCTGATCAAGAACCAGATAGTCATTGATGACGTTTCTTATGTCAAAGTCCTGAAGTTCAATCTTCTAAGTGCTAGCCAATTCTGTGACAAAGGCTACAATGTTGAATTCACAAAGGACTTCTGCTATGTGAAGCATGAGACAACAAAAGAAGTGGTTCTTACAGCAACAAGGAAGAAGAACATCTATGTGGTTGATTGGAAAACTGCAAAAGATGGAGTATGCCTGATAGCCAAGGGAGATTCAAAACTAAGCTGGGACTGGCACAAGAAGCTTAGCCATTTGAACTTCAAAACAATCAACAAACTGGAAAGAGAACACATTGTAGAAGGACTGCCAGACATAGTCTATAAGAAAGAGACCATCTGCAGTGCATGCCAGAAAGGAAAACAACAGAAGAACTCTTTCAAACCCATTGCTGGAGATCTCTCTACAAGTCCTTTAAATCTGATTCACATGGATTTATGTGGACCGGTTGAGACTCCAAGTGTTGGTGGCAAGAAGTACACCCTAGTCATGGTTGCTGACTACTCCAGATATACATGGACAATCTTCCACTAGTAGAAAACTGGCTTGCAGTGACACTTTTATAGTGACACTTTCTGATATAATGTTACTAATAACCCAAAAGTGTCACTATTTGCTAACACAAATACATCAGGCTCAAGTAGTGACACTTTACATATTTTACGGACTATATTCTTGAACTAATAAGGCACATGTAATTACAGTCAACTAATGGGTCGGCGCGCGGCCCAGCTACGCCACAGAGTTTACTATACGGAGGAATTCTCAGCTCACCCGTTTCATAATTCATCATCGATGGCATCTCTCGTTAACTTGTTTAACCCTACCTCTACGCCATTCTCCATCGCCTGCTTTGTCCATCGTTCCCTCTCCCTCACCCACCGGTTTCTTGGGTCTGCTGCACGTCTCACAGCCGGTTGGTCCTCGCTAGGTCTTCTTCGTGAGCTATTATCGTCGATTTCAGGTATGTAAATAATCCTTCATCTTCTCCCTAAGTAATCCTTCAATTTTATCATCTAATATGGAAATCCTTCAAATAATCCTCATTGATTCTCGCTGGTTTAGTTTTTATTCATCGTTATTGTTTTGTTGTTCCTCGTTACTGTAACAATGTTGTCGACGAAGCCTACAACGACACACTCATCGAGTCAAGCTAGCAATTCGGGTTAGAGTCCTACACATGGACGGCCGACAGCTACTTTCAAGATTTCGAGGATATATTCGGGTCGGACCCTCTAGTGGCTCTTTGAATTTATTAGTTCATAGTACTGTGTAATGTCTATGCCTTTGTCTTTTTTGTGGTGGGTTCAGTTTTGTTTGTGTTAAGATTTTGTTAAGCTTAAGAAAACACTGTGTAGAAATATGAACAAACTCCGTTACTTAATTAAGTGGTCACAGATGAGGATTTATTAGTTTATTAATCAGAAGTTGTGTTCTGGGGCTAAAAAAAGCTGTTGAATGTCAATAAACATAATTTGAAGACTAAATGGCATAACTGTTATGACCGTGCTGCTTACTAGCTTGTAATTACTAGTTTAAATACCACTAACGACAGAAGCTATAACAACCACTCGACAACCAAAAAAAGTTGGTCGTTAAAAGAATTAACAATGAACTTTTGGACTTGTAATGATGAAATGTGTTGTGCAGGGTCGTGGAACTACGCTCAAGCACACTATGAAATCTAGTGTGCAAGCGGATCCTACAAAGGCTTGATGATATGCACGGAGAGATGTATTTTAGATTATATTGTTGATGACGGTTAGAATGGTCGGTGTTATGTTATGTATGTAGAATGTAGATGCATTTCAATGATGCTGGGTGGTAGTTTTTTTGTTGAATTCAATAGTCGCTTTGTTTTGCAAGAATTGTATGCCAGTATTTTTGCAAGAATATTGCTGGAATTTTGCTACATCTTGTATCTAGCGGTAGGAAATGTAATTGAACAAAAATGTGAAAGTGTTACTGAATATTATATGTTAAATGATTTGTTTTGGGTATCCATTAATTTTTGGATGTTGTAATATTTATTAATGAAGTAAACACTAGATTAGAATTCTGCTAAAGTTGCCTTTGGCATATTATCTAGGCCTATGTAGTTAGGCCCAATAAACAAAACCAATCAAGTGACATTAAAGTGTCATAAAAATCTATGATGCTGAAGTGTCATAAAAATCTATGATGCTGAAGTGTCATTAAATTTTGTGATGTATTAACGTCACAATATGTTCTTGATGCCTAAATGTCGCTATTTTAGATGATACTTTAGTGTCATAATTTGCTGACACAAAACCGTCCCTGCATCACTCACACTTTATTTAGTGTCACTAGCCGACACTTTCCCCGACACTTTTTTAGTGTCGCAGAAAGTTTCTATGACACTAAATTAGTGTCACTATAGACCCTTTTTCTACTAGTGTAATTCTTGTCAAAGAAAAATGAAACTCTTCAGAAGTTGCCATCTCTGTTAAAGCAACTTCAGACTGAGAAGAATTTGAAGGTCAGGACAATCAGGTCTGACAGAGGAACTGAATTTGTCAACCAAGTCATTAAGGACTTCTATGATCAAAATGGAACCTTTCATCAACTCTCTGCCGCTAGAACACCTCAACAGAATGGCGTAGAAGAAAGGAGGAACAGAACGTTGAAAGAAGCTGCAAGTACAATGATTACAGAATCTGGATTACCAATGAGATACTGGGCTGAAGCAATCAACACTGCATGCTACACCCAGAACAGAAGTATGATCAACAAGAATCACCAGAAGACCCCTTATGAACTTTGGAAAGGAAGGAAACCCAACATCAGTTACTTTCATGTATTTGGATGCAAATGCTACATTCTCAACAATGGAAAGGAACATCTGAAAGTTTTTCAAGAGAAAGCTGATGAAGGTGTATTCATAGGCTACTCAAGCACCAGTGTGGACATCTAAAATTAGTGGGCCTCTTTCAAATGATATCAGGCAGATCTTTAATTTCGGTTGATGGATCTCATCAAAAGAGAGATAATGATGTGGACGCCTTGAAAAGTAGTTTGGTAATTAAATTAATTTGGATTATTTAAAATATCCAATTAATTTAGTTATAAATTGAGCTTTTAAAGAATGGAACGGTCCTATTAATTTTGAGCTCATTATCAAATAGTGGCTCAACAGATAAGAGGCATGATCCAAGAAATGAAGAGGAGGACGAATCTAGTTAAGAAATCTATTCATATACATGAGAAATGGCTATGAACCTTGTTAAAAAAGCTCTCCAAATACATCCCACAAGTGCTGATTTTTCTAGCTATTAAAATGCAAGAAATAGAGCCCAAAGCCCATTTTTCATTGAGGCCCAAGGGATATGGAAGAATTTCCAAAACCCTAAAGCATATTTTCATCCCCTACACACCTATAAATAGGGGTCTCAGTTGAGAGAAAAGGGAGAGAATTTTCAGACGAAGAAACGCTGCAGAAAAGCTCTCAAGAACTCCCGAAAGATTCTGAATGATTCCAAAGAAGAGGAATAGATCAAGCCACGAATTTTATTAAGAATATACAAATAATACTTTGTGATTTCGTCGATTCTTGATAAAATAAATCCAAAAGTTGAAGAACGTTCGAAGATCTGAAGAATGAACTTGAAGATTCGAAGATCTGAAGAACAAGACTTTGAAGATTTGAAGATACTCATATGAAGATTGAATTGAAATTAAATTGAAGATCAAGCCATATATCCCGGGAGGCCTTTAAACAAAAGATCAAGCCATAAAACGGCCCTTTTGTTGAAGATCAAGCCACTTGAAAACCGGAGGCCCTTCAAGTTGAATTCTTAATTCAAGAAGATTTGAAGATCCGACGAACGAAGATTCGAAGATTAGAAGATCTCAAGAACAAAGATTTGAAGATCTAAAGAACGTTCGAACGTTTGAAGGATTAAAGATTTAATTGTGAATTAATTTCTTTAACTATATTCATGTCAAATTGCAAGTGAAGAATCAGAGGATTCATATTTAGAGATTGTACCCAATATTCTCATATATTATTATTTGCGATCAATTTTAAGTAAATACTTAAAATTTGTTTCACAAATTTTTGGCACGCCCGATGGGACATCTCTACCTCTCATCTCTTCACATTTGAAAACGAACCCATGGAATCAAACAAGCCCATGTTCACTCTAAATTCTAGACCATCATCAAGCTCGAATCAAAACATGCAAGGTCCTATCACTAGGAGCCGTTCAAGAATCATGACTGCGCCGTCATCTTCGGGAACTACTCCCGGTGCGATGGATAGATATCAAATTGCACAAGAGATGGTCCGGAATCTTTCTTCACCCATACGTGAAGTTACTTCCCCAAAATGGACAAGTAGTGGTGAAAGCTCATCATCTGGGTCAGACTCTACTTCCCTGTCAACCTCTCCACGAAGAACTACTCCGCAGTGGTCAAATGTCTACACTGTGATGCTCACTATGATGACAAGCACGACATCTATGGAAGAACAAATCGCCCATTTAACTAAGGTCATCGAGGGAATGAGCATGTTCATGCCAGCTCAAGATCAGAAGTTGAATGATCTGAACAACAAAGTGGAAAGTTTGAAAGGCGAGTCAAGTCATACCCATGAGAAAGATCCCGAAGTGCATGAAGATAATGATTCTCACCAAGAGGGTTCGGGAAAGAACATCTCAACCTCTGGGGGCATGATCCCAATTGATCAACTCAAAGACTTCATCATGGGAACCATAAAGGGGAAGATAGAAGGAAGTCAATCTACTTACTCGTATGTTAAGCCATACACTCAAAGAATCGAGGACCTGAAAATGCCCATTGGTTACCAGCCGCCGAAGTTCGTCCAGTTTGATGGGAAAGGAAATCCAAGACAACATGTTTCCCATTTTGTGGAGACTTGCAACAATGCAGGAACAAGTGGGGATCACCTCGTCAAGCAGTTCATGCGCTCCCTTAAAGCAAATGCATTTGACTGGTATACTGACCTAGAACCCGGTTCCATTGAGAGCTGGCAAGATATGGAACGTGAGTTCTTAAACCGTTTCTACATCACAAGGAGGGTGGTGAGATTGCTTGAGTTGACAACTACTCGCCAACGGAAAGATGAGCCTGTAATAGCTTACATAGAGCGTTGGAGGGATCTTGCTCTAAACTGCAAAGATCGAATCTCTACATGTTCCGCTATCTATATGTGCACTGAAGGAATGCATTGGGAATTGTGCTACATTCTCAAAGGAGTCAATCCAAACACTTTCGACGAGCTAGCAAGCAAAGCTCGTAACATGGAGTTAAGCATTGCAAGTAGTGGAAAGAAAGCCATGTGTATGTATCCCATAAACAATGCTGTTGAAAAACAAGATACCAAGAATGGGGGCAAACCCTTTTCTAATATTGAAAATAAAGAAGCAATGGTCGTGAAGGTTGCACCTGTTAAGATCTTCTCTCAAAATTCAAAACAAGTTCCTAGGGTCAACTTGGAGGCGTCGAAAGTCGAAACGTGTTAAACCATTTCTAGAAGAGATGGTAGAAAAGAAATACCCCTTCTTAGACTCTGACGTTCCTCCCATGTTTGAGGAACTGATGAGATTGAAGCTTATTGATTTGCCCGAGTCCAAACGACCCGAGGAAGCTACAAAGATAGATGACCCCGATTACTGCAAGTACCATCGACTTTATGTCACCCCACTGAAAAGTGTTGGGTGCTGAAAGATAAAATTATGGCCCTGGCTCGTCAAGGAAAGATTGAGCTCGCCGATTCTGCTGCAAGCACAAATTAAATTGCCATCACTTTTGGTAGGTTTGCTCCGCTCATGGGCAACGACGACCTAAATTCTCACAAGCATGAGCTCCCATTTACTGTCAAGGGAATGAAAGGATGTCCTCCTCTCACTAAAAGAATGGCACTTGAAGATGTTGATGACAAAGGAAGACCATGGATCTTGTTGACTCGAAAGAAACAAAGGAAGAACCACAAACCTAAACCACAATCGAAGAAGGTGGTGAAGAAATGGGTCATGCAACAACCGATAAATGAGTTGAAGAAAAGTAAGCAAAGAAAGGATCATGTTCGAGCCAAGGTTGCCCGAAGGCCGATTACTCTCAACGATTATATGCCAAAGGATTTCAAGAACAAAATGACTCAAATTTCAAGTTCTTACCTTAGCACCCATGAGAAAGAAGTTGACAGTTCAAGTAGATGTTCATCTCCAGTTTCAACTGAGAGAGAAGTGGTTGAAGCACAAAAATCTACTGCATACGCCACTGACATTGTCTTTAAAGACGAAGATTTTATGTTGGGTGCTACTCCCTATAACCGTCCACTTTTTGTTGAAGGATACACTCGTGGACGAAGATTCAGAAGAATTATGATAGATCAAGGGTCCGCCATTAACATTTTGACGGTTCGAGCTATGAAAGACCTTGATATATCAATGGATGAACTCTCCCAAAGCCATTTAATGATTCAAGGCTTTAATCAAGGGGGCAAAGAGCGATCGGAATGATACATCTTGATTTGGTCATTGGCGGGTTGAAAGCAAGTACTTTATGTCACGTCATTGATGCAAAGGCTTCATATAATATCCTTCTAGGTCGTCCATGGATCCATGAGAATGGTGTGATTCCTTCAACGTGGCACCAATGCTTCATGTATGAGGAGAACAAAGAAGGTAGTGGCCGATGAAACTCCATTCACAGAAGCCGAGACATACATTGCGGATGCAAAATTTTACCTAAAGGCCAAAGCTTCTAAAGATGACGATGCTAGAAAAGAGGAAGAATACAGCCCCTTGATTGAACCAAAGCTGAAAGGGAAACTTGTTGAAGGCGTAGAAGGGCTTACATTCCCTCTTGCAAAGATCGAGATATCAAGGCCTCCTAGAGACAAATCTGAGGAAGAAATAAAGTGCAAGAACGATGTTAAGGAGTTTCAAATTCCTAAGGCACACACTAATGAAGGATTTGACCCAAATGCATACAAACTTGTTGCCAAGGCTGGGTATAATCCTAACGAACAGAAGTTGGGAAAACTCATTCCAGAAGCTGGTGGAGAAGGGCCATCGATGCAGATCAATCTTCGAGGACACATAGGATTGAGTTACGTTCAGCCAAAACCCATAAGGATCCTCATAAATAGAGCCGCAACACATCATATCTGTTGGTCCCGGTTGTACTGGATACAGTCTAGAGGGGGGGGTGAATATACTGTATTGGTTTTAACTTTTTCAAGCTAAGTACCAGATTTAACAGAATAGCCTATTCTGTTGGCAGAGCAGACTGGCAGCGGATGGGTTTCTGGTAGGGAGTTCTGTTAGTAGCCTCAGAGAAGCAAAGGTAGTAGGCCTTCTGTTAACTCACAAGACAAGTTCTGCTGAACAGAGATACCAAGTCTTTGGAGTTAAGCAGTTCAAATAAAAACAATAAATAAAATGCAGTAAGTAAATGATACCAGGACTTTTTATAGTTGTTCAAGGAACAAGTTGTTCCTCTAGTCCACTGTTCCACTAAGCTTGTAAAAACGTCCGTTTACAATGCCTTAGCCCTATCACTTAAGAAGCTCTCCACGTCTTCTTCAAGTGTAGATGTCTTCTTGGATGCACTTCTGGCTTCCCTAAGACTGGTCCTTTCACTGAGCTTTCCCGGAAGTATCACCACTTCACTGCTCCAGGTACTTGGACGTCCTTCTTGTGAAAGAAGAGGTTCTGTTGAGAACAGGGGTTCCTCCAACTTGCTTCGTTACAAAAGATTTCTATGTGAAGAGCTTGAAGAGTTGAAGAACACTTGGAACTTTGCTTGAGCTGGAAATAAGGATTTTTCCAACGTCTGCCTTCTCTTGTAGAAGATAATGAAGATTTAATCTCAAGGAGGCTTTTTGCGTTTTTAGCGTTTGAATATTTTGTATGCGCACAGTTGCAAAGTTATCCGGTTGTTCTTCGTAGTGTATCTTTTATACTGAGGTTGTCTTCCCATTGGAGGAGAAGGAGGACAACTGCATTAAATGAGCGGGCAGTTGACTTGACCAGTAGGACCCGGTAAAGTTGGCGGGTTACTATTTTGGGATAAAGTTATCCTGACATTGCGGCCAATCATCTGCATTTACTCTACAGAGTACGGGAGGCATTAAATGTGCATTTAATGCGCGTACTGTAGCTTTTCCGTTCAAGACTCCTAGCCGTTGAAGGAATCTTTCAGTTGGTTTACCGGTTTGTTGAAATTCTTCTAAGTGTCAGGCCTTCTGGTGTCTTTAGTAGAGAGTTGATCAGAGAAGGTCTTGAGCACTTCTGTTGAAGAAATATCCAACAGAGAACAAGGAGGGTTTCTGTCAGATTAAAGGCTAACAGAGACCCTGAGGTCTTCTGTTCTAAAGCAGAGAACCAAAGGTCTTCTGTTCAACCAAAGCCTTATCAAGGGTCCTCTGTCAGGGGGTCTTCTGTTCTGGAGGCTTTCTGCTTTGGAGGCCTTCTGCTCTTGAGGCCTTCTGCCAGTCGATTAAACTTAGAACTTTACAAGGAAAATTCTAATACATTAAGTCTAAAGAGGGGTACTCTAAAGTCCTAATTAATATAGCATCATCAAAATCTAATTACAAATATTCCTTACAATTTCCCCCTTTTTGATGATGCCAAAACCCTTTAACTATTTCCAGAGAAGTGCCTTCACCATAAAGAATTAAAGTTTAAAACTTTCATTAAAATCTTGGTGGGAAACTTGGCATAGGAAAATAGTAAGAGTACAGTACATTCAGATAGCAGATAATAATTCAAAGAGCAAACAAACACAAACAGAAAACAAAGAAACATGAATTGAGGAAAGATTTCTTACACATTCTCCATAGTAGCTGCGTGCAGAGCTTCATCCTCCAGTCTTTGAAGCCTTAGCAGCTCTTCATTGATTTCTGCTCTGATCTGAGATAGGTTACCAGAGCTTTGATAGGATGCCCTGATAGGAGATAGCTTGCAATCCAAGTAGCTAAGAACTCCTTCATGAATTGTCTTGCCAGGAACAACGTTCTTCTGGTACCAATCTTCTGCTTCTTCTAGGGATCCCCCATATCTGACTCGTACAACACCATCCTTATCTAAGAAGAGGTTCTGTTGCTGTGTGAGAGTCATTTTCATTTTCATTTCTTCAAATTGAACTCTATCAATTTTCTGGGATCCACCCAATCTCCAATCAGTAAAACTAAGGATCTTCTTCTTCTTGGTGCCCTTCTTAACAGGAGATGGGGGTCTGGGTATACGTGCTGCTCTCTTTTTCTGTATGGCAGCTTCAAAGTAGGGTGCATGGTCAACAGTTGGTTCAGCAGAGGAGGATGCTTTTGCAGAGGCTCTGGTGGACCGAGGCTTAGTCTGTTGAGGGTCCTCTTCCCCCTTTTTGGCATCATGGAGGTCCTCTAGCATGAGACTGATTTTCTGGAATTCTGAGGCCTGAGAAGTAGCTATCTGCTCAAGGGCCTCTGGTAAAGTCTGAGTGACAGAAGTGAGACCTTCTATCAGCCCTTGCTTCTTCTGAATAGCAGAGAAGATGTCCTTGTTGTTGGCTTCCAGCAGGACCATCTTCTGGTATCTGTCTCTGTCAGCAGAGAGGAGATGTTGAGCTTGATCTTGGTGGACTTTGCACATTTCTTCTATGGAAAGCAGTTGCTTCTTAGTTCTGTGGTCAGATCATTGCAGTGTCTCAAGATTCTCAGATATGGTGCTGATTGCCTTTCCTTGATTCAGTAGAGTGTGATGAAAGATAGAGAGAGTCTTGTGAATACTCTCCACTTCTGTTGACAGTGCATCTGTTCTGGCAAAGGATGAGGCCATGAAATTATGGAGGGATTCTGTGAGATTTTCGAAGCGGTCTGAGATAAACTGCATCCCAGAGTTGAGGTTATCATTCACATGAGCAAGGTGCTCGAAGTGCTTGTCATTGATCTGGATCAGTTTGTCCATTCCTTCCAGGACTTGACCACCAAACACTTCTGCAGTTTCAACAATTTCAACAAACCTGTTGAAAGGGATTTGTGGTTCTGATCCTTCAGGTTCTGGCATTCCTCGTCCTCTGGACCTGTGCATAGGAGGCCTTCTGGTCTGTTGCAGAGAGGGTTTCTGAGGAGAGGGTTCTCTGGTAGGAGTTGGTTGACGTTTAGAAGTGAGATCTCCATCAAGAGAGGATGAAAGGAAGCCATCATTCTCACTATCAGACGAGAGAATGCGGTGTAGAGGTTGTCTCTTGGGAGTAGATGCAGCAGAATGCAGAGAGGTTCTGGGAGAATTTGCTGCAGGAGAGGGTGAGGGGGTATTTTGTGTGGAAGTTGATTTCTGTGGTGGGAGGGAATTCTGGTGTTGGGGTGTAGGTTGGGGAGAAGGGATTTTTTGTTGAGGGGAGGCATTCTGTTGTGGAGGAGTTGGTGGAGGTGAGGGGGAGCGGTTTCTGATTGGAATAAGTTCTTTGCAGGTGGAGGGTGATTTGGTTTTCTTATTTAATGAGTGAGGAGAGGTTGAGGTTTTCTGTTCTGTTGTTTTTGGTTGAGGGTTCTCTGTAGGAAGGGTTTCTGTTGGGACGGTTTCTGTTGGAATAAGAAGAGAGGGGATTTGGGGTTCTGTTGAGATATGAGCAGAATGGGTTGGGGAGATTACCTCAAATACATTTTCTTCGATCATGGAAGCCCTCCATTCTTTTATGAGCTCCATCATAGCATCCCCTTCTGTCTTAGGTACAGAGGTGATGGAGTATATGGCCCGGGAACCCCCGGCCCACAGACTCCTACTACTCCAGTAAAGGCCCAACAGGTCCAGAAGGCCCAACAGGCCCAAATCATTGCGCCCGGAGTACCAAGCAGCCCACAGCGCACCAGGGGTGCCTTCGACCCCCTGGCCGAAGGCTCTGAAATCTCACAGAACGGTTTTCCAAGCAAACTAAGAAACTGGGAGAAAAACGGCAGAAAACAGTAGCCCTCGGCATCTGGAGCCCTCGGCACTCAGGGGTCCTCGGCATTGAGAGCCCTCGGCTAGTCCTATGCAGCCGAGGGCACCTCTCCCGACATGATATCCGCACCACATGCGTACATATCACCGTACCCTGTACAGATGTCCCATCCAACAGCCGCATTAAATGCGGCCACATGCGGCTGCCAGCGCCAACCAGTTGAGGTGACCTCTCGGCCAATGGGCGCTTGACATGTGTCCCTGTCCGGAATTTATACTACTATAAATAGCACCCCATTTCCCTATTTGTAACCACGACATTCATACTGAATACACTCTCTCTCTTACTTACTTGTGCTCTGACTACTCTCCAAGTTATTCCCAGCGATAACCCCTCGGATATATACCCCCCGGGTATACTATCCATCATTTGGTGCTCTCGTTGAGAGGTCGAACAATCGAGTAAGAAACCCTCCCCCTTCGCCAAACACTAGCCCTCTACCAAAATGGTGAGAACAACACGTGCCAACTCCAAAAACGTGGAAGACAAGAACCTGGCCCTCGGCGACGTCAACGCCCCCGAAGCCTCTCACAGGGCTCCCGAGGGCGGTGTCATCGCTGGGTTGGAACAGGCGGCTGTCGACCTACGCCTTCAGATTCAGCAGAATGCCCCCGATGCCCGCCTCGGCATCGAGGCCAAGAAGAAAAACCGGAGCGACGACCAAGTCAGCCCTCCGGTTCTCACCATCGACGTTCAATCGGCGCTCTCCGCCTTCATCCAGACGCTCACTCAGAACCCAGGTGCCTTCAGCACCCTGGCTCTGGCTCCGGCTCAACCCCAGGTTGGGGAGAACATCGTACTTCCCCCTCTGCCACACCCCTTCGGAAACCCCATCCCTCGGGTAAGGAATGACGAAGGGGTAGTGGCCCAAGATACGGCCTCTGTAAGGAGTAATTGTATTTAGATTTTGATGATGCTATATTAATTAGGACTTTAGAGTACCCCCTTTAGAAATTATGTATTAGAATTTTCCCTTGTAAAGTTCTTAGCATAATCGACTACCAGAAGGCCTCTCTACAAGAAGACCTCCGGACAGAAGATTTTGGTTCTATGTCAAGGAACAGAAAACCTCAGGGTCTCTATTACCCTTTAGCTTGACAGAAACCCTCTTGGTTCTCTGTAAGCTACTATCAACAGAAGTGCTCAAGATCTTCTCTGATCAGTTCTCTGCCAAAGACACCAGAAGGTCTGACACTTGGAAGAAATCCACAAAGCCGGGAAGTCAACTAAAAGATTCCCTCAACGGCTAGGAGTATGAAACAGAAAAGCTACAGTGCTCGCATTAAATGCTCATTTAATGCTCCCCATGCTCCGTGGAGTAATTGCAAATGATTGGCCGCAATGTCAGGATTACTTTATCCCAAAATAGTAACCCGCCAACTTTACCGGGTCCTACTGGTCAAGTCAACTGCTCGCGCATTAAATGCAGTTGTCCTCCTACCCCTCCAACGGGAAGACAACCTCAGTATAAAAGATGCACTACGAAGAACAGCCGGATAACTTTGCAACTTTTTCTACACATTGCTACAACTCTTCATACAAGATATTAAAACTCTGAAAAGCAAAAAGCCTCCTTGAGATTCAAACTCATTATCTTCTACAAGAGAAGGCAGAAGTTGGAAAAATACTTTTTCCAACTCAAGCAAAGTTCCAAGTGTTCTTCAACTCTTCAAGCTCATCACATACAAATCTTTTGTAACGAAGCTAGTTGGAGGAACCCCTGTTTCAACAGAAACTCTTCTTGCTACAAGAAGGACGTCCAAGTAACTGGAGTAGTGAAGTGGTGATACTTCCAGGAAGCTCAGAGAAAGGACCAGTCTTAAAGGAAGCCAGGCAGTGCATCCCAGGAGACATCTAGACTTGAAGAAGACGTGGAGAGCTTCTTAAGTGCTAGGACTAAGGCTTTGTAAATGGAAGTTTTTATAGCTTAGTGGAACAGTGGACTAGAGGAACAAGTTGTTCCTTGAACCACTATAAAAATCCCTGGTGTCGTTTACTTACTGCTTTAATACTTGCACTTAGATAGAACTGTCTAACTCCTTGGACTTGGTATCTGTGTTCAGCAGAACTTGTTCTACGAGTTAACAGAAGGCCAACTGCCTTTGCTTCTCTGAAGCTAACAGAACTCCCTACCAGAACCCCATCCGCTGCCAGTCTGTTCTTTCAACAGAACAGGCTATTCTGTAAATCTGGTACTTAGTTTAAAAAGCTAAAAACCAATACAGTCTATTCACCCCCCCTCTAGACTGTATCCAGTATAACCGGGACCAACAGCCTCCCAGGAAGTTCAGTCCCGGGACCGCCACAATGATAACAGAGAAAGGCCCCGCACTTCCGCCCTCAACCGGTTCGGAGGAGGGCAGGACCGCCGAGGGGTCCAAGACCACCTCGGAGGGAAATCACTCCAAAGGCCCCAGGAGAGCGGAGGGTCTGTCTCGAGGGCAGACGAGGAGCGTCCCCCTCGGGACAAAGGCAAGGCACCCCTTCATGCCGATGATGCTCTGCACCAAATCAATCAGGCCCACTCGGCCCGGGTTCGTTCGCAGGGGGCGGAGACCCTCCCGAAGGATCCCCGGGACGAAATTATTGCGGCCCTCCAATGCCGGCTTGATGAAATGGAGGCCAACAAAGCTCACGCCACCACCTCCACCCCTCATTCAGATCTCAAATACGAGGCCATGATGGCCAAAATGGAGGAATTACAGAAGAAGGTGGCCGAGGGCTCCGGGGAACCCGTCATCCAGCTCCGGACTCGGACGCCATTTACCCCAAGGGTATTGGCGGCCCAGATCCCGGAAAAGTACCGAGGGCAACACATACAGCCCTACAACGGGAAGACGGACCCCAGGAACACTACAGCAAATACCAGAACAATATGATGATGGTGAGGGCGTCAGACGAATATTTGTGTCGTTGATTCCTCTCCACCTTAGAGGGGCCGGCATACGAATGGTTCAACCGGTTGCCCGAGGGCTGCATTGATTCGTGGCAAGAACTCGCCCATCGATTCTTGACACATTTTGCCGGGAGGCTCGCACGAGGAAGCACTTCTCCCACCTCCTAACCATACGCCAGAAGAGGGATGAGACCCTTCGGGACTTCCTGGAGCGCTGGAGGACGGAAGCCGACAAAGTCGACGGTGCTGATGACGGGACCCTCCTGGCCCTCCTACAAACCGTCCTCCGCACCGGCAACTTTTCAAGGAGCCTCATCATTGAACCCCCCCCCCCCCCCCCGCGACTACATAAGGGCTTTGCAGCGGGGAGATCGATATGCTGAGGCCGAGGAGGTGGAGAAATACCACCAGCATCCGGATCAGCATCCCCCGAGGGCTGACAACAAGAACAACCGAGAGCCGGGGGCTCCTCCAAATCACCCCAAGTCTTCAGGACCCTCTGATGACCGCCCTCGGCAAGGCCAAGCCAAGCCCGGGGGAGGTTATAAGAGCATCCCTAAGACTTGGGCACAACCCATCCTCCTGGACCGCCCCCGGACACCATTGACGCACCCCGTCAGCATCATCCTTGATGTTGCCGAGGTGAGGGGCCTCGTTAAGCGCGATTCTCGCGCACCCTCGGAGGTACATGCTATCAACCCGCAATACCCGTACTGTCGCTTCCATCGGCACCAGGGGCACAGAACCGATGACTGCCATCAGCTAAAGACGGCCATCGAGAGATTGATACAAGCGGGGCACCTGTCCCAATTTATCCAGAGCCCTCGGCAGGAGGGGCCTTCTCATCAGGGACCTCCCCGAGGGCACCACACGAAGGTGAACGCTTGGGTGAACCCGAACACCATCCCCCTCGGCAAGAAGAGGGAGATCGGAAACTTGGAAGTAGAAGAGGAGGAGTACCCCCACTACCAGGAGAAAAAACGCCACATCCTCATGATCACCGGTGGCAATACAGGGGGCGATTCCACCAGCCAGCGAAAGAAGTGGGCTCAATCGCTTTACGTGGGGGAAGTCACTCATATGCCCCCGGTAAAGCGACTGAGGGAGGAACCCATCACCTTCACCAACACAGATCTCCCTCCTACTTCTTCTCCTCACAGGGATGCCTTGGTGATTCGGACTGAAATAAACGACACCATCATTCACCGAACTTACATTGACACGAGCAGCTCCGTCAATGTAATGTACCTCAGCACCTTCAGAGAGCTGCATCTGGAGAGGGGGTCCCTTCGGCCCATTAAGACCCCTCTTGCCGGCTTCACCGGCGGCACTATTGATTCCGAGGGGGTAATAACCCTCCCGGTGATCTTCGGCGACGGGCTTCATAGAGCCCAGCTCGAAGTGGAGTTCGTCGTCGTAAACATCGACTGCACCCACAACATCATCCTCGGCCGGCCAGCCCTCGAGGACCTCGAGGCCATCATCTCCATGAGGCACCTCTGCCTCAAGTTCCCCGCCGAGGGGGGCATTGGCTGCTCCCGGGGGAATCAGAAAATCGCCCGCGCCTGTTATCTTCAAGTCACTAAGAAAGTAAGTAAGACGGAATTCCGTGTTGACACCATCACCGGAACCATCGACCAAGAAGAAAAAAGGCCGAGGGCTGAACCAGCCGAGGACGTAGAAGACTTTGCGCTCGATCCGGCCCAGCCGGAGAGAGTCGTGAAGATTGGAGCCCAGCTCCCTGAAGATCTGAAGACCGGTATCACCGATGCCCTCCGCGCCTACTCCACTGTCTTTGCATGGGGGCCGGAGGACATGCCAGGAATAAGCCGAAGGGTCATCACCCACCGCCTCTCGGTGGACCCCTCGGCAAAAGCAGTACAACAACGAAGAAGACCCCTCTCCGCAGAAAGGAGGGAATTTGTGAAGAAGGACGTCGCCATGCTCCTCTCTATTAAGCACATCAAGGAGGTGAAATATCCCTCATGGCTGGCGAACGTAGTCCTCGCACAGAAGCCTCCTACCTTCCGCATGTGCGTGGACTACACGGATCTCAACAAGGCGTGCCCTATGGACCCTTTTCATTTGCCTAATATCGATCAACTTGTGGATGAAACTGCGGGGTGTGAAATCATGTCATTCCTCGACGCATTCCGCGGGTATCATCAAATCTTCATGCATGAGGAAGACGCCGAAAAGACAGCCTTCATGACTCCCGAGTAGGGATGAGCATCAGGCGGGTTCGGGTCGGGTGGGTGGGTGAACCCAATACCCTTTCGGGTTTCGGATGTGTAATATGGATATCCTACCCTATGTTTTTTTACTTAGAAATTTTCGGGTTTGATTGTATTTCGGGTAGGGCGGGTTCGGATCGGGTATCGGGTTTAGTCGGTTTCAAGTTTCAACTAAAATAATTTGAAATTGCAAAATAATTTGTAATTTCAACACCAGTAAATCTAAAATATTACAATTGCAAAACATAATTTGATTCCCATTCCGGCCATACGGCCATAAATAATGTGAATATTACAAAGTAAAGAGTATGGGGGATCAAAATTGTAACAAAGAGTTTTAGCATATTACAAAATACAGATTACTGAATTACACAGTTCATTAATCATTAACATACAAAGTTCCAACTAGTCAAGTACACAAAAATGCAAAAATGCTTGAACACTTTGAAGTTCCACAAGTCCACAACTATCTTCCACAGTTTGAAGTTTCCACCTGCATAAGAAAGTTAATGAACACATGGAAAGCAATAGACATGTAGTAGAGTAGTACAATATGTCAATAACAACTTAACAAGGATAAGTTAATGAAACAAATCAGAGAAATCATTGATTCAATGACTCAGAATGCTTGTTATCCTTCACAAGGAATATAGGGGCAACTGCTACAATTTCAGTTAAAACTTACATGTTATGAACTGAAAGAGCTATACCAACCTTAAACCATACATTCAGTAATGTGTGGAAGCTTCATCATAGCCAATGAAAATTAATAGAAATGATAGAGTAAAGGATTAATGGGATTATGAGATACTTACACAAAACCTGCAAATCAGAGCAAGGTACAAGGGTCCAGGGATAGTTGGCACTTGGCAGCATGTGCATGCTTTCCAGAATGACAGAATCATGCTCATTCAAATGTAACAAGCGCATAATAGTGTAATACATTATACTCATATTGGCAGCAGGTTCAACACCAAATCATATAGCAATGTACTCATGTTTCATACACATTCAAATGGAAAAACAAGCATATAATGGCACAAATCAGACATTTCATAGAGCTCGGAATGCTTATTATCATTCACAAGGGAAATAAGGGGCATCTGTTATAGCCTACCATTTCAGTTACAACTTACAAGTTACCATTCATGAACTAAAAGAGCAATATCAACCCTAAACCCTATATGCAGTACCAGTAATGAGTGGAAGCTTCATCATAGCCAATGCCAAATCATAGAGTCATGTATTCATGTTCATACACATTCAAATGAAAAAACAAGCACATAATGAAACAAACCAGGCATTTCATAGAGCTCAGAATGCTTTGTATCATTCACAAGGGAAATAGGGGGCATCTGCTACAATTTCAGTTGCAACTTACCATTTTATGAACTGAAAGAGCAATACCAACCCTAAACCCTATATGCAGTAATGAGTGGAAGCTTCATCATAGCTAATGCCAAATCATAGAGTCATGTATTCATGTTCATACACATTCAAATGGAAAACCAAGCACATAATGGCACAAATGCACAATATAAATATAGAAATTGTACACTTAATGGCACAATAGAGGATCCAGTAGGAGCAGCATCTCCACCACTAACATTTCCATCCAGTAATAAGGCAGTTATGTTACTTATGTACAACAAACAACATAACAGGGACAACTGGATAACCATAGTCAGTACTCAGTAGGCAACACATGAATATAGAATATATAGCTTGATTAGCTTCCACACTTCATTCATATTTCAAATCAACAGATTTGAAATTCTGAATGCATCATAATATACATCAACAATTAACAGGGACAACAGGATAGGTGGATAACCGAACATTCGAACAGATTTGTACATGCAAGTTTCACAAATATACGAACATCACAAGACTAATCACAACTCAGAACATCCATGCATCATCATTCATCAAGGACAACAGGATAAGTGGATAACCGAACATTCGAACAGATTTGTACATGCAAGTTTCACAAATATACGAACATCACAAGACTAATCACATCTCAGAACATCCATGCATCATCATTCATCAAGGACTAAACTTACCATAATACGAATACCGGAATAAGTATTTTATACCTCAACGGCTCGAGACGAAGGAGATGAAAGGCTTCCACAGTTCCACTAGACCACTAGGTTAGAGAGTAGAGACGGTAAACCCTACAAGGAGATGAAGGCTTCCACTCGGTTGAGGACTACAGGCCTACAGCCCTACAACGACGGCAACGGCGGCCGACGAAGTGAGAAGTCAGACCAGATTAGGGTTAGCCGCTTAGAGAGTTAGAGAGAGAGTCTGAGAGTGTAAGTTAGGGTAATGGCCGAAGGGAAATGGGGATAAGTGGATAACCGGATAAGGGAAAGGGACTAAGGGAGTGGGTTGTGGGCTAATGGGCTTGGGTAGTTGGGGAGTTGGGTAATGGGCTTAGGCTTGGTCTGGTTTTCGGGCGGTTCGGGTAGGGATTAGGAGAACCCTACCCGCTTGGTGTCGGCCCAAAAATTATAGGGTGGGCGGTTCGGGTCGCTGGGTTCGGGTCGGGTCAACCAACCCAATGACAAAAAAATCGGGTTCACCCGATCGGGTTATTCGGGTAGGGTCGGTTTTGCTCAGCCCTACTCCCGAGGGCATCTTCTGCTACCTAGTAATGGCCTTCGGCCTAAAGAACTCAGGGGCCACTTACACCCGGATGGTGGCCCGAGTCTTTCAAGCCGTCCTAGGGCGCACCATGGAGGCCTATGTCGACGACATGATTGTCAAGAGCAAACAATCTTCCAGCCATGCTGACGACCTCCGGGAAATCTTCGCCATCATGCAAAAGTTCAACCTTCGGCTAAACCCGAAGAAGTGCACCTTCGGCGTCCAAGGGGGCAAGTTCTTGGGCTACATGGTGAGCCGAAGGGGTATTGAGGCCAATCCCGAGAAGATCCAGGCCATCATCAACATGGAGCCCCCACGCAATGTGAAGGAAGTTCAACGGTTGACGGGCCGCCTGGCAGCCCTCAACCGCTTTCTATCTAAATCAGCGGAGAAGACTCTATCCTTCTTCCAGATCATGAGGAAGACGGCCGGCTTTCAATGGACTCCAGAATGCCAGGGGGCTTTCGACGAGCTCAAACGATATCTATCTTCACCCCCTGTGCTATCCTAACCAAAGGTAGGGGAGACCCTCTATCTCTACCTTGGGGTCAGCCCGGCAGCCATCAGCTCCGTGCTCATCCGGGAGGAAGACGGCATCCAACATGCCATCTTCTATGTAAGCAAGACCCTAAGGGAGGCCGAGCTCAGGTACTCCCCTATGGAAAAAACGGTGTTAGCCATCGTTTGGACCGTCAAGAAGTTGGGCCACTACTTTCAGGCTCACCCGGTTCAGGTCCTCACTCATCAACCCCTCGGCGCCCTCATGAGGAGCCCCACCAGCTCCTCCCGCATGGTGAAATGGGCTATCTTCTTGAGCCAGTACAACATTGACATCCGTCCAAGGCCTGCCATCAAGGGCCAAGCCCTGGCGGACTTTGTGACGGAGTGTACCGCAAGGGCAGCCACGGACGGGGAGCCCTCGGCTACCTCGGACGACTGGTGGACCCTCTACACCGACGGATCCTCCGCAACCAAAGCATGCGGGGGAGGGGTAGTCCTCATTACTCCCGAGGGCTTCAGAGCCTATTATGCAATCCGCTTCTCTTTCAGAGTCTCCAACAACGAGGCCGAGTATGAGGCCCTCCTATGTGGCCTTCGGCTGGCTGCCAACATGAAGGCTCGGCAGATCCACATCAAATGCGACTCCAAGTTGGTCGTTGGCCAAATCTCCGAGGAATATGAGGCCAAGGAGGGAAGAATGAAACAGTACAAGGAAGCGGCCAAGGAGTTGCTTAAGATATTTGAGGCACATTCTCTCACTCAAATACCGAGGGCTCAGAACTCCGAGGCCGACATACTATCTAAGCTCTCGGCCGACTCCCCCGAGCACATCTCTAAGATTGCTAAAATTGAGGAACTCAGTCTCTCAAGTATCCATGCGAGCCCCGTCATGAACATACAACAACGCCAAGAGGACTGGATCTCGGATATCATCACCTTCATCTCCACAGGGCAGCTACCCGAGAACGAGACCCGCGCTAAACTAGCAAGACTGAGGGCTCCTAGCTATACCATTGAAGACGGAAGGCTCTACAAACGGTCCTACAACGGCACGCTACTTCGGTGCCTTCATCAGGATGAAGCCGAGGTCGCAATGGAGGAGGTGCACAGTGGCACTTGCTCGGCTCACCAGGGACCCTTCTCCATGTCCCGAAGGCTCATTCTCCAGGGCTACTTCTGGCCAACCATGGCCAGGGATTGTGCTGACCTTGCCCGAAGGTGCACCGCATGAAAACATTTCCAGAAAGCCCCCGGCAGGCCAGCAGTCAACTATGCCCCCATCAGCACATCCATCCCCTTTTCTCGGTGGGGGATAGACCTTGTGGGCCCTCTGCCGAGGGGTACCTCCAACAACAGGTACATCATTGTGGCCATCGACTACTTTACCAAGTGGGTGGAGGCTGAGCCCCTCGCCAGCATCACAGAGGCAAAGTGCCGTCACTTCGTCCTCAAGAACATCCTCATAAGATTTGGCGTCCCCCAGCAGATCATCTCCGACAATGGGACGCAATTTGAGGCAGCCCCCTTCTGTGCCCTTCTGGAGGCATGGGGCATCAAACACACCTTCTCCTCCGTTGCCTACCCTCAAGGCAACGGGCAAGTAGAGAATGCCAACCGGACCTTGCTCGAGGGCCTCAAAAAGAAGCTGGAGGCCGAGGGCGGTGGCTGGGTGGAAGAACTCCACAACATCCTTTGGGCCTACCGCACCACCCCTCGGCGAGCAACAGGTGAAACACCCTTCTCCCTCTGCTACGGTTTTGAAGCCAAAGCTCCTACGGAAGTCACCCTTCCCACCCGGAGGGTGATCCAATATGACCCCGAGGTCAACGACATCAACATGGCCCTCGACCTCCACCTCATTTCTGAATGCCGGGAGCAAGCCTTCATCCGGGCAGAAAACTACCGAAGGCAAGTCAAAGGCTACATCGACGCCAAGGTTCGCACCCGAGAATTTCAAGTGGTGGACTACGTCCTCCGGAGGAGGGAAGCCAGCCAGCCAACCGAGGGAGGAAAAATGGCACCAAAATTCGAAGGCCCCTACATCATAGCAGCCATCATCAAACCTGGGACTTACAAGCTCAAACGCCCCAACGGGAAAGATGTCCCTAGGCACTGGAATGTACACCATTTAGTTAAATTTTACCAATAATGTAAGAGCGGCCAAGCCCTCATAACTAGTGAATGTACTATCCTATGGCCCAAGGCCTCCACTTTTGAGGAATGAAGACACATTCAAGACACCAAGTCCTCATACTGACTACAGGCCCTGGCCTCACCACGAGAAGAACCCCCTCCGGCACCAAGTGCCGAGGGAGGACACCGTCAACACCTTCAACAACAGTGAAAACACCAAGTGTTTCATACAAGACCCCTCGGTACCCAGTACCGAAGGTGGGGACTCCCATCACCAGCAACAGGAAACACCAAGTGTTCCTACAAAAAACCCTTCGGCACCCAGTGCCGGGGGTACACATCTCCACCACCAACATCAAAGATAAAAACGCCAAGTGTTCCTACAGAAGACCCTTCGGCACCCAGTGCCGGGGGTACACATATCCACCATCAACATCAAAGATAAGAACACCAAGTGTTCATACAGAAGACCCCTCGGTACCAAGTACCGGGGGTACATATCTCACCCATCGACGTCAAATAGAAGAAGAACACTAGGTGTTCCTTTAGAAGACCCCTCGGTACCAAGTACCGGGGGCTACATATCGAAACTAACACCAAGTGTTGTTTCTAAAGCTGTACCCCACGAGGACGCATATACCGAAGGCGCCACCATCGGTGCCGGCGGCACATAGTGCCCCCGGCCATTTGCAACTAGTGTGCAAATGAAAACCCTTCCTTGAAACGCTTTCCGCGTCACTACCCCCAGGGTATGACAGGCATGAGAAATGCCCAGGATTCGACTTTCAAAAACGGAACGCTTTCCGCGTCATCACCCCAAGGGTATGACAGGCACGAGAAATGCCCAGGATTCGACTTCCAAACCGAAACGCTCCCCGCGCCACCACCCCAAGGGTGTGGCAGGCCACGGACTATGTCTAGTGCCGAGGGGACGACTTTCAAAAATGAGGCGCTTTCCGCGCCATCCCCCAAGGGGAGGCAGGTTACAGACCACCATATCTTGTGCCCAGGAAACGACCCTCGATCCCCTCGGAACTCGGAAGGTTAACCCGAGGGAGGAGAGCCATTGGTGTATTCTGATGGTCTCCTGATAGGCCCAGCCTTACCAAGAAACCAAGTTTCTTGATGCCTTCCCTTCACCACCAACCAAAAAAAAAAGAGGGGGTGAAGGGGAGTAGACTCAGCGAGAAATCAAAGAGTACACTCCAACAGATCACAACATGCCGAGGGCTCCCCACGAGAACACCTCCGGTAATTGAAGGCTCCTATTTCCCGAAGGATACTACTCAAACAAATATCATCAAGAAACGGTTAAGTCCACTGCTTGGTCACCTCCGGTCACACAAGCACCGAAGGCTTCAACAACACAGAGGGACTGGACTATCCAAAGTCCACTAAACGGGACTTCAAACAAATACCGAGGGCATCTGTTATGCACTAATACCGAGGGCCCTTACCCCATGACAAAGGACACAACTGGCTAAGTCAAACTCTACAACTTTTCAAGTGAATGCCGAGGGCACATACTCCTAATTGGCTTTCTTTACAACAGAAGGATTCCACACTTTTCCTAAGTCCACACTTTTGGAAAATGACAACAACCGAAGGCATCTATTATAAATCATCAAAGGCCAACCGAGGGGGCTTATTCCAAAATATTTGCCCCTCGGACAGACTCCTCACTGACCGAAGGTTCAACATCTACGGCACACTTTGAGATTTTTCTAGGTCCCACATATTTGGCCCTCGGTCAAATACTCATACAACACAAGGGCCTCACGATCACTCGAAGGGTCCTATTCATATACCCGGAGGGATCTACATCCGGAAGCTCAAGCATCAATTTACGCTTAGAGAATAGTCTAAGTCCTAAATGAGTAGGCCCCGGGCATCTCGCAAAAGTGACGCAGAGTCAGAGGGCACCTATCACCCGAAGGCGACACAAGGAAGCAACACTTAAAAAAAAATTCTAAGTCCTAAAGATTGGGCCCCCGGCCCAATCAATATTACAGCTAAGGGAATATGATAGCCGAAGGCTATGCGATACAACAGCACTTAGAAAATTTTCTAAGTCCTACATATTTTTCCCCCGGTCAACTACTCATACATCAAGAAGGGATGCCATCTCCCGAAGGCTCCCAAGGGAAAATCTACACTTAGAAAATTTTCTAAGTCCTACATATTTTCCCCCCGGTCAACTACTCATACATCAAGAAGGGATGCCATCTCCCGAAGGCTCCCAAGGGAAAATCTACACTTAGAAATATTTCTAAGTCCTACATATTTCACCCTCATCTCAAGGTACCTAATAGCCGAAGGCTACCTATCAATCAAAGGCTACAGTACACAAGGAATCAACACTTAGAAAAACTTTCTAAGTTCTAACTATTGCTGAGCCCTCGGTTGTATATCCAGCAAAGGGTGCCCAACTACCGAAGGCTACAACCGTATTCAAACACTTAGAAAATATTCTAAGTCCTAGACATACATTCAAAAAGGAGAAGGCATACATTCAAACATAGGGCGCATTCAAATGTGAAGAGCCCGGAGGCAGCATGCCTTCATCAAGAACAGAAGTAAGTGTAAAATTACAAACAGGTCGAGGCCGAAGGATCAATGGTGTTCATTACAAAAATTTGTTCAGAAATTTCTAAGTACAAAATTACTCAACAACTTCAACATCATCATTCCCCGGGGCGTCCTCTGCAGCCGGCCTCGACGATACCTCCGCTCCGGCCTCAACAGCGTCGTCCTCGGCCTCTTTCTTCAGCTCTGTGTCCTCAAGATCGGGCCGTTGTACACCTTCGGGAAGGGATTCACGAACATCAGGCTGTAGGGGAGGGAGGCCATATGCCGAGGGGGCGAAATCCTTTGGCGCAATGCCCAAGTGCCGGGCCATCCTCCGATAGATGAGGGCTTGGGTGAAGAATTCGCCGGCCTCATAATATTCTCTGCCCTTCCGGGCCATCCATTCCCACCCAGGGCCCTCGGCCCATTCATCAACGCATGCCTCCACGACCGAGGACACCCACATCTTGCGTCCCTCGGCTCTCCAACCCTCAGCGACGAAGGCATCAACGGCCTCCTCCTGAGCCTTGGCAACGGCTAGCGCCTTGGAATCCTCGGCCTCTTTGGCAGCTCTCCTGGCCTCCTCAGCAGCGGCCTCAGCATCAGCCTTGCTCTTTTCTGCAGCCTCCAATCTTAGCTCCATTTGCCGAAGCTCCTCTTCTAGCCTGGCCCCCAGCTTCACCGCCTCTTTGTTTTTGAGGATACACTCCTTCATTTTGGCGTCCTGCTCCGCTTTATGGAGGCACCATTCTTGAAGCCTCCGGGCCTGTTCGCCGAGGGCTAGACAAGCCTGCAGATCAACAACGAAAACGGTTAAAGGCAATCACACAAAATGACCGAAGGAGAAAAGGAAGAAAGCCGAGTGAACACTTACAGAGAGGGAGGAGCGGAGAATGTGGTCCTCGAGGGCCGCATCATTATAAGCCCCGAGGGCAGCCTTATCCGTCTCAGGGGTTATGCCCCTCAAGATGGCCCCCGGGTCAACAGCGCCGCTGGCCAGAGATGTACCCCTCGGAAACGAAACATGGAGGACCTCAGGCAGCAACTCCTCTGCCCCCGCCGGCGTTCCACCCGACGGCTTCTCCACATGCACCCCGGAGGCGGGGTGCTCATCAACAATCACGACCGGGGGCTCCTTATCGGTGATATCCCCCTTCTTCAGCTTTTTGGTAGCCGGGGGGACCCCTTGGCCGCCGCCTTCCTCTTGATGGCAGCGGCATCGCCCTCGGATTTCTTGAAGAGGGCAGTGGCGGGCTTCTGGTTGCCCTGTCCCGACCCCTTCGGGTCCTGTTTCTTCAGACGCGCGAGGCCCTTCACGTTCACCATGGACACAGGGATACCTGCAAAAATACGACAAAAGATTAGGCCGACGGGTCTACAGCGAAGGGACAATGACATCCAGGCAAGAAAAAACTAAGTACAAAAATCTAAAGCCCTCAGCTCCTACCTCCGGCTCCTCCGAAGGCCTTGCTGAAGAGAGGATACTTCTCGTCGGTCTCCCCTATGAAGCGGTACCTTCGGAACCCGAGGGTGTATAAGTCTTCCTCAAGGGTGCAATCTTTGATCGCCACATTCTTGTTCTTCCCTTCCGGGAACTTGGCGAGCTTTAGGCCGTCTTTCTCGAGGGCAGCACTCCTGATCATTTCGTGCCTTCGGAATCGATCGCGCAGTTCCCTCGGGAATGGGTTCTCGCCCAACTTCACATAGCACCAACGTTCCCTCCACCCTTTGTTTGAAGAAGGGGCATCGGAGAATAGTTTGAAACGGGCGATCTGCTGCAGATTCGCGTATCCCTCGCCGTTCTCGTGCCCCCCTCGGCACAGATTAAAGCTCTAGAAGAATAGATCCAGGCTGGGCTTCACCCCTCGGGACTTGCAGAGCTGGAGGAACCCCGCAATGTAGGAGTGGCTGTTGGGCGTAAGCTGGCAGGGGACCAAGCCGATAAACCTCAGGTACTCCCGAAGGAACGGGTGCAGAGGGAACCTATGTCCCATAGAAACCGAGAGGATGTGGATGGCGATACACCCCTCAGGCGCCCTGGACAACACGTCGTCAGGACCCGGCTCCACCACTTCGGCCGAGGGCCCCACGTGCAGCTGGGTAACATACAGATCTGCCCTATCGGCTTTCGACTTAATCTCGAGGGCCTCGGTGTTCAACCAACTGTACCCCTCGGGCATGTCCACTGGCTTTCCTTGATCAACAGCCCTCTCCTTCTTTTTGGTAGCGGCCTTCGCCTTCTTCTTCTTCAACCCGGAGACCGCCCTCAGAGGTGTCGGATCTAGCGGCCTCGAGCTACTTGCTTCCCCAGAACCCCCCGAGGGGGGGGGGGGGGGAGAACAGCAACTGTAACCTTCGTGCTCTCATTTTGCGCCTCATCCTCCGCTACTTGCCATGCGAGGGCTAGGTCTTCATCCTCGCACTCTTGCTCGAAGCCCTCGGCTTCGACCTCAGCAATAAGTTCCTTCTGGACCTCCCGGGCCAGGGCGGCATCAACACCAACCGAGGGCTCGCTCACGGACTCCGCATCAGAAACGTGCTCCTCATCAGCCGAAGGGTCCCTCGATATGTTTTGGGAATCGCTCTCGGACGACATTTTTTATCACGAAATGTGCCTAAAATTTCGAAAGCTTTCTACGGGCTCTAGCGCCTAATCTAAGGCCACAGGACGAGACTTACTAAGAACTTTGAAGAAGGAGGGACTGACCTTTGAATGCAACGGATTCGACCGAAGGCTTGAGTTTCTCTCTCTAGAAATTTTGGCAGAGCTTCGCTAAGGATGTTGGATGCGTAAAGAAGGAATGGCATTGGCTTGGGGTATTTATAGGCTCCCAGATCCGGGCTTGGGCCGAGATCCGGGCTCCCAGCGGCCAAAGCCATCATTACGCACCGTCGTTTCACCCAACCGGTGACGCCCGCCCACGAGCAGCCAACAGCTACACTCCACGTGTACCCCCCCAACGGCTATAAATCTGACGCTACATATTCCAACGGCTATATTTCCAACGGCTATATTCTGGAAGCCCCCGGGTTTTCTACTTCACTCCACTTCATCAAGGAGAGCCTCCGGGTACACTTACCCAGACACGCCCCCGGGTTGTGCCCCACACAGCACATAACAGACGCCTGCGGGATCACTCCTTCAGAAACCCAAGGCTTCATATCAGAGCACCCCTCGGGGATTCCCCTCAGCACTGTAAGAACCGGGTAGCCCCCAGGGAGTTGCCTCATTAACGGATACCCTACGGCACACAGGTAATGGGAGCCCCCGGGTATCCCCATCACCAACTAATCAACAAGCAGGGGACCCCCCGGTGACAATTCAACTACTGCCCTCATCCATCGCGCCCTCGATCCCCAGATTGAGGGGCTCCCCTTCGGCACCCCCGGGACATCAACAGCAAGCCTTCGGCTAATCAACACATGAGCCCTCAGGAAAAGGAGAGCCTTCGGCATTACCGTTATTCTCCATTTTTGACCAAGGTTTCACATTTTCGATTCATCGTTGGGGGAATTCGGTGCACTCTTTTTCCCTCATTAGGATTTTTTCCCCCAGGGTTTTTCCTAATGAGGTTTTTAACGAGGCATCCGCCCAAAATGAAACGAAAAGCGTCAGCCTTCGGCCCACAACAGCAACGCAACTACTCTACTCCTTTTCACCACTTTACAAGTGCCTCAAGGAGTGGGGGACTGGAGGATCCCCTCGGGAAAATCATTAAATTACAAAGTTGGTGACATGTGGGTAACTGAGGGACTGCCTTCGGCAGGGACATGAAAGCAACAACTCCTCACCAACTTCAGAGATTACGACAGGACAACATCAAAGGGCAAGCACAAATTACTCCTTTTCCCTCAAGTACCTTTCGGCCAAAGGAGTGAGGGACTCCTGATGGAGTATATGGCCCGGGAACCCCCGGCCCACAGACTCCTACTACTCCAGTAAAGGCCCAACAGGTCCAGAAGGCCCAACAGGCCCAAATCATGGCGCCCGGAGTACCAAGCAGCCCACAGCGCACCAGGGGTGCCTTCGACCCCCTGGCCGAAGGCTCTAAAATCTCAAAGAACGGGGTTTCCAAGCAAACTAAGAAACTGAGAGAAAAACGGCAGAAAACAGTAGCCCTCGGCATCTGGAGCCCTCGGCACTCAGGGGTCCTCGGCACTGAGAGCCCTCAGCTAGTCCTCTGCAGCCGAGGGCACCTCTCCCGACATGATATCCGCACCACATGCGTACAGATCACCGTACCCTGTACAGATGTCCCATCCAACAGCCGCATTAAATGCGGCCACATGCGGCTGCCAGCGCCAACCAGTTGAGGTGACCTCTCGGCCAATGGGTGCTTGACACGTGTCCCTGTCCGGCATTTATTGCTACTATAAATAGCACCCCATTTCCCCATTTGTAACCACGACATTCATACTGAATACACTCTCTCTCTTACTTACTTGTGCTCTGACTTCTCTCCAAGTTATTCCCAGCGATAACCCCTCGGATATATACCCCCCGGGTATACTATCCATCAAGAGGGTTCTCCAGGGGTAGAGTGAGGTTGCACATACTCTGTCGCCTTCTTGGAAAAAAGCCATTCTTCAAAGGCTTCTATCTCACCATCTTCAAGGGGCTTGACTGTCTCTTCTGAAGATGAGGATATGAGAACAACCTTTCCTTTGTAACTTGCCTTCTTCTTCTCGAGGACAGAGTGGAGGAAGTTGAGGGCAAAGCACTTTGAGACATCATCAGTGCCCACCCACTTCAGTATGGCCTCTTCTTCAGGCTCATAATGGTCAAAGAATTGGATGATCTTATGAAGGGGTCCCATCCTCCATCTTCTCCATTCTAGTACACGAGCAAACTGTCTATCCAGTAAACATAAATACCCTTCTTTCCATGCATTAGAGTGTTCTGGTGATGTTGGCACCCTATTCTGTTCTGGAGTGGCAACAGAAGTGGGGTTCTCTGGTTCCCCCTGAATGTCTGCTACCTTCTCAGACACTGTAATTAAAGGTTTGATAACCTTTTTCTTAGTCTTGGTGGTCCTCTTCCTCTTGTGTGTAGCCTTCATGGGTGGAGGAGGTGCAACTTGTTCTGCTTTCTTCACCCTTTTCTTCTTCTTCTTCTCCCCAGAAGGTGCTTCAGAGAGAGGTTTCTGGACCTTGTCTCCTTGTTGTCTCTTGTTATCAAGCTGAAGCTGTCTCTTAAGCTCTGCCTTGATAGAAATTTCTCTGTTTGGAGAAGCAGATAGGAAGATTACCTTCGTGTGATCCAGAGGTATGGTCTTCCTCAAGGTAACACCTTGATTGAGAAGCAGTTCAGAGATGAGCAACCCATGGCCTAACTTCCCAGAATATAGGCCTGTCTTGGGGTTTTTTTTATGAACTCAATCACGGACCGTACCATAACTTGTCCCCAGTTGACGTTTACTCCATGATGTACTGCATAGAGGGCCTTGGCATTTGCAGTAGTGACATCATCAGTGGAGGTATACTTGCACCATAAACATTTGTGGAAAATGTTAATGAGCAGCTCAAAGTCCTTCTTGAGCAAGTTTTTCTTGATGTTCACCTTTTCCACTTCTTCACCTTTTCTGCAGTAGTTCCTTTTGAAATCAGGAACAGTGATGTCAGCTTCCTCTAGATCAAATAGAGAGGCCCTGCCTTCCTCTAGTTGAATGTCAAAAACTTTGTTGATGACATCAGCATCAACCAGTATCTCTTCTCCTTGGACTCTAGAGGTGATGGATTCATCTTTGTAGGACGCGTTGAGGTAGAATTCAACAGTATCAATGTTGCTGTAGACTTCATAAGCGTAGGAGATGACCTTGCTTAGTTGGCATTCTGTCAGTCCGTCAATGATGTTGGTCATCCTTTCTCCTTTTTCTACAAATCTGGGTAGTACTTCCAGTTCGGACTTCATCCCTGTCAACACATTCTTGAGCAGGGTTGCTTTTTGTTCCTTGGAGAGGTCGGTGAAGTTCAAGAAAGCCATAGCCGGATTTAGCGGTTGAGAGTTTTTAGAGAGATAAGAATTCGAAAGCTTAAGAGTAATGAAAGCAGTAGCGGTTTAGGTTGAAATGAGGGGAATATATGGGTACGGGTTAGTGGACGTTTGAGATTATTTGCGGGTCCAAGGTACCAATAAATGGAAATGGAGGCGCAGTAAATATTTTGCGGCTGTTATACCGTTTAAGGGTAAAAGGGTAAAAGACCGTTAATAAGTTACTAGGTCACCCGGCTTTTCAAAATTTTCTAAGTCCACAACCTTTTCGGTTAGATGTAAGAAGAGGTTTTCTGAAGGAAGGAAGGGAGGGTTTCTGTTGCTGAGGTGTTCTGTCAGGAACGGAGGTTCTCTGTTCAGGATAGAGAACAGAAGGGGTTAACAGAAGGGGTTCTGCAATAGGTATTCTGTTAGCAGAGAGTATGCAACAGAGGGCCTTCCTTTTCAACTTTCTCTTGGAATTTCATCCATCATTCCCAATTCCTCTCTCAGTTTGTTGAATCTAGCCTCAGGTAGAGGCTTTGTCAGAATGTCTGCAAGATGGTCTTCTGTTGCACATGCTCCATGCATATGTGCTTCTTTTCAACATGATCTCTGATGAAGTGATGTCTGATCTCAATGTGCTTTGTCCTGGAATGAAGAACTGGATTCTGAGTGATGGCAATGGCACTGGTGTTGTCACATAGCAGTTTGATCTCCTTAGCCTGAATGCCATAGTCCTTCAGCTGTTGCTTCATCCAGAGTAACTGAGCACAGCAACTCCCGGCTGCAATGTATTCAGCTTCTGTTGTACTTGTTGAGATTGAATTCTGCTTCTTGCTAAACCAGGAAACAAGCCTTCCTCCTAGCATTTGGCAGTGACCAGAGGTGCTCTTCCTATCTAATCTGCAACCTGCAAAATCTGAGTCAGAGTAACCAATTAGTTCAAAGTTACCTTCCTTTGGATACCATAGGCCTGCATTTGGATTTCCTTTGATATATCTGATGATTCTCTTTGCAGCACTAAGATGGCTCTCCTTGGGCTTTGATTGGTATCTGGCACAGATTCCAACAGAGAATGAGATATCTGGTCTGCTTGCAGTCAGATACAGCAGAGATCCTATGATTCCTCTGTAGGTAGTTGCATCGACATCCTTTCCTTCATCATCCGGACCAATTCCTTGTGAGGTGTTCATGGGAATCTTCACTGAGGATTTGCCTTCCACTCCAAACTTCTTGATCAGGTCTCTGGTATACTTCCCTTGATTGATAAAGATTCCTTCTCGAACTTGTTTGACTTGTAGTCCTAGGAAATAGCTGAGTTCTCCCATCATACTCATTTCAAATTGACTCTGCATCACTTGAGAAAATTTCTTGCATAGTTCTGAATTAGTACTACCAAATATAATATCATCAACATATATTTGTACTAACAGAATATGATTAGCAACAAAGATTTGAAATAGAGTTTTGTCAACCTTTCCCTTAGTAAACCCATGGTTCACTAGGAATAGGGAAAGTGTGTCATACCATGCTCTGGGAGCTTGCTTAAGACCATAGAGGGCCTTTTTAAGCTTGTAGACACAGGAGGAGTGAGTAGGAATGACAAAACCTGGTGGTTGTTCTACATAAACTTCTTCTTCAAGATCTCCATTCAGAAATGCACTTTTGACATCCATCTGGTAGACCTTGATGTTGTTGTAAGCAGCATAGGCTAGAAATATTTTGATGGCTTCCAGTCTGGCAACTAGTGCAAAAGTCTCATCAAAATCTATTCCTTCTTCTTGGCAATAACCCTTAGCTACCAGCCTTGCTTTATTCCTTACAATGTTGCCATCTTCATCAACTTTGTTCTTGAATACCCATTTTGTTCCAATGACATTCTGGTGCTTTGGCCTAGGAACAAGTTCCCATACTTTGTTCCTTTCAAATTCAGTAAGCTCTTCTTGCATTGCGTTGATTCAATCTGAGTCTGCAAGAGCTTCTTCTACAGTCATGGGTTCCATCTGAGATATATAGCAGGCAAGCATTGCTTCTCTCCTTGTTGATGCTGATGTGGTCTGCACACCACTTCTGATAGGTCCAATTACTTGATTAGGGGGGATGGTCTCTTAACCATGTCAGATCAGGTTCTGTCAGTTGCTGTCTGGGTCTTTCTTGTTCTTCATCTTCTGAATCTTCATCTTCATTCAACAGAAGGGGGTTTGGTGCAGGTGTTGGAAATGCAGGGTTTTCTGCTACCTCTTCTGTTGGTTCTGGTGTACTGTCTTCTATGCTGACTTCTTTGAGGATCTCTGTTACTTCTTTAACAGAGGTGCTATCATCAAACTTCACATGTATAGACTCTTCAACATGTAGAGTCCTTCTTTTGAGTACTCTATAGGCCTTACTGGTGTTTGAATAGCCTATAAAGATACCTTCATCAGCTTTCTCTTGAAAGACTTTCAGATGCTCCTTTCCATTGTTAAGGATGTAGCATTTGCTTCCAAACACATGAAAGTAACTGATGTTGGGTTTTCTTCCTTTCCAGAGTTCATAAGGGGTCTTCTGGTGATTCTTGTTGATCATGCTTCTGTTCTGGGTATAGCATGTAGTGTTGATTGCTTCAGCCCAGTATCTCATAGGTAGTCCAGATTCTGCAATCATTGTCCTTGCAGCCTCTTTTAATGTTCTGTTCCTCCTTTCTGCTACGCCATTCTGTTGAGGGGTTCTGGCGGCAGAGAGTTGATGAAAGGTTCCATTTTGATCACAGAAGTCCTTTATGACTTGGTTGACAAATTCAGTTCCTCTGTCAGACCTGATTGTCTTAACCTTCAAGTTCTTCTCAGTTTGAAGTTGCTTTAACAGAGATGGCAACTTCTGAAGAGTTTCATTCTTCTTTGATAGAAAGATAGTCCATGTATATCTGGAATAGTCATCAACAATGACTAGAATGTATTTCTTGCCACCAACACTTGGAGTTTCAACAGATCCAAATAAATTCATGTGGATCAGATTTAAAGGACTTGTAGAAAGATCTCCAACAATGGGTTTGAAGGAGTTCTTCTGTTGCTTTCCCTTTTGGCATGCACTGCAGAGGGTCTCTTTCTTGTAAAATATGTCTGGCAGTCCATCAACAACGTGTTCTCTTGCCAGTTTGTTGATTGTTTTGAAGTTCAGATGGCTAAGCTTCTTGTGCCAGTCCCAGCTTAGTTTTGAAACTCCAATGAGCTCAAGAGTATCCCAGATTTCCTTTGCAGTCTTGCACTTCTTTATCCTGTTGAAGTACCTATCATCGATGGACTTGTAAAGAATGTCCTTAGCAATGTTGTCCAGATTGTACTTCCTTCTTTCTTCAGTAGTCCACTCAGATTTGGCCTTATTGATCATCTGAGGTCTGGTGTTATCAATAACATGTTCAGGGTTGACCTTCTGGAAGCTTGTGAAGGGCCCAATGTCAAGTACTTCCCACATCTCATCATGCAGAGCACAGAGATGTGCCTTCATCCGAATCCTCCAGTCATCAAACTTGAGATCTGAGAACATAAGATTCTTGGAAAGGGAGTGATCCATTATATCAGATTAAAAATGAGGTAAAACAGAAAAACAAGTGGATCTTTGTTCGGTAAATAACCTAAGAGATTATTAGAACAAGGAGGCTCTGATACCACATGTTGGTCCCGGTTGTACTGGATACAACCGGGGGTGAATAGACTGTATTGGTTTTTAACCTTTTCAAGCTAAGTACCAGATTTAACAGAATAGCCTGTTCTGTTGGCAGAATAGACTGGCAGCGGATGAGTTTCTGGTAGGGAGTTCTGTTAGTAGCCTCAGAGAAGCAAAGGTAGTAGGCCTTCTGTTAACTCACAAGACAAGTTCTGCTGAACACAGATACCAAGTCTTTGGAATTAAGCAGTTCAAATAAGAAAACTAAATAAAATGCAGTAAGTAAATGACACCAGGGCTTTTTATAGTGGTTCAAGGAACAACTTGTTCCTCTAGTCCACTGTTCCACTAAGCTTGTAAAAACGTCCGTTTACAACGCCTTAGCCCTATCACTTAAGAAGCTCTTCACATCTTCTTCAAGTGTAGATGTCTTCTTGGATGCACTTCTGGCTTCCCTAAGACTGGTCCTTTCACTGAGCTTTCCCGGAAGTATCACCACTTCACTGCTCTAGGTACTTGGACGTCCTTCTTGTGAAAGAAGAGGTTCTGTTGAGAACAGGGGTTCCTCCAACTTGCTTCGTTACAAAAGATTTGTATGTGAAGAGCTTGAAGAGTTGAAGAACATTTGGAACTTTGCTTGAGTTGGAAATAAGGATTTTTCCAACGTCTGCCTTCTCTTGTAGAAGATAATGAAGATTTAATCTCAAGGAGGCTTTTTGCGTTTTTAGCGTTTGAATATTTTGTATGCGCACAGTTGTAGCAAAGTTATCCGGTTGTTTTTCGTAGTGTATCTTTTATACTGAGGTTGTCTTCCCGTTGGAGGAGAAGAAGGACAACTGCATTAAATGAGCGGGCAGTTGACTTGACCAGTAGGACCCGGTAAAGTTGGCGGGTTACTATTTTTTGATAAAGTTATCCTGACATTGCGGTCAATCATCTGCATTTACTCTACAGAGTACGGGAGGCATTAAATGTGCATTTAATGCGCGTACTGTAGCTTTTCCGTTCAAGACTCCTAGCCGTTGAAGGAATCTTTCAGTTGGTTTACCGGTTTATTGAAATTCTTCTAAGTGTCAGGCCTTCTGGTGTCTTTAGCAGAGAGTTGATCAGAGAAGGTCTTGAGCACTTCTGTTGAAGAAATATCCAACAGAGAACAAGGAGGGTTTCTGTCAGAGTAAAGGCTAACAGAGACCCTGAGGTCTTCTGTTCTAAAGCAGAGAACCAAAGGTCTTCTGTTCAACCAAAGCCTTATCAAGGGTCCTCTATCAGGGGGTCTTCTGTTCTGGAGGCTTTCTGCTTTGGAGGCCTTCTGCTCTTGAGGCCTTCTGCCAGCCGATTAAACTAAGAACTTTACAAGGAAAATTCTAATACATTAAGTCTAAAGAGGGGTACTCTAAAGTCCTAATTAATATAGCATCATCAAAATCTAATTACAAATATTCCTTACAATATCAGTGTTGATGAGGAAGATAAAGTAAATTCTAAGCCGAAGTACTCCGTCTTTGATAGGATTGGGGGGGCAAGATCGAGACCCGCCATTTTTGATAGATTGGGTCCGAAACCAAAGACGGTTATGAAGAAGATTTTACAAGATCGTCTTGAAACAAACCCGATGATGATGAAACACATTGAAGACATGTGCATGGGACAAAACTTTGAGAGAAAGTTTGTTCATGAAAGATTGGGAGTGAAACATGAACGCAATAAATATGCTAAACTTCTTTCCAAAAAGCAAAGTCTTAAAGAGCACAGAAGTTCCATCCCATCTCGTATGAAGCGAGAAACTGATGTGAAAGTAACCTATGGAAATGCACTTAAAGTCAAACCAGTGACCATTGTGCACACTCGTGGTCAATACGAAGACCAATATGTGAACTCCTACTTTACCAATTTTGAAGATTTAGTACCCTTGATGCCAGGGTATAGATATGCCAAATGAAATGTTGAATGGCTTAAACCACCAATGATGTTGTAAGTGGCTAAACTGCTAAAACATCTCACTTTGTCTATGGGTGAACATAATCATAGATACTCTTGGCCCACGAGAATTAAAAATGTGTACGGAAGCTCTTGACCCACGAGAGTTAAAAATGTGTATGCCCGCACGAGTTAAAACTGTGTACGGTCCCTTTAAATTATCAATTCAAATGGTACATATGAACTACGTTTGACTTGATCTCCTTCATAGGAGTACGTAGGCAGCTCAAAAGTTTCATTTTTGAGTTCAGTTATAACAAAACAAAACCCAATTAAGTTTTTAGCCAAAGGGATTACAAAAAACAAAGTCATACCGAGATGTGAGAGTTCTCAAGTCTGCGCCTCGCCTGAAATTTAGTTGAGCTTCAAACATCATCTTCTATTAGCACCGCTCTAACCTTCAAACCGTTGAAGTGGTCGTCATTCAAACTGGCTAAATGGCCAGCCTTCATAAACGGCAAAATGGCCGCCCTTCATAAATGGCATCAGCAGAGCTTTGTATTCACAGGACTTCATCGGTCTAATTCTTTAGATCGGTGCCACTAGCGCAACGAAGGGCCCCAAGCGAAACCGATGACCAGCAATCAGACTAAGTCTTTATATCGGTGCCACTAACCCAACGAAGGGCCCCAAGCGACACCGACGACCGACAATCGGCCTAATTCTTTATATCGGTGCCACTAGCCCAACGAAGGGCCACAAGCGACACCGATGACCGGCAATCAGCCTAATTCTTTAGATTGATGCCACTAACCCAATGAAGGGCCCCAAGCGACACCGATGACCGGCAATCGGCCTAATTCTTTAGATCGGTGCCACTAGCCTAACGAAAGGACCCAAGCGACACTGATGACCGGCAATCAGCCTAATTCTTTAGATCGATGCCACTAACCCAACGAAGGGCCCTAAGCGACACCCACAATCGGCAATCAGACTAATTCTTTAGATCTGTGCCACTAACCCAACAAAAGGCCCCAAGCAACACCGACGGTCGGAAATCAGACTAATTCTTTAGATCAATGCCACTAGTCCAACGAAGGGCCCCAAGCGACATCAATGACCGGCTATCAGCCTAATTCTTTAGATCAGTACCACTAGCCCAACGATCAATAGGCCTAGCTCCTATCTTCCTTAAGTGGAGCAATGATCAAAATAGTATAAGCGTGTGGAGGCAATTTCGTCCTCAGCCATCTTCATGCAAGACTGCAACAAAGGCGTCATCTCGGCCTGTGACAACACAGCAAACGGTAGCTCGTCACCATCGTCTCCGGCCGCAATTTCCAACCAGCTTCGGTCTCAAATCTGCGAACAACAATTCCTCCCAGGATTTAGACGGCAAGCTCTTTCCCTCCTTGACGTAGGTGAGATTAAACCCGAAGAATTCATATTTTGGCACCAGAAGAAATGGTTCGCCGCTCACCACCAGAAGAAAATCATCGCAGCACCAGAACCTCCTTGGAATTGAAATACATCGGCTGAAATCGATCGGGCTAAATCTTTACCCAAGTTGTGACCTGGTCCGTCTTCTTTCTCGTATAAAGACAACAACAGGACGACAGCCCCACTGAAACTTCGAACAGCATCTTCCTCGCCGTAAATCAGCCTCTCGCAACGCCAGTCTCTGATAGCAACAGCTGCCATGGTCTCCTCCTCACCGGAAATTACAAAGTGAATCAGCAATCTTCTTCTTCGACGAACAAGAGCAGCGGAGATAGGAACGACGGCCAATCAGCCCGGCGGCAAACAGGGGAGCTGCGACCTGCTTCTACCATGAACTCTCGTTGTTGTCCGCAATCAATCAAACCTTTCCTTCTTGGATAGAACACCAGGTAAGAGCAACGAATTCTGGATATAAAAAAAATCAGCAGCAACTTTGCCTCTGTAAAACCTCTGTCCGCTGCCTCAACCAAAAAAAATCGGCAAGCAAAATCTCGAGCTCTGCTTCCAACGAATTTCCCCTGCAATACACCAAAAGAAAGAAAAAAAAACATTAAAGAAGAAAAGATACTTGCTAGCTATTAATTCTGCTTCCAGAAATTTTAGTAGCTATGAGTCTTGAAATCGATGGTGCAAGAACTATCAATGGTCCAAGAATGATTACATAGACCGCAAGGGGTTATATTTATATAAAAATCCTCGAGAGCATTGGAGTTCTATTATGATTCTTATATGAATGGCTAAATTATAGTTTCTGAATTGGAATCCTTGTTGAACACCTAAAGCCTCTAGCGTATGATTTATCTGGTGCTGCCACAAGTTACTAGGACTCTTATTTTCACTTGATCGCCATTTGAGTTTATGAGGGATGTGAAACATTTTAAAATTGGCCCAATAAGTGATATTTTGTTCGAGTTTTCAGGCATATTTGGCGAAGCATAAATTTCCAGATAATAGAGGATTTGGATAAAAAACGAATGCATTTTTAAAGACGGGCACGATTCAATTCATATTCGAGAATTACTTTTCTCGTTAAAGAACGCTCAAGTAAATCTCGAGGGGGCATTTGTGGACATCTAAAATTAGTGGGCCTCTTTCAAATGATATCAGGCAGATCTTTAATTTCGGTTGATGGATCTCATCAAAAGAGAGATAATGATGTGGACGCCTTGAAAAGTAATTTGGTAATAAAATTAATTTGGATTATTTAAAATATCCAATTAATTTAGTTATAAATTGAGCTTTTAAAGAATGGAACGGTCCTATTAATTTTGAGCTCATTATCAAATAGTGGCTCAATCGATAAGAGGCATGATCCAATATATGAAGAGGAGGACGAATCTAGTTAAGAAATCAATCCATATACATGAGAAATGACTATGAACCTTGTTAAAAAAGTTATCCAGATACATCCCACAAGTGTTGATTTTTCTAGCTATTAAAATGCAAGAAATAGAGCCCAAAGCCCATTTTTCATTGAGGCCCAAGGGATATGGACGAATTTCCAAAACCCTAAAGCATATTTTCATCCCCTCCACACCTATAAATAGGGGTCTCAGTTGAGAGAAAAGGGAGAGAATTTTCAGACGAAAATATGCTGCAGAAAAGCTCTCAAGAACTCCCGAAAGGTTCTGAACGATTCCAAAGAAGAGGAATAGATCAAGCCACGAAGTTTATTAAGAATATACGAATAATCCTTTGTGATTTCGTCGATTCTTGATAAAATAAATCCAAAAGTTGAAGAACGTTCGAAGATCTGAAGAACGAATCTTGAAGATTCGAAGATCTGAAGAACAAGACTTTGAAAATTCGAAGATATGAAGAACGAATCTTTAAAGATTTGAAGATACTCATATGAAGATTGAAATGAAATTAAATTGAAGATCAAGCCATATATCCCGGGAGGCCCTTAAACAAAAGATCAAGCCATAAAACGGCCCTTTTGTTGAAGATCAAGCCACTTGAAAACCGGAGGCCCTTCAAGTTGAATTCTTAATTCGAGAAGATTTGAAGATCCGACGAACGAAGATTCGAAGATTAGAAGATCTCAAGAACGAAGATTTGAAGATCTAAAGAACATTCGAACGTTTGAAGGATTAAAGATTTAATTGTGAATTAATTTCTTTTATTATATTCATGTCAAATTGCAAGTGAAGAATCAGAGGATTTATATTTGGAGATTGTACCCAATATTCTCATATATTATTATTTGCGATCAATTTTAAGTAAATACTTAATATTTGTTTCACAACCAGCAAAGCCTATAGATTACTCAACAGAAGAACTCTATATGTTGAAGAATCTATACATGTAAAGTTTGATGACAACATCTCTGTTGAAAAAGTAACAGAGACTCTCAAGGAAGTCAACCTTGATGACAGAACACCTGAACCAACAGAAGAGGTAGCAGTCAATCCAGTATTCCCAACACCTGCACCAAACCCCCTTCTGTTGAATGAAGATGAATATTCAGAAGATGAGGAACCAGATAGACCCAGACAGCAACTGACAGAACCTGATCTAACTTGGTTGAGGGATCATCCTCCAAACCAAGTGATAGGACAAATCAGAAGTGGAGTACACACCAGATCTGCTACAACTAGGAGAGAAGCAATGCTTGCCTGCTATATATCTCAGATGGAACCTATGACTGTAGAAGAAGCTCTTGCAAACTCAGACTGGATCAATACAATGCAAGAAGAGCTCACTCAATTTGAGAGGAACAAAGTATGGGAACTTGTTTCTAGACCAAAGCACCAGAATGTCATTGGAACCAAATGGGTATTCAAGAACAAAGTAGGTGAAGATGGCAACATTGTAAGGAATAAAGCAAGGTTGGTAGCTAAGGGATACTGTCAAGAAGGAGGGATTGATTTTGATGAGACTTTTGCACCAGTTGCCAGACTAGAAGCCATCAGAATCTTTCTAGCCTATGCTGCCTACAACAACATGAAGGTCTATCAGATGGATGTCAAAAGTGCATTTCTGAATGGAGATCATGAAGAAGAAGTCTATGTGGAACAACCACCAGGTTTTGTCATTCCTACTCAATCTTCCTGTGTCTACAAGCTTAGAAAGGCTCTTTATGGTCTTAAGGAAGCTCCCAGGGCATGGTATGACACATTGTCCCTATTCCTAGTGAACCATGGGTTTACTAAGGGAAAGGTTGACAAAACTCTATTTCAAATCTGTGTTGCTAACCATATTCTGTTAGTACAAATATATGTTCATGACATTATATTTGGTAGTACTAATGCAGAATTATGCAAGAAATTTTCTCAAGTTATGCAGAGTTAGTTTGAAATGAGTATGATGGACTAGATGATCAAGAAGTTTGGTGTAAAAGGCAAATCCTCAGTGAAGATCACCATGAACACTTCTCAAGGAATTGGACCAGATGATGAAGGTAAAGATGTTGATGCAACAACCTACAGAGGAATCATTGGATCTCGGTTATACCTGACTGCAAGCAGACCAGACATAGCATTCTCTGCTGGAATCTGTGCCAGATACCAATCAAAGCCCATGGAGAGCCATCTAAGTTCTGCAAAAAGAATCATCAGATACATCAAGGGAACCCCAAATGCAGGCCTATGGTATCCCAAGGGAGGTAACTTTGAACTAATTGGTTACTCTGACTCAGATTTTGTAGGTTGCAGGTTAGACAGAAAGAGCACCTCTGATCACTGCCGATTGCTAGGTGGAAACTTGTCTCCTTGTTTAGCAAGAAGCAGAACTCTATCTAAACCAGTACAGCAGAAGCTGAATACATTGCAGCTGGGAGTTGTTGTGCTCAACTACTCCGGATGAAGCAACAACTGAAGGACTATGGAATTCAAGCAAAGGAGATCAGACAGAGAATCCAAGCCATTGCCATTGGAAATCAAGCAAAGGACTATGGAATTCAAGCAATAGCTGTGACAACACTAGTGCCATTGCCATCACTCAGAATCCAGTTCTTCACTCCAGGACAAAGCACACTGAGATCAGACATCACTTTATAAAAGATCATGTTGAGAAGAAACACATATGCATGGAGCATGTGTCAACAGAAGACTAGCTTGCAGATATTCTTACCAAGCCTCTGCCTGAGGCTAGGTTCAACAAGGTGAGAGAAGAATTGGGAATGATGGATGAAATTCCAAGAGAAGGCTGAAAGGAAGACTTTTTGTTACAGAATCTCTGTTACAGAAACCCTCGTGCGGAATCCCTTTTGTTCTTCGTTGATAACAGAGAACCTCCGTTTCTACCACAACACCTCAGTAACAGAAACCATCTCTCTCTGACAGAAGGTTGTGGACTTAGAAAATATTTTGAGGAAACGGGTGACCTAGTAACTTAATGAAGGTATTTTACCCTTTTACCCTTAAAAAGGTAGTACAGCCGCAAAACATTTACTACGCCCCTTTTCATATTTTGGTGCCTCGAAACCGCCAATAATCTCAAACGTCCACTAACCCGAACCCTTATATTCCCCTTTCTCAAACCTAAACCGTTACTGCTCTCAATATTACCAAACTCTCAAACCTCCATAGCTCTCAAGCTTTAAGAAACTTTGCCTTTGCTCTAATTGCTTTCATCAATAACAATGAACTAACTACAGAGCAAATCGACATGCTAGTTGCCAATATTTACACAGGGATGAACTGCGACCTGTCTGCATTCCCTGAACTGGCTGCAAACCAAGAAACGATGAGGAAGATCATCCAAAGAATAGAAGATTCCCAACTAAACAAAGTGGTAGGTTATCATTTCAATTCCTACAGCACCAAAAACGTGGCTGAGTTCTATCTCAACGCCACCTATGAGGGAGAAACTATCAAAACCCATGTCAACGGAGACGACATTACTCTCACTCCGGAGACTGTCAACGCCCTCTTTGGCGTAGTGGAGGACCCTCAGGAGGAAGATACTCAGGGATTCATCATTCTGGATGATGTCCAAATCTCTGTTGAAGCCTTTGTTCAGCATTACAGCAGACCGGAAGTGGAAAATGTCCCCAAACTGAACATGAAGAAGAATCTGCTGCAGAGCGACTATGAGAAGCTAGTCAACATTTTCCACAGGTGTGTCTGGAGAAAGAGCACCTCTACTGATGACATGACGGTCCAGAATGCAAAGGCTGTCTTTGTTGTTCATCATGGGATGAACATCAACTGGGGACAATTGATCATCAAATCCCTTGTTGAGTTTATCAAAAAGAAGGCCAAGGATACAAATTTCTTCAAAACCCCTATGGGTTATGGTCTTCTCCTATCAGAATTTCTACTGAAAGCAAGAATAGGGCTGAGAAACCCTATTGATGCAGACTACACCAAGCTTATCTTCTTAAACACTTCCAGTGATAGGAAGGTTGCCTTGAAAGCTGAACAGAAGAGGTTGAGGACTCTAGAGTTCAACAGAGAAAGGCTACAACAGAAGGTGGTCAAGCCCGAAAAGGATGATGACCAAAAGAAGCTCAAAAAGCAACAGAAAGCCCCTATTCTCACAGAATCCGAAGAAGAAGAACCTCTGATCAAAATACCTATGAAGAACGTTGTCACAAAGAAGGTTGCCCCAGCTAAAGCCCAGAAGCTGGTGGCAAAGAAAGCTGTGATCAAGAGGAAGCAAGACTCTCCAGAATCTACACCCTCTGCCTCTCCCATTGCCAAGAAGGCCAGAGTTGTGACTTCTGCAAGTCGGGGGGAACTTGAAGACTCCATCCTAACGGCTCAACCCAGAAAGAATGCCTGGCAAGGCAAGAAAATTGTGTTTGAGTCAAGTGACTCAGAAGATGAAGTGGTGGTGCAGGATGCCACTACTCAGGGGGGACCTCAAAGCTCTCCCTCTGCTGCTATACCAGATCAACCTTTGATAGTGGTCTCTCCAGAGCATGAAGTTGAAATCAACAAAACACCTGAGGCATCGGAATCCCAGGTGAATAACCTTACTCCTCTAGACAAACAGTTTGTTAGGATTCTTACCTGGAGGAAGTGGAGAGTGGGACCCCTCTTAGAGCTTATCAGATTGTTCCCATATTTTGTACCTGAGGAAGCTGAAGTCCTCAAATGGGCTGGAACAGAAGACGTAGAAATGTGCCTGAACAAGGACTTCCTTCTATCTGTCCTAGCAGAGAAGAAGAACCTTAAAGGGAAGTCTACCTCTTTATTTAGGCCAACAGAAGAACCCACTGTACCCCTCTCTGAGAAAGAGAGAGAAGCCTTTGATGCTTGGGTAGTGAAGCAAACCTTGAAAGAATCTCTTAATCCTCAACACCAACAGAAAAGGCCAAGGAGGAGGACCTTCTGATTCTGAAGCAGTTCTAGCACAACTCATTGCTGAGTGGAGAAGAGCCCAGAATGCCACTGCTGAGGTAACTATTACTACACCTCCTCCCTCTCCCAAACAAATCATCACCCCTTACACCACTCCACCTCAATCCCCTATCAAACAAAGATCTCCTTCTCCACAACAGAAAAACACCCCCAACAAAATCCCTTCGTCAACAGAAACCCAACTCCTAAATCTAACCCCTCCAAGGAGAAAACTCCCTCCAAACAGAAAACCCCATCCGAGGAATCCAAATCCACCTCACCTTGTAAACCAAACTATTGCAACAGAAGTCGCTCACCTTTACCCCCTCCATCACCTCACAATCAGAAATCACCATCTCCACAAAAAACCTTATCTCACCAGAGAACCCCCTCACAACAAGAACCCAAATCTCCTACCCCTTCTCAATGAAAGTCACCCTCTCCTGCTGACAACTCCCTAAGATCTTGTCATCATTCTGAGGTCTCCAAACCAAAGAAGAAACCCATCTTCCGCCTTATCTCCTCAGACAGTGATAATAATGGCTTCTTGACCTCATTTCTTGCTGGAGATATCACATCAAAGAGAAAGAATACACCTCATAAGGAGCCTTCCCAGAAACCCCTCTCTGGCCAACATCATACTACCAGACAACCTCCATTGCCCAAGAGCAGAGGATTGGGATCGCCTGACATTGAAGATGAAGAGCAACAGATTCCTTTTAATGAATTTGTGGCAGCAGCAGAAGATTTCGGTGGTCAAAAATGCTGGATGGGATGAACAAGCTTGTCCTTATTAATGATAAACATTATGAGCATCTGACCCAGGTGGATGCAACCCTTGAATCTGGCTTCAAGCACCTATCAGACACCCTTGCAACATCCCTACAGAACTTCATGACCGCATCCAAGACAAAAGTTGATGCTATCTCCACTGAAGGGGACACTATCAAGAGCGTTCTAACCTCCATGAATCAGACTTTGAATTCACAGCATGCTACTCTAACCTCCTTATCTCAAGCTATTAACTCCCTACAGAGGTCTGATATCCAAACCAAGAGAACCTCAAGAGCCTTCACACTCTTTGCAGAGAACACTCTGATTAAGGCAAGTTACTCCTGGCTGCTCACAAAGAAAGGTATCAGAAGATGATCCTTTTGGAAGCCAGCAACAAAGATATCCTCTCTGCTATTCAGAAGAAGCAAGGATTGATAGAGGGACTCACATCTGTTACACAGACTCTACCAGAAGCCCTTGAACATATTGCCTCTACTCAAGTGTCAGAATTCCAGAAACTCTCTCTAATGATTGGTGATCTAGATGATGCCAAAAAGGGGGAAGAAGACCCTCAACATCCTAAGCATCGCCCTATTAGAACTTCTGGCAGAGCATCCTCCTCTGCTGAACCAGAAATTGATCCTACACCCTATTATGAAGCTACCTTTTAGAAGAAAAGACTAGCTGGCATTCCTAGACCCCCATCTCCACAAAAGAAAGGCTCTAAGAAGAAGAAGGTCCTGAGTTTCAGAGAATGGAGATTGGGTGGATCTCAAAGGATTGATAAATCCCAGTTTGATGAGATGAAACAAAAGATGACTCCTACTCAGCAGCAGAACCTATATCTTGACAGAGATGGTCTTGTAAAGGTCAGACATGGTGGTTTCTTGGAAGAAGCTGAATTTTGGTATCTCAACAAAATTCTTCCGGGAAAGGACATTCATGAGGGTGTCCTTAGTTATCCGGATTGCAAGCTCTCACCTATCCGGGCCTCACATCAGAGAACTGGCAATCATGTAGGAATTCGAGAAGCTGTCAATGCAGAGCTAAAGAGATTGCAAGAATTGGACGATCAAGCTCAGCTCCTACCTGAAACTGTGAGGTGGCCTCCCCCGTGAAAGGAAGGTCAGTACTTGGAAGCATTTGACAAGTACAATGACAACTATACTAAGTATAATCAACGTTTCAATTTCTAAGACCCTCAATTTAGGGTGATTCATATAGGCCATAACCCTCGGTTACCCCTTTTTAAAATAATATGCTTACTTTATATAAAGTCAAGTAGTAGGCCCGTGGGCCCATATTCATTTAGAATTCACCATTTTAATTCCCCGTGACTACAAGTCACGACCACCCCGTAGGGTTCCCTTGAGTCTCGATTGTATAGCAAGGGCTCGGCCCAACTACATTTCTATACAACCCTTCAACTCAATTTAACACATTAAAATTGTATAGCAAGGGCTCAGCCCAACTACGTTTCCACGAAGATCACAAATACATGACTGGGGCTCGGCCCAATTACGTTCCCATGCTATAATCACATTATATGACAAGGGCTCGGCCCAACTACATTTCCATGCAATCCTAGAGTCCGACTCTAATTTATTTTCACAGCCCAATTCTCAAGAATATTCTATGCCTAGAATCAATTCACTTGGGTAGCCTTTAGGCCTACCCCTAACACACCTTGGTGTTCATACAATTCGACCCTAAAGTATCTCTTAAGACAACTTAAGGCATCTCTATTCACAATCCTATCTCTTAGGATTAATTCCATCATTTGTTTATATTAATCTCCCGACTAGTATTTCAATACTAGTCGGATAATCTTAGAACAACCAAGTTCTAAATTCATAGCCAAATAATTCATCTCAATTGATTTTCCAATCCAAATATGATTTAATCTCAATATCAAAAATATCACTTTTATCCATTCATGAATTCCTTACATGAAGTAAAAGTATATTTTATCACAATATTTTCATAGTTAATTCCGTTTTCATGCCATACCTTTCATATCACATAATCATACACAATTTCTTCCAAATTTGTATATTATGCTTCATTTACTCATATGCAATAGTATTTTCATTTAGGCATTATTTGTAACACTTGAGATTTAATTTAAACGGATTAATAGTACTACTCATACCAATAAGGTGCATCTCCTTTTAAGGGAGCTCATTAGCCAAGAACTCCAAAGTTAAGCGTGCTTGCATGGGAGTAGTCTTGGGATGGGTGACCCCCTGGGAAGTTTCTCAGGGCGCGCACGAGTGAGGACAAAGTGCGCGGAAAAGGCTAGTGGCGGTTTGTGAGGACAGTACTAGAGGTCATAAGTAACTACCTCGGGTCTTGTGGGGCCGGGGTGTTACAAGTTGGTATCAGAGCCCTTAGGTTTTCTGAAGAGACTAGAACACGAAGTAATAGGTCGTAGGGAGAAATTCTGTCACAAAGACGATAACAGTCTAAGCTGGTTGGTACATAATTGAGCCTTTGCGCTCGTCCAACTAACTGGGAATTTCTCCTTGTGCTGAAACTTCGTTGTTCGAAATCTTAGAAGAAAACCGTGGGAATCTTACCTTCAAGTGAAGATCTTTTCAAAATATTTTCATCAAATTTAGGAAACGAAAAGGATTAAGGAAAAGACCTTTCTAGGGACGCAGTGAGGATTGTGAGATTTTGTATCGCTTTTATGTGTTGAACAAAAATTCTTGATACTTATGTGATCTTTTGTATGCTGGATTACGTTATGACTTAATGTGCATAGTAGCTTGATTACTAGACAAAACCTTAGCACTTAAGTACTTTTCTTTTAGAGTATGCCGCCTAGGAGAGAAGTCCCCACAGCACCAACTAATGCTGAGCTGGCGTTGACCATGCAACAATTTGCTCAAACGTTAAGCACCACGTTTCTCCAGAACCAGCAAGCCGGCAATGACGCCTCTAAGAGGGTAGCAGCTCGGAATCCACCGAGTTACCAAGGTCAAGAGGATCCTCTCATCCTTGAAGATTGGATACGCTCCTTTGATAAGTTGTTCGAGGCAGTTAACTGCCCGGCGGAACAACGAGTTGACATCACCGCCTACTACTTGCACCAGGAGGCCGATAACTAGTGGGCCACTGATGGACCAGCCTTACGTCAGCAGCCAAATCTTTCTTGGGAGACATTTAAGGAGGCTATGAGGGAGAAGTTTTATCCCGAACACGTCAAAGCGGAGAAATATGAAGAGTTTTTGTATCTCAAACAAGGAGATATGTCGGTCCAAGACTATTACGCCAAGTTTGTGGCGTTAGCTCGATTCGCACGTGCTCTAGTTCCAGACGAGAACAGCAAGGCCCGAAAATTCATCCATGGCCTAAATTTCGACACTCAGAAGGCTGTAAGTGTGCTAGGATGCCAGACGTTGAACGAAGCCTATACGAAGGCTGCTCTTCACTATAGGGTTCAACGACTTCAACGTGATGCTTACAAAAGGAACAAAAGAGGTGACGACGATGACCAACCACCAAGGGAGAAGAGAGGTAGACCCAATCCCCCTGAACAGCGAACACAATGGCGGGCAGACGATCGCAATCGCAATCAAGGAGGAAGGAACTTCCAAGGGAAAGGTCCGACGGGTGAACGATATTATCATTGCAAGTTATGCCAAAAGAATCATCCTGGACGCGATTGTGCGGGCAATGCAGTGAAATGTTATAATTGTGGCCGGATGGGCCATAGAGCATATGAGTGTCACGTGGGAAAAGGGAGGGTTCCCCAGAACCAAGGCCAAATCAACAAGGGAGGCAATCCTGGAGGAAATAGGCCAGGAGGCGCAGAGAATCCTAACCACAACGCTCGTGGGAATGGGGGAAACCACAAGGGAAACAACAACACCCCTAACCAAGGCAAGATCTACGTGATGAATCAAGCTCAAGCTAATGCCTGTGATGTGGTTTCAGGTACCTTTCAAGTGAACTCCATGTCTGCTTATGTTCTTTTTGATTCTGGTGCTTCTCATAGTTTTATATCTTCAAACTTTGTTAAGAAACTGGGAATAGAACCCACTACTAGAATAGAATTGAATGTAAAAACGGCAGCTGAAAAAGTTGTGGCTTGTGGGAATGTGTACTCAAATGTACCCATACTCATAAGTGACACCAATCTCCCTGGAGACTTGATTCAATTCGATCTAGAAGACATAGACGTGGTGCTTGGCATGGACTGGCTCGGAAGATACAAAGCAAAAATTCTATGTGGCGAGCAGAAGGTAGTCATGAAGGGCCTGAATGGGAAGAGAGTATCCTACAAAGCTGTGACCACCACCCCGGAAGTAAAGCTGGCAACCATACAACAAATAAAGCGCTACATTCAGAAGGGATGTGACGCATACTTGTGCGTAGTCAAAGACTCAAAGGTGGAAGAGAAGACCATTGACCAAATTCCCGTGGTCAATGAATTCCCGGACGTGTTTCCCGAAGACATTTCGGGGATGCCTCCAGAAAGAGAAGTGGAGTTCTCCATTGATTTGATGCCCGGGATTGCACCAATCTCGAAGGCACCCTATCGAATGGCACCAAAAGAGATGCAAGAACTGAAGGAACAACTTCAAGATCTGCTGGAGAAGGGTTATATCAAACCGAGTGTCTCACCCTGGGGCGCTCCGGTGTTATTTGTCAAGAAGAAAGATGGAAGCTTGAGGCTGTGTGTTGATTACCGGGAACTGAATCAAGCAACTATCAAAAACAAATATCCACTTCCGCGCATTGACGATCTGTTCGATCAACTGAAAGGAGCAAGTACGTTTTCCAAGATTGACTTGAGATCCGGTTATCATCAAGTAAGGATTGTCGAGAGGGACATTCCAAAAACGGCATTTCGAACGAGGTACGGACATTATGAGTTCACTGTAATGCCGTTCGGCTTAACTAATGCGCCTGCGGTATTTATGGACCTAATGAATCGTGTGTTCCGACCCTACCTCGACTTGTTCGTGGTAGTGTTCATTGATGACATTTTGGTGTATTCAAGGACACCTAGCGATCACGAGGAGCATCTCAGAACCGTACTTCAGACTTTGAGAGACAATCAGCTCTACGCCAAGCTCTCAAAGTGTGACTTCTGGAGGGATCAGGTAGCATTCTTGGGCCACATCATCACCCAAGAAGGTGTCTCGGTTGATCCATCAAAAATTGAAGCAGTGATAAGTTGGCCTGTACCAACCACAGTGACGGAAGTCCGAAGCTTCCTTGGCTTGGCAGGGTATTATCGAAGATTCGTGAAAGATTTCTCGAAGGTAGCAAGACCTTTGACCAATCTCACAAAGAAGACCACGAAGTTCCTGGGGAGTAGCGAGTGTGAAGAAGCTTTCCAAGAGCTGAAGCGGAGGTTGACAACCGCACCAGTCTTGACCCTACCATCCGGAACAGAAGGGTTTGAGATTTACAGTGATGCTTCATTAAAAGGGTTAGGTTGTGTGCTGATGCAAAATGGGAAGGTGGTGGCCTACGCATCAAGGCAACTGAAGACGCATGAAGTCAACTACCCTACGCATGATCTAGAGCTGGCTGCGGTGGTTTTCGCCTTGAAACTTTGGAGGCATTACTTGTACGGGGCACGATGCAAGGTTTACACTGATCATAAGAGCCTCAAATACATATTCACGCAAAAGGAGCTCAATATGCGGCAACGGCGATGGCTAGAACTTGTCAAGGATTACGACTTAGAGATTCAATATCATGAAGGAAAAGCTAATGTTGTGGCAGATGCTTTAAGCCGTAAGTCTATACATTCTTGTAGAGCAACATGGATTCTACCCAACGAGCTATGGCGAGACTTCCAAAAACTGAATTTGGAAGTGAGGGAATTCGGCGAGGTAGATATTGAGATACGGTTATGCTCTATGACTGTTACCCCATCACTTTATGAAGAAATCAAAGCGGGACAACCTGGAGACGTGAAGTTGGAGCGAGTCAAGTCCAGAATGATAGACGGAATCAATGGACCATTCAAGATGCATGATGACGGTAGTATTCGTTATAAAGGTAGGTGGTGTGTCCCTATGAAATGTGAGCACGTCAAAAAGCAAATCATGGAAGAAGGACACAACACGCCTTATTCGGTACACCCAGGTGGAGATAAATTATACAAAGACTTAAAGAAGAATTTCTGGTGGCCGAGAATGAAGAAAGAAGTGGCGGAATTTGTAGCCAGATGCCTTAACTGCCAGAAAGTCAAGGCAGAAAGATGTAAGCCCAAGGGACTCATGCAACCCTTAGAAGTGCCAACGTGGAAGTGGGACTCGATCTCGATGGACTTTGTCGGAGGGTTACCCCTAACAAAGTCTGGGAAAGACAAAATTTGGGTGATCGTCGATAGACTTACCAAAACTGCGAGATTCATTCCCATGAATGAAACTTGGAGTATGGATAAGCTGGCTAGAGCATACATCCAAAACGTGGTCAAATATCATGGTGTGCCCCGAGATATTGTATCTGACCGAGACTCCCGTTTCTTATCACAATTCTGGAGGGAATTGCAAGCGGCTATGGGGACCAAGCTAAAGCTAAGCACTGCATTTCATCCTATGACGGACGGACAGACAGAGAGAACTATCCAGACACTTGAAGATATGCTGAGAGCTTGCGTATTGGACTTGCAGGGATCATGGGATGAACACCTAGACTTGATAGAGTTCTCGTACAACAACAGTTACCATGCAAGCATCAAGATGGCTCCGTACGAGGCTTTATACGGTCATAAGTGTAGAAGCCCATTATGCTGGGGTAATATGGTGGACAAAGTCGTCTTAGGACCCCAATACCTGCAAGACACCATGGAGAAAGTCAAGCTCATTCAAGCGAGGATGAAAGCAGCGCAGGACAGGCAGAAATCATATGCGGACCTAGGAAGAAAACTAGCCGAATTCGAGGTGGGAGAAAAAGTCCTACTCAGAGTCTCCCCGACAAAGGGAGTAATGAGATTTGGGAAGAAAGGAAAGTTGAGTCCTCGGTTCATCGGACCTTATGAGATTTTGGAGAGAGTGGGAAAAGTGGCCTACAGACTGGCTCTACCCACCGAGTTAGATAAGGTATGAAGCGTTCAAACTCTTTAACGTTATTGTCAATCTAAAAATACTAATATATGCACGATATATTAGGTACACAACGTCTTCCACATATCTCAGTTAAAGAAGTACGTCCGTGACGAGTCTCATGTTATCAATCCGGAGGTAAGAACCTCAACTTTAGAACTCTCGAGGTCCTAAAAATTAGACTTTGTGATTAACATGTACTCTATTAGGTGGTCGAGTTGGATGAAACTTTGACTTATGAGGAGAGGCCTGTCAAGATTATTGATAGCAAGACACGTGAGACCAGAAGAAAGGCGGTTAGGATGGTGAAAGTTTTATGGTCGAATCATTTGGCCGAAAACGCCACATGGGAGACCGAAGATGATATGCGAAGTCGTTATCCTGAATTATTTGATAAAGGCAAAATGTTAGTTACGCGGGCGTAAGCTTTCTTTTAGGGGTAGAATGTAATACTTAGTGATTTTGTATTGTTGGGATTAGCTTATGCTTCGAGGACGAAACATCTTTTAAGGAGGGTAGAATGTAACACTTCAAAAAAAAAATAATAAATAAATAAATAATTAGATAAAATAAGATTGATAATTTAATTTTTTTAAGTGACATTTTTATTTAGATAAAATTTTGGATAAAAATAATAAAAGTTACATTTTGTTATTTACACATGGAAGGAAAAGTTAAAAGAATATAAAATTTAAATTGCATGTAACTTTCCACGTGCATATATATACACTAATACTTGGTATATAATACTTTATTGTCTAAATTAAAGTTGACTAAGTAAAAATTGACTTATGCATATACTATACTAAGTAATATCTACCCATGCGATCAGTAATAATAATAATAATAATATCTTGATATATTGATATCTACTCGTACATAACGAACGACGAAGCCAAATAAAGAAACAATCTCTGCGTCGCAGCGTTATACCCATATGGCCATATGCGCAGACGAACGGAAAAGGAAGGTAATAAATTCAAAAGATTTGTAACGAGTATCTAGAATCCTCTAACGAGTGTATAAATACGGTACCCAGCCGTGTACGTCTTCATCGCATACACTCCATCAAAAGCAAACCAAGAAACGTGACGAGTGCGCCGAAGGAGGAAACAAAACCAAAGCCGTCAAGCACCGGACTTCACGCCGGAGGGAGAAGAGAAGATCGCATACTGGAGGGAGCCTGTCAACTTTTGTCTCCTTCGCAGGAGTAAATCGCAGACCGTTGCTAGAGGGAGTATCCATCGCTGGACTGGTTCTGGGACGTCTTGCCGGAGCAGAACACCGCCGGAAGAGAAAAGAACCAAGCCGCGCCATCTTTGCTAGGGTGGAGGAATTGTCTCGTGCCGCCATCAGAGGAAGGAATCGAGGCTGCCGACGCTGATCTAACCTGCTACTGGAGAGCGCCACCTCCGCAAGCCGGCTGGGAACGACGAGGACGACGAAAGTTTACGTACGTAGTTCGTATTTCATACTCCTTACTATGGACTGCTATTATATTCTTGGGCCGGCTAGTTATTTTTTTTTTTGGCTGACTAACTATTATAATAATAATAATAATAATAATAATAATAATAATAATAATAATAATAATAATAATAACCATAACAATAATAATTATAGTAATAATAGTAATAGCAATATTGATAACGGTATTAAAAATCTGAAAAGTGGATTCATTAGAGATGAGGAGTATTAATGATAAAATTGACTTGGTTGGTTAATAAGAATCACTTGGTTGAATTTGTTAATTGTTAGATGATAAAGTAAATTGAGGATTTAATTAATAAACGATTATCATATTAAAATAATAATGATTCATTTGGACTTAGTACCATACTTAGATTAAATAAATTGGATGGATATTATTTTCACTAATTATTGGATTAATGGAAGTAATTACGGACTCAATCATATCAAGTGCTTGGGTAATTAATAAAATCAGATAAGTTGATGATGATTAGCTAAATAATTGTTATAATATTCAGATTTTTATGTAGTTATTGGGTTAATAATATAGGTGTTAAAGGGATTGTGATGAACTGAGATTAGTTAATTATTTAATAATTTTTACCATCGGACTAGATTAAAGTTGATAAAGGATTATTGTATTAATTACCGAATTAGTTTAAATAACTTAAATCATATGAGATGATTGTTAAGTACGAACATATTAAGTTATAATTGAAGTAATTTGAATATGTTCATAATTTGTATATTTTAATAATATTAAAATATAATTAATTATTTGGAAGTTTTATAAGTAGAATAAATAGAATAATCAATTAATTAAATTAATAAATTCGAATAAGTAAATAAAAAGGGAAATTGGATAAACTTTTGAATAAGCGACTAATTATATCATTTTAATTAAAAAGGTGATTATCTAGAGACCGAGATAGAGAAAGATAAATAGAAGCATTTGGATTTAAGGTAAGTTTCACGTCAACCGAAATTAGTTCTTTTTCTTCGTGATTTCTTTTAAATATTTTTGTATGCATATTTGAGAATTGAATTTATGTGTGCTGAATTTGAGTGATTATTATTATGTGAAAGGGTCATATTTGAGATATTAGTTGATATATTGTTTTGTTGATATGAGTTATTGTATACGATTTTGGGAGATTTTGTAATAGTACGTAATTTGTTATCCTTGTGGGAGTTTGATGAAAAGGAAATTTTTGAAGTATAAACTTCGATTGATTTTGAGAAAACAAAGAAAAATAAATATTTTCATAAAGGGTGAGCATCACGGGAGAAATTCGTGATGTTGGTTTTCCACGTCCCTTAAAATGTGAAGGGTGGTTAGGTCTACTACTACTCAATTTTTATTGGTATTGGTTTGAGGTGAATTGATGGTCGGTAGAAAACATCCCGACTTTTGAGTAGTAGTGGTAGTAGTAGCTCCTAATCATTCAGTTTTTGAGGTGGGGTAGTTGGTAGAAAACATCCCGGCTACCCGGATCGACTTACTAACCCGGAGGGCTTGGAATACCTTTAGGGGGTGTGCACACTTAAAGTAGTTGTTTCCGTTTCCAAGGAGCAGTTGTGGTACCGACGATAGTTCCGGGGTGGCCGTACATAACAACGGACCACCGGGCTCAACCAAAGTGTCGAGCACCGCCCTTCTAAATTACTAGGAAGTTAGATACAAAGTGATTTTGGGAGAAATTCAAAAGAGGAGAATTTTGGTGTTTCATGTATTTTGGAATTATTATGGTTTACGAGTTAATTATGTGATTGAGATTTTATATAGATATAGTTTACTTATGATTTATGGTTTATAAAGTGTTTTGAAAAATATTTTATGAGGTTGTACGAATTTATATATATTATTATTTTAAAAGGTTAGGTGGAACTTACTTAGCATTATTGCTAATGGTTGTTTTCTTTTATTTTTCTTGTGCTCGTATTTCACAGGAGGTGATCATGTTGATTTTGATGCTGCAATGTTTGAGAGCGCGAATTAGAAGACAACTATGTAGTTCACTAGAAATAAACTTTAATATTTACTTATGATTCGAACATCTTGATTTTTGTTAAACTCGTGTTTTGGTAGATAGCCTTAGCATCCAATCATTCACGGATTGGATGTGGCGGTGACATGCCCCTTTTACTTAGTTTTATTTAATTTCCGCTGCAACTTTTGAAGTTTTAATCATTAAATAAAAGTTCATCTCTATTTCAAAGTATTATTTTGGGTGGAAAAATTTGGGGGTGTCACAAGTTGGTATCAGATTTATTCATTAATAATCCATGAAAATCACATTTAATACCTTAGGTAATCTTATGAAATTAACCCAACAATTATAAGCAATATAGTCAGCCATCCTCACCTTATGATGTGCTCAACTAGTTGCCTTTACGGAAGCCCTCGATCCGTTCCCATTCCAACAACTCAAAGCTGAAAAATCTGGGTAGCAGGTGAAAGCCAGGCGGCTTTCACCAAATCCGGGCGGCTTTCGTGTTCTGCAGATTCGAGCAGCTCCCTACAAGCCGCGGTTTCCGATGATTTCGACTCCTATCGATTCACCAACTCTTCTAGGTTAATTACTGTTGGGTGTGTTTCGTAAAATAAAGAAAATTAATTAAAATAAATTAATTAAATAAAATGACTAGAGAAAAACAAGAAAGGAGATGAAGCAGAATTAGTCAAAGGTCGTGCTACGCACAATTTCCTTAAAACGTATTTGTTGCCTCCCACGGTGCTAGGAGCGTTGCAACAATCGTTTCCCAGGATACGATGACTACGAACTAATGTTTGAGCACACAAACAAGAGTTCCAGTGAACGAGAACCAAGTATGAACACAGAAGGATTTTTGCAGAGTAGCTGTAGGTGTTTTTTAGCTCAAGAAATTCGTGAGGAAAGTATTGTGCGTTGTGTCTGTTGCAAAGCACCTGCCAGCTTTTTATAGGAGGATTTGTTGTGTGTTAAATGGGGTGTTAATGGACCTGAACGTTGGACATCAATGACCAGTCCGTTGGGCATTGAATCGTCCATAAACTGTCCATTTAACGCAGCATTAAAAGAGAAGAACGTTGGGCATTAATTGTTGTAACGGAAGAAATGCGCGACAGAAGACCCCAACAGAACACCCCTTGGAGGGGTTCTGTCCGAAGCCAACAGAACACCCCTTGGAGGGGTTCTGTCCGAAGCCAACAGAACACTCCTTGGAGGGTTTCTGTCCGAAGCCAACAGAACTCCCCTTGGAGGGTTTCTGTCCGAGGCCTTTTGTCCAGAGCACTTCTGGGGAAAAAACAAAAATTAACCGTATCTCTTGAGAGATAGATTTTTGGACGGCATTCGTGTCCGCAGGTCGCCCGCGCACACGAGTCGCGGTTTTTCTTCTCCGTTTCGGGATTTGATCGGCACCCCCCCCCCCCCCCCCTGCGCGTAAGAGAGAGCCTTTCCCTTTAGGAATCTTAACTCCTTAAAAGAGACTTCCCTTTATAAGGGGGTGAAAATCCCTTGAGTTTTTCGGAAGTGGACCCCACTCAAATAATTTCCCCAAAATGACCATTTAATGCAATTTTTAACACATTTTTCCAACAATTACCACCACTTTATAACAATATTCTACACTTTTAAACGTGTAGAACTCATGATTTAATTCACCATATGATTTCTTAAAAAACATACCCAACAACTAGTTAAAGAACTAATGAGTTCTTACCTGTTGTTCTAGCTTTCACTCCTTAGATTCCCTTTTCTTGTTGATGCTCCAACTTGCTGTTTGTGAGAGGCTTTCCTGGAGTTTCTTTCTCTCTTTGTGTGGCTCGAATGAGGCTAAGAATGGGGAGGTGTCCTTGCTCAATCAATCCTCCCAATTATGTATGGGAATGGGGCATGGAATGTGAGGTTGTCCCTAGGAGGCTTCTCCTCTACTATCACCCGCACAACAACATGATGTGGTCCCCTCTCCCGTATCATTTGAGTCCCATTTAATGTGTAGTATACCCCAAGTGGGTGTAGAAAGCCTCTCCCAATTATTCCCGCTATTTCTGGCAGGTTGGGTCAAAATGGCACTCGGTTGCCCAATTATTTTCCTCAACCTTAGTTGGCATTTTATTGGGCTTCTATAATTATTATGATGCCTCAACTAAATATTTGGTAGCCCATTCTCAATATTATGGACCCGATAAATAATTTAATTGATCACACATTAATTAAATATACAATTCCCTTACACGAAATTAAGCGCTAGAAAAATCAAATACATACTGAATTTTAAATTCAAGTACATCCGGGTGCGGTGTCACATTTCATCAGGGGTATTAATGACTTTGTTGACTGCATTGCTGGTTGTGGCTTGGTTGATCTTCCTTATGCTGGCCCTCAGTATACCTGGACAGGAAATAGATCCAATGGCAGAGTATGATGAAGGTTAGATATGGTTTTATTCAACAATCTGTTCCTGGACATATTTGATAATATACATGTCTCTCTACTTAACAAAATCCATGTAATCACAACCCTATATACTTGTTCAATGCTCTCATATTGGCTTTTCAGGGCCCAAGGCCTTTAGATTTCAAAACATGTGGTTTAAGCATGCTAAATTTATGGAAGTGGTGAAAGACAAATGGAACTCTGTTAGCACAGGAGGTGGTATGGAGGGGTTTGTTATTAAACTGCTGAATCTTAAGAAGGAATTAAGAATTTGGAATAGGTCTGTTTTTGGCAACATCTTTGATGATATAAAAAAAGTGAACAGGAGGTTCTACTTGTTGAAAAACAATTTGAACAATAGGGGGTTCTGACTGAAAAATACATTTTGGAGAGAAAATACTGGAAGCAAAAGGCTCACATTAACTAGCTTAAGGAAGGAGACATTAACTCTTAGTTTTTTCGCTCTTATGCTAAAATTAGAAGAAGAAAGCAGAGTATTACCTCTATCAACAACCAGGCAGGTCAGGGTCTGAGCTCTCTTCCTCTTATTAGGGATGCAACTGTAGCTTTTTACTCTGAAATATACTATGCACAACGAACTGACAACATCTCATATTCCATGCATTACATTCCAAAGCTGATCAAAGAAGAGGATAATATATGCTCACACAACTGCCTGATTTAAAAGAAATAAAGCAAGCAGTTTGGGATTTGTTAAGCATGCTAAATTTATGGAAGTGGTGAAAGACAAATGGAACTCTGTTAGCACAGGAGGTGGTATGGAGGGGTTTGTTATTAAACTGCTGAATCTTAAGAAGGAACATATGAACATTGGAGGGGTTCTGTCCGAAGCCAACAGAACACCCCTTGGAGGGTTTCTGTCCGAAGCCAACAGAACACCCCTTGGAGGGTTTCTGTTCGAGGCCTTCTGTCCGGAGCACTTCTGGGAAAAAATAAACGTTCGGGAAGAAAACAAAAATTAATCGTATCTCTTGAGAGATAGATCCTTGGACGGCATTCGTGTCCGCAGGTCGCCCGCGCACACGAGTCGCGGTTTTTCTTCTCCGTTTCGGAGATTTGATCGGCACCCCCCCCCCCCCTGCGCGTAAGAGAGAGCCTTTCCCTTTAGGAATCTTAACTCCTTAAAAGAGGTTTCCCTTTATAAGGGGGTGAAAATCCCTTGAGTTTTTCGGTGTGGGATAAAACACACTAGAAACTCATCATTTTCCCAGTTTTTCCATTTCAACGAGTGAACTTCGAGAATCAATTTCTCATTCACCCGTTATCCGTTTTGAGTGTACCACATATCGAATTGCAGCCCTTAACAAGGATAATCCGAAACCACTTTGACCCGACCCAAATCGGAAGTGGACCCCACTCAAATAATTGCCCCAAAATGACCATTTAATGCAATTTTTAACACATTTTTCCAACAATCCCCCACATGAATGAAAATTGATTTTCGAGACTTAAAAGACACGAAGATAGGACACGTTGTATTCACCGGATGATCCTTGCATACGGAGAGGTAGGTTTTATCCTTTGAACCTTCCGTTGTAAAGACACGTTTATTTACTGGCTGTCTAGTAGTCTCGATGTCCTTGAACTATACTGCCGTCGTGTAAACATTGACTTATCTTTACACAAGAACCTTCCAACTTTGTTCCGTTCTCATGGGTGTGCCCGTTTTGGCCATGGGTCACCGTCCTGGTTCTGTAAGAGTTTCTAAAGAACTGATCCTTTACAGTTCTCCTTTGAAGCGGCCCTCTTCTCTCTCACATAGGTGATTCATTCACGAGTATCCCGCATACTCTTCCAATGTTATCGAGTAGATCAACATTTTAGAATCGTTAAAGCAAACGTTTTTGCTAACCTCGTGCGGGAGTCACTGTTTTAACGAGGAGTGGGTAGAAGTCCGGGACCCCCACAGTGACCATCCTTCGCTCTATAATTTAGTTGTCCCTTTTGAACCTAGGACCAACTAGGTTGTGTATCCACTATAGAACTTTTCAATTCACGGGCTTTAGTCCCATTCCTCGTGACAACTTCTCCAACAATTCTCTATCCAATGCCTTGGTTAGCGGATCCGCTATGTTATCCTTTGACTTCACGTAGTCAACAGTGATAACACCCGTTGTGAGGAGTTGTTTAATGGTGTTATGTCTACGACGAACGTGTCTAGATTTACCATTGTAGAGATTGCTCTGTGCCCTTCCAATTGCCGCTTGACAATCGCAATGTATGCATATTGGAGGGACAGGCTTCTCCCAACTTGGAATATCCTCGAGAAAATGGCGTAGCCATTCAGCCTCTTCAGTGCACTTATCCAAGGCTATTAGCTCAGACTCCATCGTGGATCAAGCTATTAACGTTTTCTTTGAGGATTTCCATGACACGGCTGCACCTCCCAAAGTGAAAACATATCCACTTGTGGACTTAGAGTCCTTTATGTCGGATATCCAACTAGCGTCGCTATACCCTTCAAGTACAGCTGGATATCTTCCATAGTGCAGTCCAAGGTTTTGGGTTTTACGTAAATACCTCAAAACCCTTACTATTGCCTTCCAGTGTTCATCACCGGGGTTGCTAGTATATCTACTTAGCTTAATAACCACAAAGGCAATATCAGGACTGGTACAACTCATTAGATACATCAAGCTTCCAATAATCCTAGCGTATTCTACTTGAGAAATACACTCTCCACGATTTTTGGTAAGTTGTACGTTTTTATCTAATGGAGTCCTTGCCTCTTGATAATCATCCTTATTAAATTTCGTAAGGATTTTATCAACGTAATGGGATTGGCTTAGCGTAAGACCGTCAAGTCCTCTAATTATTTTAATCCCAAGGATTAAATCGGCCAGCCCCATATCCTTCATGTCAAATTTAGAATTTAACATGCTTTTGGTAGAATTAATAATTAGATTATTGCTACCCACGATGAGTATATCATCCACGTATAAACATAAAATGACATAGCCGTCTACCGTGCTCTTCACATAGACGCATTTGTCACTTTCGTTTATTTTAAACCCATTAATTAACATTGCATGATCGAACTTTTCGTGCCACTGTTTAGGGGCTTGTTTCAATCCATACAATGATTTAATTAATTTACACACTTTCCTTTCTTGGCCTGGAACACGAAACATGTTGGAGATATTTAATTGTGAATCAAGTTGGCCATAGATTAGCTTTATATTTAATCCTTTTATTTAATTAGTGCATGAACTAGATAGAAACCAGGCCAAGTGTTAGGCCCATTTAAACAGGCTAAAAGCCTGGTACGCCTAACCTAAACCTCGCCTATAAAAAGGGAGCCGAGGTTTAGGAAAAGATTGAACGTCGTACTTATTATTCATAGCCTTACGCATATCATTCTGTTGTACGCTTCCAAGGTTTATCAAAGAAGGTTTTACGGTGATTCATTCTGTGTTCATCTTTACGTTTAATCTTCCTTGTTAGATCGATTATTCATTGCTGTTACAGAAACAGGGACTAACAATTGGTATCAGAGCCGATCGAGAACGATCAGAAGAACTCTTGCGGAATACTCTGTTTTTGTTAACGTAGTTCATTCTGTCGATTTTTTGCTCTGTAATTTTGTTTCTTGTTCAAAAATTGTAAAAGTTACACCTTTGGAATCGCCTTTTCAAAGCGATCAAAGGGTATACTTCAGATTGTGTTTTACGCAAATATAGATTTCGAGATATCTCGAGCAGGGGTTGTCGACATCCTACTTCTTCACAGGTTCTGCTACGTTTTTCGAGCTGAAAACTTCACCAGAAGATCTCGACATTCTACTCTACAGGAAACTACCTTCAGATTTTGTTTATCTGATTTTTACAGGTTGCAGGATTTCGACATTGAGGATTTCGACATCTAGGATTTCGACATCTAGATTTCGAGAAAAGGATTCGACATCTGGTCTCGACATTTGATTTCTCAGATTAAGATTTCGAGTGATTAACTTCTCGACATTTCAAATCTCGAGATCAGCTTCTCGAAATTTGAAATCTCGAGATCCTTAATCTCGAGCCCAAATCTCGATACCGGGCCTCCTTTATCGAAATCTTAGATTTCGATATTCAGATCTCGACATCTGATTTTTCGACTCTCTGCCTCTGAAAATCTTTTGATCAATTTTCTCGAACGGTCAGTTTAGTACAGCAATGGCTTCAGAATACAATGCACAAGGAAACAGCAGTACCCCTCCTAGCCTCCGGAAGGGAGAATATCAAATGTGGAGGAACAGATTTCTAAATTTCCTCGAGCACAAAGAGAACTCTGCTACGATGCTCGAATCTTTGCTTGAAGGACCAGCTGAACTCATGATTTCAGTTGGTGGAGATCCAGAAAATAATCCTCCTATTTTTCCAGAAATAAGGAGAAAAGTGCCGTCTGAATACACAGAAGCTGACAAGCTCAGACTTCGTGGTGACCTTATGGCCAAAACGTACCTCCTTCAAGCAATACCAAATGAAGTTTATGTTCTCATTGATAGCATGCAGACAGCTAAGGAAATGTGGGATGAAATAGAGAAGCTGCTACAAGGCACAAGCATCAGCCTCAAAACAAAGAAGACTACAATCCTCATCGCTTATGACTCCTTCAAAGCAGGTCCAGGAGAACCATTGAATGAGACTTACAACAGACTTGTTCAACTGGTAAATGAACTCAGAAAGATCAAAGTATTCAGGTGCAATCTAGAACTGAATATTAGATTTTTATCCAGCCTGCATCCTGCATGGGAAAAGACAGTGAAGGATGTCAGATCTCGGATAGATTTGGACGAAATTGACCTCTGCACACTCTATGAACATCTGAAGCAATTTGTCAACGAGGTTTCCTGTGCTGAGGATCATCACACCACAAATCCCTTAGCTCTTGTAATGGAGGCTCAGCCAAGAAGGACAACCACTTCACTTAAGAAGAAAAAGAAGAAGGTGGTGGTTGAATCAGATGATGATGAGAGTGACGAGGACAAATCTGATCTAGAGGCTGAGCTAGCAGACTTACAGAAAAAGATGGCACTGCTTGCCAAAAGATTTGCTAAGAAGAACAGCTCCTCCAACAGGCTAAGAACTTCCTCCTCAAACTACAAACAGAAGAACCATGATCAAGGATCTTCTATGAAGGCATCATCAGCAGAAGAAGCTCCTAAATCCTATAATTGCGGCAAGCCTGGACATGTGATCAAAGACTGCCGCCTCCCAAAGAAGAAAGATGCTAACTTCTACAAGCAGAAAATGCTGTGGAATAAGCAGAAAATGTTGATGGTGCAGAAAGAAGAAGAAACCTCTGCCATGATTGCTGAAAATGAGAACTGGGCAGAAGATTCTTCTGAGGAGGAGGAAGAGGAAGAAAACTATGCCCTTATGGCACGCGTGGAGGGAGATGAAATAAAGGGTGATGCTGCGATCCCCGAAAGCAAGTGCTCAACAAGCTCTGTAAGTACCTCCCATACTTCTTTAAATAATCAAACACAGTCCTTACTTGAAAAGGACAATCTAATCAAAGAACTAAAGGAGAGACTAGACAATAATCATAGAGTTCTGAAACAGAATCTAGACCAAAAGTCTTCCTTAAGTATTCAACTTGAAATTGCAAAAGATCAAGTCAAAAAGGTGTCCTCAAATTTTGAAAACTTTGAACTAAAGATAGCTGAATTAACTAGGAAATTTGAGGACAGTGAACGGGAAAAAAGCACAGCAAAGGCTGAATGCGATTTTTTGCATAACAAAAGAAGAACGCTTTTAAATAAAGTAAAAGAACTAGAAGATCTAGCTGCTAGAAGAGGTCAATCTGAACAAACTGTTTTTCTGCTTAACAGCAAACAAAAGGATGACCGATTCTACAATGGTAAAACAGGACTGGGCATAACCAACCCACGTAATCTTAAGAAAGTTAACTGCCTTCAATTCTATAACAAAGATTACATGGGACTAGGGTTTGGCGAGAAAATGTATTTTCGAAGTGATGAAGACTATGCTGAAGTAGAAGAAGAAAAGAGAAAGAAACCAAAACCTGCGATTTCTTGTGATTATCCCTCTGTAAATGAAAAACAACTTTCAGAAGAAAAACCTACTTCCTGCTTTAGTGAATGCCTTGACCCTTATGCTAAAGATATTCCTCACATAGGACACCCTCTAGACCCTCCCCCAAGAGTAGGTATTGCTAAAACTGGTGAGGAACCGTGTATTTTTCCCATGGCTCAAAAGCTCAAAAACTTACAAAAAACTCTTGATGACGAGAGAGAGAGATTTGAAACTGAAAAGAAAGGTTTTGAGCGCAACTGGCAGGAACTTCTTCAAAAATTTAATGATTTGAGTGAGCAGTTTCATGCTAAAACAGACCCTTCTACGTCCAAGCCAGACAGCTCACACACCTCACATGAGAAAAACAATGCTTTTAAAGGTTCGTCCACTCATCTATCTTCTCCTTTGTTTACAGGGAAGGAAGTGAATAAGGAAGGAGAAGAGAAGAATGAGTGGAGGAAAAAGAGGAAGGAAATCGCAGATGGCAAAAAGAAAGTTTTTGAGAAAAATGCCAGCCCTAGATCTAGTTCAATTTTCTACTCTAAAGTTAATTGTAATTCTGTCTCTACAAAGCAAACGTCTAGTAGTTCAGTCTTGAGTCCCAAGCTGAATATTTCTGAGACATCTTCTAGACAAAGTTCTATTTATAATACAAGTGTTGCTTATGGTTATTCTGTTCCTGATCCCCATAATTATGAATGTGATATGAATGTTGTTAAATCTACGCCTTCCAGAAAGCTTAAACCTGAAAAAGAAACCAAGAAAGGAACTTCTAAGGGAACGTTTTGTATTCCTGATATGAAATATGCCCTTAGAGTTCATTCTAGGAAACATCTTAATCGGCTTTCTAAGGAGGAGATTTTCAAAACCAAACTAAAGAAACAACCGTTCAATCACAAAGCACCTGTCTACTCTCCTCCTGAACCTAAAACGGAAAGATGGGTCCCCAAGATAAGACCCGTCAAAGCTGAAACTGAGAGGTGGGTCCCCAAGATGAGACCTACCAAAACTGAAACAGAAAGGTGGGTCCCCAAGATGAGACCTACCAAAACTGAAATGGATAGGTGGGTTCCCAATCGAAAACCCATCAAAACTGCAACTGAAAGGTGGGTCCCCAAACTTAGACCCAATAGGACTAAAATGGAAAGGTGGGCTCACAATATCAGACCCACTACAATGGAAACTGCTAGGTGGACTCCAAAAACCAGACACACTGCAAAAGCAGATCTGGCTATTGGAAAGCCCACCAAAGATAGATCTTTTGTTGAAAAAGCAGCTGACCTTGGATCACTGCTCAAAGCAAGATTTAAAAAGGTGTTTCTTGATAATAAGAAAGGACCCACTCCAAGTTGGGTACCTAAACCTATTTGATTGTTTTGCAGGACGGTCATGTGTGGCACTTAGACTCAGGATGCTCAACCCACATGACCGGAATAAAACACCTTTTGAGCAACTACACCAACTGCTACGGAGGCAATGTCAGATTCGGGAATGACGCCTCATCTCCTATCCTTGGGTATGGGGACGTCGTCTGTGCCAGTGTCACAATAAAAGATGTTTCATTCGTCAAAGGGCTCAAACACAACTTACTGAGCATTGGACAATTCTGTGACAGCGGGATGGAAGTGAGGTTCTTTGCAAAACAATGCTGTGTTCTTGACAGCACAGGGAATACATTATTAATGTGTTACAGAACATCAAATCTATACACTATTGATCTGAAAAGCGTCCAATCCACCACTTCCATCTGTCTGTTGTCCAAAGCTTCAACTGAACAGAACAACCTATGGCACAGACGTCTCTCCCATCTGAACTTCAAACATCTATCAACCTTGTCCTCCAAGAAACTTGTCAAGGGGCTTCCTCTGCTAAAGTCTTCCGCTGAAAATCATTGTAGTGCCTGCAAAATGGGCAAAATGACGCGAAGCTCCCACAAGTCAAAAACCGAACCTTCATCTACTCATCAGTTGCAGCTAATACACATGGATCTGTGTGGACCTATGAGAGTACAAAGCATCAACGGTCGCAAATACACTCTGGTGATCGTTGACGACTTCTCTAGGTATACATGGACAAAATTTCTCCGTTCAAAAGACGAAGTTGCGGAAAACATTATGACCTTTATCAGAACGATCCATAAACTGCTACAGCACAGTGTTTGAATTGTTAGAACTGACAATGGTACCGAGTTCAAAAATCAGACTCTCACTGAGTTCTATGAATCACTCGGTATCACTCAGCAATTTGCAGCAGCTAAAACTCCCCAGCAGAACGGAGTTGTTGAGAGAAAGAACAGAACCCTTGTTGAAGCAGCACGCACCATGTTAATTCAATCAAGACTGCCTCACTTCATGTGGGCAGAGGCAATCAATACTGCGTGCTTCACTCAGAACAGAACTTTCATCCACAAGCGCTTCGACAAGACTCCATATGAGATCCTATTCAACAAAACTCCTGATATTTCTTTCCTCAAGGTTTTTGGCTTCAAGTGCTTCATACTCAATGATCGGACAGAGAGAAGTAAGCTGGATCCCAAAGCCAGAGAAGGCGTATTCATTGGCTACTCACTGCAATCCAAAGCTTACAGAGTCTATCTCAGAGACAAGCGGACTGTCATCGAGAGTGTAAATGTTACATTCTATGAAATGGCAGACTTTGCAATTGAACATCTCCAGACCGATCCACCAACTGCTGTACCAGTAGCTTCTGATAAAGCTGAACCAAACACCGAACACGACGATGTGATTCTTGACTCTCTCTTCAGAAACTTTTACGAGAACTCACAACCTCCACCTCCTGCATACACTCCAGAGTCAACATCAACTCCAACAGCAGAGATTCCGCTCCTCACAGGACCAGATGATGTACCATCCACACCCTCAACCACTCAAACCAATCCCAGAGGTGTGGATGATCACGGCTTTGCTATAAGTCCGGAATCATCTTCACTACACACCACAGCTGATCCAGAACCTTCAACCTCATATCAGGACTCAGATCAACCAATAATTACTCCAACTCCTCTAGCTCATGAGAGGAAGTGGACGAGAGCACATCCTGTTGAACAGATAATAGGTGATCCAAGTCAAGGTGTGCGAACAAGATCAGCAACAACAAATGAATGTCACTATGCATGCTTTCTAAGCAAGAATGAACCGTCTAAAGTCTCAGAGGCACTCGCTGATCCAGATTGGGTGATTGCCATGCAAGATGAGCTCAATCAGTTTGACAGACTAGATGTGTGGACACTCGTGCCTAAACCCCCTCAGAAAACCATCATTGGCACTAAATGGGTGTTCAAGAACAAGAAGGACGAAGAAGGCATAGTGATACGGAACAAGGCACGACTGGTCGCTAAAGGATATAATCAGCAAGAGGGCATAGACTATGATGAAACATTTGCACCCGTAGCAAGAATTGAAGCAATCCGCCTTTTTCTTGCGTACGCGGCCCACAAGAACTTTACTGTCTTTCAAATGGACGTCAAGACTGCCTTTCTGAATGGAGTCTTGGAAGAAGAAGTCTATGTCGCTCAGCCCGAAGGATTTGTAGATCCCAGATATCCCGACCATGTGTACAAGCTAAAGAAAGCTCTGTATGGGTTGAAACAGGCACCAAGAGCTTGGTATGATGCATTGACCGAATTTCTGGTTAACTCAGGTTTCTCAAAAGGGAAGATTGATACCACACTTTTCATCAAGCGACAGAAGTCTGATATCATCCTGATTCAGATCTATGTTGATGACATTATCTTCGCCTCCTCAAATCCACGTCTGTGCAAACACTTTGAGAAACTGATGAAAACCAAGTTCGAGATGAGCATGATGGGCGAACTGAATTTCTTCCTAGGCCTGCAAGTAAGACAACTCTCTGACGGCATTTTCATCAATCAGTCAAAGTATATTCTGGAAATGCTTAAGAGATTCAACATTGATGGCAAATCTTCCATGACGACCCCCATGTCCCCAAACAACAAACTGGACTCAGACCCCTCCGGGAAGCCAGTTGATGCTACAAACTACAGGGCCATCATTGGATCTTTGCTATATCTCACATCAAGCAGGCCTGACATTGTTTTCTCCACATGCTTATGTGCACGCTTTCAGGCAAATCCGAAGGAATCCCATCTGACCGATGTTCGAAGAATTCTGAGATACCTCAAAGGCACTGTGAATCTAGGCCTTTGGTATCCCAAGCACTCAGGTTTTGACCTAGTCGGATACTCGGATGCTGACTTTGATGGTTGCCGGATGGACCGCAAAAGTACATCGGGAGCTGTCCAGTTCTTGGGCTATAAGTTAGTCTGCTGGTCTTGTAACACCCCCAAATTTCCCACCCAAAACGTTGACATAATTGGAATAAAACTTTTATTTATTCATCAAAGAGTTGAAGAAATACAGCGGAAGTCTAAAATAGGAAATGGGTGTTACCGCCACATCCGGTCATCTCTCAACCGGATGCACAGGCAACTAAAAACATAACAACTAATTTAATAAAAGTAAAGTGTTTGAAAAGTAAATGTTTATTTCATGACTAGTATCACTAAGGCGACTTCTAACTCGCTCTCGGCCGTGCAAGCAATCATCACTCGACAACATCATCCTCACCTGCACAAATAAAGTGCAGAAACAAAACAAGGAAAAGAAAACAAAAATTAGCTTTAGAGCTAAGTAAGTACTACCCATCCCCGTAAAATAATCATGTTTGACTAAGATAGATTTTAATATAATAATATATAAAAATACTCACACCATCGAAATTCTTTTCACTTTGATTTTTCTCAAGGCTACTTCTTTACAAAAATATCCTCAACTTCTGTATAAAACTTCATAATAACTCTTCTCTTTGATTTCCTCAAAAATCACTTCTTCTCTAACTTCCTAGTAATTTAGAAGGGCGGTGCTCAACCTTTCGGTAGAGCCCGGTGGACCGTGGTTACAGACGGCCACCCCGAACAAGTGCCGGTACCACAACTGCTCTGTTGGAAACGAAACGACTACCTTAAGTGTGCACACCCCCTAAAAGGGATTCCAAGCCCTCCGAGTAGTAAGTCGTAACGAGTAGTCGGGACTCAGTCTACCAACTACCCCTGAATAAGATATCTTGAATGATTAGGGACTACTACTACCATAACTTTTTCTTAAAAGGGATCATCGATCCAAATATCACTTTAAACTCAAACTGTACTTCTTAGTAGTAGCAGACCTAATCACCCTCCACATTTATCCGGACGTGGAAAACCGACACCTCGGATTACTCCCGAGATGCTCACTTCTTATAAAAATGTAAATTTTGTCTTCGCTTAACAATACTTCAAAAATACTTCTTAATTTCTCTAAAAAGTCTTGAAGGTATTTAAAAATATTTAATACCCCAAAAGTACTTAATTTATATTTCTCAACTACCATATATATAATATCTCATCAAAAATCACATACACAAAATTCAACAATTCACACTTATTCACATAATGCATAATAAGCATATAATACGAGGAAACAATTTTAGATTGGCAGAGAAACTTACCTCTAGTCCGGGTGCTCCTAATTCTCTTCTTCTACTCCGATCTCTAAATAATCACCTTTTTATGTAGATGATATAATTAGTCACTTATTCCATTTTCAATAATTTATTCAATTTCCCCTTATATATTATTATTTTAACTTATTTATTTAACTAGTCACTTTGATCACTCCTTCCACTTTATTATTTATTACTATTTTAAATTTGGCCATATACTACTAATTCATTACCCGAATTATCATGAATAATAATATGATTGTTTTAAATTTACTAATCAATAATTTCATCGGATATATTAATTTAATCTTAATACTTAAAATATCTGACTTCCCTATTAATCTACTTTAACTAATTTAGTTATTAGTGTAACTAAAATCTATCCAATTTTATTTAAGGTACTAGATCAGTCCATTATTATTAATAGTTCAGACCGACCCGAATGCAAAAAAATCAAGTCAGCCCATCCACTAATTAAAATAGTCCAGCCCAACAACATAAAGAGACCCAGTCCGTTAGTAAATAATAGAATAATTCGTAAGGAGTATACGATTACGTACTATGCGATCATCTTCTTCGCTTGTCAAACGCAGGGGAAACGGTGATGGCGACGGAGGCACGGCCAGTGGTTCCTCCAGTCCAGTGAAGGCCAGCGATGATGCATATCAGTGCGGCTCAGTTGTCCTCTCCGGCGTGCAAATCAGTCAGGTCAGCAACTCCGGTAAGTGATCGTCTTCCTCGCTGGTGAGGCAAAACCAGTTGCAACAACGTCGGAGTTCAGTGGTGGTCTTCCGGCGTAGACGGTGACTTCCGACGGAAACAACAGGGCAGGTCGTTGGCTGCGATACTCCTTGGCAGTAGCAACAGTCCGGTCCGATGGTAGCAAAGTAGTCCGGCGACAGCAGCGTTGCCCTCCTTCCTCCGTCACCTCTGCAACGACACTCCGGCGTGAAACAAGGAACGATCTGCAGCGGAGATTTCTACGGAGGCTTCCGTCAGTCTGGTCTGCAGCCGGTGAGGTCTGAATCCTTGTCTCCCTTATTCTCTTCTGGCGACGCAGTTCGGAGGTGTGCTCCGGCAAGCAACACGGTTGGGTTTCTCTAGCGTGCTATTCGATCTTCCAGCGTGCGATCGGGTCGGAGGATCAGTTTGCAGCTTGGCACGGCGTTTACTTCTCCGTCGATGATAACGGCACCTCGATCCGGCGTGTAACGTAGTCCGGCAACACTGGAACGATGTTACGTTGACCTCCTCTTTCTCGCTCTGTTTTCCTTCCCTCTTCCTTTCTCTCTCACACTCTGTTTTTCTTCCTTCCTTTCACACCGGTTGTTTGTTCTTGTGCCGCAGGGGTAAGTCGCAGCAACTCTATTTATATGCATCGTCGAAGGTTCTGGTCAGTCCGTTACGATGGGTAGCGTACTCCGTGTATATCGCCGTACGTTGGAAATCTTTCCAATTGTATGTATATGGAAAATTCTAGATTTATAACGTACTATGCTTTCAACGTACCTGCGTTGGAAATCTTTACCATTTCCATTTATATGTACTGCTCATGTATGCATGTGTATTATGGGTGTATGCCATTGTATACGTATCTTGGTTTTATTAACAATAGTTACACAAATCTGATTAAAAATATAGTACATAATTTTTAATACGTATAGTATTATATATTTAGGAGTAAAAATGGAAATTGTGTTTTGTAAAAATAAAATATAGCTTTTACTTCTTATGTCATGTGTATAATTGGTACTTGATATAAAATATTACTTCTTTAATCGGACCATTTTTATCTGACTAAAAATGTCACAATTGTTAATTTTCTGTCTGGTTCACTTGTTTCATAAAATGTTGTTCCTATTACTGAAATATTTTTATCTGACTAAGACGTCATAAATTTTGAAATTTTTATCTGATTAGAATGTTACAACTGTTGAATTTTTGTCTGACTCAATTTATAATTAAAATGTCACTTCCGCAATATTTTATGATTTATCTGGCTAAAAACTATTTTTAATTTTATTTAAATTTTTGGAGTGTCACATTCTACCCTCCTTAAAAGATGTTTCGTCCCGAAACATTACTATATCTAAATAATCAAATTCTTAAGTGTTACAGGTCTTCCAAGAAACAGAACTGTGTGTCAACATCTACGACCGAGGCAGAATACGTCGCGGCTGCTAGCTGTTGTTCACAAATATTATGGATGAAGACCCAGCTAAAGGAATACGGTTACACTCTCCGCCATATCCCGATCTACAGTGACTCACAGAGCGCCATCGCCATCACCAGCAACCCGGTTCATCACTCCCGCACCAAACACATCGACCTGCGCTATCATTTCATCAAGGATCATGTGGAGAAAGGAGACATTGACATGTATTTTGTAAGCTCAGAGCTTCAACTGGCTGACTTGTTCACTAAGGCATTGGATGAAAAACGATTCCAGTTCCTAGTCTCCAAGTTGGGCATGTTGAACCTCGAGCCTGCATAATTATGTCTCCACTGATCTAAAAAGTGTGTGTGTGTGGGACTTGTAAAAAGTGTGTGTGCATGTGCTTTGTAAATAGTGTGTGCGCGTTGCATGTGTTGAGGGGGAGAAAACCAGAAAAATAACAAAAAATAGTGTGCGTGTGTTGCATGGGTTGAGTTTGTGTGAAAAATAAAAAAGAACAAAAAATAGTGTGTGTGTGCGTTGCGTTTGTACATATTGTTCGTTGCATCTTTTTGAGGGGGGGAAATTTTTCACTGTTTGAGGGGGACCTATTTTCACTATTTGAGGGGGAGCTATTTTTTCACTGATTAAGGGGGAGCTCTCTATTTTTTACTGGTTTGGGCCTCGAAAATCTTTTAAAAGGGCACTGTGTGCCAGCCCAATATCTCGGGCTAAATTGTTACGGAGGAGATCCAAATTGTTTTTCTCTCGCGTATATAAACCTGAACAAGCTCTTCCCTTTCTCTTCTAAAACTTTTCGCAAAGGCAAAGCTCTCTGACGACTGTTCTTCTTCTCAAAACCGTGTGTTTCGAAAAACTTCTCCTTCTCCGATTCACTTTCGCAATCACTAAGGTAGCTTTCCATCGTTTTCGAGTTCAATAACGACGCCTCAAACGAAAGATCTTCACATCACTCGATTTCGAAATCATCATCCTCTACTGCGTTCGAAAACTAACGATCTCGAGATTTTTGTCAAATAGTTTTTTCTCAAAATCAACATAAAAAGGTTTTTGTTAGGTCGAAATCGCTTGTTAATTGTTTGATATATCGTTGTCTTTGCAGGTGGATTCTTCGCTTCGAAATCACGATTTCGAGATTTTGGATTTCAAGATCTCGAGATCGTCGATTCATCTTCTCGAAATCAAGATCTCGAGATGGGCATCTCGACATCTTGATCTCGAGATTTGAATCTCGAAATCAAGATCTCGAGATCTGCATCTCGACATCTTGATCTCGAGATTTGAATCTCGAAATCAAGATCTCGAGATCTGCATCTCGACATCTTGATCTCGAGATTTGAATCTCGAAATCAAGATCTCGAGATCTGCATCTCGACATCTTGATCTCGAGATTTGAATCTCGAAATCAAGATCTCGAGATCTGCATCTCGACATCTTGATCTCGAGATATGAATCTCGAGATTTGAGATTTGGACTTAGAAATTTTTTCAAAACTCCATCTGCATAAACTTATCTGAAAACAGCAAATCAAATTCTTTCAAAATCAAATCAAACAGTTGAACTTCATGTGCTGACCCCATGCTTCTACAGTTTAAAATGGCAGGAAACACAAAAGCACAGATCGATGATGCCATCTACTCTCAAAACAAATGGATCAAGGTGCTGGACAATAACTTCCAGTTAGACCTTGCAGTCTTCAAATGCCAGAACCCGATCGTTCCAGCCATCATGAAGGGTCACTATCTCTGGCCTGCACTTCACAACTCAAAACCGGTGCCAGAGATATACCTACAACAATTCTGGGGGCACATGCATACAGAATCTCCAAAGGATCGATCAAAAATAAAGACCAAGCTGAATGGCATGCGCGTGATCCTGACGCCATCAACACTGCAATCCACATTAGCGCTGCCAGTCAGAGATACATATGATGCGCTGCCGTCAATCCCAGACCTACTGAAAGACGTAGCATCACTAGGCTACACGTCTCTACTGCCACAACTGTCGAACTTCAACGGCGCATATCTCAGTCACCCGTGGAAGAATCTCTTCGGGCTAGTGAACAAATGCTTGTCGCCAAAGCATGCTGGCTTCGACAATTGCAACAAGCAAATACTGCTAGTCTTCCACGGGATCGCTTTCAACAAACAGTATGACTTGGCACAGCTCTTCTTCTCAGAGCTAATGGACCTGGTCAAGGCCAAAGAAAAGAATAGGCCAGGTACCATTCCGTACGCTAGGTCGCTTGGACTAATCATCAACGACTGCATGGCAGAGCACGCCTCCATACCTAGACGCAGTACAGATCCTCACTTCACAGCACCAAAGCTGCAATACTTTAAAGCGGATAAGAACCCGACCTACGGTCTGCGGATCCCTGGGTTTCTGCTCAATCTTGTAAGGTCTTCAAATCCAGTTGTTCAGCAGTACAAGGAAGCCACAGAGAAGACCGTCCCTATGGTTCAGCAAAACCCAGCTGGACCTACCCAAGGGACAAAGCCGAGTGTGAGTAAGGGTCCTAAGAGAGCCCAAAAGCCACAGAAACCAGTGGCCGGTTCGCCCAATGAAGGGAAGTCTGACGACTCTCTAGAGACGAGTCAGGCGGCTGAGGGCACCGAAAAAGACGCTGAGGAAACGACCAATGAATCGTCAAGTGAAGCTCAAACAAACACTAACGACGAGGCTTCCGAGAGCGTGGGCACGGAGAGTGAAGAATCTGGCTCGGATGATGACGATGATGACAACGATAGTGATGATGTGGAGCTCACTTATGCCCTAATCAGAAAAGGGAAACTTCCAGTTGAATCTCCGAAAAAGAAAAGAATAACTGCTGAAGACGCAGCACCAATAATAGCTGGCAGACCCCAAGTCTTCACAATCAAGGAGAAAGCTAAGCCGATAGTTGTTTCCAGCGAGACAAACTGCTCAAAGGACGACTATGACGAGGCGGCTCATTCGATTAAGGCATCAATCAACTCGGAAGAAGTCGTCATCCGAGACACCAGGGCAAAGGTCAAGAATGACAAGGCTACTAAGGCCAAGCCCCAGCCCCGAGCCAAAAAGAGTCTGTTTGATAAGGCAGACGAGCACATCTTTGCGGGCTGCGACTCCTTTATCCAGATAAGCCGAGCCGAATCCCTAAGCACAGGAGCCGATCTTTTCGGTTCCCGGGTAGAAGTCGCAGCATCTGGCTCAACTGCGCATGCACAGCCCTCTCCCAGCCACTCAATTGCCTCTCAAAAGGCTATTGTTTCAAAAGAACGGGACTCAACCCCCTCACTGGTTCCTTCTGAATCAGTTGAGCATACAATTGACCTATCTCCCGAGGTCAAAACCCCTTCTTCTCTCACATCGAGTCTAGGTGTCACATTCCCCACATTTTCTTCATTTTCTAGGACACCTACACTATTCACTGCACATACAGGTGCACTCACCCTGAACGCAACAACCAGAGCGCAAGCTATGACGGTTGGAAGCCCTGCTACGCCCATAATGATTCCATCATTAAATGCAGGCCACACATCAGCAATCTTCACTGATGCTGTGTCAACAGTTACAACCCCCGTAACTGGTCACCCTACCTTTGAAGACGTAAACGTTCTACTGAATCGCTTCCTGGATTCCACCATTAAGCCATGGGTGCAAGATGCAATGACCGCTCTAGCACAGGAATTTAGGACCACCCAAGCGGTTCGGTCTGAACAGACACCACCCCAACCTTCCCCTGAACCATTCATCTCCCATACACAACCCATATCCTCCACCCCTCTATCCCACCAATCCATAAACCAAATTCCTATCCCTTCTATTTCTCGGGGAACCCAGGATACAGAACCAGTATTCTCCCCACGCCAGACCACACCCTCCATCGATCTCTCCTCCCTATCCTTTGACACACTAGCTTCGGCTTTGCTGAACAACCTCTTAAATACCCCCAGAAGACAACCTCACTCTTCATCAGCAAGCCATACTTGAAGCTCTTCTTTCTTCACCCGAAACCAAGAGCACTTGCAAGGAGAGTCTTCGTGGTCGCAAACGTTCCCATGAGGACCCCGATGATTCGGATCCTCATGAGGGGGAGAACAAGCGACCTCGATCACTTGAGCAAACTACTCTACCAAGCCAAACTCCACAGCCAATCCAACCTGAAACCTCAACAAACCAACAGCCACCATCCACAGCCAAACTATCTAGCATGGTCGAGCTAGAAATAACATACCGAGGCGTATCTCCCAGAGATACCAACCAAGGAGGGGATGGAAGTCCTGATGATGTTACCACTGGTACATCTTCTCCATCAGGCCATCAGTTGGAACCCAGTTCTAAGCTGATGTCAACGGGCAATCCTAGTGAACCCGGTAGTGCTACACAGGAACAATCACCGCATGAACAAAGAATTCCATATATATCCCCAGGCAAAGACATCCACGATGCACTGGAAGAGGCGGTGATATATGAAAAATGGCCAAGAAAATGGACAGAATGGGATGATCTTCGGGTTGAAGCCGAACAAGAGGACATGCAAAGAAACTGGTGGCTACGAGAGCTGATCAACAAATGCTCTGAAGATATTATAAGGCTCGAGGACGATGAACGCAAGGAAGGGGAGAATTACAATGAATCCCAGAAGACTCTTGAATCGGTTGTAAGACAAACAGCGGGAAGACTTCCCAAGACAGAGAAACCCTAGGATAATGTTCGTATCAAAGCCCCCTTCCAAGAAGAAATCAGAGAGCATATCTGGCGTAGACCAGACAGAGTCAAGCCACTGAATGAACTGAAGCTAAGAGGCCTTACTCACTTGAAAGGAAAGCAGGCTGGAGGTCATCTGCATATGCTGCTACAAAGGTCAACCGGTACTCAGAGAGAACTGATGGAACAAGATCTGAAGTCGAATATTCTCCCGATTCATCAAATTCTGCAAGTGAAGGCTGAAGACTACCATGGAGTAACATTCTACACTTACAGACTTCAACGCACCGATGGGAGCGAATTTACTTGTCAAGAGAACGACTTCATCATGCTGAAACCGGATGACATCTACCAAATGTTCATGGCCTACAGATACCTTCCAGTCAGGCAGAGCATAATATACAGCGAAGGCCTCGCAGCTATCAAGAGATTCATGCTTAGACAAATCCGAGTACACTCTTCACACGACCTACAGATGGCTATTGAGTGTAATCTGAAGAAGACAAATCTGACAAAGCCAAGACTGTATGGTCCAGAACTTGAAGATTTCCCAGCCTACCACATCTTCTTCACACCGCCAGCAGTCACCTATCTGAACCACAAAAACGAAAAACGTTTGATGGTAGTCAGTGAGATTGAGAAGTACTGTGACGGAACACTGAAGATCATCAAAGAGCAGATTCTAAGGATGAAGGCAAAGCTAGAGGAAAATCTTCAAGAGGCATCGTCTTATGTTCAAAAGGAACACTCTACTGTAGCGACAATTTTAAAGGCCATTGACGATCGCCTCGAAAAGAGAAATGTGCTGAGACAGTATGAACATGCACTTGGTATGAGGAAGCACTACTTCAAGTCTCAGAAGCAATAAGAGAATGGCACTTGATCACAAAGGGGGAGATTGTTGGAGATATTTAATTGTGAATCAAGTTGGCCATAGATTAGCTTTATATTTAATCCTTGTATTTAATTAGTGCATGAACTAGATAGAAATCAGGCCAAGTGTTAGGCCCATTTAAACAGGCTAAAAGCCTGGTACGCCTAAACTAAACCTCGCCTATAAAAAGGGAGCCGAGGTTTAGGAAAAGGTTGAACGTCGTACTTATTATTCATAGCCTTACGCATATCATTCTGTTGTACGCTTCCAAGGTTTATCAAAGAAGGTTTTACGGTGATTCATTCTGTGTTCATCTTTATGTTTAATCTTCCTTGTTAGATCGATTATTCATTGCTGTTACAGAAACAGGGACTAACAAAAGCCCTCGGGCTGTTCCATATAGATTTCTTCGTCTATATCGCCATTTAGAAAAGCGGTTTTTACGTCCATTTGATGAACTTCCAATTTCCGCAATGCGGCAATTGCTAGTATCATCCTAATGGAATTTATTCTCGTCACAGGAGAATACATGTCAAAGTAATCATGGCCCTCACGTTGCTTGTATCCTTTGATTACAAGTCTGGCCTTGTACTTATCGATGGAACCATCAGGTTTCAATTTCCGTTTAAAAATCCACTTGGATCCTAAAGGTTTATTTCCCGGAGGAAGATCAACCAATTCCCATGTGTGATTTTTAAGGATAGAATCCACCTCACTTTTGATGGCTTCTTTCCACATAGGACCTTCAGTAGACGTCACGGCTTCCGTATAAGTCCGTGGCTCATTTTCTACCAAACATGTTAGAAAATCCGGTTCATTTTCTACCATAAATGTTAGAATATCCGAGTCAACTTCTACCAGGTAGGTGAGAAAATCCGGTCCGAAGGATTTTTCAATTCTAGCACGTTTGCTACGTCTGGGTTCGGGTTCTTCTCCGGATCCCTCGCTAGTATTTTCCATAGCTACGTCAAATGTTCGTTTTGACGTGCTAGGCCCATCGTTGGACTTGCATGGAAATACATCTTCAAAGAATGAGGCATTCCTTGATTCAATTATTGTGTTTTTATGTACATCCGGATTATTCGAATCGTACACTAAAAACCGATAAGCACTACTATTTTGTGCATACCCAATAAAAATACAATCCACCGTTTTTGGACCTATTTTTATTTTCTTAGGTGTTGGTACAAGCACCTTAGCAAGACATCCCCACACTTTTAAATATTGATAGGAAGGCTGTCTGCCTTTCCACAACTCGTACGGAGTTTTATCATATTTTTTCCGGGGAACCTTATTTAAAAGGTAATTGCTTGTCAAGATTGCTTCGCCCCACATATTTTGTGGCAAGCCCGAACTTACTAGCATCACGTTCATCATATCTTTCAATGTGTGATTCTTTCGTTCGGCAACACCGTTTGATTGAGGTGAATAGGGTGCGGTACGTTCGTGTACTATACCCACACTAGCGCAAAAGTCACCAATTGGTGCTTCATACTCACCACCTCGATCACTTCTAACCGTCTTAATCCGTCGATTAAGTTGGTTTTCCACTTCATTCTTATAAAGAATGAATTTATCGATTGCTTCGTGTTTATTTTTTAATAAATAAACGTAGCTATAGCGAGTGCTATCATCGATAAAGGTAATAAAATATTTATTACCGCCACGTGTTTGTATTGATTTAAAATCACAAACGTCACTATGAATTAATTCAAGTGGTTCTGTTTTTCTTTCAACCGATTTGAAAGACGTTTTCGTTAGTTTTGCCTCTACACAAACTTCACATTTGTGCTTCACATCAATTGTGAATTTAGGAATGTGTTTCATGTTAATTAATCTACGTATAGAATTAAAATTAACATGTCCTAGTCTACCATGCCACACATTAGAAGACTCAAGCAAGTAAGCAGAAGGTATTTTATTATTATTATTAATAATAGTCATTACATTGAGCTTAAACAGCCCATCAACTGCATATCCCTTGCCCACATACATTCCCGATTTAGACAAAACTAGTTTGTCCGACTCAAAAACCATGCGAAAGCCATGTTTGTTCAACAACGAACCGGAAATCAGGTTTTTGCGTATTTCCGGAACGAACAAAACTTGGTTTAGAGTCAGCTCCTTGCCCGAAGTCATCTTCAGGACCACCTTGCCCATGCCTTCAACCGCGGAATGAGCCGAGTTACCCATCCACACTTTCTCACCATTTGATGGCTCAAAGGTTGTGAATAACTCCCGGTTTGAGCAAATATGCCGGGTTGCACCGGTGTCCACAAACCACTCCTTGGAATTGGATCCAACGAGGTTGACTTCCGTGACCACAGCCGCTAGGATGATGTCTTCATCCTTTTGCCCACCTTGCACCAAGTTGATTTGGGAGTCTTTCTTCTTCCGTGGTGCCTTGCAATCCGAGGACTTGTGTCCATTCTTGTTGCAATTGAAGCATTTTCCATTAAACTTTGTTTTGGAATCGCCTCCCTTGGGACCGAGCTTGCTCTTCCCATTATTCTTGGTTTTGGAGCCTTTTGCATGCTCCACCACGTTTGCCTTGGTGCCATGAACAATTGGGAGTTTCCCATCGTTCTTCCGGTTATCCTCTTCAATCCGCAGACGGAGGATCAATTGCTCCAAGTTCATTTCCTTTCGCTTATGCTTAAGGTAGTTCTTGAAATCCTTCCAAGCCGGCGGCAATAAATGGATAATTGACGCCACTTGGAAAGACTCACTAACTGTCATTCCTTCATCTCGAATTTCGTTGAAGATCATTTGCATTTCCTCAACTTGACTCAAGACCGTCTTCGAATCCACCATTTTAAAATCAAGGAATCGACCAACAACAAATTTCTTTGCGCCGGCATCCTCGCTTTTATATTTGTGGTCCAAAGCATTCCATAGCTCCTTAGCCGTAGCTAGTTTGCTATATACGTCGTACAAAGCATCATGCAGCCCGTTCAACACATAGTTTCGGCAAAGGAAGTCCGAATGCTTCCATGCCTCAACCGCGTTGAAAGATTGCGCATCCACCTCACCCCCGGTTGCTACCGGCGCATCCTCGGTCAAGAACCTCGCAAGACCGAGAGTAGTGAGATAGAAGAGCATCTTTTGCTGCCACCTCTTGAAGTTTAACCCATTGAATTTCTCGGGTTTGTCTACAGAGTTGTTTGGCACGATCACTATAGGGATAGCCCTTTGGTTGCCCAAAGTAGATGCACCGCGTTGTGAACCATTGTTCACCGGTGCTCCACTTTCAGATTGATTATCGTTTGGCACGTTCTGCCCACCAACATTTCCAATTTCTTGCGAAGCCATTTTAACGTTTTCAACGTTTTCCGAAAACTCAAAAATTAAGTTCGTTCACCAAAGTGACAAACTACGTTTTTAGATTGTTTACCGCAGTACAACAACCAAGGAAAATACGTTTTAGGATTGTTTACCGGAGTAGAACAATCACCGAATACATTTTAAGATTGTATCTGTATGATACAAGCTCAACAAATACGTTTTAAGATTGTATCCGTATGATACAAGCTTAACAAGTACGTTTTAAGATTGTATTCGTATGATGCCAGCTATTTATAGGAGGATTTGTTGTGTGTTAAATGGGGTGTTAATGGACCTGAACGTTGGACATCAATGACCAGTCCGTTGGGCATTGAATCGTCCATAAACTGTCCATTTAACGCAGCATTAAAAGAGAAGAACGTTGGGCATTAATTGTTGTAACGGAAGAAATGCGCGACAGAAGACCCCAACAGAACACCCCTTGGAGGGGTTCTGTCCGAAGCCAACAGAACACCCCTTGGAGGGGTTCTGTCCGAAGCCAACAGAACACTCCTTGGAGGGTTTCTGTCCGAAGCCAACAGAACTCCCCTTGGAGGGTTTCTGTCCGAGGCCTTTTGTCCAGAGCATTTCTGGGGAAAAAACAAAAATTAACCGTATCTCTTGAGAGATAGATTTTTGGACGGCATTCGTGTCCGCAGGTCGCCCGCGCACACGAGTCGCGGTTTTTCTTCTCCGTTTCGGGATTTGATCGGCACCCCCCCCCCCCTGCGCGTAAGAGAGAGCCTTTCCCTTTAGGAATCTTAACTCCTTAAAAGAGACTTCCCTTTATAAGGGGGTGAAAATCCCTTGAGTTTTTCGGAAGTGGACCCCACTCAAATAATTTCCCCAAAATGACCATTTAATGCAATTTTTAACACATTTTTCCAACAATTACCACCACTTTATAACAATATTCTACACTTTTAAACGTGTAGAACTCATGATTTAATTCACCATATGATTTCTTAAAAAACATACCCAACAACTAGTTAAAGAACTAATGAGTTCTTACCTGTTGTTCTAGCTTTCACTCCTTAGATTCCCTTTTCTTGTTGATGCTCCAACTTGCTGTTTGTGAGAGGCTTTCCTGGAGTTTCTTTCTCTCTTTGTGTGGCTCGAATGAGGCTAAGAATGGGGAGGTGTCCTTGCTCAATCAATCCTCCCAATTATGTATGGGAATGGGGCATGGAATGTGAGGTTGTCCCTAGGAGGCTTCTCCTCTACTATCACCCGCACAACAACATGATGTGGTCCCCTCTCCCGTATCATTTGAGTCCCATTTAATGTGTAGTATACCCCAAGTGGGTGTAGAAAGCCTCTCCCAATTATTCCCGCTATTTCTGGCAGGTTGGGTCAAAATGGCACTCGGTTGCCCAATTATTTTCCTCAACCTTAGTTGGCATTTTATTGGGCTTCTATAATTATTATGATGCCTCAACTAAATATTTGGTAGCCCATTCTCAATATTATGGACCCGATAAATAATTTAATTGATCACACATTAATTAAATATACAATTCCCTTACACGAAATTAAGCGCTAGAAAAATCAAATACATACTGAATTTTAAATTCAAGTACATCCGGGTGCGGTGTCACATTTCATCAGGGGTATTAATGACTTTGTTGACTGCATTGCTGGTTGTGGCTTGGTTGATCTTCCTTATGCTGGCCCTCAGTATACCTGGACAGGAAATAGATCCAATGGCAGAGTATGATGAAGGTTAGATATGGTTTTATTCAACAATCTGTTCCTGGACATATTTGATAATATACATGTCTCTCTACTTAACAAAATCCATGTAATCACAACCCTATATACTTGTTCAATGCTCTCATATTGGCTTTTCGGGGCCCAAGGCCTTTAGATTTCAAAACATGTGGTTTAAGCATGCTAAATTTATGGAAGTGGTGAAAGACAAATGGAACTCTGTTAGCACAGGAGGTGGTATGGAGGGGTTTGTTATTAAACTGCTGAATCTTAAGAAGGAATTAAGAATTTGGAATAGGTCTGTTTTTGGCAACATCTTTGATGATATAAAAAAAGTGAACAGGAGGTTCTACTTGTTGAAAAACAATTTGAACAATAGGGGGTTCTGACTGAAAAATACATTTTGGAGAGAAAATACTGGAAGCAAAAGGCTCACATTAACTAGCTTAAGGAAGGAGACATTAACTCTTAGTTTTTTCGCTCTTATGCTAAAATTAGAAGAAGAAAGCAGAGTATTACCTCTATCAACAACCAGGCAGGTCAGGGTCTGAGCTCTCTTCCTCTTATTAGGGATGCAACTGTAGCTTTTTACTCTGAAATATACTATGCACAACGAACTGACAACATCTCATATTCCATGCATTACATTCCAAAGCTGATCAAAGAAGAGGATAATATATGCTCACACAACTGCCTGATTTAAAAGAAATAAAGCAAGCAGTTTGGGATTTGAGTAAAAATAGTGCTCTAGGACCTGATGGGTTTCATGGGAAATTCTACAAGAAGTGTTGGCCTATTATCAGTCTAGAAATGGTAACAACAGTGCAAGATTTTTTTATGGGTTATCATATACCTAAAGGAATCTCACGTTCTTTAATCATTCTTATCCCCAAGTCAAGAAAACCCAGTTCATTTGGTGAATTTAGGCCAATCTGTTTATCTAATTTTATCAGCAAAGTAAGTACTAAGGTTTTTGTTTCCAGGCTTTCTAAGGTCCTTCCTAAAATCATTTCAAAGGAGCAGGCAAGTTTCATGTCCACAAAGACATTGCAGATCAGATTCTTATTGCACAAGAAATGGTGCACTGTGTTGATAAAAAAGTGAGGGGTTTTAATCTTATTGTGAAACTAGACATGGCCTGATAAGGTTTCTTGGCAGTTTCCCTCAGCCATACTTAATCAGTTTGGCTTCTCTCCTCTTCTCATTCATTTAATTATGAATAATTCACAAGCAACTTATTTGTCTATTTTGATCAATGGCTCCCCCCATGGTTTTTAAAACCCACCAAAAGAGTTAAACAAGGGGACCCTCTATCCCCTTTCTTATTCATTATTGTCTCTGAAGCATTCTCTAGAGGTATTAATTACCTCATGGATTCTGGCAAAATTAGGCCATTCTATATGGGACTCCAAGGGATCCCCGTTTCCCACTTGGGATTTTTTGATGATTTGTTGATCTTTCTTAATAGAGATGTAGATCACTTTTGAATTTTAAAAAGTTCATTACCAGTTATCAGATGGTATCAGGTAAAGAGGTGAATTATGACAAAAGTTCTATCAAATGTGGTAAGGCCAATCCTGCAAGGTTAGCTAAGATTAAGAATCTTCTTGAGATGAAGCTTTCTAATCTGCCAATCAAATACCTAGGGGTCAACCTTCATAAGGGTATCAACAGATTTAACTATGGTGGTAGTATCATTAAGCAGTTTGAGAACAAACTCACACTCTAGAAGCATAAGAATCTGTCACAAGGTGGGAGGCTGATTCTCATTAAACATGTTCTTAATGCCATTCCGTTACATATTTTAACTGTTGACACTTTACCCAAAAAGGTGATTAGTGTTTTAAATAGTAAAATGTCTTCTTTTTTCTGGGGATCATCTAATGAAAGAAAGAAACATCATTGGATCAAATGGTCTAAACTTTGATATCCTACTCTTGAGGGGGGATTGGGGATTAGATCTCTTTCTGATATAGAGAAGGTTTTTACTCTTAAACTTTGGTGGCAATGAAAAACTGGGAATTCCTTTTGGTCTCAGTTCATTAGGGATAAATATGCCAGAAATGGGAATATGTTACCTAAAGTTTCTGATTCAACCATCTGGAGGAGGATCTGCTTTATACATGAACTAGGCTCCAGTCTGATATCTGAGGAATCTGGAATAATCACTTGGAATGAAGAAATTGATGGTCAATTCTCCTTTAAATCTACGTTTGAAGAAGTTTGGGAACTCGGTTTCAATTCTCTTAAATTTCAGTACATATGGGACAACAAACTGGAATTGAAGATAAAAAAATTTCTATGGAAGTTTGCAAAAGGAATTCTACCAACATCATATGCTTTGGGAAGATTTAATAAGATGTTAAACCCCTCAATGTTCCCTCCCTATAGATAGAAAAGTGATTCTATGAATCATTTATTCTTTCAGTGCCCTGAGACTATTCGAGTACGGAAGTATTTCTATGGAATCCTGGGCATCTACTTTCCTATCAACTTGGGAATTAATTCCCTAGGTTTGGGCCGGAATGGTGGGGGAGATAAAACTTTGTTAGGGTTGTTTAGACAGAATATTTTTGGTATCCTATGCTGGCATATTTGGAAATCTTATACATGTCTAATTTGGGGATATGAGACATCTACTCCATCAGCGGATAAAGTTATACTACAAATTAAGTTTTACACTCAAAGATGTGTACTTAATGTATCAAATACGCGTTTCAGAACTGTTGATGAGATTTTATTTGAAGAAAGTTTAATACCTAAACACTTCAAGGTTAAGAGTACTCCGGTGAAGATCATTAAATGGAAAAAGCCTCACAAAAACAAGCTTAGTATTGATGCGACTTTCTTATTTACAAATGTTGCTGGAGGTGCTGCTATTCTGAGAAATGGAACGGGCGAGCTGACAGCAGCTATTAGTTTCCCTCTTCATGCAACATCAGCTGCTGAAGCGGAACTGAAGACACTTATCACTGCTACGAGATGGATGTTCGATAGAGGATACAATGATTTTGATGTTGAAACGGAGTCCATGGTTGCCCTGGAGTATTTTCAAGGTAAGAATACGAATGGATGGGGCAATTCAATTTTGGAAATCACATAAGAGGCTTTTAGGAAACAGGTTGTGTTCAAGCATATACTGAGAGAAGGGAATTGGGCTGCCCACTATTTGGCAAAAGCCCATGGGGATATTCTCCATGAATTTCACAGCCCAACTCAACTTTCAATTCATGCCAAACGGGCTTACTAGATGGATTACTTTGGGCTTCCCTCTTTCAGATACTAATGATGGCTTTTATCTTTTTTCACGTCCTTTATTGGTTTTAGTTTGGTTGTTCTCTTTCGTTGTACTTTTTTAAATTGGGTCTGCCTAGCCCCCCAATTTATTTGTTGTTTTTATTTCTTTGCAATGTTGTATTTCTGAGAAGGTATGCGTTCTTTGGGGAGGTTTCGGACTAGTCCCCCTCTCTGTTTGCATTTTTCTGCTATTTAAAATAAAATTGGAAAATGTTTCCCGACATTTGCCCCACTGATTTTGATGGTTTACCTTCCGGGTTTAAAAAAAAGAAAGGATGTATCTGATTCTGTGGTGGAGAAGAGAGGGTGAGATATAGTGAGTGGTGCAGTAGTCGATCCTTAGTGGCGTATGTGAGCTTTCATTTATGGAGAAGGTTGGAGACCTTAGCTCAAAGAAAATACACTTTATAGTGATATCAGATTTGGATTCCTTCGTCTACAACCGTTCGCCGCCTTCTGCCTGTTGCTGCAGGTCTATTACACACCGTTAGCGATGAAATCACTGGACGTCGATGTCTATTCAAGGTCGTTGGATTTCGCCGATCATTACCGTTATGGCTCCTTGGTTGCTGGACTCCTGCTCGGTTGCTTGAAGTTTGACAATGGGAGTGAAGGGCTAGACCAAATGCTGGACAAAGACATAGGGGTTTGTCAACACAACTGGAGGTTGTGACTGGAGCTGAGGAGCAACCGGCTAGGCCAGTCAATTGTTCAGTCAATGCCCAGTCATCGGCCAGTCAACGTCGCTCAACACTTCCAAAAATCCCAATTTTTTGGGTGGGTAAGGTCAGGGTACAGTAGGATACTAGGATCTACATCCGGGGGGGGGGGGGGGGGGGGGGGCAGCTGCCCCAAAAACTTATATTTGTCGTTTTGAGCATCTTTTGCGTTGGTGGGAGGTATTTTTCTTTTCTAACTTATATTTTTGACATTTATAAAATAAGTTAATTCGTGTTTTCTGAATTTAATAGTGCAATAAAATGATACATATAATAGCTAGTTTTTAGGTTCATTATGCAACTCTGGGCTAGTAGGAGATGTTTTATTTTTGAATTGAATTTAACTTTGATTTGTTATATGAGGTTTCTTGTGCATAGATAGAATGATTGTTCTTTTATAATAAATAAATAATTCAAAAAATATAAAATTACAATTTTTTGTATTGATACAGCTTTGGATGTGTTACATATGAGTTCAATTAATTAATTAGTTAGACACTCAACACAATAGTTAGGAGATAAATATATGTTTTCCAAACGGTTGATAAAATAAAAGTCACGCGTTGAATTGTTTACTAATAAATACAAGTAAAATTAGAGTTTGATTAATAAATTAGTTGTGTTTGCTAAAAATATCTATTTAGCTATTTTTCATATAATATTTTTTTATGACATAATATGGCTAAAGTATGTTATAATATAGCAATTCAATCAAAATTCTTTCAACTTCAATACGTTCAACCAATTTTAGTATTAAAAACGTGGTTCGTTATTTATTACTACGTACGTAACATTGCTATCTCTTATGCTTTATTGATATGCCTCCAATACCTTATTTTCGTTGATCTGCCACAGAGTAAGGTCGAGAACAACTTTCGGGTTCTCGCCCAGGTAAATTGGCTTATTCCTAAGGCTGCTACCCTTTTGGCCTGGCTGCCGATCTCCAGGTACGTTTATTGATCCATCGTCTTTGTGGTAGATTGTTCTATTTGTTAGAATACATATTGATTAGTGTTGTTTGCTTCAATTCTTGATATTTTATCGAGGGTAATCCTTGGTGGTATGGTTTGCTTTAGTTAAGGTATATTGTGTTTTAGGTATCTTAGTGATATCTAAAACATTTCTTGATGCCCAGACTTGTTTTAGGTAGGATATCTAAAATAGTATCTTAACTAATATATTCTTGTATATTAGTTTATGATATCTCCAGGCATCAACAATTCTTGATGCCCAGACTAGTTTTAGGTATATTCTGCCCATTTTTGTTATTTGATGGATGTTTCCAGGTTTTTTCTAAGTTGCATGTTCTTCACATGTTGAATTTTCTACATGATGAACGTGGTGATTGCTGGCTGGTTTGTCCCTTAGTTTGACTGGTGCAGTGACTGGTTTTTCCCCTAGCTGTGTTTTGTAAAGGTTAATAAGCAAATGTGGAAGGGCATAATGTTTTGATGTTTGCAAGATTTATTTAATGTTTTTTCCAGAATATATGTAATGGCTACTTATGTTTGCAATCCTACGTAGACTAGACTTCTAGGTGGAATTGATATTTTAGATTTTGATTTGTTTTGAAGAACTATATGACTTCGTCAACAACATGAATTTTTATGTTGACTTTGATTTCAATCTAAATGACAATATATGATTTACGGGATACTTTGAATAGCTATGAATTTGTCACACCAGTTCTGACAACATGAAAATTTCCCTGTTGTGTAACAGGTGCATCACTCGGTCTTCTACGCACATGATCAAACCACCGCAAACGAGACTCCTGAATCTTATCTTCTATAGGTGTTAATCACACCTTTTGTTTGATTATCTCATTCCTCAAGCGATCTTTTCTGGTATGTCCACACATCCAACGCAACATACGCATCTCTGCCACACTCATCTTTTGAATGTGACATTGTTTCACCGCCCCACACTGTACGTCATGCATTAATGTAGGCTAATTGATATTCGATAGAATTTACCTTTCAGTCTAGTCAGCATACCTCGATCACATAGAAATCCTGATGCACTCTTCCATTTCATTGAACCAGCTTTGATCTATGGGATACAATCTTCATTTTACTCACCATCCTTCTGAATAATTGAGCCTAAGTAACGGAACATATCATACACCGGTATCTCCTTACCATCAAGAGTAATCCCATTGTTTCTACTACTTCTACCTCCACAAAACTTGCACTCCATATACCCTGTCTTGCTTCGGCTCAGTCTGAAATCCTTAGTCTCCAATGTTTGTCGTATTACTTCCAACTTTGATTTAACACCCGATTGCGTCTCATTAATCAATACAATATCATCGGCAAACATCATGCACCACGGTACAGTAAGATCATTAATAAAAAAACATGTTAGCCACTCGACGATGTTCTCTCCTAAACTTCTCCAATCCTCAATTAGTATGTGACATGTGCCCACTGCTTTCTTCCGTCCCATCTGTCTCAGAGCCTATTTAACTTCTGTCGTTTGATTCCTTCTCACAAAGTCCTGATTTACCATACACTCCGGTACAGTAAGATCATCAATATCTTACACGTTATTCACGTTAAACATATCAAAGTATGACCTCCACCTCTCTTTTATTTCGTCGTCCTCCATTAGTACCATTTGACCGACATCCTTCAAACACTTAACTTTTAATATATCTTGAGTCCCATGATCACAAAGGCGAGCAAGTCTATAAATATTTCTTTCCTTTCTTAGAATCCAATTTTACATATAATTCCTTGTTCACTTTCCCTCTTGCTTCATTTACAGCTTTCTTTGCTCTTATTCTAGCCTCCTTGTACTCCTTTATGTTCTCTTCGCTCCAACTTTTACCCAATTTTTTGTAGCATTCCCTTTTGGTCCTTATTGTCTGTTTGACCTCATCGTTCCACCAAGAATTGTTCTTTTTTGGTGGAAGACATCATTTAGATTCTTCAAGTATCTCTTTCACCACTTTGTTAATGGTGAACTCCATTGATAACCACACATCATCCACATGTGCGTCATTATCAATAAACCGTATGTATTCCTCCAACATTTTGGTTGCAAAACTTTGTTGGAGATTCCCCTCAAGCCTCCACCACTTTATCTTTGGCTCCACTTGTACCTTAACCTGCCTTCTTTTTTTACCTTGAAAATCAAGCACAAGCATCATATGCTGAGTGACAGTACTCTCACCTAGGATAACGTTACCATGAGTGTAGCTAGTTCTCCAAGTCGTACGTACTAAAAAGTAGTCAATTTGGGTACTATTAGCTCCACTTCTATATGTCAGAAGATGAGAGTCTCTATCTTGAAACAAGTGTTCATTACAGTCAACTCATATGTCGAGGCAAAATCAGAATGTTTTTCCCCGCATCATTTCTAGTGTCATAACCATGTCTGTCGTGGATAGTCTCAAAACCATCATGACTTGGCCCCACATGCCCGTTGAGGCCGCCTCTTATGACCGGCTTCTCTCCCTTAGCACTCGTCGCACCACTACCTCAAGATCTTCCCAAAATTGATGAGTGATAGATGCATTCAATCCCACTTGTGGTGCATAGGCACTTAACACCGAAATGATCTCATCTCTTATTACCAACTTAATGTTCATGATGCGGTCGTTCTTCCTAAAGACTTCCACAACACCCTCAACATAATCATGTGTCACCATAATGCCTACTCTATTTATGTTCCTCTCTCTCCCCGAATACCACAACTTAAAACCTCCGAGATTTATCTCACGTGCTTTTTCACCAACCCGCTTAGTTTCTTGCATGCACATTATGCTGATATTCTTTTTCTTCATAACCTAGACTATCTTAGACGATCTTCCCGTAAGAGAGTCAACATTCCATGTGCCAAAATGCAATCTAGCTAGTACACTGCGTTATCTTCTTCACACCACATCGACCCCCACCATGCCCTTGCATATTTGACGTCATCCCCAAACATTGGAGTGACGCGTCGCTTCCGGGCGGCGAACTAACAACCTTAGTATTCTTATCACCACACTCAGGCCTATGAAGTGTAGCGCGCCCTTGCATATTTGATACCACCCCCAGGCGGAGGGATGACGCGTCGCTTAAGGGCGATTATCTAGCTGTAGCGATATTCATATTCCGATTCATGTCATGTGATATGACTAAGTGATACTGGTGGCCATCATGCGCCTACCACAACACTCTCCTCCTTTATCTGGGCTTGGAAGAGGCATGATACCGGAAATGATATCATGGCAGAGTTACAGAAACTAAAATATGGCAATAAAATATAGTGTTTCCCGATTCTGATTTGGTGCATTGGTTGAATGAATGATTGAATAAGCATTAGGTTTGTATATATTTATGACCATTTATATAGATCAGAAAAGCTTTGTCATTGGGGGCTGGGACCGCTGCTGGGTACGTACCGTATTTCATATTGTACTGGCTAACAATGCCGTAATTTTTATTGAAGATTTGAAGTGATCCATCCATATATAACTACGGCTGGGGCCGAGCAATACAAATATGGACAACAAAATAGGGCGGGGCAGACATTTAAAAAGAAAACCAGACTGTCGCTAAAACATGCAGCAACCAACATACAATGGGTACAAATTAAATAAAGAGTAAAACAAATAGGAGGAAATGAATGTTTCCAAAAGAGATGAGAATGCGGCCTTGTTGTGTATACTCACTCGATCACCCATTCCGATTCCGATTCCGATTTGCTCACTTTTTTGAACAACGAAGCCATATTACAAACAACAAAATGATGAGACCTCCACAACCCCCAATTCCAGCACCCAAAGCAATAGCTGTTGTATCATTAGCTGCCGAGAGGTGAAGAAAGCAAAAAAAACAGATTAATGACAAAGTGAAGTGTGGCAATAAAATACTTCCCCATTGTTAATGAATGGATATGAGGCCATTAGGCTTCCACTGCATGTCATTTAAACAGGTAGATAGGATGACCGAAGACGTGAACTGTCATTGTGGTGCCGTATTCCATATTCTACTCAAAAGAAAGAATTGATCGGTCGAACAATAATGTCAACATATCATCAGTAACTGCTGACTTTGTAGTATATGTTTGAACACCAAGATCGATAATTATTTTATATATATGATTAAATTAACCTTTAATTTGTTTAGTAATTTTAACCACCTGCTCATCTACTCATTCTAAAAGTAAAGTGATAATTTGTGAAACATATATAGAATTAAAACAAAGATACAAGTATATTATACATTTACTTTTCCTAGATTAAAAAGTTGTTACATACTACGTATGTATAACGACAAAACTAACCTGCTAAGTACGTGCATATACATTTATACAAGATCTAGAGGAGGTTGTAGAACACATTAAAAAATTCATTTTTACAAGACTCCGTTTAAAAGATTTTCTACAACACATTGAAAAATTCATTTATATTTTATACAAGACTCCGTTAAGAGGAGGCGGTAGAACACATTAAAAAATTCATTTATACAAGACTCCGTTTAGAGGAGGTTGTAGAACACATTAAAATATTCATTTATACCCTTAGGGTCTCAAGAATGAAAAGGCTTCTAGACAAAATGAGAGAAATGACAGAAATTGTTTTTAGATGGATTTGGCGATACAATGAAGAAGATGAACATGGGAAGCATAGAAAACAAGTAAAACCAAGATCATGAAGTGTGTGGTTTATTATGAGCGCGTCTCTATATTGTCTTCAAAAAGAAAAACATTTCTTTCAGAAACACTACTAACTAGTGTTTTCAATCCTTTTATCTAAAATCACTTTAAAAAATTACTTTAAAAAAAATATAAGCAATGGAAAAGACTGTTAATTTTCTTTTGTTTATGTTGAGGTTTATTCCCTTCAACCCGTAGGCCCAACACACAACCTAAGGGTTTCGAGTGGGTAGTTTAGGAGAATAAGTTCAAACAAGTAAGATGGGGCCCAATAAGAATTCTTGGTTTAATTCCACTATTAAAGGCGTGAGGCCGTTCGTACTTACAAGGCGTGAGGTCGTGCGTACAGAGGCTGTGCTACGAGATAATAAGAATGCTACTCCCTCAGTCCCAAATTGTAAGATACATTTACTATTCACTTGGTCAACATAAATCACACTTAATCTTTTATTTTATATATCAAAAGTTTGTGAAATTTGAATTATTTTTTGCAGATTTATAGCGGTTTTAATGTAGTTTCTGAATATGTAAATTTCATTTTCTAGAACTAATTTGAGTGTTGACAGGGATCAATTTGCTTTATCGTCAGTCAAACATCGTAAACCGTAATGTATCTTACAAATTGGGATGGAGGGAGTATAATACTAGAGCGCTAAGTTGCCCCCCTCCCCTCCCCTCTCGTTACAATGAAATAAATGCTACTATTTGTACCGTTAATGGTAGTTAGATGCATTGAACCCATCCAGTTGTGGATGACTTGATTCCAACCATCAAATATTCTGCATTAAATGCGCAACCACCAAGATCTTGGCTTCCCGCCAAGGGGTGGGGACGTTCGTCCCCATGAGATTGCCTAACTTGATCCCAACCACAAGATGTTCTGCATTAAATGAACAACCACCAAATCTTCAGTATTAAATGCAGAATCCCGCCAGGATCTTGGCTGTCCGCCAAGGGGTGGGGACGTTCGTCCCCATGAGCTTGCCTTTTGTTTCCTACTGGACCCAAAGTCCTGCGAGACGTGCGTCTCATTCTGCTCCTGGGCCAAAGCACTTGCCTATGCTAGGATACGCACGTCCCATGGATGATGGGGAAGGGTATCCCGTCAGTTGTTATACCGTGGGAGCAGCCCACCGTGAGCATGCTGCTCCCACAGACAAAAATACGTGTGTTACTGTTCACGCGTGAACAGTAACTTATTTTTTGTTTTTCCAGTGTCCAGTAGCAGAGTAATGTAACTCGTGTAAAGAAATGTAACTCACGCTGATCAGAAATGTAACTGCAGCCAAGTCCAAATGTAACTTGTCTAATACGAACTATAAGAAATAAAACATTGATTTCCTTGAAACAAGGAGTCTAATTGCTCAATTACTTTTATTAAATAGTGAATATTTTTTGTTTTTAATATTAAGACCATAAATAATTTTTTCCCTTAAAATCAGTTTTTTTTGCCAACATACCGTCTGGTCGGGGTTAGGGCCCTCAGGGATAGGGTGTCATCCTTTTTTGTAAATACATCAAATTAGTGATTACCGTCCCCTAACATAGACCTGTCAACGGGTCGGGTACGGACCGGAACGTAATATCCCAGACCCGGACCCGTTAGCCTCTATAGGGTTCTAGACCCATATACCCGGCGGGTCTAGAACTAATGTTCCGGACCCATACCCATTGGGTCTCAGAATTGGATCGGGTAGACCCGACCCGTCTCACGAAAATCCAATTCTAATTTCTTAAATAAAAAACAGGATCTCTTACTACCGAGTACTTTTCTGGCCACAATATGGCACATAAACTGTAATTACTTGTCTGTAATTACTCAACCAAATGCAACAATTGTGAGCTCGTTTATAATTTGCAAGATACGTAATGTTAGAATAAATAGTAAAATTAATGGCTTTGAAAACTGAACAGGCTTTTTCTTGAATCCTCTGCGGTCTGCGGACTCTAGGGTCTTTAGGAATCCTTCTTCGGATTTATTAAACTAAATCGTAATGTGGGCGGCAGCTAATGTAATATGTATATTAGACTAATGTATATATATATATAAATAAATAAATACTAATTAACGGGTCGGGTCCCAAACGGGTCGGAACTACATATATCATACCTGACCCATTAATGGCCTAACATGGGTGTTTTCTTGAAATAATGGTAAGGGACCTATTCGGAGTTGGTGGTTCCAAATGAGATTTTTTTTTATATTTTTAAGTCTTTCATATTTTCAAGTAATTCTTAACTTTAGTGTAGTATTTGAAGCAAATATTATATTTTGAGTATTTAAACAAAATGTTGACTATCTGAAATATTACTTAAAATTTAATATTTTAATTATTTTTACCATATTGGTAATATATTTGTTTGACTCTAATACATTCTTACTTTATCTTCATTTTATTAATTCATTATCAACCCCATAACTTTACTTTTCTTAAAAATCGTGCACCACCGTCTCAATTTTAGAGAGACGGGGTAGTACTCTCTATATTTAGATTCAAAGGTCTCTATTACTTACTTTTAAGTCAGAATAAGTAATAAAATACTAAATGCAGCAATTTACAATTAATACCAAATAAGTATACACGCATTAATATATTTTTTTTAAAATGAATTCAACATTAACTACACTCCAAAGAAGAGTCATCTTAAAATCTTGATATATTAGAAGTAGTGTTCCTTTAGCTTAATTATATTAATATTAATCTGTATGATATAACAATACCGAGTAGATTATTTTCGAAAAGATTTTCAAGAAGCATATGATATACCTCTTCGGCTTGGAATTGAAAACAACTTGTAGCGTCTTGGAATAGTTTTTTCGCTTTTTTTTCCCTCTTTTTAATCTGCAAACTCATTCTTTTTCATTATTATAACGGAATAAGAACACTTATATTACATTAATACATTTGTAATACAATACTCAAATTTCCAATAACATTAACACCAAATTTACATAACTACAAACAAATTTTTTACACTAAATAAGAAAACGAATTAATCCTCCGTATCACTAATACTATTATCTTGAGGATATCATACGTTCAATTTTAAACGAGAAATGGTCATAAATAGGACTTAAAATGTCCGTATATACTTAAATAGGAGTCCGTCTTTTTTAACTCGTAAATAGGACTTCTTTTTTATTTTGTTCCAAAACTGCCCCTATTTTCTAACGTTTCTTTTGCTCCACGAGATTCTTATCTCTCGTCCACAATCTCGCCAAACACTCTCTCGCTCCTTCCTCCATAGCCATGGCAGGGTAGCAGCTTCAAGGAGTTGTCAACGTGGCGCCGGCGCCGGCGCCTCAACAGAGAAAACGCAGCGGCGCGACGGGTGTGGTGGGATGGACTGGTGCGTTCTCATCTTCTTCTTTTCTTCTTCTATTTCCATTCTTCTTCCCCTTCTTCTTCTACTGTTTCTCTTCTTCTTATCTTGGATAGATCTGGTAATTTTCTCTCCTAGGTAGATCTGGGAATGTGGCCGCTCCTTTCCCTACGTGATGTGCTTTTTTGGAATTGAACTTATTGTTTTTTTGTTGTTTTTAATTTACCTCTGGTTCAATTCCTTTATATTTTCTTGTTTTGTTGAAGGTATTCTACTTCTTTATCTAATTACTTTTTTTGAGTTCTAACTTTTTTATATATTTTTATTTTTCTATGAAATATTTTTTAGATAATATTTGATTCAAATGTCATTGTTAATGTAACACTTTGATGTGTTGTCACATAATTTTACAATGATATCAACATTGTCAAACAATTTATAATGGCTATGTTGATAAATGATTTTAACATTCTGACATTTTGTAATATATTGACATTCTTTTCAAAACAGTTTGGTTCTAATGACATTGTCGTTATTTCACATTGTCACGGTATTAATAACGACATTGTCTTTATATCTTTGTTACAATGTCATTTCTTTTATAACATTTTCATTGACATTGTATCTTTGTTACAATATGGTTGGTCCAAAATAGGATGCTCGTAGGCTTTTAGGAAAGCTATGTACGACACTCAAGCGGGAATCAAGAAAGTAATATGAATAAGGAAAGTTGCAAAGACGATTTGGTAGCCAAAAATAGCATCTCTCATTTGAAATTCGAACTTGCCTTTTATAGGCGATTACAAATGGTAACTGCCAAAGATACTAATGGCTAATTAATTACAACATTAATACGGAATTAAATACATAATTAAGTCACGCATTAATTACTTTGGCCGTTATAGTTCCTGGCAGGCAGGCTGGACGCTTGAGCTCCCTCCTGCTGGACTGGACGGTGGGCTCCCCGCTAGGCTGGAGGAAGGCTTCTGACCGGGCTGGAGGCAGGTTCCTGGGTAGGCTGGAAGGCAGGCTCCCCGTTGGACTGGAGGCAGGCTGCTGGCCGGGCTGGAAGGCAGGCTCCCACCTGGGCTGGACCGCAGGCTCCCAGCCGGGCTGGTCGGCAGGCTCCTGGCTAGGCTGGAAGGCAGACTCCCCACTGGGCTGGAAGGCAGGCTCCCCGCTGGCCGGGCTGGAAGGCAGGCTCTCCGCTGGGCTGGAAGGCAGGCTCCCCGCTGGCAAGGCTGGAGGGCAGGCTCCCCGCTGGGCTGGTCGACAGGCTCTCTTGGGCTTCCGCTCCCTGATTGACCTGATCGGTTGGGCCCACTCGAGCTATGGGTTGCTGAGATTGGGCCTGCTGGTCCAAGTTCGGGGCCTGGGCCGATTAGGCTCTGGGCCTAGTCCCATAACCCCATCACGAGTCCCCCACTCCCTTAGTCGAGTAGTAGACTCAGCTAAGAGGGAGTAGTTCAAGTCAGCTGCCAATTAAAACATATCCACATATCAGGGAGCCATAATTGTGGATTCTGTCAATCCCACAATTTATGGAGATTTCCAAATTTTGAATAAGGCATCGAGCTCTAAAAGACTCCAAATTAATTCCATTAGCATCCTAGCATTCCAACAGTCAGCTTTCTTCAGACTCTGGGTCAGCTTCCAAGAATTTCTGAAATTCATTATTATTATTATTTCATAAATTATTTTCGGACTTTATTTTATTATTCCTTCCTTTTCTTTTCTTTCCTTTTCTTTTCTTTCCTTCTTTTTTCTTTCCTATTCTTTTCTTTTTTCTTTCTTTTCTTTTCTTTCCTTTTCTTTTTCTTTCCTTTCTTTTCTTTTTCCTCTCTCCTGGAACCCTGCGTGTGTGCGTCTTCTCCTAGCCATCCCAGCGCCGCAACCCACCAATTGACCGACGCCGAATCAGCTGATCGCCGCCTGTGACCCGGCGGCTCCACCGGGCCAGGCCCTGCCGTGCCCACCGACTGTCCCGAGTCACCCGCCACCGGCAAAGTCGACCCTGCAGTCCAGCGGGTCAGGCCGGTGGGTCTGGACCCCATGCTCGGCCGGCACGGTTTCTGGAATCCGGCGGCCACCCTAGTACTGGCCGGCTGCTAGGTAATGGTGCCTCAGGCTGGCGGCTTCCCCATGCGGGTGAATCATCTTGCTTCATGACGGACGTGATAGCCTCCCAAGAGGCCAAGATGACGTGATAGCCTCCCAAGAGGCCAAGACGGCGGCGCCCCTATTGGGTTGAGTCTCAAACGGTTCGAGACCGTTCGGCGGTCGTGCATGCTAACGTGTGGGTGACCGGATTTCAGGGGAATTGGACCTCCAAAGTTTGGCTCCCAGGGTCTTCATCTCGCATTCCTTGGTGGAAATTCTTGGAATTCGAATTGAACTCATCTCACGCTTTTTTTTTGCAGGTCTGGTCTTCTCTTCCCAGTGAACAATGCAAGGCAACAGATGCCCTCACCCTGGGATTATCGGCCACAGTTCTTCCTCAACGAGGCAGACTAAGGATGGAGGTTCTTATTTGATGGCGCAGGTTGGGCCTCAGTCTGCTGCTGGCGAAGTCCGCTAGATGGAGCGTCGTGACGCCCAAGACAGTGGCCAAATGCCCCGTGTCAGAATCTGCCCGGTGAATGGCAGCGGGCCAGAGGTGGATCCTCCAGGCTGGCTGGATGGAGTCGGAGCAGAGGAGCAGGGTGCATCTCCTGTGTATGCAGATTGGCCATCCCTGTATGCAGAATGACGGCGCTTCGTGTTTTTGAGAGTAACAAATTTGAGGTGCCTGCCGCAATTTGATGCCAGTGGAGCTTTCAATCTGGGCGACCACGCAACCGGGCGGTCGGGCGATCGGGCGACCGGGCGGTCGGGCGGCCAGGCTGGAGTCTCTATTCCCCAGGGTTGATGGCGACGGGCAAGTCCAACCATGACCTTTTATTTTGTATTTCCTTTGTTTTCCACTTGAATACTCTGTGTTTCGAATGTATGTTTGATTTTTATTTCATACGCCTCCTTTTCTATACTTTGCATTACGAATACTTAACAATTTATTTGGGGATCTGGCTTCTCTAACCTCCCGAGGGGTGGTTAGGCTGGTGTGGCCGAGCCTATCCGTGCCCCTCCTAGTTGGGTAGAAGTGATCTGTTCGCTATTGATATGGAATCAACAAGTAAGTGACTTGTTTGGCCAGCATGGTCGGACATTGAACCGACGAGGAAGACCCTTAGGTCGGTATCCTGAACGTTCATGACTCGGGGGTCAGTCCTACTGTCACTTTAACCCGTCCAGTTTGCCTGGACTTGGGGAATAATCTGGTTACTCCCGCATGGATAGCCAAACAACAGGGGCGGACCCTGCATGATCCACCAGAACGAACCCGCACCGCCAACTCAGGGATGACGAGAGTGCGAGCTGCTTGGCCAGCGATGTTAGGCGGCGAACACTCGAAAGGACCCGGAGGTCAGCATCCTGAGTACCCTCGACCCGGAGGCTGGCCCTACCGTCGCCTCGACTGTCGCGGCTAGCTCTTTACTTTCGAAAATTGCCCGGATTCTTGAAAATCGCTTGGCTATTTTCAGTTAAAGAGCCTGGCCGAGGTCGGCCAAACACCGAGGGGGCGCATAGTACTTCTTTTTTTTTGCCGCCGCCCTTTATTGCTAAGTGAGGTCGGACCTCTTTTGAAGACAAAATATCGCTAGCAAAGTATATTGAATTCATGATGTGGGCGGACCACATGAAGAATTACAAATTGTAATCCCGTGCTCGGAGCACAGGAGTTTACAAAGAAAAGTGAAACTTCGATTTTCTACTGGTAAAACTTCATCAGGTGCTCGGCATTCCAGACGCGATCCACCAACCGGCCTGTTGTTGTCCTCAACTTGTATGTCCCAGGGCCGATCACTGCATCAACCACGTAAGGGCCTTCCCACTTGAAGGAGAGCTTACCTCTCTCTATCGGCCTGTTGCCTTCCTACGTCTTAGGACATAATCACCGACGTCAAAACTCCGGGGTCGGGCTCGGCTGTCTTGGTACGCCTTGACTTGTCGTCGATAGTTTTCCCCTTTGATGAAGGCACGGTCTCTTCTTTCCTCAATGATGTGGAGCTCGGCTCGGAGCCTCTCCTCATTGCTGGCTGGTTCAAACTCTTCCACTCACCGGCTGGGAACTACGGCCTCGAACGATGCCCTCGCCTCAAAGCCATAACACAAGGCAAAGGGGGTTTCTCCGGTTGCCTTCCTTGGGGTTGTTCTGAAGATCCGGAGTATATTGTTCAACTCCTCCACCCAGGCAGTCCCGAGGGCCTCCAACTTCTTTTGCAATCCATCGACGATCGTCCGGTTGGTGTTCTCCACCTGTCCATTTGCCTGGGGGTAGCAGACCGCAACTCGGCTGGATTCTACGCCCCACTCTGCACAGAATTGCTGGAAGGCTTCGCAGTCAAACTGCCTTCCGTGTGTCGGATATTATTTGGAGGGGAACCCCAAACCGGCAGAATATATTCTTCCATATGAACTTCTTACATTGGAGATGTGTGATGTTGGCAAGCGGCTCGGCCTCAACCCACTTCGTAAAGTAGTCCACCGCGACGATGACAAACTTCTGGTTTCCCGACCCGGTTGGTAAGGGACCGACCAGGTCGACACCCCATCTTGTGAATGGAAGGGTGGTGCTGATCGGTGTGTACATCGTTGTTGGTCGGCCAGGGCTCTTCTGGAACTTCTGGCATGTCTCGCATTTGCTTGCATAGTCAGCGCAATCCTTCATTATTGTTGGCAAAAAGTACCCCTGGAGGACGACCTTCCTAGCTAATGTGCCTGCCCCCTGGTGGGCGGAGCACACGCCCCCATGGAGTTCAGAGACGATCATGTCCGCCTCATGTGGGCGTAAACACTTTAGCAAGGTCCCATTGTAGGACCTCTTGTACAGCTTCCCATCCAAGACGATGTAGCCCAGAGCTCGTCGCCGGACTAACCTTGCCTCCTCTTCTTTATCGGGGAGCGTCCCTTCGGCTATGTAGCGCAGGAGGTCATCCACCCAACACCAGGCGACTGGTTGCAGGGGAAGGACGTCAATGGACGGTGAGGCTGATATGCTTGAGGTCATCATCTCCTCAATGCGTGCAATTCTCGATATGTGTTCAGGAAACCCTTGGGATAGCTTTGAGAGGAGGTCTGCATCGGAGTTTTGATTTCTCAGGATGCAGATCAACTCTGCTTGCTTGAACAACCCGAGCAACTCCTGAACAACATCTCGGTACTTCATCATTCTTTCTTCCTTCGCTTCGAACTCATTTCTTTAAAGACATATGTACTTGATCACATTTAGTTTTTATATTTGATATATACACGGTATTACACTTTATGAATGATTGTTTTCGATTGTCAATGTTTTATTCATAATTGTGTTCCCTTGGATTTATGTTGTCAATAAGTAAGTGGGAGCTTATATGATATAACATAAGGTCCTAAAATAGCCCCAATCAATGATCATCAAGAATGGGATATTGATGATATACGATAAGATTGGTATGTGGACTGCATCATACTTTTAGAAAGTATAGTTGATCTCACGACTATGAGTTCCTGTAATTCATGATGGTCACATAGATATTTTAGAGAATATTGGCATACCCATCGAGAAACCATTTGATAAGTTCTATTCATGTGTCTATGGGATTATCGGCGTATAGAGTAGTGTAATAGTCCTCCGACTTGAGGTCAATACGTACTACATGTGCGGAGTGATGTACTTTGACCATGACCAACGCTTGCACTCCAATCGGGGTAGATACGGCATGTGTTGGGTGCATCACGAAGCACATGGAGTAGTAGTTGAGCCAAGAAAGGATTCATTCCTCATAATAGATTAAGAGAGAACATTCTACTTCTCATATCTAGATGGATCATAAAGTCATTGGCCAATGCAAAGATATATTCGTTTTGGATATCGAATATGATCGTTATGGATCATCTAGAAAGATTGAGAGACAGAGACTGAGTTATTGGGATAGACACTATATCATGTTCTAGACTTAGTTGAATGTTCGCTGAATGAAAGGACCGTATCACTATGAGCTCTATATTACAGGGGGTTTGTATAGTCCTCGCAAACGTCCTTATATATTAAGTTTGTCTGGAGAATCGTCTAGGGATTCGCTAAGACCTTAATTTGATTAGTGCTTAATATATAAGGCCCTATGGGTCACACAACAAGTGATTATACCTTCCGATTGAATTGTTAGAAGGAATTAAATATTATTAATTGGATTAAATAATATTTAATTCGTAATACTGAAAATGAATTAAATATTAATTAGATTAAACATATTTAATTCATGAAGCTAAAGGAGAGTTCTATTTGATAGAATTAATTAAGTAAGATAAATTAGATTTATCATACTTAAATAAGATGTATTTATTATTAAATAAAGTAGATATTTTCTTTTGTAATTTGGAATTAAAAGAAAAGTAAATAAAATAAATATTAATATATAATAATTAGAAAGTGGCGTGCAGCCACATCTCAATTATTATTATTATTATTTTGTTTTGTTTTATCTACTTATTTAATTAATTAGGAGTATTGGTCCTAGTAGGATTAGAACTCATTAATTAGAAAGACTTTCATTGTGATTGGGAAACTAGTTTCGAACTAGTATAAATACATCCTTCTCCTTCATAATTTTATGACCAGTTTTAAGATTCAGTATTACCAGTTTATTTCCCTGCAAAGAGATTTCCTAGTCTTTCTCTTAGGGAGATCTAACCGTTCTTTCGGAAAGGAGAAATCACGTGGATACCAAAGGTCAAGGATTATCACCGCTAGGCTGGAAGATCTGTAAGTTCTAACTCAGATCTGTTATTATTATCATATTCGTTATTTTGTCATAATCAGAAAGATCTGTTTGGGAAAATTTTAAACTTCCGCTGCCGTACTTTCGAGGTACGTTACATCAATTTCCTAACAGTGCTATCAGAGCCAAACTGATTTTAATGACATTATACGAATTTAGTATTATAGTATTTTAGTTTTGATTTTGGAAATCAATCTTTGGGATCTAATTTTTAAAATTAAGATCTAGAATTAAAAACAATCTCTGTTTTCTTCAATGTTTTTGTTTATCATCATCGTTGTTCATCATGATCTGGATGATCTCGTCGCCGCTACGAACGACTGAGCTGGAAGATCTATCTATCTACCTCTTGGCAACCAACGACGATGGCTCTACAAAACAACGATGAACCCGCTATGAAACTGATCTTTTTTTCCTTCGATCGATCTGCGGTTTTGGAAGCCCGACGATCTGTGATTTCATTGTGCCGCTGCCCTGTTTTGTTATCTTTTTCGTTTTTTACGCTTGGAGTTTTTTGAGTTGCGTACCAGATTTAAACACGTGCGTCTGGAATACGACTTAGGGTATTTTTTTTTCTTTTGGTCCGCTAGTTTGATTTTCTTGTTTGGACAGTTTCTGCAAATTAATCAAAACTGGGATCAATTTGAAACTTGTAGAAATCCTTTTTAATTATTAAATAGGAAAGTGGTGGCTTGTGGTCTTAATAAATTTATTGAAATGACAGAATAATAATGATTGAACAATGCTCCGTAGCATTTTTATCAAATTAAATAACTTGGAGTTTTTTAATATGGATTTAGCCAATTGTTATTATTTCTAAGCATGCTTTTACTTTATATGTTTGACGATTGTATTATATTATTAATTAGATTTATATTGCATGCCTTAATTTTATAAGTTTGAGTTAGATCTCATTAACATATTATTTGATAATATGTTGTTAGCATCTTGATTAATAATTTAATACCCCGCTAAACGTTCCCCATAACTAAAATTTAAGTCTTATTTAGGATAACGACATCACCCATCATAATTAAATTAGTAGAAATATTTTTTCGTTGAAGAATATTTCACCCAAGTGTTTATTCCATTCGACAAAATATAGAACTAATTTATAGATACATATGTTTGTGATCGTGTGATGGTTTTGACTTACTTAAATTAGCTCGAGTCGCCCAAGCGTCAGTGTTAATTTAAGGATGTCGATCAATTTAAAAATTGATCAACCAAAAGTTGCTTGGACGCAATTGGTCTAGGGACCTACCCATTATATTATTGCAGTGATCAGCCCAAGCTGGGACTGTAATAGTATGAATGAGGATTGTGGCCACTATGATTGTAAAACATTCCATGTTCTTTTTATTGGGGTCAAAGAGCATGCAAAATAGTGGGAGCTAAATAATTAAAAGTCCATATTATTTAGTTAACTAGATGTGATCATAGGAATTAATATATGATTTTAATTCCGTTCTATTTGAACTTGTTTAGGCTTTTAGGAATGTCGAATTTATCATTGAGAAGTATCTTGGATACATGCAAGCTTACTGGACCAAACTTTCTGGACAGGGAAAGAAATGTGCGTTTAGTTCTTAGACAAGAAAATATTGAGTATGTGTTAGACACGCCGGTACCCAAGATTCCTGATGCTAACTCTCCCGAGTTTGCCACGTTTGACCTGACTGCTCGAGAGAAACACGTTACTGATGCTAAAACTGTGCAATGTGTTATGTTGGCTGCAATGTCTATGGAGTTGCAAAGGCAACACGATAGGATGAGCGCCTTCGAGATGCTTGAACACTTGAAAAGTCTGTTTGATTCAGAGAGTCAGACTCTAGAGTATGAACTTCTGACACACATTTTCAAGTGTAGGTTTCAAGAGGGTGGCAACGTGTCTGAGCACGTCCTCAAAATGATTGGCTTAATTGAAAGAGTTGCTACCACCGGAATTAAGTTTGAGGATCGTGTCTCAGCTGCTATCATCCTATATTCGCTTCCGAGTTCATTTACTAACTTCATTGTGAATTATAATTTGAACAAAACGAAAGCGACCATGCCTGAACTCCATAACATGCTCAAGTCTTATGAAGCCTCAACCTCTAAAGGAAAGACTGTTCTTATGGTAAGCTCTAATGCTAAGTCTCGTTCTAAGAACAAGAATAAGCAAAAGAAGAAAGGTAAGGTTGGACCTACTCCTACAGCTCTGAAGCCTAAAGGTGGAGGTCATATGAAGCCAAAGGTTGCAAAGGATGTTTGTCTCTACTGCAAAGAAAAGGGACATTGGAAGAGAGATTGTGAGCTGTATAAGGCTAATCTAGCCAAAGCACCAGGTGCTTCAAGCTCAGGTAATTTTATCATTAAATAAATATGTCTATAACTAACTCTCATTGTTAAAGTATTAGATACAACTTATAGCTTACACATTTGTAAAAATGTGCAGAAGCCTAAGAAGCAGTGTAGCAGTTGGACTGGGTAAACACTTTAGCAAGGTCCCATTGTAGGACCTCTTGTACAGCTTCCCATCCAAGACGATGTAGCCCAGAGCTCGTCGTCGGACTAACCTTGCCTCCTCTTCTTTATCGGGGAGCGTCCCTTCGGCTATGTAGCGCAGGAGGTCATCCACCCAACACCAGGCGACTGGTTGCAGGGGAAGGACGTCAATGGACGGTGAGGCTGATATGCTTGAGGTCGTCATCTCCTCAATGCGTGCAATTCTCGATATGTGTTCAGGAAACCCTTGGGATAGCTTTGAGAGGAGGTCTGCATCGGAGTTTTGATTTCTCAGGATGCAGATCAACTCTGCTTGCTTGAACAACCCGAGCAACTCCTGAACAACATCTCGGTACTTCATCATTCTTTCTTCCTTCGCTTCGAACTCACCTTTAACCTGGGAAACCACCAGGCGACCGGGTATTCATATATACTCGATCGGGTATACTCTTAGAAAATAGCCTGAAACCGGTCGAGTATGCCTCGGATCGAGTGTTACACACGTACTCGATCGGGTACCATGTATATACCCAATCGAGTACCCGAATCCCATCCCAAAAACCTATAAATACACCTCCTTTCCTTCACAAAAAGATATCCAATCCCTTTGTACATCTAAGCTCAGTATAGAATAGCTCTTTCTTTATATTTTTCATCATGTTTAGTCTCCAAATGAGGAGCTAAACTCTTCCATCTTGGTTTTGCTACTTTGAAGCTTAATGAATTTGTAAGTTGTGAGTTATTTCCTTTAATCTTCTTCCTTGAATATTAATTCTTTCTTTCAAAATACTATCTCTATATCAAAGTTGGGGAGTGTTACTAAGATGGCAATTAGTTAACATCTTGACATTGGTTATAGTAATAGCTATTTCTTCCTCTATGATAATATTGGGGAGTGTTACTAAGATGACAATTAGTTAACATCTTGATATTAATCATAGTAGGATTCATATATTTTAATGTTCTTCCTTGAGTATTAATTAATTCCTATTCATATTTCATGTTAATATCTTAAACATTACTTAAAGTATCAACTAATATTGTTTCTCATATTAATTATTACTAGAATCGATCGGTTAATACGCTTGTTATTAATCCGGTTCTTTCAACGGTAGTAAACTTGGAATATTAATGCATGCATCTCATGGTTAATATGCCAAGGGGAATTAATTATATTGATTAAACCAATAAACCGCTTGTGTTGAGGTTATCAATCTCAATCGTTTTCATCTTAAGTTTATTGCTACTATCAAGTTAATATACGGCGCTTGTTCTATATTGGCTCGATAGTAAGTTTTATTAATGAACGCATCTCGTTATTAATAACTACCCTTGATGAACTGGATATACTACTCGATTGAGTATTCGAGAGGAAGATAGTTAAAGATATAACCGGGATCGACGAACATTTCATTAAGTGGATAAAAGCAAAACCAAGTCTTCATCTCATTGAATTAAACTCATATAGGTTGTTTATCTTAGTGTTGTTAAAACAAACAAATCTAAACCCCCCTTTGTTACTACTTTTATAAAAGAAAAGTATTCTTTTCCCTGTGGATACGAACCTTACTACACTATACTACGTATTAGTGTTGTATTGATTAATTATTTTGAGTGCACCTAACGACGAGTGCACGTCAGTTCTTCAGCCCGAAGGCCATGACAAGATAACAAAAAATCCCCTCTGGGGTGACGAACGAGGTCTTCTCCGCATCGTCTTCATGCATGAAAATCTGATGGTATCCTCGAAAAGCGTCCATGAAGCTAAGGAGCTCACATCCGGTCGTCCCATCGACTAGTTGGTCGATGTTAGGCAATGGGAATGGATCCATCGGACATGCCTTGTTGAGATCGGTGTAATCAACACACATCCTCCAGGTTGGCAGCTTCGGGGCCAGGACCACGTTTGCCAGCCAGACTGGGTACAAGACCTCCCGGATATGCTTGATACTCAGGAGCATGTTAACCTCCTTCTTCACGAATTCCCTCCTCTCGGTTGAGAGGTGTCTTCTTTTCTGCTGGACGGGCTTCGCCGTTGGATTGACCGCCAGCCGATGGACAGCGATGCTTCGGTCAAGGCCAGGCATGTCCTCCGGTCCCCACGCAAAGACAACGCTAAAAAGGACAATTACCTGGATAATCTTCTCCCTCAAGCCGGCCGGGAGCCCGATCCCGATCTTGACCTTCCGCTCTGGCCTCTCGGGGTCAATCTGGATCTCCTCCACTTCTGAGGTGGGTTCAGCGCGGAGCTGACCCTCCTCATACTTCATGGCTTTGTTGTTGATAGTGTGGACCCTCAAGTCTTTTTGACCGATTTGTTTGCAAGCTTTCAGATAGCAGCTCCTCGCCATTCGCTGATCTCCCCCGGCAACTCTGACGCCATTCGGAGTGGGAAACTTCATGCATAGGTGCTCCTGGGATATCACACATCTGAGGTCTTCTAGGGCCAGCCTTCCCATGATGATCTTATGCGCACAAGTTAGGCGTACGATGATAAACTCGACGTCTAACTTGGATACGCAGGGCTCAGAGCCCACCATCACGGGGAGGACTATGCTGCCCTCCGACTCAATGGAGTCCTCGGTGAAGCCCGAGAGTGGGGTTCTCACCGGGATCAAGTCTTTTCGGTCCAGCCCGAGACCCTGGAAGGTGTCATAGTACATGATGTTAACAGAGCTCTCATTGTCCACCAGGACTCGGTGGACGATCGTGTTATTGATTTCGACCTTGATGACCAAGGCATCCCTGTGCGGCAGAGGCATCGGTGGCAAATCTGCGTCGGTTAAGAAGATGGGGTCCCTCTTCACCCTCTTGTCGGCGGGAGCCCTGGTTATCTCCCCGACGTATAGGGCTCGGGCCCACTTCTTTCGCTCTCCAGAGGTGTCGCCTCCCTGGGGTCCCCCGAATATGAATGAACATCGATGGTACTTCCGGGGTCCGTTCCCTAGGTCGGCATCGTCTTCCTCGGAGAAGGCGCCGAGCTCTCGCTTCTTGGCAGGCGGTGTCTCCTTTGACGTGGTAGCTTGGTCGGACCGCTGCCACATCAGGCTCCTCTTCTGCGGGACGCCTTCTTGTTTGCCAACGAATTGGCCCAGGTACCCTTTCTGGATAAGTTCTTCAATTTGTCGTCGGAGAATGACGCAATCATCTGTATCATGCCCTGCTCTCCGATGGAATCGACAATATTGGTCGTGGTTGCGCTTGGCAGTCACCACATCACACTCTTCCGGAAAGTCGACTAAACCTTGTTCCTCCGCGTAGTCGAGGATGGCCCCGACCGGCTGAGCAAGTGGAGTCAATTGCTTGACGGGCTGTAACGGTCCGCTCGGGACGTCCGCCTTGCCCTTGCCTCTACTTTTGTTACCTTTGTACTTGTTGTTTTTGTTGCTAGCTTTGCTGTCAGCTTTCTCAACACCAGAACCGACTTCCTTCTTCTTTTCTTCTTTTGCACCTTCTTCCTCGTCTCTTTTCCTCTGCAAGGCGTCCTCCGCCTCGGCTTGCCGGTCGACACGGCCGAGTGCCTCCTCGTACGAGGTAGGGAGACTTCTGACGAAATCTTTGTAAAGCTCGCCCGATCAGATAGAATTTGTGAGCATGGCCACCCCGGTCCTATCATCAAGGCCCTGAACCTTGACTGACTCGGCCCTCCACCTCGCTAGGAAGGTCGACAATGATTCCTTTTTCCCCTGTTTTAGGCCGAACAGGTGGCTGAAGTTTTTCTTGACATCTCGGGAGCTCGCGAACCTCAAGAGAAAACGCTGAGCCAACTCACGAAAATTCGTGATACTCCCATCGGGTAGAGAGTCATACCATTCACGAGTCGGGCCATCCAAAGTGGCGGAGAAACTGCGGCATCGGATGGCGTCCTTGTACCCCATCATGACCAAGGAAAGGTACCGAGATATATGATGCTGGGGGTCAGAAGCGCCCTTGTATGCTTCAATGACGCGGGGCGTGTAGCCCCTCGGCAACGGCGCATCCATGACCGCCCAGGTGAAGGGTTCGGGTATCCGGAGGTCGGCCATGTAGGGCTCCCCCCCCCCCCCCGATGACCCTCCTTCTCAACTCGTCAAGGCGCTGTCGAAGATCTTCCACCTCGGCCGGCGGTGGGTTCCCCCGGACAGCTCTAGCGCGGGGCTGGGCATGTCCGGCGGCACCTCCAAGTCGTCCGTGCACGTAAGGTCGGAGCCCCACGTTTTGCCTCTCCATGGAGCCAGTCCGACTGCTCGCGCGGTGAGAGTGGCGAGAGGGCTCGCCTCCTTCCATCTGCATTGGGTGCCCCTGGTGGGCGCCCCTCCCCGCTTGCCGATGGGGTCGGCTAAGCTGCTGGGACACTTCTTCCCCCCTGTTTTGGTTGGATCCAGAGCGTTGCTCATCACGCCGCCTGGAGGACACCTCCACATCCACTGGCGTCTGTTGACGGGCAGGCTCATCCTCATTTCCGCCAGACACCATCTGTTGGAAAGTTTGAGCCAAGGTCCCCAGAACCCGAGTTGCCTCCTGTAGGGCTTCCACCCCGGCATTGAGTCGAGTCGGGTCCATGCGCGGAGCATGACGTCGGCCTGCCCTCGCCGGCTGTGGACCGAGCGCTCACCTTGGGTGTGGTTGAGCGTCGCCCTTAGGTCGCCGTGGCCTGATATTTGGTTCCGAAGGTCGCCTTGGCGCGCCGCCCTCCTGCCTTGTACATGGTTGTCGAGGGCACGCTGGCGGCCAGACCGGGTGGACTCCTCGGTGTGGACTGAGACATGGTCACGTCGAGACGAGATTCCGGCCATCTTCCTATGTGATTCCTACTCAAGTTATGTGAGAGACAATAAAGGCTCTCAATGAAAGCACCAATGTTGGTCCAAAATAGGACGTTCGTAGGCTTTTAGGAAAGCTTCGTACGACACTCAAGAGGGAATCAAGAAAGTAATATGAATAAGGAAAGTTGCAAAGGGGATTTGGTAGCCAGAAATAGCATCTCTCATTTGAAATTCAAACTTGCCTTTTATAGGCGATTACAAATGGTAACTGCCAAAGATACTAATGGCTAATTAATTACAACATTAATACGGAATTAAATACATAATTAAGTCACGCATTAATTACTTTGGTCGTTATGGTTCATGGCTGGCAGGTCAGCCTGGCTGGCAGGCTGGACGTTTGAGCTCCCTCCTGCTGGACTAGACGGTGGGCTCCCCGCTAGGCTGGAGGAAGGCTTCTGACCGGGCTGGAGACAAGCTCCCGGGTAGGCTGGAAGGCAGGCTCCTCGTTGGGCTGGAGGCAGGCTACTGGTCGGGCTGGAAGGTAGGCTCCCACCTGGGCTGGATCGCAGGCTCCCAGCCGGGTTGGTCGGCAGGCTCCTGGCTAGGCTGGAAGGCAGGCTCCCCACTGGGTTGGAAGGTAGGTTCCCCGCTGGCCGCGCTGGAAGGCAGGCTCTCCGCTGGGCTGGAAGGCAGGCTCCCCGCTGGCCGGGCTGGAGGGCAGGCTCCCCGCTGGGCTGGTCGACAGGCTCTCTTGGGCTTCCGCTCCTTGATTGGCCTGATCGGTTAGGCCCACTCGAGCTATGGGTTGCTGAGCTTGGGCCTGCTGGTCCAAGTTCGGGGCCTGGGCCGATTAGGCTCTGGGCCTAGTCCCATAACCCCATCAAATATCTTTGTTACAATGTCATTTCTTTTATAACATTGTGATTGACTTGTTATTTTCTTAAAATTTTGATAATGTTTACACTTGTAATTGAAAATGTTATAATTATAATACATGATATTGTGATTGATAATGTGAGTATAACATTGTCATTGACATTGTGAGTATAACATTGTCATTGACCTTCATTGTCATTGTTACAATGTCATTTTAAATCATTGTCATTAACTTGTGAGTATAACATTGTCATTGACATTGTGAGTATAACATTGTCATTGACCTTCATTGTCATTGTTACAATGTCATTTTAAATCATTGACATTAACTTGTGAGTATAACATTGACATTGACATTGCGAGTATAACTGTTGGTCCCGTTTGTAATAGGAACAGTCTAGAGGGGGGTGAATAGACTGTTCAGGATTTTTCAAACTTTTCTCCAAGTCACAACTGACTTATCAGAGATGGTCGAATTCTGGTGACAGAGAAGGTCAAGTTCTGATGGCAGAACTGGACCTAGCAGCAGATTGGTTTCTGTCCGGGTAGCCTCAGACAACACTAAGGCAAATGCCTTTCTGATAACTCTTGAGGAAGATCTGTTGAGCACAGAGTCCAACCTTTTGAGTTAAACAGTCAAGTTCTTAAGTGCAGAAATAAATGAGTAAAGTAAATGACACCGGGGATTTTTATAGTGGTTCAAGGAACAACTTGTTCCTCTAGTCCACTGTTCCACTAAGCTTGCAAAAACAACAGTTTACAACGCCTTAGTCCCTAGAACTTAAGAAGCACTACACGTCTTTTTCAAGCCTAGTTGCCACCCGGGATGCAGTTCTGCTTCCTGATGGCTGGTCTCGTTTCACTGAGTCTCTTGGAAGTATCACCACTTCACTTACTCGAGTTAGTTTGAGACGCCCCTTCTTTTTCAAGAAGTGTTTGATTCAAGATCAGTTTTCTCCAACGTTGCTTCTTCACAAAGGATGTGTAGATGATGATTTCGAAGTGTTGAAGAACTGAGGAACTTTGCTACTTGTTAGATGGATGAAGGATTAGAAAGTATATCTTCCAACTTGAGCTTTTCTTGTTGAGGTAGGAGAGTCTTTGATCTCAAGAAAGCTTGAAGGTATTTAGTTCAGAGTAAATAGTTTGTGCAAGTTTGTGTAGCTAAAGTTATCATGGTAGTTCTTCAAAGTGTATCTTATATACTGGGAGCAGTCTTCCCGTTGGAGTGTAGAAGACAGCTTCATTGAATGCTTGTACTGTTGACTTGACCGGTTGGACCTTCGACTTGTTATTTTGGGGGCGCGAAGATACTCGCATGGTCAATCATCAGCTTTAAATATATCTTCGTACGTACAGCATTAATTGAACATTTAATGCGTGTACAGTACCATGTTCCCGTCGAATGGTTCCTAGCCGTTAGAGGATTTCCCGTTAGTTTAACGACCGTTGGTAAGTGCCTTCGAGTTCTGCTAGGTACGAGCATGTCTGATGAGGTTTTCTGGTCAGAACTCTGATGGCTGCTTCTGATGCCAACTCTGGTATCCAACTCTGATAGCTTCTCTGGAGAGCAACTCTGGGAGCAACTCTGGTAGATATTCTGATAAGGAAGACCAAGAGGGTTTCTGGCATGTCGACTATTCTAGTACATACAAGGAAAAATTCTAATACAAAATTTCTATAGGGGTACATTCAAATTCTAATCAACTTAGCATCATCAAAATCTAATTACATTTATTCTTACAATTTCCCCCTTTTTGATGATGCCAAAACCCCTTAACTATTTCCAGAGAAGTGCCTTTCACCATAAAAGAATAAAGTTAAAAACTTTCATTAAAACCTTGGTGGGCAACTTTGCATAGGAAAGTAGTAAGAGTACGGTACAATCAGATAGCAATAAAAGGAAATAAAGTAACACAGCAAACGAAAGAAAGTCACAGAAATTAAGACAGAACAGATAATTTAAGATGCCATGCAAACTAGAGGCAGAGATGGTATCTTATTATCAGAAGATTAAATACAGAAACAGAGATGGATAAAATTAAGATTCTTCTTCATCTACCTGGGGTCCTGCTTTGTTTATCCTCTCAAGCTCTGCATTGACCTTCGCTCTGATGGAGGCTAAGTCCCTCGGATTCTGATAGTCTACTCAGTGAGGTGCAAGCTTGCAATCCAAGTAGTTTCTAATTGCTTCTGATATGTTCTTGCCAGATAGGACTCTCATCTGCCACCAAATTTCAGCTTCTTGTATTGATCCACCATGATTAATTTGGACGAGTCCATCACTGTCCATAAACAGATTTTCTTGTTGCAGTGGAGTCATCAGCTTCTTCATCTGAATAAATTGAGCTCTGTTAGGCCTAGACATCCCACTTTTCAGCCACTCATTAAAAGTAAAGTTGGAGGACTTTTTCTTAGAGCTTCTGGGAGGTGGAGGTGGAGGTCTGGTGCCTGCAGTAGCTTGCTTTTTCTTCTTGGCAGCTTCGAAATAAGGGGCAGGATCAACAGTAGGTGAGGGTCCTCTGATAGATATGGCTCTAGAGCTTGGACCTTCTTCTTCTCTAGTGTCTTTCCCCTTTTTGGCATCAACAAGATCGCCAAAGAGGAGCTCAATCTTAGAGAACTCTGATGCTTGAGCATCTCTGATTTCATCTAGGGCCTCTGGCAGAGTCTGGGTAACAGAGGCCAATCCTTCAATCAGGCTCTGTTGTCTTTCCATGGTTGACTGGATGCTCTGAGTACTGGCTTCAAGGAGTACCAATTTCTGGTAACGCTCCTTGTCCTTGTGAAGAAGATCTAAAGCTTGCGCTTTGTGTTTTGTACACAGAGTTCCTATTTCCATAAAGCGTTCTGAAGCTTGATCAGCGTTCCATTGAAGAACCTCTAAGGCTTCAGTGATCTCCTTCAGTGTCTCATTTTGATTATTCAGAAATTGAGAATGAAAGTAGAAGACAGAATTGATTCCATCTACTTCTCTGGAGACTGCATCAATCTTCTTATTGGATGAGCTCATGAATGTGTGTAGGGACTCTGTCAGAGTGTCAAGCTTTTCTGATAGCTGTTGTAGGCCCTGATTGAGATTGATGTTGGTGTGAGTCAGATGGTCATAATATTTGTCATTTATGACAATGAGCTTGTTCATGTTGTCCAGCATCTGACTACCAAATTTTTCTGCAGATTGGACAAACTGGTTGAAGTCCATCTGAGGCGCTTCTGGAGCAAACCCGGGCATCTCCAAACCTCTTCCCTTAGGAAATGGAGTATTATTGCCAGTGGGTTCAGTAGAGTGATCCCTAAGAGGTGTCTTCCTTTCTTGGATGTGAAATCAGCCGCAAGAGAGGATGTGAGGAATCCATCATTGTCAGCATCTGAGGAGAGTATGCGAATGGGAATCTCTCTCTTGGGCGTTGAAGCTACAGAGAGCTGAGGAGAGAGTGGGGGTGAGGCAGCTCTGGTGTTTGCCAGGGGTTTCTGCTGTGGGGGTGAACTCTGGTGTGAGGGAGTTTTCTGATGGGGAGAGTTCTGATGAGCAGGGGATTTCTGATGAGAGGGGCTCTGAGGGGTGATGGATTTCAGAGGTTTGGGGGAGGGTGGTGGTGAGGGTGACCGGTTTCTTGAAGGTGAGGGTTGTTTGCAGGGTGATGGAGACTTTGATTTGGTCTCCTGAGGTGTTGGATTTCTGATGGGGGGTGGTGGGGGAGAGGAGGTTTTCTGAGGTGATGGGGTTTTCTGTTTGAGTGGGGATGAGGGTTTTGAAAGTGATTTGAGAAGTGAGGGAGATCTGGGTGAAGGAATTTTGGATGGGGGTGATTGATGAGCAGTAGGAGATTTGGGAGGGGAAGGAGGAGGGGTAGGGATTACCTCAAGAACAGTCTCTGAGAACAAGGATTCTCTCCACTCCTTGACCAGCTTTTCCATTATCAGAGGAATATCATTTGTTGTGGAGGGTTCCCCTTCTTTATGAGCGTTGTGGCAAAACTTGATGAGAGATTCCTTCCTCTTCTTCTCCATCAGCCAATCATCAAAGATTTCCATTTCATGTTCCTCCAGAGCTTTGACATGCTTCTCTGGAGATGATGTAGTCAAAGGTGCTTTACCTTGATGTCTTTCTTTCTTCTTCTGCAGAACAGAGATGAGAAAGGCAAGATCAAAGCACTGGGACACATCTTCTGTGCCCACCCAGTGAAGAATAGCAGCTTCTTCTACCTCAAAGCTGTCAAAGTACTGAATGATCTTCTGGAGTGGCCCCATTCTCCATCTTCTCCAGACCAAAACTCTTTCAAACTGCTTCTGGAGTATGGTGTTGTAGTCAGTCTCTGGTGCTCTGTCAGAGATGGCTTGGGGTTCTGATAGATCGGCAGTGAAGACCAAGTCTGGTGCAGAAGAGGGTTGTGCAGCAGATTCAGGTTCCCCCTGAGTTTCTGATCTCTGTGCAGGTGTAACTGCCTTCTTCTTCTTTTTCTTCATGGGTCGGAGACCAGAGTTGTCAGAGTCCTCACTCTGAACAACTAGTTTCCTTCTCCTTTTTAATTTCTGCTTCTTAGCAGGAGAGGATCTGATAGGCTTTGGGAGAGCCAACTCTGATGCGCCCATCTCTGGTGCATCCACTTCTGATAGAATCCTCCTATCATTCTTTTTCTTTCTCCTTACATCCCTTGCAACCTGTGACTGCTCAGGCTGTTCTGAAGTCACGGAGGGCTTCTTGGAGATCTTCCTGTGAGCAGGTTTAGGTTTAACAGCTTGTTGTTCGCTTTTCTTCTTTAGCCTTTCTTCTCTCTTCAATTCAGCAGAGATGGCTATATTCAGCTTGGGGGATGCAGTCAGAAAGATGGTTTTGGAGTGGTCAACTGGGGAAGGGTCCCTGAGTTGAACTCCATGGGCAGTGAGGATGGCAGAAAGAAGAAGACCATGGCCCATCTTTGTAGAGAAGAGGCCTTTCTTCTGATCCTTTTTCTTGATAAATTCAGTTAAGGGACCGAAAATTACCTCACCCCAGTTTATGTTCATCCCATGATGAACAGCAAAGATTGTTTTGCAGTTGGCTTTGTTGATCTCGTCAGTTGAGCCAGTTTTGCACCACAAGCTCTTGTGCAAGATGACGACCAGCTTCTCAAAGTCCTTCTTCAGCAAGAACTTCTTCATGTAGAGTCTGTCCAGATTGGCGGCCTCAGGGCGGCAGTAGGTCTGGGCATAGGCTTTGACTGAGACATCCACTGACTCTAGGTCAATGAGAGTGGGAGTCTCAGGATCTTGAGAGTCCAGTTGGACTCCAAAAAAACTCATTGAGGGCATCAGCAATGAGAGAAATGCTTTTTCCCTGCACCTTGGAGTGAACTCCGCTCTTGGTGATGCTGGCATTCAGGTAGAATTCAGCCACATCTCTGGTGTTGAACTCTTCGTAGGGATGAGCAACTATCTTGCTCAGTTGAGATCGATTCATCCTTTGGATGATTTTTGCCATTCTCTTCTGATTTTCTGCAAGTAGAGGCAGTGCAGACATATCCACCTTCATGCCAGTTACCACATTGGCAACAATGGCCTTAGCTTCCTCCTTGGTGAGGTCGTTGATGTTGATGAAGTTCATTGTCTGAGAGATTTCTGAAAGATTCTAGAGATAAAGGAGTTTTGAAGCTTGTACGTTTAGAGAGATGAATAGCAGTAGCGGTTTAGGTTGAAGAAGGTGGGTATAAATGGTTTTGGGTTAAAGGACGTTTGAGATTATTTACGGTTTCGAGGTATCATTTAAAGAAATGCGGGCGGAAAAACGTTTCCGTTAATGGAATAATAATCAAGGGTATTCTGGTAAAAGACATGTTCAAGTTAAAAGGTCTTGCCCGTTCCTCGAAAAATAACTAAGTCCACATGGATCTCTCATGGACTACAGATAAGGATCCCTGTATCAGAGAAAGGGGTCTCTGATGAAGGGTACTCTGGTGATCAGATATGAGGTATTCTGATGTAAGGTCTTCTGTTCCAGAAAGCAGTTCTGGTCCACAGCAACTCTGGTTCATGCATCTCTGGGAAGATCATCCATCATTCCCAGCTCTTCCATTAGCTTGTTGAACCTTGCCTCTGGTAAAGGCTTGGTGACAATATCCGCTAGCTGATCTTCTGTAGGTACGTGCTTCATACAGATATGCTTCTTCTCCACATGATCTCTGATGAAGTAATGTCTGATCTCAATGTGCTTTGTCCTGGAATGAAGTACTGGATTTTGAGTGATTGCAATGGCATTGGTGTTGTCACAGAGCAACTTGATCTCCTTTGCTTGAATGCCATAATCCTTCAGTTGTTGCTTCATCCAGAGTAACTGAGCACAGCAACTCCCAGCTGCAATGTACTCAGCTTCTGATGTACTTGTTGAGATTGAATTCTGCTTCTTGCTAAACCAGGAAACAAGTCTCCCACCTAACATTTGGCAGTGACCAGAGGTGCTCTTCCTGTCTAACCTGCATCCTGCAAAATCTGAGTCAGAGTAACCAATTAGTTCAAAGTTACCTCCCTTGGGATACCATAGGCCTGCATTTGGATTTCCTTTGATATATCTGATGATTCTTTTAGCAGCGCTTAGATGGCTCTCCTTGGGCTTTGATTGGTATCTGGCACAGATTCCAACAGGGAATGAGATATCTGGTCTGCTTGCAGTTAGATAGAGGAGAGATCCTATAATTCCTTTGTAGGTTGTTGCATCGACATCTTTTACTTCATCATCTGGACCAATTCCTTGTGAGGTGTTCATGGGAATTTTCACTGAGGATTTGTCTTCCACTCCAAACTTCTTGATCAGGTCTCTGGTGTACTTCCCTTGATTTATGAAGATTCCTTCTGGAACTTGTTTGACTTGTAGACCTAGGAAGTAGCTGAGTTCTCCCATCATACTAATTTCAAATTAACTTTGTATCACTTGAGAAAATTTCTTGCATAGTTCTGAATTAGTACTACCAAATATAATATCATCAACATATATTTGTACTAACAGAATATGATTAGCAACAGAGATTTGAAATAAAGTTTTGTCAACCTTTCCCTTAGTAAACCCATGGTTCACTAGGAACAGGGACAGTGTGTCATACCATGCTCTGGGAGCTTGCTTGAGACCATAAAGGGGCTTTTTAAGCTTGTAGACACAGGAGGAGTGAGTAGGAATGACAAAACCTGGTGGTTGTTCCACATAAACCTCTTCTTCAAGGTCTCCATTCAGAAATGCACTCTTGACATCCATCTGGTAGACCTTGATGTTGTTGAAGGCAGCATAGGCTAGGAAGATTCTGATGGCTTCAAGTCTGGCAACTGGTGCAAATGTCTCATCAAAATCTATTCCTTCTTCTTGGCAGTATCCCTTGGCTACCAGCCTAGCTTTATTCCTTACAATATTGCCTTCTTCATCTGCTTTGTTCTTGAATACCCATTTGGTTCCAATGACATTCTGATGTTGAGGTCTAAGAACAAGTTCTCATACTTTGTTCCTTTCAAACTGAGTGAGTTCTTCTTGCATTGCATTGATCCAATCTGAGTCTGCAAGAGCTTCTTCTACTGTCATAGGTTCAATCTGAGATATGTAGCAGGCAAGCATTGCTTCTCTTCTGGTTGTAGCAGATCTGGTTTGTACTCCACTTCTGATATGTCCAATCACATGGTTTGGGGGATGATCCCTTAACCAAGTTAGGTCAAGTTCTGATAAGTGTTGTCTCTGTCTCTCTTGCTCTTCTTCAGGTTCTTCATCACTATCCTTGTCTTGTAGAATGAGATTCTGAAGATGGATTGGTATGGCAGAGTTGGAGACCACTTCTGATGTTGTCACTTCTGGAGACTCTTCTAGATTCGTTTTCTCCAAGTTCTCTGTTATGTTCTCAACAGAGTTGAGATCATCAAACTTGACATGAATCGATTCTTCAACAAGTAGGGTCCTTTTGTTGAGTATTCTGTAGGCTTTGTTTGTGCTTGAGTAGCCTAAGAATATTCCTTCATCAGCTTTTTCTTGGAACACTTTGAGATGTTCCTTCCCATTATTGAGTATATAGCATTTGCCTCCAAATGCATGAAAGTAGCTGATGTTGGATTTCCTTCCCTTCCAGAGCTCATAGGGGGTCTTCTGATGAGTTTTGTGAATCATGCTCCGGTTCTGGGTGTAGCATGCAGTGTTGATAGCTTCAGCCAAGTATCTGTGAGGTAGACCAGATTCAGCAATCATGGTCCTTGCAGCTTCCTTGAGTGTTCTATTTCTTCTTTCTGCAACTCCATTCTGTTGAGGAGTTCTGGCTGCAGAGAGTTGATGCATTGTTCCATTTTGGTCACAGAACTCTTGTATGACTTTGTTGACGAACTATGTTCCTCTATCTGATCTGATAGATTTGACTTTCTTATTCTGCTCATTCTGCAGTAGTTTCAGCAGAGATGGTAGTTTCTGCAGAGTTTCATTTTTCTTCTTCAGAAAGATTGTCCAATTGTATCTTGAATAGTCATCCACCATGACTAAAGTATATCTTTTTCCACCAACACTTGGAGTTTCCATTGGTCCAAATAAATCCATATGGATCAGATTTAAAGAACTAGTAGAGAGGTCTCCAGCAATGGGTTTGAAGGAGTTTTTCACTTGCTTTCCTTTCTGGCATGCACTGCACAGGCTCTCCTTCTTGTACACAATGTTAGGTATGCCATCAACAATGTGATCCCTTGCTAGTTTGTTGATTGTTTTGAAATTCAAGTGACTCAGCTTCTTGTGCCATTCCCAGCTGAGTTTTGAATCTCCTTTAGATAATAGGCAGATTCCTCCCTTTGCAGTAGACCAATCAATAACATAGATGCTTGGCACTATGACCTTGTCTGCTCTAGCAACTCTGGTGCTAGGCATTACGGAAGGCTCACCTGACTCTGTTGAGCTATATCCAATACCAAAACCAGTGCCAATTTGTTGATCAAGTACAAACCTTTCCATTGAGGCATGGGTCTTCTGGTAGGTTTTATACTTAATCTCAAGAGGCTCTATCTCTCTTATTCTCTTGAGAAGAGAAACATTTTCAGCTTCCAGCTGGTCTCTCTCCTTAATCAGAAGATTGATTTTGATCTCAACCTCCTTTCTTAAGTCAAGGATTTCAACCTTAAGCTTACTGTTTTCTTCTTTAACAGAGGAATAAGTGGTTTGGATGGCTTGAAACTCTTCCCAAAATTCTGACATTGAATCATAATCAAAAGATTTGCCTACCGAAGAAAAACTAGAGTTAGAAGTAGAGGATACCTCATCATCAGATTGACCCATAAGGCATAGGTCTTCAGTCTCTGTATCCAGGCAACAGAATGCCTCATCGGATTCTGATTCAGAGCTGGACTCTGTCTCAGAGAGGGGGTCCTTCTCTGGTTGTTCAGTGATGAGTGCCTTCCTTCTTCTGTGCTCATACTTCTTCTCTCCTTCCTGGCCTTGCCTTTTGGAGACTATAGGGTGTGGACAGTTGGCTTTGAAGTGCCCTGGTTTTCTGCAGTTGTAGCAGAGAAGCTCTCCACTACTTTATGATGCTTTGGGTTTCTGGTGCGGCTTTCTGCTTGAGGATTGACTTCTGTTGTCCTTTGGCTTCAAGAATTTCCAGAACTTTCTGGCAAAGGAAGCCATATATTCGTCAGTTAAAAGAATAGAAGGGTCAAAGTTATTTACCTGTGAGGTGTTGGGTGTGAGGGCAGCAGTTGTTCTGTCCTCAACTTCTTCTCTCTCTTCTTCATTCATCTCGAACTCATAAGATTTGAGATCAGAGATGAGCTTCTCTGTGGTGTAGGTTCTAAGATCTTTGTTGTCTCTCATGGCAGTGACCTTCATCTTCCAGGGTGAAGGTAAACCTCTGAGAACCTTCAGGTTGATCTCCTTGGGAGTGAGCTCCTTCCCAAGTTCTGATATCTCAGCAGTGAGGGTGAGCTGGCGTGCATACATCTCAGCTATGCACTCTTTGGGTAGAAGTTTGAAGTCTTCAAACTTCTTCATGGCAATGGTCAGTTTGTTATCTTTCTCATGCTCATCACCAGCTCCTATCAGGGTGAGTGTATCCCAGATTTCCTTGGCAGAGGTGCACTTCTTGATTCTTGTGAAGTATTTATCATCTATGGCTTTATAGAGGATGTCCTTGGCAATGTTATCAAGGTTGTATTTCCTCCTTTCTTCACTAGACCACTCACGCCGTAATTTGGTGATCATCTGAGGTAGACCACCACCAACAGTGTATTCAGGATTGATCTTGGTAAACTCTGTGAAAGGACCAGCATCAAGGACATCCCACATTTCATCATGGAGTGCGTAGAGGTGAGCTTTCATGCGAATCCTCCAGTCATCAAACTTAGTCACTGAGAACATAAGATTCTTTGAAAAAGTGTTATCCATAATATGAGATTAAAAAGGCTAAAAACAAGTGGATCTCTTGTTCAGCAAGTAACCTAAAAGATTACAAGAACGGGGAGGCTCTGATACCACTTGTTGGTCCCGTTTGTAATGGGAACAATCTAGAGGGGGGTGAATAGACTGTTCATGATTTTTCAAACTTTTCTCCAAGTCACAACTGACTTATCAGAGATGGTCGAATTCTGGTGACAGAGAAGGTCAAGTTCTGATGGAAGAACTGGACCTGGCAGCAGATTGGTTTCTATCCGGGTAGCCTCAGACAACACTAAGGCAAATGCCTTTCTGATAACTCTTGAGGAAGATCTGCTGAGCACAGAGTCCAACCTTTTGAGTTAAACAGTCAAGTTCTTAAGTGCAAAAATAAATGAGTAAAGTAAATGACACCGGGGATTTTTATAGTGGTTCAAGGAACAACTTGTTCCTCTAGTCCACTGTTCCACTAAGCTTGCAAAAACAACAGTTTACAACGCCTTAGTCTCTAGAACTTAAGAAGCACTCCACGTCTTCTTCAAGCCTAGTTGCCACCCGGGATGCAGTCCTGCTTCCTGATGGCTGGTCTCGTTTCACTGAGTCTCTTGGAAGTATCACCACTTCACTTACTCCAGTTAGTTTGAGACGCCCCTTCTTTTTCAAGAAGTGTTTGATTCAAGATCAGTTTTCTCCAACGTTGCTTCTTCACAAAGGATGTGTAGATGATGCTTTCGAAGTGTTGAAGAACTGAGGAACTTTGCTACTTGTTAGTTGGATGAAGGATAAGAAAGTATATCTTCCAACTTGAGCTTTTCGTGTTGAGGTAGGAGAGTCTTTGATCTCAAGAAAGCTTGAAGGTATTTAGTTTAGAATAAATAGTTTGTGCAAGTTTGTGTAGCTAAAGTTATCCTGGTAGTTCTTCAAAGTGTATCTTATATACTGGGAGCAGTCTTCCTGTTGGAGTGTAGAAGACAGCTTCATTAAATGCTTGTACTGTTGACTTGACCGGTTGGACCTTCGACTTGCTATTTTGGGGGCGCGAAGATACTCGCATGGTCAATCATCAGCTTTAAATATATCTTCGTACGTACAGCATTAATTGAACATTTAATGCGTGTACAGTACCATGTTCTCGTCGAATGGTTCCTAGCCGTTAGAGGATTTCCCGTTAGTTTAACGACCGTCGGTAAGTGCCTTCGAGTTCTGCTAGGTACGAGCATGTCTGATGAGGTTTTCTGGTCAGAACTCTGATGGCTGCTTCTGATGCCAACTCTGGTATCCAACTCTGATAGCTTCTCTGGAGAGCAACTCTGGGAGCAACTCTGGTAGATATTCAGATAAGGAAGACCAAGAGGGTTTCTGGCATGTCGACTATTCTAGTACATACAAGGAAAAATTCTAATACAAAATTTCTATAGGGATACTTTCAAATTCTAATCAACTTAGCATCATCAAAATCTAATTACATTTATTCCTTACAATAACATTGTCGGAGCAGTGGTAGAGGTCGCTGGAGGAGCAGTGGTGGAGATGGCCGGAGGATGAGTGGCGGAGGTCATCGGAGGACTAGTGGCGGAGGTCTCCGGAGCATCGCCACTGGTCGCTTGAGGAATGGTGACGGCCACCTGGTCATCAAAAGACCAGCTGCGAAGCCACTGTGGTCAGAGAACCGGCAGCAGCCATGAGGTCGTCGGATAAGCTGTGGCATTTTTATTCTCCAGCAAGCTTCTTTCAAGGTGGGGGCATTTTTGTCTGTTAACTTGAAAGTAGTTCTATGTATTAGTCCTATTCAAGTCTTTTCCCCAATTTAAACATCAATCAACCTTCAATCTTGCATCAGGAAAAATTCTTCTCTCGAAGTACTCCGTTTAACTTTAGCCTTCTTGCATGGTTGCATATCTACAGTTTGACCAACGACGGATATGACAAAGAAGCAACTGCAGAATTCACGATGACAGTAGTGACGGTAGTGGCTCCGACGAAGGTGTCGGCAGGGAGAAAGGTGGAGCAAGTGAATTGAAGACTCCTCTATGGTATTAAGGGTGGACCGGGCCCGGGCCGGGACGGGCAGGACTGGGGTCATGAGCTGCAGGCCCAATACCAGCCCGGGTTTGTACTCAGGCCTGGTCCTGACATTTTATGGCCCAAGGCGATACATATAGAGTAGGCCTTAAAGACAACGTGTAAATTTTTATATTTGTTCATAAAAACTATAATTAAGTATATTTGAGCATTATTTTCATTCAAATACGAGTATAACATATCAAAGAAATTAACAAAAAACGGTTAGAGAGATTATATTTAAGTATTTGATAATTGACATTCAACAATACCATGTACCAAAACGACTCAATGAAAAAGTAGAACGATTGTTAATAGTACATAATTTTGAATTGGAGAAAAACACGAAAGTTAATATCGTTTATGGAGTAAAATTTTCATATTTTGATTCATATTTTCACTAGACTAAAACAAATTGCAAGTTTCTAAATCCTGGGTACGCTAATTTAATCCCTCACTTGCACGAGAGAACAGAAAAATTAGCAAAATACTATCAATGAATCATGAGTTTACATGAGAGAAGTAGATGAAAATATTGACATTTATGCATTAACGTACACTTAATGAATCAAAAGAAAGTGTGAAATTTGTTCACAAACCATTTCTGGTATAGATGTTTCAAAATTTTAGAATTGTAGTTTGTAGATGTTGAATAAAAAATTGAACGTAATGAAAAAATTATATGTTTAATTTTATTTTTAATTTTTTATATATACTATCGTATTAAAATAAAAACATATATATATTTTAATTCGGAAAGCCCTCAAACGGGCTTGGCTGCAAAGCGGTTGTGGTCAGTTCGAACTGACCACAACCGCTTTGCGGCCAAGCCCGTTTGAGGGCTTTCCGAATTACATTTTTTGATGAAATTTTGTGAACATGACAAAGTGTAGCACATTCGCTTAAAATTTCGGCTTAAAACTCAATTTGAAAATCAGTTAAATAAATTGTTGAAAAACACTGTGATTTTTATGCATATGTTTGCATAGTGTTTTTGAAAAATTTATTTAACTGACTACCAATTGAACTTTTTGATTAAGTTATATGTGAATGTTTTACATTTCATGAAGAACGTGCTCACAAAATTTCATTAAAAAAGTCAACCCAAAAGGCTCTCAAACGGGATTGGCCTTACGGCGGTTCTGATCAGTTTGAACTGACCAAAATATTCCTCATATATAACTGAAAAATTTATGGACCCTAGAGGAGCAATGGACCTTGGGCGCATGCCCCTTTATCCATGCCCCTTTATCCATGCCCCAGGACCGGCCTTGTTTGTACTGGGACTGGGCCGGGCCGGGCCGGGGTAGGTCGAGTCAATAGTTTTTTTTAATGGCTCATATTCTAATCTAGGAACCCGTTTCAGCCTACCGGGTTTAATACTCAACTTTGGGCGGGAAAACCAGCTGATTTTCCACGCTCCTTTGTATATAGAAACATTACAAATATGATGTAGTGCAGGGAACACCGACAAATTGGATTGTTTAGATGAATATATGACGTGGAATACATAGCAAAAAACCTAAGAGTCTCATTTTTTATCTCACAATTTTTATGTGTAGGACCCATTATTTCCTATTTTTATTTATTTTCCTTTTTTATATTACTTTTAACCCATATACATCTACATTTTCCTCTTGAGCCGAGTCCCGTGTAAGGTTCATTTGTGGACCTTGTTATAAACCTAGGTCTACATGAGATAATAGTCCTAAACATAACTAAACTAATCCCTAAATGCACAAACAGAACTATGTTATTCATCTTCCCAAAATATGACTAAAGTGTACCCTATCTTCCTATTTTACCTTTACCATAACTTAATAGGATAATCATATTTTAGTTTGTAATAAATAAAATAAATAAATAAAAATGGTTTAAGTTTTACAAACAATTGTAGAAAAATATAAAAAAAATTATAATATTTAAAAAAGATACCTAAATAATAAAAATTAAAAAAAAAACATAAAAAATAAAACTAAATAAAAAATAGATAAAACACCTTAAACAATATGGAGGCCTTTCCCATAGTCTCAGCCACTGCCCACCATAATGTGTAAAAAATGCAATTTTTCCGTGAAAATGACATTATTACTTTTTGAGAATGTCAAAATTTTCTCAAAACTTCATCAAAATGGCATTGCTAACACATGTTTTCATTTTTTGGTGATCTGAGCTGGTTGTGCTGGGAGGTTGCTGAGACGGCAACACAGGCTTGCGTGTTTTTTTATATTTTTGTACATTTTTTATTTACTATATTTTACTTTTTTAAGTTTTTTTATAAGATTTTATTTTTCAAATTTTATTATTTTTATTAATTTTATTTAATATTTATTTCATGTTTTTTTACATTTTATTATAAATAACTTATGTTATTACTTTTATATTTTAATTATTAATGAAATATTAATTGATTTAAAGCAAAGCAAGAGTACAATTGGAAAACTAGTCATATTTAGGGAATTTTTAAGTTATGATCCTATTTTGGGAATTAAAGTTTCATTTAGTCCTATTTGGAAAATTCTTCTAGTCCGCATATTATCCCTATCTCTCTTCTCTTTTTCATTTTTATCTACAAACCACTTCATCTACGTTAAAATAAAATATTCACCATATCTCTATCTCTCCTATGTCACATCACCACAATCCACCCTCTCATTGAACATGCCCTAATTAGCAATCAGGGATGGTAATAAATGTGGAATCCGATGATTATGCATTCAAATATGATGATTGATGATGGTAGCGGGTAGCCGGTCCAGGGCTCGGTTCAGTTCGGATCGGGCTTTTTTTGGAAAAGTTAGGCCCGAAAACCGGCTCAGGTTGCTTCGGGCCCGGTTCACCTGGCGGTTCACGGGCTGGGCCGAGCCGGTTCACCCTAAATTTTTTTCTAATTACTTCCTACCCCCCCCCCCCCCCCCACTGCCCAAACCCCTCCAAAACACCCAACCCAACCCATTTCCCTTTAAAAAAAATTGAAAAACAAAGTTAGCTGACTCGTGAGCAACAAAACAGAAATCAATATTAGAAACGGGTTTCTAATGAAAAACTGATAGCCAACAAGTTGCTCTAGCCAACTCCTGAGCAACAAAAGAGAAATCAATATTCGAAACGTTCTCCTATTCTATTTCCCATGAAAAATAAACAAATTTTCACATTGACAAACTCTATCTAAGAGAATATAAGACTAAAACAAGAATTGTTAACGAAAAGGGAAAAAAAATAAAAATCGACTAATCATAGTTTATCACTTTTAAATTATAGAGTAGAAGTTTACAGAGGTTTTCAATGACATTTCCTATATACAAAAGAAAACATAGCTGCCAACCTCAATAAGAAGCAACCAGAATTTGGGATTCAGACTCACATGAGGATGAAGAATTAGGAGGCTCGACGACTGCGCAAACCTTGGCAAATCAAATATATCTCTCTTGAAGATGACCTTGTTGCTTTTGGCCTCAGCCATGATGTCTTTCTGAAGAGAGGTTTGCATATCTCACAAATTTCTATGCAGCAAAAAAACACTGAAAGTCATTTAGTTATGGAGGAATATGTAAAAAAAATGCTTTTGGTCAAACGCCTATAAGGTTATTCATACTTTTTAGTCCCGACTTTCATTTATTTCATTTTGGAACAGTAGAGTAGATCCACAGGACAAGTGATTGAAAATGAACAAAAATGATAAACAAACCAGTCATGTCGTTAAAATAAAAATAAAAATTGGGGATCAAAAAAGAGAATGACCTGATACTTGGGACTCAAAGTAAAAAGTGATTACCCTTGGTGTCTTCACTTTCCAAGAGCTTTATGACAAGATGACCTCCAAGTTGTAATATACCATTATCCCCAATGTCATTCAATTCACCGTCAACTTGAGGATTCGTGCATTGAGGAGAAAAGGCACCTCCTCCAACAGCCAGATCAAGTGCACGGTGTCCCAGTTCGGCGGATAGAACGGAATCTCTCGTTGTTATTCCAGAAACTAGTGGACACATGTCAGAAAGTATGACAGAGAACCCCTTTTTCTGCAGAATAGAGATCTATGATAATTAGCAACTGATCAAAAAGTTTTAATATCAACTAACCTGTACTCTCAAGCATTGTTGTACAAATCCTTTTCTAGCTGCTTGGGCCTACTTCCACGTAGACTCAGCATCTCATCCTAACTCTTATTAGTTTATAACTGAGCGCTAGGGCCTACTTTTCCAACAATTATTCTCTTCCACAAAACAATCTTGTTTTGTAATGTGAATTTCAACATTACAAACAAGACTCCTTTTTGGAATGGGTGTAAAGCATCATTTTTATTAGGAGTGGGTATTTCAAATCGGTTTGGCTAATCTAACCGAGCTAATTCAACCCAAACAAACCTGAAACATATGCATTTCAGGTTTACATTGGTCACATCTTTCCCAAACCGTATTAATCAGAAGTCAGAACCAAAGCGATATGAGCTAACTTAAACAAAACAAAAAACAAGACCCCAATAAAACTTAAAAAAACTAATCAGTCCAAAAGAAATTGAACCGAAGTGAAGTTTTAAATCAGCAATAATTATTTCAAGCCGTTTTAGACAAAACCAAACGATTGCACATGAAAATGACCCACATGAAAGGATTGCACATAGGTTCAGATAACTCAATACATATACAAGCTAGAGAAAAAAAAACATATTGGGAGTTGAACTAGATGAGGCAGAAATCCTTAAAGATTGCATTGGCATCTCTGGAGCAGAATCCTAGGCCAACTATATACCCTGTTGAGGTATCCCTATAGAGAGGATAACATTAATGGAAAATTAATGTGATCTCCAGGTTAATTATCAGGAAGAATTCCCTCCTCTTAGTGAAGGGATTGAGGTAGGGCTGTAGGGGATAATAAAAAGAAATAATTACAGTATGAGAAACGGGAGTTTGAAGTTTCATTATCATTACAGCTATCTTAGCCAATGCATGTCTCCAGATCATTCGCATGGAATTTGGAAGCACAACAGATCCAAAAGGTGCAAAAGAAAGCAGAAATGAAAAACAAAAATATGTACTCCGGTTTGAACAGAACAGAAACACAACCTAAAAACAGTGCTAACCACAAAAACACTTGGAAATTTGTTTCAATAAGTACCTGAGGAGAAAGGTCCTTAATTTTTTCCTTTGGTAATTCCATAACATTGCCACAAACGGTTTGAACCCTTGAATCACAGTGCGTTGCTGGAACCTTCACCTTCTGCTCTGCATAATATCACCATTTTCCATAGAACTTCATTTTCCATATCAACCTTGAGTTTTCTCTCATTCCGCAATAAATCACATGCAATATGACTTCACTATAAAAATGTAACAGATTTCATATAACTAAACCCTAACGGTTCAATTAGAAAAGGCAAACCTTTGTATCGATCCCAACTATAGCGCCACTGCATTTCAATGGACCCAAACTCTGGCATGCCACCTGCACAGAGCAAAACGCTCAATTTATTCAGCAGTAAATGTGTTCAAATTAACCCTATGATGAACTTTTGGGAACAGTCAAGGCTGAAAATATTGGCATAGGAAGTATTGGTATATGAAATTGACACAAACACACACCTGAAGCCAAGCACCAGGAGCACATCCTAGATCAAGAACAGAGGAACCAGGGGTTATGAGTTTGTACTGCTTCTGCATCTGCAGTAACTGCTCTTCGACCCGAAAACTGATATTGTATTAGAACAAAACAACAAGAAAATGTTTAACGGGTATAAAAAAAGAAAATTGTTATGCAGCGACCTTGAAGGCAGAGCGGGCAACATAACCCAGGCGCTGAGCTTCTCTATAGAAGAAATCCGGAGTACCTGCTCCTCCACCCATTGTCCTATGTACGTTTGTTGTGACCAGAGAAATCCAGAGACGATAGTATTTACTTCATTAGCATAGTTTTGAATTAGGGTTCAAGTGATAGTGTTCAAGGGATCATTTTTTAAATAAATCGATTTTTTATATGTTAAACTATGTTATACGTTTAACTATGTGAGAATCTAATGAATAGTGAGAATCTAATGAATAGTTTGACAAACTCAAATTTACATATGTTAAAAATATGGGATGAATTATTCAGATCAAAAAGTTCAACAAAGTTGGAATCACTTCGTACTAACAAAAATACTTATCATTAGATATATAAATATTTTATTACGTATTTGTGTTTATAGGATATAATTACAAAGGATCCAAGCAATTGAGGAATGCTAAAAATGTTACTGATCAAACTTTTGTAAACATCCAATAAGCAAAACATTAATTGACAATATATGTTTAAACAATTTTTAAGCTAATTCAAACAATAAAAATATGTAGGGCGTCGTACAAGAATCACAATGAAAGTATGCTAAGATTATCAATAAGAGATGTATTTGCTTTATGTGATAGTTTTCATGTCATACCATAAATGATCTCCCCTCAAACATTTATACTCACATTCTCCTCTTCTCTCGCCCACTCCCAACCCCCTTCCGGATTAAATTCCTTTTCCGGATTAAACTCCTTCTCCGCCGGGTTAGGGAGTTAGTTGTTAGGAATTATCCAACTATGGTCACCTACATTTTAGGCCTGATCTTGTTGTATTTATCCTCTCCTCAAGTTCCGGTCCAGGCTTCCTGATGGAGTATATGGCCCGGGAACCCCCGGCCCACAGACTCCTACTACTCCAGCGAAGGCCCAACAGGCCCAGAAGGCCTAGCAGGCCCAAATCACAGCGCCCAGAGTGCCAAGCAGCACGCACTACGCGCCAGGGGTGCCTTCGGCTCCCTGGCCGAAGGCTCTAAATTCTCACAGAGCGGGTTTCTCAAGCAAATTAAGAAACTGGGAGAAAACGGCGAAAACAGTAGCCCTCGGCACTGTGAGCCCTCGGCACCAGGGTGCCATCGGTTGGAGGAGCCCACGGCTACAGCTCTATAGCCGAAGGCATCTCACTCGACAAGATATCCGCCTCACATGCGTACAGATCACCGTACCCTGCACAGACGTCCCATCCAACAGCCGCATTAAATGCGGCCACATGCGGCTGCCAGCGCCAACCAGTTGAGGTGACCCCTCGGCCAATGAGCGCTTGACACGTGTCCCTTCCCGGCATTTATTGCTACTATAAATAGCACCCCATTTCCACATTTGTAACCACGCTGAAAACGACATTCATACTGAATACACTCTCTCTCTACATTTACTTGCTTACTCTGACTTCTCTCTAAGTTATTCCCCGCAATAACCCTTCGGATATATACCCCCGGGTAGACTATCCATCATTTGGTGCTCTCGTTGAGAGCTCGAACAATCAAGTAAGAAACTCTCCCCCTCGATCAAACGCAAAACACTAGCCCTCCATCAAAATGGTGAGGACAACACGTGCCAACTCAAAGAACGTAGAAGACAAGAACCTGGCCCTCGGCGACGTCAACGCCCCCGAAGCCTCTCACAGGGCTCCCGAGGGCGGTGTCATCGCCGGGCTGGAACAGGCGGTTGTCGACCTACGCCTTCAGATCCAACAAAATGCCCCCGATGCCCGCCTCGGCATCAAGGCCAAGAAGAAAGACCGGAGCGATGACCAAGTCAGCCCTCCGGTTCTCACCATCGACGTGCAATCGGCGCTCTCCGCCTTCATCCAAACGCTCACCCAGAACCCGGGTGCCTTCGGCACCCTGGCTCCAGCTCACCCTCAGGTTGGGGAAAACATCATACTTCCCCCTCTGCCACACCCCTTCGGAAATCCCACCCCTCGGGTGAGGAACGACGAGGGGGTGGTGGCCCAAGATACGTCCTCCCAGGAAGTTCAGTCCCGGGACCGCCATAATGACAACAAGGAAAGGCCCCGTACTTCCGCCCTCAACCGGCTCGGAGGAAGGCCAGACCGCCGAGGGGTCCAAGACCGCCGAGGGGGGAAAGCACTCCACAGGCCCCAGGAAAGCGGGGGATCTGTTTCAAGGGCAGACGAGGAGCGTCCCCCTCGGGACAAAGGCAAGGCACCCCTTCATGCCGATGATGCTCGGCACCAAATCAACCAGGCCCACTCGGCCCGAGTTCGTTCGCAGGGGGCGGAGACCCTCCCGAAGGATCCCCGGGACGAGATTATTGCGGCCCTCCAACGCCGGCTTGACGAGATGGAGTCCAACAAAGCTCACGCCACCACCTCCACCCCTCATTCAGATCTCAAATACGAGGCCATGATGGCCAAAATGGAGGAGTTACAGAAGAAGGTGGCCGAGGGCTCCGGGGAACCCGTCATCCAGCTCCGGACTCGGACGCCATTTACCCCAAGGGTATTGGCGGCCCGGATCCCGGAAAAATACCGAGGGCAACATATACAGCCCTACAACGAAAAGACGGACCCCCAGGAACATTACAGCAAGTACCAGAACAGCATGATGATGGTAGGGGCGTCGGACGAATACTTGTGTCGTTGGTTCCTCTCCACCTTAGAGGGGCCGGCATACGAATGGTTCAATAGGCTGCCCGAGGGTTGTATTGATTCATGGCAAGAACTCGCCCAGCGATTCTTGACACAATTTGTCGGGAGGCGTCGCACAAGGAAGCACTTCTCCCACCTCCTAACAATACGCCAGAAGAGGGATGAGACCCTTCAGGACTTCCTAGAGCGCTGGAGGACGGAGGCCGACAAGGTCGACGGTGCTGATGACGGGACCCTCCTGGCCCTCCTACAAACCGTCCTCCGCACCGGCAACTTTTCAAGGAGCCTCATCATTGAACCCCCCCGCGACTACATAAGGGCTTTGCAGCGGGGGGACCGATATGCTGAGGCCGAGGAGGTGGAGAAGTATCACCAGCATCCGGACCAGCAGCCTCCGAGGGCTGACAACAAGCATAACCGAGGGCCGGGGGCTCCTCCAAATCACCCCAAGGCTTCGGGACCCTCTGATGACCGCCCTCGGCAAGGCCAAGCCAAGCCCGGGGGAGGATATAAGAGCAACCCCAAGACTTGGGCACATCCCATTCTCCTGGACCACCCTCGGACACCATTGACGCACCACGTCAGCATCATCCTCGATTTTGCCGAGGAGAGGGGCCTCGTTGAGCGTGATTCTCGCGCACCCCCGGAGGTACACGCTATCAACCCTCAGTTCCCCTACTGTCGCTTCCATCGGCACCAGGGGCACAAGACCGATGACTGCCATCAGCTGAAGACGGCCATCGAGAGATTAATACAAGCAGGGCACCTGTCCCAATTTGTTCAGAGCCCTCGGCAGGAGGGACCTTCTCATCAGGGGCCTCCCCGAGGGCACCACACGAAGGTAAATGCTTGGGTAAACCCGAATACCATCCCCCTCGGCAAGAAGAGGGAGATTGGAAACTTGGAAGAAGAGGAGGAGGAATACCCCCGCTACCAGGAGAAAAAACGCCACATCCTCATGATCACCGGTGGCAATACAGGGGGCGATTCCACCAGCCAGCGAAAGAAGTGGGCTCAATCACTTTACGTGGGGGAAGTCACTCATATGCCCCCAGTAAAGCGATTGAGGGAGGAACCCATCACCTTCACCAACGCAGATCTCCCTCCTACTTCTTCTCCTCACAGGGATGCCTTGGTGATTCGGACGGAGATAAACGACACCATCATTCACCGAACTTACATTGACACGGGCAGCTCCGTCAATGTAATGTACCTCAGCACCTTCAGAGAGCTGCATCTGGAGAGGGGGTCCCATCGGCCCATTAAGACCCCTCTTGCCGGCTTCACCGGCGATACTATTGATTCCGAGGGGGTAATAACCCTCCCGGTGATCTTCGGCGACGAGCTCCATAGAGCCCAGCTCGAGGTGGAGTTCGTCGTCGTCAACATTGACTGCGCCCACAACATCATCCTCGGTCGGCCAGCCCTCGAGGACCTCGAAGCCATCATCTCCATGAGGCACCTCTGCCTCAAGTTTCCCGCCGAGGGGGGCATTGGCTACTCCCGGGGGAACCAGAAAATTGCCCGCGCCTGCTATCTTCAGGTCACTAAGAAGGTAAGCAAGACGGAATTCCGTGTTGACACCATCACCGGAACCATCGACCAAGAGGAAAGAAGGCCGAGGGCTGAACCGGCCGAGGACGTAGAAGACTTTGCGCTCGATCCGGCCCAACCGGAGAGAGTCGTGAAGATTGGAGCCCAGCTCCCTGAAGATTTGAAGACCGGTATCACCGACGCCCTCCGCGCCTACGCCACTGTCTTTGCATGGGGGCCGGAGGACATGCCGGGAATCAGCCGAAGGGTCATCACCCACCGCCTCTCGGTGGACTCTTCGGCAAAGGCAGTGCAGCAACGAAGAAGACCCCTCTCCGCCGAGAGAAGGGAATTTGTGAAGAAGGAGGTCGCCATGCTCCTCTCCATTAAGCACATCAAGGAGGTGAAATATCCCTCATGGCTAGCAAATGTAGTCCTCGCACAGAAGCCCCCTACCTTCCGCATGTGCGTGGACTACACCGATCTCAACAAGGCGTGCCCTATGGATCCATTCCCTCTACCAAATATTGATCAACTGGTGGATGAAACCGCAGGGTGTGAGATCATGTCCTTCCTCGATGCCTTCCGAGGGTATCACCAAATTTTCATGCACGAGGAACACGCCGAAAAAACTGCCTTCATGACTCCCGAGGGCATCTTCTGCTACCTCGTAATGGCCTTCGGCCTAAAAAACTCAGGAGCCACTTACACCCGGATGGTGGCCCGGGTCTTTCAAGCCGTCTTAGGGCGCACCATGGAGGCCTATGTGGACGACATGATCGTCAAAAGCAAGCAATCTTCCAGCCATGCTGACGACCTCCGGGAAATCTTCGCCATCATGCAAAAATTCAACCTTCGGCTAAACCCGAAGAAGTGCACCTTCGGCCAATCCCGAGAAGATCCAGGCCATCATCGACATGGAGCCCCCACGCAATGTGAGGGAAGTCCAACGGTTGACGGGCCGCCTGGCAGCCCTCAACCGCTTTCTGTCTAAATCGGCGGAGAAATCTCTACCCTTCTTCCAGATCATGAGGAAGACGGTTGGCTTTCTATGGACTCCAAAATGCCAGGAGGCTTTCGACGAGCTCAAGCGGTATCTATCTTCACCCCCTGTGCTCTCAAAACCAAAGGTAGGGGAGACCCTCTACCTCTACCTTGGGGTCAGCCCGGCGGCCATCAGCTCTGTGCTCATCCGGGAGGAAGACGGCATCCAACATGCCATCTTCTACGTTAGCAAGACCCTAAGGGAGGCCGAGCTCAGGTACTCCCCTGTGGAAAAAACGGTGTTGGCCATCGTTTGGACTGTCAAGAAGTTGGGCCACTACTTCCAGGCTCACCCGGTTCAGGTCCTCACTCATCAACCCCTCGGCGCCCTCATGAGGAGCCCCACCAGCTCCTCCCGCATGGTGAAATGGGCTATCTTCTTGAGCCAGTACAACATTGACATCCGTCCAAGGCCTGCCATCAAGGGCCAAGCCCTGGTGAACTTTGTGATGGAATGTACCGCAAGGGCAGCCACGGACGGGGAGCCCTCAGCTGCCTCGGATGATTGGTGGACCCTCTACACTGACGGCTCCTCCGCGACCAAAGCATGCGGGGGAGGAGTGGTCCTCATTACTCCCGAGGGCTTCAGGGCCTACTATGCAGTCCGCTTCTCCTTCAAAGTCTCCAACAACGAGGCCGAATATGAGGCCTTCCTATGTGGCCTTCGGCTGGCTGCCAACATGAGGGCTCGGCAGATCCACATCAAATGCGACTCCAAGTTGGTTGTCGGCCAAATCTCCGAAGAATATGAGGCCAAGGAGGGGAGAATGAAACAGTACAAGGAAGCGGCCAAGGAGTTGCTTAAGGTATTTGAGGCACACTCTCTCACTCAAATACCGAGGGCTCAGAACTCCGAGGCCAACATATTATCTAAGCTCTCGGCCGACTCCCCCGAGCACATCTCCAAAATTGCCAAAATCGAGGAACTCAGCCTCTCAAGCATCCATGCAAGCCCCGTTATGAACATACAACAATGTCAAGAGGATTGGATCTCAGATATCACCACCTTCATCTCCACAGGGCAGCTACCCGAGAATGAGGCCCGCGCTAAACTGGCAAAGCTGAGGGCTCCTAGCTACACCATCGAAGATGGAAGGCTCTACAAACGATCTTACAATGGCACGCTACTTCGGTGCCTTCATCCAGATGAAGCCGAGGTCGCAATGGAGGAAGTGCACAGTGGCACTTGCTCAGCTCACCAGGGACCCTTCTCCATGTCCCGAAGGCTCATTCTCCAGGGCTACTTCTGGCCAACCATGGCCAAGGATTGTGCTGACCTTGCCCGGAGGTGCACCGCATGTCAACATTTCCAGAAAGCTCCCGGCAGGCCAGCGGTCAACTATGCCCCCATCAGCACCTCTGTCCCATTTTCTCGATGGGGGATAGACCTTGTGGGCCCTCTGCCGAGGGGTACCTCCAACAACAGATACATCATTGTGGCCGTCGACTACTTTACCAAGTGGGTGGAGGCTGAACCTCTCGCCAGCATCACAGAGGCGAAGTGCCGTCACTTCGTCCTCAAGAACATCCTCACAAGGTTTGGCGTCCCCCAGCAGATCATCTCCGACAATGGGACACAATTTGAGGCAGCCCCCTTCTGTGCCCTTCTGGAGGCATGGGGCATCAAACACACCTTCTCCTCCGTTGCCTACCCTCAAGGCAACGGGCAAGTAGAGAACGCCAACCGGACCTTGCTCGAGGGCCTCAAAAAGAAGCTGGAGGCCGAGGGTGGTGGCTGGGTGGAAGAACTCCACAACATCCTTTGGGCCTACCGCACCACCCCTCGGCGAGCAACAGGTGAAACACCTTTCTCCCTCTGCTACGGTTTTGAAGCCAAAGCTCCTATGGAAGTCACCCTTCCTACCCGAAGGGTGATCCAATATGACCCCGAGGTCAACGACAGCAACATGGCCCTCGACCTCCACCTCATTTCAGAACGCCGGGAGCAGGCCTTCATCCGGGCAGAAAACTACCGAAGGCAAGTTAAAAGCTACATCGACGCCAAAGTTCGCACCCGAGAATTTCAAGTGGGGGACTATGTCCTCCGGAGGAGGGAAGCCAGCCAACCAACCGAGGGAGGAAAAATGGCACCAAAATTCGAAGGCCCCTACATCATAGCAGCCATCATCAAACCTGGGACCTACAAGCTCAAACGCCCCAACGGGAAAGAAGTCCCTAGGCATTGGAATGTACACCATTTAGTTAAATTTTATCAATAATGTAAGAACGGCCAAGCCCTCATAACTAGTGAATGTACTATCCTATGGCCCAAGGCCTTCAATTTCGAAGAATGAAGATACATTCAAGACATCAAGCCCTCATACTGACTACAGGCCCCAGGCCTCACCACGAGAAGAACCCCCTCCGGCACCAAGTGCCGAGGGCGGACACCATCAACACCTACAACAACAGTGAAAACACCACGTGTTTTCAGTCAAGACCCCTCGGTACCTAGTACCGAGGGAGGGAACTCCTATCACCAACAACAAGGAACGCCATATGTTTCATTTCCCCTCGGCACCCAGTGCCGAGGGTACATCCTCACCTTCAACATCAAAAAAGAAAAGAAGAGGACACCAAGTGTTCCTACAGAAGACCCTTCGGCACCCAGGGCCGAGGGTACACCTCCATCATCAAACATCGAAACGAAGAAAAAACATCAGATGTTTCAAAGAAGACCCCTCGGCACCCAGTGCCAGGGATATGCTCTCCTATCAACTTCCAAACATCTGTTGGGAAACACCAAATGTCTCATTTGAAGACCCTCCGGTACCAAGTACCAAGGGTAGACGCCTATATCAACTACAACAAAAGAGAACACCAAGTGTTCCTACAGAAAGACCCCTCGGTACCAAGTACCGGGGGCTACACATCGAAACTAACACCAAGTGTTGTTTCTAAAAGCCGTACCCCACGAGGACGCACATACCGAGGGCGCCACCATCGGTGCCGGCGGCACGTAGTGCCCCCGGCCATTTGCAACTAGTGTGCAAATGAAAACCCTTCCTTGAAACGCTTTCCGCGTCACTACCCCCAGGGTATGACAGGCATGAGAAATGCCCAGGATTCGACTTTCAAAAACAGAACGCTATCCGCGTCACTACCCCCAGGGTATGACAGGCATGAGAAATGCCCAGGATTCGACTTCCAAACCGAAACGCTCCCCGCGCCACCACCCCAAGGGTGTGGCAGGCCACGGACTATGTCTAGCGCCGAGGGGACGACTTTCAAAAATGAGGCGCTTTCCGCGCCATCCCCCAAGGGGAGGCAGGTTACGGACCACCATATCTTGTGCCCAGGAAACGTCCCTCGATCCCCTCGGAACTCGGAAGGTTAACCCGAGGGAGGAGAGCCATTGGTGTATTCTGATGGTCTCCTAATAGGCCCAGCCTTACCAAGAAACCAAGTTTCTTGATGCCTTCCCTTCACCACCAACCAAAAAAAAAAGGGTGAAGGGGAGTAGACTCAGCGAGAAATCAAAGAGTACACTCCAACAGATCACAACATCCCGAGGGCTCCCCACGGGGACACCTCCGGTAATTGAAGGCTCCTATTTCCCGAAGGATACCACTCAAACAAATATCATCAGGAAACGGCTAAGTCCACTGCCTGGTCACCTCCGGTCACACAAGCACCGAAGGCTCCAGCAAGGGTCGAAATCTACAACTTTTAAAATGTATGCCGAGGGCACACACTCATCGTTGGCATTCTTCACAACAACAGGATTCCACACATATTTGGCCCTCGGCCAGAGACTCATACAACACAAGGGATCTACATCCGGAAACTCAACACCAATTTACGCTTAGAAAATATTCTAAGTCCTAAAGGAGTAGCCCCTAGGCATCTCGCAAAGTAATGCAGAGTCAGATGGCACCTATCACCCGAAGGCTACACAAAGAAACAACACTTGAAAAAATTTCAAGTCCTAAAATTGGGCCCCCGGCTCAATCAACATTACAGCCAGGGGAATACAATAGCCGAAGGCTATGCGATACAACAACACTTGCAAAAAAAAAATTCTAAGTCCTAAAGATGGCCCCCCGGCTCAATCAGTATTGCAGCTAAAGGAATATGACAGTCGAAGGCCATACATCAAGAAGGGATGCCATCTCCCGAAGGCTCCCAAGGGAAAATCTACACTTAGAATATTTTCTAAGTCCTACATGTTTTTCCCCCCGGTCAACTACTCATACATCAAGAAGGGATGCCATCTCCCGAAGGCTCCCAAGGGAAAATCTACACTTAGAATGTTTTCTAAGTCCTACATGTTTTTCCCCCGGTCAACTACTCATACATCAGGAAGGGATGCCATCTCCCGAAGGCTCCCAAGGGAAAATCTACACTTAGAATATTTTCTAAGTCCTGCATATTCCCCCCCCCCCCCCCGGTCAACTACTCATACATCATGGAGGGTGCCATCTCCCGAAGGCTCCCAAGAAAAACTGCACTTAGAAATCTTTCTAAGTCCTACATATTTCACCCTCAACTTATAAAGGGACCCAATAGCCGAAGGCTACCTATCAATCGAAGGCTACAATACACTAGGAATCAACACTGAAGAGAATTTTCTAAGTCCTAAAGAATTGGCCCCCGGCCTAATCAATATTTCAGTTGGGGCTCCACAGTAGCCGAAAGCTACATGACATGCTACACTTGCAAAAATTTTCTAAGTCCTGAACATTGGGCCCTCGGTCCAATATTCACACATCAGGAAGGGATCCCATTTCCCGAAGGCTCACAAGGGAAAATCTACACCTAGAAATTTTTCTAAGTCCTAGGAATTGGGTTACTACAAACGCCCGAAGGCCTCATGCTGTGCTACACTTAGAAAAAAAATTCTAAGTCTTAATTGCTGCTGAACCCTCGGTTGCATATCCATCAGAGGGTGCCCAGCTACCGAAGGCTTCCAGGGGCAAGCCACAATCAGAAAACATTCTAAGTCCTAAAACATACATTCAAAGGAGAAGGCATACATTCAAAACATAAGGCGCATTCAAATATGAAGAGCCCGGAGGCAGCATGCATTCATCAAAAACAAGAGTGAGTGTGAAATTACAAACAGGCCGAAGCCGAAGGATCAAAGTTATTCATTACAAAATGTGTTCAGAGATTTCTAAGCGCATATTACACATCAACAACATCATTCCCGGGGGCACCCTCCCCCGATGGCTTCGAGGTAACCTCCGTCCCGGTGGCGTCCTCGGCATCATCATCGACGCCCATCATCATGGAATCATGAATCACCGGGCGCTCTTTTCCCTCGGGGAGGGGGACCCGCACATCTGGCTGCAACGGGGGGAGGCCGTACACCAAGGGGTTGAACTCATCCAGGGAGGTGACAAAATGCCGGGCGAGCCTCCGGTAAACCAGGTGCTGGGTGAAGAACTCGCCAGCTTGATAGTAGGTGTCACCCCTCTCATTCATCCAGTCGAGCCCGGGGCCCCTCACCCACTCCTCGATCGAGGCCTTCACCACAGAGGCCACCCACTCGCTCTGGCCCTCAGCCTTCCAGCCCTCGGAGGTGAACCCAGCAATGGCCTCTTCTCGGGCTTTGGCAGCAGCTTCAGCCTTGGCCTTCTCGGCGTCCTCGGCAGCTTGTTTTCTCCCCTCGGCCGAAACCCTCTCGGCCTCAGCCCTGCCCTCGGCTATCCCGTCATCTCTGGCCTCCTTCAGCCGCAGCTCCGCTTGCCGAAGGGCGTCCTCCAACTTGCACACCTCCCGAAGGGCAGCGTCCTTGTCGTGAATCAGCTCCTTCACGGACTTCTCTAGCTCGGCCTTATGACGGCACCACTCCTCTCGCCTTCGGGCCTGCTCACCGAAGGTTATACAAGCCTGTTGAATAACAGACAGAGGGTTCAGACGGACATTGGGATTATGCTAAGTGTTGAGATCAAGTCAAAGTAAAAACACTTACAGTCAGAGCTGATCGAAGGGCCCTGGCTTCGAGGGCGTCATCGTTATAGGTGGAGAGGGCTTCTTTGTCCATCATCGAGGTAATCCCCCTCAGGAAAGACATCGGCTCGGCTGAACCGTGCAATACAGATGCCCCCGGAGCGAGGGAGAGCCGAATAATCTCCCGAGGCAGGTTCCCCGGGGGAAGGTCTGTTTGAGCCATCGGAGTATCAATTGCCGGGGGGTCAGCGGAGGGCTGATCATCGAGTACTATGAGGGGGGCCGCCTTCTCAATGGTGCCCCCGGCAACCTTCTGCTTCTTGATCGGGGGCTCCACCCCCTTGCCCCCCTTTTTCTTCTTGGCTGCCACATCAGCCTTCGCCCCCCCGGCCGCAGTAGCAGGAGCAGCAGCAACTGAAGGTTTTGCGGTCTCCTTCGGGAAAACCTCATCAATGGGCTTTTGACCCGAGGGCTCCGTCTTCTGCTTCTTCTGGGCCTGCGCCCTCTCCTTCTTCTTTTTCATTGCGAAGAGAGCCTCCATACCTGCAAAACAAAGCAAAGAGAATATTAACCCGAAGGGTTCATACCACAAACAACTATCGGGATGCAAAATGAAAGTGCCTAAGTAGGAGAATAAGGGCCCTCGTAGCCTACCTCTTGCTCCCCCGAAGGCCTCAGTGAAGACGGGGTACTTCTCATCTATTTCCCCGATGAACCGGTACCGTTGGAACCCGATGGCATGCAAGTCTTCCTCAAAAGTGCATTCTTTGATCGTCACGACCTTCGTCTTGCCCTCCGGAATCTTGGCGAGTTTCAAGCCATCCTTCTCTAGGGCATCACTCCCCACCCTCTCGTGGCGCCGAAAGCGGTCCCGTAGCTCCCTCGGGAAGGGATTCTCGGCCAGTCGGACGTAGCACCATCTGTCTTTCCAGCCCTTATTGGACGAGGGCGCCTCGGTAAACAGCTTGAACTTTGCTACCTGCTGTAAATTGGCGAAGCCCTCGGCATTCGCGTGCCCCCCTCGGCACAAGTTGAAGCTTTGGAAGAAGAGGTCCAAGCTTGGGGTAACATCCCTCGTCCGGCACAGGTGCAGGAAGTCAGCAACGTATGAATATCTGTTGGGGGTAAGTTGGCAGGGGATGAGTCCAACAAACCTGAGGTACTCCCGGAGAAATGGGTGCAGGGGGAACCGGAGGCCCATTGACACCGACCGAATGTGGACGGCAATGCATCCCTCGGGTGGCCTGGACAGCAGATCGTCGACGCCTGGCTCCACCACTACGGCCGAGGGCCCAACGTGCAGCTGCGTGACGTACAAGTCAGCCCTGTCCGCCTTCGACTTGATATCGAGGGCTTCGGTGTTTAGCCAGGTATACCCCTCTGGCATTTCAACAGGCCCCCCAACACCGGCGGCAACACCCTTCTTCTTGGGGGCAGCCCTCTGCGACTTCATCTTCTTTTTGCCGGGGGCTATTCTCAGAGGCGTCGGGTCCAACGGCCTGGAGGTACTAGGCTCACCACAGTCAGTCCGAGGGCGTGGCACAGCAACAGTGACCGTCATCGCCTCCTTTTGGGCTTCGTCCTCCGCCACCTGATACGCGAGGGCTAGTTCTTCATCTTCGCACTCCTGTTCGAAGCCCTCGGCTTCCACTTCAGCAGCAAGGGCCTTCTGCAACTCCAAGGCCACGGCTTCGTCATCGGCAACCGAGGGCGCACTGCTGCTTGACTCAACATCGGAAGCAACCTCATCCTCAATCGAGGGCTCCCTCGAGATATTTTGGGAATCGCTCTCGGACGACATTCTTTGCCACAAAATGTGCCTAAGGTTTCGAAGGATTTCTACAGAACCCTAACCCTAAACTAAGGCCAGAGGGCGGAACTTACAAAAAGTGTTGAGGAGCGAAGGGAGAACTAACCTCTGAAAGTGCTATGACCGAGGGCTTGAGTTTCTCTCTCTAGAATTTTTGGATTTTTGGACGCGTAAGGAAGAAATGGCTCTGGATCCGGGGTATTTATAGACCCCCGAGTCCGGGCTTGGGCCCGAAAACTGGGCCTCCGGATGGACGCCATCATCACACGCCGCGTTTCGCCCAACCAGTGATGCCGCCCACGGACAGCCAGCCATCACACACCACGTGTACCCCCCCCCCAACGGCTAAAAACCTGACGTTACATATTCCAACGGCTATATTTCCAACGGCTATATTTCCAACGGCTATATTCTGGAAGCCCCCGGGTTTTCTACTTCACCCCACTCCATCAAGGATAGCCTCCGGGTACACTTACCCAGAGACGCCCCCGAGTTGTGCCCCACACAGCCCCATAGCAGATGCCTTCGGGATCACCCCTTCAGAAACCCAAGGCTTCATATCAGGGCACCCCTCGGGGATTCCCCCTCAGCACTGCAAAACCGGGTAGCCCCCGGGGAGTTGCCTCATTGACGGGTGACCCATGGCACACATGTAATGGGAGCCCTCGGGTATCTTCATCACCAACTAATCAACAAACAGTGGACCACCCGGTAACAACTCCACTGCAGCCCTCATCCAGCGTGCCCTCGATCCCCAGAATGAGGGGCTCCCCTTCGGCGCACCCAGGACATCAACAGCAAGCCTTCGGCTAACCAACACATGAGCCCTCAGAACAAGGAAGAGCCTTCGGCATTACCGTTGTTCTCCATTTTTGACCAAGGTTCCACATTTTCGATTCATCATTGGGGGAATTCGGTGCACTCTTTTTCCCTCATTAGGATTTTTTCCCCAGGGTTTTTCCTAATGAGGTTTTTAACGAGGCATCCCCCCAAAATGAAACGAAAAGCGTCAGCCTTCGGCCCACAACAGCAACGTAACTACTTTACTCCTTTTCACCACATTACAAGTGCCTCAAGGAGTGGGGGACTGGAGGACCCCCTCGGGAAAATCATTAAATTACAAAATCAGTGAAATTCCAACAAACGACAAGGCAAGCCCTCAAGTCCCGACATGTGGGTAACTGAGGGACTGCCTTCGGCAGGGACATAAAAGCAACAACTCCTCACCAACTTCAGAGATCATGACGGGACAACATCAAAGGGCAAGCACAAATTACTCCTTTTCCCTCAAGTACCTTTCGGCAAAAGGAGTGAGGGACTCCTGATGGAGTATATGGCCCGGGAACCCCCGACCCACAGACTCCTACTACTCCAGCGAAGGCCCAACAGGCCCAGAAGGCCCAGCAGGCCCAAATCACAGCGCCCAGAGTGCCAAGCAGCCCGCACTACGCGCCAGGGGTGCCTTCGGCCCCCTGGCCGAAGGCTCTAAATTCTCACAGAGCGGGTTTCTCAAGCAAATTAAGAAACTGGGAGAAAACGGCGAAAACAGTAGCCCTCGGCACTGTGAGCCCTCGACACCAGGGTGTCATCGGTTGGAGGAGCCCTCGGCTACAGCTCTATAGCCGAAGGCATCTCACTCGACAAGATATCCGCCTCACATGCGTACAGATCACCGTACCCTGCACAGACGTCCCATCCAACAGCCGCATTAAATGCGGCCACATGCGGCTGCCAGCGCCAACCAGTTGAGGTGACCCCTCGGCTAATGAGCACTTGACACGTGTCCCTGCCCGGCATTTATTGCTACTATAAATAACACCCCATTTCCTCATTTGTAACCACGCTGAAAACGGCATTCATACTGAATACACTCTCTCTCTACATTTACTTGCTTACTCTGACTTCTCTCTAAGTTATTCCCCGCAATAACCCTACGGATATATACCCCCGGGTAGACTATCCATCACTTCCATTATTTTAAAATGATCATGGGTCCATATTATTCTCGGCCCAACAATTGCCCCCAATTCAAAGAAGAGGAAGGCGCCAATTTTGAAAAATTAAAGGGCCATCTGATTCTTTGAATTTTTACCATCATGACATCGCCTTGGAATGCATAAAGCCGTCAGTCGTTTGGTATCGATCAATCAATCGCCAGTCTCTTCTTCCCTTAGTGAATTAACTCAGCACGAAAAACTCCTTTTCCCCTCTTTTCAATTTCTTGCAAACCCCAGCCAGCGCCTCGGTTCTTCATGGCTTCACAATCCTTTATTCCGCAACACATCTTAGATCCAAAGAACTCAAAGCAAGCGAAGCTTTCAGAATATCATGTCGAACTTATCAGGTCATCTATCGGCTTTCCCCACGACGCGATTATTCGTTTTCCAGCAGCGAACGAGAGGATAGATTGGTTCTGTGATGGGTGGATAAACTTCTTGATGTACCCTTTCAAAATAGGCATGAAATTCCCATTCTCACGTTTAGTCTGAGACTTTCTTGCTTTCGTCAGAGTATCTCCTTCCCAAATTATGCCCCAAGTATGGAGGGTACACAGAGCTTTACAGGTCTTGAGTGAGAAACACAGTTTGGCCCTAGATTTCGAAGACCTGGGATCCACCTACGACCTCAGATCTTCAGGAGCCGGTCGTTTTACCTTAGCAGTGAAGGAAGGAAAAGAGGCCCTCATTCACAAAGTGGACAAAGCTAATGACCGGGGGTGGATGAACTTGTACTTTTTTGTAAACAAAGAGTCGCTAGGTGCTGACGGATCATTCCTGGAAGAGAATTTACACAAAGGTTAGCTTCTCTTTCACATCGTGTTTCTTGACTTGCTCTGTTGATTTCCGTTTCCTATTTTCGTTATCTGATTTACAACCTCGGGCGTGAATGATGGATTTGGGTAACTCCAGATGGTTTTCTGTGCGTCTGGATATAAGTATAAATCTTGATGTATTTGGCATTGTTTCTCCTTGTTGTGCAGAGAGGAAGACTATTCCACTGGTTCCCGGTCTGCATTCTGAAGAGAGAAATGCCAAGATTCTTTCGTTCCCTATTGAGGATCGAACTTATGTGAACCTGGTGTCAGACTTTCAAGGTACGTCGCCTCTTCCTGTTGAGTCTGATTATGTGGGGTTAAGGCGATCTCGTAGGCACACTCCTACCGCACACGATTTGAATCAGAATTCACATGTCGTTTCCGTAGAAGATTCAGGGCAAGGATCTGAAGTTTCCAAAGATGATGGCGAGGGCATGAGCGCTTTCGTCCCTTTACAAGTTGTTTTTCCGATTGCTAAGAATACTCCCGTGCCCCCACCCAAGATTCCACTCCTATTGCAGGTACTATCTGAGGTCTATGTTTTTCTTTATTAGTGCCGGATCGAGTACCCCTTACTCCTATTCCTCTTTATTTGTTTAGCTACTTCATCAAGCACTTCCCGTTCCGTTCCTTCTGATCATGAGCTGTTGGCTATGGCATCGAGGAGGAAAAGGATGCCCTCTAAATTGTCAGCAAATCCACCAAAGGTCCCCAAATACCCGACGCATGATGCTGCCACAACTCTTAATGCTCCCAATGCGGAACATGGGGTTGATACCTGGGCGAAGCCACCACAAGTTATGCACTTGTCACTTTCCCCGAAATTCTGTGATTTGAAGGACGCTCTGATCATGAAAAACGAAATGGCTCAATTTCAATTGGCCTCCTCTGCTCCTATTTTTGACTGCTTGCCCCCTACCGGTGTTATTGCTGCATCTTCCGCTTATGTGTTTCAAGTGCTGACGAATCACCATGCTTAGTGAGCTTTCTTCCCTTTATTCTCTATTAACTTGTCTTGTCTTCTTCAGAGTATTCAGGCGAGCCTTGTCGCTGCCGCTCGTGTCTCTTTACTAGAGAGAACCGTTGATGAGCTGAAACAAAAGGAGATCTCCCTAGCATCTACACTTGATAAGAATACAAAGTTAGTTCAAGAGTTGGAAGACAAAAGTTCTACTCAATCTGCCCAGATTCTGCAGCTCAACGCCAGAGTCAAATCCTTGGAGGCTTATGGTCGAAAAAAGAAACAGGAAGTAATTGACGCCGCTTGCTATTATGCTTGGAAGACCAGGGGTGAGTTGATGGCGTCTTTCATTAAAGGAGAAATGACACACCGGTCATTGGAACGGGATGTGGCGACATGGCATAAACTGAGGGAAGAGATGGATCCTCCTGTAGGAGAAGACGGCTTCGAGGTGGGTCATTCTGACGATGAGACTGATTCTTAACGTTTATCGGTCAGATGATCATGCTTCCCCTTTTTTCTAAGTTTGCTGGATTCCAAACATTCCCTGCTTTTGAATTACTCTGACACTTTTCGACTTGTGTTAAGGGTTCCCGGTGGTTTATCCGAGACTTAACGCCTTATCGCGCTACTCATGGGCTTTATGCTTGGCGGTTTAGCCCAGCCCTGTCCATACTATTATGTGAATCTGTCACTGTTTTTGCTATTGCTTGGACCATACTTTTGCTTATGTGCATTCTGTTGTGTATGCATGCATGATGTTTATGTGTGCAACATGTCATGTGTATGCGATGTGTCATAAATGTGTGTGTGTTTTGGCCAAAACGTATTCGGTTTCATGGAACTTCATTCATGGTTTTTTCATAATGAGCCCCATGTCCCCTGTATATTGACGTTTTGTCATGAGCAAATCTGGATGTTCTACCTGTTGTTCTGGCATTTGTGTCACCTGGTATTTAGATCTTAACCTGTCAGAGTCCTGCGATGATACCGTACCGTTCGGGTCAGCCGTTGGCTTAGGGCCAACGGCCCTCCGACGGTCAAGTTAGTAAACGATGAATTGTATTTACTATATTCAAGATTACGTGAACCGTAACTAATTACCTGTGACTTTGCCATTTTTGTGTGCCTTCCTGTATTTACAATTATTGTCAAGGTCGGTCGTTGGCCTTAAGCCAACGGCCCTCCGACGGTCAAGTTAGTTACTTCATTTAGTAATAGGGATAGAGATGCAGAAAAGAAAAGAACTCTTGTTAAAAATGAAAACGTTTTAAATGTACCGCATTCCAACTTCGAGGGACTCGTTTACCATCGATTGATTCCAGGCGGTATGCCCCCTGACCAACGACGTCAATGATTTTGTAAGGTCCTTCCCAATTAGGACTAAATTTTTCGGCTGCTTCATTACCAAATGCTCTCCTCAAGACCCAATCTCCCCTCTTGAACACCTTCGCCCGGACATTTTTATTATAGCTTTTTGCAACCATCTGTTGATATGTCTGCAAACGAATCTTGGCTCGTTCACGGATCTCGTCAATGGTATCCAAGTCATGCGTCAACTCCACATTGTTCAACTCCACAGTCATGAGTCCATATCTTGAAGAAGGTACTTCAATTTCAGCAGGAATGACCGCTTCGCAGCCATACACCAGAGAGAATGGGGTTTGTCCGATTGCATTTTTTGGAGTTGTCATGTCTGCCCATAGTATCAAGGGCAATTCGTCAGCCCACCTGCCTTGCGCCTTTTCAAGCCTCTTCTTTAAGATGGCAATGATAATTTTGTCGCTAGACTCGGTCTGTCCATTAGATTGCGGGTACCTAGGTGTCGACGTTTCCAATTTGATATTGTACTTCTCACAAAAACGTCTGGTCTTAGCGCTTATGAACTGAGATCCATTGTCACAGACGATCTCTGAAGGAACGCCGAACCTGCAAAGGATGTTTCTTTTGATAAACGAAATTACCTGGTCATCTCGTATCTGACGAAAAGGCTCAGCCTCCACCCATTTTGAAAAATAATCCGTCATTGCCAGCATATATACTTTCTGCCTCGGTGCTTCTGGCAATTTTCCTACGATATCCATGCCCCACTTCATAAAGGGCCATGGTGATAGGACTGGATGAAGCGACTCAGAAGGCTGATGACAAATTGGTCCGTGCATCTGACAAGGCTTGCATCTTTGGGTGAAAGTGGTTGCGTCTTCTCTCATGGTTGGCCAGTAATATCCGAATCTAAGAGCTTTGTTAGACAGACTTCGCCTGGCTGTGTGGTTGCCACACTCCCTTTCATGAAGGTGTTTCAATACTTTGGCGGCTTCTTGCGGTGTCAGACATCTTTGATATGGACCTACGACAGATCTTTTAAATAGTACACCATCAATTAGTAGGAATTTACTTACCTTGGATAGGAAAGCCTTGGCCTCTTTCTTGTCTTCTGGGAGAGTATTGTGCATTAAGTACGCTATGTATTGTTGTGTCCAGTCGTCTTGTGCTGGGGTTTCAATGGGAGAGACAACCTCTGATCTGTAAATTGCTGGGCTCATCAAGTGCACATAAGGGATGTTGCGATTGATTTCTGCCCCCAGACATGATCCGACGGCGGCCAGAGCGTCAGCTTGTGTGTTTTCTTCACGTGGGACTTGTTCAAGGGTTATCTCGTCAAATGCCGTTATCAATTCTCGGACAATTTGGAAATAAGATGTCATCTTGGGGTCCTTTTCTGCATACACACCATTAGTTTGATTAATTATCAGTAAAGAGTCACATTTTACCTCCAAGATTTTGATGCCCAAGTCCCTTGCCAATGTGAGTCCGACGATTAGCGCCTCGTACTCTGCCTCGTTGTTCGTAGCGGTGAAATCACAGTGTACTGCTTGGAGCATGGTGTCCCCTTGTGGTGACTTCAGTACCACGCCCAGACCTGCGCCGTTCTGGTTTGATGCTCCGTGAGTGTGCAATGTCCATTTTTGCTTTGGCAATCCGTCGATCAGAGTGCAAGTCTCTTTTTCTGCCTCATCTTGGAGCTTTGGACTGAAGTCCGCCACAAAATCTGCAAGTGACTGTGATTTCAAGGCTGTTCTTGGTTCGAATCTTATGTCATAAGCTCCAAGTTGAATCAGCCATTTAGCCATGCGACCTGTCAATTCTGGTTTCCTCATGATAAAACTAATTTTTCAAGTAAAGCGTACCTGGATTCCGGGCCATTTAGGGATTTACTTACGTAATAGACTGGAGTTTGCTGCCCCTGCTCCTCTTTTGTCAGTACTGCACTGACGGCGTGCTCTGAAACGGCCAGATAAAGTTGCAGTTCATCGTCACTTTTGGGTTTTGCGAGCAATGGTGGCGACATCATATATTCTTTTAGTTGCTGAAGCGCCTGTTCGTGCCGATCTGTCCATTCGAATTTTTTGTTCTTTCTCAAGACGTCATAAAACAAATGGCACCTGTCTGATGATTTCGAAATGAAACGATTCAAAGCCGCGACTCGTCCTATCAACCTCTGGACATCTTTGACGGATTTTGGAGATTCAATGTCAATAATTGCTCGTATTTGTTCCGGGCTTGCCTCTATTCCTCGTTCACTGACGATATATCCTAAAAATTCCCCTGACGTCACTCCAAAAGTACATTTCATTGGATTGATCTTCAGGTTGTATTTCTTCAGTCTTCTGAAGGGTTCCGTCAGGTGATAGATATGATCCTCTTTTTTCTTTGATTTGACGATCATGTCGTCAATATAAACTTCCATGGTGTCCCCCATCAGATCTTTGAACATTAAGGTGACTAGTCTCTGAAACGTCGCACCTGCATTTTTTAGTCCAAAAGGCATAACAACATAACAATACGTACCTGTTTCCGTGATGAAGGCTGTGCTTTCTTGGTCATCGGGGTGAAGTTGTATTTGATGATAACCACTGAATGCGTCCATGAAGGATAGCATTTCGTGCCCTGCCGTAGCGTCACCTAATGCGTCAATGTGTGGCATCGGAAATGAGTCTTTGGGACATGCTTTGTTTAGGTCAGTGAAGTCCACACAGACTCTCCATTTGACTGGCTTGCCTTCCTCCTGCCCTTTCTTTTTCTGGACAACAACAACATTAGCTAACCAATCGGTATATTTTACCTCCTTTACCTTTCCGGTTCGAAGCAGCGTATCAACTTCCTGGTTTATAATGGCATTCCTCTCTTTTGCAAAGCGTCTTCTTTTCTGTCTGACGGGTTTGTGTAATGCGTCAGCTAATGCGTCAATGTCTGACGTTTAACCCGTGAGTTATGATATTAGGATCAATACCTGTCATGTCGTCGTGACTCCATGCAAACACGTCCTTATGTTCTTTGAGGAAGTTTATCCGTTCGTCTCTGAGGTGCTTTGGCATGTCTTTCCCGATGCGGATGACCCTTTCTGGATGTTCTGGGTTGATGGCGACTTCTTTTGTTTTGGCGTCATCTTCCACCAGAGCGGGGCCACCCTTTAATTGCTATGCGATCTTCGAGGTAGTTTGGTCCGCAGTTGGCCTCATCGCTGTTTGGTAGCAAGATTTGGCCGACTGTTGATCCCCCTTGATGCTTTGTGTTGGTCCCGGTTGTACTGGATACAGTCTAGAGGGGGGGGGGTGAATAGACTGTATTGGTTTTTAGCTTTTTAAACTAAGTACCAGATTTTACAGAATAGCCGGTTCTGTTGACAGAACAGACTGGCAACGGATGGGGTTCTGGTAGGGGGTTCTGTTGATTTAGCCTCAGAAAAGCAAAGGCAGTAGGCCTTCTGTTAACTCGTAAGGCAAGTTCTGCTGAACACAGATACCAAGTCTAAGGAGTTAGACAGTTCTATCTAAGTGCAAATATTTAAAGCAGTAAGTAAATGACACCAGGGATTTTTGTAGTGGTTCAAGGAACAACTCGTTCCTCTAATCCACTGTTCCACTAAGCTTGTAAAAACGACCGTTTACAACTCCTTAGTCCTAGCACTTAAGAAGCTCTCCACGTCTTCTTCAAGCCTAGATGTCTCCTGGGATGCACTGCCTGGCTTCCTTTCAGACTGGTCCTTTCACTGAGCTTCCTGGAAATATCACCACTTCACTTACTCCAGTTACTTGGACGTCCTTCTTGTAACAAGAAGAGTTTCTGTTGAAACAGGGGTTCCTCCAACTTGCTTCGTTACAAAAGATATGTAGATGAAGTGCTTGAAGTTGTTGAAGAACTTTTGGAACCTTGCTCTAGTTGGATTATATGATAGGAATGTATATTCTTTCCAACTTGTGTCACTCTTGTTGAGGATGAAGAGTTTGAATCTCAAGAGGACCTTTTTGCCTTGAATGATTTGAATGTGTTTTTCTTGCAAAGAGTGTGGTGAAGTTGGCAAAGTTAGTAGAGCAAAAGTTATCCGGTTGTTCTTCGAAGTGTATCTTTTATACTGAGGGTTGTCTTCCCGTTGGAGGTGAAGGAGGACAACTGCATTTAATGCCCGAGCAGTTGACTTGACCAGTAGGACCCGGTAAAGTTGGCGGGTTACTATTTTGGGATAAAGTAATCCTGACATTGCGGCCAATCATCTGCAATTACTCCACGGAGCATGGGGAGCATTAAATGTGCATTTAATGCGCGTACTGTAGCTTTTCCGTTCTATACTCCTAGCCGTTGAAGGAATCTTTCAGTTGATTTCCCGGCTTTGTGGATTTCTTCCAAGTGTCAGGCCTTCTGGTGTCTTTAGCAGAGAACTGATCAGAGAAGGTCTTGAGCACTTCTGTTGATAAAAGCTTACAGAGAACCAGGAGGGTTTCTGTCATGGAAAAGGCTAACATAGACCCTGAGGTTTTCTGTTCCTCGGCTGAGAATAAAAGATCTTCTGTCAAGAGGTCTTCTGGTGTGGAGGCCTTCTGGTAGTCGATTAAGCTAAGAACTTTACAAAGGAAAATTCTAATACATAATTTCTAAAAGGGGTACTTTAAAGTCCTAATTAATATAGCATCATCAAAATCTAATTACAAATATTCCTTACAATTTCCCCCTTTTGATGATGCCAAAACCCTTTAACTATTTCCAGAGAAGTGCCTTCACCATAAAGAATTAAAGTTTAGAACTTTTCATTAAAATCTTGGTGGGCAACTTGGCATAGGAAAATAGTAAGAGTGCAGTACATTCAGATAGCAAATAATAAATCAAAAAGCAAACAAACAAACACAAACAGAAAGTAAAGAAAAGACAGAGAATGAGGAATTGCCTTACAAAGTGTGAGGCAGAGATGTTCTTTTGTTAAGGTGGATTACAAGAGTGTCTGATTACATAATAGCCTTTGCAGCTTCAGCTCTTACTTGTTCATCCAGTCCTTGTAGTCTCTTTAGTTCTGCATTCACCTCTTTTCTGATTCCAGCCAGATTTCCAGTTCTTTGATAAGAGGCCCAGACAGGTGAGAGTTTGCAGTCTAAGTAGTTAAGAACACCTTCATGGATATCTCTTCCTGGTAAAATATTGTTGTGAAACCAGAATTCTGCTTCTTCCAGAGATCCACCATGTTTGACCTTCACATGGCCATCATGGTCCAAATACATATTCTGTTGCTGTGTAGAGGTCATCTTCTGCTCCATTTCATCAAATTGTGTAGCAGTCATTACCTGAGATCCTCCCAGTCTACATTCTTTAAAGCTTAGAGCTTTCTTCTTCTTAGATCCTTTCTTCAGTGGGGATGGAGGTCTAGGGATACCAGCTAGCCTTTTCTTCTGAAGGGCAGCTTCAAAGTAAGGTGTGGGATCCACACTTGGTTCAGCAGATGTTGAGGTTCTGGTGGTCCTGGGTTTTGATAGATGAGGGCCTTCTTCCCCCTTTTTGGCATCATCTAGATCACCAAGCAGAAGGGAGAGTTTCTGGAATTCTGTGGCCTGAGTAGAGGCAATCTGTTCCAGGGTTTCTGGTAAGGTCTGAGTCACAGATGTAAGACCTTCAATAAGCCCATGTTGCTTCTGAATTGCAGACAGGATATCTTTATTGCTGGCTTCTAAGAGAACCATCTTCTGGTATCTCTCTTTGTCTTGAGAAAATAGAGTTCTGGCTTGATCACGATGGACTTTGCACAGTTCCTCTATGTCCAGTAGCTGTTCTTTTGTCTTTGTATCAGCCCATTGAAGTTCATCAATATTTGAGGAGATTGTTTCAATAGCTTTTCCCTGAGCTATTAGAGTCTGATGAAATGTGAAGAGGGTCTTATGGATACCTTCCACTTCCCTTGACAGTGTATCTGTTTTAGCAGTTGAGGAAGCCATGAAGTCGTTGAGAGATGTTGTCAGATTCTCAAAGCGATCTGAGATAAACTGCATCCCAGAGTTGAGATTATCATTCACATGAGCAAGGTGCCCATAATGCTTGTCATTGATCTGTATCAACTTGTTCATGCAATGGAGGAGTTGGCCACCAAAGTCTTCAGCTGCTTCAACGAACTTGTTGAAAGGAATTTGGTTCTCTTGTCCATCAGATGGAGGCATCTCTAGACCTCTTCCCTTAGGCAAGAGGTGATGTTCTTGGACAGAGGAGAGAGATTCAACAATGAGTTCATGTTCAAGTTGAGTCAGAGGAGGGGTCTTCTGTTTCTTTGAAGTGGCTTTGTAGGATTTGCTGATCATGAATCCATCCATGTCAGAAGAGTCCTCAGATGAGGAGTAGATTGCTATCATGTTTCTGATCACCTTCTTCTTCTTCTTCCTGAGGGAGGGATTGGGGGCAGTAGAGTGCCTGGAATACCCTTGTGGTGCAGGAATGGGAGAGATGGTTGTAGGATCAGAATCTCTAAGAAACCATTCAGGTTTCAGCTGAGCAGCAGGTTGGTGTGGTGGATGGGAGTCTTGAGGAGTTTCTGCATGTTCAGACTTGGTAGGTGAAGGGGATTTCTGTTGAGGTGGTGGTGATGAAGAAATGATCTGTGGGGGTTGGTATTGGATAATTTGTCTTTGAGGGGAAGGAGGTGGGGATGGGGATCTGTTCTTTGGAGGAGAGAACGGTTTGCAGGGTGAAAGAGATAAAGATTTGGGGGTGGAGGGTTTCTGGGGTGTAGGGGTTTTCTGTGCAGAAGAGGGTTTCTGATGAGGTGAGGAGGTGTTATGTCTGGAGATGGTTTTCTATGAGGGTGAGGGGGATTTCTGTTGGGGTTGAGGTGAAGTGATTTTAGGAGAGGGAGGGGGAGAAGGGATGGTTGTGGGAATTACCTCTAGTACAGTTTCTGTGAACAGAGAATCCCTCCATTCTTTGATAAGCTTCTCCATGACCAAGGGTAGGTTATTTGCAGTGGAGGGTTCACCTTCTCCATGTGCACTGTGTCGAAACTTGATCATTGACTCCTTCCTCTTCTTCTCAACAAACCAAGCATCAAAATCATCCATCTCATGCTCTTGAAGAGCCTTCACATGGTCTTCTGGTGAGTTCTTGAACAGAGGAGCCTTTCCTTGGTGTTTCTCCTTCTTTTTCTGTAGGACAGAAAGAAGGAAGTCTTTATTCAGGCATTGTTCCACATCTTCTGTGTCAGCCCATCGGAGTACTTCATCTTCCTCAGAGATGAAGTGGGACAAGTTCTTCAGTAGCTCAGTGAGAGGTCCCACTCTCCACTTTCTCCATGCCAGAACCCTGACGAATTCCCTATCAAGGGCAGAGAAGTTGTTCAGTAGGGGTTCTGCAGAGCTTGAAATTCTGCTATCTTCTTGGTGTTCTGGTGAAGAAACCACCAGAGGTTGATCATTTGTAGAGGCAGGAGGAGAGAAGTGTGGTTCCTCCTGAGTAGTGGCATCCTGCACCACTACTTCTTCTTCTGAGTCACTTGACTCAAAGACAATCCTCTTGCTTTGCCAAGCATTTCTGTTGGCTGGGGCAGAGGTGACAGAATCCTCCAGCTTTTCCTGTGCTGCAGGTGTCAGAACCTTTGCCTTCTTTGCAATGGGAGAGGCAGTGGGGGTGCTTTCTGTTGAGATAGGGGAAGGTGCCTTTCTCTTCAGAACGGATTTCTTTGCCACCAGCTTGTGGACTTTGACAGGTGTGGTCTTCTTTTTGGGAACCTTCTTGACCACCTTCTTCACCAAAGGCATTTCTTCTTCAGAATCAGAAGAAGTAGGGGGTTTCTGTTGCTTCTTGGTGACTTTCTTTGGCTGAACAACCTTCTGTTGTTGCCTTTCTCTGTTGAACTCAAGAGTTCTGAGCCTTTTCTGCTCTGCCTTGAGAGCAATCTTCCTGTCATTGGAGGTGTTGAGGAAGAGAAACTTGGTGTAGTCTGCCTCAGTAGGATTTCTCAGCCCTATCCTTGCCTTGAGCAAGGTTTCAGAGATTAAGAGACCATAACCCATGGGGGTTTTGAACAGTCCGGTCTCTTTGTCTTTCTTTTTGATGAATTCAACAAGGGATTTGACAATTACCTGTCCCCAGTTGATGTTCATCCCATGATGAACTGCAAAGACAGCTTTTGCAATGAGTACATTCATGTCATCGGTGGAGGTGCTCTTGCTCCAGACACACCTGTGAAGAATGTTCACCAGCTTCTCATAATCGCTCAGAAGGAGGTGGTTCTTCTTCATGTAAAGTTTGGGAACTCTACTCACTTCAGGTCGGCAGTAGAGTTGGACAAAATTGTCCACAGTGACCTTGACACTGTCCAGAGTTAAGAAACTTTCAGTTTCTTCTTCTTGAGGGTCCTCCGCTACGCCAAACAGGGCGTTGAGATCTTCAGGAGTGAGAGTTATGTTCTCACCATTGACGTTTGACCGAATGGTCTCCCCTTCGTATGTAGCGTTGAGATAAAACTCTGCTACGTCCCTTGTGCTGTAGGAATCAAAGTGATATCCTACTACTTTGTTCAGTTGCGAGTCCTCCATTCCCTTGATGATTTTCATCATCGTTTCATGATTTGCAGCGAGTTCAGGGAGTGCGGAGAGGTCGCAGTTCATTCCTGTGTAGATGTTTGAAACTAGGGTGTTGATTTCCTCCTTGGTGAGGTCATTAATGTTGATGAAAGCCATTTGAGCAGAGAAAGTTTGCAGAGAGCTTGAGAGCTATGGAGGTTTGAGAGTTTGAGAGTAATGAAAGCAGTAACAGTTTAGGTTTGCGAAAGGGGAATTTATGAGTTTGGGTTAGTGGACGCTTGGAATTATTTACGGTTCCAAGATACCAATAAATGTAAAAAGGGGCGCAGTAAATATTTTGCGGCTGGATACCGTTTTAAGGGTAAAAGGGTAAAATATCTTTAATCATTTACTAGGTCACCCGGTTTTCAGATTTTTCTAAGTCCACAACCTTCTGATAGACATAAGAGGAGGCTTTCTGTTTAAAGGGTTTCTGTTGCTGAGGTGTTCTGCCAGGGTAGAGAACAGAAGGGGTTAACATAAGGGGTTCTTCAATAGGTATTCTATTAACAGAAATTTAGCAACAGAGGGCCTTCCTTTTCAACTTTCCCTTGGAATTTCATCCATCATTCCCAAATCCTCTCTCAGTTTGTTGAACCTAGCCTCAGGAAGAGGCTTTGTCAGAATATCTGCTAGCTGGTCTTCTGTTGGCACATGCTCCATGCATATGTGCTTCTTCTCAACATGATCTCTGATGAAGTGATGTCTGATCTCAATGTGCTTTGTCCTAGAATGAAGAACTGGATTCTGAGAGATAGCAATGGCACTGGTGTTGTCACACAACATCTTGATCTCCTTTACTTGAATTCCATAATCCTTCAGTTGTTGCTTCATCCAGAGTAACTGAGCACAGCAACTCCCAGCTGCAATGTACTCAGCTTCAGCTGTACTTGTTGAGATTGAATTCTGCTTCTTGCTAAACCAGGAAACAAGTCTTCCTCCTACCAATTGGCAATGACCAGAGGTGCTCTTCCTGTCCAATCTGCAACCTGCAAAATCTGAGTCAGAGTAACCAATTAGTTCAAAGTTACCTCCCTTGGGGTACCATAGGCCTGCATTTGGATTTCCTTTGATGTATCTGATGATTCTCTTTGCAGCACTTAGATGGCTTTCCTTGGGCTTTGATTGGTATCTGGCACAGATTCCAACAGAGAATGAGATGTCTGGTCTGCTTGCAGTAAGATACAACAGAGATCCTATGATTCCTCTATATGTTGTTGCATCTACATCCTTTCCTTCATCATCTGGACCAATTCCTTGTGAAGTGTTCATGGGAATCTTCACTGATGATTTGCCTTCCACTGCAAACTTCTTGATTAGATCTCTGGTGTACTTTCCTTGGTTGATGAAGATTCCTTCTGGAATTTGTTTCACTTGAAGACCTAGGAAGTAGCTTAGTTCTCCCATCATACTCATTTCAAATTGACTCTGCATCACTTGAGAAAATTTCTTGCATAGTTCTGGATTAGTACTACCAAATATAATATCATCAACATATATTTGTACTAACAGAATATGATTAGCAACAGAGATTTGAAATAGAGTTTTGTCAACCTTTCCTTTAGTAAACCCATGGTTCACTAGGAAAAGGGACAATGTGTCATACCAGGCTCTGGGAGCTTGCTTAAGACCATATAGGGCCTTTTTAAGCTTGTAGTCACAAGAGGATTGAGTAGGAATGACAAAATCTGGTGGTTGTTCCACATAAACTTCTTCTTCAAGATCTCCATTTAGAAATGCACTCTTGACATCCATCTGGTAGACCTTGATGTTGTTGTGAGCAGCATAGGCTAGAAAGATTCTGATGGCTTCAAGTCTGGCAACTGGTGCAAAGGTCTCATCAAAATCAATTCCTTCTTCTTGGCAATAACCTTTTGCTACCAGCCTTGCTTTATTCCTTACAATGTTGCCATCTTCATCAGCCTTGTTCTTGAATACCCATTTGGTTCCAATGACATTCTGGTGCTTTGGCCTAGGAACAAGTTCCCATACTTTGTTCCTTTCAAACTGAGTAAGCTCTTCTTGCATAGCATTGATCCAATCTGAGTCTGCAAGAGCTTCTTCAACAGTCATGGGTTCCATTTGAGATATATAGCAGGCAAGCATAGCTTCTATTCTTGATGTGGATCTGGATTGAACTCCACTTCTGATTTGACCAATCACTTGGTTAGATGGATGATCTCTTAACCATGTTAGGTCAGGTTCTGTCAGCTGTTGTCTTGGTCTCTCTGGTTCCTCATCTTCAGAGTCTTCATCTTCATTCAACAGAAAGGGGTTTGGTGCAGGTGTTGGAAATGCAGGGTTGTCTGCTACCTCTTCTGTTGGTTCTGGTGTTCTGTCTTCTATGCTCACTTCCTTGAGGGTCTCTGTTACCTCCTTAACAGAGATGCTTTCATCAAACTTCACATGTATACATTCTTCAACATGTAGGGTCCTTCTGTTGAGTACTCTATAGGCTTTACTGGTGTTTGAATAACCTATAAAGACTCCTTCATCAGCCTTCTCTTGAAAGACTTTCAGATGTTCCTTTCCATTGTTAAGAATGTAGCACTTGCATCCAAATACATGAAAGTAGCAGATGTTGGGTTTTCTTCCTTTCCAGAGTTCATAAGGGGTCTTCTGGTGATTCTTGTTGATCATGCTTCTGTTCTGAGTATAGCATGCAGTGTTGATTCCTTCAGCCCAATATCTCATAGGCAAACCAGATTCAGCAAACATTGTCCTTGCAGCTTCTTTTAAAGTTCTGTTCCTTCTTTCTGCTACGCCATTCTGTTGAGGGGTTCTGGCGGCATATAGTTGATGAAAAGTCCCATTCTGATCACAGAAGTCTTTTATAACTTGGTTGACAAATTCAGTTCCTCTGTCTGACCTGATTGTCTTCACTTTCAAGTTCTTCTCAGTCTGAAGTTGCTTTAACAGAGATGGCAACTTCTGAAGAGTTTCATTCTTCTTTGATAGAAAGATAGTCCATGTATATCTGGAATAGTCATCAACCATGACTAAGGTGTATTTCTTTCCACCAACGCTTGGAGTCTCAACAGGTCCAAATAAATCCATGTGGATCAGATTTAGAGGACTTGTAGAAAGATCTCCAGCAATGGGTTTGAAGGAATTCTTCACTTGTTTGCCCTTCTGACATGCACTGCAGAGGGTCTCCTTCTTGTACACAATGTCTGGTAGCCCTTCTACAATGTGTTCTCTGGCCAGTTTGTTGATTGTTTTGAAATTCAAATGGTTGAGCTTTTTGTGCCAGTCCCAGCTCAGTTTTGAATCTCCTTTGGCTATCAGGCAAACTCCATCCTTTGCTGTGTTCCAATCAACTACATAGATGTTCTTCTTTCTTGATGCTGTAAGAACCACTTCCTTTGTTGTCTCATGCTTCACATAACAGAAGTCCTTTGTGAATTCAACAGTGTAGCCTTTGTCACAGAATTGGCTAGCACTCAGCAAGTTGAACTTCAGTCCTTTGACATAAGAGACATCATCAATGATTATCTGGTTCTTGATCAGCTTTCCTCTTCCTTTTGTTTGACCTTCTTTGTCATTACCTCCAAAGGTAACTCTAGGTCCTTTGCATTTCTGAAACTCAGTTAGGCAACTTCTGTCACCTGTCATGTGCCTGGAGCATCCACTATCAATAAACCATTCTTGTTCAGAGATAGCTCCAGCACACAGTTCCTGCAAAATTAAAAGAAAGATTTAGGTACCCAAGCAATGCTGGGTCCTGGGGGGTCATGGAGTCTGGGTAGTTGGTACCATTTTGGTCTCATCAAGTGAAACCTTGGTGGGTGGTACCCATTGTCCACCTGGTAGTTATAGTAAATTGAAGTGTGATTCACTTTGGGCAGATGCTTGTGAGGGTCATGCTTCCTGTTTACATACTTTTGCATAGCTTTCTTTGTTGGAAAGAAGTCCCATATACTATCAAGAGCAGAGGGACGGTTAGCCTTGGGCTTCTGAAGTTGACCAGCCAACCTCATTTGCCTGAAGTTAACTCTCTCTTGATATTTGCCCTTCTGGTGATCATCTCTGGCACGATTGACATGAGGTTGTCTGTCAATGAATGGTCTTTTATTTTTGTTATCTTGAAAACCTTTTCTGTTGTTAGGTTTTCTGCCAGGTTCATTATTTTTCAAAAAGGGTTTCTGTTGAACCTTTATCTTTCCCTTTTCTGGTCTGACTTCCTCATGAACAATCTTGGTGCCAGATACACCAGCTTGACAGATGGGGCTAGAAATCAGTGGCACTATGACCTTGTCTGCCTTAGCAACTCTGGTGCTAGGCATTACAGAAGGCTCACCTGATTCTGTTGAGCCATAACTAAGACCAAAACCAGTGCCAATCTGTTGATCAAGTACAATCTTTTCCATGGAAGACTGGGCCTTCTGGTAAGCTTTGTACTTAATCTCGAGAGGCTCTATTTCTCTTATTCTCTTGAGAAGAGAAACATTTTCAGTCTCCAGTTGATCTCTTTCCTTAATTAGAAGATTGATTTTGATCTCAACCTCCTTCTTTAAGTCAAGAATCTCAGCTTTTAACTTACTGTTTTCTTCTGTTACAGAGGAATAATTGGCTTGTATGGCCTTAAACTCTTCCCAAAATTCTGACATTGAATCAGAATCAAAAGCTAAGCCTACCGAAGAAAAACTAGATTCAGAAGTAGAGGTTACCTCATCATCAGAATGAGCCATGAGGCATAGGTCTTCTGTCTCTGTATCTAGGCAACAGAATGCCTCATCAGAATCTGAGTCAGAACTGGATTCTGTTTCTGACATAGGGTCTTTCTCTAGTTGTTCTGTCACAAGTGCCTTTCTCTTTCTGGAGCTGTCTTCATACTTCTTCTTTTCTCCATCTTGTCCTTGTTTCTTGGACACCCTTGGATGGGGACAGTCAGCCTTGAAGTGACCGGGTTGTCTGCAATTGTAACAGAGAAGTTCTCCACTGCTCTCTGTTGATTTGACCTTCTGGTATGGCTTTCTGTTGAAAGATGGACTCCTTCCATCTTTGGGATTCTTCATAAACTTTTTGAATCTCCTGTCATCAATGGACTTGTAGAGGATGTCCTTAGCAATATTGTCCAGGTTATATTTTCTTCTCTCTTCAGTGGTCCATTCTGACTTGGCTTTACTAATCATATGGGGTCTGGTGTTGTCAATAGCATGCTCAGGATTGACCTTTTGGAAGCTTGTGAAAGGTCCAATATCAAGAACTTCCCACATCTCATCATGCAGGGCACAAAGATGCGCTTTCATCCGGATCCTCCAGTCATCAAACTTAAGATCTGAGAACATAAGATTCTTGGACAAGGAGTGATCCATTATATCAGATAAAAATGAGGTCAAACAGAAAAACAAGTGGATCTTTGTTCAGCAAATAACCTAAGAGATTATTAGAACAAGGAGGCTCTGATACCACTTGTTGGTCCCGGTTGTACTGGATACAGTCTAGAGGGGGGGTGAATAGACTGTATTGGTTTTTAGCTTTTTAAACTAAGTACCAGATTTTACAGAATAGCTGGTTCTGTTGACAGAACAGACTGGCAGCGGATGGGGTTCTGGTAGGGGTTCTGTTGATTTAGCCTCAGAAAAGCAAAGGCAGTAGGCCTTCTGTTAACTCGTAAGGCAAGTTCTGCTGAACACAGATACCAAGTCTAAGGAGTTAGACAGTTCTATCTAAGTGCAAATATTTAAAGCAGTAAGTAAATGACACCAGGGATTTTCATAGTGGTTCAAGGAACAACTCGTTCCTCTAATCCACTGTTCCACTAAGCTTGTAAAAACGACCGTTTACAACTCCTTAGTCCTAGCACTTAAGAAGCTATCCACGTCTTCTTCAAGCCTAGATGTCTCCTGGGATGCACTGCCTGGCTTCCTTTAAGACTGATCCTTTCACTGAGCTTCCTGGAAATATCACCACTTCACTTACTCCAGTTACTTGGACGTCCTTCTTGTAACAAGAAGAGTTTCTGTTGAAACAGGGGTTCCTCCAACTTGCTTCGTTACAAAAGATATGTAGATGAAGTGCTTGAATTTGTTGAAGAACTTTTGGAACCTTTCTCTAGTTGGATTATATGATAGGAATGTATATTCTTTCCAACTTGTGTCACTCTTGTTGAGGATGAAGAGTTTGAATCTCAAGAGGACCTTTTTGCCTTGAATGATTTGAATGTGTTTTTCTTGCAAAGAGTGTGGTGAAGTTGGCAAAGTTAGTAGAGCAAAAGTTATCCGGTTGTTCTTCGAAGTGTATCTTTTATACTGAGGGTTGTCTACCCGTTGGAGGTGAAGGAGGACAACTGCATTTAATGCCCGAGCAGTTGACTTGACCAGTAGGACCCGGTAAAGTTGGCGGTTTACTATTTTGGGATAAAGTAATCCTGACATTGCGGCCAATCATCTGCAATTACTCCACGGAGCATGGGGAGCATTAAATGTGCATTTAATGCGCGTACTGTAGCTTTTCCGTTCTATACTCCTAGCCGTTGAAGGAATCTTTCAGTTGATTTCCCGGCTTTGTGGATTTCTTCCAAGTGTCAGGCCTTCAGGTGTCTTTAGCAGAGAACTGATCAGAGAAGGTCTTGAGCACTTCTGTTGATAAAAGCTTACAGAGAACCAGGAGGGTTTCTGTCATGGAAAAGGCTAACAGAGACCCTGAGGTTTTCTGTTCCTCGGCAGAGAATAAAAGATCTTCTGTCAAGAGGTCTTCTGGTGTGGAGGCCTTCTGGTAGTCGATTAAGCTAAGAACTTTACAAAGGAAAATTCTAATACATAATTTCTAAAAGGGGAACTTTAAAGTCCTAATTAATATAGCATCATCAAAATCTAATTACAAATATTCCTTACACTTTGCACTCCCCATGGCGTTGGGAATTTGATTATTTGATGATAAGTTGACGGAATTGCCCCCATTTGATGCAACCAAGGAGTTCCCAAGATCATGTTGTATGCTGGTAGGCTTTCGAGTACGTCAAACTTGACCTGCACATTTAACCCATGGGTATATACGGGTAACGAAATATTACCTAGGGTTCTGCTTGGCTCCCCATTGAATCCGACCAAGCTTGACCCAGATCATGTTATATCTTCCTCCTTAGCTCCCAGTTCTTTCAACATTTTCATGGTGGTAATATTTTCGGTTCTTCCGTTGTCTACGAGGACTCGTTTGACTTCGCAGTTTTCCACTCTGAGGGAGATCACCAACGTATCGTGATGAGATTGTACCGGATCAGAAATATCCGTTTCATCAAATGTGATTGACGCATTCTTCCATTCCTCTTGACGTTTTCCGATCCTGTAGGCCTGTAACGACTTGTCTCGGGTGTAATCCCGGGCGTGTCTCTTTGCTGCAGAATACGTTAGTCCACATAAATCAGATCCACCATTAATAAAGTTGATTACCTTACGCGGCGCAGAAGGTGAAGGTGGCCGAGACTCATTCGGTGACGCTTTATCATTTCATCCTAACAGTGATTTGGTGCGTTTAGACATGATCTCTGTCAGATAACCATTTTTCCGCAAATAGGCCACCTCCTTTCTCAACGCGACGCAATCTTCCGTGTTGTGTCCGATGTCGCTGTGGAAATCACAACGCTTATTCGGGTCGCGACGGCCTGCTGGTTTGTCCGTCTTTCAAGGCCATCTGATCTTTTCTCCCAATTTCTCCAAAGAGTGAATGAGGCCCGAAGTGGCAACATTGAAACATCTGATCTTCGTAATTCAATAGGTTAGATTGAGAAATAAATGATTATGTTATTTAATAATTAAGATACTTGTATAAGGGAATAACTTCTGCATAGTTCATCAAAATGTAGGTGTGTGCAATTCGGAACTCATCTTCCACAACATGACGGCACGTTCTTCTACCATAACCTTTGCTAGGATAGTTGAAGATTGAAATATTTGCTCATACAATCCCAGATCAATATCGTCATTTCTGGCAGGTCTTTTTCATTTAGTCATGACTTCTCTTTCAAAACAGAAAGAGAAAAATATTACAGATTACACATTATAGTGGCAGCATTACGGTGAAGCTCCTCCAGTGCAGTTCGGTTTAATACAGGAGAGCATATTAACTGAAACAATTGACAAACATCACTAATGCATGCTCATACATTATCCGGAAGATTTTCCTTGAGAGCAACAACAAGTAATCTCTGCATGATTACATGATAATCATGGCTCTTCATAGTCATCATTGACAACTTCTCTAAGTCAACATATCTATGGAAGTTCAATGTGTACCCATCAAGAAATGACTTTTTATCCTTTCGATATGGATGGTTCTGAGGGAGGAATCTTCGATGACAATCAAAGTAATATAGATTGCGGCTATTCTTGAGCCAAAATGCATTTGACTTCTCCATACAAATAGGACACCCTATCAAGCATGTGGTGCTCCAGCCAGAAAGCGTTCCGTATGCTGGAAAATCACTAATTGTTCACATAATTGAAGCGCGTCATTATATTCAGAAATTAAGAAACCGTTGATAACTGCGAATCACCATCACAATCATAATACAGAGGTTGATTTGCACTTTTGAGAACTTCTTGAAATCTAGTGCCTAGCGCAACTACGTCATAATAAGATGAACTTGGTTCCTCATTCACATTACTGTGTGGGATGAAAACATTATCTGGTTGGGTATTGTGAAATGTTGAAGGGTCGACCAAATCATAAACCATTCTTTGATCCCATGGCATTTTTTCATAATTTCCCCAACTAGCCATCTCATTAGGAACATAGTTAGATGTTCCTAAGGGTTGTGGCAAAATACATGTATTGTGCGGTTCTCCTTGAGAAGTCTAATTGTAATACTTATTGATAAAACCATTCGTATATACTTCGTAAATCCCAACACACATTTTCAGCATCAACAAACTTGGCATTTTTACACTGTGTACATGGACATCTTATTTTATTTCCATCTGTGTATCGTGTTTGCCTTTGTGTAAAACTAATAAATTCATCAACTCCATTAATAAACTCATCTGTCAATCCTTTACCATTTTCTTTATGTTGCCTATACATCGAACTTCCACTTTCTCTATTCATTGAGCCTGAATATAAAAAATAAATTAACAAATATTTATTTATTCCTATTAAAAGTACATGCTAGTAAATTTTAAAAACATATCACACGACATTTTATTGGTATAAGAAAAATAATGACAATAATCATAATTCAAGACATGAAATATGTATTCATCTAAAAGGGAAAAATAAAGCGAAAAAAATTACATACCATATAGCCCGAAGATAATTCCTCTAAGAAATCCAAATATAAATATTTCATGTAACAAATACAAAATAAGACCACATTCCTTTTTTCCATAACTCGTCACTTAGAATAGTTCATGTGTAAGTAGATGTACACATAAAATAAGATGTGTTTTTTGCTTAGGAATGTGCTACGATTTATAGGTTCATTTGGCTCGGATTTTCGCAATGAATTGTAATTGAATAAGAAACGGTAATATTTAGGCATGGAATTTGGCTTAGCCATTTGCACAACGGTCATATTTTGGCACGGATTTGTCTCTTTGATCCAAACGTTCAAAATTACAACTTGGATCACTAGTACAAAAAAGGCTTTTCACATCATCTTTTCTACATGTGTTATTTAAAAACCCATGTGAAATACTTATATGGGGTCATTTTTATAATTTTTATAATTTTTCCACATCAGTTATTTTAATAACCAATGTTAAATAGAAAAACGGGGTATATTTTGAAATTTTATGAAACATTTTACATCAGCTGTCTCCGAAACCGATGCTAATAAAAAAACGGGGTCATTCTTAGAATTAGTGAAAACTTAATTTACATCGGTTAAAATCGATTTAGAGAAAATCAAAAAAATAAAATGTGAAAGTTTATTCCAGATCGGTTTTAACCAATCTGGATCAATTAAAACTTCAGGTCCCTCGTATTTCTCTGGTTATAACTCGTAATAGATTGTTTGAAACCTAGGAGAAGGACGCTAATGAAAGAGCAGGGTTAGCTGGTGCCGCTACTATAGCCAAGAATAGCCGCAATCTATATTACTTTGATTGTCATCGAAGATTCCTCCCTCAGAACCATCCATATCGAAAGGATAAAAAGTCATTTCTTGATGGGTACACATTGAACTTCCATAGATATGTTAACTTAGAGAAGTTGTCAATGATGAGTATGAAGAACCATGATTATCACGTAATCATGCAGAGATTACTTTTTTTCTGGTTACTGATAAGCGCATGCTGCTGTCAGGACACTCCGTGCTAGAAGTTGTGGACGTCATCTCTACAAGTCCAGAGAGATTAGCTTCTATCATACTATCTATCTCCCCCTTTCTTCCATACTCTTTTGCACCTTCATTTTCTTTGTGAAAAACAGTTCCGGATTTGTATGATAAGAGGAACCCATCATCATAGTGTATCAAATCCTTCATTTCATTGTCTCCTCTAAGTTACAGTGTAATCGTTTTACTAGCTACTTGAAGAAGGAGATTATGTGGGGTTGAAGAAGAATGCTAGAAGCCATAAAAATTGAAATATGGCAACTGTTTTGGCTTATTAGTCACTTTATTAAGAACTCCATTTAAGTGAACTTGGAATCATGGTGGTTTACTAGATTTGTGCTATGATTCTAAGTTTCATTCTAGGGAGGGGGGCTGGTGGAATGGGAAGAGGGCTGATGGGCATCGACACCGTATTTTAATCATTTTTTGCATTGTCGGATTTCTAGAGATCTAATAGAAGTAATGTTTTGCTTGCAGCACTGGGATAGTGTAGTTGTTTTGTTGTTGCTTTGTCTTTCTAGAACTCTAAGACCTTTAATCCAATGCATCACATTCACCTTATTTACCATTTAAAACGTCATTCTCAATCAAACCTATGTGTGTAAAATAGCTTATCTGAGCTTTAAATATAATGACTTCCCTGTTTGGAGAATATATCATTACTTCATATGGGGCTTTTGCAGCCTAGTATTTTTCCATAGTTATATTGATATTTGAGAGTGATAATTTGATCATTTCTTCTGTCTCAAATAATTATGAACTTCTAAGTTGAATGATGATTGGTTTAGATCTTGGTGCTATTTACACTGTTTCGTGCTTTCTGGGATTATTTTTAGATATCTCCCTTGTTTCTTTATCAGGTGCATGCCATTATTGTGGACTTCGAATTGATAATTTATTTTTCTTGCTTGTTCTTGATGACCAGTTTTTTGACATTTCAACCCTGCAAATATTTGCTCCAACTGAGTTGGACTATTTGCTTTGTGGATGTAGAGAGTTGTGGGAGGTAAGTAATATATCTATTAAACAATTACTTGTACTTGCTTTTGAATGTCTTATGCCTACAAAGTTACTTGTATAAATGCAGGCTGACACTTTGGTGGATTACATCAAGTTTGATCATGGTTACAATGCCAGGAGTCCTACAATCATAAATGTATGTATGTGTGTGTTCCACACATGTATGTATTCTTGTTTTTTAATATAATGGCTTTATTTTATGGCCATTTACTATTTTTTGCCTTTATTAATTAATTAATTCTTTTTTTATTTTTTGTGCAGTTGCTAGAGATCATGGGAGACTTCACTCCTGAACAACAAAGCCTTTTCTACAATTTGTTACTGGTGGACTTGAGGGGGCTAACGAGCTGGGGAGGGTGCTGGTGAGCCTGTGGAGGAGGCTGGTGGGCTGGGGAGGGGATTGGGGAGGGGGTTGGCGAGCTGGAGCGCTGGTGAGATGGAGAGGGTTCTGGTGAGCTGGGGAGGGGTTGGAGAGGGGGCTGGTGGGATAGGGAGGGTTCTAGTGAGCTGTGGAGGGGGCTGGTGGGCTGGGGAGAGAACTGGGGAGGGTGCTGGTGAACTGGGAAGGGGATTGGGGAGCTGGGGAGGGGCTGGTGGGATGGGGAGGGTTCTGGTGAGCTAGGGAGGGGCTGATGGGCTGGAGAGGGTGCTGGTGGGCTGGGGAAGGGACTGGGGAGGGACACATTAGAGACTTTCTTGTTGTGTGGCTGGGCACATTAGAGTAATAGATGTGAGTCAAGATATTCAGGAAACTATGGATATTTCACTACTACAAGAATGACATATAACGTCACACCTTTAACGACGGTTCTTTAAAAACCGACGTAGTAGGGGACCCAGGAACTATTTTAAGACGGTTTCCCAAAGAACCGACGTTGCACACTTTGAAAAAAATGTGGGTGCAATTTTTTTAGTTTTATATGTATACTTGTAATGTCGGTTTGCAAAGAACCAACTTTGAAAAATATACTCCGTACTAATAAATTAGAAACCGTCCCTGCAGCCCTTTACGAAGTAAATTAGAAACCGTTCCAGCACCTCACAGAAGCCCCAAACCCTTCGCTTCATCTACCTCAGCGACTTCGTCCGCCAAACCCTCGGCGAGCTTCGTCTACCTCTGCGACTTCGTCCGCCAAACCCTCGGCGAGCTTCGTCTACCTCCACGACTTCATCCGCCGAACCCTCCGTGAGCTTCGTGTACCTCCGCGACTTCATCCGCCAAACCATCCGCGAGTTCGTCTACCTCTTGCTCGATGGATAATTGGCCGCTGCTCTGCTCTAATTCGCCATAACTTCATCTACCTCGTGCTCGACTCTGGTTTCTCTGCGGAACCTGGTAAGTTCTCTCCTATTCTCAATTTCTCAATCCACTTGAATCTGTAATTCTGGAATGGGTTGCTATAAATTAAACGAGAGTGAGTTGAATTTGTCCATCAGAGTCTCAATGCTATCAACTCTGGTTTGTGTGTTTATCTTGTGTGTTGAATTTCTTCCACTTTTCACTGCATTTTGATCTTTCTTTTTATTATTCATACCTTTGGATTTCAAGCTTGTTTTCTGTAATTTTGAAACTCTGGTTTGTGTGTTTATCTTGTGTGTTGAATTTCATAATCTTTTCACTGTATTTTGATATTTATTTTTATTATCCAGATTTGTTTTTTCATTCAATGGAATTAGTCTAGCCTCTTTAATTGATGAATGTTGTACTCCGATCCATTTGGTAATTCATTTGATTCCTTTGCTGCAGATAAGGCATCTAGAATGTTAAGTTGGTGATGCTTCAATCCAGGAATTGCCATGGAAGAGTTCTCCAAATGGGGTATTGGATCTATTATATTGACATCAGGCACACTGTCTCCATTGGATTCATTCCTAATGAATTAAAGTTGTAAGTATCTTATACACTGTTCTTACTATTTTCTTACATTGTGGTTTTGTCATAATTGATTTTCTTACAAGTTATTACTTCCAACATTTGCAGAGAATTCCCTATTCGTTTGGAAAACCCTCATGTCATACCAGAAGATCAAATATGGGCAGGGGTTGTACCTGTTGGCCCATCTGGTTACCCTTTCAACTCTTCTTATCGAAGTCGTAATTCTATTCAATACAAGATAGATCTTGGCAATGCCATTGGTATGTCTGCCTATTAATGGTTTATGACTTTATGGTGCCTTACACATTTTTATTATATCGATTTGACAATTTGCCACCTCTCAAACTGGGCTGTAATGTGCCTATCTGGATTCTAGACATCCATGCATGATCTTTTAGGGTCAGCTTGGATGGAGGTTTTCCGAGGGTTGTCGACGGGGTAGAAGTGTGTATCTTGGTATATGTTTATCAGTTTATAAAATTTGATGGAGTAACATAGCGCTGATCATTTAACATTCCAATTACTCTTTGTTTTAAGAGAGATTCTATTTATCAAAATTTGGACTAAGCATTCCCCTCCATAGTCCATCCCAACCAACCTTTAAAGAGTAGAGTGTGTTAGAGATTGTATTTGACAGAGTTATTGCTTATTGAACTTTTGTGGTCCAGTCAACTTTGCTCGAATCGTACCAGATGGACTTCTTGTGTTCTTTGCATCACATTGTTTCTTGGACCAATGTGTTGGGTGCTGGAAATCAATGGTAAAGTACTATCACATATATGCAAATAATGATGTTTATTTTTTTTATTTTTGGTGCTTCTCTGGTTTACATTGCCAGATACTGTATAGGATAACCGAAACCACACAAGTTCTAGTACAATTTGGGAAAGAATATGCAAACACAAGCTACCTGTTGTGGAACCAAGACAATCTGCTCTCTTTCCTTCAGCAATTGAAGTAACCAAAATATAACCTTGATTAAGTTATTATATCATTGTTGACCCATAATGGTGATGTTACTTTGATTCTTCTTCTTTTATAAAGGACTATATGTCTACGTTGTAGGATAAATCAGGTTCTGGAGCAGTGTTTTTTGCAGTCTGCCATGGAAAGGTACATATACCAATATACCATACAACTTGATTTTGAATTTTTAACTGGATAAGTCACTTATGGCAAATTGTTTGAAAACTTATTTGAATTTCAAAATGCTAATGTATCTCTGGAACTACTAATTTTAGAGCGTGATTATTTAGCATGATTATGGTGCACTGGTAAAGGTTCTGTTGTGTGATTGAGAGGTCACAACTCACAAGTTCAATTCTTGGGAGCGGCCTCTTGTCAAAATGACAATGGAAGGCTTGCCTCCTATACACTCTTGTTATGGGACCCTTCCCTTCCCCCTTGCTTTGCAGGACACCAATGTGGACATGACTGCCCTTTACTTTTCGGAATATTCCCCTCTACATTCTACAATCACCTTTTATGCTCACATAAATATGGAATAGGTGAGTGAAGGATTAGATTTTGCTGACCATGCTGGTAGAGCTGTGGTGATCACTGGCTTACCATTTGCAACAACAAATGATCCTAAGGTTTGTCTTCTTTCTCTTTGTTCCTGCAATTTATGAATATGCCAATTGTTAATTTGCTAAGGGCAGTTGACCTTTAACCTTTTATCTCATGATTTCTTCGTAATAAAGTTTGCGACATTACATGAAATGCTCAGTTTATTTCAGCCTTTGAGATAGGTGTGTGGTGATATTATTGGAAAGTAGGTGTGGTGTATAATTTTTTGTTTTTTCTCTAAAACTTGCTTATATATTTTACGCAGTATATTTTTTGCAGGTCTTCAAGAACCATTTTCGGCGATATAAGAAGTGTATTTCGTTGCAGAGATATAACATGAGGGATTTCAGCCGGACTTCAAGAAGAACCCATTCAATTGTGTTTAGTATTGAATGTCTTTTTCGTAGGCATATTGATCTTATTAGATTTTTTGTTAGTATTTACTTTATCTGTAAATGTTTTTTTGTATTTAGTTTCGTGGAATGTATTTTGATATTCTGAATGCTTACCTTTTTGGAAACAAAGTACTTGTATAATACACTGGTGGTTAATTGAATTAACCAACCCAGTGGATATGTATATTTTTTTTATTAAAAAAAGCTACTTACAACGTCGGTTTTATTTTAAAACCGACGTAATATGTATTTTTTTATTTTTGTGAAAATACCTTTAACGTCGGTTCCGGGAGACGATTGACGTAGTAAGTATTTTTTTTTTATTTTTTGAGGTTGTATTCGACGTCGGTTTTTTCGAGTAACCGACGTGGTAGGTTATATTCATTTTTTAAAGCACACTTATTACGTCGGTTTGTGAACCGACGTCAAATGTCCGTACCTTTTACGTCTCTTACTTACACGTCGGTTAGAAAACCGACGTTAAAGGTGTCAAATAACCGACGTAAAAACCCCTTTGTGTAGTAGTGTTTCAGGAAATGCAGAGTCCTGAAATACCATCCCGTCCTGAAAATCCTAATTCAAAGTGGCCTGTCCCAAAGGATCTTTTGAGCTACAACCTTCTTATAAGCAGGTGGGATAACTTAAAGCTACAGTGGTTCAAGCATTTCCTTCTTTCGTTCCCTTTTATCTTAACTATATCTAGTTAATGTATTTAATTATATTTTCCCTCCTTGTGCTGTCATGCTTATCCCCAAGTACTCACGTCTCTGGTTGTTATGGTTCTTTTACACGACGATTGGAATCCGGATTGGCAGTCAACTTCTAGTAGCAAAGCAGCATATCTTGTACATAAATTAGAGGAACTTTAAGAAGCTAATAGGCTACTTGTGCAGCCTATTGAGTATGAAGGTGTCAATAGTGTTAATAAACTTCATGTCCCATTTTCGCAAAACATGAGAATGGCTTCGCATGGACAAAAAAGTGATTTTCTCACGGCTCTTCCAGAGAAAGCCATTATATTTTCTCAATTTCTTGAGAATATACATGTGATCGAACAACAGGTAGTTCTTTGCTTAATAGATCTAGCTACATCAATATGTTTTTTCGTTAAAGTGATCATTTGTTAATTTCACATTCTTCTTCTTTCATTAGCTAGCAATCGCTGGTATTTAGTTCGCGAGTATGTATTCCTATGGTAAATACTTACTACTTTACTTTGTATGTTATTTTTACTTTCATTTGTGTAGCACCAAGTCGAATACCATAATTCCTGATCAGTAATTATGTTATTGTTCTAACTTGTAGTCTCGAATGCAAGTTGGGAGTTATGAATGTAGTTATTATGTGATGTTGCATATGTTGAATATTGTTTCAGCGGTAATTCTTGAAATGTGGGGTGAGGTACATTATTATTGTATTTACATTCAATAGGTTTGCTCCATGTAATGTTTTTTAATAACCTTCTTATTTAATTTGTAGCGATTCGCCAATCCGGAACCATTCTCAATAGAAGAGATTGATAAAGTACGAACTCGTTGGGCATCATATTTCTTAGAAATGATGCAATCCATCAACGACACATGAAGAACGTGTTTGTTTAATTTTTTGAGTGATGATTAGACTTGTAACTTTATCCAATGTGTTATTACTCTAGACTTGTGCAAGGATTATTTTATTTTAGCTTACTAATAAGTTCTAAGTTGTTACTTGAACTTGTTTAACATTTGTGGAAGAATTGAAAAATAGCTTGTGTTATTGTTTTAAATGGATCAAGTGAATAGGTGAAAATGATGCTATAGTAGTTGATGATACTGTTAATGATGTGATTATAGTATAAACAGGGGTCATATTGCAATTTTTTCCCTGAGAAATACCGAAAAAGTTGAAACTTTTCACATCACTTGTAAAATAACCGATGTGATTTCTTTTCTACATGGGCTATAACCGATGGAAAACACATATGTTCCGGAAAATAATGAAGCTTTTCACATCGGTTGATAAAATGACCGATGTGAAATCTATTCTACATGGGTTATAACCGATGTGAAAAACCTATGCTCCGGGAAAAATTGAAGCTTTTCTACATCAGTTGTAAAATAAATGATGTGATTTCTTTTCTACATGAGTTATAACCGATGTGAAATATCATTAAAAACGCTGTTTTGGACTATCTTCTAGATCGGGCACTGAATGACCGATGTAGAAAGAATTTCCACATCGGCTATTTGACCGATGTGAAAAGTCAATATTTTTCACATGGGCTGGAACCACATCGGCTGTTTGACCGATGTGAAAAGCCTTTTTTGACCGATGTGAAAAGTCTTTTTTGTACTAGTGGATTATGCAACGGTAACATTTTGACGCGGAATTTGGCTCGACCGCTTGCACAACAGTCATATGTTGGCTCGGATTTGTCTCTTTGATCCAAACGCTCATAAATATGAATTCAAAATTATGGCACGGATTTTGGCACGACATTTTTTGCATGGATTTTGGAATTGTCCAACAATTCTGGGATCATCTCGGTAGTGGAGCGGATTATTCCAAGCCTAGTAGGGGCAAAATTTGATTGGGATCGTGTTGGGACGGATAAATTTGAGTCAAACATTCAAGACTCAAATTGGTGTTGGCTCGGATCTCTTTCCGTTCCAATTTGCATCGGATTTGGATCAGTATGTCTCCAATCCTAAAATTTGGATTTTTTTCGTTGTTGGTTCGTCGTTTGGATCGGAAGATCCGATACAAGTGTTTGGCTCGGATATATCAGTGCCAATGTGAATACGTCGCGTTTTTTTTAAACGCTTGCGCCAAAATTCAAGACAAATCTGGTAGGGATTATTTCATATCCAAAATCCCTGCCTATAACGAGGTTTTTTAGTAGTGCACCACCACCACCTACTACCTTGTAGTATAATACTTGCAATTATTTTATTGTAAAAGACTGACAAACTTGCATTCAAGAGCTTAGCTTCTCTCTCTAAATTAATAGAATTTGGTGCACTTTACCTTCTTCCGTTCTTATTTCTTTTTCATTCTATTAATTAAACCACTCGCTAAATACACGGAAACCATAAAAGAACCTACGAAATCCCGAGGGACTGTGTTGTGTCTTTGAAGTGTGAGGACTTAACCTGAACAATTATCATTACAAAGAGATAATTCTTTTCGGAGTTTAATGATCAAAATGCTTTTCTTGAGAAAACCCTAAATTAATATAGTCCTTCTTGTTGTACCCACTTTTGTACACACATTTGTACTCACCCCTTATTTTGTCTGTGTACACAGATAAACACAGACAAAATGATGTCTTCTTCTTTACGAATTACCTGTGTGCACATGCAAAATAGGGGTGGGTACAAAAGTGGGTACGGACAGATTTTTTGAAATCAATATACCTATTCTAGATGGTAATTAAGAAGAAGATATCTACGGACTTCAGGACGTGTAGATTATGTTATCCTTGAACAACAGAGAAAGAAAGGTGTGTCACCTAGTCAAATGTATTTATAGCTTTAAGTAAGTCCCCAATTAATGACATGATGATAATTTGACAGTGTAACAATCTCAAATGGACTTAAGATATCGTGTAAATGTAAAGGGCAATAAGAAAACTATGTTATCAATCTCAAATGGACTTAAGATATCGTGTAAATGTAAAGGGCAATAAGAAAACTATGTTATCGTGTGTTTAAACGTAAATGATATACTCACCTTCAGGAGCAATGATGAAACCACTCAAACCAGTCTAACACCCGAACCAAAATGATTTAGCCGATCACTAGCTCAAATTGATTTACAATTATTATATCCACAAGGGTCGTTCCAACTTGTTTGTACAGTGGGTCATATAAGAGCACAATTCTCTTATTTCTCTACAAAATCCGAATCCCATCCATTCAAGTCGATCATATAAGAGTACAACTTTTAGATCTATATACTTATTATTCTTATTATTATTATAAGTAAACAAAAGGGGGCAATGAGATAGGCTAACTACCAAGGGCAACCAGGCTGGGCAATCGGTCAACTAAAGCTTTCAAATCCGATCTAACAAAATAATTACAAGGATGTAATCATAAAATCGTTACAAGACCACTGACAAAAAAAATGCTAGATGTACACAAAATGTAAGCAAAATCTCCTAGTTGTCTGTGTACACAATTTATTTATTTGAAAAAATAGGATTTTCTGTCAAAGCAACTGTGTACACAGTATACAATTTGTGTACACATTTTGTATACATAAGAATGACCAAAAAATGAATGAAAAATCATTTTACACACGTGATTTGTACATCTTTTATGCACATCATAATTGTCTGTGTACAAAATAATTCGTGAGGTGCAAATAGATAATTAGAGCGCGTGTGGTGTATATGGCGAAAAAAATGTACACCATGAATGACCCCAAAAAATGTGCAAGTTTGGTCGGACCTAGGGCTATTAACGAGCCGAGCCGAGCCCGAACACCCAAAGCTCGAGTTCGGCTCGATGAGGAATTAGTGGTGTTCGGGTTCGAGCTCGAAGCTCGGCGAGCTTTACAAATGAGGCTCGTGTTCGACTCGATAGGCGTTCAATGCAATTCGATCTGAGCGCTCGATAAATATGCTCGAATTTAAAAGTTTAGGTGATGCTCGTTAATAGGCTCGTGCTCGAATGGTTCGACAAGTATTCGATTCTTCAATAATCATATTTAAATTCATAAAATAATACTAATTATATTTAAATTTTTAATTATATTTATAATTTTAGGGTGTTCGATAGACTCGAGTTCGAACCGAGCCGAATACTACTATGTTCGAGCTCGGCTCGACTAATTTTTTGAACTTAAAATTCAGCTCGGGTTCATGTTTGAAAGCTCGTTAAGCTCGGGTCGTTAGGTTCGAAACCGAGCTCGAACTCAAATAGTTCGATAAAAGCTCGGTTCGTTAACCGCCCTAGTCGGACCCTAAGAGTAAGAAGGGGTTAAGACTTAAGACGTAACAAGTAACAGCCAACCACTCTCTCTCTCTGCCATTAAAATCTATCTGTCCTATAATTTTAGCACCAAAAAGAGAAAACAAAAACATGTTAATTGCAAAGTGGGCAGTGCCCTTTTTTTAATGGCCGATCTTGTCTCAGGATGGTTTGGCCATCTTGTGAAGCAACCACACTTATCCCATCTCACATGCTGTAACGTGCTGTCTACCTATCATTTATCACTGCCCAACCTTATCTTCTAAGTTAATTTCCATAAAAACTAAGGCATATAATTGAAAGAACAGTTATGTTTTAAAAATTACATATCAATTTCATTTTGTTCATTCTTTGAATTAGCCTCCAAGTTGCATCATGTTGTGTCACAGCTCACAATTTAGATACAAAAGGATAAAAATTCTAAATTTCAGCTTTTAATTTTCTTTTTCCTTTTTTTTGATAATCCAGGTGTCGGAGCTTACGCTTCCATAATCCTGGAGTCTATGAACTACCCTCCAAAACCCCTAGACAATTAAATCCGAATCTGATCACAGTCAGTCTCGTCAGTACTGGCTCCAAAGGACGAATCCAGCTGGACTTACATCACCTTTCAGGTTGCTCCTCCCACCACACGAACCCGCTACCTTCATTAGCATCCTCTCCCTTCTCAACCGCTGAGCAACTCCGTGAAGGTAGGAAGAATCATTGGAAGCAAGACCTCCCTCATCTCCCCTTGGTGGGAATTGAACCCAAGACCTCCTACAAAGGAAAGACTTGAGGGTGGATGGTCATCCATTGGACTACACCCACCTTCCCTTAATTTAATTTTCTTTTTCCAATCATTGCTTATGGTGCCATTTTTTTTGCGTGATTATAATTTCCTGAAATAACAGGAAAAGTTTTCCTGGAAAACAACGTGAAACTCCCAAATATGATCATTGTGTTTTACCTAATTAAAAGCAAGTCATTGCCATTTTGAAATCATATGCTGTCATATGTTAACATTATTAGACATTACTAATATAACAACATTAATGTCATAATTTACGATGTTTTCAAAGCATGATAGTATTTAACTCTATTCAGGGAAAAATAGTACTCATATCTTTTATTGTAAAAGAGCGGTTTTTATATTAAAAACGAGAACACATACAAGACAACCTTCAGATAGATTTTACAGATCCAATCGTGAACCCTACGAGTAGACTTAGAGTCAACCACCTCATACAAAGCAATCGGACTCGCTAAACCTGAAACGGGCAAATTTAAGCCTAAAACGACCGGAACCAAAACTGTGCCTATCAAAAGAACTCCAACCGGAAATAATAACACAACCAAAACAACATGCAGTTCGAAATAAAAACACAAGCAACATAAAACGGAATTAAAACAAAGTTCACTCGTTTTCTTCGAAACCCTAGATTCTTCAACATTCGATGGCGGCGGTTCAAGAGGGGGACGAGCCATCAATATTGTACCTTCTTCCTCACCTTGTCTCTTATTCATCATTTTCTCTGTCAAGCCTCCACTTTCACCATAAATTACAAGGGAGCTTGAATCCAGATTTGTTCTAGTCTTCAACTCCAATCTTCGTCCATGACCTTCACTGGATGATGTCATCCTCTCCCTATTGCTGTCTATGCTTCTTGTTCACACCAACAAACTCGTTTCAGGGGTAAATCCCAAACCGAAGAGCCGCCCAATCAAAAAAGATCTACGGAGAAACTACAACCCTAACTAGAGGGAAAAACGGTCGCCGAAGACCTAACGTAGTAGCGCGGATGTTGCGCTGAGCATGTAGCCACGGGATATAATACTCATATTTTGAAACTTGATGTTATTTTTATTCCTATTTAGGATGCTTTCTATTTTTCTAATTATCCAAAATCTACTTTAGTGTAAGTACTATAAAATAGTTATTAAGGTATCACCTTATCAATTCTAGTCATTGATTGAGGGAGGATTTGCAATCGATTCTACTTTAAAAATGTGATTTTAGATAAAGTGTTTAGGGAAAGTTGTTTTATTTGTTGTAGCAAAAGTTGTTAGTGTTTGAGAAAAATTGATTTTAAAAAGGAAAAATTGCCGAAATAGAAATAAAAATGTTTAACGATTCCAGAATAAGACTGCTATGTTTTTCTTTCTGCAATAGGAGTAACATGACAGTGTTTACTTCCATCTTGAAGTCGTTACTGCCAGAATAATTACAATATTAGACATTAACATGGCAGTATTTGTTGGCACTAGTAGCGGTATTTTTTAACCATGATAGTAACGACGTTATTTCAGAAATAATTGTTTTTGTATTTTAGAACATTTGTACCTCAATTTAGGACAATTTCTGTTTAAGAAATGTTAAAGTTGATATATGGCACTCCTTCCATCTCACAAATATTGTCGCATCTTTTCTTTTCGATCCGTCCCATTAAGATTGTCTCATATAAAATTTGGTAAAGTTTATTTGATTTTTAAATCATTCTTACTTTATTCATACTTTATCAATTCAATATCAACTAAATAAACGTATTTTTCTTAATAACCACACTTTCTTCTCATTTCTCAGTGTTAGTGGAACGGAGGTAGAAGTATAGTACTCCCTCGGTCCCAATCTGATTTGCAAAATTTCCTATTTTGGTTGTTCCAAAATGGTTTTTCACTTTCCATTTTAGTTATATAAATAAGAATAAAGTGACAAATTTATCTTTGTTTTTACTTTTTCCCCATTAACTTAGAGACATCTACTTTTATAAAGATCGGCAAACGTGTAAAAAGCAAGTATCATTTATTATCATTCTTTAATCCTTGTGCCGGTCAAAGTTTGCAATTCAATTCGGGACGGGGGAGTACTACATATTTGATATAAAGAATACTTTTGTGTTACGAAAAAAGCCAAAAAGTAGATTAAATCACCCAACCACATGCTTTTAGCATTAAAGTACTTAATTTAAACATAATCTATCACCCTTTTTTTTTGGAAAAAACACAAATATCTCTTGAAAATCCTAATTACAATTACAGCTGTTTTTAAGCAAAAAAACGAAAACACTTTTTAAGCTTATGCATTCCAAAGAAATCAAGAACGTCAGAATATGAAAGTCATAGGCTAAAAGCCTAAAAATGCTTTTATATTTTCAGATGGTTTCCCACCGGAGCACCCTACATATAGACGATATTCTCACCAATTCCTTCACACGCACCATAATATTAAGTCACTATAAGTCTATAACACATATCAAAAATATATTTTTTCATCAATTCTCGAACACCTAAACAACTTCAGCCTTCACACTCAAGAAGTCAAGAGTCACTATTAGCACATCTTATGATTTTCTTCTCATTAAATCTTTTTATCAAGGCATAGATTAAAGCCATGGCCAACTAGTAAAGCTTACAATTCAATAAGCCCTATGCTGCAACCATTATTTTTTTATAATTGATGGCGCTCTTTTAGAAATTAAATTAAAAACAATTAAAAAAAAATATGTTTCATATCAAAAAATGGATAAACAATAAAATATTTACATCTGTATGGACTCTACCAACTTCAAATTAAGTGAAAAATAACAGAAAAATGAGCAAAATTACAAATTAGTTACTTTAATGAGAAAGTAATGAAGTACTCCATATTTGAAACAGTTAGAATTTAGAAATGGAAAGTTGGAATGGAAAGTAATAAAGTATTTGGAACAATTATGGAAAAAAAAGTCGACAAAGTCAAATGAGACAGATGAACTACACGGAGTATTTGAGGTTTGATTGTTTGAAGATGTGTTTAGTTTTTAAGGAATACTCCCTCTGTCCCAAAAATTATCTTCACGGAGTATTTGAGGTTTGATTGTTTGAAGATGTGTTTAGTTTTTAAGGAATACTCCCTCCGTCCCAAAAATTATCTTCATAGTTACTATTCATACGGTCAACTCAAATTACTTTTAATCTTTTATTTTATATATCAAAATTTTATCAGACTTAAATTTTCTTGATCCAGCCTGATAGCCTTTGTAGCGGATTTAATGTAGTTTCTGAATATGTAAATTTAATTTACTAAAAATAATCTGAATGTGAACAGGGATCAAGTTTTTTATCGTCAGTCAAACATCTTCGTAAATATGGGACGAAGGGAGTAATAAAGTACACGACAGTGACGACACTGTAAAAAGCATTAGATTCTAGACCGTACAACAATAAACATCTTTATTCTTTGGGTTCATTTACAATCGCTGCCAGTACCCCCAGCATCGGCGGGTGGAATACCATGCAGCAAAACAATGTTCGAGAAGCAAAAAAAAACCAAAAAGACAGACATGTGAATCTTTCCTACAATTTTTTCTGTTATGTTATAATTAATAATCATCACACTTCTTTACATACAAATCTCAGAAACCATACAAACCAAACGCCCCTCTCGTCAAGCCTGCACGGCCTGCACCGGTGCATCAGCAATCATCACAGGCTCAGCATGAACCGGCGGCTTCCCGTGTTGCTTAGCCTGATGCTGGGACCAGTATGAGTGGGCGGCCAACACCCGGTCCAGAAGCTCTTGCGGGACCGGTTCACCTCTCCTTTGTTGTGGGGCAATGCTTGCTGTGTGCACTAATGTTTTCCACTTATCCTGCTCACATTAATCAGACAAACTCCCCCACATTATCAACATGAATGCCATGACTATTAATGTTTTCCTAACATGCAGTACCATTGTTATAACTACTATTAACTATTATAGGAAATGTCATTAACAAAAAGCCAAGATTATTGGAAACCCAGACACTACATTCACATGAACATGTCAAGCATTAATCATTATTGCTAAATTAGCTTATCATAATGGTGTACCCCGCCCCCACCCCACACGGGTCAGTCGGTTATGTTGGTTTTCAGATTTGAAAGATGCAAAACCGCAACCGGGCAACAGTGGTACTCGTTGGTTGTTGGTTCAGTCCGTTTTCAAACCGGCCCAGCCATGGTTAGGTTGGTTTTGATCGGTTCGTTTAGAGTTGGTTTGTGGACCCGTATTGGTTTGTCCTTTTCTTGATAGCATGGCCCGTTAAAAATAAATGTGATGTATATTGGGATAGAAGATCCTCATATCATCCACCCTTGCCTTAGGGATTGAAGGATTTGGGTCCCACTCTAGCAAGCTAATCATATGGATTATAATAGTAGTTGAGACAACTCATGCAATCCTGGTATGTCTTCCTTCCTATATACAATCATTGATAGATGCCACAGTATATCACAAACTCTAATGTGATAATAACTGTATCATAATAATAAAGTACTATTTGTGCCTATAACATGTTGTTGACATCTTTAACTTATAATCATTCTGTTATTCATGAGAGAGGCTTCTTTGAACTGGCATATAGGAATTACTCCAACCTTGAAACTACTCTCTATAAGCAAAAAAAAAAAGCCAAATTAGATATCGTACCTTCAGGTCGACGTACGTTCTGTGATCTGCATTGTCAAACGCACGGATTTTAACATCACGCCACCTGCAAAATCACATTAACTATCAGTGCACATGTTTAACTAGTGTCCTGAAGAAATGCTATGGAATTTTAACTTCTGCTCCCACAATTATTAGGTATTTTGAACTTTCAGTGCACAACTATACAAATCTTGGCACTTCCAAGTTCAAATCCTTTCCATTCACTTATTCAGGCACGGTCAACAAGAAATTGTGCATAAATTGGTCTAGGTTGTCAAGAACCAAAATTGAGAACGACTGAATAATCAATTATCTTAAAATCAGTCACATGGCAATTTGGGCTCTTTTGAATTTTCATACCTTCCAGTTCCTAGTTGTTCTACTGCTTCAACCAATGCTTCGACTTCAGAAACAGAGAAAGGTCTTCTTGCCCTACGTTGTGAAAGTTCAGAACGCCTACTACTCTTATGGTTCACTGGAACTGCCGCAAGCACTTCTCCATCCATTGGCTGAACTGCAATCAGAGCCCTTGACTCTGGACAAGCCCCACTCATTGATACACCAACAGGACCCTCCAATAATAACTGAACGGGCTCAGGGTTTGTTTCAGCATGTGTGTCCAACTTAAACTCTGGAGAAGGATTGAGTGGATTTGCTGAAAGCGCCAAATCCAAATTTGGGCCGCCTTGTATCCTAGATATCAAAATATTATTATGAGTTTAAGTGTGTGTTAGCAATTGAAAGTAATATTCAATTAAACATAGAGTTAATACCCAATTTAGTTCCTTGGGCATCAGCTATATTTCCTCCGTTCCATTTAGTTGTAGCAGTTTGACTTGCGTGTGCAGAAAAGTATTTAAATATCAACCGAGTGATAAATAAGGAAAACTTGATATTTTAAAAATAAAAATTGAGACTTTTATATGATAAAAATTCTTTTTATATTTCATAAAAAATAAAAAATATAATCAAAATAAGACATGTGAATAATGTCAAAGTCAAACTATTTCAATTAATATAGACCAATACTCAGTTTTGTTTCATTTGACTAAAGTTGGACCCAAGTAAGAAATTTGCACCAAATTAGCCATTATTGATATGTGGTTCTCACTAAACTTGGAACCAAATTCACTCAAGTTAGCTCTAAAGTCGCAACTGCTAAATTTGAGAACAATTCAATCCTCATACATAATGGTTAACAAAAAAGAAGGGTATCTTTCTCAGTTTACTAAACCTTAAACCATTTTGGCCCTCAACTATGTAATATTGACCCAATTCTGGCCCTCATTGCACAAAAAATAGCTTTCCTTTTTAGAGCGGAAATTGCGCAAGGACTAATGTAAGTCCAAAGTCCAAACTCCAAACTACATAGTCGAGGACCAAATTGAGTCCTAAAGAAAGCGGAGGACCAATTGACTATAGTAGTGCACAGTTAAGGTATTAACACTGCAAAGCATAGAAATCCAAATTACCCGTTGGATAGTTCTGGTCCTGCAACAGCAAGAAATGGGGCAGGACGATCCTTGGGAGACGAGGAAGAAACTTGGCTCATACTCGGCTCTAATGTAAAACCCAAAGCATCAAGGTCACTGTTTTGAGAAATGCCAGCTTGCTGTAGTGTCCTCCCGTCATCTCTTACTTTCTTCCCATGAAGAACCACCCCAACCCGTAAACTGCCATTGAGTATAGTTGTTACAGCCTCCATCACTGTTTTCTGAAGAAAAAATATCATCCACGTTCAAACTCTAAGCAAACAAAGAAATGTTTTACAGCAACACGTACAACACTTTTTAAATATCAAATAAGTAAGGAAAATCATTCTTTGGTCCATAAGTTTTCCTTGATTTTGCAATGCAGTCCCTCCATTGTCAAATTGGTCCAATTCAGTCCTTCAATCATTTTAAAAATGAGCGCTCGAGCCCCTACCACCCTTAGGTTTCGTCATCTTACAGTGTCACTGAATTGCTCCTAGTTGATATGTCGGCCAAACAGCAAGTTTACTCTTAAAAAATTGCATCTACACTATCCATAAAAACATTTTGTTCTTGAAGTTCAGTGAGAGCAGAACTTTATATACCTTTAATGAACCGACAGTTGCATTTTCAGGAACCTCGATATAGAGCTCTGGCACCCTAAATGACTTGATGCTAAATTTTACTGAAACACAAAGTCAAAAAATAAAATAAAATAAACCATTCGCATCAACTATTTGGAAAATAATGAATAACAAATCATACCATTTGGATCCTTATAATTTTGAAGACTTTTAACCGAAGAAGAGGTCCCACTTCCTGCAATATTAAGTATAAATACAATCACTCAGCATGACTGCTTACAACCAGATAACTACACCAGCAAGAAAACATTGCAACTGAAAGTGCACGGGATGGACCTTTGTGGGTGATCACAGCTGATCCAAAATCATCTCCACCACTGATTTGCTTCCCTGGCAAATTAGAAACGCTCTCACTACTGACCTCTTGGTCATAGGTAATAGCAAAGCTACGGCTACTCAGTTTCCTTCTCTTTGGAGGATATTCACCAAGACACCTTTCTTGAGCAAAAGTTCTTTTCCTAATACCATATGGCACCTTCACCGCCTTGTCTAAATCACCAAATACATTTTTTCAGAAAGGAACCCAGATCAAACAAAACAAGTAAAGGGTAGTAGGGTAACATGCATTTTAAGCAATTTCGACCCTCTGAAGGTACAAATCTTATAATCCTTTGTTTAGCTTTATTATTTTCTCAAAATGTAATTTTACAAAGCCTTCATGTCATAATCTAGTGTTAGGACTTGACTTTTCTTATGTGGTTTAATATTTCAGACTTGTTTTATTTGGAATTTGTTATGCTTTTACTGTGTAATGTGAAATCTCAGTTTTATCTTATTTGGGTTTATAAATATTAATCACATTGTATGTGTTTTCAAAAACATTAGAACTACGTATCTGGGCAGCACATTTTTAACCTAGTACTTTCATAATGTTGCCAGAATGTTCTATTCAAATTGAGAATCCAGTGAGCGGGTGGGAAGTAGAAATGTGTTACGGAGTAAATAATAGGAGAAAGATATATCCTTACGATTAAAAATTAGAAATTTAACATTTATAAAAGTGCACTTTTTGCCTTTTTAATCTAACAAAATACATTCACGTTTTTCACCAATTTAACAAGGAAGCCATCAAGGAAGTAGACAATAAAAGTGCAGAACCTATAAGAAGCATACAATGACTAGAACAGCAAAAAACAGCCCACTTACATCGGTCAGATAATTCACATTCCTTCAGCCTGGTGGGAGTAACCTGCCAGCGCCTAGATGAAGTCAGCATCTTCCTTGTTTTTCTACAACCAATTCGGGCCCGTTGTCTTAAGGCCCTTATCTTGTTGGTCCCACTTCGTTTATAGCACCTAAACGAATTTTCGTCATCATCTCTAATACCTAACTTTACATCACTCCTACGCTTTGCATAAGAAACACTAGGAACACTGTCCCTGTACAAGGCCATCTTTACACTATAATCTGAGTTATTTAGGGTTTTATTATTAGTAGTAGTTGGAGTTATAGTAGTCAAAGAATGGTTTATAGGATCCTTTACAGTGCAAGTGCTATTTACGGTTATGTTTTCAGTTGGCCTGCCAATATTAACACCTTCCACTTCACATTTGACAATTCCATCAGTTGGGCTCTTAAAGTTTATGCAAGAAACTTTTTCTGACATGGGAATGTTTCCTGAATGTGAAGACCGGACACTTCCCATCGGTAGGTTCTTGATTTTCTGCTCTTGGAATTCAGCTCTGAGGGGTGAAATCGCACTTTCCACACAACTTCCTTGATCAAGGCACTCTGACTTCAAAACTTTGTGGTCTGGTTGAAGCCCAGAAAATACTAGTGAAAGAAAATAAGAAGAGAAACATAAAGAATAATTAGAATGAAAGAAAATGTAGATGGAAATAAAAAAGGTACACTAAAACTCAGTACATTTACCTCAGATATTTGTTGATACTCATTTTGCTTATCTATGTATATTGCATAAACATTAAGAAATCTACATGTATTTTTTTTAGTTCAATAAAAAAATTACAATTTATTTTCCTTAGCATTTTCTGAGGTAAAACCAAAACTAAGAAGATTGCTTTTTTTAGCATATTTCGCTAACATTCTCTGAGATCCAAACATACCCATATGGTCTTTATAATTGTCCGGTTTGGTTTGCATTGCAGGTCCATCTTTTCCTTCAGTTGCATTACTTGAAGCAGAGCTTTCACTCTCCAGTAAGAGTTTGCCAGCAACAGCAGCCAACAATTCAAATGCACAGATTTGATTATCTTCCTCACTTGGGGTATACCTCCTCTGAATCACAATAAAATTTCCCATTAATATTTAGGAAATTGTATAAGCACATGAAAATTTAAGGGAAACTCGGAAGGAAAGAAAACCAGCTCAAACTCAATAAATAATTTTTTATATATATGTTCACTAATTTTGGTTGTATAATTGCACGGAGTATTATATAAATAAGGAATGAAAATTTTAAATGTAAAAAGGTTTAAAAAGTATAAGTGATATCTGATATTACTTTTACTACCTACCATTTTATGAACTCCAAATATAAACTAAGGGTTTGACTGAAAACAGATAATGCTACAAAAAAAAACAGAGGGAAAATAAATGGGAAATTATGAAGAAATTTTAGGCAGGAAGAGGGCCGCGGTTCATAATCAATACATCAATTTTTTATAATTCTTCAAACTCATTTTAATTATATTTTTCTACGGTTTATAGATTATGAAATACAAACTATTTAGCATTTTAAAGTGTTTTAATCAAATTTGATTTTCCTTTATATTTTCACAAAAATAAGCATCTAAAAGATGCAGAGGTTATATAGCTTACCCAAAAAATATTGTAATCTCATAGAGGTATAGATTTATTAATAGATACTGTAATAAATTAATAATCGTACTTACTCTAGATGATCTAGGTGCTCGAGGTACAACAGGAAACCGGAACCCATTCGATCCATACTCCAATCTCTTCTTCATCACCATTACAGAAACACCATAACACTATCAAGATGATCACTACGGTAAATCTGCAAAAAAAATCCAATACACTGGATTAATTGAAGACCGTTGCAAAAATGATCTATGCCAAGCTCCACTTGGATCCCTCTTCTTTTTACAGCATTGGTTAAAATAGATCCCAACGATAAGAGAATTTCAGATATGGAAATAAACATGAAATATTTGGTCAAAGGTGGAAGCAAAGAATAACAAAAAAAAAACATTAAATGCTTTTCTACATTAAAATTTATTTACAACACAACCATAAGGTAACCGAATATTCTTGACGAAATTCCAAAAGCATCACCTCGAACAAAAGTGAGCAGGCAAGAGAACATAATAGAATCATAGACAGCAAAGAAAACACTCTTCTTCCTAAATCATGCAAATAGAAGCTAAGATCTTAGCAAACCCGAACATAAACCTCAAATTTAAACAAAAGGGATCAGATCGGACTGCCAGAAGCCAAGAACGGAAAATCAAAGACTGCTGTTTCCAAAGAAGATCGAATTTTGCTCCAAAAACACCCCCCAAAACCAAACTGGATCAGAGTTTAGCATTCAAGAAAAGGACCCAGAGTGTAATTTTCTTTAAACGGAATCTGATCCGAAATTCTAACCCGATTATTCCACGGATACAAGCGTAGAACTTACGGAACGGACCTTTACACGCAACCTAAACCAAGAACAAAAACCCCAATTTAGCAACTCCGATCAGATCTCAGGATCTGATCCACCCGAATTCTACCTAAAACCCACCTTCCAAAACGCAGATCGCGTCCATAAAAACAGAATTACCTTGTGAGAAGAAATTTGTTAGTTTTTCCTGCACAGGCTGTTGGAATGAACAATTAGAGCACAACCCAAACAAGAAATGCTTCAATATTTCAAAAAGAAATTCTTTTCGGGCTTGAAATGAAAATGGTTTATAAGTTTCCCACGTCAAATGAACTAAAAACCTCTGGGTTTGGAAAAACCAGCCAAAGGTGAAAAAACAGCGCTAAAACCCCTTTCTCTCTCTAAAATCTCTCTCTTCTCTTCCCACTCACACGCGGACGATCATGGTGGGATTGATGACGGACGGATTTATACAAAGACTCCGTGGACCGCAGTTGCTTCTTGATTTGTTTTTCGCAGTTTGGGATAATTTCAGTTGGACCCCAAAAGTTCCCATAGATGTCGACTACGTAAACTGATTTTCAAGAGTTGTTCTTTCTAGTTGGGATGGTAATTTCAGTTGGACCCCACATTTTGCAATAATTACCTTCGGTTCCGAATCATGAGAAGAGTTGTTTGTGTTTAACAAAGCCGGTTCCGAGGGGCAACGGGGTCGACAGTCCTAGACCCGAAAAAATAGAAGAAAAGATAGGTCCAAAATTTTTTCTTTATACACAGGGTGAGTAGGATTCTTTTTTTATTCTTAAGTTCAATTAATTAGGAGGCCTAATGATTAATTTTGTTGACAATTTGAAAATTTAAAACATAAATAAAAAGTCATAAACTGAGCCAAGTTTTAAAAAAAATAGATACATTAATTTTTAGCAGAATCGATTGTAGTTTTTAAAAGCAATACAATTGTTGGTGCATAAATAAAAGACACATTTCTCCAGTTCTCACATCTTTTTAGCTTTTAAGGTTTGTTGAGGTTTAATCTCGTAGATCCGAAAGCCCAACACAGACTTTGGATATATCAGGAAATGGACAATAATTCGGTATGTAAAAGAAATATAAAAGATCGATAATCGAATGCTCAAAAGCCCACTTATATTAATTGACCTGTTTGATTACAAGGAAATTACTCGAACGGTACGTCGGATTGATGCTTAATACAAGAAACAAGAGTAATAAGGCTATTCTAGGGCTTGAGTATTAAAATGCTAACCCTTACAATGATATTAAACCTTCTATTTATACTAATGGAGAGTATGGGACGCTTTATGTTGATTGGCCGATGTTCCACCGACTTGATCACGCATGCCTCCACTTGCTGATGACACAATCTGGCATTAATTGCACCTGGTCACCTGCTGGTTGTCCGTTGCCCGAACGGGATAATGGGCCATGTGTAAAACATTGTAGATTTGGCCCAAGTATGGTGTATGACCCGAACCCTATTCGATATGTCTGTTTTCTGGGCCAGCCTTTACTTGGCCCGAACCTCGGTCGGTATGAATATCTCACTGGGCCTACTTATCATAGGGTAGTGGGCTCGTTGTTTGGGCTGGATATCCTAGGCCTTTAATCCGGGTATTGGGCTTCCGGGCCAATATCCCAACACGAGTCCCCCACTTCCGATGTCTCGAATGACAGTGAGTGCATTAGGAAGTATAAGTGCCATGATATAAATGCCGAATGGTGATCGGGGTACAGAAGTGGTCAATTCCCCATACTGTGATTTGACGGCGGTCGTTTGAGTTTTCCCATATTCGTCATGATTGTTGATCTTTGCTCTTCCATGTGACGCGTGTTATTTCAAATAGTCCCAATGACGTGTCTCTATTTGATTGGTCTTTGATACGGCGTTTGTAAGGCTATAAATTAGCTTTTAGCTCCTCAAATCCGGGTTTCGAATTTTCAATCTCTTCGTGCTTTAGTTCTGCCTTTTCTCTCAATCCCTTCAAGCTTTTCGTGTCCAGGTACTTCTCATCCCTTTAAATCTCTCTTTTCTTTGATCCGATCGTTATGAGTTCTCGACTGTGTTCCGATTCGGAAATGGCTTCTCATGGGGAAGACCATGATGTGGAGATTATCACCGTCCCTTTTGTTGAGGGCTCCAATGCGGTGACGACGGAGATTAGGGCGGAGACGGAGGATTCCTCCGGCAGTTCTTCTTCCTCTAGTGAAGATTCCGATGACACCAAGTCTGATGATGAACTGGCTTCCATGGCGACTGGACGTCCCAACGATTTCCCTCGTCACACGCTTGACCTAAGACTGATTAGGGAGAGGCGGAAAAAACTGACTTCTCACAACAGGGCCGAAATTCCGGCCCTAATCCCAGACCCAGTGAACTTCCGATTGCGAGCTGGGCTTCACCCAATGCGCCATACCCCTGGGATGGTTGTAGTCCACTTCGATTCAGTTAGGGTCAGGCTTAGGTTTCCATTGCATTCCTTCTTTGTTTCATTTTTTAATTTCTACGAAATTGTACCGGCCCAAGTCATGCTGAACTCCTATCGGGCAAAGGCGGGCTTTATTTGCCGTTGTAAAGATGCCGGTGCCCCGCCAACCCTAGACTTATTTCACCAATTTTTTAAAGTGGCCCCCCAACAAACACATGGATATCTGGCTACTAGTACCCGAACGGGACATATCCTATTTAAGGGCAATCCGACTTCAATCAAGGGGTGGAAAGATCGGTTCTTCTTTGTGTCTGTCCCGGACAGCCTGATCCCTCGCAAATGGAATGCCTTCCCTCTCAAATCTCCCGATCCAGTCCTTACTGAGGAAATTTACAAGGATGTGCTCGCTGTGGAGAAGGACAAATGTTGTGATATCATGAGTTACTTGACTCCCGATCGACTTATCGAAGCCGGGATAGGTACTGCCCGTTCTCTTGGGTTTACTTATTTTGAGAATCAAGTGCCATGGTCCGGGCGGTCCTTCCTGCGCGAGAAACGTTCTCTTCTTTTTTTGTTTCCACGTGATAAGGCCGCTCGGTACTAACATTTTCCTTTGTTATTTTTTAGCTCCCAATCCAGACGCACCAATGGACAACAGTCGTGTTTTGGCAGCCGATGGGGTCGGGAAACGGAAGAAAGCCAGGAAGAACCCCCAACCCACTCCTTCCACTATCATCGCTCAAGATGTCGGGTCTTCTCACCCCGTTCAGGAGCCACAGCCGTTTCAACAGGTCCTTCTTCAGGATCAATTTGACGCCATGCTGGTCGACGATCGGTTCGGATCTGATCAGCTGCATCAATTCTCTGAGCATTTCCAGGCTGCTCAGGAGACTGGTCAGGGTACGGGTGATATGCATACCGTCCATCTATCTATCCAGGTCGACCGGATCTCATTGGCAGATCCGGTTCACGAAGTTGTAGAGAAGGGTGGATGCTCGGCAAGTCAGATCTGGTCTACCTCCGCATTTTTCAACAACTTCATTGTTCCCAAGCTGCTGGTCGAGCAGTGTGAGGAATGCTTGGCCTTAGCGGCCCTGAAGGTACTTTACTTTACACTATTGCAATAATTTGTTATATATGTTAATCTTTGCCCTCAAACTTCATTACCTTATTTCTCGAACGACATTCTGTAGGTTGGGCTCTACAGCCTGCAAATGAGGGATGCCCGGCTGGCCAAAGAGCGGGAGCTGATTGTTGCCCAGACTTCTGTTGAACAGAATGCTGCTGCTGCCCTTGCAAAGTTGGAGGCCGAACGGAAATCCTTTGCCGAGGAGAAGCAGAAGTTTGAGAGCGAAGTGGGGGGGCTTCGGGTTCAGCTGGCCACTGCCCAGGCTAAGGTTTATGCAGCTGAAGCCGTCCAGGTCAAGTTTGTAGAGACGGTCCCCCGCATCCCTGACGGTCCGGCGGAAATTGACGTGGATCTGTCGGCCGTTCGAGAGACGTTTAAATCTTATGAGGAGTTTGTTGCCCTAAAACAGGAATATGCACAGCAGGAGCTCCCGTTTACTTTTGGCGCCTTTCTCGACCAATTCCCCAAGAGTGACCCTCGGCGTACAGAAGGGGTAAAGCTGCTCGATCGGGATCCAAGGGGTAAGAAATTCAATGATTCCCTGGCTCGATCGCTCTATGTCATGGGCTGTCAGCATGTCTTGATCCCCTTTGTGGCCAAGCTCCAAGAAACACTGGGAAGGCCGGTCAAGCTTGATGATCTTCCCTTGGTTCCGATCGTTGAAGCTCAATTCGAGAAGTATCAGCGAGACCTACGACGGGCTGCCGATCGAGAAGCAGGGAAAGATCCTGAACCTCCTACTGATTCAGATGATGATGACGATGATGAAAAGGAAGGGGATAAAGAGGCTGCTGATCAATAGATTAGATTTTTAGTAACTTGTAATATTTTTCCCCTTATCCTTTTTTGCATATCACCCCTGTACTTTCCGGCCAGTAGAGCCGATGAATATATATGGGGTCTCTTTTGGTCAAAACTTTGCTTTATCATTTTCCCTGCTTTTATTGATTATCATTCGGGATTCGGTTTGTTTTATAGGACTTAGCAGATTTTCTGGCCTCATTTTTTATCATTCTTCATATCATCGTTCGGGCTTCAGATAATTCCGACAATTTACCAGGACTTGGCCCCTCTCTTGTGTCGATAGCCGCTCGGGCTTCAGACGGTTCTGTAGGACTTAGTCTTTTAGTAAATCTTTTGTTTCTGATGTTCCATCTATTCCACCTAATTGTTAAGAAAAACCCTGTTCGGTTTATCTTGCTGCCCCTATCTTTTGACTCGTCCGAATCCTGAATTTTAATCATCCCGTCGATCTCTATCTGTTGTTCTTCAAATACTACTCGTTCGGTATCTCTAAAGATACTTATTTCAAACTTATGGCTTACGTCGACCTTGGTCTGGGATGCCTCCCATACGTTCATCGTTCAATCTTTTTAGGATGGCTTCCCCAAAACTGTTGATCCGTTTTCATGAATTGCCCATTAACCGTTCGGGGAACGTGCTAAATTACCATAAATGTACCATAATTTCGTACAACCACATTTCACCACGTGTTCTCCATGGGTTAGGGTTTTGGGCGGCATCTTTGCTTATAAATAGAGTTGCATCTTCTTAATTTCTTCTGTTGCTTCCTTAATCTCTTCTTGCGTCTCTCTAAGCTTTCTCTCTCTAGAATTCTCAGGATTCCTTAAGTGGTTTTATGTATTTTTCTTCTAGCTCAGAATCTGAGGAAATGCCGCTTATTCGCATGGGAAAAACTCCTGCTGTAAACAAGGCTGAAGGTTCTTCTTCCCAAGTACCTAATTCCACTAAACCTCCCGTACTCAAAGATGCCGAACAGCCTCTTGACGACGGATGCCTTTCGGGAGATGACGTAAAGATTTATAATAAGGGAATGCCCGAACGGCCACCCCGCATTGCTTTGCATTTCACCCGTATTCGCAAACAAAAGCAACGTCTTCCCGAAGACGCTGAAAGGCAACTTGGCCAACTTCTGCCTCCGCCTAGAGAATTTTATGCCGGATTCATCAGGCACCCTATGAGGCACCGATCGGGGCACGTGCTCGTGCACCTTGATGCATTGATCGCTGGGCTTCACTTCCCTCTACATCCATTCGTTGTGGAGTTCTTGCGTCGGGTCTCCGTACTTCCCGCTCAGTTCGTACCGAGCACCTACCGCATTCTGTCTGGCTTTATAATCCTATGTCAGGAACTGAGGATCGCACCAAGTGTCGATTTATTTTTACACCATTACTGCTATCAACCCTATTGGACTACTGGGTACTTGAAACTGGTAGCCCGATCTGACCGTCAGTTTTTTACAGATAACCCTACTCCGCTGGTTGATTGGGAGGAACGGTTTCTCTTCGTGCGTATAGGCGATTCTCTCCCATTCCTTGACCGGTGGAACGCTTACCCCGTTCGGGACTCTGAGCCCAGAATAGATGTCGTTCTGCACTCTCAAGCCGAGTCTCTACGTATGTGAGGAACTCGGAGTCTTCGGGGTTTTATTACCCCTTCCAATATGCTAACTGTTGGGATTGGTAAGTGTAACAAGATCTTAACCCGATCGTTCTCCTTTCAATTTAGATTCTTATCTCTTATTTCCTCTGTTGTAGGTGTGATATCCCCTATACCCGTTCGGCGTTCCATATCTGTCGCTACTCTGACAGCTTCCTCTGGAAAAGGCAAGGAGAAGATGATTGCCGATCATGCATCTGATGAGCAAACCCGGAAGAAACACAGAGGGAATGATGGCAGCATACTGATCCCGGTCGATCACGTGGTCGATTTGACCGGTCCGGATGACAAGCTGAAAAAACCTATCATCCCTGCCCAGCCCCAAACTCCAGTTTTTAACAATACACCGATCAATGATCGGATGTTTGTGGAGTTTTCCAATTTGGGGCCCCGAGCAGAGGGAATGTACCTGTTCGGGTAGATGCCATCCTCTATGTGGTGTAGTACCTCCATGAAGGTTCCACCCAGTTTTTCTACTCTGACCCATTGGTCTGATCTGGTTGAGGCAGGTCACTTGGAGACTCTCAAGGTGCGGATCGGTCATCGACCCCTTTAAAATCTTGATTTTCTTCTCATTTAGTATATGTTATCTGATTTAATTTTTTTCTATTTTTAGGTCGGAGTATACTATCACCGGGCCTTCCTGGCTGCAGAACAGGAGATGAAGCGTATAACCAATGATCGGGAAGATAGCCAGGTTCTCCTATCCGCCGCTCAGAAACTGGCTGCAGATCTGCATGTCCGTGTTGACGAAGGTGAACAAGCAAAGGCTGATCTGGCTAAGGCGGAGGAGAGGGACCGGCGTCGTGATCGAGAAATTAGAGATCTCAGAGCCAAGGTGAGAGTGGCTGAATCCGTTGGGATGCGGTTTGATAAATCAGCGGGAGATAATCCTCCCGAGTCGTATACTACCAACACCTCCAAGATCACCAATCAGGCCTTGATCGAATATCAACGCAGTAAAGGATTGGATATCGCTTTACAGAACACCGCTCGGCAATTTTTGGGACCTCATCTTGGTCAATTCTTGCATGAGAGCGAGGACCCGATCAAGTCGGGGATAGAGCTTCTGGATAGCACGCCCGAAGGGAAATCTTTCTTGGATGTCTTGAAGGAGAAAATTGTGAAGCAAAATCAAGATCTGCTTCTAGATAGGAACCTCGACCTGATCATGGAACGCTTCCCCAAGTCGTTCGATCCTGATGAGTTGGGATTTGATGACCTGTTCGGGAATACCTACGATCGGGTCATGGAGATGAGACAGAAAGCGATCTCTGATGATGCAACACAGGCCGGCAGTACTCAACCTCAATCTTCCCCGAACGGCAATCGTCCAATAGAGTAGTCCATCTTTGTAATTTTATTCTTGTTTTCTTTGTACTTTCCGGCCAGTAATGCCGAAGAATAAAGCTCGATTTTATACATAATCTTTGTCTTTTCAGATGCATCTCTTTTTCTTTCTTTCTTTCTTTCTTTCTTTCTTTCCGGACGCTACTCAGATTCGTCCATACTTATAGTTTTGACATCATCTCCCAGCTGTTTTGAACGAGTCAAATTCTGCTAGCTAAAATGATGGCTCCCTCCAAACTGTTAACACGTTCGTCATTCGGTCATCCGGAATGATTCTACGTGTTAAAAGCTGAGGTGAGACTCTCTCCCTTCCAAACCCATAATTCCGATGCATTCCGAAGAGTTTCCTCGATCCGTATCATCCATATTAGGGGTTTGAGGTGACCACTTTAAACCGTAAGCAAGATCACTAGATCGGGTGATTTCTTACTTAAGCTAAAATGGCGGCTCCCTCCAAACTGTTAACCCGTTTGTCATTCGGTCATCCGAAATGATTCTACGTGTTAACAAGCTGAGATTAGACTTTCTGAAAGCAGTGCCTCCCCGGACGACAATCCATGTTACCGAACGTCGCTCGTTTTGATAATACTTGTTCTGACACCATCTCCAAGCCATTTTGATCTCTTTTTCGCTCGTGATCATAGGGTCAAAATCTTTTAGCTGAGGTGATTTCCTCCAAGCCTTTTTGGTCCCTCTATTCGTTTGTGAGCACAGGGTCAAAAACTGTTAGCTGTAATGATGGCTCCCTCCAAACTGTTAACACGTTCGTCATTCGGTCATCCGGAATGATTCTACGTGTTAAAAGCTGAGGTGAGACTCTCTCCCTTCCAAACCCATAATTCCGATGCATTCCGAAGAGTTTCCTCGACCCGTATCACCCATATTAGGGGTTTGAGATTACCACTTTAAAACTGTAAGCAAGGTCATTAGATCGGGTGATTTCTTACTTAAGCTAAAATGGCGGCTCCCTCCAAACTCCTAACTTGTTCGTCATTCGGTCATCCGGAAAGATTCTACGTGTTAACAAGCTGAGATGAGACTTTCTGAAAGCAGTACCTCCCCAGATGACAATCCATGTTACCGAACGTCGCTCGTTTCGACAATACTTGTTTTGACACCATCTCCAAGCCGTTTTGATCTCTTTTCCGTTCGTGATCACAAAGTCAAAATCTTTTAGCTGAGGTGGCGGCTCCCTCCAAACTGTTAACACGGAAGTCATTTATTCATTTGGAGTGACTATACATGTTAAAAGCTGAGGTGAGACTCTCTGGAAGTTATGTCTCCCTCTAATTAATTTTTTTAAAGAGGTGGCAACAGTCGTTTTCATTGATAAAATTTCCTCAGATGCTCCACATTCCAAGTTCCTGCCGGTCGGCCTTCGGTAGATTGCAGACCGAACGTTCCTGAAGCATATTTTTTGCAGACCTCGTAAGGGCCTTCCCAATTTTGTGCCATCTTTCCTCCTTCGAGAGGTTTGCTCTTTTCCCGCTTCTTCAGGACCAAGTCTCCTACTTCGATCGATCGGATTTTCACTTGTTTGTTGAAGTATCTCCTTGTCGCTCTATGATATTCCTCCATTCGTATTGCAGCTAAGTCCCTTCTTTCCTCTATGAAGTGCATTTCGGCCCGTAGATTATCCTCATTGCGTCCGGGATCATAATGTATCATTCGATGTGTGGGAACCAGAATTTCTGTTGGAACTTTAGCCTGGAATCCGTAGGTAAGGGCAAACGGAGTCTCTCCAGTAGCCGCTCGGGGTGTCGTTCTGTATGTCCACAAGATGTAATTCAATTGATCCGGCCATGAGGAGGAACAGTGCTCTAGTTTTTTCTTCATACCATCCATAATGGTACGGTTCATGTTTTCTACTTGGCCATTCGTCTGAGGGTATGCTACAGACGCTCTGGAATGTTTGATTTGCCATTTGACCAAATAGTTTTCGAAGTTCCTGCTCACGAACTGCCTGCCATTATCTGTGATGATCTGTTCGGGGAGACCGAATCGGCAAATGATATTCTGCAAGACGAACTTTTGGCATTTGAAATCTGTAATACTTGCCAGTGGTTCGGCCTCCACCCACTTGGTGAAATAATATATCCCGACGATGATGTATTTTAGTCCTCCGGGAGCAGTAGGTAGGGGCCCTAGCAAGTCGATCCCCCATCTGGCGAATAGAAGGGAAACTGTCATCGAGGTGTAGAAAGTAGCTGACCGTCCGGGGACCGGTGCATACAATTGGCAGACCTTGCATTTTCTGGTATGAGCAAAGCAGTCTTGTTGGATTGTTGGCCAGTAGTATCCTTGCAGGATGATCTTTCTTGCCAATGTTTTAGGCCCTTGATGGCTGGAACATATTCCTTCGTGAATTTCTTCCATTACCGCTGTTGTTAGACCAGGTGGTAGGCACTTCAGATATGGTCCTCCAAATGTCTTTTTGTACAGCTGCTCGTCCACTAGTTCGAACATGGATGCCCTCCTCTGAATGCATTTCATATTGTATGCTGAATTTTTGTCTTGTGGGAGCGTCTCGTCCTTTAAGTAGTTGGTCATATCCATGACCCAACTGGGAATGGCATAAGAGATGGCTTCTACCTGGAAAACCATAGTTGTCGGGATCATCTGTGCATGGTCATCAAGAGCTGCATTCTCCAATTTGGATAAGATATCTGCTTCCTGATTTTCTATCCTGGAAATCTGGTCGAGCACTACATGTTCAAACTTTTCGATCTGTTCCTCGACCAGTTCCTTGTAAGTCTTCATCCTTTCTTCTTTAGTTTCGGCCGTGCCATTCACTTGGTGGACCACCAGCTGGCTGTCTGACCGGACCTTGAGCCGATCGGTGCCCAGGGCCTTTGCATATTTTAACCCTGCAATGAGAGCCTCATATTCGGCCTCATTGTTGGTTACTTTGAAGTCAAAATGGATGGAGTAATATGCCTTAAAACCTTCAAGTGATGTGATCACAACTTCACCCCCACAGCCTTTAGCACTTGATGCACCATCTGCGTACATTTCCCACCATTCATCTATCATGCTGCCTTTCGTCTCGATCTCCGAAGGCCGAGCCGTACATTCTGCTATAAAATCAGCCAATGCCTGGCCTTTGATAGTGGGTCGAGGTCTAAAGTCCACCTCATACTGCCCGATCAGATGACTCCACTTTGTGATGCGCCCGCTAGCCATCAGATATCTCAGGATGGTGGCCAGTGGCTGTGATGTATATATGGTTATCGGATGTGCCTGGAAATAAGGTGCAAGCCGTTTGATGGCTGCTATTAGGGCCAACACCATTTTCTCCATCAGAGTGTATCTAGTCCCTGGGCCGTTCAGGGCTTTACTCATAAAATATATAGGCCTCTGGATGCCATCTTCTTCTTTTAGCAACATAGAACTCACGGCTAGATCGGCCACAACAAGGTACATATAAAGATGTTCCCCTGGGTTAGCTTTTGTTAATACTAGGGGAGAATATATATACAACTTGAAATCCTCGAAGGCCGTTTGGAATTCGGTAGTCCATTCAAAGGGGTTTGCTTTCTTCATGATATGAAAAAATGGAATTGCTCGATCAGCCAGTTTGGACAAGAACCTACTCAGGGCTGCTAATTGAACGGTCAATCTCTGAACCTCCTTCAGGTTCCTTGGAGCCTCCATATCCATGATCGCCTTTACCTTCTCAGGATTAGGCTCAATGCCCCTCTCACTTATCATGTATCCCAAAATTTTGCTCCCCTTAACGGCAAAGGCACATTTTTTGGGGTTCAACCTCATGTTTGCTTTCTGCATTATCCCGAACACCCTTTCTATATCCAGGATATGGCTTTCCTTTTTCCGGATTTTGATCAGGATGTCATCAACATAGGCCTCCATTGTGACCCCCAATACTTCTTTGAACATCATTCCAATCATCCTTTGGAAAGTAGCCATTGCATTCTTCAACCCGAACGGTATAACAACATAGCAAAATACCCCGTCCGAAGTTACAAACGCTGTTTTTTCTGCATCATCCGGGTGCATGAAAATTTGATGATATCCCTGGAACGCATCCATGAAGCTTAGGAGCTCACATCCCGCCGTCTCATCCACTAACAGATCGATCCTTGGCATCGGACATGGGTCCATGGGACAAGCTTTATTCAAGTCAGAATAATCTACACACATTCTCCAGGTGGACCCCTTTAGGGCTAGTACCACATTGGATAACCATTCCACATGGATCACTGGTCGGATGTGTTTTATCCTCAGCAAGGTGGCCACCTCTTGTTTTGTGAAATCACGCCGTTCGGTCGCCTGGTATCTTTTCTTTTGCTGAACAGGCTTTGCATCCGATCGAACGGCCAGCTTGTGGCAAATCATGTCCGGGTCAATACCCGACATATCTTCTGGGCCTCGGGCAAACAACACTTTAAACTTTTTCAGTACTGTTATTATACCCTCCCGAATTTCAGCCTCCAGATCTACCCCGATGGCCACCTTCTGATCGGGGGGACAATCTAGGTCAATTTGCTCGAGGAGGGTGGTAGGCTCAGGATGTGCCTCGAACTCCATTCGGCGGGCTTCGACTGTGATGCTGTTAACCCGCATGCCTCGGGCATTCATGTTTTTCAAGGCCTCCCGATAGCACGTTCGGGCTATAGTTGGATTAGTTCTGGCCACCCCAACCCTAGTGTCCGTGGGGAATTTGATACATGAGTGGCGGACAGAGGCTATTGCCTCCAAATCTTCCAATCCCGGTCGGCCCAAAATGGCGTTGTGGGCACATTTGATATCCACTACTACGAACGTCATTCGGACTGATGCCCTGTGCGTTTCATCTCCAATCTCAACCATCAATTGGATGGTCCCCTCTGCTTCGATGCAATTCCCGGTGAAGCTTGCCAGTGGTGTCCTCAGGTGGGTCAACTGATTTTTCTGGAGGCCCATTTTCTCGAACTATTGTAGGTACAATACGTTCACGTTATTTCCTGTATCGACCAACACTCGGCGAATGAAAGCCTCGTCTATGCACATACTTACAACCAACTCATCCTTGTGTGGACTGGGCGAGTTTGGCAAATCTACTGGCCCAAAAGTGATGGGGTCCGTCCTTCCTTTCTTCTGGGGTGGCATGGCTACAGAACCCACATACAGGCTTCGCTCGAACTTCTTCCGTTCGGCATTCGAGTCGCATGTCTCCCCACCCCCAAATATCACCTTTACCTCCATCCTGGGTTTTTTACCCGGGTTCCCCGAACCTTCTGGTTCGTCTCTGGGAGGGTTATATACATTATTTCTGGGGCGAGCATCACGTTGTACATCTCGCCTCCAGCTGTTGGATTTCTTGACCGGTTTCAGAATACCTGTAGCATTTGGGTTTGTATTTACATATTTACCCAGATGACCCATCTGGATCAATTTTTCAATGGCTATTTGCAATGCCCGACAGGATTGGGTGGAGTGACCGCTCCTATTGTGGTACTTGCAAAAAGCATTTGCATCGATCCCCATAAAACCTTTGGTGTCAGTCGGAGGGGGAATGTTGTCCTTCTCATTCTGATAAATGGTTTCTACAGAAAGGACCAAAGGAGTGAATCGTGCCGCTCTTGAAGGTGGAGCGGCCGCTGGAGTAGGACCCAGCCGATCGGCCAGTTTCATGGGGGTTGGGGGTGCAACTACCTTATCCGTGATCAGGATTTCTTCTTCCAGAGCCGCATGCTTCCGGGATCTGTGCAGCACTTCAAAATAAACCGTACCCAGATTCTTTTTCAGCTCTTTATACAATTCACCCGTTCGGAGAGCGTCCGTAAATAGGGTGATGGCTGTATCATCCGTCATGCTCCCCACTTTTAGGGTTTCATCCCTCCATCTTTTGAGGAATTGATTTAGGGTCTCCTTCTGACCCTGTCTGATACTAGTCAGGTAACTGAAATGCCTCTTCGGGGTGGCACTGGATGAAAACTGGGCCAGGAATAAAGCTGACAATTCGGCAAAGCTGCCGATCGATGCGGGCTGCTGGGTCCCGAACCATTCCTGGGCAGGCCCCCTGAGCGTGTTGAAGAAAAGTCGGTAAATGGTTGGCTCCGATGCTCCCAACATCATAAGCCCCCCTTGATAACTCCTCAAGTGCCCGTGGGGATCTCCTGCCCCGTCATATGTTTGACCGGTCGGTGGTTTGGCATCCCTGTGGATCTCCGCTTGCATGATTTCCCGGGTGAAAGGGGGAGTGATTCCAACCTGAGCCGGAGTAGGCTGCAGAGGGGTTCTGTTCATTTGTTCCCTCATTTCGTTCATCTGCCTCCTCATCTCGGCCATTTCTTCCTCTTGGGCCGTTAGAGGAGGCGGTGGTGGAGTTCCCAAGTTCACAAATTCCCGATTCGCTTCCGGCAGAGTTGTTCTTTGATTCTGACGTCTCTACCCGAATCTCGTATTGTTACGTTCTTCATACTGGAATTGGCGGCCAACGGGCGTATCTCATCTGGCCCGTGACCCGGTCGGGGTGTGGTCACTAGGAGTGTGATGCCTGCCCCTAGTCGCCTGTGCTCTTGCGCGCTCTCCCCGGTGTGCTCGTGAGTGATTTGATGTCGTGGTTGTTTCTGCATCGGTGGTTTCATCATCGAATGATGGGGTTGTGTACCTAGTTTCTCCGGTGTAGCTGGACTGTCCTGCATTCTGCTCATCCGCCATATGTTGCATGACCTGAGCCAAACCCCGCATGGCGTGGGGGTTCCTTCTTAATGCTTTGGGGATGAAAAAATCCCCATCAAAGTGTGGGTAGGATCCCCGGCTGGATTGCCCTTGGGGGGTCCGGCTTTCCCCACGTCTATCTAAAGTTCCTCCGGTGTGATGAGAAGTAATTCTAACCATTTTGAAAATAGCTTTTTGTTTGGTGTGAAACTTTTTTGTTCAGAGGTTCCCACAGACGGCGCCAATGTTGAGGTTTAATTCCGTAGATCCGAAAGCCCAACACAAACTTTGGATATATCAGGAAATGGATAATAAATCGGTATGTAAAAGAAATATAAAAGATCGATAATCGAATGCTCAAAAGCCCACTTATATTAATTGACTTGTTTGATTACAAGGAAATTACCCGAACGGTACGTCGGATTGATGCTTAATACAAGAAACAAGAGTAATAAGGCTATTCTAGGTCTTGAGTATTAAAATGCTAACCCTTACAATGATATTAAACCTTGTATTTATACTAATGGAGAGTATGGGACGCTTTATGCTGATTGGCCGATGTTCCACCGACTTGATCACTCATGCCTCCACTTGCTGATGTCACAATATGGCATTAATTGCAGCTGGCCACCTGCTGGTTGTCCGTTGCCCGAATGGGATAATGGGCCCTGTGTAAAACATTGTTTATTTGGCCCAAGTATGATGTATGACCCGAACCCTGATCGGTATGTCTGTTTTCTGGGCCAGCCTTTACTAGGCCCGAACCTCGTTCGGTATGAATATATCTCACTTGGCCGACTTATCATAGGGTAGTGGGCTCGTTGTTTGGGTTGGATATCCTGGGCCTTTAATCCGGGTATTGGGCTTCCAGGCCAATATCCCAACAAGATTTTTATTCAATTTATTTATAACATAACAAATTTATATAATTATTTTAGAGCACGTTTCTCTCAAATCTCACCCCAATTATTCATTTGTTTCCAAATTTAATGAGTTATATCTGAGTTTCTAATAGTTGTTTTAGAAGACGTCAAATTTGCAATCTTTTTGCGCAAATCCTTTTGGCAGCCAAACATTTTGTCTCTTTTAAAATCTTCATTCTTTCGAGACTTCAAACTTTAGACTTTCGTCAATGGTCAATAAATCATTATCAACTTATGAATTCAATATGTGATAATATTTATTCTCAAATCCTTTCAAAAGAAAATTTAGTGTTGTTATATGTGACAAGTTTATTGTTTGTCATATTTATTAGTAGAAAGAAGTTTGCCTATAAACAATTATTGATGATTTGCTTCACATTGTTCTATGAAAAACGTGTTTAAGTAATGTTTTTTCTTTTTATTCGATACTCGTGTTGTTACTTTTGTCCAAATATGTAACCTAAATAATAATAAAGTGATTCCCGCCTTTATTTTATGAACTTCATTGCCCAAATATGGTTTACTATTTGTCATGGATTGGGTGAACTATGCCCAGATTTCAACAGTCGAATAATCTAAGAATAACTGAAAGAATTTAAACAGTAGAAGAGAAATCTCACCAATAACGTATATCGTGTATATAGAATGATGAATTAATGAAGAACAGTTACACAGTACTTCGAACGAATAAATTTGAGAGAGATTTTTTATTCTACTAGCTCTACAGAGAATGATAGGTGGAAACAGAATGCGTAAAGACTTTCTTTTTCTAACGTGAGAGCTCCAAGAATGATGTGTGAGGCAATTTAGGAATCGGGAATTCTCAAGTATTTCGGCCTACACATCCTATATTTATAGGAGTGTGGCCGAACATCCTAATTCCATTAGGATGTGCCGAATGGGTCTAATTAAATGGCTCCCAATTAATTACATTGGCCCACTAATTAAATCCTAATTAAACAAAGATAAATCTAATTAAATTGAACACAATAAAATATATCCTAACATGGATATAAGCTCAAAATAGTGTACCGCCCATAGGCCCAGAAATGGATAGGACTGGCCCTGGTGTTTAAGAAGGATGGCCACAAAATACAAATAAAAGCTCTATTTTTATATGAGTTGATGAGCCATAAATGCAAACACGGTGAAAAGTAATTTAAATTTGATACACAAAAAGTGGTATCATTATTTAAAAAAACTGGATTTATGTGGATATTGAATCTAGTTCGTAAAAGTAAAATATGAATCATTTACAATTAAATAAGCAATTACCAATTTTTTCATTTTGATCTGAGATGATTTTAATGCAACCTATTAAAATGGAAAATGAGACAGACTCAAGGATAGTAGTAGTTGGATAAAGTTGCTTAAAAATTAGGTGAGGATCATTTCCTAATAGTTGATCTAGGGCGTAACCACTTTAAAATTAGTGGATTTTGGTGAATGATGGCAAACTTTGGGCTATGATTATAATTATTATATTTATTTATAATTTATAAATTTTCTACTTTTATGAAAATATTTCGAATAAGGATTATTTTCATATAATTTTTATATTAAAAATAATTTCGTATTAAAATGTATCATTGATCAAAGTTGATTGTCATTGATTAAGAAAGTCAATTTGACGAACCTTTTCGGGACGGATGAAGTATAATACGAAGTATTACCTAAAGAAATGTAATATGAATTCATAATGATGACTAAAAGAGTTTAAGTATGATATTAGCCAAGGTAATAATTAGACTTATGTAAATTAAACTAGTATATTATGCATGCAAATGAATTAAAATGCATATAAAAAATATATGTGATGTTTTGAATGGCTAAAATGAAATATATTTGTTGTTTATGACCTATTACACGTTGTGCATAAGTTTCGTAGCAATTCAAGTTAATTGTGGCGGTCAAGGAAGCGTTGACCGAGGTGTGGGGGAATTGACCGGTGCCAGCCCTAGGGTAAACTGGGGCCGATTCAGTCACTAAGAGACCAACAATTAATTGCTTTTATAAGTTGAAATGTATAAGTCCTCATCATCCATTGTTTAAAAATGACTCACTTGTATAAAATTGTAGTTTGAGTTAAGAACTAAACTCAAACACAATGTCTAAATTATAAATCTATAACTAAAAGACCTAAATTATTAAATTACAATGTCGAAATTATGAATCACATTACTTTGATTTAGAATGATTGAGCAACTAAATTATAATATATTACGTAATATATAATATTATGGGCGTGTTTGGCATTCAGCGTTTGGCGGTTAGCAGATAGCGGGTTATGTTAGCGGGTTGTCAATAACGGATTCAGTCAGCAGGTTTGACTAGCGGAATAAATTGACGGATTGACAGAAGATGTTTAGTAATTTAGCTGTTTGACCATAAAATTAGTAGAAAATGCCGTTTTTCAAAACGTTAACCTCAAACTCTCCTATTAGCAACGTTTTCATTTCAGCGTTTCCGTCCAAAAACCCTGGTGCCAAACAGATATTTATCAAACCGTTTTTTCACTTGTGTATATCGAATTAATACATATTTCAATGATTTTGTCAATGAGAATTATAAAATTCATACAAAACATATATTTCGCATACACACAAAATTATAAACTAAATATTTCATATGGGAGTTGCACCCGGGGCAACGCCCGGGTACAAAACTAGTTTATTTACAATGTCGAAATTATGAATCGCATTACCTTGATTCAAAATGATTGAGCAACTAAATTATACAATTACATTCTCTATGCCCCCAAAAAGACCTATTCGATCATGGTAGAATGGACTCACTTTAGATTTACAGGGCCGTTTTTTAGGGGGTTCAATAGGTTATACAGAACAGGGCCCCCGAATTTATGGGGCCCCAAATTTTTAAAAATATATTAATATTATGTAGTAATATTATATATTAATCGGTAAGATATCCTTACTAAGGAAGAAATATATAGATGCATCATTTTTTTCGTTGGTCTTTTTACTCTTCTAGTTTTCCTCTTTTAATCAATATTCAATTGATTTGAGTATAAGTATTTAGATCGAGATTTTTTTCAATTGTTTATATTAATGTGGGGCCTCGATTTTATATTTTGAACCGGGGCCTCCAAATTTATTAGACGGCACTGCTAAAATACAGGAATAAAGAAATACTAAAATCCTATCATTTAATATACTATGTAGTTAATTAAGTTCTATCAAAAAGTTTTTTTATTTACTACACAGTAACACACTACGTAAAAAAGTAACAAGTTCTAATATAAAATCCTCTTCATATTTTTCATGTTTGCGTCAATTCATTTCTTACACTGTTTCAAACTTGTATTACTCTTAGATAGATACCCTAATTGTTTCACATTATGGTGTAACAATAGAAAAAAATTATAAAAATAACTGCACAGAATTATATTCTTTTCTACACGGATCCATGACAAAATCCTTGAGTAGTTTGTGTATAAATAAATGTTGTCCGGTCCAAATTATAACGACAAAAAATATGAGTAACCCAGAACCAATTGACTCGAAGTTCATGTGTAGAAAACTCCATCAATTGAAAGAATGTACAGAGTCGATGAAGCTGATAAATGCGGAAGCAGTGAAGAAAATCACCAGGTTGTTAGATAGACCCCTCGAAAGCTTTGATAGCTATGACGACGATGAATCAAGCTCAATCAGCGTGGGAGAGGGGATGTTCTTGTGTAGAAAACTTCAACAACAGGAAGAATATTCAGAGTATATGAAACCGATAAATGCAGAAGCTGAGAAGAAAATTATGGAGCTGTTAGATAGGCCTCTTGAAAGCTTTGACGATGATGAATCAAGCAGTGAATCAAGCAGCGTCGAAGAGGGAAAGAAATGTACCGCTACTATCAAAAGGGGGAAAAACTTCAATTTGAAGTTATTTGTAATGTTGTTTTTTATTTATGAGTAATGTTGTTTGTTTATTTATCAGTAATGTTAGTACTATGATTGATATCATTATTGATTTGAATTATCAGTAATGTTGGTTGTTAAATTTAATAAATAAATCCGTGTCTTTTCTACTTGTCAATTTGATAAAACAAGAAATACTTTTTTGTATCCTTTATGGCAATTGTTATTAAAATTTAATAAATTATAAATTAGACTTAATATTATTATGAGGAAGAATTAGATTCAAATTAAAAACTTTTCGAGTAAATAGTTTAGTTTATAACTATTTTCGACTAAAATATTAAAAAATGTTGAAAGCTTTCGACTAAATTATGTTTAATAAAATCGAATTATTAAAATGTAACTAATTTTCCATTCTTGAATTATTAAAAAAATTGAATTATCTTGAGTAGAATATAATATAAAAAATCGTAGAAAGCTTTTGATTTAATTATTTTCTTATTTTCTTGAAAAATTATAGTGAAGGATTTCGAACATAATTATTTTCGAGTAAAATTAAATTATTTGGGAGTTGAATTATACTAAATCCATGAAAAAAATGACTTAATATAATGATGAAGAAAATAAAAAATCGAATTCTCAGTAAAAATACAATTACCAATTTTACAATTCAATTAGTCGCTATTAGAATCAGTATTTTCTTCATAGATAATATCTTCTTCTGTATCTTCATCATCATCTATCCATTCTTCTTCCTCCTGCTCATCATCTTGTTCTTGTTCATACTGTTGAACAATTTCAAACTCAGTTTGAGGTGTTGGGTGCGGATGGTGTGTTTCTGGCATGACTTCAACATGTTTGCCGTTTGGATCACTTAACTCAATGTTATACTTGACCGTCTCAGCAATAGGCGGAGGTTGAAAAAAACTCTTGTTGAAACCATCAAGATCAACGTCCTTGTGTTAATTCTGTGATACAATTTTTCTCGGACGGATAGTACATGCACACACCCAAGGATTCTGTGTTCGCTTGGTTGGAAGGTATTCTCCATAATAAACTTGGACTGCTTGTTGAGCGAGTATAATAGGCTCATTTTTTCGATACACATGAGAGTGGTTGACGTCAATTATATTATACTTCGAATTTTTTTCGCACACTACATATCGAATGAACCCATGTGCAGCGGAACAAAACGCATAACAATTCTTGCATACCAGAAGACATTTTAAGTTCGAGAATCTCATGCAAGAAAACCAAAAAATGGGTTTCTGAATTATCATAACCGATAGTTGGGACACATAACCCGCTGTTAATTGTTGGTCCGTCTTGTCCATATTCGACTGTGTGATAGGTGTAACTATTTATCACATATGACCGCTAAACTTTTGAATGGGAAGAAGAGCCCCACGCTAATGATAGTAACAGAGAGTCATAAATCCCACGGCTCTTGATCAGTAAATTAAAACATGATAATATTGGGTAATTATTAGTTAATAGTATTATAATGTATATATGTATACCTGATATTGGTACCGTGTTTCAAAATCAGAGTTCATCATTGCATCAATTGCATCATCAGGAAATACTGATAAAGATGCTTTAAATTCACTGTGAAATCATACGAAAAAAATATAACACTTTTGCTCATATTTCACTCTAAATTCACTCTAAATATAACCTATATTACAAATATAAGTACCAATTTAACTTATATAATGTTGAGAATTCTGGACAATTCATGAGGTTGTAAGTATGTGCAACTGTATATTCTCCACCCACGATGTAACGGTAAGTCGCAGCTCCTTTACCTCTACCCGTGTAATTAAAAATGGAAACTATTTTGTCATATGAATCCTCACCAATGTCATCGTTTTGGGCAGGTCTTTTTCTTTTAGTGATGACATCAAACTCAAAATAAAATGATTAAAACGTTGAGATTTCTTGTTGAATATATGCTTGACAAATTGAAGGCTCCACGTGTGACTTGTTCGTCACTTTCTTTTTCAACTCTCTCAGAAATCTGTCATGCAAAATAAAATTTGTAACCAAACAAATTTTCTTATTAAATAAATCTTGAAATATCAATGAAATTGTGACTAACCTTTCAAATATGTACATCCAACGATAGAAGACGAGACCTCCATTCAGAGTCTTATATGGAAGATGTATTATAAGATGTTTCATTCCATCGAAAAAGGATGGAGGCAGTATTTTTTCCAAATTACAAATCAGAATGGGAACGGAGTCTTCTAGTCTTTGGAATGATTCAACATCCAAAACTGTGGAACATATCGACTTAAACAATAAGCTGATTTCAGTAATACAACCCCATATGTCTGGAGGAAGCATGTCTCTTAGTGCAATCGGCAGAAGTCTTTGCATGATTACATGAGCATCATGACTTTTCATGTTCGACGTCATGGAAAGGTTTTTCATGTCCACGCATCTGGACATGTTAGAGCAATACCCATCTGGAACTTTAGAGACACAAGCCACTTTAATATTTCTTTCTTTTGTGCATTTGTGAGTTGGTAAACTGCTTTTGGAATTTTACCCTCATGTGCTAGATCAACAGCAAGTTCGGTGTCTATCGCACCATATTGTCATGTCTTTTCTAAATGCAAGACAGTCTTTAGTTTTGTCTTTGAAATCCATTACTGTGTTGAATATATTGTCAAAGACGTTCTTCTCAATGTGCATGACATCTAAATTGTGACGAATGAGAAGATCTTTCCAATATGGCAACTCCCAAAATATACTCCTCTTTGTCCATTTATGGGTATCACAATACCTATCTGGATCCTTGTGTGGCTCTTGCACAGCCGTAGGAATACGTCGAACCCGGTTACAAATTTGTTCACCTGTAAATCTCGTGGGTGGGGGTCTCGTACCACTCTTCTGTTAATGAAAGATTTTTTGTCCCTTCGATTTCGATGGTTTGCCGGGAGAAAGTTGCGGTGACAATTAAAGTAACTTGGTTTTTCACTAAACTTGAGCTAATTGGCACCTGATTTTTCCATACATATCGGACACACCAGAAGATCATGTGTGCTCCATCCCAAAAGCATATCATAGGTAGAGAAGTCACTAATGATCCACATGATGGCAGCTAATGTGAGTTTTCTCGCACTTAAAATAGATCGTAATATAGTGGTGTAAGTGCAAGTATCGTCTCCACAGGGACGGACAAAAGGGAATCAAGAATTAATTAAATTCAGCGATTAAAAATAAATAAAATAAATGCGTCGTGCGAGATTGGTTGGTTAAATTGAAATTAAACTAAAGCGAATGGGCGACTAAAATAAAAGGTTGGGTTCTTCTTAATTAATGACGAAGGGAACATGGATTGATTCCGGGGTAATCAGATTTCTGACAGATCAGGCTTAATTACATGAAATTAATTTAATTGAGTCTAGCTAATCAATACTAAGTTCTTACCGCTCTCGCGGCGTAGAGTACAATAATTTAGGGGACAAGACTGATCTCTCATGCGACAGGATCCTAAATTATTGCCAAAACGAGCGAGCTTACGGCCCCTTAATCGTTACTAATCTCTTAGCGAATGATTAAGTGTGTGTGAATGTGTCTTGGAATAAACTAGATCTCTCTTAATTTATTCTACAAGCAATTGTAATTCTAGCGGCCGTTCTAGCTAGGTTACAAGAGACATCAGTTAAATTATTCAAACACAAATTAAACGACATTAATGCAATTAATCCATCAAAAATCTAGCCATACATCATGCTTAACCCTTTCATCAATCTCAAATCCCAAATAAAACTACTCCTGACTCATAATTGAAGAATTAATAGAATTGAGAAGAATAGAAAATAATTGTCATTAATTAAAAAGTAGGAACTTACAAAGAATGTCAATGAATTGAAGAACAAGGCTAAAAACCTCTCAAAATTTCCTGCTATTGCTCCTCTCTAAGTTCCATCCCCCCAAAATAGAGTTAGGGAGGTGTTATTTAAAGGAAACAAAGCAATTCGGGTTGGATTAGGACTAAAACGGGATGCGCACGGCGCCCACACATGCGTGCGTGACGTCCGTGCGTCCGATAGACATGCGGTAAAATCGTTGGACGCATGCGTGCGTCCCTTCCCTCGCACGCGTGCGTGGCTGCCAGTGAGGTCCGGGTCATCTTCTTCATCGGATGCACGCGTGCGTACCCAGACGTACGACCGTGCGTCTATCCTTAACGTTCTTGGCCGCTACTGCCATGCATGCACGCGTGCGTCCTTGTACGCACGTCCCTACATTGTCCTTTTTCTTCCGATTTCTTCGTTTTCTTCCGTTCAAGTCCCCGTTTGGCCTCACGATCAATCCAAAAGCTCTTTCTTCCTCAAATCTTTATCGTGAATCTCCCGGTGGCATTCAAAACTCTGAATTCACTCTCGAACACTTCTTAACTCATCCCGATCACTTCTCAAGCGTCGATATTGGGCCCTAAAAGACCTGATTTCAACTCTAAAAATACCAAAGCTCGATCCAACACCCGGCTAAAGTGACTTGAGCTAAAACTGACACTTATGACGCCTTAAAGCTAGGAAAACTATCAAAATACGACCCCAACACGCATCAAATGTGTGTTGTAACACACACTTTTCAGCAACTTTCATGATAAACATTTCATCTTGAGAAACATCATAAGTTGGTGTCCCAATGGCCCAAAGTTCTTTCATCTCCTCGATAAGGGATTGGAGATAAATATCTATCCTTTTTTTAGGATCCTTGGGGTATGGACAAATTAAAGTCAAAAAGATGAAATGACGTTTCATGCACATGTCAGGAGGGAGATTATAAGGAGTTAACATGATTGGCCAACATGAAAATTTGCTCCCAAACTTTCCAAAAGGAGCAAATCCGTCCGAACACAATCCCAATCGTACATTCCGTGGCTCCATTGCAAGTTGAGGATGACAACGGTCAAAGTGTCTCCAAGCTTCACACTCTGAAGGGTGAGACATCAAACACTCTTTAGTTTCGTGCTCAACATGCCATCTCATGTATTTCGCAGTAGCATTTGAAGCATATATCCTCTTTAGTCGTGGAGCTAGTTGGAGGTAAACCAATTTAGATTATGCAGACCTTTTTCTTGGTTGTTTTCCTCTTTGAGGAACATGTTTGTATCTGTCTCGACCACATAACTTGCAGCTCTCAAGTGTCTCATCATCCTTCCAGAACAACTTACATCCTAAAGGGCACACATCAATTTCTATACAAGGAAGCCCCAACTGAGATATTAATTCCTTCATGTTGTAATATGAATCAGGAAGATTATGATCACGCGGTAGCATTCCTCCTATTGACAACAACAGCCTAGACATGCAAGTTTCAGGGATACTGTATTCAGCTTTAATGTTCATCAACTCTGAAACGACAGATAGCTGAGAGTATCCCTCACAATCAGCATACAGAGATTGATCGGCAGCTTTTAAAACATCTTGAAATCTATCTCCTAAACCCTCAATATGAGGAATATGAGTTTTCGGATCTTCATCCGCATCAGGTTGGTAAAAGATTGGATCTTCATTCGCATCTGCTTGATACGAGGTCGAGGCTTCAGGAGGATTGTTAAATGGTTGTGGAGGGTTAAACTGATATGTTGAGGCACCATATACATCTATAGCATTCTTTGATCCCATGCCATTTGATCATAGTCTCTCCACCCACTAATCTCGGTAAGGACGTTACGAGACGAACCTAGTGTTTACGGTAAAAGTGATGGATCGAAAGGTTCGCCATGAGAAGTCCAATTATAAAAATTGTCAATGAAACCTTTGTCGTACAAATGCCACACAACTTCATCGTTGTCTTTGAATTTGAGATTTTTACATTGTACATGGACATCTGATTTTATCATCATTCATATAATTCTTTTGTTCAAGTGCAAATTTAATAAACTCTTGAATTCCATTAAGAATTTTGTCTCGCATTCCTCTCTTTTCATCATGTTTATCATACATCCAACTTCTATTTTGTCTATACATTATGCCTGAATATTATAATCAAAATATTATATTGGTTAAACACTATAAATTATAAACATTAACAGTAATTAATAATGTTTAATATCATTTTCATTTACCCCAGTGCCGCAAAGGCTCCCACCTACGGTGGGGTAAGGGGGGGTCGGATGTACGCAATCTTACCCCTATACTAAAGCACAGAGAGCCTATTTCCGGATGACTCATAGTGAAAATCGAGTCCAAAATTGCATGGACTGACTGCTGCTTCATAACAAAGAAGCGCAGATAGTTTAGTGAGCCATTTTGCTTTATTCCATCATAATCTCAAGCCAAAAAATAATGAATCTTTGGCTCCATTGCAAATGATGAAAATAATTAATTATGTTTAATATATTTCACTAATTAATATGTAGGAACATTAATATATTAAATTTCACTAAAGTTTACTAAAGTTAACTAATGTTCAATTGATATTATTAATTAACTAAATAGACTAAATCATTACGTTAATAACATTAATTCACAATACTAAGATTTTGAAATCTAATAATACACAATACATTAACTAACATTTATATTAAATGAAGTTCAAATAATTCACAATAATAATTCATTGACCACCTAAAAAATCACACTAAAGTAATGTCTAAATCCTAACTTAAATCATTATAAATTCTAAATTAAAGGCATTAACAATAATTTCTAAAATTTAGTATATATTTCTAAACGAATTTCAAATAAACATTTTCATTAACTAAAAATGTGAAAGGCATTTTAATTGAATTACTATTATTATTCCTTACAATTCTAAAAGGTTTTTGAATAAAAGGCATAAACAAACCTAATATTTTTATAAACCCATTTTAATTAACTAATATTTAAATTTAACTAATATTATCAATTGAAATCCTAAATTAACGGTATTACCAATAATTGAAAAATTAATATACATTTCCAGACGAATTTCAAATATATGCACAACAAATTAGAACATCACTAACATTTGAGGTTAAATATATCCTAAAAATTCACACTAAAGTAATGTTTAAATCCTAACTTAAATCATTATAAATCCTAAATTAAAGGCATTAACAATAAGTGCTAAAATTTAGTATATATTTCTAAACGAATTTCAAATAAACATTTTAATTAACTAAAAATGTGAAAGGCATTTTAATTGGATTACTATTATTATTACTTAAAACTCTAAAAGGATTTTGACTAAAAGGCATAAACAAACCTAATTTATTTATAAACCCATTTGAATCAACTAGTATTTAAATTTAACTAATATTAGCAATTGAAAACCTAAATAACGGTATTACCAATAATTGAAAAATTAATATACATTTCCAAACGAATTTCAAATATATGTACAATAAATTATAAGCCGACCCCAATATCTTTTGGGACTAAGGCTTGGATGTTGTTGTTGTATGTACAATAAATTATAACATCACTAACATTAGAAGTTAAATATATTGTTAATTAATTAACAACCTCACTAACATTTTTAGTTTTTTAAAACGAAAATAATAATATTTAGCATTAAAAAACATATATAATTCAAATGACATACCTAATCTGCATAGGCAAGGAAAATGACATAAGATTACATCCTTCAATCTTTCAACAGATATTGTATTATACTCTGATTGAATTTCAACCGGAATGAGTAGAATGAAATTGTTCTTGCATATATAAAACATTAAGTCACCAATTTTGTCACGAATTGTTTCGTGACAACCTCTATGCGTACAACATTAATTTGGTGACCGTTGGAAATAGCAATTATTGAGCTTTGTCACGAATTCGTCCGTGATAAACGAAAAAAATTAGTAATTTTATCACGGATTTCATCCGTGACAAAACACCGGAATAAAAAAAATTATGCCGACATAAGTTTCCGGTCACCGGAGCTGTGTTGTCGCAGCCTTTGTCACGGAAGTCCCTGTGACAAAGTTTTGTCACGGATTTGGTCCGTGACAAAGGTTTTTGGTGACATGTGAGATAAATTTGTGATAAAATCCGGGACAAACCTGTCACGGACCAAATCCGTGACGAAAACATTGTTTTTTGTAATCATCATTTAATTAGTCATCCTTCAAAACCCCCCAATTTGGAGAAATTTAAAAATTGAGCATTTGAAGGATTTTGGAGAGTCACAAAAAACTTCCAACATCACTCCTCCCCATTTTAAACTCTCAAACACAAATAGGAGGATTATCAACCCTCATATGTTTTAACTCTACCTCCCAAAAAGGCAAAAACCAACTTTCAAACACATAGAAAATTGAAAAATCGTCATGTATTTTCTCAGAGGTATAGGATATGTATCATGCTTTGGCATAGGGATGGACCCGGGCCGGGCCGGGCCGGTTCCGGGCCAGGCCCGGGCGGGCTTTTTTTTTCAAATGGTTGGGCCCGGAACCGGCCCGGGTTGATACCGGATCCGGTCCTAACCGGGCCGGGCCCGGGTCAAGTACATTTTTTTTTGCTTTCTAACTAACCCCCGACCCCCCCCCCCCCTTCACCCCCACCCCCAAACCCCCCCAAAACACCCAGCCCTAACCAAGAAAAACAAAAAAATTGAAAAAAAAAGCCAGGGCTCGGCCCGAACCGCCCGGGCCGATTCAACAAATACTGGGCCCGAACCCGGACCCGGTTAGCACCAACCGGGCCGGTTCCGGGCCGGGCCGAACCGGTTGGGTCCATCCCTAGTACTTTGGCATTCGTTTTATTATGTGAGCAATTAAGCTCATAAATCACGGCTCTATGTAGGTTTACTTTTTTGAGATAGAACTTCTACTTCACTTCATTTATAATGTGATTGTTAGGCGGTTTAGCTGCACGGACGCCGTCGGACAGGGCCGGGCGCTGAGTCGGACAGGACCGGCATAAAGAATATATTTGGAGAAAAAATTACAGAGAATTTAATTTACTTATTTTATACTCCCTTCGTCCCGTTGGAATGTTGCCGGTTTGACCTACACACATATTAAGGAAATAAACTTACCATGAGGTAAATTTTACTGTTTTGACACTGTTTCGACACTGTTTGGCATTGTTTCGACACTGTTTGACACTGTTTTGCACTGTTTGACCCTGTTTTGATGTAGGATAACTTTCCATTTAGGAAAATGAGAACTTTCGAACGGGACATCCAAAAAAGGAAAGCAAGAACATTCCAACGGGACGGAGGGAGTATAATACTCACTACTCACTATACTCGGTATTTCGTTTTTCGCTCCTAGCCTAGATTGTTTATGTAGGGACATTGTCCGGTAGAAATTAGATCTTTTTAGTTTTTGTCATTTATGAAATCTGATTATGTTTTACAGCTACAAATGTGTTTACCAACAACACGTAGGCATGTAGCTCATATTTAACCAGATTTATTAAGAATAAGCCAGTAACAAACCTAACTATTAAGGCAATTTAGTGCCGGTTTGGTGACTCTATTTTTCAGCTTATGAGGTTTATCAACCAACTTTTTAACCAAACACGTAATTTTTGATTTTACACGCTGAATTGTGTAATAATAAGAAAAAGTTAGGTTGGAGTTACTTTTTTGTTGTTTTTGGCTGAGATTACTGTAGATAACCATTTTAGCTATTTTTCATATTTTTTTTTCTTTATTTTATTAATATAATATATTTTGAATATGATTTTTTCATAAATTAGCAAAAACAACCGATACAACTACTTTAGCTAGAACTTCATAAATTTGAGCAGAATCAACCGATTCAATCGATTTCAATGCTACTAAACGGACTCTTATATTTATATATGGCGTATGTCAAAATATCCCTTATGGGAGTTATGGCAGTTTTTGCACCACACATGTGTAATTACTTATTTACTTGCATTGTAAGATGTTATATAATCTTAACAAAAATTTAATCATTTAAACGTTGATGTCGCTTCACGTTACTAGAGCATAATACCATTTTTATACGTATTTTCTTGATATGCTTTTTTCAACAACATTTGATATTGTGTTGCATATATTTACTAAACTTGGACATTACTTCAAATTCCTCTTTCGTTTCAAACTTTATCATTTATTGTTGTCTATTCATAGAAACTAAACTATAATCCAACATTTTTAGTGATCATCTTTGACTTTCTTTTGGTGGCCATTGACATTTGCCAACATGCTAACAATTACAATTTCATCTTTGAAAACTTATGAAAGTTCAGGCCATAACCCTTATTAGGCTTGGACTCGGGTCGGGCCACCCGGCCCGTGGACCGGCCCGGCCCGCTACTGTGCGGGACCGGGACCGGCCCGGTTCTCGGGTCGGGCCTAGGCCCGGGGGGTAGGGCGGGTCCGGGCTCGGGTCTCAATTTTGGTGAACCGGCCCGGCCGGATCGGGCCCGGGCCCGGGCCAAATTGAATTTTTTTTATTTTTTTTCATTTTTGGGGTTCCACCCGGGTTGGGCTTGATGGCTAGGATGGGTTTGGGGGGGTTTGGGAGGGTGGGGGTGAGGGGGGGGGGTTAGGAAAGCAAAAAGGGAAAAAAAAATCCAAACCAGAGGCCCGGACCCGGTGGCTACCCGGGCCGGTCCCGGGTCCACCATTCTTGAACCGCCGGCCCGTCCGGGCCTAGGCCCGACCCGGACCCGGCTCGGACTCGAGTCCACCCCTAACCCTTATGATCAGTACGGTTAATAGTAAATATGTTACGTAAAATATGCATTAATTCTAAGATATAGAACTATACACCATCATCTAGTTGTGTCAACAACAACAATATATATATATATATATATATATATATATATATATATATATATATATATATATATATATATATATATATATATATATATATATATATATGGGAGAGTTCAAATACAAAGAGGTCTTTCCATGCAAAGTGAGAATTAATCTCATGTGTTCATTTCGATATCTAATGGCTCAAAATGAGCCAAAAGTGAACTAAATTTTATCAAAAATGCGGTGACAATTTCATAATTAAAACGAAGTTTTTTGCCATCGCGAACAAGTGCAACAGAAACACGCAAAAGTGCAACGCGGTGAAGAAAAAGTGCAATTATTCGCACTTTGCACGGTGCGAATAATATATATATAGGGAAGAGATCAAATAAAAAGAGGTTCTTCCGTGCAAAGTGCGAATAATTGCACTTTTTCTTCACCGTACTGGTCATAAGAGGTTCTCCCGTGGCAAAAACCTGTTAACTCTCTCTAAGCTTAATGTTGAATCAGGTAACAGCAACGGGGGAACATCCGGTGGTGCCATTCTTAGGAACAATAGAGGAGCAATGATCAAGGCATGGTCTTTTCCATCCTCTGGCAGCTCAATACTTGAGGCATAACTCATGGCAATTGTTAAAGCATTAAAACTCTGCGCTGCAGATTGTGATTCCCACGTACAAGTCGAATCAGATTCATCTGAAACTGTGAGGCTCATTTTGCGTGGAAAGGCAGGCCCTTTTCCTTCATTCATTGCTACATAGAGGCTAATAGTGTGGCCCACCTCTTGGCCCAAGATGCATCTCCCCAAGTTATTTGTTACTAAAATTTAGCCCAACTTCCAGCGACTATTTGTGGCTCAGTAATTCTTGACTCTGAAAATCTCTCGTATTTTCGTCAAATGTAATTTTACGTTGAGGTAAGGCCTTGTGTACCCCTCCATCTTTTCTTTAACATTCTAATAAAATTTAATATTTAATATATATATATATATATATAGTACGGTTCCAGTGAGAACGATGCTTAACGTGAGAAGGTAAGAACACTCACATTTAAATCAATGTGGTGCACAATGGATCTATTATGTTGCACATTTTTAATTTGTTCGATTAAGCCTACATTAAATCAACACGGTGGTATTTTGGTAAATATTGTGAAATCACGAAAAATTGCAATATACAAACTTCATTGTGCAACATGTTGGGGTAATTGTGGTGGTCTCACGTTCTCACGTTAAACCTTGTTCTCATTTGATCTTTAATCTATATATATATATATGTGTGTGTGTGTGTGTGTGTGTGTGTGTGTGTATGTATATATATTTGGGGCGGGGGGTCACGTACAATCAATTTATTGTGCAAATATTTGTACAAATTATCTTTACACTATTTATATTGCATATTAACGTTCAAAGGGTTGCATATTATTCTGCAATGAAATAACGAGTTGCACATTAACCGTTCAAAGTATTGCATCCGAAAAAAAAATATTTTTATTACCAAAATGTCATCGTGTATTTCCATCATTTTCAATGGAGTCATAAACTTACTATATTTTGGCTTGGAAATATGGTGGAATAAAGCAAAATGACTCACTAAACTGTCTGCGCTTCTTTGTTATAAAGCAACAGTCAGTCCATGTAATTTTCGACGCGATTTTCACTATGAGTCATCCGAAAATAGTCTCTCTGTGCTTCAATACAAGGGTAATATTGCGTACATCCGACCCCCACTTACCGCACCGTAGGTGGGAGCCTTTGCGGCATTGGGGTAATGATGATAATATATACCAAAATGTCACCGAGCGCACATAGCCTATAGATTAACTCATCGCATGGTCAAGGTGAGTTTGTAGTTTGTAAATTTGTTGATACATATTTTTAAAATGTGAACAATTGCTTTTACATTGTTTTAGCTCTCAAAAATTATAAAAGGATAGATTTCAAAATTTCTAGTAGTATAATGCAATCGACAATAGTGTTTTCTAAATATAGTGGTTTAAAAGTTAGTCGACCCCAAAATTTCTTGGCAATAAGGCTTAGATGTTGTTGTTCCTGTAGAGTGGTCTCGTAGTTAGAGAAGAGATGGACTAAAAATAAAATAGTGCATATTAAAGAGATGAAAAACAAAAAAAAAAGTTTTGCATGGAGTTGAACAAGTTTATTCTATCATTTGCAATGGAACCAAAGACACTTTTTTGGCTTGAGAATATGATGGAATAAAGTACAATGGCTCATTAAACTGTCTGCACTTCTTTGTCATGAAGCAACAGTCAGTCCATGCAATTTTCGGCACGATTTTCACTATGGGTCATCCGGAAACAGTATCTTTGTGCTTTAGTACAGGGGTGAGACTACGTACATCCGACCTCCCCCTCTTACCACACCGCGGGTGGGAGCCTTTGCGGCACTGGAGTGATGATGATGATGAGGATGATGATGGAGCTAGACAAGTGTGTCATATTTACAGTGACTAAAATCATATATAAGCCAAATATAAAAGTTTATTGGATAATTCATTTGGGATCCAAGATCACTATGGAGCAATTTTCCGGAGTCATACCTTTCAAATATATTCATTTATACTTAAAATATTATGCATGTTGTGCTTTTTTGTGCAGATTTGGATAAGTTTAGCACCACTTTGGTGGGTTCGGCACCGGAGTTGTTTTCCTTGTCAGGAACAGAGTTGAAGTTCAACTCAGCTTATCATCTAGAGACAAATGGACAAACAGAAGTGTTGAATCGGGTTTTAGAGACATATGTGTGTTGCTTTACGTTGTGAGCAGCCAAAGCAATGGATGAGGTGGTTGTCTTGGGCTGAATATTGGTATAACACTGCATTCCAGACATCAGCAAAGACGTCACCATTCGAGGTGGTGTACGGCCAGCCACCGCCCACCATTCGAGGGGAGAGCAAGGTGGCTGCTGTGGCAGAAGTGCTGGGCAGCAGGGATGCTATGTTGACTCAACTAAAAGAATGTTTACTGAACGCACAACAGCGCATGGTAACTGAAGCTAGTTAACATCATCGCGAAGTGGATTTCCATGTTGGAGATAAGGTAGTTTTGAAGGTCAAACCTCATCGACAGTCCACTATATTCCGCCAGCCTTACGATAAGTTATCATTCAAATTCTATGGGCCATTTCAGATTGAAGCACGCATTGGGTCGACAGCTTATCGACTCGCTTTATCGTCCACCAGATGCATCCATCCGGTTTTTCATGTGTCTCAGTTGCGGCGAGTGGTGGGAGATCATTCGGTAGAGAGTGAGCTGCCGGAAAGTTTGGAACCACCTGTAAGTCCGGTGTTCAAAATTGACGAGATATTAGCCAGCCAGCAAAAAGAGAAATGGCAAGGAAGAAGGGATACTGGTAAATTGGGCCGGGCAGCCTAGTGGTGATGCTACGTGGATGAATAAAGAAAGCTTTATGGGCCAGTTTCCATATTTCAACGTTGAGGACAAGGTTCATTCGAAGGAGGATAAAGTTTATAGAGAGCAAAAAGAGTTGTGGAGTGGGGCGGAGGAAGCGGATCTGAGCCCCAAGCCCTTGTTGGTCTACCATAGGCGGAGACAAGCTTGAGCCCACCTTCATGGGCCAATTCTAGTTATTTTAAATAGTTTTAATTATTCATTTTATTATGTTCCCTAATTTATTTTCTTGCCAAGTATGATTTAATTAGGACTTCTATTCTTATTAGAATTAGAGGTTTCCTATTCTATTTAGTTTCCTAGAATGGTTTAATTAGGACTTCTATTCTTATTAGACTTAGAGGTTTCCTAGTATGATTTAATTAGAATTCCTATTCTTATTAGACTTAGAGGGTTATTTAAACCCCTAAGGAGGGCTGTTGGAATCATCAATCAATAATATTGGAGTTTTAGCTTTAAACTTGGGCAATGGTCACCAGCGTTGATTAATTTAATTCTGCTCTTATCATTGGAACTTCTTATAAATGTGTAACTTAACAATTATTTACTGATGTGGCATTTAAGCAATACACTTTTTTCGTTTCTTTATTTTTTGTTTCCTTTACGCATTTAAGCATTCATATATATTTCTGTTCTTTCTATTTTCTTTCTACTGTTCATCTTTGTTTTGGGACCTTTTGAACTGCTTGAGATTGCAGGCTAAATGAATTTGAACTTGGTTAGAAGTAGTGACACACTTAAAATTGGTGTAATCTTCAAAGCTTTTGCGTGGTTAACAATTTCATGTGTTCATTATAGGGCAATTGGGGGACACATTAATTTATACAGGAATGCTCCCTATGTTGAATACAATAGAGTCCTAACTGAAAAATTGAAGTGGGACTCCACACAACATTCATATATGTGTGTATGCTAAAAGTTTTAGGCAAATACAGCAAAAGGAGATATTGAACTCTAACCCGTGATGGATATTCACATCTGTTAAAAACATTGGGTTAGATGCTGGGGATGGATCAACAGGGATATCGGGAGGACTTCTTCAACTGCTGAATCATGCATTGGACTGCTTCCTGCAAGGTAGCTTTTTTTCCAGCATTAAGGTTCCACAGCTCTGGAGTTATGTATCGCCCGCTTGGGTTGTACTCATTTAAGTCCAACAGGGCAGCAACGACAGCTTTATATGGTGCATCACCCAATTGGTATTTCAGTTCTTTCAAGGCTAGATCATCTTCATTTATTACTTCCTGCATATATGATTAACTAATAAGTAATAACTATGTAGGGGAATATAAAATCAAGATTATGATATTTAGAAAGGTAAGACCAACATATCTCAGACGAATAGATGGCTTGCAAAGATGATAATCACAACTCTGAGTTCCTAGTTTCCTACTTCAGATTACAACGTACAATTAGGGCTGGATTTGGTTCGGGTCCCCAACCAATTCAGTGTATCCCCGAACCGACCCAATATTTCGGTTTACCAAATTTTCACAACCGAAACCGAACCGTTACAAGAACGAGTCCCAATTTTTGGTACCCGATTTTTCGGTTCGGTTTACCGGAGACCGAAAGAAACCAACTCAATTGTAATAAATAAATTTGAACTAACATTCAATAGACTAAGGCCCATTGGAAATTGCCAATATTTGAGCAACATTAGCCCAAGGGCAGCCTAGAACGTGTCCTGGACTATTACACTAAGGAGACCTGGTTTACATAAAGTTTTTGGAGTAGGAAGCTACTCATTTTCCGGTGTGGGACAAAACAGAATAGGAAAGAAGGCAAATTCTAAAAAACAAAAAAATCAAACACATGCGGGATTCGAACCCACAACGCTTCGGTAGAGATTTGCACTTGACCAACTCCGCTACTCATCAAGTATGCTCAAATCATACTCGTGTTTTATTATACTTGTAGAAAAATGTAGCATATACATGTTATTTTATTATGTGTACATCCAGAACTGTATAGATAGGAATTAGAGTTGATTTGGGGCTCTAACTCTTAGATTAGCTCACAGTGTAGATAAGAATAGATAGATCCTAATATTTAGGATCTGTAACAAACCTTAGTTTATCTGTAATCTTGTATATATATCATTGCCGGATGGCTCAATAATACGAGGAAGATTAATTCTTCAAACCTACATGGTATCAGAGCTTCGGTTTAAACAATGGTAGAAACCAGTGAGGCTGATTCCTCACACACTATCAACCCTAACTCCCAAATTAGCTCTATGACAAATTACCAGTCTCCTATTCATTCATCTATGATAATCACTAGTCATAGATTGAATGGAACAAACTATCTGGAGTGGTCTCAATCTGTCAGACTTGCAATTGATGGGAGGGGAAAGCTGGGTTACATCACAGGAGAAATCCAACCAAAACTACCTGCAGAAGAAGGGTACAGTACATGGAGGTCAGAGAATTCACTCATAACAACTTGGCTTCTCAACTCCATGGAGCCCTTAATTGCCAAACCTCATATGTTTATGAAAACTGCAAAGGAGGTATGGGATTCTATTAAGGAAACTTATTCAGGTCTTGAGAACTCTTCTCAAATTTTTGAATTCAAAACCAAACTGTGGCAATCTAAACAAGGAAATAGGGATATTATTTCATACTACAGTGAAATGGTATCTCTGTGGCAAGAATTAGATCAATGCTATGATGATGAAGAGTGGGAGAGTGCTAAGGGTCTGGCCAGACATAAGAAAAAAGAAGAGAATGATAGGGTCTATATGTTTCTAGCAGGGATCAATAGGGACCTAGATGAAGTTAAGGGGAGGATACTTGGAAAAAAACCTCTACCCTCTATCAGGGAGGTATTTTCTGAAATCAGGATGGAGGATAGCAGGAAGAAGGTCATGTACAACACTCCAGTACCTAATGAGGAACCTGGGGAATCTTCAGCTTTGGTGGCCAGAAGTGATGACAACAGGAAAAAACCTTGGTGTGATCACTGCAAGAAACTGTGGCACACAAGGGATACATGCTGGAAACTCCATGGAAAACCACCAGGAGCTGGGAAGAAGAAAGTAGAAAGGGCCCTACAAACTACTGTGACTGAGACTCAACAAGAGGCAGGAGTTGAACCTAAACAGCTACCATTCACTCAGGAACAGATAGAGTACCTACTCAAATTCATACCCACCCAGAAAATCTCCAACCAAGAAAACCCTACCTGTTCTTTTGCCCAAAATGGTAAAATAACATCATATTTTTGTTCTGAAAAACCTAAAAACACCTGGGTCATTGACTCAGGTGCAACAGACCACATGACCTACATTCCAAAGTTTTTTTCTTCTTATCAACCTTGTGCAGGAGATAAGAAAGTTAGAGTTGCAGATGGCTCTTTTTCAGCCATAGCAGGGAGGGGAAATATTAAAATTTCCTCATCCATTAACCTTTCCAAAGTCTTACATGTTCCTAAACTTTCCTGCAATCTTATCTCTATTAGCAAAATTACTAAAGATCTTCAGTGTTGTGTAAAATTTTTCCCCTCTTATTGCATTTTTCAGGATCTGGCATCAGGGAAGATGATTGGCAGTGCTAGAGAGGAGGATGGCCTCTATACTTTTGATGAAGGAACACAATTGAATAAACAAGGTCAAGAAAAAACTTGTTTGCAAACTGTTTTCTTTCCTTGTAACAATGAAGTGTATTTAATGCACTATAGATTAGGTCACCCAAGTTTTTCCTATCTGAAAATGTTGTTTCCTAAGTTATTTCTTAATAAAAATCCTTCATCATTTCATTGTGATATGTGTGCACTTGCCAAACATCATAGGAGTTCTTACATCCCTCATAGTTACAAACCAACTAGTCCTTTCACTATTGTACACAGTGATATCTGGGGTGCATCTAGAGTTTCAACTCTGAAAGGAAAAAGGTGGTTTGTAACTATCATAGATGATCACACAAGGGTCACTTGGGTGTTTTTACTTAAAGAAAAATCTGAGATTGAAGAGGTGTTCAAACAATTTTACTCAATGATCCAAACTCAATTCAACACTAATATCAAAATTGTGAGAAGTGATAATGGACTTGAGTACTTTTCTAAGAAGTTAAATACTTTTTTTGCTGAAAAAGGGATTATTCATCAAAGTTCCTGTGTAAATACACCTGCTCAGAATGGAATAGCTGAGAGGAAAAATAGACATTTACTTGAAGTCACTCGTGCAATTATGTTTTCTGCTAAAATTCCAAAATATTTATGGGGAGAAGCTGTTTTACATGCTACCTATCTAATTAATAGGATGCCATCAAAAACTCTAGGATTCAAAACTCCTATTGATACTCTTCAAGCTTGTTTTCCTGAAACTAGACTAATTAATTCTCTTCCCATAAAAATTTTTGGGTGCACAGTTTTTATTACCAATCCTGACAGAACTGCAAGTAAATTTGACCCTAGAGGGAAAAAATGTGTTTTCTTAGGACTCTCTTCAACTCAGAAAGGCTATAAATGTTTTGACCCTATAACAAAAAAGATGTTTATAACTATGAACACTGTTTTTGTAGAAGATCAACCTTTTTTTGATACTCATCTTCAGGGGGAGATTCCTAATGAAGATGGTAATAATGTATCAAATATCCATGAAAAACTAGAACCTCTTGACATTAATCTAGATGCACAGTATAATAGACAGTTAGATGCACTAGAAAATAGTCAAGAGTCAAAAGAAAATGAAAAAAATGTTTCTGAAACAAGGAAAGATGATGAACAGCAGACAAGTAAGTTTTTTGGCAAGGTTTATGAAAGGAGAGTTCCAAATCACAGAATAGAGGACATCCCTGATCCTGCCACTGTCCATGAATCTGACTCAATGCCAGAAAATGACAAAGGTAATAATTTCAGTGATCTAAATCTACCCATTGCTCTCAGAAAAGAAAAAAGGTCATGTGTTAAATACCCTATCTCAAACTATCTGTCCTATTCTCAGTTATCTACATCATTTGCAGCCTTTACCTCTAGCCTTTCCACTGTTTCTATTCCCTTAACCATACAGGAAGCCCTATCTATACCTGAGTGGAAGAAGGCTGTTTTAGAAGAAATGAATGCCCTTGAAAAGAATCAGACATGGCAGACTGTAGAGGTACCCAAAAACAAACCAAGGGTTGGATGCAAATGGGTGTTTACCCCTAAATTCAAGGCAGATGGTACACTTGAAAGATATAAGGCCAGATTGGTTGCCAAAGGATACACACAAACCTATGGCATAGATTATACAGAAACTTTTGCACCAGTTGCAAAATTAAATACTATAAGGATCCTACTATCTCTAGCTACTAACCTAGACTGGCCTCTTCAACAGTTAGATGTGAAGAATGCTTTCCTAAATGGGAAGCTTGAAGAGGAAGTATACATGAGCCCCCCTCCTGGGTTTGAGGAACAATATGGCTCAAAGGTGTGCAAGCTAGAGAAAGCCTTATATGGGCTTAAACAGTCCCCAAGGGCTTGGTTTGAAAGGTTTACTCAATTCATAAAGAAGCAGGGATTCAAGCAAGCCCAAGCAGACCATACACTATTCATGAAATTCTCCATTAAGGGAGAAATTGCAGTACTAATTGTTTATGTGGATGATATAATTCTTACAGGAAACTATTGTGAAGAGATTGAAGACCTGAAGAAGAAGCTTGCTCAGGAATTTGAAATCAAAGACCTGGGAGAATTGAAGTATTTTCTTGGCATGGAGATAGCCAGATCAAAGAAGGGAATTGTGGTATCCCAAAGGAAGTATGTACTAGACCTACTTCATGAAACAGGTATGAGTGCCTGCAGACCAATAGATACTCCAATTGACCCTAATCAAAAGTTAGGAAATGTCAAGGAAGGAGTACCAGTTAATATTCACCAATATCAAAGATTGGTGGGAAGGTTGATTTATCTGGCACATACAAGGCCAGATATTGCCTTTGCAGTCAGTATGGTTAGTCAGTTCATGCATAATCCATTCCAAGAACATCTAGATGCTACCTACAGGATCCTAAGATATTTGAAAAGCTGTCCAGGGAAAGGATTATTTTTTAAAAGAAGTAACAATAGAAGTGTAGAAGCCTTTACAGATGCAGATTATGCTGGTTCAATAACTGATAGAAGGTCTACATCTGGGTATTGTACTTATGTATGGGGGAATCTGGTGACTTGGAGGAGTAAGAAGCAGAATGTTGTTGCCAGAAGTAGTGCAGAATCTGAATTTAGATCTATGGCTAATGGAATCTGTGAACTACTTTGGATCAAGAGAATGATGACAGAGTTGAATATGGAAATGGACCTACCTATGAAGTTATATTGTGACAATAAAGCAGCCATTAATATTGCTCACAATCCTGTGCTACATGATCGTACTAAACACATTGAGGTGGACAGGCATTTTATCAAAGAGAAGATTGAAGCTGGAATTGTGTGCACACCATTCATATCTACTAAAGAGCAGACAGCTGATATCTTTACAAAGGGGCTGTTTAAACCAGTGTTTGAATTTCTTATAAGCAAGTTGGGAATGTATGATATATACTTACCAACTTGAGGGGGAGTGTAGAAAAATGTAGCATATACATGTTATTTTATTATGTGTACATCCGGAACTGTGTAGATAGGAATTAGAGTTGATTTGGGGCTCTAACTCTTAGATTAGCTCGCAGTGTAGATAAGAATAGATAGATCCTAATATTTAGGATCTGTAACAAACCTTAGTTTATCTGTAATCTTGTATATATATCATTGCCGGATGGCTCAATAATACGAGGAAGATTAATTCTTCAAACCTACAATACTTTAATAAACCTCATTAATTTTTATTATTATTATAAATAAAAATTATTATTAATAATATAAATATGTTGGTTCGGTTCGGTTCGGTTCGGTCCAAACCGATATTTTGTGCACATAAACCGAATCCGAACCAAATTTTTTTCGGGTCCCGATTATTGGATCCCAATTTCATTCGGTTTGGTCCGGTTCGGGTTTTTTCTAAAGCGGTTCGTAATTTTCAGTTCAGTATTCGGTTTTTCGGTTCGAAATGCCAGCCCTACATACAATATATATCCTTTCCACAACCTGTTTGTGCTTGTCATGATGGCAGTGCCCGGCACTCATACATGAGAATGGAACTGAAGAGTCTTCATTTCTTCAAATAGAAATGAGACATAAAATGAGTTTTTTATGAAGAGGGGTGCATATTCCAATTTTATACCAAACTTATTTTACAAAAAAAAAAAAAAAAAAAAAAAAAAAAAACAGGATGCCCTCCTAAACCCCCATCCCTGAGGGTCCTCAATAACTTTATATTTTTTTATATAGTCTGTCTTGATGTGGTGCTCTCTGCTACATACAGCTAGTCCATCTAAATTAAAGTCCAAGGCAAGCTACTCTCGCAGGGAAGCCAATGAAGAGAAGAAAAGGAAAAGAAGAAGAAACATACCTGCAATTTTCCATCTTTCTCTATTGTTTTGAAAGGGTGCCAGTTCGGATTGTTCACCATCTCCTGCCACCAAGAGCTCAGTTTGGTAGCTTTCACCTCCCAATCATGCTTACCAAATCTACGTATGCAGACATTTTGAAAAGGTGTCTGGTCGATCTCACCCATCCTCTTTATCACAACTTTTGGTGTACTCATAAGGTCAGGCCAAACCTGCTTGAAAGCATCTGGTTTAAGAAAAACTAACTAATCTACAATGCTGCTCTTTGTGGCAATTTATTTTCTCCCCTCCAAACAGATGCAGCCTTGTATTGAATGGACTTAGTAATAATTGATTTTGATTGTTTTATTAATACATGGCTTCATGTGACCTGCTGAAATTGTGTATGGTATTGACTGTTGAGCATTCTATGTCAGAGGTTTACTGATTCAAGCCAATTATCCATGTGAATTTCACGTCTTCACCTTTTTAGAATCTTTTAGGGAGTGAGGCCCAGCTTAAAGTGGTATAAAAAGGGTCCCGTGGTGGTTAGTGAGGTGTCTACCCACTGGATGGTTTGGGGCAACCTGTTGAGTATCTCTTATCGATTTCTATTGTGTGTGAGCCTAGTCCAGTGCATCTCTTACTGATTGTCTACTATGTTTGAGAGTTCGAGTCTAGACTAGTATATAAAAGTGAAGTGAACTTTACATCTTGAAGATTCACTATAGGTGAGCTAAGACAAATTTTACATATAAAAATACTTACATTGATCAATTCCCTGCGAGCTTCTTGCAGTTCAGTGTTACTCATCCGCTCCTTGAGCATGAGAGTCTGGTTTAAATCTTCCGCATCATGAAGTTCATCATCTTTCTCAGCTAGTTTTTCTTTCAATTCATTGATCTCCTGAACTTAATATGGTATTAAATATAAATTGAAATGCCATATAGATTGAAAAAAAAAACTGAAAAGTGGATTAATAGAATACCGGTAACAAAATAGGACTTCAACTTTAACAAAAATTATGTCCCTGTTATATGCATGAATGCATGCAAAAGCACTCAAAACTAACAACTATGTCAATCAGCTAGCACTAACTTGCCAGTGTGCAATGCATTCAACCATCAATGGCACACCATAAGATGGTCAAAGATTAGAAAGCATGGATTTTCAATTATCAACTAACAAATAAAACTCGAATATATGGCTTCAATCTATCATGCAATCGTCATTAAACGAAAGAGTTTCATCAGTCAACTACCAATTCAGGACTGAATTGAAAAAATATTAACCTGAACCTGAACACTTCGAAAATACAGAGTATAAATTAAAACATGAAGATTTTTAAAATTTTGCCCCTTTGACCCTATCTTTTTCATTCTGTCCCAAAATCATCCTTCGTTTCCTTTCAAGTAAAAAATTATGTGGTTCACTCTTCAGATTATTTCTTTCTCCTCTACATAGGTTTCAACCACACGGTTTTTCTTCACTTGATCACCGTGCCAGACAAATTGTTGGTTAATGTAGTGACAGAAGGAGTATTATATTGCGGAGTAAAAATTACGAGCTGAAATTCCAAATATTAAATTCATTTTACAATATATTATTTTTTTATATGATGTGAGAACTGAGAACCAAGTCAGATTATGTTAATATCCTATAAACTGAGTTAACTTTTTAAGTCTTGAACTGAAGCAATAGTAATTGTACACATGAAATTTTGGTTATATATTAGCGCTGTGGTTGAAAAAAACGCTATCTTACATGTAAATTCGTAAGCATTGTACATAATAATTCTTACTAAAACTTAAAATTGTACACAAAGGCCCTCTGATATTAGTATATTGTAGCTATATATAGATCATCATTATCATCATCATCATTATCATCATTACCCCAGTGCCGCAAAGGCTCCCACCTACGGTGGGGTAGGGGGGGGTCGGATGTACGCAGTCTTACCCCTGTACTAAAAGCACAAAGAGACTGTTTCCGAATGACCCAAGTGAAAATCGCGTCGAAAATTGCATAGACTGGCTGTTACTTCATATCAAAGAAGCGCAGACAGTTTAGTGAGCCACTTTTCTTTATTCCATCATATTCCCAAGCCAAAAAATAGTGAGTCTTTGGCTCCATTGAAAATGATGGAAAACTGTAGCTATATATAGATATTAAAGTATAATACTATACTGTAACTGTACCCCTTCAGAATAATTTCTGAATATGTCATTGTCTCAGACAATAGGAATGGAATAATTTATTTAGAATAACTTCATTTATAAGGTACCATGAAACAGAGTAAGAAAGCACTAGTCCCTGTTCTTGGCAAATTGCAACCACAAATACTTATTAATAATTGCACATAAATAACATTAGGAGTGAGCAACGAAACAAACAAAGTTCCATAAACCTTGCCCTTAATGGAATTACCAAGCACAAAATGCAATGAAATAGCATTACCGTTTCCTTCTGAAAAAGCAAGGCTTCAAGTTCATGGACACCGAGATTCTTTTCTTCAGGCATTTTAGGCTGCTGTAGTTCTTGCATATGCAGCATCTGCTTCTTCAACTGCAGATTTTCTTGTTCAAGGTCACTTACTTTTTGTTTTTGGAGATTCAATTCTTTTTCCAATTCCTCAATTTGCATCTCAACAATTTGTGCCTTCTTTTTTGCTGAACAAACAAGAAAGTTAATACATAAGACAGACCTCTTAGTTTCCATTTCCTTTTGCATCACTATTGCAGTTATAGTCCCAAGATGACAAATAATTGGAAACAAATTCATCAGATCTCAAAATATTATAGGCAACTGAATTGGTAAAGCTATCATATGATGGGAATAAACTACTCTGGTAACACTTTTAGATTTATGTTTTGACTGAACAAACAGATGGAAGAAAAGAAAGAAGTACCATTGAAGAGAGAATAAGTAGAATTTTAGTGACTTTGCATGGAAAAGGTTTGGAAAGAAAGGAAAAAAAAGAAAGGTTCATTTTTCTTCTAAAGAAGAATTCATCCTAGGCTTTATATGGATAAGGTAATATAGGCAAAAAAATGACGGTTAAAATGGCAATTGATCTCATTCTCTCCTTTGTGTCTTTTCGAAGTTTTCTCTGCACTTCTCAAGAGATCTTTTGTGTGTCAGGTGAGGAGCTCGGGAGCCATGAATTTTCTTGCTTCACTTACTTTTCTCTCCGACCAAACAACAAAAGATTCTATGTTATATCCCATTCCTTTTCAATACATAATATTACATTAGTGGACATACAAAATAGAAATAATCAACTTTATTGCTCTCTCAGTCCTGCAATGAAGTCCTCAATTCAAGTAGAAAAGAGTAAAAGACATTAAGGATAGCTAATTTTTGCTTCTGATTTTTCTAATATTGCCCCTAGGCCCTAGTTTATTACTATAAAGTCAAAACGTGGTGTATCAATGTCTTTTACATATTAAATTTTTGTCTTGTCATCTATGAGAATACGAACTTAATTTGGTAAAAGAAAAGTGGTAGCCGGCTGAACGGAGGGAGTATAATGTTATACATGCAAAAAAAAACTACAAATTAGCAACTTTACTATAATATTACACATACTGCTTCTGGAAGGGTGCCCACGCTTTGTTCTGGAAGTTGAGTTGCTTGAAGGACCAGCGATATCATTACCTAGCATTACACAAGCAAGATGGAAGATTTAAAATATAAGTGATTGGATTAAACATTTAATTTAGTTGTAATCCTAAACGAAATGTAAAATACCAGTTGAAGGTGACGAGATTTGATAAACTGCGGCATCAAATTTTTTCCTTTTCTCTTCCTCAAAACGAGCTGTCTGACGACTCTCTTCCATGGCTTGTTTAAGGTAAAACTTTTCAAGCTCCGTCAATCCCTCATCCCCAGAATAATCAACATCCATGTAACTACTCTCATCTCCACAAAGCTTAGCTTGCATATACCTATTTCCTTCCATTTCGAAAACATCAGAAAGTGTTTCTTTGAGTTTTCTGCCCTTTGTAAGATTTCTCATCAACATATGTGAAACTGCTTTTGGAGCTGATGGACAGGGTTCCGCAGTCCCAGGTGCATGTGCAATGTGTCGTTTTAATTGTGTAACCCCATCTATGATCTTGTGGCAGTAATTGCATTGTGGAAGTTTTCTGTTACCTTCAAATGGTGTGGCATGTTCCCAAGCAATGTCAAGTTTTGGAGCCATTCTACAATAAACTAATCAAAGATATTTTATCTACATAACTTAAGTTTTAATAATAATTACACAATCAAACAAAATTAGTGTACAATATCCTTTCAACTTTAACAAACAAATACTGCTTCGAGCAATCAATTTTTTGGTGGAAATGTGCATTATATGCACTAATCATTATCGTCCTACAATCAAGAAAAAAGAAGCAAGTTTCTTCCAAAAAAAAAGAAGCAAGTCCCACCAGAGATGCTATAAAACTAGCACACTTACTAACCACATCTAAACTATGTTCTTGTAGGTTTAATTATGAGTTAACCTGATATGTTTACCATTTTATGACCAGAAGCCACGTTAGATAGGACCTAGGTTTACCTCAAAGAACTGCAGAAACCCTCCAATAATACCCAGTTTAGGAGATTAGAGAACATCCTATTTCCAAATCAGAGGTTAATTTTGCTTTATAAATAATTTTAACATGTTCACCTGGCTTAACCTTCATCAGACAAACATATACTACATTCACCTGAGTTGCCTTGATAATTATAAATTATCCAAACAACATTTCCGTATATGCAATTGGGTTCACCTAGATTCACTTAAGTTCACCAGGTTTACTTAAGTCGACTCTATACAAACGGACTGTCGGTCCATTTGGTAGGCACAATAGACTTATTAAGCCTATTTGGAAATGAAGCATATAATATGTAGCTTAGACATATTTTAGTCAAACAAATATACTACCAAATCCTTTTCCTTGAAAAAAAACAGCAGATTCAGTTATTTGAGACAAATAACTCTTGCCAAACAGTCTCCCGGTGAGAGTTCAAGATTACATTAGAATAGCCTCACTCGATAATACTAAGTAAGCATGAAAGGTTTGACTCAAACTTCAAATGAAAATAATTCAAAAATGTTCGCTTCAGAGCTCAGATTTCATAAATACTACTCCATATTAGTATTACCAGTTGAGTACAAAGAAGCTCTGGTATAAGAGAGTAACACAGTTTGATGATAAGCAGCCAGATGAAAGCAATCTTACAATTGATGAATTCCCTATTCATACATCCTAATGAAAGGAATACAGTCAATACACTACTTTCCAATTTGAATACAACATTACCCCAGTGGGGCAAAGGGGTCGGATGTGCACAATCTTACCCTTGTACTGAAGAGACTGTTTCCGGATGGAAAAAAATAAATGCCCAAATTCCAGTTTATGGATGGAGCAAACATAACGTCAATCAGAAACCAGGCTTACCCTCTTCTGTTCAGAGTAATTTAATCTATATCCACGTATCATTGACATATTATAAGAGAAACTGTTCAAGAAAAAGAGTAAAGAATGCAAAATGGTTTCTGGTGAAAATGTATGTACAATTACAAGATTCAGAAAAAGACAAACCTCACCTTTTAGCAGCAGATTACTACTAGAAGGAAGCCCAGACGGAGAAAAACTATGGGAAAATAACAAAATTGAACGAAGAAGAGAGGCCTGGGTTAAAAACAGTGAAAGTTAGAGCTTTAACTTGAGTGAGCTGAAGACGGAAGAAACTCATTTACCCTAATTTGATTCAAATTTAATTACTTTATATATGTCCGGATGTTGCGAAAGATCCAGCCACCCGCTACTGTAGTGATATCAGCCGGGTCCGATCCGGCAAATCGCCCGTTTTCCTATAGATTCCGGTAAGTCAATATCGGATTCCGCTGTACATTGAGTCGCAATGCGAAATGCACAAAGCGGGCCGTCTGTTCAAATTTTTTGTTTTATGTTCCTCTGTTCGGTTTTGTACTTGGCTGGACTGTGGTTTGCTGACATACTTCAAAAGTTCAGATACAAACAATATCTTGTGGAGAACAATGCTTAGAGTACCTTAGTATCCCGGTCCACCTTATATCCAAGTAATCCAACATGTCTGTGATGGTATACTCTTTATCTACGTTGGTTTAGTGTAATAAGAATGAACACCACTAAGCAAGATTTGTTTAACGCGTTAATGACCTATATAGGAGTAAAATTAGTTTCATGTGCACAAATAGGACTAGAAACGTAACTAATGTACAGAGAGGAATCCATGGATCGTGCGCAAGGAAGAAGAGAGAGAGAGTCGGCCGGCTACTGGGGCGGAGGGGAGAAGCTTTTGGTGCGCAGCTTAGGAGTAGATCCGAATTTGGTGCGTACGGAGGTTGGGAGAGAAAGTTGGTCTAGGGTAGATAAAATAACTGTATGGGTAAAATTGGGATGAGAATTTGTTTATGTTTCATAATAGGATTAAATTGGTCCTATTTGGGGGGGAAAAGATAAGAAGTCCTATTTTTGCATTTCAACGTTGTTTTAGTCCTATATGGGACAATTACTTTGGATTTTTGTCCTTCACGTAGGTCAATAAGAGTTGCGAAGCGGAATTCAAGTCGGGGAGCATTTGTGGAGATGCAGCCAATCACCAGAGAGTGATGTTTGCACGAGTAGTAATAACTCATCCTTAGTTTGCATAATAAGTGCTCATTTAGACTCTACGGTCGTATTAACTATCTCTATTGACATGTCAACCTATCCAAATCCAGAAACAAGGTTTCAAACTCCATTTGTTTTTACCCAATTAAATTAAGCTTATGTCATTCATATTATTATAACTACTACTCGGAATTTGTTATTTCTAATTATTATAAAATTAAGCTTCGGTTTTAGTTTATCATATTTATAAACTTATATCTGTATTTTTATAATTAAATAGATTGAACAAATAATTTTTATCTATTTTCATTTGTTTTGTCAATATGTGTGGTCTATTTAAATTTTGCATACGTACACTTAAAACATGAAATAGTAAAATAAAACATTCCTTAATTAATATACTTCAGGCTTACTTCTAAATATACACCTTCTTAGAACGTATCACTTCTAGTAAAGAATTACAGGCTTACTTCTAAATATACATATTTCTCAATTATAAATATAATTTCCTTAATTCTCAAATAAACAATAAATTTCCATGTTCTTGAATCAAACATAATGCTATAATAAAACTTGACAATAAAGCACAAGAGTATAATCAAATAGTAAATCATAACAATAAAGTTTTAGATTATAACAATATGATATAATTAACATAAAAGTTTAGGAGAATGGAATGAACACAAACCTGATGAATGCAATATTTTCTCTTAAATCCCCTCAATCTCAAGAGTTTTTCTCCGTAATAATGCTAAATAAATAAATAATTTCCAAAATACTGTTGGGTTAAAAATAATTCCCAAAATACGGTTAGATTAACCGTGATTAAGGAGAGCTGTCACTTGAAGTGACGACTTATTTGTTGATGTAAATCGCCGGATATACCTGCAAAAAGCGTTATAAAATAATATAGCTCGAGTCGCGTAAACGCTGTCCTCAATAAAGTATTTCCGACTAGCGAAAATCTTTCCCCAAGATAAAACGAGCTCTTCGACGTAAGCCGGTAACAGAACAACGAGAGTAGAAAATTATTAATCCAGCAGAGTAAAAATAGAAGGGATGTTTAATTTTAGCTCAAAATTATATATCTTGAGATAATATGTTGTATTTCACACGTAAAATGTTGATGTCAACCTGGTAGCTCAAGCTCAATATTTATACACATAAATCCGAACGTTGGTGGCTATTAACTATGATCATGAACACTCCGTTACTGCCAGCATACTTTTAATTGTAATAATCAAAGCCACAACGTAGCTCGTCATCCGTTATGATAGCAGGTTTTAATTATTGGTTTTAATACACACAAGTAGTGCACCACGATTGACAATAAACGTACACTTCTTAATTTATAATTATAAAATTGATTAAGTTCAATGGCTAACACAAAAAGTAGAATAAATGTAACATGTTAAAGTTGATTACAAAATAATGGGAAAATAATTTATACTTTACTTATTTGAAATACTCAAAATATTTCCAACAATCCCCCACATATTTCAAATGAATAATTTTTGGAGTTTGGAAAAATAGTTTAGAAAATATCTGCTGGATTAAAAGAATGAGATTTTAAGTTTGGTGTCCGTAGACTTGAAACCAAACCGAGACGATTAAGTCTTAATAAACCGAGCTTATGGTGAAACCTATAGTTTCTTGAAACCAACAAGCTACTATTGGTAAATCAGGGTCTTAACGGTCGTGTCACATCTTGCACAATTTCTCGTTATTACACCGTTGTGCGTCGTAAGGCCATGCGCGTGCTTGGTTTTCATGAGTGCTCTAGAAGTTTTGTCATGCTTCATGGAGGCGGCCCCACATCACACTCATATAGGTGATATCATCAAGTGTGTACCGCTTTTGCACACCACCCTAAAATTAAGGGCTATGATAATCATTAAGAGCTTTTAGCTCATCCTCTCAAAGTATGCGGTTTCTAGCCTATATCTCACATCATGGAACTGGGCAAATTTAGTTAGGCTAGCAGAACTAAATGGAAGACTTGTTATTACCCATTTGAACTTGCTTCATGGGATCTCCAATCACACAAGTTTGGGTTCCCATCCCCATTCGTTTCAAAGTGACACTAGTCTCATTTCCTTAGATGTTTCGGTTATTAATTTTCGTCCTAGGGCTTTTGTCAAAGGATCTGCTAAATTTCCTTGTGACCTCACAAAATTAATGGACACAATTCCATTCTTCAATAATCGTTTAATGACTTTATGCCTTAAACGAATGTGTCTATTCTTCCCATTATAACACATTTTCTTAGCAGTATCTATTGCACTTCTGCAATCACAATGAATAGACACAGATGGTGTTGGTTTTGTACCAACCGGAATTTCTGCTAAGAAAGTTTTCAACCACTCCGCTTCACTACAGGCTACTTCCAAAGCAATAAGCTCGGACTCCATAGTGGATCTAGAAATTATAGTCTGTTTGGTTGATTTCCACGTAATGGCACCACCTCCAAGGGTGAATATATATCCAGTGTTGGATTTTATCTCATCTGAATCAGAGACCCAGTTAGCATCGCTGTATCCCTCCAATACAGCGGGTAACCCACTATAAAATATACCATAATTAATGGTACCTCTCAAATATTTGAGTAACCGCCTCAACGCGGTCCAATGATCCCCACTTGGATTATGAGTATATCGACTCAATCTTCCGACAGCATAAGCTATGTCGGGCCTCGTATAATTCATCAAGTGTAATAAACTTCCAATAATTTGAGAATACTCATATTGAGCCTCGGGATCACCTCTATGTTTTTTCAAATGCATATGAGAGTCATAAGGGATACTCACGGGGGTGACATCGAAATGTACAAACCTCTTTAGAAGTTTTTCAGCATAGTGCTCTTGAGATAGTATAATACCATCATCCTTCCTTATGACTTTCATACCCAAAATCAATTTTGCTTCCCCCAAGTCTTTCATCACAAATTTTGAAGCAAGAAAAGATTTTGTCTCATTTATTAACTCAAGGTTGCTACTAAAAATTAACATATCATCCACATACAAGCAAATAATAATGCACACACCATTTTCACATTTAGTGTATACACACTTATCTACTTCAAGTGAGGTAAAACCATGAGCTAATAACACTTCATCAAATTTTTCATTCCATTGTTTTGGAGCTTGTTTCAAACCATATAAAGATTTGATCAACTTACACACTTTGTGTTCCTGACCAATAACTACATGACCCTCCGGTTGCACCATATAAATTTCTTCCTCTAGCTCACCATTTAAAAACGCAGTTTTAACATCCATTTGATGGATAAAAAGTTTGTGAATGGAAGCCAAGGCAATTAAAGTTCGTATAGATGAAATACGCGTTACCGGTGCAAATGTATCAAAATAATCAACATCTTGTTTTTGAGAAAAACCTTTCGCCACAAGCCTCGCTTTGTATTTATCAATTGAACCATCCGGATTTAATTTCCTTTTAAAAATCCATTTGCATCCGATTGGTTTGCAACCTTTCGGTAAATCGGTTAAAATCCAAGTTTTATTTTGTTTGATAGAATCAATTTCGTTTTGTATGGCCTCAATCCAAAAAGGAGCTTCTTTGGAAGAAATAGCTTGTGAATAAGTTAAAGGTTCATCATTAACAAGATATGTATAAAAGTCATTTCCAAAAGATTTCTCTATCTTTGGCCTCTTACTTCTTCTCAAAAGAGAAGGTTCATCATTAAAAGAATAATTTTCTTTTAATGGATCACTATCACTAGAGAGTTCATCATTAAAGGATTTATTTCCTTGTAATGGGTCACAATCACTTAATGGCGCAACGATCTTGTGTTCAATTTTCAAGGAAACACATTGTCTAAAAATTCAGCATTTTTTGTTACAACAACGTATAAACAAATAACCACACATGCATCATTTAGTGTGTACACATTCTTCAAAAACGGTCACATTAATAACATCAATAATATAGCATAAAGCATTGCACATTAGCGCACTATTTCTTTCTTTTAAGAAAATCATATATATGCTCCACTGTTTCAATTTATGCAAAAGTGGCAAGAGTTATAAATCTCATTTTCACTAAATGAAATAGGTAATAAAAATTTAGCTAAGCACCCCCACAATTTTAAATATTTAAAAACAGGTGATAGCCCTTCTAGAATGCATAGAGAGATGATTTATATCTCAACATTTAATTGTACACAATGATTTTATCAAAAACTCGCCTTTAAATTTAAATAAGATAAAATTTAGTTTATCTCAAAAAGCATCAATAAATATGACAAAAAGTTTTTTTTACCACCTCTAAACACAGTGTAGATGCTCTCATAAAATTTATATAAATTCATCAATTATATCATAATTTTCTAGAGCTGCTCCCATATCACTAAATATCAATCTTAAGATATTTAGGAGTTTCATAAATCAAACAAAAATAAAGACCAACAAAATATTACCATGTAAAACGTCACATCTATTATATCACATCATTAGTTTTACAACTTTGAGAAACAACCGCAATAAAAAACGAATACCATTTTTTCATTAAAAGTGGTGTTAAAGTATGGCGTATTGTAAGTAGGAAAGTGGAGAGACTAACCATTATACGTAGAAGACTTTTCTGAGCGTTAATCCGATTAATACGGCTCCCCATGCGGGTGTATCACAGCCTACTTCGCAACGCACAACTAGAGATAACATAGCCCCGATGAGTGCGGCGGCAACGCCTTGTGAGATGATATGTGCAGGCATATCTGACGCCAAATACTTTCTTGAGATTGTTGATGTAAATCGCCGGATATACCTGCAAAAAGCGTTATAAAATAATATAGCTCGAGTCGCGTAAACGCTGTCCTCAATAAAGTATTTCCGACTAGCGAAAATCTTTCCCCAAGATAAAACGAGCTCTTCGACGTAAGCCGGTAACAGAACAACGAGAGTAGAAAATTATTAATCCAGCAGAGTAAAAATAGAAGGGATGTTTAATTTTAGCTCAAAATTATATATCTTGAGATAATATGTTGTATTTCACACGTAAAATGTTGATGTCAACCTGGTAGCTCAAGCTCAATATTTATACACATAAATCCGAACGTTGGTGGCTATTAACTATGATCATGAACACTCCGTTACTGCCAGCATACTTTTAATTGTAATAATCAAAGCCACAACGTAGCTCGTCATCCGTTATGATAGCAGGTTTTAATTATTGGTTTTAATACACACAAGTAGTGCACCACGATTGACAATAAACGTACACTTCTTAATTTATAATTATAAAATTGATTAAGTTCAATGGCTAACACAAAAAGTAGAATAAATGTAACATGTTAAAGTTGATTACAAAATAATGGGAAAATAATTTATACTTTACTTATTTGAAATACTCAAAATATTTCCAACATTATTTGTTATAGTACAAGAATCGCCACTTGAAGTGGCGGCTTTCTTAAAAGATTACAGACCTCAATAACGAGTGTAATGCCAAAGCCAACTATATATGGTTATTGGGTCCCACCAAAAATAAATATCTCCTGTTTTCTTTGAAGTGCTATAACTTTTGTATTTGTACTCCGATTATTACAAAAAATATACCAAAATTCATAATTTTTTATTATCTTTCATATGATACCAATATTGAAGATATAAAATCAAAAAATTATTTAACACTTTAAAATTACTGCATATATGTTTTTAAATTTTTATATACTTTTTTATTTGTATTCCGAATATTACAAACAATACATCAAAGTTTATTATTTTTTATTATCTTTATAGGGAAGCAATGTTTCATTTAGAAAAATAAAAAAGAAAATATATTAATTTGTGTAGTATAGGATCGTTTTTTACCATGCACAAAATTAATCAAGAGTGATAGATTAAAACAAAATTATACAAAATCCATCACATTTATTTTATATTTTTCACACAAGAATTTATGTTGTTTTATTTCATATGACACCAATATTGAATATATACAAATCCGGAGTGCATTAAAAAATGATCCTAAACTACACAAATTAATATATTTTATTTTTATTTTTCTATATGAAACATTGCTCCCCTATAAAAGATAATAAAAAACAATAAATTTTGATATACTTTTTGTAATAAACGGAAATAGGGTTAGACAAAAAAGTGACCCTTCAAACTCTTCGCATCTCTTCGTTCTCGCGCATCGCCATGGGCCAGAAGCTTTCATCCGAACTGACTACCCCTCCCAATCGTCTTTATCGCCACACCGAACACACAGTCTTCTCCAAGAGGCAACATCCCTTCGCCGAACTCCGCCAGCAATCTTCTTCTTCTCCTTTCTTCTAGCCTGTAACACTTTCCGCTGCTGCTCCGGGACAACTCTGTAGGTGTCGTCACCTTCGATGAAGCTTGTCAATCGACGCCGCATTGAATCACCCATGTCGTTGTCGTCTTCGATGGAGTCTCGACCGCCGCCGCTCAAAATCCTTCCCAGATCTGATAGATTCCAGATCCTGACGGCTAGATTTCAGATCTAGCGGCTAGGCTTTCTAACTTTGGTGGTGGGGCGGTTGTTTCCGGCGAGTGGTAGTAACAAGGGATGAGTTGGGTTTTCTAGTGTGAGTGGGTGTGCGCTGTGGACTGTGGGCTAAGGGGTTGTGTGTGGGAGAGTGAAAGAGGTTGTTTGTAGATTTAGGGCGGTGTTGGCGGCAGTCACTGCGTCGGTCACTGTGTCGGAATCACTTTTGGCCGGTCGGCAGTCACTATGAGCGGCAGGGTAGTCACTGTGGCCAGTAGGACAGTCACTATGTAAAATGGTAAAATGGTTCATAATATGTACACTCACTGCCTTTATAATAATCCGTTTAAAGATAACATTTAATGGTGTTTCACATATTAATTCTCATGTTGATAACCATGATTATCTCAAGTATAAGAGTATAGCTCATGATCTCATCATCATTATTGAGTACAACACGGACAATTAGAATATTATGGTTATTAGAAAGCGTAGCAATCCATAATTAAGTCACATACTTAATAATTAGCTATTAGGCATATTACTAAAAGACTAAGGACACGTTTACTTCACGGGTTAGTAAACGGTGTTTATTAAGACCCGCGTTAATAAGCGGCGCATAAAATAAGCAGTGTTGTAAGCTCATGTTACTTCAAAGAATTTAAAACACTGTTTAACATTAAAATGTACAAAACAACCCTATAGATATATACACACAAACATTCATGAACACAAGTACATAATATAATATGTGGGGTCACCTCGTACACACAAACATTCATGAACACAAGTATATAATATAATATGTGGGGTCGGGGTCGGGTCAAGGTAGGGGAAGGTGGTAGGGGGTAAAGGGGTAGGGGGTGAGGGTGGGGTAGGGCAGGTGGTGGAGGGTACGGGTCAGGGTACGGGTAAGGGGTGGGGTGGTAGGGTAGGGGTGAGGGGTGGGTCGAGGTAGGAGCAGAGGGTAGGGGTAAATGGGCAGGGTCGGGGTAAGGGGTGGGGGTGGGGTAGGGCAAGTGGTGGAGGGTAAGGTCGGGGTAGGGGTAAGGTGGGGTGGGTATGGTCGAGTCAAGGACTCAAGGGTGGGGGTGGGGTCGAGGTAAGGTAGGGTAGGGCGAGTAGTGGGGTAGCAATAGGGTAAGGGCAAGGGGTAAAGGTAAGGGTAAATTTGGAAACTGAAAAAGCTTAAAGTGTCGTTTAATTAATACATAGGGGTGGTATGCTTAGTAAACGGCACTTTAAGCACATCTTTCGGTTAATAAGCAGTATTTTAAGCAACTTGCGTGTTTACTTCACCTGTCTTATTGACCTAACTGTGACTTTAGCAGCGAAGTAAACGCCTCCTAAATATTGATAAAGAAAATTCACAATAACAATTACCATAGAATGAGCGTGTGACTATTTTAAATATATATATATATATATATATATATATATATATATGAGCATTAAATATTCATAAATACATCATTAATTATAATTGTCCTAGGATATATCTCCAATAATACCTTGTATGATCGAGGGAACCAATCGAGGGTGTAGTCTAATTACTTATTTGGATCGGTTGTCTATGTCCATGTAGGCCTGAGCCCATATACTTTATCACTTACATTTCAACTTGAGTCTTAGATTTAAAATAATATTGTTAGATTTCTTTTATCATTATAAGCTCTTTGTATAGGTACTGTTGGGATATTGGGCCGAAGGCCCAACACCCGGCCCAAAAGCCCTTAAGGACACCAGAAGGAGGAAGGGCCCATGACGAACTTTACCATCGAACGGGAATCGATGTTCAATGGGAGTTCACCCCAATATCTCGAACGGGTTAAACAGTATACTTGGATCAGATTAACAACGCCAGTCAGGATCATCAGTCTGCTGCCCACCTACCCGAACGGGACAGTTCGCAAGTGGCAAGGTGCATTAAATGATAGAGTATGGCATCAGCAAGTGGCAGCATGGGTGTCCAAGTGGCATGAAAAGCAACCAATCATCTTGGATCACCCCATACCCCCACCTACCCATTTATAGTATAAACAAAGACATTAATTACATTGTTATGGGTTAACATCTTGATACTCAGAGCCTTAACATAGATTTATCACTCTTGTTCTTGTATTAATCATTATATACTGACGTGCCGTTCAGGTAGTTTTCAGTGTAATCAACGAATTACTTTAATATAAGTGGGCCTTTGAGTACAATATCATTCAGTTTTTATGTTTTCTTTGACCTTTCGAACCAAAACTCACACCCTTAATATCCAAAGCGTGTGCTGGGCTTTCGAATCTACGAGACTTAACCTCAACATTTACAAATTCGGGGTTTTTACCTAAGTATTACTAAAGTAATGACAATTTCCAAAAATGTGACCACATTAACATTAGGACCAAAATGTGACTAAAGGAGGTCATATTCACGTCATTCTAAGATTTTAATGTCACTGATAAAGTATATGGGACCAGACCCCATGGCCCACATACTCAGAAGACTAGAATGAACACAGTTGGCACCCACGTGGTCCTCCAGCGGCCAGATGGACCTCCATCTGCCAAACATCCACCAATCCAGAATATGGTCCAGAAGCCCAGGAGAAGAAGTTGGTACTCCCTTATCCTGGTCTTCCGTCGGCGAAAGAGACCAAGGCATAGATAGATCTTATACTTAGCCAAAATAAATCATGTATCCACCCAATAGAGGCCTGGTTTTGTATTGGGCCTTCCAAGCCTAAGGCTTGGGAGCCCAACCCATTTCCCTTTAAATACCCCTCTTGGGGGGTAGTTGTAGGGGGGTGAAAGATATTAATTGCACTATATCTCTCTAGCTCTCACTTATCTCTAAAAACTTATACTCTATCAGTCACTGTCCAATTTTAATGTCACTATCAAACGTCACTATCGCCACCACCCGTGTCGCTGTCGCCACCGCCCGTGTCACTGTCGCCACCGCCCGTGTCACTGTAACCACCGCATGTGTCACTATAGCCACCACCCCTTTCACTATAGCCACCGCCGCTGCCGGCCACAGTGACACATTCGCAGTGACATTTTCGCAATGACACACAATTACTCTTGCCACCGTCCTCTAGTCAGCTCCCACCGCCTCCCCGATGTTGACCACTCCCCAGCCCCTAGACAACCAGACCCTACACCACCGCCAATGCTCCACCCCCACTGTCCCCCACTCCCCAACCCAACACCACCGCTACTGCCCACCCCACACTACCCTCACCATCACTGCTCAGCCCACACCACCGTCGCTGCACCACCCCAGCCCCCTCCCCAACCTACCCAACCCCCTCCCCAACCATCCCAGCCGCCTGCGCCGCCAACTACCCTGATCCCCTGCCCGCCTTGTCCTCCCCCAGATCTCTCCAACCGGTTAACACCACCACGGGCTTCGGCGTGAGTAGTCCCCTCCACCAGCCCCACTGAACCACTAACCTCGTCCCAACCTAGGCACCAGTCCCACAGCACCATTCCCCAGCCCCGCCCAACAAGGACGCACCCAACCTTGCCCAGCAAGGACACAACACGACCCTTAAGCCACACCACCCTACATTCAATCCTCACCCCAGCCACCTCCCTGCTAGACCTGGACAAAACCGACCCGGCCCAGCCACCCAGTTCGCTCACACAAATGGGCGGGCTTGGGCATATATATTTACCCACCGGGCCGGCCCGAGCCCGACCCGCAATAAGATATGGGCGGGCTTGGGTTAGGTATTAGGCCCATTCGGGCCGATAAGCCCGGCCCGCTACATTTAGTATATATAAATATACTAAATACAAAGAGGTCTTCCCATGCAAAGTGAGAACTAATCTCGTGCGTTCATTTTGAGATCTAATGGCTCAAAATGAGCCAAAAGTGAACTAAATTTGATCAAAAACGCGGTGGCAATTTCGTAATTAAAACGAAGTTTTTTGTCATCGCGAAAAAGTGCAACAGAATCACGCAAAAGTGCAACGCGGTGAAGAAAAAGTGCAATTGTTCGCACTTTGCACGGGAGAACCTCTTTTTATTTGATCTCTTCCCTATATATATATATACTAATTTATTTATTTATTTGCATATACACATGTATATTTATATTTACTAATTTTTCTTTATACATATTTATAGTTTCTTATGTTTAAATTTAAATTTTTAGTTCTTAACAACTAGCCCAACCAATATAATATCTATGTTTGTACTTAAAGATAATACTTTGTGCTTAAATTTTAAATTTTAGATTGATGGAGTATATGGGTCTAGGCCCCAGGACCCACATACTCAGGAGAACAGAAGGCGCAGTTGTCACCCAGTGGGACCCTCATCGGCCAGGTGACCCTCATCGTCCGGAACGAAGTCAACCCAAAACATGATCCGGAAGCTAGAAGAACCGGGTGACCTCGTCAGCCGGGTCTTCGTCGGCCATGTCCTCATCGGCCAGACCCTCGTCGGCCATAAAGAACTCCCAGAACCGGATTTTACACTTACTCATTTGTATACTCCATCATTTACTTTGTATTCGGCCCAATAGCGGTCCAGTTGTAAATGGGTCTCCCAAGTCCAAGGCTTGGGGGTCCAGCCCGTATTTTTCCTATAAATACTTCCTCTGGAGATAGTTGTAGGGGTTGGAAAATCATTTATTGAAGCATTTACTTGCACTTCTCTCTCTAGCTCTCACTTCTCTCTAGAATATAATCTATCATAGATATTGATAGAATATATCTAGAGAGAAGTGAGAGCTAGAGAGAGAAGTGCAATAATATGCTTCAATAGAATGAATTTGTCACCCCTATAACTACTCCCAAGGGGAGTATATATAGAGAAAATACGGGCTGGGCTCCCAAGCCTTGGGCTTGGGAGGCCCATTTACAACTGGACCGCTATTGGGCCGAATACAAAGCCACTAATGGGCTATACAAATAAGTAAGTGTAAAATCCGGTTCTGTGAGGTCTTCGTGGCCGACGGGGGCATGGCAGACGAGGGCACGGCCGACGAGGGCGCGGCCGACGAGGGCACCCGGGCTCCTTGGGCCCAGGACCATAATCTGAGTTGACACCTTTTCGGCCGACGGGGGTCCCTTGGCCGACGAGGGCGCCACTCAGTGTCTGTGCTTTATGTTCTTCCGAGTATGTGGGTCCGGGGGCTCAGACCCATATACTCCATCAGGAGTCCCCCACTCTCTAAGCTGAGATGCAGACGAAGTGAAGGAGAGTAGATTCCCGTGTTTTGTTGCTTTTGGCCGATGCGGGCATTCTCTGGCCGTCAGCTGTTGTGGCGTTGGCGCTTTTTCCATTTTGGTGATCTTGTTCTGTGCTTTGGCCGTTACCTGCTCCTTGCTGGCCGGCGGGGGAGGCCGTTGTTTCCTTGATGTGTTCGTTTGGGGATGATAAATATCCTGCTTCAATGGTGGCCGTTGAAGGCACGCTTTCCCTTTCTTGGATGTTGATGGGTGAAGTTAATGTTTGGGCCGATGAGGCCACTGAGGTTGACCCTTGCTTTGGGGACGATGGCGTCCTTTCCTTTGGGTGGCCGATGAGGGTGTTTGCGCACTCCTTTTGGCCGTCGCTGATTGGCTTTCGTGTTCTTGGCCGAAGAGCCCGTCATGATTAACTGTTGGCGGAGGACGATGAGTGTCCTCGCCTTAGGTGGCCTGTTGGCCGTTGTTGATGATGTTATGTGCCTCCGGCCAATGAGGCGCCATTGTGATGCATGGACGATGTGGCCATGCTTTGTGGTTACATTCATGTTCTTTGTATTGTTCCTTTTTGTTTTGTTGAGGCCGGTGTAGTCCCCCAGTCCCCCACTGCTTCAGGCCGAAGAGTGTGAGGGGTGAAGGAGTTGCTTGAGTCCCTGGCCGAAGCGGCCTCTCCGTAGTCCCCTTGAATCCAACCCTCATGGCGATTTTCTGGCCAAGGTAACCCTGTGGGAGAACCCTTGTGCGCAGATCGCTTGTAGAGAGTTATCATCAAGGGTCATTACGAGGAGCCGATGGCTGTGGGTTCTTGGTTCCTTTGGTTCTGTGGCCGTTACGGGCGTTCATTACGTGCCTGGCCGTTGTCGTCTCCTTATTGTTGGCGTTTGTGAATCTGGCAAGCACATAGGACGTTGTGGGCGCTTGCTGGCACTTGTAGAGCCGGCAAGCGTGTAGGCCGTAGAGTCTGTTTTGCCGGTGGGCTGTTGACATGTAGCTTGGCCCGTTGGTGACGTGGTGGCCTCCCATTGGTGGCCGTTGATGTGGCCATTGGGAGGGTGCCACGTGTAGACCGTTGGGTGGGGGGTTCTATAAATACCCCTCCCCCTCCGACCAAAAATCTCATTTGCATTCTGAATTGTCGAAGTGCTGGCCAATTTTCTAGAGAGATAAACTCCCAAGCTTGTTCTTCGTGTTCTTCGTGTTCAAGGTTAGTGTTCATCGCAATCTTCTGCACTTTTCATACTTTGCTTCCTAGGCTAGTGATCTAGTGTTAGGCGTTTGAACACCCTTAGATCCTAAGTTAATCTCCTTAGGCTCGTAGTAGTAGTTATGATGAAGAGCTTGAACGAAGACTACTATCCGTACGACGACCAGCCCTCCACTAGGTCACTCGACTATGAGGTGCTCGAGGAGTTCGAGGAGGAGATACAACATTTAAGTCCCTACAAATCTGAAGAACCGGTGGACGACGAAGTCGAGGACGAGGAGTCCGCCTCATCTTCAAAAGGTGAGGACGCAGCTGCGTCATGAGTGGTGGACGGGGCGTCCACTTCAGCTGTAATTCTGTGCCCGAGGCCGGTGTCCGCCGTTAAGGGAGCCGGCAAGCCGAAAAGAGTGAGGAGGCCGAAGAGTGGGTCGGGCATCTCCTACCTGGATCTCACAAACATCTTCCTGATCAAGTCGGAGAGCAGCGCGGCCGACTACCTTGTTGCCCAGATGTACGTGGGGCTGTACGGGCGGGTTAGGGCACCCAGGCCGACGGACCATGTTCTTCTTCCGCCACCGGGATACTTTGGAGTATACCCGATGAGTTTTGACAAGGGGCTGAGGTTCCCCCTTCACCCCTTCATCACTGAATACCTGGATATGGTAGGGCTCCCTCCGGCCTTGCTGACGCCGAACAGCTATTCACTGATGGTAGGGTTTTTGCTCCGCTGTGAGGAGTTGGGCTACAGGCCGACGACGGCCCTTTTCATGAATCTGTATCAGATCGGCCGAGGAAGCCACAAAAACTGTGCGGCCTATGCTACTCTTCAACAGCTGCCGAAGAAGAGGAGCTTCACGGACTTGCCTACGTCCATTCATGGGTGGAAGAGCAAGTTCGTTTTTGTGTCCCTTGGTGAGAGTGGCACCGAGTTTCCCTCCCTCGGCCATACCGGGAGGTTTAATCTGCATGACCCGCCGAAGAGCTCTATCTTGGACGCTCAGGTGGAGGCTTTCCTGGAAGGGGGGCCGAGGAGCGTGAAGGATTATATTACTGAATACAAGATGGCCGCCCTCGGCTTCTTTAGATACCATGTGTATGGCGATAAGGAGGATGACATCCAACTCTGGCCGAAGATGACCACCACCTTCGAAGAGGTCGACGGCCCGGACTTGGGCATTCCTGCTGAGGCCGATGGTAATTATTTCTTCGGCTTTCTGTCTTTATGCTTTGTTCTTTTGCCTTGCTAATCTGTTGTGTTTTTCCTTTGTAGATTTTGTCATGGACCGTCGCTCCATCATGGCTATAGCAAAGGCCAAGGCGGCCAAGGAGTTGTCCGCAAAGGCGGCCGAGGCATCCAGACGTGCCGCGGCCGAGGGAGGCGGGGCTACTGCTGGTGCGGCCCCGAAGCCTGCCCAGGCCAAGAAGAAGAGGCCGGCCACTGACGGCCAGAAAAAATTAACGGAGGCCGGCCTGAACGTCACGAAGAAGACGAAGAGGGTGTCGTCTCCTTCCCAGGCTACTGAGGCCGGTACTCTGACTGTCCCAAGTGTGGACAATAGTGGTCCCCTCGTGGACCTTACTGCTGCTCCAACTGATGCCGCCCAATCGCTCCCTATCGTCCAGGAGCCACGGACGAAGAGGGCTGGCAAGGAGATCGCCGCTGCCACCTACCAGAAGGTGGTGGAATACCCCGTCGGCGGGGGTGTGTTTGACGATGCCGTCCTCGGCCACGATGTGCTGGCCCAGGCCATGCCGGCCAAGGATCAGGCTTACCTCAAGAAGCTCGGGGACGTGAAGGTGTACGAGGGCGGCATGGACCTCCTCGTCCAAGTAAGTTCTCTGCCTTGTAATGTGTAATGTTTCTCGTCGTCCGTGTAGAGTTAGTTGTCTGAGTCTTGGTTTGCCCTCTTTTTTTGCAGAGTGCCTTTATGCTCATGGAGAGCCATAAGAGCTGGAGCAAAAGGCTGCTTCGGCCGACGAGGCGGTAGCTTGCCTGGATCGGCTCCGGGAGGATGCCAAGGCTTTGCAGCAAAGGGCCGATGAAGCCGCTGCAGCCAGGGACGATGCCCTGGCCAAGCTCGAGGAGAGCCAAAGGGCGCTGGAGGCCGAGCGGCGCAAGAACGAGGAAGCCGTGAAGGCGAAAGCTGAGGCCGCCGCTGTGAAGGCTGCTGATGAGGCCGTTGAGAAGTTCCTGGCCGAGGGGTGGAAGGCCGATGAGAGGCTCCCCTGGTGCTATGAAGTGGTGGCCGCCAAGCTTGAAAATTGGGGGATGAACTCCCTCGCCGGCCAAGAGTATTTCAGTAGGGAGATGGCCATTTACTATAACATGGGCCAGGAGCGGATGCAGAGGCTCCTGTGTCGGCGGCTATCTCGTGCTCTGAAGGCCATGAATTACACTTCTGGGTGGGCTAGACGGAACTTGAAGCTTCCAAAGCTGATGAAGGATCCCGAAGAGCAGGCCAAGCTTCCTCTGTCGGAGCGGGAGTCCCCCATTGAAAGTTCCGGCCTCGGCGAGCCGGATTACACAGAGTTCGACTTCCTAGATGATGCCACCAGTGCTGCGGCTGCCACCGGCCAGGAGACTGAGGCCGAAGAGGGAGCTGAAAACGTTGAAGAGCCAGCTGAGGATGGAGGCGCTCACGAGGCTTGATCGGCTACTCCCTTGTAATTAGTTTTTATTTTTGCCCAAATGATGTAACGGCCGAAGCGCCCACCTTTGTACTGAACTGAATATAAATGAAAATTTTTGCTGTCCTGCTCGGCTGTGAATTCCTTGTATGCTTATTTCCCTTTGCCATTTTTCTTCTGAAATTTGTCTAAGTGTCAAGGTCACAACTTGGGTCACCCGCGAGTGTCCATGGGGTAGTCCACCCTGTCTGGTGGCCTGGTCGGCTTGTCCGTCGTTGCTTTACTATCATAACACTTAGGATTTTTTTTTTCAAAAATTTCCTAAGTGTTTTGGGTTCACTAAGCTGCTTTCTTCCCGGTCTGGTGGCTTGCTCGGCCTGACCGACGTTTCTGTACTATCATAACACTTAGGATTTTTTTCAAAAATTTCCTAAGTGTTTTGGATCCACTTGGGTGATTCCCTTTCCGTCCTTGACCGTGGTGTCCGTTCCGTCCTGGCGTTGTCCCATTCTGCTTTTTTGTTAAAAATTTTCCAAGTGTTTAACTTCAAGTGGATGGGTGTTCTTATCGTCCTGGTATTGGATTTCTCCTCATTGTTGACAAATGCTTTTGGAGATTTCCTAAGTGTTGAACCAGTGTCGTTGTCGGCCCAGTACTTTTCGTGGTCATCGTGTGCACTTGCTTCTGATCTGATCAGGAAGGTCGGCCTGGATCATTGTGATGTGGCCGATAAGGGCACCTTGGATTTTTGCCTTTTTGAACTTAGAATTTTTTCAAAGTACACATGCAAGGCGTAGGTAGCTAACGGCCTTGGAGTATACAGGTACCCGCTTCGTCTAGAGTTCCTCCATCTAAGCACTTAGAGAATTTTCTAAGTATAAATGTAAGACATAGTTCCGTCTTTGTGGTACCGCTGCCGGCTAGGAGGTGGCCCTACCATCATCGGCCAAGGTCTGGCTTTGTGGCCGATGAGGATGCCCCTTGCTTAGGCTCGTGAGAAGGCCCTACCTTCCTCGGCTAAGGCATAGTTCCTTCTTGAGGAACTTTTTCTTCAGAATTTTCTCTAAGTGTTTAGTAGACACTTGAACAAATTCCCACGGCCTGGGGTCCAGTGCCTGTAACGGCTATCCGGGATGCTGTGGCAAGTAGGGATTGTTTCTTGATTGCTTGATTCTTCCGCGGGTGTGATAAGTACCCGCTTCGTCCTGGTCAACCTCAGGATTGTGATTCCTTGTTTCATACCGAGCGTTGGTGCTTCAAAGGACTGTGGCCGATGAAGGTTACCTCTCGCGTGTCACCCGACCGATTTGGTTAGGGTTTTACAGGCGTATGTTTCGGCCTTGACCATTCCCTTGTGGTGCGTGGACGTGTCGTCCATGTTTACCTGTCAGTGGTACTATACTTGTGTTGAACTGATACGTACTTGGCCAAATTGGGCCTGAATTGTGGGGATTTTATTTTTTCATTGCTCGAGGCCGGCTAGTGTGCACGGCCGTCGGCTTCCCTCTTTTTCCCTTGTATATATATATATTTTTTCGGGGAGTATCCTTCTTTCAGGCTTCGGCCGAAGGGTGTGCTCGTCCTTCGGCTGGTTCGGACTTCGTTTATAACGTCCGTGATCTCAGGGCGGGTCCCGTCGCCTATTTATGACGCGGGCTAGACTTTTGGTCGGTTTCCAACGGCTGTCGTTGCCCATCCCTGAGTTTTGGGATTTTGTCACCTCGGCCATGATTTCAGGCATGTCGTCCTGCGATCTGGCGCGTGGACGACGCGGTGAGCTTCCCGTTTCAAGACGTGGGCCGTTTGCGGGCCCCTCGTCCTGGGGACATCGTCGGCCATACCTGAGCGTTTCACTTCTAGGTTTACGGGGCCAGGACGATGTGCTCTCTCAGCTAGGCCTGAGCCCTTCACTGATACAAAATACAATGGAGTGCCAGAGCTTGTCGCTCGTAGGCTGCAAATGCAAGGGGCCACGTCGGCCATGCCTGAGCCTTTCGCTCAATGGTGGCCGACGGGGCACCTGCTAATGTTTTACTATAAATTCCAGAGAAAAAATCAGGAACGTGATTTTATTCATAAGTGGCTCGAGGCCGAGGGTGGCATTCAATCAGTAACCCGTTAAGGGGTGAGGGCTTCGCCGTCTGCACCTCCTTCGGATTACTGATAAAACTTCACCAGATGGTGTACATTCCACGTTCGCGGTACATTGGACCCATTCGGGCGTTTAAGCTTGTAGGTGTCGGGTTTGACCACGACACTGACGATGTAGGGCCCTTCGTACTTCAATGCTAGTTTGCCACCCTCTGTCGGCTGGCTTGCTTCCCTTCGGCGGAGGACGTAGTCCCCACCTGAAATTCCCGGGAACGTACCTTGGCGTCATAGTATGATTTTACTTGACGCCGGTAGTTCTCTGCTCGGACGTAAGCTTTCTCACGCCTCTCATCGACCATGTGCAGGTCGATCTTCATGTTCTCTTCGTTGACGTCAGGCTCATATTGTTCCACCCGTCGGCTGGGGATTGCAACTTCCGTGGGCGCCTTTGCCTCGAAGCCGTAGCATAGGGCGAAAGGTGTTTCACCCGTCGCTCTCCTCGGCGTGGTTCTGTAGCACCACAGGATGTTGGGGAGCTCGTCGACCCAACTACCTCCTGTGGCCTGGAGTTTCTTCTTCAGCCCCTCCATTATTGTTCTGTTGGCGTTCTCGACCTGCCCGTTGCCCTGAGGGTAGGCAACGGAGGAGAAACGATGCTTCACCCCAAACTCCCGGAGGAGCTCCTGGAAAGGGGCTGCCTCGAATTGGGTGCCGTTGTCTGATATAATCTCCTGGGGGACGCCGAAGCGTGTGATGATGTTCTTGTAAACAAATTTCTGGCATCTGGCCCCCGTGATGCTGGCCAGGGGTTCCGCCTCGACCCACTTAGTGAAGTAGTCGACGGCGACGATGATGTAGCGGTTGTTCCCGGCGGCTCTGGGTAGGGGGCCGACCAGGTCAATTCCCCATCTAGAGAATGGGATTGCGGTGCTGACGGGGGCGTAGTTGACGGCTGGCCGACCAGGGGCCTTCTGGAGCACCTGGCACGTGGTACACCTCCTGGCCAGATCCGCGCAGTCTCGCGCCATCGTCGGCCAGAAGAAGCCCTGGACGACGAGACGTCGGGACATGCTGAAAGGGCCCTGGTGCGAGGAGCAGACGCCACAATGAACTTCTTCCATGGCTATGTCGGTCTCGTCCTGGTGCAGGCATCGGAGGAGAGTGCCATTATAGGACCGCTTGTAGAGTTTGCCATCTTCGATGGTGTAGCTTGGGGCCCTGAGTTTGGCAAGTTTGGCCCTCTCCTCGTCCGGGGGCAGCTCCCCCGTTGTGATGAAGGTGATGATGTCAGAGATCCAGTCCTCTGGTCGCTGTTGGACGCACAAGACGGGGCTGGCATGGATGCTGGACATGCTCAACTCCTCGATCTTGGCCAGTTGGGAGATGTGCTCCGGGGTGTCCGAGCTGAGTTTGGAGAGGATGTCGGTCTCGGCGTTCTCGGCCCTTGGGATCTGTGTGATCTCGTGGGTTTCGAACGCCTTCAGCAGCTCCTCCGCCGCTTGTTTGTACTGCTTCATCCGGCCTTCCTTTGCTTCGTACGATCCCTCCACCTGGCCCACTACCAGTTTGGAGTCGCACTTGATTTTGAGGTGCTTGGCCTTGAGGCCGGCGGCGAGTCTGAGACCGCTGAGGAGGGCCTCATACTCGGCTTCGTTGTTGGATACCCTGAAGTTGAAGCGGATGGCATAGTAAGCTCTGAATCCTTCAGGGGATATGAGGACGACGCCGCCACCGCATGATTTCGCGGCCGACGAGCCGTCAGTGAATAGGATCCATGTATCGTCCGGCTCCGGCCCGGGGTTGGCGACGGCCGTCTCCCTTGCTGTGCATTTAGTGACGAAGTCGGCCAAGGCTTGCCCTTTGATAGATGGCCTTGGCTTGATCTCAATTTGAAATTGGCTGAGGAAGATCGCCCATTTTACCATCCTAGAGGAGCTGGTGGGGCTCCTCATGAGTGCGCCGAGAGGCTGCTGGGTTAGTACATGGACGACATGGGCCTGGAAGTAGTGCCCCAGCTTTTTTACCGTATGGACGATGGCCAGTACCGTCTTCTCAATGGGGGAGTACCTGAGCTCGGCCTCCCTGAGCGTTTTGCTGATGTAGAAGATGGCTTTCTGCACCCCTTCGTCCTAACGGATGAGCACGGAGTTGATGGCCGACGTGCTCACCCCTAAGTACAAGAAGAGGGTTTCGCCGGCTTTGGGCTTGGAGAGCACGGGTGGGGACGACAAGTACCTTTTCAATTCGTCGAATGCCTCCTGGCACTCCGTCGTCCACTTGAAGTTGTTGGCCTTACGCATGATCTGAAAGAAGGGGAGTGCCCTCTCGGCTGACCTGGAGAGGAACCGGTTCAGGGCCGCCAGGCGCCCCGTCAGTCGTTGTACTTCCTTGACGTTACGGGGCGGCTCCATGTTGATGATAGCCTGCGTCTTCTCCGGGTTTATCTCGATGCCTCTCCGACTGACCATGTAGCCGAGGAACTTGCCACCTTGGACGCCGAAGGCGCACTTCTTGGGGTTGAGCCGGAGCCTGAACTCCTTCATGATTTCAAATATTTCCCGGAGGTCGTCGGCATGGGAGGAGGCCTGCCTGCTCTTGACGATCATATCGTCGACGTATGCCTCCATCGTCCGGCCAAGGACCGCCCTTAAGATCTTGGCCACCATCCTAGTATAGGTGGCGCCGGAGTTTTTGAGTCCGAAGGCCATGACGAGGTAGCAAAAGATTCCCTCTGGGGTCATGAATGCCGTCTTCTCAGCGTCATCTTCATGCATGGAGATTTGGTGGTACCCTCTGAAAGCGTCGAGGAACGACATCAACTCGCACCCCGCCGTCTCGTCCACCAGCTGATCAATGTTGGGGAGAGGGAACGGGTCCATGGGGCACGCCTTGTTCAGGTCAGTGTAATCAACACACATTCTGAACGTCGGCGGTTTCTGGGCGAGGACGACGTTGGCCAACCACGTCGGGTACTTCACCTCTTTAATGTGTTTGATTGAGAGGAGCATGGCGACCTCCCCTTTGACGAAGTCCCGCCTGTCCGCGGATAAGAAGCGCCGCTTCTGTTTGACGGGCGCAGAGGTCGGATCGACGGTCAGCCGGTGAGTGATCACCTGGCGGCTGATGCCTGGCATATCGTCCGGGCCCCACGCGAAGACAACGGCGTACGACCGTAGGACGAGGAGGATGGTGTCTCGTTGGTCCTGGGGGAGTTGCTTCCCGACTCTGAGAACCCGCTCCGGTCGGGAGGTATCCAGAGGGATTTCCTCGACCTCCTCGGCCGGCTCCGCATATGGCCTTTCCTCGTCCGTGGCGACGGCGGCCGTGATGGTGTCTATCCTCTGGCCTTCCCTCTCGGCCGGCCTCGTTAGTTTGAGGTAGCACACCCTGGCTATCCTCTGATTTCCTCTGGCGTAGCCGATGCCGTCATCGGTAGGGAACTTCAGACATAAGTGCTTCATGGAGATGATGGCCTCCAAGTCCTCCAGCGCTGGCCGGCCCAAGATCAGGTTGTGGGCGCACTGGAGGTTGACCACCATGAACTCCATGTCAATCCTGGCGTGGTGGGGGCCGTCACCGACCTCCACGGGGAGGACTATCGTGCCCTCGGCGTCGATAGAGTCCCCGGTGAAGCCGGATAACGGTGTCTTGATCGGCTTCAACAGAGCTCTGTCCAGCTTCAGCTGCCTGAAAGTATCCAGGTACATCACGTTGACGGAGCTCCCCGTATCGATGTAAGTGCGGTGGATGATGGAGTCACCGATCTCACACCGGATGACGAGGGCGTCCCTGTGTGATCCCGTACCCGGAGGCAAATCCTTGTCGGTGAAGGTGATCGCCTCCGTCCGCTGCTTCTTCGGCTGGGGGGGGGGGGGACGTGGGACACCTCCCCAATGTAGAGGGATTGGGCCCATTTCTTTCTCTGAGTGGCGGAGTCCCCCCCAGTGTTCCCACCTACGATGAGGTGAATGTGATTCTTCTTCGGCGGGGGCTCCTCGAAGTCCTCGTCGTCGCTGAGCCTACCAATCTCCTGCTTCTTCGCGGAGGGTTCGCCCCCATGTTTGCCGGTGTTTACCCATGTATTTTTGCGTGGTCCACCTTTAACAAACTGGGAGAGTTCCCCCTGGCGAATAAGGCGCTCGATGGCCTTCTTCAGTGTGATGCAATCGTCGGTGTTGTGCGACGAGTTCTTGTGGAACCGGCAGTATGTGCCGCCCTGCTGGATGGCAAGGATCTCCTCGGCCGGCCGAGGAGCCTGCTCGATGAGGCCGTGCTTCTCAACATAATCGAGGATAGTGCCGACCGGGTGAGTGAGGGAGACCCCCGGCCGTTCCAACCTCGGCCGCCAGTGGCGATCTTTCTTACTCTGTCCACCAGAGCCGTGACGGCCCTGGGCACCCTGGCCGGCCGGGGACGGACCCGGGGCCGGCGAAGGATTTGTCTTCTTGGAGGGATGGCCCCCTTCTTTCTTGTGATTATGGAGCTCGTCGGCGTCGGCGTACAAGCCTCCGCGCTGGAGCGCCTTGGCGTACGACCTCTGAGGGTCGGTGATAAGGCTCCTAGCGTACGGGGAGCTGCGGAGGGCTCCCTGGTACAAAGCGAGGAGGGTGCGCTCATCGGCCCCCTCGACCTCCTCGGTTTCCCTCGTCCACCGATCAATGAATGACCGGAGGGACTCCTCGTGCTGCTGCTTGACGGAGAGGAGGTGGGTGAAATACTTCTTCGCACGCTTCCTCCCGGCAAAGTGAGTGAGGAAGCGTTGGGCAAGATCTTGCCATGAGTCGATGCTCCCCTCGGGGAGTGCGTTGAACCACTCGTACGCTGGCCCCTCGAGAGTAGAGAGGAACCAACGACAGAGGTATTCGTCGGACGTGTTCACCATCAGCATGTTGTTCTGATAGCGGCTGAAGTGTTCCTGGGGGTCTGATCGGCCGTCGTAGGACTTGATCGCGTTTCCCCTGTACTTCTCCGGGATGGGGGCCGAGAGGACCCTGTTGGTGAAAGGGGTCCTGGTCCTGACCTGGATGATGGGGTCACCTCGCCCTTCGGCCAGCTCCCTCTCCAGGGCGCTAACCTTGTTCATGAGCGCGTTGAGGCCGAGGTCGTTGGAGGCGCCGGCCGTAGGGATGTTGGCCGACTGCTTGGCTTCCATCTGAGCAAGCCTCCTTTCCAGCTGGGCGATGACCTCGTCCCAGGGGTCCCTGGCGGCCGCAGCGGCGCCCGGCTGGTTCCTCATGCGCTCGCCGTGAGCCGCATTGATCTGGTGGCGCACGTCATCTTCGTGCAGCTTTCCCTTGCCCTTGTCCGGGCGGGGCTGGTCCGCTGTCCGGGACACAGACCCCAAGCTTTCCCTCGGCGAGCCGGGACGAGGTTCACCAATCCGTCCCGCCATCCTCTCCGAAACCGGACGACGGCGCGTGTCACCTAGCCTGTTGAAGGCAGAGGCTTTTCCACGCGCTGGGGTCTGCCCGGGCCGAAGAGGGGAAGCAGGGTGGGAGTGGGACGACGCCGTGTCCTGGGCCACTACCCCCTCATCGTTGCCTATCTGGACGGCCAACGGTTGGGGCTGAGGAGGTTGAGTGACGTTCCCCCCGGTCCTTGGCAAGAGTGCGCTGAGGACGGTGGGGTTCTGAGCCAGGCTGGCGATGATGACCGAAAGCGCGGCCTGGACCTGTGGATCCACGGACGGAGAAGCCGCGACCATAGGCAGGGCTGGGGCATGGTCCGTCTTCTCAGCTCGTTTTTTGTCCAGGCCGAGGCGGGCATCAGGGGCTCCGCCGTTGAGTTGGTTGCGGAGGTCCGTTGTGAGGTTGAAGGCCTCCTCGAAGAGGTCCCCTCCGCCGACCTGGTCGGCCGTGGCGTCCTCATCGTGCTCCCTGGGCTCTTGGTCCTCAGGGATGGCCTTGCTGACGAGGTTTCGGTTTGATTTAGTTCTTCCCATGGTCAGTGGTTAGCAGTGCTTGGTAGCGACGAAGGGTGCTAACTTGATTGTTCTAGCTCTCAACGAGAGCACCAAATGATAGAATATATCTAGAGAGAAGTGAGAGCTAGAGAGAGAAGTGCAATAATATGCTTCAATAGAATGAATTTGTCACCCCTATAACTACTCCCAAGGGGAGTATATATAGAGAAAATACGGGCTGGGCTTCCAAGCCTTGGGCTTGGGAGGCCCATTTACAACTGGACCGCTATTGGGCCGAATACAAAGCCACTAATGGGCTATACAAATAAGTATGTGTAAAATCCGGTTCTGTGAGGTCTTCGTGGCCGACGGGGGCGTGACCGACGAGGGCACGACCGACGAGGGCGCGGCCGACGAGGGCACCCGGGCTCCTTGGGCTCAGGACCATAATCTGAGTTGACACCTTTTCGGCCGACGGGGGTCCCTTGGCCGACGAGGGCGCCACTCAGTGTCTGTGCTTTCTGTTCTTCCGAGTATGTGGGTCCAGGGGCTCAGACCCATATACTCCATCAGATATAGTTTCTCATTATTAGTTTTGTGTAAGTATATTTTTTTGTATGTGGTGAAAGACGTATAAACATTATAAGCGTATTAATTATTTTATAAATGTTGTAATATTTTTTTTAAAGTATTTAAAAAATCATATAATTTTTGAAAAAATTAAAGTATTCCCGGGCCGGGCGGCCCGGTGGACTACCCGACCGGCTCTTATGGGCGGGTATGGATATAGGGTTAGGCCCGTTTTTGCGGGCCGGGCCGGGCCCGCCCACACATGATGGGCAGAAATTTTTTAAAAAACCCAGCCCGAGCCCGACCCGAGCCCGTTTTTGAACAGGTCTAACTCCCTGCCCTACCCACCTGATTCACCCAACCTCGAACTCAGATCTGAAAATAAGAAGGAAAACACCCCTAAATTGATCCAGAATCACGGTGATTTACGATAAAGAAAGGAGGAGGAGAAGAAATAAAGGAAGATCGATGAGGCACGCCCCTAGCTCGAGGTTCGTCGACCTTTTTCAGAGAGGCGGACCGTCGAAAATGCAGCAGAGGGACGACGAGGCTCAGGCAGGCTGACCGGCGGAAAAGAAGGTGCCATGGCCGTGCGCAGAGAAGAGGCGCCTCGACCTTTATGCAGAAATGATGGAAGATCGGCGACCGGTGGCTTATGGTGGCAGAGAGAGATGCGTCTGTGGGGAGAGAACTGGTTTGTGGAGAGAGCTATTCGAGAAAGAAGGTTGTATCTGGGAATCTGATCACTTTTTTGGAAACAATTAAAGTGGTAATACTTTTGGAATTAGAAACATAGCGAGTAATATTTGTGCCATTGTTTTATACAAATTCAACCCTAAAAATATTTAGATGTTTAGCATTTTTAAAATAATTTCGACATGATAGGATAGTTCTGAATGGTATTACTACAATCCGTAACAGGTTGTAGTAATATGATAATTGTGGACTATACTACTATACCCAATCATACACAGAATTATATACTACCTCTGTTTTTTAGGGGTGTGCATAAAACCCGAATCAAACCGGTACTGAACTGTCCCGTAATGGTACCGAACCGAATATCGGGTATATAAACGGTTCTATAGATTTTTATGCCGTACCGAAACCGTACCGTTTGAAACGGGTACGGGACCGGTCCTAGATTTTGAGAACCGAAAAATATCGGACCGACCCGTTCAAAAATAATGCATTTGAATTTTTTATATTTTTTCTAGATCAATAGATCTCTTATATAGACCAACAATTTTATACTCCAAGTATGTATTCATGTGTCTCCAAGATATCTAAATGTGTGTTTATATATATATATATATATATATATATATATATTGCTATTTTTTCTATTTATATAATTTGTTATATTTTGGTATGTATTGAAAGAATATTAAAATTTTTGAAATCATTAATGACTATTCATTTCTAGTAATGTAATGTACACGAATTTTTGTTGTATCATGTTTGTGCAATCTTTACAACCTAATTAATATGGTTTAAATCTTAGTTCTCAAGGTTCAACTATAAATTAAATTAGAACTACGGAGTAATATTTAACCTATAACGAAGAAGAAGAACGTTGAAGATTTCTATTATATTCAACAATTTGATGATATTCGTTTTTATATATTCACATGAACTTAGTAAATTAAAGATGATATTTATCTCGTGCGTCACCGTTTTGTTATACTTTTTCTTAGTTGTGTTGCACTATTTGTGTATTTGTGAATTTTAGTACTATTTATGCAATTTCTTGTATTTATTTCAACAATTCATGTGAGTTGGTTGGTGTGATGATATCTACTAATTGCAAGATTTGTTCAAATTTTTAGCACGTGTTTGGCATTGTACCGTACCATTTTGTACTGTTCCGAAACGACATGGTACCGAACGGTTCTATCCTTGGAATCGGACCGTACCAGACTATTAAAATCCTCACGGATACATTACGGGTTTTACCAATTTACCGGACCGTTCCAAATCGCGCCCACCCCTAGTTTTTTTTAATAGCAACAATTTACCTTTTATGTTTGCCAATGCAGAATTTTAAGTGAAAATATATGTAATTATGTATTAGTGAACATTATAAAAATTAATACTTCAGAAGATCACATCATTAGAAATTTAATACTACCTCTATCCCTCTAACAATGAGATATGAGAATGTGACACAATTATTAAAAAAAATGAGTTTTTGTGGTTGTTACTGAGTTAATAAATTAAAAATAAAATTAGAATTATTTAGAATCATACAAACTTTACTAAAATCGATATGTGACAACTTCAATGAGGTGGACCGAAAAAAAAGATGAGAAAATCTTAACAGAACAGAAAAAGTAATATTTTTCATACTAGTAATAATTTAATGAAGAAAATAGTACTCCCTCCGTTTCACAATCTTTGACACACTTTCTTTTTTTGGCTGTTTCACAATCAATGACACACTTCCTTATTTCCTTATTTGGTAAACAAATCTGATGGAGTATATGGCCCAGGGACCCCCGGCCCATAGACTCCTACTACTCAAATCAAGGCCCAATAGGTTCGGTAAGCACAGTAGGCCCAGATCACAGCGCCCCGAGTACCAAACGACCGACAATGCACACTGGAAGTGCCTTCGGCCCCTTGGCCGAAGGCTCCATATACTCACAGAAAGGCTATTTTCAGCATACAAAGTTACTGGGAGAAAACGGCAAAAAACAATAGCCCTCGGCACCTGGAGCCCTCGGCCTTAAAGGGGCCTTCGACAGGAAAAGCCCTCGGCTAATCATCTACAGCCGAGGGTACCTTCCTCGACAAGAATATCCTCTCCACATGCGCCTGAGTCGCCGTACCAAGTACAACGTCACATCCAACCACCGCATTAAATGCGGCCACATGCGAATGCCAGTGACACCCGGTTGATGTGACCTCTCGGCCATTGGATGCTTGACACGTGTACCCATCTCGCATTTATTGCTACTATAAATAGCACCCCATTTCCCCTTTGTAAACCAGATTCGGAATACACTTTGAACTCATATATTCAATACACTTTCTCTCTCTTACTTGCTCTGACTTCTCTCTAGTTACTCCCCGAAGTAACCCTTCAGATACATACCCCCGGGTAGGCTATCCATCATTCGGTGCTCTCGTTGAGAGGTTGAACAATCAAGTGAGAAACCCTCCCTCTCGGAAAAACACAAAATACCTATCGAAAATGGTGAGAACAACTCGTGCCAACTCCAAGAACGTTGAAGACAGGAACCTGGCCCTCGGCGAAGTCGACGTCCCCGAGGCCTCTAACAGGGCTCCCGGGGGCGACGTCATCGTCAGGTTGGATCAGACGGCTTTCGACCTACGCCTTCAGATTCAACAAAATGCACCCGATGCCCGCCTCGGCATCGAGGCCAAAAAGAAAGACCGGAGCGAAAACCAAGTTAGCCCTCCGGTCATCACTATCGACGTACAGTCGGCGTTTTCCGCCTTCATCCAAACACTCACTCATAACCCGGGTGCCTTCGGCACTTTGGTTCCCCTACAACCTCAGGTCGGGGAAAACATCATGCCTCCCCCTCATCCACACCCCCTCGGGAACCCTGTCCTTCGGATTGGGAACGCCGAGGGGGTCGTGGCCCAAGACACGGCCTCCTAGGAGGTCCAATCCTGGGACCGCCACAACATGAACAAGGAACAGCCCTGAACCTCCGCCCTCGAGAGACTCGGAGGGGCGCAAGACCGCCGAGGGGTCCAAGACCGCCTAGGGGGGAAGGCGCTCCAAAGGCCTCAGGAAAGTGGTGGATCCGTTTCCCGAGTGGATGAAAGACGTCCCCCTCAGGACAAAGGCAAAGCACCCCTCCATGCCGATGACGCCCGTCACCACATCAACACGGCCCACTCGGCCCGTGTCCGTTCGCAGGGGGCGGAGGCCCTCCCGAAGGACCCCCGAGACGAAATCATTGCGGCCCTCCTGCGCCGGCTTGACGAGATGGAGGCCACCAAAGCGCACGCCACCGCTTCTACCCCTCATGCAGACCTGAAGTATGAGGCCATGTTGGCCAAGATGGAGGAGATGCAGAAGAAGATAGCCGAGGGCTCCGGGGAACCCACCATACAACTCCGGACCCGAACGCCATTTACCCCAAGGGTATTGGCGGCCCGGATCCCGGAAAAATACCGAGGGCAACTCATCAAGCCCTACAACGGAAAAACTAACCCCCAGGAGCACTACAGCAGGTACCAAAACAATATGATGATGGTGGGGGCATCAGATGAGTATTTGTGCCGCTGGTTCCTCTCCACCTTAGAGGGACCGGCTTACGAATGGTTCAACCGATTGCCCGAAGGCTGCATCGACTCGTGGCAAGAACTCGCCCAACGATTCTTGACACAATTTGTGGGAAGGCGCCGAACAAGAAAACACTTCTCCCACTTGCTGACAGTGAGGCAAAGGAAAGAGGAGACCCTTCGGGACTTCTTGGAGCGCTGGAGAACGGAGGCTGATAAAGTTGATGGCGCAGATGACGGGACCCTCCTGGCCCTCCTCCAAACAGTGCTTCGCCCCGGAAACTTCTCAAGGAGCCTCATCATCGACCCCCCGCGATTACATAAGGGCCCTACAGCGGGGGGACCGATACGCCGAGGCCGAGGAGGTGGAAAAATGCCATCACAACCCCGATCAGCAACGCCCTCGGCCAGATGATAAAGGCAACCGGGGGCCAGGGGCTCCTCATAATCAAACCAAGGGTTCAGCACCCCCCGGTGATCGCCCCCGGCACGGCCAAGCCAAGCCCGGGGGAGGTTACAAGGGTAACCCGAAGACTTGGGTGCAACCTGTTCTCCTGGAGCACCCTCGAACACCTTTGACGCACCCCGTCAGCGTCATCCTCGACTTCGCTGAGGAGAGGGGCCTGGTGGAGCAAGATTCTTGCACACCCCCGGAGGTATATGCCATCAATCCACACTTCCCCTACTGTCGCTTCCACCGACATCAAGGGCACAAAACCGATGACTGCCATCAGCTGAAGACAGCCATCGAGAGGTTAATACAGATGGGCCATCTGTCCCAGTTTGTCCAAGGCCCTCAGCAACAGGGTCCTCCCTACCAAGGGCCACCCCGAGGGCGCCTAGCGAAAGCAAACGCTTGGGTTAACCCAAACACCATCCCCCTCGGCAGGAAGAGGGAGATCGGGAATTTGGAAGAGGAAGAAGAAGAGTGACCCCACGGCCTGGAGAAGAAGCGCCACATCCTTATGATCACCGGTGGCAATATAGGGGGGGACTCCACCGGCCAACGGAAGAAGTGGGCTCAATCGCTATACGTGGGGGAAGTCACTCATATGCCCCCGGTAAAGCGGTTGAGAGAGGAGCCCATCACATTCACGAACGCCGATCTCCCCTCTGCTTCCTCTCCGCACAGGGATTCCCTCGTCATCCGTACAGAAATCAATGATACTATCATCCACAGAACTTACGTTGACACGGGCAGCTCCGTCAATGTAATGTATCTCAGCACCTTCAGAGAGCTACATCTGGAGAGGGGGTCCCTTCGGCCCATCAAGACCCCTCTTGCCGGCTTCACCGGTGACACCATTGATTCCGAGGGGGTCATAACCCTCCCGGTACTGTTCGGCGACGGGCTCCATAGAGCCAAGCTCGAAGTGGAGTTCGTCGTCGTCAACATCGATTGCGCCCACAACATCATCCTCGGCCGACCATCACTCAAGAATCTCGAAGCCATCATCTCCATGAGGCACCTCTACCTCAAGTTCCCAGCCGAAGGTGGCATCGGCTACTCGAGGGGAAATCAGAAGCTTGCCCGCGCTTGCTACCTCCAAGTGACGAAGAAGGTTAGCAAAACCGAGTTCCGTGTTGACACCATCACTGGGGCCATTGAAGATGAGGAGAAGAGGTCGAGGGCTGAACCGGCCGAGGACGTAGAAGACTTTGCGCTCGATCCGGCCAAGCCGGAGAGAGCCGTGATAATTGGAGCCCAGCTCCCCGAAGACTTGAAGACCGGCATCATCAAAGCCCTCTGCGCCTACTCCATTGTTTTGCATGGGGGGCGAAGGACATGCTAGGGATCAGCCAAAGGGTCATCACCCACCGCCTCTCGGTGGACCCTTCGGCTAAACCAATACAACAACGGAGAAGACCCCTCTCGGCCGAGAGGAGGGAATTTGTGAAGAAGGAGTTCGCCATGCTCCTCTCTATTAAGCACATCAAGGAGGTGAAATACCCCTCATGACTAGCAAACGTAGTCCTCGCACAAAATCCTCCCACCTTCCACATGTGCGTGGACTACACGGACCTCAACATGGCGTGCCCCATGGACCCATTCCCTTTACCAAACATTGATCAGTTGGTAGATGAGACCGCAGGGTGCGAGATCATGTCCTTCCTCGATGCCTTCCGAGGGTATCACCAAATTTTCATGCACGAGGAAGACGCCGAAAAAACAGCCTTCATGACTCCCGAGGGCATCTTCTGCTACCTGGTGATGGCCTTCGGCGTAAAAAACTCCGGCGCCACTTACACCCGGATGGTGGCTAGGGTCTTTCAAGCCGTCCTGGGGCGCACCATGGAGGCATATGTTGATGACATGATCTTCAAAAGCAAGCAAGCAACAAGCCATGCTAACAACCTAAGGGAGATCTTCGCCATCATGCAAAAATTCAACCTTCGACTGAACCCGAAGAAGTGCACCTTCGGCGTGCAAGGAGGCAAATTCTTAGGCTACATGGTGAGCCGAAGGGGTATCGAGGCCAACCCCGCGAAGATTCAGACCATCATCAACATGGAGCCCCCACGCAATGTGAAGGAGGTCCAACGGTTGACGGGCCGCCTGGCAGCCCTCAACCGCTTCCTGTCGAAATCAGCGGAGAAGTCCTTACCCTTCTTCCAGATCATGAGGAAAACCGCCGGCTTCCAATGGACTTCAGAATGCCAGGAGGCTTTCGATGAACTGAAACGGTATTTATCTTCACCCCATGTGCTCTCCAAACCCAAGGCAGGGGAAACCCTATACCTTTACCTTGGTGTTAGCCCAGCGGCCATCAGCTCAGTACTCATCCGGGAAGAAGATGGCGTCCAGCATGCCATCTTCTATGTGAGCAAGACCCTCAGGGAAGCAGAACTCAGATATTCCCCTGTGGAAAAGACGGTGTTGGCTATCGTTTGGACCGTCAAGAAGTTGGGCCACTACTTCCAAGCTCACCCGGTCCAGGTCCTCACTCACCAACCCTCGGCGCTTTGATGAGGAGCCCCACCAGCTCCTCCCGAATGGTAAAATGGGCTATCTTCCTAAGCCAATACAACATCGATATCCGTCCGAGGCCCGCCATCAAGGGCCAAGCAAGATCGGCCACGGATGAGGAGCCCTCGGCTCCCTCGGACGATTGGTGGACCCTCTACACCGACGGCTCCTCCGCTATCAAGGCATGTGGAGGAGGGGTGGTTCTCATTTCACCCGAAGGCTTCCGGGCCTATTATGCAATCCGCTTCTGCTTCAAGGTCTCCAACAATGAAGCCGAATACGAGGCCCTCCTATGTGGCCTTTGGCTGGCAGCTAACATGAAGGCACGACAGATCCACGTCAGGTGCGACTCCAAGTTAGTCGTCGGCCAAATTTCCGGGGAGTACGAAGCCAAGGAAGGAAGAATGAAGCAGTAGAAAGAAGCAGCCAAGGAGTTGCTTAAGGTATTTGAGGCACACTCTCTTACTCAAATATCGAGGGCTCAAAACTCCGAGGTCGACATTTTATCAAAGCTCTCGGCCGAATCCCCTGAGCATATCTCAAAGATTGCCAAGATCGAGGAGCTCACCCTCTCCAGCATACATGCTAGCCCCGTCATGCCCATACAACAAAGGCAAGAGGACTGGATCTCAGATAATGTCACCTTCATCACCATAAGGATACTGCCCGAGGATGAGTCCCGTGCCAAGCTAGCAAAGCTGAGGGCTCCTAGCTACACCATCGAGGACGGAAGGCTTTACAAAAGATCATACAACGGGATGCTACTATGGTGCCTTCATCAAGATGAAGCTGAGGTTGCGATGGAGGAGGTGCACAGTGGCACTTGCTCAGCTCACCAGGGACCCTTCTCCATGTCCCGAAGGCTCATAATCCAAGGCTACTTTTGGCCTACAATGGCCCGGGATTGTGCGGATCTCGCCCGAAGGTGTACCGCATGCCAACACTTCCAGAAAGCCCCCGGCAGGCCAGCGGTCAACTATGCCCCCATCAACACATCCATACCCTTCGCTCGATGGGGCATAGACCTCGTGGGCCCTCTGCCGAGGGGTACCTCCAACAACAGGTACATCATTGTCGCCATTGACTACTTCACCAAGTGGGTGGAAGCTGAGCCCCTCGCAAGCATCACCGAAGCAAAATGTCGTCATTTTGTTCTCAAGAACATCCTCACAAGGTTTGGCATCCCCCAGCAAATCATCTCCGACAACGGGACTCAATTTGAGGTAGCCCCCTTCTGTGCCCTCCTAGAGGCATGGGGGCATCAAACACACTTTCTCCTCCGTTGCCTACCCTCAGGGCAACGGCCAAGTAGAGAACGCCAACCGGAAATTGCTCGAAGGCCTAAAAAAGAAGTTGGAGGCCGAAGGGGGAGGCTGGATAGAAGAACTCCATAAGATCTTATGGGCCTACCGCACCACCCCACGGCGGGCAACGGGTGAAACACCCTTCTCCCTTTGCTACGGGTTTGAGGCTAAAGCTCCTACGGAGGTGACCCATCTTACCCGAAGGGTGATCCAATATGACCCCGAAGTCAACGATGCCAACATGGCCCTCGACCTCCACCTCATTTCAGAACACCGAGAGCAAGCCTTCATACGGGCGGAGAACTACCGAAGGCAAATCAAAAGCTACATCGACGCCAAAGTCCGTTCTCGAGAATTCCAAGTGGGGGACTATGTCCTCCGCAGGAGGGAAGCTAGCCAACAAACCGAGGGAGGCAAAATGGCCCCAAAATTTGAGGGCACGTACATCATTGCAGCCGTCATCAAACAAGGGACTTACAAACTCAAACGCCCCAATGGGACCGAGGTCCCTAGGCACTGGAATGTACATCACTTAGTTAAATTTTATGAATTACATTAGAGCAGCCAAGCCCTCATAACTAGTGAATGTATTATTCTATGGCCCAAGGCCTCCAATTTTTAAAGAATGAAGGCATGTTGAAGACACCAAGGACAAGAAAAAAGACCCTTGTGAGCGGTCAAGCCCTCGCACGAGTTCCTGGCCCCAGGCCTTATCACACGCAAGACCCCTCGGCATCAAGTGCCGAGGGTAGACACTACTATCACCTACAGCGGTGGAGGAAACACCAAGTGTTTTCAAAAGAAGACCCCTCGACACCAAATGCCGGGGGTACACTCTCCCGCTACCTACAACGAATGAAGAAAAACACCAAGTGTTTTTTAAAGAAGACCCCTCGGTACCGAGTATTTCCTTTGAAAGCCCTTCGGTACAAAGTGTCGGGGGTATGCACTCCTGTAAACTTTCATCAAGCGGAAGAAAAACACCAAATGTTTTCAAAGAAGACCCCTCGGTACCAAGTATCGGGGGCCGTTCACCGGAACAAACACCAAGTGTTGTTTCTAAAGTCGTACCCCTCGAGGACGCATATACCGAAGGCGCCACCTATCGGTGCCGGCAGCACGTAGTGCCCCCGGCCATTTGTAACCAGTGTGAAAATGAAAACCCTTCCTTGAAATGCTTTCCGCGTCACTACCCCAAGGGTATGACAGGCAAGTAATATGCCCAGGATTCGACTATAAAAAACGGAATGCTTTCCGCGCCATTTCCCCCCAGGGATTGGCAGGCATCTAATATGCCCAGGATTCGACTTCCAAACCGAAATGCGCCCCGCGCCACTACCCCAAGGGTGTGGCAGGCCGTGGACTATGTCTGGCGCCGAGGGGATGACTTTCAAAACTAAGGCGCTTTCCGTGCCATCTCCCAATGGGAGGCAGGCTACAAATTATGTCTTATGCCCAGGAAACGACCCTCGATCCCCTCGGAACTCGGAAGGTTAACCCGAGGGGGGCTAATGGTGTATTCTATTGCCTCCCGATAGGCCCAACCTTACCAAGAAACCAAGTTCCTTGAAGCCTTCACTTCACTACAAAAAAAAACGAGGGAGTGAAGGGGAGTAGACTCAGCGAGAAATCAATGGGTAAACAACTTCAACAAATCACAACAGGAAATCCTTCGGCATTACAAGGAATCTCAACATCATACCAATGGCTTCCCCATGGGAACACCTCCGAAGGCTACTATTCAACAGATGTCATCAACAAATGGACAAGTCACTGCCACCGAAGGCTCTAATCTAACTAAAGGAATAGAACTGGCCAAGTCCACTCAACAACATTTCAAGCAGCAGTTGCCCCCGACATTTCATTAAACACCGAAGGAATGCACCCAAGCATTGCCCAAGGGCGTATGTCTTTTTCATGCTATTCTTGGACTACAAAATTTGCTAAGTCCACACTTGGGGAACCTGACAATAGCCGAAGGCAATCATAGTCCACACATTACCGGGGGCCAGTCTCACAGGTCAAGGGAAAGTACTCTTGCCAAGGGAAATCTTCCCTAAAAAGGCCACAATCCTGAAGGCTCCCTTTATCGAAGGCCAGATGATTTTCAAACACTCAGAAACTTCGGTCAACTGATCATACAGCTGAAGGCCAAGTGGCAGGCTAACACTTAGAAAATTTTCTAAGTCCCAAAACGTATGGCCCTCGGCCAACTCACATTGCAACGAAGGCCACTCCACTTCATACAACAAGGAGTGCCTACTAACCGAAGGCTAGGCAGCTGGTTCATATTTGGAAAAATTTCTAAGTCCTAAGGCTGGCCCCATATCAAATTGTCACTCAGCTGGAGGCACACCCACAGGAATACTCTCACAATCACTCGGAGGCTTCTATCTCATACTAGCCGAAGGTTCGATGTCCAGATTACACTCAGAAAAATTTATAAGTCCTAAATGGTTTGCCCCCGGGCAACTCAGGAAGGCTACACAGAAACAGATGGAAGCTATCAGCCGAAGGCTGCCAGTGATAACACTACACTTAGAAACTTTTTCTATGTCCTAACGATTGGGCCCTCAGCCTAATCATCATGCAACTAAAGGACCAGGGTAGCCGAAGGCTACATGATTCACTACACATAGAGAATTTTCTAAGTCCTAAGCGTTGGGCCTTCGACCACATAACCATGCAAACATACATTCATACACAAAGGAAAAGACGAAGGCATACATTTAAAGGGGAAATCAGACTCAAATACCAAATGGCCCGAAGGAACACATTCATTCATCAAAGAAAAGTTAAGATGTTTGTTACAAACTGGCCGAAGCCGAAAGCCATAAAATGTTTTTACATTACAAATGTTGCTCAAGAGAAATCTAAGTACAAGTCAAGGGTTGGCAGCTTCATCATCGGCCCCTTCGGCGGCTTTGGAGGAGACCTCTTCCCCGATGGCATCATCATCATCTCCGCCCATCATCATGGAGTCATGAATCACCGGCCTCTCCTCGCCCGGGGGAAGGGGGACTCTCACATCTGGCTGCAACGGAGGGAGGTCGTACACCGGCGGGTCGAAATGCCTAGCGAGCCTCCGGTAGATCAAATGCTGGGTGAAGAATTCACCCCCTTGATAATAGCTATCCCCCCTTTCAGCCATCCAATCAGCCACGGGGCCCTTCACCCAGTCATCCACTGAGGCCTTTACTACCGAGGCGACCCACTCATTCTAGCCCTCGGCCATCCACCCCTCGGCAAGGAATGCAGCAAAGGACATCCTCTCTAGCTTTGGCGACGACTTCGGTCTTGGCAGACTCCGCCTCCTCAGCAGCTTTCTTTGAGGCCTCGGCGGCGACCCTCTCAGCTTCAAGTTTGGCCTCCTCCACGGCAGTTTTCAGCCTCTGCTCAGCCCCTCGGTAGCCTTCCGAAGGTCCTCCTCCAGCTGAGCCATCTGCTTCACAGCGTCAGAGTTCTTGAGGATGAGCTCCTTCATCTTCTCATCCTGCTCCGCCTTGTGGAGGCGCCACTGCTCGAGCCTTCGTGCATGCTCTTCGAGGGCTATGCAAGCCTGTTAAACAACGAACAAAAGATTTAGACGAAATTTGAAAATATATTAAGTGTTAAAACAAGGACGAGTGAAAAAACTTACAGTTAGAGAAGATCGGAAGATCTTGCTCTCGAGGGCCTCGTCGTCATAGGTCGAGAGGGCCGCCTTATCCATCACCGAAGTGATCCCCCTCAGGAACGCCTTCGGTTCGGCCGAGACGTGCATCACGGAAGCTCCCGAAGCAAGGGAGAGTTGCAAAGCCTCCCGGGGAAAGTCCCCCGGGGAAGGTCCGTCTGAGCTGTCACCGCGGTGACCACCGGGGGCTCGGGAGAGGAATGATCCTCTATGATCACTACGGGGCCCGCCTTCTCAGCAACATCCCCGAGACCTTTCTGCTTCTTGGCAGGGGGCTCTACCCCCTTGCTGCCCTTCTTCTTCTTCGTGGCCCCCCGGCCACATCAGCGACGGCAGCCACAGCAGAGGGCTCCGGTATCTCCTTCTTAAAGAAGGCCTCAACGGGCTGCTGGCCCGAAGGGTCCTTCTTCTGAGCCTGGGCCTTGCCCTTCTTCTTCTTCAGGGTGAAGAGTTTCCCTGCGTCCATATTGGCACCTGTGAGACAACAATAAATAATTAGCCAATGTCAAAAGTACTAAGAAAATTTCCTAAGTGTAAAACTCAGGCACCTTCGAAGGCTTGATCGAGGAGAGGGAATTTTTCATCTATCTCCCCCAGGTAGCGGTACCGCCTGAAGCCGAGGGCATAGAGATCCTCCTCGAGGGTGCACTCCTTGATCATCACGTTCTTGTTGCGCCCCTCCGGGATCTTGGCGAGCTTCACGCCATCTTTCTCGAGGGCGGCACTTCTTATCTTCTCATGCCACCTGAAACGGTCCCGCAATTCCCTCGGGAAGGGGCTCTCAGCTAGCCTGACGTAGCACCATCGCTCCTTCCAGCCTTTGTTTGAGGAGGGCGCCTCGGTGAACAACTTCCACTGGGCTACCTGCTGCAGATTCACAAACCCCTCGGCGTTTGCATGGCCCCCTCGACAGAGATTGAAGCTCTGGAAGAATTGGTCCAAGCTGGGGGCCACCCCCCGGGTTCGGCAGAGGTGAAGGAAGCCGGTGATGTAGGAATGGCTGTTGGGCGTGAGTTGGCAAGGAAGCAAACCTACATACCGAAGGTACTCACGCAGAAATGGGTGCAAGGGGAACCGGAGGCCCATGGCGACCGAGAGGATATGCACCGCTATACACCCTTCGAGAGCCCGAGAGAGGAGGTCATCTGGTCCCGGCATTATCACAGTACCCGAGGGCCCCACGTGCAATTGTGTGACATAACATTCCGCCACATCAGCCTTTGACTTGATTTCGAGGGCGGCAGTATTTAAGAAGGAATAGCCCTCGGGCAGATCGATGGGCCTTCCCTGGTCAGCAATGCTACCATTCTTCTTGGGAACGACAACCTTCGTTTTCTTCTTCTTTCCCGGAGCAACCCTGAGGGGCGTCGGGTTCAAGGGCCGAGAGGTGCTGGATTCACCTGCATCGCGAGGGGGAAGAACAACAACGGTGACCTTCATCCTCTCTTTTTGCTCCTCCTGCTCAGCTACTTGAACGGCGAGGGCCAGCTCTTCGTCCTCGTTTACTTGTTCAAAGTCCTCGGCCTCGACCTTGGACCTGAGGTCCTTCTCCACCTTCATGGCCACAGCAGCATCATCACCCACCGAAGGCTCCTCGCTCGAAGGCTCAACGTCAGAGTAAGATTCCGCCTCAACTGAAGGCTCCCTCGAAATGTCTTGCGAATCGCTTGCAGATGACATTCTCGAAACTAAAGGTCGAAGGCTAAAAGACGAAGGCTTCCTAACCAACCCTAGCACTTAACCTAAGGCAGGAAAAACTAAGTATGCAGCTGGAAGGAGAAACGAGGGAGGAACTGACCTTGAACACTTGGTTGACCGAAGGGGATTTTCTCTCTCTAGAAACCAAATGGCCAGAGCTTCGCTACAGTGTGATCGCGCAAGGAAAATGGCCCTGGCCATGGGGTATTTATAGGTGCCCAGATCTGGGCTTGGGCCCAAAAACCGGGCCTCCGGTTACAAAATCATCATTACATACCGTCGTTTCACCCAATCAGTGACGCCCGCCCGCGGGCAGCCAACGGCCACGTGCCACGTGTACTCCCCCTCCAACGGTCATATTACAACGGCTATATTCAGGGAACCTAAGGGCACGCCCTCAGCAGGCCACTCCTTCATCAACCAAAAAACTAGCCCCCGGGCTTTCTCCTTCACTCCACATCATCAAGAGGAGCTCCCAGGTACACTTATCCAGAGGTGCTCCCGGCCTGTGCCCCTCATACTACATCACAAGTGCCTTCGGGCTCACTCCTTCAGAAGCCCACGGCTTCACAACGGGCACACCCCTCGAGAACACTCAGCCCTCAAACACATTGAGGACCACGTAACCCCCGGGGAGCACACCTTCATCAACAGTTACCCCTGGCTACACAACAAGGAAACCCCCCGGGGTACCACGGCCCTCAACTTATCAACAAACATGGGACCCCTCGATAACACAAGAAATATCACCTACATTCACCGCGCCTTCATTCCCATGAACTGAGGGCTCCCCTTCACCATCTCCCAGGATATCAACAAGCGCGCCTTCGGCAAAGCAACACACGCGCCCTCAGACAAGGATAGCCTTCGGCAAGAGTACTGCCACACATTTCAGACCAGGGTTTCACCTTTTCGACTCATCGTTGGGGGGATTCGGTGCACTCTTTTTCCCTCATTAGAATTTTTTCCCACATTGGTTTTTCTAATGAGGTTTTTAACGAGGCATTCCCCCAAAATGAAACGAAAAACGTCACCCCTCGGCACCATATTGCAGGCAAGCACTAATCTACTCCTTCTCACCACTTTACAAGTGCCTCAAGGAGTGGGGGACTGGAGGACCCCTTCGGGAAAAATCTCAAAATACAAAGATATAAAAAAAAACACTCCCACAACAACAAACATGATCCCTCAAGTCCCGGAATGTGGGTAACTGAGGGACTTCCCTCGGCAGAAACATGCAAACAACGAACTACTCACAACTTTACAAACTACAACGGAACAACGACAGAGGACAAACACAATTACTCCTTTTCTCTCAAGTACCTTTCAGCAAAAGGAGTGATGGACTCGTGATGGAGTATATGGCCCAGGGACCCCGACCCATAGACTCCTACTACTCAAATCAAGGCCCAATAGGCCCGGTAAGCACAACAGGCCCAGATCACAGCGCCCCGAGTACCAAGCAACCGACAATGCACACTGGGAGTGCCTTCGGCCCCTTGGTCGAAGGCTCCAAATACTCACAGAAAGGCTATTTTTAGCTAAGTTACTCGGAGAAAACGGCAAAAAACAGTAGCCCTCGGCACCTGGAGCCATCGGCCTTAAAGGGGCCTTCGACAGGAAGAGCCCTCGGCTAATCATCTACAGTCGAGGGTACCTTCCTCGACAAGAATATACTCTCCACATGCGCCTGGGTCGCCGTACCAAGTACAACGTCACATCCAACCACCGCATTAAATGCGGCCACATGCGAATGCCAGTGACACACGGTTGATGTGACCCCTCGACCGTTGGATGCTTGACACGTGTCCCCGTCTCGCATTTATTGCTACTAAAAATAGCACCCCATTTCCCCTTTGTAAACCAGATTCGGAATACACTTTGAACTCATATATTCAATACACTTTCTCTCTCTTACTTGCTCTGACTTCTCTCTAGTTACTCCCCGAAGTAACCCTTCGGATACATACCCCCGGGTAGGCTATCCATCAAAATCTTTACCAAAACAATGCAAAACAGTGCCAAACAGTGTTCAAACAGTGCCAAACAGTGTACTCTACAGTAAAATTTATTCCTCAGTAACATTTTTTCCTTAATTCTTGACAAGTCAAACTATGTCAAAGATTGTGAAACGGAGGGAATAGAAAATTATAAACAAATTAAAGTATACGAGTAACACAAAACTATCAATGTTGTAAACAAAAGGAGGAAATATTTCATTTTATTAATAATTTAGAAGGGTGGTATGATCAAAAATAATTTAGGAGGGTGGTAATAAAAAAAAAGGGAGTACTTATCTTAAAGTTATTCCAAAAAAAAAATAGGGTGGTATGATCATTTGATCAAAAATAATTTAGGAGGGTGGTAATAAAAAAAAGGGAGTACTTATCTTAAAGTTATTCCAAAAAAAAAAGAGAAAATTGTCCAATATAGGACTAAAACTCAACCTTTTTCTCAAAATAGGACAACATGGATGTTTTTCTCTAAATAGGACTAACCTTACCTTTTTTATCCCTAATTCTATTTAATTAATTAATTGATCTAAATAATTGCCCCCTAGTTTCCTTGCACAACCAAGGCAGTCTGGAGGTGGCGGCAGCTCGGCGGCAGCGGAAGAGGTGGTTTCCGGTGGCGGTGGCGGCAGTGGCGGCGGTTTCCGGCGGCGGCAAGAAAATAACAGACATTAAATAGACAATAAATAGACAATAAGTAGACAATAAATAAACAATAAATTCTGATAAACACCATTGCGGCGGCGGAGGTGGCGGCGGCAGAATCTGGCGGTCAGCCAGATATTTTTTGGAATTTTCCGGCGGTGCTCGGGCGGCGGCGACGGCGGTGGCGACGGCGGTGGCCGGAGGTCTGGCGGCTGGCGGCTGGCCGGAGGTCCAGGGGCAGCAGTGGGGGTATTTTGGTCCAATCACACATAAAAAGTCGTATTTAAGAATGTTTAAACTAATTGGTCCTATTTTGGGAAAAAAACCATGTTTTGATAGGTAAATCTCCCAAAAAAAATAGGGTGGTATGATCATTTGATCAAAAATAATTTAGGAGGGTGGTAATAAAAAATAGGGAGTACTTATCTTAAAGTTATTCCATATTCGTGTGTGAATAGCTGTAGCGTGTGGACTTAAATTCTGTTGTCGGAGAGGTTTTTTTAGAGTAAGTTTATCCGCAGGACGATCTTTCCCCGCGGATCCCGTGAAAAGCGACGAGTTTTCTTTCTGAATACGCAAGGCAAAAGGGCATTTTCGTCCCTTCACCCATGCCCGTCTCAATTTCTATTTGAACTCTTCTCCCTCCCCATCCTCTTCATCCTCTGGGAGTTGCAGAAATCAGAAGTCTTCCCTTTTTTCGTCTCACCCCTCCGGATCATTCATGCTTTCCTTGTTTTCTTAATCACCATTTCCTCGTTTCACTCACCTCCGGCTCCAATTGATCAGTTTTTTTTTGTAAACAAGTCTTTATGTATCAATTGGTACCGTTCGTTCATTCCCGGGTGCAATTCAGCAAATTTGATTCCGTTCCATCTAAAAACTAGGGCTTCGGAGAGCCTAATGATTGAATTTTTCCACGTTTTAGATTTTCTTAGATACTTCGAATTCGATTGAGCCGATATTGATCCGTGGAAATCCTGAAGCCCAACTTTTTTCAAGTTGTTCGTTCGGGATCGAAATTCTGGGGGATATTTTAGGTTTCTAACTTTTTTTTTGTTTTTGAATTTTGAATCATTGAATTCGCTGGACATATATTGAATTCATTCCCGAAAGGGGAAACAGAGAGAAAATTTTGGTGGTGCTGGTATTGCAATGAACTGTGGGGTTTGTGCTTCGCCAGGGGACCCGTGGTTGAAACTGGCCGGCCGCGGCGGAGCAAGTGGTGGTGATGTGGGAGGTTTGGTGCAGGTGGCGGATGGATTCAGCCACGACAGTGAAAATGATTTGGCTGCGATGGTGAGAGATTTTCTGGAAAATGGAAGCTTAGGTACGGATTCCAGGAGTAGCAGCGACAGCGATTCCAGCTTCTCCGATCTCGCTCACCTTGCAGACAAGTTATCCGTCAGTAATTTTTCTCATCTTCATCCTTATTAAGAACTTTTCCTTTTGAATTGAATCCTTTTACTTATTATTTACGGAGTTAATCTCGTTGTTATGTTTTCTAGTGAATAATTTCTTCTTGATTATTCCATACCTAGCTGCAAACGCGTTCAAGTTTGAAATTTTAAAACCCCTAACACCTTCACATTAGGTAAATGGTTGTCTAAATTTGGAATTGGATGAGCGGTGAGCTTCAGAACAAGTAACATGTTCTTGTACTAACACCAGCCGTACGACTGAGACTACTGGGATCCAACAACCCAATGGTCATGTGGGATTGTCCAACCGTCCAATGTTCATTATTCGGCTGTAAAGGAGAGAAAAAAACCCGCCTCAAATCTAAAACTGGTCGATTACAATGTGAAGCCTTTTGGTTTTGTTTGGATCACATAAATATTACGAAACAAGACATGTACTCTAAATTAGTCGGCATGATTGGAAATTCCGAATCAAATAAAATAAATGCTTAAACTCAATGATATATGCTGGTTTTATTTATGTATTTATATTATATAAACCTTTTGACATCTAAATATACGTCAAAAAGTGATTAAGCATAATCATATTTTGATTTCCTTCCCCTTATGTAAGGTAATAAGCATTTCACCCTTCCCCTACCATTTTTGGGGATACAAAAATGCCTTATGTTCGAGTCTTGGTTGGTGGAAATGATATACTCCGCTTATATACTTTCTACCTAAGAGACTATGGGACTATGGTTGAGTCTTTAGATTGAATGGTTCTCATATTTGACTTGACTTCTGCCATTCTGGAATGGGAATGTTCTGCTGCAATATTGTTCCACCTTTAATAGGATTCAACAAAGGAATGCTGAATTCAGCATTTATAGAAGGTTGAATTGAAACTGATAAACATACTCAATGCTCTTTTACCCCTTTCCTTTTTTCATTAAATTATTTTCACCAGATTCCAAGGCAACCTGTTTTTGGCGTTATTTTATGATAGATTCAGTAGTCTATACAGGCTCATGGTCCTACAAACAACTAGGTAGTCATGGGCCGCCAGATCAGTGCCAGTTGGTGCCAGATCAGTGCCAGTTGGTACTTGGTACCAGTTGGTGCCATGGCATACTAAAACTTATATACGTAGTACGAAGTATATTGTAACTTATGTCTGATATCTCTTTAGTAAAAAACAAAGAAAATGCAGTTTTAACAAATAAAATCACTATGAACAATAAATTAATATTATATATATGAGATTTTTTTATACTTTTTCGATTAGATTAACCTTTTTAGATAAACTTCAAGTCTTAATAGGTTATCAATGTTGTTCCATACCCTCAAGTTGTCCACCCTGTTTGGATAAAATAATAAAATAATATGTAGTATATATAAATTAATACTACCTCCGTTCCAAATTGATTTGCAAAATTGACTTTTCTTGGTCAAACTGTTTCATTTTATTCGCTTAATTAGGATGTCAATGTCAATTTTTAATTGCATTCTAATTTGGAGTTTAGAACTTTGAAGAAATTCTAATGTAGTTTCTGAGTATATAAATTTTAATTATTAAAAATTGAATTAATTATCGATAGGGAGCATTAACTTTTATTATTGTTTGACCAAAAAATGTTGACTTTGTAAAACAATTTGGGCCGGAGGGAGTATGTTGTTTACGCCTCCAATCAATTTAACCCTTACCCAAAGAATATAGAAAAAATTAGATATTAATGTTAGTTCATGTAAGCGAACTATAATACATTTACTTAATAAACAAAATCTCACTGCATCATTTTTTTATTTTCTGTGCAGTACATCAAGAAGGCAGTGGATCAGTATGAGAGCAAGCTGCTGTCTATAGTGAGTTCACTTTTGACATCAATGAAAGAAACAGAGCTCCATGCTGTAAAGTCAGGCCCTTGCAATTCTAGCTGCATCAAATATTCTCTTGTGAAGCTCTTGAGGCTTTTGGGCTATGATTCTGGTGTTTGTTCTTCCAAGTGGCTTGGCAATGGCAAGGTTCCTGCAGGTACGTACCCTCTTTTATAATGCTCTTGATTTGCTTTTACTTCTAGAGTGATGATATTTTGGGTATCAACAGCGCAAGGGTCTGTTTGCTAAACCAGTGCAGTGTGAGTTGAAGCTTTAAAGGATTGTATCCTTGGTGCTTTTGAGTTCAGGGTCCGTTTGTTTACAGCTATATAACTTGCGGAGAATATTTTGTTAGAACATAAGATGCTCTGTGTATAATATTAAGTTGGATCCACAAATAGAAAACATAAAACTCTACTGTAGGAGAATTACCTCACAACGAGAAGTCAATTCCCACTAATGTCAAAGAATCAAGGACAAACATTTTTCATGGCCAAACACGTTCTTTTGTTGATCTCTTCCAATACGGGAAAATTTGAAAACATTTTCAAGGAAAATATTGAAAACGAACATTACATGGTCAAGAAAACCAGGGAAAAAAGTTGTACAGCGGTGAGAATTTGTATGGGAGGTGTGAGGGGCACTACTGATGGCCAATTGCATCGCCATATCAAAATCCACCTATCTGGCGAAGCAGCCTGAATTTTTTTGAATACATCTTTCTATAACTAGTTTGAAGAACTAAATTGCTATGTACTCTGTAAATATGCTTACTTATCTGGATAATCTAACTGACCCTTTCTATATGATTTAGGGGATCATGAATACATTGACGTTATCAAGTTCAATGAAGCCGGAGGCTCAGAGCGTTTGATCATTGACATTGACTTTCGCAGCCACTTTGAAATCGCCAGAGCAGTCCAGTCGTATGACAGAATCCTGAGTTCTGTCCCAATCGTCTACGTGGGCCCAGTACCGAAGCTCAAGCAGTTCCTTGAAGTCATGGTTGAAGCTGCCAAATCTTCTCTCAAGCAGAACTCAATGCCGATTCCTCCATGGAGATCCTATGCTTACCTTCAAGCAAAGTGGGGGTCATCTCCATATCAAAGAAAATTTGTTCCCGAGGATCCACATGTTGTTACCCAGACAGCATCTGTTTGTTGCCATGGTCAATGTTTTTTGCATTTAAAACAGCTGAAATCTGCCCTCCAAGCAGAAATTGAAGTGAAAAGGTTGTTCAGGCCAATGAATGGTGATAAGAGGGCTCGAAAAAAACGAGAGCTGGCGGGGGGTTCTTCATACCACGTAAACAAAAATTTTGATTTCTGATGTGGGATTTTTTTCCGTGACCCATGTTGTGATGAGTTTTTTTCACTTTAATTTTGCGGCATCTTCTTTTACAATCAAATGTCTATTTGAGTTTCTATTATACTGCAACGTTAACAAATTTTACAGCGTAATACTTTCCACGTGATCGTGTTATTTGAATACAATAAATGAGACAATACTACTAAAAATCTCATGTTTTGTGTATTTGGCTTATCCTTAAGTTTACCATCTGTTTCTATGATCATTTGACTGGGTTAAAGCATGATCGGTCTGGTCCTCTTGCTTAAACTGATGTTAAATTTGAACATAATATGCTTTGCGGTCTGTCAAGATTAAATCTTGGGTGTTGAAGTGGATGAGCTGTTAATCCATTTACCTCATTTTTAAATGATTTGTAATAAATAGGATAGGATGATGAATGATAGAACACACGAATTTCCACATTAATACCAGCTTATCTCCTCACCAAACTATTTATTCCCCTTACATTGCTCCCCCTCTTCTTAGCTAATTAGTTATTCCCCTATTTCTCCTATGTAGCCCTAGCCCTCTTGACATACACGTGAGGGAAATTCCTATTGAGATTCATAATATTGAAATCACCCAAAGTCCTAACATCACTCCCCCTTTGAATAACACCTTGTCCTCAAGGTGGAATTCATGGAATTTTTTTTGGAACTTCTGGAGCTCTTCCTTGGAATATTCAAACTTTGATAAACTTTTCTAGTAGATCAACATCTCTTGTTCTCCTACTTCATTGACTATGCCCTCTTTAATCTTTTCTCGCTGCGCCTGCAACTCCCGTTCTTCATTCAAACACGCAGGAAGAGGTTGACTTTGGATATTAGGAGCTCGTGCCCTCCCTCTTCACAAGCAATACGTGGAATATCAGGTTTAGGGTGCAGGTATCAGGAAGTTTTAATTTGTATGCCACTGGATTTATTTTCTCTACTACTTCAAAGGGCCCATAAAACTCGGGGCTTAGTTTTTGATTGAGTTTCTTGGCGAGACTCCTTCATATGTAGAGTTGAATCTTTAGATAAACTTGGTTTCCCACTTCAAACTGTTATGTCCTCCTTTTCTGATTATATTGCTGCTTCATTAGGTTTTGAGCCTTGGATATATTATCTTTCACTTTAACTATCATTAAGTTTCTCTCAATTGTAAGTTTAGTCACTTCTTCTATGGCGGTTAGGGTGATATCTCCTTTGTTTAGTGCCGGAGGATTTTGTCCATATAAGGCCCTCTAAGGAGTGTTTTTGAGTGGAGAATGGAAATTGGTGGTGTACCACTATTTTGCCCAAGGCAGCATTTGGGCCACTGTTTAGGCTTACTCCCAGTCATGCTTCTCAAGTAGGTTTCGACAGATCGATTTACCACCTCCGTACGCCCATCCATCTCTGGGTGGTTGTTGTACTACCTCCGCCCCAGTGAACTTTGTCAAGTGCAAAGTAAGTGAGAAATAAGAATAGTGAAAACTGTATGATTGAGATTTGTGCAGAGGAGAGAAATGTGCATAACCACAAATTAGTTGCTTTAATTGGAAAGTGACAAAGTTTTTTGGGACAATCAAAAATGGAAAGTTGGCAAAGTCCAATGGGACGGAGGAGTACTATATTTTAATTTTGTCCGTGTCACTCTAAACATTTTTGACTAGAAAGAACTGAGAAAAATATTGTCGTTGTAAAAAATTGTAGATTTAGGGGACAAGGAGAGTAGGAAGGGGCGTGCAAGGTGGGTGAGAAGTCTCATTGAGACAAAAATCCATACCCCATGTCATATCCTTCACAATTATTTTGTGTTGATAGAGAACAATCTTTCCTCTACCATTCTTGCACTCATTTGAACAACCAAGGAGAGAAGAAGCTCAAGAGAAAAGCTGTCACAAAGTCATAGTTGGAGGAAGCAAGAAGCTAGAAAGGAAAAATCCATAGAGGAAAGGCTACAGTTGAGGTAAGAACCCAACAGATATCTTTTAACTAGTTATGTATTCATATGATTTTAAAGAAATCATATGGTGGATTAAGCAAGAGGTTCTACACGTTTAAAAGTGTAGAAGATTGATATAAAATGGTGGTAATTAACTTAGAAGTGATGGATAGTGTACCCGGAGGGTAGCTTATCCGAAGGGTTATTGCAGAGAATAACTAGAGAGAAGTCAAAGCAAACAAGTAAGAGAGAGAGTCAGATGTATTAAATGAACTCAACGTGCTCTACAAGGTGAATAAGGGCTGCTATTTATAGCATCCATAAATGCGATGAGAGTACACGTGTCAACAATCTATAGGTTGAGGGGTCACCTCAATCGGGGTGGCACCGGCATATGCATGTGCACCGCATTAAATGCGATGGGTGGATGTGACGCCGCATTAAATGCGGTGGTTGTCTGTCCCCCAAAGGGAATCTTCGATGATTACGTTGTTGACGAAGGCCCCCTGTGGCCGAAGGCTCTGTTTAGCCGAAAGCTCGGTGTAGCCAAAGGCTATCCTCATGCCCAGGGCGCCTATGAGCCGAAGGCTCCTGATTTCTGTTGTTTCCTCCCAGTAGTTTCGTATGCTCAAATGAAGTTGTTCTGTGGAATTTGGATCCCTCGGCCGAGGAGGCCGAAGGCACTTACATGTGTATTTGTGGGTTTCTTGATACTTGGGTCGTTATGTCTGGGCTTTGTGTGCTCATTGGGCTTGATGGGCCTGAGCAGGAGAAGTAGGAGTCTGTGGGCCGGGGGTCCCTGGGCCATATACTCTATCAAGAAGATTCATGGAATCAATAAGAGTTGAAATCACCGGAAACCGCCACTTAAAAGGAGTTGCCCCGTATTGCAGAGGGCAAAAGCCGCCCGGCTTTTGGTGAAAGCCGCCCGGTGTTCGTCTGCTGCCCATATTTTTCATTTCAATCGGCCTAAAACGGGGATTGATCAAGGGGCTTAGCAAGGGCAGCTATTGTAGCATATCATAAGGTGAGGATGACTGACTATATTGCTTATAATTAGTGAGTTGATTTCATAAGATTACATAAGTTGATTAAATGTTTTTTATGGATTATTAATGATTAATAATGTCTAAAAATGAGAAAACTATTGTCTAGAAGGAAAAAGAGCATGATATTCAAATTTATGAATAAATTATGTATTATAATGTGTTATGAATATGATGACATGATAGTTCAATTAACTATGAAACATTGTGATAAAATATACTTTTTACTTCATGTAAAGAATACATGAATGAGTATTGAAAAATCAATTTGAATTGGCTATATGACCATGAATTAAGAACTTGGTTGTTCTAAGAATTATCCGGCTAGTATTAAAATACTAGTCGGAATGTTAATATGAACTATTATAGAATTGATCCTAAGAATTGGATTGTGAGAAGTTGTGCCTTAAGTAGTCTTAAGAGATATTTTAAGCAGGAAATGTATGAACTTTAAGTTATACTAGGGACATAGAACTTGCTTAGGGATTAAATAACGTAACTAAGAGCGACGCTCTAGCACGTCATAATGGTGACTAAGAGTGAGGCTTTAGCACAATGTAGCGTGACTAAGAGTGATGATCTAGCACGGTGTAGTAATATAAATGAGTGCGGCTCTATGATGGTGCAATAACGTAATAGGGTAAAGCCCTATGAAGGCATAGTGACCTACCTAAGGTTTATGATGATCGTGACTAGTAGTCACGGGGAATAGGGAAGAACGTTTCAAAATCAACACGGGCCCACGGGTCAACTACTTGACTTTTTATAAATTAGTATATTTTCAAACAGAGTAACCTAGGGTTACGACCTATATTATGATATCAACCTATTGAGGGTCTTAGGAATTGAACACCGATTATATACAGTGTAGTTGTCATTGTACTTTTCAAATGCTTCAAAGTACTGACCTCTCCATCACAGGGGAGGCCAGCTCACAGTTTCAGGTAGAAGTTGAGCTTGCTACAAGTACTTGTCGCTTCGAGGAAGGATCTAGGAGTGAGGACGTGGTTCGTGATTCCTCCATTTCCATTTTTAAGAAATTACAATAATATTCATGTATAATATTTTCTGATAAACTATTTGGGGGCTTGTATGCCTAAGTTTGCCAAGTGTGGCTTGAACACTCGTAATATTGTTTTCGCTGCTTTAATGAATATTTTACATTATGTTTGTTTATGGATGTACTATGTGTGAATGATATTCATGACGCCCAGTAGAATATGAATATGCTTGACTGTGGTTGACTATTCATACTGTATGGCGGATTGTTGACGTGTCCGGGTAGGTCTGGGGCGTGACACAGAACATCTTCCCAATAGATAAGGTCTCCATTTTTTAACTGCTATGACAATGGCCATTAACTCACGTTCATTAACTACTCATAGATGCTACTACTCTTCCTGCATCAAAACCGCTCCAATTCCCTTTCCTGGAGCGTCAATTTCAACAATAAATGTTATATCACAATTTGAGACTTCAAGGACTGTGAGAGTAGTCATGGACCCTTGAGTTGTTCAAAGGCTGTTGGTGCCTCCTAATTCCATTTGTACCCTTCCTTTTTCAACAAATTTGTCAGAGTTGTGGTTATTTTGATGTACCCTTTAATGAATCTTCTGTAGGACCTTGTGAGTTCAAAAAAAACCTCTTAAAATTTTCACATTCTGAGGTACTGACCAATCCAGCACATCTTGTATCTTACTGAGATCTGCTGCAACTTCCTCACCAAATAAGTACTTCTTTATATTAACTACGAGTTGGATCTCTCTAAGAATCTGTAAAACCTTTATAATGTATTCTGTATGCTCCTCCACATCTCTGCTATAGATCAGAATGTCATAAAAAATTAGGACAAACTTCCTGACATAAAGTTTAAGGATTTGGTTCAGAAGTTCTTGAAACGTAGAGGGGGTGTTTGTTAATCCAAAGGGCATCATAATATACTCGTAATGCCCCTCATGTGTTTGGGATATTGTCTTGTGGATGTTAGCCTCCTTCATTCGAACTCGATGGTACTCGAATTTTAAATCCAATTTGGAAAGTATGTTTGCTTTTCTCAATTCATTCAATAATTCTTTTATTACGGGTGTAGAAAATTTATTTGGAACAATGATCTTTTTAAAGCCCGGTAGTCACCAAAAAATAGCCACTCGCTTTCCTTCTTTTTATCCCAAAAAATGGACTGTTATGGGGATTATTACTAGGTCTGATTATACCTGTACTCAACAAATCTTCCACCAACTTCTTGATGTCTTTCTTCTAGTAATGCAGATATCTGTAGGATCTGATATTATGGACGGTGGCCCCCTCTTTGATATCGAAAGACATGAGGTTGTAAGACTTGAGTGAATTTAGCCAAAATTTTCTCTCATCTCTCTTTAGGATTGCTTCCTTCAAGGTTGTCTTCTGTGGCTCCCTCCCATGAACATAATAGCCTACCCCATCTTTCTGCATGTTCTTCACCAATGTCTTCCAAGAAGTTTGTGTCCTGCTGAGAGCAAGACCCCCCCCCCCCCCCCCCGCAATTGCCTTTCTGGTTCATCTTCCTCCTGTTGTATGATTAATGTTACGAAGTTTACCTTAATTTTTCCTGTATATCCATGAAACTCGTTTTTGGGTCCATCTTCATGGCCCAGTAAAATTCTCTCATGCGAAGGGCATTGATGAAAAGGAAGATGTTTGTGCTCTCGGTCAGCTGCTCCCCCTTCAGAGTTTTCATCCCTCTATCGGGTGAGGAATATAGTGAGTGGTTCCTTCTCTCCTTTGCGGACGTTGGTGAGATAGCTATAGCGCCCCTTCTGCATGGAGCTTGAGGCGAAGTGTACCAGGAATAGGTGGGACATTTTGTCTGTGTTGTTGATTATTCTTGGCCTTTACTGGCCAAACCACTCCGGTGTTGGGCCCTTGAGGGTGCTGAACAATAACCAGCATATGGAATCAGGCCCCTTTGGCGACAAGAGGACATTGGCCCTCGGGTCCTTGACCCCATTCTATGTGAGGTTAGCGAGAGTTCTGCAATCCCGGGGGCTCTCCGTGACCATTATCCTTGCTGAGAAATTAAAGGAGATGTGAGATATGGTCTTTACGGGGTTGGCCCTCTAGAAACTTGTGAGGTGAGATCGTCCACATGCCTTTGCAATGCCGCCTCTGCGTTGTCTCGGGCGGTAGGAGCCGGATGGATCTGGTTGTCCTGTCTGGCTCCCTCCGGTCGCACGTGTGCATCCCCTTGGGGCATTTTGACGATCCGACCGTTCATCCCATCCATGTTTTGGGATCTTCGGTTTTGGTTTGATAATGGGGTTTGCTCCCTTGCATCATATCAGACAGTGTGTCTAGCGACGCCGCTCTATTGATCGTCCTGTGTGCCCTAGCCTGTCTGGTGATGGTGAGCCGTTTGACCCTCCCTGGATTGCCTATCGATTGGCTCGGGAAGCTGGGGCCTTGATTGTCTGCCCATTTGTGGCCTGTGAAGCGAGAGATCCCACCCACCCTCTTGATCTTGTGTCGACCAACCTTCTGCCGATATGTTCCGGGCTGAAATGTGTGGCATCTCGGATTCCTCGTGGTGTTCATCAAATTAAAGGACCCATCCATTGGATTGGGGTGAGATGTGTATGGCTTGTCTCGGCAAACGGCATGCTCCATTCCACTTTAGTCTGGGCAGCCATGTTTTTGGGGTCCTGACCAGTGCTCTCATTCTCATAACCTTCGGGTCCGTGTGAGCATTGTTCGGGTGAGGTGGGTGAGGTCTCCCAATGCTCCTCCATCATGAGTAGACCATTCGCTACCCGAAGGTTCACCGGATGCCTGGCCTGAGCCATCCTGCTCGTGCAAAGGCGATCAGACAGGTGTCTAGAGGGTTGTCATGCCATTGGAAAGGGTGAGAGTTCAAATTCTCAGCTAAGGAGATGATGATTTTTGGAAAGGGTTGAGAGTTCAATTTGTCTCTCCTCCTTTAAAAACTTCCTTTAGATTTTTGACAAATCTCTATTCATACCTGACCTTGGATTTGGGATTCGAAGACTGTATTTGAGGTTATCCAAAGGGAGGAACGCTCTGAAGTTAGGGATTTACTATTCATGCGAATGGTGATTCCGGTCTTGGTTCTCTGATTTGAAGCTTGGGTAGTGGTTCCGAGGGACTTCTGAGGCTGCTGAATACTGTCCTGAGCCAGTGTTGTGCTTCGTTCTGTGATTCATTTTATCTTCTTGTACGAAGCTTTGCTGTCTGCGTTTTTGGGGAAACCCTCTGCGGACTGTTATGGCCGGAAAAAAACAGGGGAAAAGTGTCGATGCTCCTTCTGTTAACACCAGGTCGAGAGTAGCAGCGGGATTCAACGTCTTGGAAGCTCTGGATGATGATTTCCCTCTCCTACAAGCTGGGAAGGCTGGGAAGCTCACACAGGGGAGTCCTAGAGGTCCTGGGAGTGGCTTTGACGGGAAAAGTCCTGCTTCTGCAACTGTTTTGGAGGGTACTCCTAAACCTGGGAACAAACAGGTCATTGGCCAGCGAGGGCTTGAGCAAAAGAAACATGCAGACTCCTCTGTAATTGTGACTACGCAGCAACTAGAAACAGCTACTGGGATGATCCAACCTGCTGCTCCTGCTAGAACTGAGCCTGGCTCGGTTGTATTGGGCTCCAAAATTGCTGGGAAACTAACTGAAGCAGTTAATGAGGCTCATGATGATGCAAAACAGATTGAAGTGAGCAAACCGTGGACTACACTCTTTAAGAACAACCGAGCCCCATCTCATGGGATTAAACTGACTTACGTTCCTCCTAAAGGTAATTCCTTGGACTTTTCTGATAGGGTATTGCCATCCATGGTTGAGATGTGGGGATATTGTCTTGTTGGTTACTTCACAGGTCGATTCCCTGGTCTAAAAGCTATATATGAACTGAAATCTAAGTGGGGAGTAATCTGCCAAATCAAGAGACATGATAAGGGTTGGGTGATTTTTAAATTCCAAACTGAAGCTGACAGATTGAAAGTGTTAAAAGAGGGACCCTATGTCATATTTGGCAAGCTACTTATGTTGAAGGTTCTGTCGGAGGACTTCACATTTGATGATGAAGAGTTCCTTAAAGTGCCGATTTGGGTCAAATTCCCACGCCTACCAATGAAACTTTGGAATAAAGAAGCCATGAGTGAGGTAGCCTCTATGGTTGGGGTGTCACTAACTACGGATTTGGTCACCCAAGAAAGGAGCAATCATAATTTTGCTAGAGTGCTTATTGAAGTTGATGCGTCGAAACCGCCCATGCTTTCATTTCTTATCCGACTGCCTTCCCGAAAGGTAATCAATCAATCGGTGGTTTATGAAACATTTCCAAATTTTTGTTTTCATTGCAAAAAATATGGGCACAACCCCTTTTCTTGCATAGAGATTTATGAGAAGGAAGAAATGGAAAAAAAGCTACTTGAGAAAGAAGTGAAGAAAACAAATGAGATTAGTGTGGTTGAAAGTGAGACCAAGGACACGGCACCCAATGAGTTTGAGGCAGGGGGTGAAGTCTCCGTTCCTGAAGATATTCCTCCTGCTGAGATTGTAAAAGAGCATACCCAAGAGGCTTTGACCGAGGCTGCCCAAGCTTCCCAAGATGCAACGGCTGCCCCAGTTCCAGTTGTAGTTCCAGTTGTCACGCCGAATATGGAGAGCTCAGACGAATATTCAGATGAGGTTCCTGATGAAGTAGAGGAGGAGGATCTGGATCAGCTAGATAGTAATGAGGTAGTGGAAGTTTATCGGGATGGGAAGATTTTTAAAATAAGGAAAAATGCTAAGGTGGATAGAAGGGGAATGATCAGGAGAATTCCGGGATTGAGCTGGGAGGAGACACTTGCTAGATTCAAAATTGCACCTAAATGAGCGTTATTAATTAATTTATTAATTAATAATGTTAGACTTTATGTGTTGATGTGACTTTCTGCGTTTGATTTTTTTTTTTTTTTTTTTTTTTTTTGAGATGGGGTCTGTCCCATTGCTTTTCCGATAGGTTTTGTTTAAGCTAGATAGTTTCTAGCTTAGATGGACTTGAGTTTGGTCTTGACACATTGTAAAATGTTATTTTTGGGTGTTAATACAATTACCTTTCATCCAAAAAATTGACAAATCTCTATTCCCCTTCTTTTCAATTTTCCTTTTGAGTTTTATTGACATTAAGGTAATGTGAAATATCTTTAACTAAACTGATGAATTTAAACTTTTAAATTTTGAAATATGATGAATTTTAATACTTTTCATCATCTATTCTACTTATGGTTCTTTATAATTTATTTTTTAAATTAAAAACATTTAAACATCATGTTTTATAAGCACCTTTCTTTTTAAATTGGTGAACCCACCCCTCTTGCACTTATACATTTTAATTTTGGAATATGGTGAAATGTTTAATAGCTTACATCTTCTAATATTCTTCTAAGTATGGTTTCTTTACTTTTCAAACAAAACACATTTATCTGGCAAGTACTTTGAGATTGTTTTCTTCATTCACTATTGCAATGAATCCCGATTAATGAACCAACTCTTGTAATAACTCAATATCTAGAATTAATATGTTTTGATATTAGCTGTTTACTTTTATTACTTTTCTATTTAATTCAGAAAATCCAAAGGTGTGATTGAATTGAAATATTTTAAAGTAATATGACACTTAAGTGCGTTAGATTTAAAATTAATAACACAATTTAAATTAGGATAGTATGAGAACATACATATAAAAACATGTTTATAATCTCTATATTAGCATAATGATAGATATATATGATGGAGTATATGGGCCTGGACCCCGTGGCCCACATACTCGGAAGGACATAAGGTACCACGATCACCTGGTGGGACCCTCGTCGGCCAGGTGACCTCCGTCAGCCAGGTGACCTCCGTCGGCCAGGAAGCAGTCCACTTAGAATACGGTTCAGGAGCCAAGGAGAACCGGGTGACCTCGTCGGCCGGGTGCTCGTCGGCCGTGCCCTCGTCGGCCGCGCCCTCCTCGGCTACAGGCAGCCCCCAGGATAGGATTTTACACTTAATCATTTGTGCACTCATTGTATTCGGCCCAATAGCGGTCCAGTTGTAAATGGGCCTCCCAAGACCAAGACTTGGGAGTCCGGCCCGTATTTTCCCTATAAATACTACCTCTGGGAGTAGTTGTTGGGGTTACAAAATCATTCTATTGAAGCATTTACTTGCACTTCTCTCTCTAGCTCTCACTTCTCTCTAGATATATACTCTATCATTCAGTGCTTTCATTGAGAGCTAGAACAATCAAGTTAGCACCCTTCGTCGCTACCAAGCACAGCTAACCACTGATCATGGGAAGAACCAAGTCCAACCGCAACCTCGTCAGCAAGGCCATCCCTGAGGATCAGGAAACCAGGGAGCGTGAGGAGGACGCCACAGCCGAGCAGGTCGGAGGAGGGGATGTCTTCCAGGAGGCCATCAACCTCACGACGGACCTGCGCAACCAGCTCAACGGCGGCGCCCCTGATGCCCGCATCGGCCTGGACAAGAAACGAGCAGAGAAGACAGACCATGCCCCGGCCCAACCTATGGCCGCGACTTCTCCATCTGTTGATCCATAGGTTCAGGCCGCATTGTCGGTCATCATCGCCAGCTTGGCCCAGAACCCCACCATCCTCAGCGCACTTTTGCCAAGGACTGGGGGGAACGTCACCCCACCTCCTCAGCCCCAACCGTTGGCCACCAGGTTAGGCAACGATGAGGGGGTGATTGCCCAAGACACGGCGTCGTCCCACTCCAACCCCACTTCCCCTCTTCAGCCTGGGCAGACCCCAGCGCGTGGAAAAGCCTCCGCCTTCAATAGGCTAGGTGACACGCGCCGTCGTCCGGTTTCGGAGAGGATGGCAGGGCGGACTGGTGAGCGTCGTTCTGGCTCGCCGAGAGAAAGCTTGGGGTCTGTGTCCCGGACAGCGGACCAGCCCCGCCTGGACAAGGGCAAGGGAAAGTTGCACGAGGACGACGTACGCCACCAGATCAACGCGGCCCACGACGAGCGCATGAAGAACCAGCAGGGCGCCGCTGCAGCCGCTAGGGATCCTCGGGACGAGGTCATCGCCCAGCTGGAGGCCAGGCAATCGGCAAACATCCCCACGGCCGGTGCCTCCAACGATCCTGGCCTCAACGCTCTCATGAACAAGGTCAGCGCCCTTGAGAGGGAGTTGGCTAAAGGACGAGGTGACCCCGTCATCCAAGTCAGGACCAGGACCCCTTTCACTAACGGGGTGCTCTCGGCCCCCATCCCGGAGAAGTACAGGGGAAACGCCATCAAGTCCTATGACGGCCGATCAGACATCCAGGAGCATTTCAGCCGCTATCAGAACAACATGCTGATGGTGAACGCGTCGGATGAATATCTCTGCCATTGGTTCCTCTCCACTCTTGAGGGGCCGGCGTACGAGTGGTTCAACGTGCTTCCCGAAGGAAGTATTGACTCATGGCAGGACCTTGCCCAGTGCTTCCTCACCCACTTTGCTGGGAGGAAGCGTGTGAAGAAGTATTTCACCCATCTCCTCTCCGTCAAGCAGCAACATGACGAACCCCTTCGGTCATTCATTGATCGATGGACGAGGGAGACCGAAGAGGTCGAGGGGGCCGATGAGTGCACCCTCCTCGTCCTATACCAGGGAGCCCTCCGCAGCTCCCCGTATGCCAGGAGCCTCATCACCGACCCTCCGAGGTCATATGCAAAAGCGCTTCAGCGCGGGAGCTTGTACGCTGATGCTGACGAGCTCCACAACCACAAAAAAGACGGAGGCCATCCCTCCAAGAAGACAAATCCTTCGCCGGCCCAGGGAGCATCCCCGACCGGCCAGGGTGCCCAGGGCCGTCACGGCTCTGGTGGACAAAGCAAGAAAGACCGCCATTGGCGGCCGAGGTTGGAATGGCCGGGGGTCCCCCTCACCCACCCGGTCAGCACCATCCTCGACTATGCCGAGAAGCATGGCCTCATTGAACAAGCTCCTCGGCCGGCGGAGGAGGTCCTTGCCATTCAGCAAGGCGACACATACTGCCGATTTCACAAGAACTCCTCACACAACACCAACGACTGCATCACACTGAAGAAAGCCATTGAGCGCCTTATTCGTCAGGGGGAACTCTCCCAATTTGTTAAAGGTGGCCCGCGCAAAAATACGTGGGTAAACACTGGCAAACCTGGGGGCGAACCCTCTACGAAGAAGCGGGAGATCGGTAGGCTCAGCGACGACGAAGATTTTGAGGAGCCTCTGCCAAAGAAGAACCATATTCACCTCATCGTAGGTGGGAATACCGGGGGGGGGGGGGGACTCCGTCACCCAGAGGAAGAAATGGACCCGATCCCTTTACATTGGGGAGGTGTCCCACGTCCCCCCAGCCGAAGAAGCAGTGAACGGTGGCGATCACCTTCACTGACAAGGATCTGCCTCCGGGTACGGAATCACACAGGGACGCCCTCGTCATCCGGTGTGAGATCGGTGACTCCATCATCCACCGCACTTACATCGATACGGGGAGCTCCGTCAACGTGATGTACCTGAACACCTTCAAGCAGCTGAAACTGGACAGGGCTCTGCTGAAGCCGATCAAGACACCGTTGTCCGGCTTCACCGGGGACTCTATCGACGCCGAAGGCACGATAGTCCTCCCCGTGGAGGTCGGCGACGGCTCCCACCGCGCCAAAATTGACATGGAGTTCATGGTGGTCAACCTTCAGTGCGCCCACAACCTGATTTGGGGGCGGCCAGCACTGGAGGACCTGGAGGCCATCATCTCCATGAAACACTTGTGCCTGAAGTTCCCCACCAACGGCGGCATCAGCTACGCCAGAGGAAACCAAAGGATAGCCAGGACATGCTACCTCAAGCTAACGAGGCCGGCCGAGAGGGAAGGGCAGAGAATAGACACCATCACGACAACCGTTGCCAAGGACGAGGAAACACCGCATGCTGAACCGGCCGAAGAGGTCGAGGAGGTCCCCCTGGATACCTCCTGACCGGAGCGGGTCCTCAAAATCGGGAAGCAACTCCCGCAGGACCAGCGGGACGCCATCCTCCTCGTCCTACGGTCATACACCGTTATCTTCGCATGGGGCCCGGATGACATGCCAAGCATCAGGCGGAAGGTGATCACCCACCGGCTGACCGTCGATCCAGCCTCCGCGCCTGTCAAGCAGAAGCGACGTTACTTATCCACCGACAGGCGGGACTTCGTCAAAGGGGAGGTCAACATGCTCCTCTCAATCAACCACATCAAAGAGGTGAAGTACCCGACGTGGCTAGCCAACGTCGTCCTCGCCAAAAAACCGCCGACATTCAGAATGTGTGTTGATTACACTGACCTGAACAAGGTGTGCCCCATGGACCCGTTCCCTCTCCCCAACATTGATCAATTGGTGGACGAGACGGCGGGATGCGAGTTGATGTCGTTCCTCGATGCCTTCAGAGGGTACCACCAGATTTTCATGCACGAAGATGATGCTGAGAAGATGGCCTTCATGACCCCGGAGGGAATTTTTTGCTACCTCATAATGGCCTTCGGGCTCAAAAACTCCGGCGCCACCTATACCAGGATGGTGGCTAAGATCTTCAGAGCAGTCCTCGGCCGGACGATGGAGGCATATGTCGATGACATGATTGTCAAGAGCAAGCGAGCCACCACGCATGCTGACGACCTCCGGGAAATTTTTGAAATCATGAAGGAGTTCAAACTCAGCCTCAACCCCAAGAAGTGCGCCTTTGGCGTCCAGGGTGGCAAGTTCCTCGACTACATGGTCAGCCGGGGAGGCATTGAGATAAACCCGGAGAAGATACAGGCTATCATCAACATGGAGCCGCCCCGCAACGTCAAAGAGGTACAACGACTAACGGGGCGGCTGGCGGCCCTGAGCCGCTTCCTCTCCAGATCAGCCGAGAGGTCGCTCCCTTTCTTCCAGATCATGCGCAAAGCAAACAACTTCAAGTGGACGACGGAGTTCCAGGAAGCATTTGAAGAGCTGAAGAGGTACCTTTCGTCCCCACCAGTGCTCTCCAAGCCCAAGGCCGGTGAAACCCTCTTCTTATACTTAGGGGTGAGCACGTCGGCTATCAGCTCCGTGCTCATCCGTGAGGGTGAAGGGGTGCAGAGGGCCATATTCTACATCAGCAAAACACTTAGGGAGGCCGAGCTCAGGTACCCCCCCATTGAGAAGACATTGCTAGCCATCGTCCATACGGTGAAAAAACTGGGGCACTACTTCCAGGCCCATTCCGTCCACGTACTGACCCAGCAGCCCCTTGGCGCGCTCATGAGGAGCCCCACTAGCTCCTCGAGGATGGTGAAATGGGCGATCTTCCTCAGCCAATTCCAAATCGAGATCAAGCCAAGACCATCTATCAAAGGGCAAGCCTTGGACGATTTTGTCACCGAATGCACAACGAGGGAGACGACCACTACTATCCCCGGGCCAGAGCCGGATGACACGTGGATCCTCTTCACCGATGGCTCGTCGGCCGCGAAATCATGCGGGGGCGTCGTCGTCCTCATATCCCCTGAAGGATTCAGAGCTTACTATGCCATCCCCTTCAACTTCAGGGTATCTAACAATGAAGCCGAGTACGAGGCCCTCCTCAGCGGCCTCAGACTTGCCACCGGCCTCAGAGCCAAGCACATCAGAATCAGGTGCGACTCCAAGCTGGTAGTGGGCCAGGTTGAGGGTACGTACGAAGCAAAGGAAGGCCGGATGAAGCAATACAAACAGGCAGCAGAGGAGTTGCTGAAGGCGTTCGAAACCTACGAGATCACACAGATCCCAAGGGCCGAGAATGCCGAGGCCGACATCCTCTCTAAGCTCAGCTCGGATACTCCGGAGCACATCTCCAAGTTAGCCAATATCGAGGAGCTGAGCATGTCCAGCATCCATGCCAGCCCCATCTTGTGCATCCAACAGCGGCCGGAGGACTGGATCTCCGACATCACCACTATCATCATGACGGGGGAGCTACCCCAGGACGAGGAGAGGGCCAATCTTGCCAAGCTCAGGGCCCCAATCCACACTATTGAAGATGGCAAACTCTACAAACGATCCTACAATGGCACTCTCCTCCGATGCTTGCACCAGCACGAGGCCGATGTGGCCATGGAGGAAGTTCACTGTGGTGTTTGCTCCTCACACCAGGGCCCTTTCAGTATGTCCCGACGTCTCGTCGTCCAGGACTTCTTCTGGCCGACGATGGCGCGGGATTGTGCAGACCTGGCCAGGAAATGTACCACGTGTCAAGTGCTCCAGAAGTCCCCTGGTCGGGCAGCCGTCAACTACGCCCCCGTCAGCACTGCCATTCCATTTTCAAGGTGGGGGATTGACCTGGTCGACCCTCTACCCAGAGCTGCTGGCAACAACCGCTACATCATCGTCACAGTCGACTACTTCACCAAGTGGGTCGAAGCGGAACCTTTGGCCAGCATCACGGGGGCTAGGTGTCAGAAGTTCGTCCACAAAAGCATTCTCACCCGCTTTGGTGTCCCCCAAGAAATCATATCCGACAACGGCACCCAGTTCGAAGCGGCGCCCTTTCAGGAGCTCCTTCGAGAGTGGGGAATAAAGCACCATTTCTCCTCCGTTCCCTACCCTCAAGGCAACGGGCAGGTTGAGAACGCCAACAGAACTATAATGGAGGGGCTGAAGAAGAACCTACAGGACGCATGAGGGAGTTGGGTCGACGAGCTCCCCAACATCCTGTGGTGCTATCGTACTACGCCAAGGAGGGCAACGGGTGAAACACCTTTTGCCCTGTGCTACGGTTTTGAAGCAAAGGCACCCACGGAAGTCGCCATTCCTAGCCGACGAGTGGAGTAGTACGACCCTCAGGTCAACGAGGAGAACATGAAGATCGACCTCCACCTGGTCGAAGAAAGACGTGAACAAGCATTCATCCGGGCGGAGAACTATCGGCGTTAAGTGAAATCATACTATGACTCCAAGGTACGTTCCCGGGAATTCCAAGTGGGGGACTACGTCCTCCGCCGAAGGGAAGCAAGTCAGCCGACGGAAGGGGGCAAGCTAGCCTTGAAGTATGAAGGTCCCTACATCGTCAGTGCCGTGGTGAAACCCGGTACCTACAAGCTTAAACGCCCAAACGGTACCAATGTACCACGAACGTGGAATGTAAACCATCTAGTGAAGTTTTATCAATAATCCGAAGGAGGTGCAGCCGGCGAAGCCCTCACCCTTTGACGAGTTGTTGATTGAACACCACCCTCAGCCTTGAGCCACTTATGAATAAAAATCATGTTTCCTTTGATTTCTTGGAATTTGAGTAAAAAATTAACGGGCGCCCTCATCGGCCACCTTAGAGCGAAAGGCTCAGGCATGGCCGATGTGGCGTTCGCATCTGTAACCTTAGAGCGAAAGGCTCAGGTATGTCCCATTGTATTTTGTATCAGCGAAAGGTTTAGGCCCAGTTGAAAGAGCACGTCGTACCGGCCTCTCAGAGCGGAACGCTCAGACAGGGCCGACGATGTCCCCAGGACGATGGGCCCGCAAACGGCCCGTGTCTTGAAATGGGAAGTTCGCCGCGTCGTCCACGCGCCTGATCGCAAGACGACAGGCCTGAAATCATGGCCAAGGTGACAAAATCCCCAAACTCAGGGTTGGGCAACGGCAGCCATTGGAAACCAACCAAAAGTCTAGCTCGCGTCATAAATAGGCGACGGGACCCCCCCCTGAGATCATGGACGTTATAAACGAAGTCCAAACCGGTCGGAGGACTATCGACCCCTTCGGCCGAAGCCTGAAAGGACACTCCCTGAAATAGGGAACAAAAAAAAAGAGAAGAGGGAAGCCGAGGACTGTGCGCACTTGCTGGCCTCGAGCAGTAAAAATAAATCCCCACAAATCAAGCCACACATTTGGCTAAGTACATATCAGTTGAATACAAAGGTAACACTACCAACAGGTAACGCGGACGAAGCGGCTACCCGCTGCAAGGAAAGTATCAAGGACGGAGCATGCGCCCATAAAATCTTAACCAAAGCGGTGGGGGGAAACGAGGGTGGAAACTTTCATCGGCCATAACCAACTCAAGTTCCAACACTTAGCATGAAGGCCAAGCACCCTAGCTTGACACTTAACACGATCCTGGAGTCGAACACCGGAAAGGAGGCCCAAGACGAAGCGGGCACTAAAACACCCGCGGGGAAGTTGAACACACTTGTGGCAACCCTTACCGGCCACAAATGTGCTTGCCGGCCGTCAAAGGCGCTAAAACCTAGGCGGTGGCTTAAGCCAAAAATTTGCGAAGAAATTTGTCTAAGTGATTTTCCAAATACTTAGAAAATTTTGAAGAACATTGCCAAGTAAATGTCAAACACTTAGAGGATATTCTGAAGAAAGCAAATGCAAAGGAAGAAGCAAGCACCCAGGTGCAAAACACCCGGGCACCTTCATCGGCCACACCGCCCAACTTGGCCGACGACGATACTAAGCAGAGGAAACTACATGGCCTAAAACTTGGGCAATCTCCAAACTATGGAATAATGAAGGGACAGTCTCAAGCCGAAGCGGGCATTCAAACACTTGTAGGTTCCCGCCTCGGCCCCAGCCATAGGCAGTAGTTATCTATACTCTGGTTTGACACTTAGACAAATTTCGAAGTTGGAATAGCAAAGGCAACAAACAAAAACATTTAAAGCCGAAGGAGACAAAAGCAATCCATTCGATCCAAAGGTTAAGTCCCATAGGGGAGCACTTCGGCCATCACACTCAGACGGCAAAGGTCAGGTACCCTTATCGGCCACAACTACAGAAATCAGATGCGACTTCCTGTTTAGACAGGGGGCATGGGAATGAAAGGGCCGAAAAGAACACGGGGCCGACGAGATCGCCAAGTGTGGTATTTGGTTCAACACTTAGAAAATTTTCCAGTCTCAGGCAAAAGTGAAAAAGGGCGTGCTGCCAAGACGACGCGAACACCCACTCACTTGAAGCCTGGATACTTAGAAAATTACCTAAGTCCCAATTCCAAACACTTAGGCAAATTTTGGAAAACTAGAGAACAAAAGTAAAGGGAGAACAAGACGATGAAAAGACATGATAAAGCCGGAAACATATTTCATTAATATAAGGTCATTACATAAGGAGGGCTCAACGGCCATTACAAAAAGGGGGTGTTACAAACACCAGCCTAGCTAAATTACAGAATGAGTAGCCAGCCGATCAACTCTCGGGGACGGTCTCATCGGCCACCCGCTCCGCTCCGGCCTCCTCCGTCCTGGCACCCTCGCTGGCCTCGGCTGCTGAGGAGACGACAGTATCGGCCATAGTGTCGTCGTCGGAATAGACAGGCGAACCAATTGAAGAGCTGAGTACTGGATCCTGCCTCTCAGATGGGGGGAGTTTCGCTTCGGCCTCGGGATCTCTCATCAGCCGTGGAAGCTTCAGGTTCTTCTTAGCCCATCTCTGGGTGAGCTTAAGCTTTTTAAACGCCCGGTGCAGCCTCTGGTATAGCAGCCGCTGCATCCTCTGCTGGCCCATGTCATAGTAGACAGCCATCTCACGAGCTAAGTACTCTTGGCCAGCAGGGCAATTCTGGCCCCAATCTTCGAGCCGGTCCGCCACGACTTCATAGCACCAGGCCCGGTGATCATCGGCTTTCCAGCCTTCGACCAGGAACCTCTCGATGGCGCCATCAACGGCCTTCTCAGCGGTCCTCTCAGAATCAGCCTGGGCCCTGGCGGCATCTTCGGCCCGGAGCAGAGCCTCATCACGGCTTCACAGGGCTTCATCCCTAGCCCTCAAAGCGTCATCCCGGTCAGCCGCTACCTGCCGGTAGGCCACATCGGCCTCGTCAACACCCTTCTGAAGGGCCTTCACTTCCTCCCGAAGCCGATCCAGGCAGGCCATGGCCTCCTCGGCCGAAGCAGCTTTCTTCTCGGCTTCCCTCAGGCGAGCAATCTCCTGCTCCTGCCGTTTGTGGCTCTCCATCAGCATGAGAGCGCCCTGCAACAAAAAAAGAGAGGAGAAACGAAGAATTAGGACGATGAAACACCCATGACACAAAAGACATAAAGTACGAGGAACTTACTTGGACGATGAGGTCCATACCACCATTGTAAATCCTGACGGGACCCAACTTCTTCAGATAAACCCGATCCTCGACCGGGACAGCCTGGGCCAGGACATCATGGCCGTCAACGGCGTCATTGAAGACGCCACCCTTCACGGGATACTCGATCTCGAGTTTGTAAGTCCCGCCGGCCAGCTCCTTGCCGGCCCTTTACTTACGGGGCTCTTGGCCGATAGGCGGCGACTGAGACAGGATCGCCGAAGAAGGGACCGAAACCGCGTCCACAACGGCAATGGCATTAGAGCCCCCGGCATCATCATCCGGTATGGCCACACCCCCGGCACCAGCATCCGCCAGAGGGGAAGCCCTCTTCGGCTTCTTGGATTGAATGCCGGCCTCGGTGAGTTTTTTCTGACCGTCATCGGCAGGCCGCTTCTTCTTCGGTTGCGTTGGCGGTTTCTTCGCCGCATCAGAGCCTGGTTGAGCGCCGCTCGCAGCAGCCATCTTTGCGGCCTCCTTTGCGGCCATCTCCTCCTTCGCCTTAGCTTTGGCCAGGGCCATGACGGATTTACGATCCATAGCAAAGTCTGCACAACAAAGGAAACAAACAGTTAGCAAAAACAAAAGGAAACATAGACGAAGACGCCAAGGAAGGTATTACCATCGGCATCAGCAGGAATGCCCATATCCGGGTCGTCGGCCTCCTCAAAGGTGGTGGTCATCTTCGGCCACAACTCGATATCACCTTCCTTGTCACCATATATGTGATACCTCATGAAGCCGAGGGCGGTCATCTTGTATTCCGTGATGTAATGTTTCACGCTCCTCGGCCCATCCTTCAGAAACGCCGCTACGTGGGCATCCAGAATATTGCTCTTCGGCACGTCATGCAGGGTGAACTTACCGTCGTGACCAACTGAAGGAAACTCCGTACCGTCCTCACCCAAGGACACGAAGACGAACTTGCTCTTCCATCCATGAATAGACGAAGGGAGGTCAGTGAAACTCCTCTTCTTCGGTAGCTGTTGCAGGTTAGCGTAACCAGCACAGTTCTTATGTCTCCCTCAGCCAATCTGGTACAGGTTCATGAACAATGCCGTTGTCGGCCTGAAATCTAGCTCATCGCAGCGGAGAAGAAAGCCGACGATGAGCGAATAGCTGTTGGGAGTCAGCAAGGCCGGAGGGAGACCCACCATGTCCAGATACTCCGTGATGAAGGGGTGAAGGGGAAACCTAAGTCCCTTTGCGAAGCTCATGGGGTATACTCCAAAATACCCTCGGAGGTGGATTCAACACGTGATCCGTCGGCTTGGTCGCCCTAACCCGCCCATACGGCCCCACGTACATCTGGGCCACCAGGTAATCGGCCGCACTACTCTCCGGCTTGATCAGATAAAGGTTGGTGAGATCCAGGTAAGAGAAACCAGGACCCCTCTTCGGCCGCCGCCTTCTCATCGGAGCAGCTCCCTTCACAGCAGAAACCGGCTTCGGGCAGGGGATCGCAGCCGATGTAGACGCTCCGTCCACAACACGTGAAGCCACTACGTCTTCACCATCAGACGACGAGGCGGCCTCTTCGTCCTCACCTTCACCCTCCCCTGACTTGAAGGAGCTCAACTCCTCTATGTCCTCACAGCACTCCTCCACCACCCGGTAATCAAGGGACTTAGCAGAGGGCTCATCGTCGTACGGGTAGTACTCGTCGTCCAAAGGCTTCATTATAACAATTAACTAGAGCCTAAAGATTTCTACTTGGGATCTAAGGGTTTTTCTCCACTAACAAAGGATCAATGGCCTAAGAAGCGAAATAGGCAAAGTACAGAGGAAATTTTCGATGAACTAACCTTTGAAGATTGGATGAACACGAAGAACACTTGCAAGAACTTTATCTCTCTAGAAAATTCAGCACCACTTCGTTATCTCAGGAATGCAATGAGGAACCTCTTCAGAGGGGGGGGGGGGGGGGTATTTATAGAACTCCCCCCAACGGTCACTACACGTGGCAACCTCCCATTGGCCACATGAACGGCCACCACCCCCAAAGCCCATTGGGCTGGGCACCGGTTTAGAAGTCGGGTCAGGCCCACTTCCACAACACCAGCTCACCACTAACAAGCCAACCACTCAACGGCCACACCAGTAAAGCATGCCCGCATCGGCCTCAACACAGAGATACTTCAAATGGATAGATCACATCTCAAGGCACGTCGACATCGGCTTGAACAGAATGCCAATCACATGGTTTTCTCAACGGCCACGGCGGTAAAACCACCAAGAAAACCCCACGCCATCGGCCCTGTATAAAACCCTGATGATAATTTCTTGAAAGCGACCTGCGTCCAAGGGTTCTCCCACAGGGTTACCTTGACTAGGAAATCGCCAAGGAATTGGATTCAGGTGTATACAAGAGTCCGCTTCGGCCTGGGTACATCCTTTACTCCTTCACCCCTCACCTACTCTTTGGCCTGAAGCAGTGGGGCACTGGGGGACTACACCGGCCTTTGCAAATCAGGACAAAATCAAAGAAATCCAAAAATATACTAAGTCCACAACTACAACATTAGACATGCACCACAACGTCCACAAAGAATTCCCTCCAAAAGCGCAACACTTGAGGTCACAGGGCACTTATCGGCTTTGAGACCAGGACACGCACCACTCCTCCTGGATCAGTGCCGTTATCGTCCTCAAAAGCGTGAGCGCCAGACTACGGACAACACCGCCTCGGCCATGAAGCAAACCGCACCCTCACCGGCTACCTGAGAACAAAAGAACACTCATCATCCTCGAACAGGAGACAACCACAAGGGCCTCCTCGGCCCCAAAGAGCGAAGAGCGGCCATCAACTGTCACGAGTGAGAACGACCTTCATCGGCCATTCGTGACAAAGGGCGCTCATCTTTCCCACCAAGCAAGGACGCTCATCGTCCAACCAAAAGGCAGCCCCAGTGGCCTCCTCGGCCAACAATACGAACTTTAACCAACGGTCAGAAGGAGTAAACAACACCCTTAACGGACACTCAAGAAAAGGGAGGCTCATCGTCTTCAAACAAGAACACAACCGCAGTGGCCTCCTCGGCCCAAAAACAAAATCCAGCCACCGAAGGTCGTGAGAAGGAAAGAATGTCTTCATCGTCCACATCAAGGGGAAGGTAACGGCCAAATCCAGAACAGGGCCACCAACGCCACGATAGAAAACGGCCAGGGTGGTCCCACGTCGGCCGAGAGCATCAAGCACAGAAATCTACTCTCCTTCACTTCGTCTACATCTCAGCTCAGAGAGTGGGGGACTCCTGATGGAGTATATGGGCCTGGACCCCGTGGCCCACATACTCGGAAGGACAGGAGGTACCACGATCACCTGGTGGGACCCTCGTCGGCCCGGTGACCTCCGTCGGCCAGGAAGCAGTCCACTTAGAATACGGTTCAGGAGCCAAGGAGAACCGGGTGACCTCGTCGGCCGGGCCCTCGTCGGCCGTGCCCTCGTCGGCCGCGCCCTCCTCGGCTACGGGCAACCCCTAGGATAGGATTTTACACTTAATCATTTGTGCACTCATTGTATTCGGCCCAATAGCGGTCCAGTTGTAAATGGGTCTCCCAAGCCCAAGACTTGGGAGCCCGGCCCGTATTTTCCCTATAAATACTACCTCTGGGAGTAGTTGAAGGGGTTACAAAATCATTCTATTGAAGCATTACTTGCACTTCTCTCTCTAGCTCTCATTTCTCTCTAGATATATACTCTATCAATATACTTTTAAATAATTACACACATACATATTTTGAATCAAATAAAAATAAACCTATAACGTAAGAAGTGAAAACGGGTATGATGTATGAGATTTAAGATCTGATTTTTCAAAAGTGTCAACAAAAAAAAATATAAATGAAATCTATTGCGTGAAGAGCTAGAAGTGAAGATTTCACATATCTTACGTTAAACATTATTGAGTACCCATCAAGCAACTATGTCCTCATGATATACTACCCCGGTTACATTTATATCTTCGCGTTTAACATAGCTAGGTGAGATTAAGAACAGTGAAAGAGGATATAAATTATTGAGATTATGATGGAAGATAATGAAATAATGTGCTGAAATGAAGGATAAGTCTAAAAAAGTAATTGTAATAGTGTATTGTTTTCAAAATTATTGAGTGTATGATGAGAAGATTTAGAAATGAGAATATATGAATGTTACGGCTGAAAAAGAAAAACGAGAAGATATGAATGATATGTTACAGAAGGAGTAGTACATTTATGTGCCTAGAGTCATGTGCTTTCGTTTTTGGGCTTTAAGAGTGGGCTCGCACACTTCTTTTGACCACAACCTAAAGATATATGCCAAAGTTCAAACAACAACCCAAACTCAACTTTGTACAATTTTTTTTGCAAGGACATATGTCATATTTGCAAATACTTGCAAGTTTACTTTTATGTATGTCCAATAAAATTAGTCACTTTAGTTTATAGTGATGAATTTTATATTCTATTTATTTGTCTCTCTGATATCTTCAATCACACATTTTTTACTTTTCTTAATTCACATTTAACACAAAGTTGAGAATGTATAATAGACCGGAGATAATAATATAGTTTAACCCTGTTGTCTAAAAATATCCTCTATGACGCTGAAAATGGGGCTGAATCTCTGATCATCTACTTTCTTTATATGGAATCCATATTCCATAACCTATCACTAGTCGTCTACAAGATTTGAAAATATAATACATTATTATTATAAAAAACCTTTAGTCTACGGTCAAAAACATGTATCAGATATACCCAATTTTTAGGTTTTACGATTCCAAAATAATGTTTCTTTTAACTGCATAGAGGTTTATTAAGTAAAGTAATGTTGAATATATACTTCCACACTTACATAAAGGACAATTTATCATCTCTTTGAGGACAGTGAAAAAGGTATATGTGAAAAAGTAATGAAATAAGCATCATCATAAGAGAATAACACACATTAAAACATTCCAAATCTTAACTTTTGACTTCTATTATTCTCTTCTTTACTTTATATATTACGCCGTATTGTATATATTGTATATTACTCCTATTATTAATACATCTATTATAGTTCTTATTATTGCTATTATGATTATTTTTATTATTTATGAAAATAATTAAATAATGATTGGTCGATCAATCAGGGAACCTAAAACTCAGGGTTCAGTTAGAGTACTCCGGGGAGAATCAAATGATAGGCTTTGTCCGCTCCACACAACGGTCAACAACAGAAGCCGGATCACAATTCATTAAGAAAAATTATGCTATTAGATATGTAGAAAATTTATGAAAGGAAAGATGAAGAATTAGAAAAAGAATTAAAGAAATAGAATATGTAAAACAATTAGGGAAAATTAATAAAGATTAAATATTACGCCTACACTTTTGTAAGACAAAAATGATTATTGAGTTTTTATTTTTATAAGAATGTGGCTAACCTATTAATATTAGTCAATCGATCCATGCATGCATTGCACGAATAATATATAGCATAAATCAATTTTTTTGAAAGTAATTCATTGCATTTTGATGTGTATATACATATTTATTGTATAAAAATCAAACCGCGATAAAGAATTATATTTAGTCCATGGATGATATGTATTTTAGAGTACATGCATGATAATTGGTAGAGATACACTGATCAATATAAAATTACCAAATAAATATTCTTTCATTCCCAATTTATCTTATTTAATGAAGATGGTAACAATTAGTATCATACTACCATCTTATATTATATGGAGTATAATGATAATTATTATGATGGTTAATCTATATATTACATTTTACTATCTTCAGGGTTCTAAAAATGTTTGAAATGATGGACAACCTCAGACTTGTTATGCATGTAATATATCCAAATAAATGTAGAAAAATCCTCAATAAAAGAAACACAATACATAAAACCTAAATTAGAAGAGACACGAGATTGCCACTACTAAAAAACCTCGGTATCGGCGGAGATTTTGACTCGGATAAATGCCCTGCCAAATTTGTCTCGACATTTGGCTCGGTATACTTAAATATATAAATCGTATACTTTTTGGCACAGATAAATCCGTGTCTACAGTTTGTCTCGGAAAAGCCGAGTCAAAACACGATCCAAAACAAAAAAAAAATCAGAATTGTGCCTTCTAGAAATTTGATCCAAATTTCGTGCTAAATTGGCACAGATACACATCCGATCCAACACCGTTTTTGGGTTTTCAATGTTTGACTCAAACATATCCGAGCCAACACAATCCCAACCTAAATCCGTTCCAACTAGGACGACCTTTTTCCGTGCCTACAATAACATGTTGCGTAGATGAGGATCAACGACAATATCCGAGACAAAATTTTTGAGCCAACATCCGTGCCCATATTTTCAATATAATTTTTTTAGGCTTTTGGTGTAACATTATTTTGAATTAATCAATAATAATGTCCCATAAGTGTGGTGCAATGATGACGGATATTTGTAACGGTTTCCGTTACAAGAGTCACCTTGATGGTAGGTGATTATATATATATTGCTCCATGGTCCTCCCACTCCTTCTAAGGCATAAGGCTCAAAGTTCACATAAAGTATATACACCATCTAGATAGTGAGTAGTGAAGTGGGAGACGAAAAGGCTTTCCGGGGTTCTTCCACGTTCTTCGACCGTTCATCAACAATATGGCTGCAGGTTAGCGATCCTATTATTTCCGCTGCGTTTATATGATTTAAGGCTAACATTTGGTATCAGAGCCTGTTTAATCTCTGCCTATTTGTTGTATGAACATCATGAATTTTATATGAACATATGGTATATACATGTTCATATATGTGTTCATCACATCACACATATATATGATTTGTTCGTATATTATAAATATATGTGTGTATACGTTTAACATGATTTCCATGACATATGCATGAAAATTGAATCATACGTACGTGTGTTAGAATAACACATACACATATCTATGTATGATGTAAATCATGATTACATGTCATATGGGCATACATGAATAATTTCAATATGTATGAAAGATGTTGTACATATGTTCGTATATATGTGTGTTCATATGTAATATATATATTCGTGTGTTTCTCATATGGAACATATTTATATTTGTGTGTGATATAACTATGTATATAATCGTGTGTTATATATACATATGTTGTCCGAAAATTATATAGATTAATTGTTCGGAACGATATATGTTTATATGAGTTTATGTATTGGAATTGTTATATGCGTATATATTTGATCGTGAGAGATATATGCACATGATTTTCTAAAATTCATATGTTAACCTTTTAAATTCCTATCATTATGTTTGATGGAATGGCTATGATTACATTTAATTCTTGAATATATTTGTTCTAAATGAATTATGTATGTATGTGTGTGAGCCGTAGTATAATATACACGTGTCTTGCAATTTTTTGTGATTCTTCTATCCATTTATCCTTTGGAGAATATTAAAATGGATGACTAGTTAATGATTTTGTTGCATTTTACATGCATACATATGGTATTTCTACATGTATATATGAAATTGAACATGTAGTATTTTGTATACCATGCATGTTTTGTATCTATGTTTGCTCCATTTATATGTATGGTGGAGATGCTATCGGATATGGTGGCTGCCGGTTGATGTAGCATCATAGGGTGCTGCAGCGGTAGTGCCATGAGGAGTTTGTAATGGCATCATAAGGAATGTCGTCACTCCATTATGGTTTTCCGAATTTCTCCCTGAAGCTATAGAATAAGTTTTGGACTTATTACTATATTTGGGATCCACTTTGAATAAACTAAATTGTGCTATTTTAATTTGGATCGATAAGGTTTTGTGTGTTGTGGAATAGTTTAATCCTTTTTCCAGCACATTCATTTTAATTGTTACGTGATGCATTGATTTTAATCTTTATGCATTGCATTTAAATTGTGCATTGAAATCGCGCACTATATTGATACGACCTGTAATGCATAACGTTAGAAATTAATGCCTTTAATGCGTAATATTAATGTCTTTAATGTGTAACGTATTATTAATGCTTTTAATGCGTAATATTAATGTCTTTAATACGTAACGTATTATTAATGCCTTGAATGCATAACGTCGGGAATTAATGCACATATTATTCCCATTAAAGTTGAACTTATGCATAATTATAATTGAGATGGTGCCTGCGATTTAAGCACATTAAGTAAATAAAAAATTCTCATTCCATTACCTTTAAAGTTTTTCCCATAAATAAAATATTTGTGGTAGTACCCAAACAACAATTAACGTGATAAATTTAGACCGGGGAAAATTCTTGGGAAATAAAAACTAGTTACGCTTCAATTCTTTATACTAGTTTTTTTCCTCAAACTGTTAATTTATCTAAAGAATTACTCTTTAATAAATCCTAGCCCCGACTGACTATCCTGGGAGCATATTAGGGGATTGTCTATCACGATTGTTGTTTTTAAAACTTTAAAGGATTGCCTTTGTGATAATATAATTTTATTAATTTTGGAGTAGCCACAACATCCTTATCTAATTAAAATTATATATTAAGAAGCCTTTGGCGGAAATCACATTAATAGTAGGCATAAAATTTGTAATTAATTATACGTGATATGACATAATTTATCCCACAGGAAATTTTGTTATATTTGTATGATTAATTAGGATAAAATATCGGACTATGGTCATAATTTATCCCACAGGAAATTAAGATTCGAAATATAGTATGATATGCTTATCGGTATGGGTACAAAATTTTTAGACTCATGCATAAGAATTTAGCCCACAGGCAATTTTTATGGCGGTTGAGTCATCATGGTGCATCATTTACATTGGTAATGCATTCAATAAAGTTATATATGTACCTCAAAACTAACACAAGTTATATATGAACCTTTTTTCAGCTTCTCAACCCATTACTCATTTCGAAATTTCGTTAGGCCTTGAAATTCCCGAACTAACTGGTGACATCTATAAGGTTTGGAGAGAAAGAGTTCTCCTGCACTTAGGTTGCATGGACATTGATTATTCTATTAGGAAGGATGAACCACCTACCATTAATGCACAAAGTACTCCGGCTGAAATTGCGCTATATGAGCGATGGGAGAGATCCAATCGGCTCAGTGTAATGTTTATCAAAACTAAAATTTCAGCTGGAATTCGTGGCTCGGTTGATCAACATAAGAATGTCAATGACTTGCTTAAGGCTATTGATGATCAATTTGTCACTTCAGAAAAGGCTTTAGCAAGTACTTTAATCATGAAATTCTCCTCACTCCGTCTCACAACCGTTAAGGGTGTGCGAGAGCACATCATGAAGATGCGGGATATAGCGGCTCAATTGCAAAATTTGGAGGTAACTATGTCGGACGCATTCTTGGTGCACTTCATTTTGAATACCCTTCCTCACCACTATGGGCCATTTAAAATCTCTTATAACACACATAAGGATAAGTGGTCAATTAATGAATTAATGACCATGTGTGTGCAAGAAGAAGAAAGGCTCATAATGGAGTTGGGTGAAAGTGCCATGCTAGCTACAACCTTAGCCAAGAACAAATTTGACAAGTCTCGTACAACCACCTCTAAAGCTAAGGGTAAAGGTAAAATACCACCCAAAGCTGACATTAAGAAGGTACATAAGTGTTATTTCTGTAAAAAGAAAGGACACATGAAGAAAGATTGTGCCAAGTTCAAGAAGTGGTTGGAGAATAAAGGTAACTTATCTTCCTTTGTTTGTCATGAATCCAATATGTGTGATGTTAACACTAATTCGTGGTGGATTGATTCTGGTTCTACAATCCACGTTGCAAACTCTTTACAGGGTATGCAGAATCTAAGGAAGCCAGTGGGGAGTGAGCAAAGCATCTTATCTGGAAACAAGATGGGCTCACATGTGGAAGCCATTGGAACATGCACTTTAATTTTAAGTAGTGGCTTTGTTTTAACTTTGGAAAAGACTTTTTATGTACCAAGTTTCTCACGAAACTTGATTTCAATTTCAAGACTAGTACCATTCGGTTTTCCTTCAATTTCAAGAATAAAGTTATTGAATTATTCAATAAATCTACTTTTGTTAGAAAAGGTACTTTGTCTGATGGTCTTTACCGTATTGATTTGCAAAATGATGCCACACTTAATTCATTTCAAGTGCATACTGGCTCCAAAAGATCTAGTGTTGACGAGAACTCCTCTATGTTGTGGCACCGGAGATTAGGTCACATCTCCATTGAAAGAATTAAGCGATTAGTTAATGATGGGGTACTTAGTACTCTTGATTTTTCTGATTTTGAAACTTGTGTAGACTGCATTAAGGGTAAGCAGACAAACAAGTTTAAAAAGGGTGCTAATAGGAGTTCAAGTATATTGGAAATCATACATACTGACATATGTTGTCCAGAAATAAACTTGCCGGGTCAGAAATATTTTATCACCTTTATTGACGATTATTCTCGGTATACCTATGTGTATTTGCTTCAAAATAAGTATGAAGCATTGGATGTCTTCAAGTCTTTTAAGGCTGAAGTTGAGAACCAATGTAGGAAACAAATACAAATAGTTAGATCTGATAGAGGTGATGAATATTATGGTAGATACACTGAAAATGGACAAGCACCTAGTGCGTTTGCTAAGTTTCTTCAAGAACATGGGATTGTTTTCCAATACACTATGCCTGGGTCTCCGGACCAAAATGGTTTTGCAGAAAGGAGAAACCGAACGCTTATTGACATGGTGCGGAGTATGCTTAGCAACTCCAATCTTCCTAAGTTTTTGTTGCCTGAAGCACTAAAGACGGAAACGTATATATTGAACCGAGTTCCAACCAAGGCTGTCCCTAAGACACCTTTTGAGTTATTCAAAGGTTGGAAACCGAGTTTAAAACATATGCGTATTTGGGGATGCCCGTCTGAAGTGAAAATTTATAACCCACATGAGAAGAAATTGGACCCAAGGACTATTAGTGGTTTCTTTATTGGATATGCGCAGTCCTCTAAGGGTTATAGGTTTTTATTGTCCATCTCATACGACTAGGATTGTGGAATCCAGAAATGCAAAATTTCTTGAGAATGACGTAGTTAGTGGGAGAGATCGGTTCAGGGACTTGATTCCTGTTCATGATCATACGGAATTGATGGTCCCGGATAGGGTAAAAGTCTAGAGGGGGGGGGGGGGGGGGGTGAATAGACTTTTAAATATATTCGACCTTTACAAAGAATTCCCTCTAGAGGAGTTGATCTATAATCTTTTGAGAGATTAATAGATGCACAGTGGAAGTCTTTACCCTTTATATATAATGAGCGTTTTAACCACTTTCAGATCTGGGGAAGATTGGACTTAGCTAGCTAGCAGTTGGCTTGGCAGTTGGCTTAGCAGTTGGCTAGGTGGTAGGGAACTGCTGAGGCAACTGCTAGACTAATACAGACTTTATGATGAAGATGATAATGGAATATTGTTTAGGGTGATGAGGGCTTTCAGAAAAGGTGCTTTGGCAGGAATAAGATGAAGTTTTTCTGTAGCAGAGGGCTCTGCAGTTGGGTGGTCACCAGGGAACTGCTGAGGCACCTGCTAAACTGGGAAAGTGAATTGCTGGTAAATTGTTGAGCAGACCTCTTAGTGAGGGTGAGGTGCGTTTCTGGTGTGAAAATGGTCTTCAAAGAAAGTAAGTGATTAAGAAGTAGGATAAGCAGTTGGGTCAGTTAAGACAACTGCTTAAGATTCTGCTGGCAAACTTCAATCTTTTCGTGAGAGGTGCTAAGTGTGTGCTTGTTGAATAAATGTAAATCAACACACAGTATATCCTGGTTCAGAGGTGGTGTAATCCTCCTACGTCGAGTCCCACCCTCTTTCAGATGGATTTCACTAAAGTATTAAGCCCAATACACTTAGTGCCAACCTAGCCTTTACAACACTTAGGCCTAGATTGAAGGTTTTTCACAGTGAGTATAGCACCACTCAAAGTTACTCAGTCCTTAGACTTTTCTCTAATGACCCAGTGGGGATCAAAAGGTACTCTATCTATCTACTTACACTGTAGGATCCGAAAAACTGTTCTCCTAAGTGTTTACAGCAATATATGATTTGTTTCAAGAAAGTTCTAACCTCCAACTAGGAACTAAACTTCTATGATTTGGTAATGAAAAAGCTTTGTAAACTGGAAGTTTAGTGAAGCATGAGTCCAAGCAGAGAGTAAAGTTTAGAATAGCACTTTCTCTTTTGCTAGATATCTCGTAAATGCTCTTGATAGAAATTCTCTCTTTGGATGCTCAAAATGCTTGGTTAGAAACTTTCGTTTCTGCCTATATTTATAGGCATCTCCGTTGAATTAATCTAATCCGTTGGTTAGGATGGATTAATCTTTGACGTTGAAATTCTGACAAGGACAAATTGTACATTGTCTTCTTGTGCTGGAGCTTTAATTCGGGCTGATGCATTTGTCTTTGAATAATGCACCCGCTGGAGCTTCACTTCAAACTGCAGTCCCATGCCTTCGGACCCAGTACATATTTGGCATTGAATGCCGGTCATTGTTTGTCTCTCAATCATTCACTTGATACTCCTACTTTCTTTTATAAAAATGTGACATACGAAAACTATTTGAGTCAAATAGTATTTGCCGGTAGGATTCAAATATCCTATTATGGTAAAGAGAGTTTACCTTATTGCATTTTTACTTTTCCGGTAATATTTCTTAGACTCAAAAGTTGTACATTTACTTTGTCACGTAAATACTAGAATAAAATGAGACACAATGTACACGTGCTAAGTATAGTGGCATCATCAAAATCTTATCAAAATTGGGTACTAACAATTTCCCCCTTTTTGATGATGCCAAAACTATACAACACAAGTAACAAACATTTTTATTGATTTTCTTTGAAATTTTTGTACATTGTTCTACTTTCTAGAGTACAATAGTTTATAGTCTTTTTCGGACTTTAATATCTAGCCTACTCTTGCTTGTCTTCTTCTTGTTTCTTCTTGGCTTCTTCCTTGGCTTTGGCCTCTTCTGCTTTTCTTCTTCTGATTTCAGCTTCTTCCTTGAGGCGTTGGTTCTTCTTTCTGGTTTCTGCTCCTTTCTTAGCTGCTTGCGATCTTTTTAAAGAGGAGGGACCTGCTTGTGTTGAAGGAGTATTTCCCCCCTTTTTGGCAGCATCAGGGATGTAGCTCTCATAAAAAAGATCCTCAATGTCATCATCAATGTCATCAGCTATTCTCCTTATTGGATTGAGTCCATAAACTTGAATAGATAGGGCCTTGATGTGATTGTTGATGTCCAGAACGTCAATCTTTACTTCATCCCTGACTTCATTTTCTAGGTTTTGAAGCCGTTGGTGAGTGGTTTCCAAGTTTTGTCCCAGTCTCTGAAGGTCACTTCCATGCAGTAGGAATTCCTTTTGAGTTGCTTGTGTTGGTCCCGTTTGTAATGGGAACAGTCTAAAGGGGGGGGGGGTGAATAGACTGTTCAGGAATTTAAACTTTTCTCCAAGTCAAGTCTGACTTATCAGAGATGGTCGAAATCTGGTGACAGAGATGGTCAAGTTCTGATGGCAGAACTAGACCAGGCAGCGGATAGGTTTCTGTCCGGGTAGCCTCTACAAGAAAACTAAGGCAAACTGCCTTTCTGATAACTCTGAAGGAAGATCTGCTGGACACAGAGTCCAACCTTAAGAGTTAGTCAGTAGAATCTTAAGTGCAGTAATTAAAAGCTTAAAGTAAATGACACCGGGTTTTTTATAGTGGTTCAAGGAACAACTCGTTCCTCTAGTCCACTGTTCCACTAAGCTTGCAAAAACAACAGTTTACAACGCCTTAGTCCCTAGAGCTTAAGAAGCACTCCTCGTCTTCCTCAAGTCTAGTTGCCACCCGGGATGCAGTCCTGCTTCCTGATGGCTGATCTCGTTTCACTGAGTCTCTTGAAGTATCTCCACTTCACTTACTCCAGCTAATTTGAGACGTCCCTTCTTTTTCAAGAAGTGTTTGATATAGAATCAGTTTTCTCCAACGTTGCTTCTTCACAAAAGATGAGTATATGAAGCTCTCGAAGTGTTGAAGAACTGAGTAACTTTGCCTTTGCTAGTTGGATGAAGGATAGGAATGTTTATCTTCCAACTGTGGCCTTTTCTTGTTAGGAATGGAGTTTTGATCTCAGGAAGGTTGTTTACGCAATTTTATCTTGGCAAAAGTTATGGCAAAGTTCTCTTCTTAGTTCTTCAGAGTGTATCTTATATACTGGGAGCGGTCTTCCCGTTGGAGTGTAGAAGACAGCTTCATTAAATGCATGTACTGTTGACTTGACCGTTTAGTCCTCCGACTTGCTATTTTGGGGGCGTAAAGATACTCGCATGGTCAATCATCAGCTTTAAATATCTCTTCGTACGTACAACATTATATGTGCATTTAATGCGTGTACAGTGCCATGCTTCCGTTGAAAGGTTTGTAACCGTTAGGGGATTTCCCGTTAGTTTAACGACCGTTGGAAGGGCTTCCGGAATCTGATGATACTTAGCAGAGTCTGAAGTGGTTCTCTGGTCCAATCTCTGAAGTCCGTCTCTGTTGCCAACTCTGGTATCTTTCTGATAACCAGTTTCTGATGGCTTCTCTGGTGAGCAACTCTGGGAGCAACTCTGGTAGAGGCAAGATGGAACTCTGGCAGGCAGACTAAGCTAAAACTTACAAAAGAAATTCTAATACACAATTTCTAATGGGGTACTTTCAAATTCTAATTAACCTAGCATCATCAAAATCTAAATACATTTATTCCTTACAATTTCCCCCTTTTTGATGATGCCAAAACCCTTTAACTATTTCCAGAGAAGTGCCTTTCACCATAAAAGAATAAAGTTAAAAACTTTTCATTAAAATCTTGGTGGGCAACTTAGCATAGGAGAATAGTAAGAGTGCGATACAATCAGATAGCAATAATCAAGTCCGATAGCAGAAAATACATAAGAAAGTAAATAAGAACAGATATTTGAATAAGAGCCAAGCAAAAAGAGAGGCAGAGTTGGTATCTTATTAAACTGTTAGAGAAAGTAAAGCATTACAGAGTCAGATAAGGAGAGTTAGAGATCTTCTTAATCTACCTGTGGTCCTGCTCTGTCAATTCTCTCTAGTTCAGCATTTACCTTTGCTCTGATTGAGGCTAGATCCCTTGGATTCTGATAGTCAGCCCAATGGGGTGCAAGTTTGCAATCCAAATAGTTTCTGACAGCTTCTGCAGAATTCTTGCCAGTCAGAATCTTCATTCCGTACCACATCTCAGCTTCTTGGATCGAACCACCATGGTTGATCTGGACAAGTCCATCACTGTCCATGAACAGATTCTCTCTTTGAAGAGGAGTCATCAATTTCCTCATTTGTTCAAATTGAACTCTATCTGGCCTTGACAGACCACTCTTCATCCAATCAGTGAATGAAAAGGATGAAGGCTTTTTCTTTGAGCTTCTAGGAGGAGGAGGAGGAGGTCTGGTGCCTGTAGCAGCTAGCCTTTTCTTTCTAGATGCATCAAAGTAAGGAGTAGGATCAACAGAGGAGGGTTCTCTGATAGAAAGAGCTCTGGTGCTGGGTCCTTCTCCTTCTCTGGTATCTTCCCCCTTTTTGGCATCACAAAGATCACCAAGGAGAAGTTCAATCTTAGAGAACTCAGAGGCTTGAGCATCTCTGATTTCATCAAGGGTTTCTGGCAGAGTTTGAGTGACAGAGGCAAGTCCTTCAATCAGGCTTTGTTGCTTGTCTACTGCAGATTGAAGATCCCTGGTGCTGACCTCTAGGAGCACCATCTTCTGGTACCTTTCTCTGTCAGATTTGAGAAGAGCTAGGCCTTGCTCTTGATGTTCCTTGCAGAGAGAGTGTAAGATGTTGAGTTTCTGGGAGGAACTATCAGCAGATTTCTGAAGATTGTGAACAGATTCTGAGATCTTGTTGATTGTCTGGTTCTGGGCAAGCAGAGCTTGAGAGTGAGAGTGGAGAACAGAGTTGAGTCCACTAACATCTCTTGAGACGGAATCAATCCTTGAGGTAGACGAATGCATGAAGTTGTGTAGATTCTCTGTTAGAGCAGCAACTTTATCTGACAGATGTTGAAATCCTATAGTGATTTGCAGATTGGTATGGGTGAGTTCTTCATGCTGTTTGTCATTTAGCTCTATTATCTTGCTCAGATCTTGAACCAATATACCACCAAATGCTTCAGCAGATTTCACAAACTGGGTGAAGGGGATTTGGGGTTCTTCAGGTGTAAATCCAGGCGTTTCCAATCCTCTGCCTTTTGGTAATGGAGGAGCTCTGTTGGATGGTGGAGGGGAAGGAACTCTGGGGGGTGTCCTTCTCCTTTTGGAGGTTTCATCAGCAGCAATGGAGGAGGTGAGGAATCCATCATTGTCACTAGATGAGGAGGGAACCCTGAAGATAGGTTTCTTCTTTGGTGTAGATGCTGCAGAGTGATGTGAGGATCTCTGAGGTGAGGCAGATTTGGATGTAGGTAAGGGGTTCTGGTGCTGTGGTGAAGAATGAATAGGTGAGGCATTCTGTTGAGGAGGGGATGGTGGAGGTGAGGGTGAACGGTTTCTGAAGGGAACAATTGCTCTGCAGGGAGATGCAACTTTTTTGTTTGGGTGAAGAGGGTCTGGAGTTGGGTTTCTGGTGAGATGGTGTTCTGGTGGAAGGTGAGGTTTTCTGATCTGGTGAAGGAGTTTTCTGTTGAACTCCAAAGAATTCATTAAGTGCATCTGCATTCAAGAAGATGCGTTGACCCTGTACGGAGGAGTGAACTCCGGTCCTGGAGATGGTGGCGTTGAGGTAGAACTCAGCCACATCTTTGATGCTGAAATGCTCATAGGGATGAGCAACAACCTTAGAAAGTTGTGAGTCAGTCATCCCTTGGATGATCTTGGTCATCCTCTTCTGATTTTCTGCCAGGAGGGGTAGGGAGGACATGTCAACTTTCATGCCTGTGACGACGTTGGCGATGAGAGTTTTTGCTTCTTCCTTAGAAAGGTCGTTGATGTTCAGGAAGTTCATTTTGAGTGACGGTTTAGAACAAATTCTGGGGATTGGAAAGTTTTGGGATCTGAAGGCTTTGAATGCTAGAGCAGTTTAAGAGAGATGAAGTTGCAGTAGGGATTTGGGTCGAAGACAGTGGATATAAAGGAGTTAGGAATAGTGGACGTTTGGTATATTGGCAGTTTCGAGGCAGCATTTAAAGAAATGCGGGCGGAAAACGTTTCCGTTAGAAGAGTAACGATTAGGGGTATTTTGGTAAAAGACCGTTTCAGTTAATTAGGTCTAGCCCGTACCTCGAATTATTGCTAAGTCCACATCCGTATCTGTTGTCTTTCGGTTGAGGAACTCTGGTCAGAGAAGGGGAGGTTCTCTGATGTGAGATTCTGATGATCAGAGATAGAGGTTCTCTGATCCGAGTTTCTGATGCAGAAGTAAGCAGTTCTGGTTCAGTGAATCTCTGGTTCATGCATCTATGGGAAGATCATCCATCATTCCCAATTCTTCCCTTAGCTTGTTAAACCTTGCCTCAGGTAAAGGCTTGGTTAGAATGTTTGCAAGTTGATCTTCTGTAGGTACATGCTCCATACAGATATGCTTCTTCTCAACATGATCTCTGATGAAGTGATGTCTGATCTCAATGTGCTTTGTCCTGGAGTGAAGAACTGGATTCTGTGTGATGGCAATGGCACTAGTGTTGTCACACAACAACTTGATCTCCTTTGCTTGAATTCCATAGTCCTTCAGTTGTTGCTTCATCCAGAGTAGCTGAGCACAGCAACTCCCAGCTGCAATGTACTCAGCCTCAGCTGTGCTTGTTGAGATGGAGTTCTGCTTCTTGCTAAACCAGGAAACAAGCCTTCCTCCTAGCAATTGGCAGTGACCAGAGGTGCTCTTTCTGTCTAGTCTGCAACCTGCAAAATCTGAGTCAGAGTAACCAATTAGTTCAAAGTTACCTCCCTTGGGATACCATAGGCCTGCATTGGGATTTCCTTTGATGTATCTGATGATTCTCTTTGCAGCACTTAGATGGCTTTCCTTGGGCTTTGATTGGTATCTGGCACAGATTCCAACAGAGAACGAGATGTCTGGTCTGCTTGCAGTTAGATACAACAGAGATCCTATGATTCCTCTGTAAGTTGTTGCATCTACATCCTTTCCTTCATCATCTGGACCAATCCCTTGTGAAGTGTTCATGGGAATCTTCATTGATGATTTGCCTTCCACTCCAAACTTCTTGATCAGATCTCTGGTGTACTTCCCTTGGTTGATAAATATTCCTTTTTGAATTTGTTTGACTTGAAGTCCTAGGAAGTAACTGAGTTCTCCCATCATACTCATTTCAAATTGGCTCTGCATCACTTGAGAAAATTTCTTGCACAGTTCTGGATTAGTACTACCAAATATAATGTCATCAACATATATTTGTACTAACAGAATATGATTGGCAACAGAGATTTGAAATAGAGTTTTGTCAACCTTTCCTTTAGTAAACCCATGGTTCACTAGGAAAAGGGACAATGTGTCATACCAGGCTCTGGGAGCTTGCTTAAGACCATAGAGGGCCTTTTTAAGCTTGTAGACACAAGAAGATTGAGTAGGAATGACAAAACCTGGTGGTTGTTCCACATAAACTTCTTCTTCAAGATCTCCATTCAGAAATGCACTCTTGACATCCATCTGGTAGACCTTGATGTTGTTGTAGGCAGCATAGGCTAGAAAGATTCTGATGGCTTCAAGTCTGGCAACTGGTGCAAAAGTCTCATCAAAATCTATTCCTTCTTCTTGACAATATCCTTTGGCTACTAGCCTAGCTTTGTTCCTTACAATGTTGCCGTCTTCATCTGCTTTGTTCTTAAATACCCATTTGGTTCCAATGACATTCTGGTGCTTTGGCCTAGGAACAAGTTCCCACACTTTGTTCCTTTCAAACTGAGTGAGCTCTTCTTGCATAGCATTGATCCAGTCTGAGTCTGCAAGAGCTTCTTCAACTGTCATAGGTTCCATCTGAGATATATAGCAGGCAAACATTGCTTCTCTCCTTGATGTGGATCTGGTCTGGACTCCACTTCTGATTTGTCCAATCACTTGATTAGGAGGATGATCTCTTAACCAAGTTAGATCAGGTTCAGATAGGGGTTGTCTTGGATTCTCTTGATCTTCTTCTGATTCTTCATCACTCTCTTTGTCTTGTAGAATGGGATTCTGATGATGCATTGGTATGGCAGAGTTAGTTAGCAACTCTGGTGAATCCATTTCTGGTGGATCCAGTTCTGGAGATTTTTCGAGATTCGCTTTCTCCAAGTTTTCAGTTATGCTCTAAACAGAGTTGAGATCATCAAACTTGACATGAATCGATTCTTCAACAAGTAGGGTTCTTTTGTTGAGTATTCTGTAGGCTTTGCTGGTGCCAGAGTAGCCTAAGAATGTTCCTTCATCAGCTTTTTCTTGAAACACTTTGAGGTGATCCTTCCCATTGTTGAGTATATAGCATTTGCATCCAAATGCATGAAAGTAGCTGATGTTGGGTTTTCGTCCTTTCCATAATTCATAAGGAGTTTTCTGATGAGTCTTGTGAATCATGCTCCTGTTCTGGGTGTAGCATGCAGTATTAATTGCTTCAGCCCAGTATCTGTAGGGTAGACCTGATTCAGCAATCATGGTCCTTGCAGCTTCCTTTAATGTTCTATTTCTTCAGAGAGTTGATGCATTGTACCATTCTGGTCACAGAAATCCTGTATGACCTTGTTGACGAACTCTGTTCCTCTGTCTGATCTGATGGCTTTGACTTTCTGATTCTGCTCATTCTGTAGTAGCTTTAGCAGAGATGGTAGTTTCTGCAGAGTTTCATTTTTCTTGGTCAGAAAAATAGTCCATGCGAATCTGGAATAGTCATCCACCATGACTAAGGTGTATCTCTTGCCACCAACACTTGGAGTTTCCACTGGTCCAAATAAATCCATGTGGATTAGATTCAGAGGGCCAGTAGATAGGTTTCCAGCAATGGGTCTGAATGAGTTCTTCACTTGTTTTCCTTTCTGGCATGCACTGCACAAGTTCTCCTTTTTGTATACAAGGTTGGGTAGACCTTCAACAATGTGATCCCTTGCCAGTTTGTTGATTGTTTTGAAATTCAAGTGACTCAGTTTCTTGTGCCATTCCCAACTGAGTTTTGAATCTCCTTTGGCTATCAGGCAAATTCCATCTTTTGCAGTTGACCAATCTACTACATAGATGTTTTTCTTCCTTGTTGCTGTTAGAACCACTTCTTTAGTTGTCTCATGCTTGACAGAAAATCCTTCCTTGGAGAATTCAACTGTGTAGCCTTTGTCACAGAATTGGCTAGCACTCAGCAAGTTGAATTTCAATCCCTTGACATAAGAGACATCATCAATGATTATCTGGTTCTTTATCAGCTTCCCTCTTCCTTTTGTCTGGCCATCTTTATCATTACCTCCAAAGGTAACTCTGGGCCCTTTGACTTTCTGGAACTCTGTTAGGCAACTCTTGTCACCTGTCATGTGCCTGGAGCATCCACTATCAATGTACCAATCTTGCTCAGAGATGGCTCCAGCACACAGTTCCTACAAAATTAAAAGGAAGATTTAGGTACCCAAGCAATGTTGGGTCCTAGGGGGTTATGCAGTCTTGGCAGCCGGTACCACTTTGGTCTCATCAAGTGAAACCTTGGTGGGTGGTACCCATTGTCCACCTGGTAGTCATAGTAAACGGAAGTGTGATTCACTTTGGGCAGATGCTTGTGAGGATCATGCTTCCGGTTTACATACTTCTGCATAGCCTTTTTAGTTGGGTAGAAGTCCCATATACTATCAAGATCAGAGGGGCGATTAACTTTGGGCTTCTTAAGTTGACCAGCCAACCTTTTCTGCCTAAAGTTAACTTTCTCTTGATATCTGCCTTTCTGGTGATCATTTCTGACATGATTATCATGAGTTTGTCTGTTATGGTTTTGCCTTTGATTTTTGGTATTCTGAAAATCTTTCCTGTTGTTAGGTCTTCTGCCAGGTTCATTAACTTTTAAAATGGGTTTCTGTTGAACCTTTATCTTTTCCTTTTCTGGTCTGACATTCTCATGAATAATCTTGGTGCCAGATACACTAGCCTGACAAATGGGGCTAAGAATCAGTGGCACTATGACCTTGTCTGCCTTAGCAACTCTGGTGCTAGGCATTACAGAAGGCTCACCTGATTCTGTTGTGCCATAACCAAGACCAAAACCAGTGCCAATTTGTTGGTCAAGTACAATCTTTTCCATTGAAGACTGGGCCTTCTGGTAAGCTTTGTACTTAATCTCAAGAGGCTCTATCTCTCTTATTCTCTTTAGAAGAGAAACATTTTCAGCTTCCAGCTGATCTCTTTCCTTAATAAGAAGATTGATTTTGATCTCAACCTCCTTTCTTAAGTCAAGGATTTCAACCTTAAGCTTACTGTTTTCTTCTTTAACAGAAGAATAAGTGGTTTGTATGGCTTGAAACTCTTCCCAAAATTCTGACATTGAATCAGAATCAAAGGCTCTGCCTACCGAAGAAAAACTAGAGTTGGAAGTAGAAGATACCTCATCGTCAGATTGACCCATAAGGCATAGGTCTTCAGTTTCTGTGTCCAGGCAACAGAATGCTTCATCAGATTCTGATTCCGAGCTGGACTCTGTCTCAGAGAGGGGGTCCTTCTCTGGTTGTTCAGTGATGAGTGCTTTCCTTCTTCGGTGCTCGTATTTCTTTTCTCCTTCCTGGCCTTGCCTTTTGGAGACTATGGGGTGTGGACAATTGACTTTGAAGTGCCCTGGTTGTCTGCAGTTGTAGCAGAGAAGCTCTCCACTACTTTCTGATGGTTTGGACTTCTGGTGTGGCTTTCTGCTAGTGTGTGGACTTCTGCTGTCCTTCGGCTTTAAAAATTTCCTGAACTTCCTAGCAAAAGCCGCCATATATTCGTCAGTTAAAAGAATAGAAGGGTCAAAATTATTTACCTGAGAGGTGCTGGCAGTGAGGGCAGTAGTTGTTCTGTCCTCAACTTCTTCTTTCTCTTCTTCATTCATCTCAAACTCATAAGATTTGAGATCAGAGATGAGTTTCTCAGTGCTGTAGGTTCTGAGGTCCTTGCTATCTCTCATGGCAGTGACCTTCATCTTCCATGGTGAAGGTAAACCTCTGAGAACCTTCAAATTGATCTCCTTGGGAGTAAGTTCCTTCCCAAGTTCTGATATCTCAGCAGTGAGGGTGAGCAAGCGTGCATACATCTCAGCTATGCATTCTTTGGGTAGAAGTTTGAAATCTTCAAACTTCTTCATGGCAATAGTAAGTTTGTTGTCCTTTTCTTGCTCATCTCCAGCTCCTATCAGGGTGCGAGTATCCCAGATTTCCTTGGCAGATTTGCACTTCTTGATCCTTGTGAAGTACTTGTCATCAATGGCTTTGTAGAGGATATCCTTGGCAATGTTGTCAAGGTTGTACTTCCTCCTCTCTTCATTAGACCATTCATGACGCAGTTTGGTGATCATCTGGGGTTGACCACTACCAGTGATGTATTCAGGGTTGACCTTGGTGAACTCTGTGAAGGGTCCTGCATCAAGAACTTCCCACATTTCGTCATGGAGTGCGCAGAGGTGAGCTTTCATGCGGATCCTCCAGTCATCAAACTTTGTTACCGAGAACATAAGATTCTTTGAAAGAGTGTTATCCATAATATAAGATTAAAGAGGCTAAAACAAGTGGATCTCTTGTTTAGTAAGTAACCTAAAAGATTACAAGAACAAGGAGGCTCTGATACCACTTGTTGGTCCCGTTTGTAATGGGAACAGTCTAGAGGGGGGGGGGGGTGAATAGACTGTTCAGGAATTTAAACTTTTCTCCAAGTCAAGTCTGACTTATCAGAGATGGTCGAAATCTGGTGACAGAGATGGTCAAGTTCTGATGGCAGAACTAGACCAGGCAGCGGATAGGTTTCTGTCCGGGTAGCCTCTACAAGAAAACTAAGGCAAACTGCCTTTCTGATAACTCTGAAGGAAGATCTGCTGGACACAGAGTCCAACCTTAAGAGTTAGTCAGTAGAATCTTAAGTGCAGTAATTAAAAGCTTAAAGTAAATGACACCGGGGTTTTTATAGTGGTTCAAGGAACAACTCGTTCCTCTAGTCCACTGTTCCACTAAGCTTGCAAAAACAACAGTTTACAACGCCTTAGTCCCTAGAGCTTAAGAAGCACTCCTCGTCTTCCTCAAGTCTAGTTGCCACCCGGGATGCAGTCCTGCTTCCTGATGGCTGATCTCGTTTCACTGAGTCTCTTGAAGTATCTCCACTTCACTTACTCCAGCTAATTTGAGACATCCCTTCTTTTTCAAGAAGTGTTTGATATAGAATCAGTTTTCTCCAACGTTGCTTCTTCACAAAAGATGAGTATATGAAGCTCTCGAAGTGTTGAAGAACTGAGTAACTTTGCCTTTGCTAGTTGGATGAAGGATAGGAATGTTTATCTTCCAACTGTGACCTTTTCTTGTTAGAAATGGAGTTTTGATCTCAGGAAGGTTGTTTACGCAATTTTATCTTGGCAAAAGTTATGGCAAAGTTCTCTTCTTAGTTCTTCAGAGTGTATCTTATATACTGGGAGCGGTCTTCCCGTTGGAGTGTAGAAGACAGCTTCATTAAATGCATGTACTGTTGACTTGACCGTTTAGTCCTCCGACTTGCTATTTTGGGGGCGTAAAGATACTCGCATGGTCAATCATCAGCTTTAAATATCTCTTCGTACGTACAACATTAAATGTGCATTTAATGCGTGTACAGTGCCATGCTTCCGTTGAAAGGTTTGTAACCGTTAGGGGATTTCCCGTTAGTTTAACGACCGTTGGAAGGGCTTCCGGAATCTGATGATACTTAGCAGAGTCTGAAGTGGTTCTCTGGTCCAATCTCTGAAGTCCGTCTCTGTTGCCAACTCTGGTATCTTTCTGATAACCAGTTTCTGATGGCTTCTCTGGTGAGCAACTCTGGGAGCAACTCTGGTAGAGGCAAGATAGAACTCTGGCAGGCAGACTAAGCTAAAACTTACAAAAGAAATTCTAATACACAATTTCTAATGGGGTACTTTCAAATTCTAATTAACCTAGCATCATCAAAATCTAAATACATTTATTCCTTACAGCTTGGTGTAGGGATTTGAGGTTGGATGCCATGTCTGCTCGAGTTTGTCCAATGGCATTTGAGTGCTCGATTTGCTTTGTTACAACCGTCTGAGAGAGCTTGAGCATTGTTGGAAGCTCCTTTGTTTTTATGTTTTGGATGAATTCCTCATGTTCTTCAATGGTCTTAAGGGCCTGCTCAAGGTTAGGAGGTAAAGAAATGGTAGGAGGTACCTGGGCCGAGGGCTATGCTACTTGGGAGGCCACTGCTAGTTCTTTTTCCCTTAGCTCCTTCAATGAGTGAACAATCTGATTTTCCAGCTCTTCATCCCGGGCTTTCAAGGCTTCAAGTTCGTTGCCAAGTGCCTCCATCTGTGCTGGTTGGTTTGAGAGTTGAATGTTGAGCTGAGCTTTCTGCTCTGAGTTGAATACTTGTTGTATCATCAAATTGCTTTTTAGATGGCAGTGTACTTCAGCGAACCTCATTTCTAGCAGCTCATCAAAATGCTTCTTCATTTTGATCAGTCTCTTGTGGAGGCGTACCTCAGCATTGCTAATGAATTTTGTGGTTGCTCTTCTTTCATTGATGAAGACTTCTGTTAGTGATGGAGTGTCTTCTTCATCCTCATGCTGAATTTGGTTCTTAATGTCGTTGGACGTGGCAGGCTGCTCAGGAGCTATTTCTTGGTGGGGTTCCAAGTTTAGATCTATCACAGCAGTCCCCTGCTGGATAGTAGCAACCAACAGTTTCTGGGGTGCCTTAGAGGATTCCCCACCTCCTTTAGTCTCCAGCCTTGATTTCTCAAGAGTATGTCTGAGTTGTTTATCACTAGAGGAGGAGGAGTGAACGGGTTGCTTACCCCTTGATCTTGGCAGTCCCTTGGGTGCATTGTCAGCATGATCATCATCATCACCATCATCATCATCACTGCCATCTTCTATGTGGGATTTGGCAGTGAGATTCTTCTTCTTTAGTGCGTAGACTTGATTTATCTTTAGCATCTTGGTTGCATCTGCCATGTCTTCAGTGCCTAGCCAATCCACCACAAAGTCTTCTTCTTCGACAAAGTGTGCGAAGTTTTCAACTTGAAGGCGGCTCCTAGATAGTTTCCATGATCTCAAGGCCTTGACTCTTGTAAATTCAGCGTCCAATTGCTCTAGAGGAGTGATTTTGGGTGACTCTACTGCTTGTGATGGAGGGGGCTGCTCGTTGAGAGGAGCCACCTGCGCAGCTTCTTGGAGGGGCAGCTTGGATGAGTCCACTGCTGGAAATGAAGCACCCAACTGCTCTAGTAAGAGAGCCACCTGCTCTTCTTGCTGTATTATCTGCTTTGTATCTTGGGGAGTCACCTGCTCTCCCTGTTGATTCATTCTTGGAATGAGTACAGATAAGGGTAGTTTAGAGCTATTACTTGCATTTGATGAGATGGGTGAGTGCTCTGTTGTATCCTTGATGGCTAGGGGAGAGGAGGCAACTGCATCTTCTTCTTGAATGATGGCAAGAGGGGAGGCCACTCCAGGGGAGGCCACTGCTTCTTCTTCTTGAATGAGTGCCAGATAAGATGCCGCTTCTTCCATTTCAGCTTGTAGGTTTCTTGTTGCCGTCCTTGGTTTCTTGGATGTGCTTGCCTTGCACCCAGATCTAAGCTGTTTTGCTGTCTTGGTATCCACTTTGAAAGATACCAAGAGTAGTTCGTTGGAGACAAAGGAGGGGTCTGCCCTTGGTATTTGTGGAGCCCCTGCTTTGGAGGTTTGGTGGAGGAATTTCCTCCAGTTGGTTTCTTCTTTGACTTCCCCTACCAATCCTTTCCTTTTCAAGAGTTCTCCAATGAGATAGCCGTAGCCTACCCATGGGAAGGTGTTGTCTTTTCTTCTTTCTTCGTGAGATTTGTTGACAAATTCTTGAAGTTGGTTGTGGACATACCTTGACCAGTTGTGAGGGATGTCTGAGATAATTGCAGCCAATGGAACTGCCCTTTTTGCGTTGATTTCATCTAGAGCTGTGCTTTTGGTGTCAATGCATTTGTAGAGGATGTCGAGCAGAAGGGAGTACTCTTGAACCATCAACTTCTTCTTCACTTTTAGTGTGTTGAGGTGTTGAGCACTGGGTAGAAAGACTATATCTTTGAAGCTTTCTTCGTCTAGGTTGAGGTCTGTCACATTTGGGGCTTTGTCCCCAGGTAAGGAGAGCAGTTCCTTTATTTCTTCTTCCTTGATCTCGACTTCAAATCCAAGTACAACGGATTTCAGTGTCTTAGGCGTGGAGTTGACGTAGAACTCAGCTACTGTTTCTGGATAAAAACAAGGATAAGGGAAGGTAGCCATTGTCATTAGCCCCGCCGTTTCAAGTTTTCTTAGGAGCTCCCTCATTAGGTCTTGGTTTTCAGCCTTTTCAAGGATCTTGATAGTGTTTAGAATGGAACCGGTGAAGATGGATTTGGAAATCTGGGTTAATGATGCCATCTTTGGTGTGTATGGGGATGGAAGTGTTTGTTTAAGTGCGAAAGCTTTTCAGAGGGTTTGAGAGCTTAGAATAGATAGAGAGAGATTGCAGAGTGAAAAGTGTGAGGAGTTTGTACGGAGGGAGTATTTATAGGCTATCGGGAACTAGCCGTTGGAATATAGCCGTTGGAGAATACGGCTGGCTTTTTCAGCATTTACTGCGTTTACACTGGTAGCAGATGGCTAATTTTTGAGTAGATTTATGATGATTTTTGAGAGCAACCAATACCTTTTTGGAATCCTTAATATGAGGTGATCAAGATGATATCAGTCATGAGCTGAGATTCCAGGTACATTTGTCAGAAATTGAGCCAACTGCTGGCCTCACGCAGTTCCCTGCTTCAGAGGCAGTGACCTGCTGGCAGTTACCTGTGCGAAATATGGAGCCATCATTTTTCCCTCCATTAGTTTTCCTTCCCTTTCTTAGCTGTTTTCCTCCTTGTTGAGAGAGTGTGTATATTCTTTCCTTTTTAGCAGTAGCAGTGGACTAGTGGTCAGTCGCCTGCTGAGCCCACTGCTTGCTATGATGCAGTCAGCTGCTGAGCCAATTTTGTGAATTTTGACTCCTTTTGATCTTGATATCCTGATAGTGACTTATTTGGACCTTGATGCTTCATTCCTTTGATGTTTTGAGTAGCCTACCTTTAGCAGGTGCCTACTCCGGAGTACTTCACACAAATTCCCCCTCAGCAGGTGGCTAGGAATTCCCCCTTGATTATGGAATTATGTTCCCCCTGAGTGGGTGTAGGGCTATTCCTTCACTTGATCTAGATCATCTAGCATTCCAAGCTCCTGTCTTAGTTCATTGAATCTTGCTTCATTCAATGGCTTGGTGAATATGTCAGCCAACTGCTTCTCAGTAGGAATGTACTCTAGCTTGATGGTCTTCTTTTCAACATGCTCTCGGATAAAGTGATGACTGATCTCAATGTGTTTGGTTCTTGAGTGAAATACTGGATTATGAGTGATAGCTATAGCACTTGTATTATCACACAAAATGCTGATGTTCTTTGTTTCTTCTCCATAATCCTTCAATTGTTGTTTCATCCATAGGATTTGAGCACAGCAACTGCCTGCAGCTATGTATTCAGCTTCAGCAGTGCTAGTAGCAATTGAATTTTGTTTCTTGCTGAACCAAGAGACAAGTCTTCCACCAATTAATTGACAGGTACCTGATGTACTTTTTCTATCAATTTTGCACTCGACAAAGTCAGAGTCTGAATATCCATAAAGGTCAAAGCCTCCATTTGTTGGGTACCATAATCCAGAGTTAGGATTACCTTTTAGATACCTCAAAATCTTCTTTGCAGCCAGAAGATGGCTTTCCTTGGGCTTTGATTGAAACCTTGCACATACACCAACTGAGTAGGATATATCTGGCCTACGAGTGGTGAGATATAACAAGGAACCAATTAGGCCTCTATAAAGTGTAGGATCAACATCTTTACCATCTTCATCTTGACGTAGACCTTGGGATGTGTTCATGGGAATTTTCACTGTGGACTTGTTCTCAACTTTGAACTTTTTCATGAGATCTCTTGTATACTTGGCTTGGTTGATAAAGATACCATTTGGAGTCTGCTTCACTTGTAACCCCAGAAAATAATTCAACTCTCCCATCATGCTCATTTCAAACTTGCTTTGCATGAAGGTTGAAAATTTCTCGCATAGTGCTTGATTTGAACTTCCAAAAATTATGTCATCAACATAGATTTTAACAAGCAGTATGTGGGAGTCTTCTTCAATTTTGAATAGAGTCTTGTCTACTTTGCCTTTAGTGAATCCATTATTCACTATATATTCAGAGGGAGTGTCATACCATGCTCTTGGGGCTTGCTTGAGTCCATAAAGAGCCTTGTGCAATTTGTAGACTTGATCTTTCTCTCTATTGATTTCAAAGCCAGGGGGTTGTTCCACATAGACCTCCTCTTCTAGTAGACCATTCAGGAAGGCACTTTTCACATCCATCTGATAGACTGTGAATTGCTTATGAGCAACATAAGCCAAGAAGATTCTTATTGCCTCCAATATGGCAATAGGTGCAAATGTCTCATCAAAATCTATACCTTCTTCTTGGCAGTAGCCTTTGGCTACCAGTCTTGCCTTGTTCTTGATAATGGTGCCTTCTTCATCCATTTTGTTTCTAAATACCCATTTAGTTCCTATCACATGTTGATGATAGGGTCTGGACACGAGCTCCCATACATTATTTCTTTCAAACTGGTTGAGTTCTTCTTGCATGGCTTGTATCCAGTCAGAGTCAAGCAGGGCTTCTTCAACTTTCTTGGGTTCAATTTGAGAGATGAAGCATGTGAATAGTGCTTCTCTCTGAATTGCTGATCTGGTACGAACCCCTGTATTGATATTTCCAATGATTTGGTGAGGAGGATGTTTGCTCAACCATCTAACATCAGATGTTGTTGTTTTGGATTGAACTTGTTGTTCATCATCCTCCTCTTCTTCCTCTTCACTATTATCTGGTAGAGTAGGAAGATTAGGAATGTCATGAGCGCTTGGAAGGTTGTCTTTTGGTGAGTCATCTGCTGGCAGTGGGTTGTCAGATGCGTCAACTGCTGGCAGTTGGTGGCCATATGAGGTAACTGCTGGCAGTCGGCTGCCTTTTGAATCAATTACATTTTCATCCCTTTTAACACTTTTGTTTGGAAGGTAGCTTGGAGCCTTTTAAGTGTCCCTTGATTTTGATGACTCGCCTTTTTCTTTTACTTGAGTAGTGGGGTGGTTTTCAAATACCACATGGATTGATTCTTCTACCACCAGAGTTCTTTTGTTGAGAATTCGGAATGCCTTGCTAGTTGTTGAGTAGCCCAGGAAGATCCCTTCATCAGATTTGGGATCAAATGGCTTGAGATAGTGTTTTCCATTGTTTAGGATAAAGCAGTTGGATCCAAACACATGGAAATGACTGACATTTGGCTTCCTTTCTTTCCATAGCTCATATGGTGTCTTCTTGTGAGTCTTGTGAATAAGACTTCTATTTTGAGTGTAGCAAACAATGTTGATTGCTTCTGCCCAAAATCTTTTGGGTAATCCGGCTGCTTCTAAGATCGTCCTTCCTGCTTCCTTGAGAGTCCGGTTTCTTCTTTCAGCAACACCATTTTGTTGAGGTGTTCTTGCTGCTGAGGTTTGATGATGGATTCCATTTTCTTCACAGTACTGAATTATGATTGAGTTGAGAAATTCAGTACCTCTATATGACCTGATCTTCTGGATTGAGAGACTTTTCTCATTTTGAATTAGCCTCATCAATTCAGACAGTTTCTTTTCTGTTTCATTCTTCTTCTTTAGAAATATGGTCCAAGTGTATCTAGAATAATCATCAACTACAACCAGGGTGTACCTTCTGCCACTTAAGCTTGTTGGTTCAACTGGTCCAAACAAGTCAAGGTGAAGAAGGCTTAAGGGCCTTGTTGATGATTCAATTTCTTTTGATTTGAATGATACCTTGGTTTGTTTACCTTTTTGACAAGCATCACAGAGGTGGTCCTTTTTGAAGTTGATTTCAGGGAGTCCCTTCACCAAACCTTTTCTGGACAGTTTGTTGATTGTTTTGAAGTTTAGATGGCTTAATTTGTTGTGCCATTCCCAACTTAAGTTTGAATCTGCCTTTGTTACTAAACAGATTCCTTCCTTTGCAGAACCCCAATCAACAATATACATGTCCTTCTTCCTTCTACCAGTGAGCACAAGTTTGTCATTTTTGACATCTCTGATCAAGCAGACGTCTTTGGAGAATGTAACGTTGTAGCCATTGTCACAGAGCTGGCTTGTGCTTATGAGATTGAACTTTAAACCCTTAACATATGATATGTTTTGGATTGTAAGTCCATTAATTGATAGATCTCCTGCTCCTTTGGTTTCTCCTTGTTTTTCCACATTCCCAAATGTTACCTTGGGTCCTACCCTTGCTGTATAGTTTGACAGGAGCCGCATGCTGCCCGTCATGTGCCTGGAGCAGCCTGAATCTATGTACCAAGTTTGTGTTTCAGCTGCTCCAGCACCTTCCTGTATAAATTAATGTTGAGCAGTAGCCCACAGGTTAGTGGGCGACTTCCCTTGTACAAGTTTAGACATCCATGCCCATCTAGAACCATTGAGTTCTAAGCAGATTGGTCTATAGCCATTTGAGGTGTTGTAATCAAAAGGGATGGCTATATACTTCTTAATCCTTTTCCTCCTTGAGGTGGGAAATGGATTATTTATTTGAGGAGTCTGCTTGGTATTTTTGCTGTGGTTGGTCTTATTGACTGGTTGCCAACGGGTTCTTTGGTTTAGATGGTGAGGAGGTGTTGATTTATACATGTGTTTGGATTTTGGTTTGGGAGCAGGTTGGTTCCTTCTTTTGGGAACATTTGGGGGACGGGGTTTTTGGTAAGTGATCTTTCTTGTGTATGAAGTATTGCTTGTAGATGTACTTGTAAGGAATAATTCTAATTAGATTTTGATGATGCTAGATTAATTAGGACTTTAGAGTACCCCTTTAGAATTTATGTATTAGAATTTTCCTTTGTAAAGTTCTTAGAATAATCGACTTGACAGAAGACCTTCAAGAGCAGAAGGACTTCAAGAGCAGAAGTGTCTCTTAAGGCATTATTAAAACAGAGGACCTTTGGTTCTCTGCTCCAGAACAGAAGTCCTCAGGATCTCTGTTAGTCTTGACTCTGACAGAAACCCTTCTGGGTCTCTGTTGGATACTCCCAACAGAAGTGCTCCAGACCTCCTCTGTTCTACTCTCAGACAAAGACGCCAGAAGGTCTGACACTTAGAAGAATTTCAAAGAACCGGGAAGTCAACTAAAAGATTCCTTCAACGGCTAGGAGTATGAAACGGAAAAGCTACAGTGCATGCATTAAATACTCATTTAATGCACCCCATGCTACGTAGAGTAATTGCAGATGATTGGCCGCAATGTCAGGAATACTTTATCCCAAAATAGTAACCCGCCAACCTTATCGGGCTCTACTAGTCAAGTCAACTGATCGCTCATTTAATGCAGTTGTCCTCCTACTCCTCCAACGGGAAGACAACCTCAGTATAAAAGATACACTACGAAGAACAACCGGATAACTTTGCTATAACTTTGCCAAGATTACATTACAACTTTTGCTAACCACAAGCAAGATATTCAAACTCTGAAAAGCAAAAAGCCTCCTTGAGATTCAAACTCATTATCTTCTACAAGAGAAGGCAGAAGTTGGAAAAATACTCTTTCCAACTCAAGCAAAGTTCCAAGTGTTCTTCAACTCTTCAAGCTCATCACATACAAATCTTTTGTAACGAAGCTAGTTGGAGGAACCCCTGTTTCAACAGAAATTCTTCTTGCTACAAGAAGGACATCCAAATAACTGGAGTAGTGAAGTGGTGATACTTCAAGGAAACTCAGTGAAAGGACCAGTGTTAAAGGTAGCCAGGCAGTGCATCCCAGGACACATCTAGGCTTGAAGAAGACGTGGAGTGCTTCTTAAGTACTAGGACTAAGGCTTTGTAAACGGCAGTTTTTACAGCTTAGTGGAACAGTGGATTAGAGGAACGAGTTGTTCCTTGAACCACTATAAAAATCCCTGGTGTCGTTTACTTACTGCTTTAAATACTTGCACTTAGATATAACTGTCTAACTCCTTGGACCTGGTATCTGTGTTCAGCAGAACTTGTTCTACGAGTTAACAGAAGGCCTACTGCCTTTGCTTCTCTGAGGCTAACAGAACTCCCTACCAGAACCCCACCCGCTGCCAGTCTGTTCTTTCAACAGAACAGGCTATTCTGTAAATCTGGTACTTAGCTTAAAAAGCTAAAAACCAATACAGTCTATTCACCCCCCCTCTAGACTGTATCCAGTATAACCGGGACCAACAAGTGGTATCAGAGCCTCCTTGTTCTAATAATCTCTTAGGTTATTTGTTGAACAAAGATCCACTTGTTTTTCTGTTTTACCTCATTTCTATCTGATATAATGGATCACTCCTTGTCCAAGAATCTTATGTTTTCAGATCTTAAGTTTGATGATTGGAGGATCCGGATGAAAGCACATCTCTGTGCTCTACATGATGAGATGTGGGAAGTTCTAGATATTGGCCCCTTCACAAGCTTCCAGAAGGTCAATCCTGAACATGCCATAGACAACACCAGACCCCAGATGATCAGTAAGGCCAAGTCAGAATGGACCACTGAAGAGAGGAGAAAGTACAACCTAGACAATATAGCCAAGGACATCCTCTACAAGTCCATTGATGATAGGTACTTCAACAGAATCAAGAAGTGCAAGACTGCTAAGGAAATCTGGGATACTCTTGAGCTCATCGGAGCTGGTGATGAGCAAGAGAAGGACAACAAACTGACTATAGCCAACAAGAAGTTTGATGACTTCAAACTTCTCCCTGGTGAAAGCATCTCCAAGATGTATGACAGGCTCCTCACTCTCACTGGAGAGATCTCTGAGCTTGGCAAGGAACTCACCACCAAGGAGATCAACCTGAAGGTGTTGAGGGGACTACCCTCAGCATGGAAAATGAAGGTAGTTGCTGTCCAAGCCAGCAAGGATGTAAAGACTTATCCCACTGATAAGCTCATTTCAGATCTCAAAGCTCATGAGTTTGAAATGACTGAAGAAAAGGAAGATGTACCAGAAGAGAGGACCACTACAGCCCTCACTGCCAGCACATCAAAGGTAAATGATTTTGACCCTTCAGTACTTTTATCTGACGAATATACGGCTGCCTTTGCCAGGAGATTCAAAAAGTTTATGAAGAATCCCAAAGATGGAAGGAGTCCATCTTTCAACAGAAAGCCATACCAGAAGGTCAAATCAACAGAAAGCAGTGGTGAGCTTCTCTGTTACAATTGCAGACAACCTGGTCACTTCAAGGCTGATTGTCCCCATCCTTGAAACAAGGACAGGATGGAGAAAAGAAGAAGTACGAAGACAACTTGTGACAGAACAGCTGGAGAAAGACCATCTTTCAGAAACAGAATCCAGTTCTGACTCAGATTCTGATGAGGCCTTCTGTTGCCTTGATACTGAGACAGAAGACCTTTGCCTCATGGCTCATTCTGATGATGAGATAACCTCTACTTCTGAATCTAGTTTTTCCTCGGTAGGCTTAGCTTTTGATTCTGATTCAATGTCAGAATTTTGGGAAGAGTTTAAGGCCATACAAGCCACTTATTCTTCTGTAACAGAAGAAAACAGTAAGTTGAAAGCTGAAATTCTTGACTTAAAGAAGGAGGTTGAGATCAAAATCAATCTTCTAATTGAGGAAAGAGATCAACTGGAGACTGAAAATGTTTCTCTTCTTAAGAGAATAAGAGAAATAGAGCCTCTCGAGATTAAGTACAAAGCTTACCAGAAGGCCCAGTCTTCCATGGAAAAGATTGTGCTTGATCAACAGATTGGCACTGGTTTTGGTCTTGGTTATGGCTCAACAGAATCAGGTGAGCCTTCTGTAATGCCTAGCACCAGAGTTGCTAAGGCAGATAAGGTCATAGAGCCACTGATTTCTAGCCCCATCTGTCAAGCTGGTGTATCTGGCACCAAGGTTGTTCATGAGGAAGTCAGACCAGAAAAGGGTAAGATAAAGGTTCAACATAAACCCTTTTTGAAAAATATTGAACCTGGTAGAAAACCTAACAACAGAAAAAGTTTTCAAGATAACAAAAATAAAAGACCATTCATTGACAGACAACCTCATGTCAATCGTGCCAGAAATGATCACCAGAAGGGCAAATATCAAGAGGGAGTTAACTTCAGGCAGAAGAGGTTGACTGGTCAACTTCAGAAGCCCAAGGTTAACCGTCCCTCTGCTCTTGATAGTATATGGGACTTCTTCCCAACAAAGAAAGCTATGCAAAAGTATGTAAACAGGAAGCATGACCCTCACAAGCATCTGCCCAAAGTGAATCACACTTCAGTTTACTATAACTACCAGGTGGACAATGGGTACCACCCACCAAGGTTTCACTTGATGAGACCAAAATGGTACCAACTACCCAGACTCCATGACCCCCCAAGATCCAGCATTGCTTGGGTACCTAAATCTTTCTTTTGATCTTGCAGGAACTGTGTGCTGGAGCCATCTCTGAACAAGAATGGTTTATTGATAGTGGATGCTCCAGGCACATGACAGGTGACAGAAGTTGCGTAACAGAGTTCCAGAAATGCAAAGGACCTAGAGTTACCTTTGGAGGTAATGACAAAGAAGGTCAAACAAAAGGAAGAGGAAAGCTGATCAAGAACCAGATAATCATTGATGATGTCTCATATGTCAAAGGACTGAAGTTCAACTTGCTAAGTGCTAGCCAATTCTGTGACAAAGGCTACACTGTTGAATTCACAAAGGACTTGTGCTATGTGAAGCATGAGACAACAAAGGAAGTGGTTCTTACAGCATCAAGGAAGAAGAACATCTATGTAGTTGATTGGAACACTGCAAAAGATGGAGTTTGCCTGATAGCCAAAGGAGATTCAAAACTGAGCTGGGAATGGCACAAAAAGCTCAACCATTTGAACTTCAAAACAATCAACAAACTGGCCAGAGAACACATTGTAGAAGGACTACCAGACATTGTGTACAAGAAGGAGACCCTCTGCAGTGCATGTCAGAAAGGCAAACAAGTGAAGAATTCCTTCAAACCCATTGCTGGAGATCTTTCTACAAGTCCTCTAAATCTGATTCACATGGATTTATTTGGACCTGTTGAGACTCCAAGCGTTGGTGGCAAGAAATATACCTTAGTCATGGTTGATGACCACTCCTGATACACATGGACTGCTTTTCTATCAAAGAAAAATGAAACTCTTCAGAAGTTGCCATCTCTGTTAAAGCAACTTCAGACTGAGAAGAACTTGAAAGTGAAGACAATCAGATCAGACAGAGGAACTGAATTTGTCAACCAGGTCATAAAGGACTTCTGTGATCAGAATGGAACTTTTCATCAACTTTCTGCCGCCAGAACCCCTCAACAGAATGGCGTAGCAGAAAGAAGGAACAGAACTTTAAAAGAAGCTGCAAGAACAATGATTGCAGAATCTGGATTGCCTATGAGATATTGGGCTGAAGCAATCAACACTGCATGCTATACTCAGAACAGAAGCATGATCAACAAGAATCACCAGAAGACCCCTTATGAACTCTGGAAGGGAAGAAAACCTAACATCATCTACTTTCATGTATTTGGATGCAAGTGCTACATTCTCAACAATGGAAAGGAGCATCTGAAAGTATTTCAAGAAAAGGCTGATGAAGGAGTCTTTATAGGCTATTCAAACACCAGTAAAGCCTATAGAGTACTCAACAGAAGGACCCTACATGTTGAAGAATCCATACATGTGAAGTTTGATGAAAGCACCTCTGTTAAAGAGGTAACAGAGATTCTCAAGGAAGTCAGCATAGAAGACAGAACACCTGAACCAACAGAAGAGGTGGCAGACAACCCTGCATTTCCAACACCTGCACCAAACCCCCTTCTGTTGAATGAAGATGAAGACTCTGAAGATGAGGAACCAGAGAGACCAAGACAGCAGCTGACAGAACCAGACCTAACATGGTTAAGAGACCATCCTCCTAATCAAGTGATTGGTCAAATCAGAAGTGGAGTTCAAACCAGATCCACATCAAGAAGAGAAGCAATGCTTGCCTGATATATATCTCAGATGGAACCTATGACAGTTGAAGAAGCTCTTGCAGACTCAGATTGGATCAATTCTATGCAAGAAGAGCTCACTCAGTTTGAAAGGAATAAAGTATGGGAACTTGTTCCTAGGCCAAAGCACCAGAATGTCATTGGAACCAAATGGGTATTCAAGAACAAAGCAGATGAAGATGGCAACATTGTAAGGAACAAAGCAAGGCTAGTAGCTAAAGGATATTGTCAAGAAGAAGGAATAGATTTTGATGAGACCTTTGCACCAGTTGCCAGACTTGAAGCCATCAGAATCTTCCTAGCCTACGCTGCCTACAACAACATCAAGGTCTACCAGATGGATGTCAAGAGTGCATTTCTGAATGGAGATCTTGAAGAGGAAGTTTATGTGGAACAACCACCAGGTTTTGTCATTCCTACTCAATCTTCTTGTGTCTACAAGCTTAAAAAGGCTCTCTATGGTCTTAAGCAAGCTCCCAGAGCCTGGTATGACACATTGTCCCTTTTCCTAGTGAACCATGGGTTTACTAAAGGAAAGGTTGACAAAACTCTATTTCAAATCTCTGTTGCTAATCATATTCTGTTAGTACAAATATATGTTGATGACATTATATTTGGAAGTACTAACCCAGAACTGTGCAAGAAATTTTCTCAAGTGATGTAGAGTCAATTTGAAATGAGTATGATGGGAGAACTCAGTTACTTCCTAGGACTTCAAGTCAAACAAGTTCCAGAAGGGATCTTTTTCAATAAAGGGAAGTACACCAGAGATCTAATCAAGAAGTTTGGAGTGGAAGGCAAATCATCAGTAAAGATTCCCATGAACACCTCACAAGGAATTGGTCCAGATGATGAAGAAAAGGATATAGATGCAACAACATATAGAGGAATCATAGCATCTCTGTTGTATCTAACTGCAAGCAGACCAGACATCTCATTCTCTGTTGGAATATGTGCCAGATACCAATCAAAGCCCAAGGAAAGCCATCTAAGTGCTGCAAAGAGAATCATCAGATACATCAAAGGAAATCCAAATTCAGGCCTATGGTATCCAAAGGGAGGTAACTTTGAACTAATTGGTTATTCTGAATCAGATTTTGCAGGTTGCAGACTAGACAGAAAGAGCACCTCTGGTCACTGCCAATTGCTAGGAGGAAGGCTTGTTTCCTGGTTTAGCAAGAAGCAGAACTCCATCTCAACAAGTACAGCTGAGGCAGAGTACATTGCAGCTGGGAGTTGCTGCGCTCAGCTACTCTGGATGAAGCAACAACTGAAGGACTATGGAATTCAAACAAAGGAGATCAAGTTGTTGTGTGACAACACCAGTGCCATTGCTATCACTCAGAATCCAGTTCTTCATTCCAGAACAAAGCACATTGAGATCAGACATCACTTCATCAGAGATCATGTTGAAAAGAAGCACATCTGCATGGAACATGTGCCAATAGAAGACCAGCTTGCAGATATCCTGACAAAGCCTCTTCCTGAGGCTAGGTTCAACAAACTGAGAGAGGAATTGGGAATGATGGATGAGATTCCAAGGGAAAGTTGAAAAGGAAGGCCCTCTGTTGCTCATTTGCTGTTGACAGAATTCCTGTAGCAGAACCCCTTCTGTTAACCCCTTCTGTCAACCTCTTCTGGTCCCTACCCTGGCAGAACACCTCAGCAACAGAAACCCCCCCTTCTTACAGAAAGACCCTCTCTTGTCTAACAGAAGGTGGTGGACTTAGAAAATCTCGTAAACCGGGTGACCTAGTAAATTATAAAAGGTCTTTTACCCTTTTACCCTTGAAACGGTATCAAGCCGTATAAAATTTACTGCGCCCCGTTTATTTACTGCGCCCCTTTTTACATTTATTGGTATCTTGGAACCGTAAATTATCTCAAACGTCCACTAACCCATATCCATAAAACCCCCTTTCGCAAACCTAAACCGTTACTGCTCTCATAACTCTCAAGCTTTTGAACTCTTATCTCTCCAAAAACTTTCTAACCGCAGTATACTCCATGGCTTTCTTGAGCTTCTCCGATCTCTCAAAGGAACAAAAGGCAACCCTCCTGAAGAATGTATTGACTGGCTTGAGATGCGAACTGGAAGTACTACCCAGGTTCACAGAGAAACAGGAGCGGATGACCGCCATTGTTGATGGTCTATCTAAATGTCAACTGAGCAAGGTCATCTCTCATGGCTATGAAGCCTACAGCAACGTGGACACCGTTGAGTTCTATCTCAACGCATCCTTCAAGGATGAAGTCATCTCCTCCGTCGTGCAAGGAGAAGAGGTGTTGATTGATGCTGACGTCATCAACAACATCTTCAACATTCAGCAAGAGGAAGGAAGGGTCTCTCTACTCGATTTGGAGGATACTGACATCCCTCTGACAGAATTCAAGAAGAAGTTCTGCAGAAAAGGGGAAGAAGTAGAGAAGATCAACATCAAGAAGAACTTGCTCACGAGGGAATTTGAGCTGCTCATAAACATTTTCCACAAATGTTTATGGTGCAAGTACTCCTCCACAGATGATGTCACAACTGCCAATGCAAAGGCCCTGTATGCAGTGCATCATGGGGTGAACATCAATTGGGGACAAGTCATGGTGAAGTCCCTGATTGAAGTCATCAAGAAGAAGAACCCAAAAACTAGCCTCTATTCTGGGAAGCTAGGACATGGGCTACTGATTTCAGAAGTGCTTCTCAAACAAGGAGTACACTTGAGGAAGGCTTCAACTTTGGATCACACCAAGGTAATCTTCTTGACTGCTTCTCCAAATAAGGAGAAAGCCATAAAGGCTGAAATAAAGAGACAGCTTCAACTTGAGGCTAAGAGACAACAGGGAGAGAAGGTACAGAAACCTCTCTCTGTAGCCCCTTCTGCTGAAAAGAAGAAGAAGAAGACCGAAAGGGAAGCACCTGTTGCCCCTCCTAAGGCCGGACAGAAGAGGAAGAGGACCACAAAACCAAAGAAGAAGGTTTCTAAACCTGTGGTTTCTGCATCCGAAGGAGTGGCAGACACTCAGGGGGAACCAGAGATCCCCACCTCTGCTGCATCTCCTGAACAGAACATGGTGTCTACTTCAATAGAACACCCCAGTCCTGTCAAAGATGGGTATCTGTCCTTGCTAGACAGACAGTTTACCCGGGTTCTTGAATGGAGAAGGTGGAGAATGGGACCCCTCTCCAAAATAATCCAGTATTTTGACCATTATGAGCCAGAAGAGGAAGCCATTCTGAACTGGGTTGGGACTGATGATGTCTCAAAGTGTTTTGCCCTTAACTTCCTTCACTCCGTTCTTGAGAAGAAGAAGGCGAACTACAAAGGGAAGGCCATTCTCATCTCCTCACCTTCAGAAGAGGCTGTCAAACCTCTAGAAGAGGAAGAAATTGAAGCTTTTGAGGAATGGCTGTTCACAAAAATGGCAACAGATTCTGTGCAACCCCATCTCAACCCAGGAGAGCCCTCTGTACCCAAGACAGAAGGGCAAGCAATGATGGAGCATATCAAGGAGTGGAGGACTTCCTTGCTCAAGGAGAACATCATTGAGGTAATCTCTCCAACCCCCTCTGTTAATATCCCAACAGAACCCCACATTCCCTCACCTCCTTCCAGCACCAGAACCCCTCCACCAGAACACCCTGAACCTTTATCTCCTAAACAGAAAACCCCCACCCCTCCTCATTCACCCATACAGAAAATTGCATCTCCCTGCAGAGCAATTGTTCCTTTCAGAAACCGTTCACCCTCACCTCCCCCATCCCCCCTCAACAGAATGCCTCACCTGTTCACTCTTCACCCCAGCACCAGATCCCCTCACCCCAACAGAAATCCCCTTCATCCTCTGAATCTGAACATCAAAACCCTCCACCAGAATCACCTCCTCCACACCAACCTGCAGAACAACTTAAACCTGTATGGTTTCTCAGGGATTCTGACCCTACAACTGTCTCCCCCATCTCTGCACCCCAAGGGAATTCTAGGCATTCTACTGCCCCCAATCCCTCCTTCAGAAAGAAGAAGAAGGTCATCAGGAACACCATACCCATATACTCCTCTTATGAAGATTCATCTGACATGGATGGATTCATGGTCAGCAAGTCTTATCAAGCTACATCCAAGAGACAGAAGACCCCTCCTCTGACTCAAATGGAACATGAACAGGCTGTCCAATCTCTTTCATCTGTCCAAGAACATCACCCCTTGCCTAAGGGAAGAGGTCTAGAGATGCCTCAAGCTGATGGCCAACAGAACAACGTTCCCTTCAACAAATTTGTTGAATCCACTGAAGAGTTTGGAGGACAGATCCTCCAAGGCATGAACAAACTGATTGAGATCAATGACAAACACTATGGGCACCTTGCTCATGTGAATGACAATCTAAATTCAGGTATGCAGTTCATCTCTGATCGTTTTGAGAACCTCACTGGAACTCTCAACAACTTCATAGCCTCATCAACTGCCAGAACAGATGCCCTGTCAACACAAGTGGTAGGCATCCACAACACTCTTTCTATCTTCCAGCAGACTCTGCTGAGTCAAGGCCATGCTATTCATAATATCTCAGAGCATCTTGAAGCTCTGAAGGAATCTGATGCCAGGACAGAGAGGCGCTTGACCTCTATTGAGGCAATGTGCAGAACTCATCAAGAACAGGCTCATGCACTTCTGTCTACTGACAGAGACCGTTATCAGAAGATGGTGCTCCTTGAAGCCAATAACAAGGACATCTTCTCTGCCATACAGAAGCAGCAAGGTCTCATTGAAGGCCTTACCTCTGTCACCCAGACTCTACCAGAGGCCCTGGAGCAGATAGCCTCAACCCAGGCCTCAGAATTCCAGAAGATCAGTCTAATGATTGAAGATCTGAATGATGCCAAAAAGGGGGAAGAGAACCCTCAACAGACCAGGCCCAGGTCCCACAGAACTCCTACCAGGCCACCCTCCTCTGATGAGCCTGCAGTAGATCCGGCTCCCTACTTTGAAGCTGCCCTACAAAAGAAAAGAGCAGCAGGCATACCTAGACCCCCATCTCCAGTAAAGAAGAGCACCAAGAAGAAGAAAGTTTTCAACTTCACTGAGTGGTGATTGGGTGGCTCTCAGAACATTGACAGAGCTCAATTTGAAGAGATGAAGGCTAAAATGACTCCTACCCAACAACAACACCTCTATTTGGACAAAGATGGTGTTGTCAGAGTTAGGTATGGGGGTTCACTAGAAGAAGCAGAAGAATGGTACAAGAAGAACATTGTCCCAGGAAAGACCATACATGAAGGTGTCCTCAACTATTTGGACTATAAGCTTTCTCCAATATGGGCATCTTATCAAAGGTCTGGCAATCTGTTCAAAATCAGAGCTGAAATAAACGAAGAACTGCTCAGGCTTCAAAGACTAGAGGAAGAAGCTCTACAGGAAGCTAATCTGGAGAATGTGTAAGGCTTAAACTCTGTAATATCTATCTAATAAAATCACATCTCTGCCTTCTTACTTTGAAGTGCTTTTCCTCAAATTCTTGTCTTGTTGCCTTCTGCTTGTGTTTGTTTATTTCTGTTATATTCTGCTATCTGAATGTATCGTACTCTTACTATTTTCCTATGCCAAGTTGCCCACCAAGATTTTAATGGAAGTTTTTAAACTTAATCTTTTTATGGTGAAGGCACTTCTCTGGAAATAGTTAAAGGGTTTTGGCATCATCAAAAAGGGGGAAATTGTAAGGAATAATTGTAATTAGATTTTGATGATGCTAGATTAATTAGGACTTTAGAGTACCCCTTTAGAAATTATGTATTAGAATTTTCCTTTGTAAAGTTCTTAGAATAATCGACTTGACAGAAGACCTTCAAGAGCAGAAGGACTTCAAGAGCAGAAGTGCCTCTTAAGGCATTATTAAAACAGAGGAACTTTGGTTCTCTGCTCCAGAACAGAAGTCCTCAGGATCTCTGTTATTCTTGACTCTGACAGAAACCCTTCTGGGTCTCTGTTGGATACTCCCAACAGAAGTGCTCCAGACCTCCTCTGTTCTACTCTCAGACAAAGACGCCAGAAGGTCTGACACTTAGAAGAATTTCAAAGAACCGGGAAGTCAACTAAAAGATTCCTTCAACGGCTAGGAGTATGAAACGGAAAAGCTACAGTGCATGCATTAAATGCTCATTTAATGCACCCCATGCTACGTAGAGTAATTGCAGATGATTGGCCGCAATATCAGGAATACTTTATCCCAAAATAGTCACCCGCCAACCTTACCGGGCTCTACTAGTCAAGTCAACTGATCGCTCATTTAATGCAGTTGTCCTCCTACTCCTCCAACGAGAAGACAACCTCAGTATAAAAGATACACTACGAAGAACAACTGGATAACTTTGCTATAACTTTGCCAAGATTACATTGCAACTTTTGCTAACCACAAGCAAGATATTCAAACTCTGAAAAGCAAAAAGCCTCCTTGAGATACAAACTCATTATCTTCTACAAGAGAAGGCAGAAGTTGGAAAAATACTCTTTCCAACTCAAGCAAAGTTCCAAGTGTTCTTCAACTCTTCAAGCTCATCACATACAAATCTTTTGTAACGAAGCTAGTTGGAGGAACCCCTGTTTCAACAGAAACTCTTCTTGCTACAAGAAGGACGTCCAAATAACTGGAGTAGTGAAGTGGTGATACTTCAAGGAAACTCAGTGAAAGGACCAGTGTTAAAGGAAGCCAGGCAGTGCATCCCAGGACACATCTAGGCTTGAAGAAGACGTGGAGTGCTTCTTAAGTACTAGGACTAAGGCTTTGTAAACGGCAGTTTTTACAGCTTAGTGGAACAGTGGATTAGAGGAACGAGTTGTTCCTTGAACCACTATAAAAATCCCTGGTGTCGTTTACTTACTGCTTTAAATACTTGCACTTAGATAGAACTATCTAACTCCTTGGACCTGGTATCTGTGTTCAGCAGAACTTGTTCTACGAGTTAACAGAAGGCCTACTGCCTTTGCTTCTCTGAGGCTAACAGAACTCCCTACCAGAACCCCATCCGCTGCCAGTCTGTTCTTTCAACAGAACAGGCTATTCTGTAAATCTGGTACTTAGCTTAAAAAGCTAAAAACCAATACAGTCTATTCACCCCCCCCCCCCTCTAGACTGTATCCAGTATAACCGGGACCAATAGTACTGTTTTGAGTGAGTCTGGTGGGGGATGAGTAACCAAGACCTCTTTTCTTCCTATTTGGAGTAACTTCAGCAGTAGGGTGAGAGTTTTTACTATTTGTGCTGGAGTTTCTCAGCTCTTTGTTCTCCTTTTCTAAGACATCATTTTTCCTTAAGGCATCTAATAATTTGGAATGAATTGCCTTAATGTCTTGTTTCAGTCTATCATTTTCAGCATTTAACAGAACATGATGATTCTGGACTTTTTGGAAATCTTGTAATAAAGATTCCGGTGTTATATTGTTTGGTCCAGAATCACTAGAGCTATAGGAGGAGCAGGATGTTACCTCGACATCGTTGTAGTGGTCCTTGGCCATTAAGCATTTAGGAGAGCTGCTTGCATTATTTTCACTTGAGCTGGTGGAAGATTCACTGAGCCACCTGCTGCTCTCTGCAGTGAGACAACTGTTGTCATTTTCACCCACCTGCCAGGATCCCAGGCATAGAAGTGCTTCCTCTGAGCTCTCAGATGAAGAGCTTTCATCACTTGAGCTGCTTTCATCTTCAGATTGGGTTTCCTCATTTTTCTTTTCACTAACAAAGGCTTGTCGTTTGCCTTTGAAGTCCTTCTTGTAACCAGCTTTGTAACCTGTAACCAGTCCCCTGCTGCCTTTGATATTTCTGGGCTAAGGGAAGAGGGCATTCATTCTTGTAATGTCCTGGTTGTCTACAGTTGTAGCACATGACAATTTCCTCGCTGGTTTGAGGTCTCCCTTGTTTCCTAGGTGGCAGACTGTATGGTCTTTTTGGAGCAGTTCCCTCCTTCTTCATGAACCTTTTAAACTTCCTTACAAACATGGCAAACTGGTCGTCGGTAAGGAAGTTGTTGAGGGATTTCTCACTGGATCTTGAAGGGCCAGGCTCCGACACTAGAGCTAGTGTCTTGGATTCATCTTCCTTTTCTTCTTTTATTTCCTTCATCTCAAATTCATAGGCTTTGAGATCACTGAAGAGCTTATCAGTTGATAAGATTCTTAGATCTCTGCTATCTCTCATAGCAGTCACCTTCATGTCCCATTTAGAGGGCAGACCTCTCAAGACTTTAAGGGAAATCTCTTTTTGAGGTAGATCTTTCCCTAGGTCTGAGACCTCTGATGTGATCTTTAGGAACCTAGATTCCATCTCATGGATGGACTCATTTTGCAGCATCTTGAAGTCCTCAAATTTCTTGAGGGCCATGGTCAGTTTGTCGTCCTTCTCCTGTTCATCACCAGCTCCAATTTTTGTGAGCTCATCCCAAACGTCCTTTGCAGTTTCACATTTCCTAATCCTAGGAAATATGGATTCATCAACAGATTTAAAGAGAATATCCTTGGCAATGTTATCAAGGTTATTTCTCTTTCTGTCCCCAGTTGTCCATTCTAGTTTGGGCTTGAGAATGTACACATCCTCCTGGTCATCAGTTTTGGATGTGCTGACCTTCATTATCCTGATAGGTCCAGTAGTGATGACTTCCAGCATCTCATCATGTAAGGCACTGAGATGTGCCTTCATCCTGATTCTCCAATCATCAAATTTATTTAAGTTGAATAGGATGTTTTTGGCTAATTGACTGTCCATTGTTTAGAAAGTGTTTGGGAGGGGAAGTGGCTTTGGATCTTTTGTTCAAACTAGTCAATAAATGACTCTACGAACACTCCGCTCTGATACCACTTGATGGTCCCGGATAGGGTAAAAGTCTAGAGGGGGGGGGGGGGGTGAATAGACTTTTAAATCTTTTCGACCTTTACAAAGAACTCCCTCTAGAGGAGTTGATCTATAATCTTTTGAGAGATTAATAGATGCACAACGGAAGTCTTTACCCTTTATATATAATGAGTGTTTTAACCACTTTCAGATCTGGGGAAGATTGGACTTAGATAGCTAGCAGTTGGCTTGGCAGTTGGCTTAGCAGTTGACTAGGTGGTAGGGAACTGCTGAGGCAACTGCTAGACTAATACAGACTTTATGATGAAGATGATAATGGAATATTGTTTAAGGTGATGAGGGCTTTCAGAAAAGGTGCTTTGGCAAGAATAAGATGAAGTTTTTCTGTAGCAGAGGGCTCAGCAGTTGGGTGGTCACCAGGGAACTGCTGAGGCACCTGCTAAACTGGGAAAGTGAATTGCTGGTAAATTGTTGAGCAGACCTCTTAGTGAGGGTGAGGTGCGTTTCTGGTGTGAAAATGATCTTCAAAGAAAGTAAGTGATTAAGCAGTAGGATAAGCAGTTGGGTCAGTTAAGACAACTGCTTAAGATTCTGCTGGCAAACTTCAATCTTTTCGTGAGAGGTGCTAAGTGTGGGCTTGTTGAATAAATGTAAATCAACACACAGTATATCCTGGTTCAGAGGTGGTGTAATCCTCCTACGTCCAGTCCCACCCTCTTTCAGATGGATTTCACTAAAGTATTAAGCCCAATACACTTAGTGCCAACCTAGCCTTTACAACACTTAGGCCTAGATTGAAGGTTTTTCACAGTGAGTATAGCACCACTCAAAGTTACTCAGTCCTTAGACTTTTCTCTAATGACCCAGTGGGGATCAAAAGGTACTCTATCTATCTACTTACACTGTAGGATCCGAACAACTGTTCTCCTAAGTGTTTACAGTAATATGTGATTTGTTTCAAGAAAGTTCTAACCTCCAACTAGGAACTAAACTTCTATGATTTGGTAATGAAAAAGCTTTGTAAACTGGAAGTTTAGTGAAGCATGAGTCCAAGCAGAGAGTAAAGTTTAGAATGGTACTTTCTCTTTTGCTAGATATCTCGTAAATGCTCTTGATAGAAATTCTCTCTTTGGATGCTCAAAATGCTTGGTTAGAAACTTTCGTTTCTGCCTATATTTATAGGCATCTCCGTTGAATTAATCTAATCTGTTGGTTAGGATGGATTAATCTTTGACGTTGAAATTCTGACAAGGACAAATTGTACATTGTCTTCTTGTGCTGGAGCTTTAATTCGGGCTGATGCATTTGTCTTTGAATAATGCACCCGCTGGAGCTTCACTTCAAACTGCAGTCCCATGCCTTCGGACCCAGTACGTATTTGGCATTGAATGCCGGTCATTGTTTGTCTCTCAATCATTCACTTGATACTCCTACTTTATTTTATAAAAAATGTGACATACGAAAACTCTTTGAGTCAAATAGTATTTGCCGGTAGGATTGAAATATCCTATTAAGGTAAAGAGAGTTTACCTTATTGCATTTTTACTTTTCCGGTAATATTTCTTAGACTCAAAAGTTGTACATTTAATTTGTCACGTAAATACTAGAATAAAATGAGACACAATGTACACGTGCTAAGTATAGTGGCATCATCAAAATCTTATCAAAATTGGGTACTAACTGGAATCCCAACCTTCCACGTCATCATAGAGGTTGATTATTGTACACAACACCCCTCAAGGTCAAATTGGTACTCATCAACCTACTACAGAAATTCCACAATATGCTGAAAATATTCCAGTGGATCAACCTATTAAGGAAAATCAAATTCCTGATGAGGTAGTTGAACCTAAAGATCCTCAAGGAGATGATGGTTCAACATTAAGAAGGTCTACACGAGTTAGAAGGTCAGCAATTCCTAGTGATTATGAAGTGTATTTGCAAGAAACTGACATTGGAGCCGAAGATGATCCTGAAACATTTTCACAAGCCATGAGTAGTCAGGAGTCTGATTTATGGCACAAAGCCATGAAGGAAGAAATGGACTCCATGAAGAGTAACAAAGTCTGGGATCTAGTAGAGTTGCCTAATGAGGCCAAGGTTGTTGGAAGCAAATGGGTCTATAAGACCAAAAGGGACTCATTAGGCAACATTGATAGATATAAAGCAAGACTTGTTTCTAAAGGTTTTACTCAAATCGAAGGAATTGAATACAAGGAGACATTCTCTCCTGTTTCTAAGAAAGATTCCCTTTGTGTGATTTTAGCCTTAGTTGCACATTTCAATCTTGAATTGCAACAAATGGATGTGAAAACGGCCTTTCTTAATGGTGATCTAGAAGAAGAGGTTTACATGAAACAACCTGAAGGTTTTTCTTCTAGTCATGGTGAGAATTTAGTTTGCAAGCTTAATAAATCCATTTACGGTTTAAAATAAGCCCCCCGACAATGGTATCTCAAGTTCCATGGGATAATTTCTTCCTTTGGTTTTGTTGAAAGTCCCATGGATCATTGTATATACCAGAAGGTTAGTGGGAGTAAAATTTGTTTTTTGTTTTATATGTGGATGATATTTTGCTCGCAACAAATGATAAGGGGATGTTACATGAAATGAAACAATTTCTCTTTAAAAACTTTGATTGGAAGGATATGGGTGAGGCATCTTTTGTCATTGGCATAAAGATCCATAGGGATAGATCTCTTGGTATTCTTGGTCTATCACAAGAAATCTATATCAACAGAGTTTTAGAGAGGTTTCGGATGAAGGATTGTCCACCGAGTGTTGCTCCCATAGTGAGAGGAGATAAATTCAGTTTGGACCAATGTCCAAAAAATGATTTTGAACGAAAATCCATGCATAATATTCCATATGCATCAGCAGTTGGTTGCTTGGGATATATCCAGGTTTGCACCAGGCCGGATATTTCCTTTGCTGTCGGGATGTTGGGCCGTTACCAGAGTAATCCGGGTTTGGATCACTGGAGAGCTGCTAAAAAGGTCATGAGGTATCTTAAGGGAACAATTGATTACAAGCTTGTTTATTGAAGAACTGACAACTTGGAAGTTGTGGGTTATTCTGACTCGGACTACGCCGGTTCTGTTGATTCAAGAAAATCAACTTCGGGATAGATTTTTATCATGGCCGGTGGAGCTGTTTCATGGAAGAGTGCCAAACAAACTTCGGTCGCTACTTCTACTATGGAGGCCGAGCTCATTTCTTGTTTTGAGGCTACATCGCAAGGTGTATGGCTTAGGAATTTCATTTCTGGGCTTAGAGTTATGGGCTCAATATCTAGGCCATTAAAGGTTTATTGTGACAACTCTGCTGCGGTCTTCCTATCAAAGAATGACAAAAGTGGGAGTCGAATTAAGCATATCAACACCAAATATTTGTCTATGAAGGGAGCGCGTCAAAAATAAAATAGTGGTCATTGAGCATATTAGCACAGAGTTGATGATTGCTGATCCTTTGACTAAAGGCATGCCACCATTCAAATTCAAGGATCATGTGCCGAATATGGGACTTTGTTCCAATTTGTATTAATACATTGAGTTATTTACGAAATTCTTATGCATTAAGACATTTTTCTCATTAAGATGCGCAAATTTTATTATGTTCAGAAAATGTACTTTTTATTTTTGGACTAGTAATAAACATAAGGTTTATGCATTAAAGTTTTATTGCCATAACTTAAGGGGCAAGATGCATTGTGATCATTAGTGGTACTACTCGAGCTAAGAGGGCGTAGCACTGTGGTTCATGTCTTTTGTTTCTTAGGGTTAGCCATTGCACCAAGTGGGAGAATGTAACATTATTTTGAATTAATCAATAATAATGTCCCATAAGTGTGGTGCAATGATGGCGGATATTTGTAACGGTTTCCGTTACAAGAGTCACCTTGATGGTAGGTGATTATATATATTGCTCCATGGTCCTCCCACTCCTTCTAAGGCATAAGGCTCAAAGCTCACATAAGTATATACACCATCTAGATAGTGAGGAGTGAAGTGGGAGACGAAAAGGCTTTCCGGGGTTCTTCCACGTTCTTCGACCGTTCATCAACAATATGGCTGGAGGTTAGCGATCCTATTATTTCCGCTGCGTTTATATGATTTAAGGCTAACATTTGGCTCAAACGGGCTGTCCGTGCCAAAAGATGACCCTTACGATAAATCCGAGTCTAATTCCGAGCCAAGAAGTGCCCGTTGTGTATTTCGGGCCCGATTTTCAAACGGTTTAGTGGAACGGATTATTCTGTGCCAAAATCCGTGCCAAAATATGACTGTTTGGTTTCCATTATAGTTTCCTTGCCAAAATCCGAGCCAAATGACACTATAAATCTTTGCACATTCCTAAGGAAAAAATACATCTTCCTTTATGTATACATCTACACATGAACTATTCTAAGTGATGAGTTTTGGAAACAAAGGAATGTGGTCTCATTATGTGTTATCTACGTGGAATATTTATATTTAGATTTCTTAGATGAATTATGTTCCGGCTATAAGGTATGCAATTTTATTCGCTTTATTAATCAATTTAAATAGATCAATACATATTTCATGTTTTGAATTATAATTATTGTCATTATTTGTCTTATACCAATAAAATGTTTTGTGATAAGTTTTAAAAATTTACTTACTAGCATGTACTTTTAATAAGAATAGATAAATATTTATTAATTTATTTTACATATTTAGGACCAATGAATAGAGAAAGTAGAAGTTGGATGTATAGGCGATATAAAGAAAATGGTAGATGATTGACTAAAGAGTTTACTGATGGAGTTGCTGAATTTATTAGTTTTGCACAAAGACAAACACGATACACGGATGGAAATAAAATAAGATGTCCGTGTACAGAGTGTAAAAATTCCAAGTTTCTTGATCCTGATACCATGGAGTTAGATTTATACACGCACGATTTTATTGATAACTATTACAATTGGACTTCTCAAGGAGAACGAATTGATACATGTCTTTTGCCACTTACCGTAGGCACATCTGACTATTTCCTAACGAGATGGCTGGTTGGGAAAATTATGAAGAAATGCCATGGGAGCAGAAAATGCTCTATGATTTCGTCGGCCCTTCAACATTTCACAATACCCAACCAGATCATGATTTCACTTCACACAGTAATGTGAATGAGGAACCAAGATCATCTTATTATGAGGTAGATGCGCTAGGCACTAGATTTCAAGAAGTTCTCAAAAGCGTGGATCAACCTCTGTATAATGATTGTGATGGTCATTCACAGTTATCAGCGGTTTTTAAATTTTTGAATATAAAGGCTGAATATAATCTCTCTCAGAATTGCATGTCAAGAATACTACTCTGTTGGCAGCATGTTACCGTGTGATCATTGTCTATCTGATACTTACTACAACATGAAAAAATTCATCTCATAGTTAGGTCTTCCCATGATTAAAGTTCACGCTTGCTCAATGGGTTGCATGTCATTTTGGAAGAACGATGAGGCTTTGACCCATTGTAAGTTTTGTAACGTGGACATGTACAAACCTATATCAGCTATGACTCGGAAACCACGCAAAAGGTCTGCATCATCTAAGTTGATGTATCTTCCTTTAGCCCCACGGTTGCAAAGGTTGTATGCCTCAAATGCCACGGCTAAACACATGACGTGGCATGTGGAACATGAGACTGAAGATGGGTTAATGTGTCACCCATCAGATTCCGAGGCGTTGAAGCATTTCGACCGGTGTTATCCACAATTTGCTTTTGAGCCAAACAATGTTCGACTTGGGTTATGTGCTGATGGCTTTGCCCTGTATGGTCAATTCGGGGGACAATTCTCATGTTGGCCAATTATCATTACACCATATAATCTCCCCCGATATGTATATGAAACAACATTTTATGTTTTTGTCATTAATGTGTCCAGGACCGGGTAATCCAAAGAAGAGAATTGATGTATACCTACAACCATGGGTGGAAGAGCTCAAACAGTTATGGGATGTAGGTGTTCCGACATATGATGTTTCCAGGAATCAAATATTTAATTTGAAAGCTGCAGTTATGTGGATAATTAGTGATTTTCTAGCATATGGAATGCTTTCTGGTTGGAGCACCGCCGGTCTGATGGGGTGTTCTGTTTGTATGGAGAAGTCAAATGCATTTTGGCTCAAGAATAGCCGCAAGCCATCTTACTTTGATTGCCATCGAAGATTCCTTCCTCAGAACCATCTATATCGTAAGGATAAGAAGTCATTTCTAAAGGGGCGCACTGAGCTTGATCCACCACCTATGAGGTTGATAGGATATCAAATTTATGATCACGTGCGCTCCATCCCTACTGCTATAGATGATCCTCTTCAGTATCCGGAGGGATATTTGATTCATCATAAATGGACGAAAAAGTATATTTTGGGATTTGCGGTATTGGAAAGATCTTCTTATTAGGCATAACTTGGATGTCATGCATATTGAAAAAAATGTTTTTGATAACATTTTTAACACAATGATGAACTTCAAGGGAAAAACCAAGGATGGCCTATCATCAAGAAAAGATGTGGCATTGTATTGTGATAGACCGGAAATTGATATGAGCCCAGATTATGAAGGTCCCTTGAAGAAAGCAGTTTACCAGGTGACCGATGACCAAAAACAAAAAATATTGGAGTGGCTTATTCAGCTGCGGTTTCCTGATGGGTACACATCCAACTTCCACATATGTAACACCGTCCCCAAATGTATTTATCTTTAAGCGAATAATTTATTGAACTCTATGAAATTTTTAGTGAATTTACGAGGTTGTGAATTCGTATTAATTTTTCGCGTGAATAGTAAAATGCACGTGGGGCCCGCATCGGGAGTGGGGGCCGCCCGATATTATCGGGACCACATATTAGATTCATCTGGGCCTAGAAAATATGTATATGGTGGTGGATATCCAAATTGGTCCATAGCAATGGCACAGGGTTGACCGGTTGGTCAAACAAGGCCAAATTATCGGTATCGGCAAATTTATCAGATAACAGCCCAAAAAGGGATTTCGGAGACTTCTAAATCAAGGTTGGGGAATGCATATTGATTCTAGGGTCCCATAAGGATTGGGAACAAGTGTTATATTTTATTTGACCCGATAAAATAAAATACTTAAAACAGTCCGGAAAATACAACTTTCGGGACCGATTGTACACTTCTGGACAAAAAGGGTTGACCTCCCACATGGGTGGAGGCCAACCCACGAATTTAGCCACATTATTCAAGGCTTGAGTCGGCTGGTAGGAGAGGTGAGGTGGGAGAGGACTGATTTGAGATGTTTGGCATCAAAACAAATCATGGTGGCCCTCCTCTCTTTCACTCATTTCCCAAATAGAGACAAAGGGGCATTCCTACCCATCCCCCTCCTCACTAGTTCGGACAGCATCAAGAGAAAGGAGGAAAGAACCTCTACAACTTCATCTTTCATAGCAAAATTCGAGCAGAGCTCAAACAAGAAAGTTGGGAGGAAGTTAAAGAAGGAAAAAGCTAGGAAAAAGTGTGAAAATTAAGGTAAAGACCTTATCATAACTTTTTGTTGGTCCCGGTTGTACTGGATACAGTCTAGAGGGGGGGGGGGGTGAATAGACTGTATTGGTTTTTAGCTTTTTAAACTAAGTACCAGATTTTACAGAATAGCCTGTTCTGTTGACAGAACAGACTGGCAGCGGATGGGGTTCTGGTAGGGAGTTCTGTTGATTTAGCCTCAGAGAAGCAAAGGCAGTAGGCCTTCTGTTAACTCGTAGGACAAGTTCTACTGAACACAGATACCAAGTCTGAGGAGTTAGACAGTTCTATCTAAGTACAAATATTAAAGCAGTAAGTAAACGACACCAGGGATTTTTATAGTGGTTCAAGGAACAACTTGTTTCTCTAGTCCACTGTTCCACTAAGCTGTAAAAACTTCCGTTTACAAAGCCTTAGTCCTAGCACTTAAGAAGCACTCCACGTCTTCTTCAAGCCTAGATGTCTCCTGGGATGCACTGCCTGGCTTCCTTTAAGACTGGTCCTTTCACTGAGCTTCCTGGAAGTATCACCACTTCACTACTCCAGTTACTTGGACGTCCTTCTTGTAGCAAGAAGAGTTTCTGTTGAAACAGGGGTTCCTCCAACTAGCTTCGTTACAAAAGATTTGTATGTGATGAGCTTGAAGAGTTGAAGAACACTTGGAACTTTGCTTGAGTTGGAATAAGTATTTTTCCAACTTCTGCCTTCTCTTGTAAAAGATGTTGAAGTGTTAATCTCAAGGAGGCTTTTTGCTTTTCAGAGTTTGAATTTCTTGTATGAAGAGTTGTAGCAATGGTTAGCAAAAGTTGCAAAGTTATCCGGTTGTTCTTCGTAGTGTATCTTTTATACTGAGGTTGTCTTCCCGTTGGAGGAGTAGGAGGACAACTGCATTAAATGAGCGATCAGTTGACTTGACTAGTAGAGCCCGGTAATGTTGGCGGGTTACTATTTTGGGATAAAGTATTCCTGACATTGCGGCCAATCATCTGCAATTACTCTACGGAGCATGGGGTGCATTAAATGAGCATTTAATGCGCGCACTGTAGCTTTTCCGTTTCATACTCCTAGCCATTGAAGGAATCTTTTAGTTGACTTCCCGGTTCTGTGGAATTCTTCTAAGTGTCAGACCTTCTGGTGTCTTTAACTGAGAGTAGAACAGAGGAGGTCTGGAGCACTTCTGTTGAGAGTATATCCAACAGAGACCCAGAAGGGTTTCTATAAGAGTAAAGCCTAACAGAGACCCTGAGGTCTTCTGTTCTGGAGCAGAGAACCAAAGGTCCTCTGTTTCAATAATGCCTTACGAGGGTCTTCTGCTCTTGGAGCCCGTCTGCTCAGAAGGTCTTCTGCTCTGAAGGCATTTTGCCAAGTCGATTACACTAAGAACTTTACAAGTGAAAATTCTAATACATTAAGTCTAAATAGGGGTACTCTAAAGTCTTAATTAAACTAACATCATCAAAATCTAAATACAAATATTCCTTACAATTTCCCCCTTTTTGATGATGCCAAAACCCTTTAACTATTTCCAGAGAAGTGCCTTCACCATAAAGAAAGATTAATGTTTAAAAACTTCCATTAGAATCTTGGTGGGCAACTTGGCATAGGAAAATAGTAAGAGTACAGTACACATTCAGATAGCAGAATATAAATGAAATAAGCAAACACAAACAGAAGGCAAAAAAGACAGGAATTGAGGAAAAACACTTCAAAGTAAGAAGGCAGAGATGTGATTTTATTAGATAAGTTTTACAGAGTTAAACCTTACACATTCTCCAGATTAGCTGCTTGCAGAGCTTCTTCCTCCAGTCTTTGAAGCCTGAGCAGTTCTTCATTTATTTCTGCTCTGATCTTGAAAATGTTGCCAGAGCTTTGATAAGATGCCCAAATGGGAGAAAGCTTGCAGTCAAGATAGCTGAGAACACCTTCATGTATTGTCTTGCCTGGGACAATGTTCTTCTTATACCATTCTTCAGCTTCTTCTAAGGATCCCCCATACCTAACTCTCACAACACCATCTTTGTCTAAATAGAGGTGCTGTTGTTGGGTGGGAGTCATTGTGGCCTTCATCTCTTCAAATTGAGCTCTGTCAATCCTCTTAGATCCACCCAATCTCCATTCTGTGAAGTTAAATACTTTCTTCTTCTTGGTGCCTTTCTGTACTGGAGATGGGGGTCTAGGTATTCCTGCTGCTCTCTTCTTCTGTAGGGCAGCTTCAAAGTAGGGAGCCGGATCCACTGCAGGCTCAACAGAGGAGGGTGCCCTAGTAGGAGTTCTGTGGGACCTAGGTCTGGTCTGTTGAGGGTCCTCTTCCCCCTTTTTGGCATCATGCAGATCTTCTATCATCAGGCTTATCTTCTGGAACTCTGAGGCCTGAGTGGAGGCTATCTGCTCAAGGGCCTCTGGTAGAGTCTGGGTGACAGATGTAAGGCCTTCAATGAGACCTTGCGGCTTCTGGATGGCAGAGAAGATGTCCTTATTATTGGCTTCAAGGAGCACCATCTTCTGATATCTGTCTCTGTCAGTAGATAGGAGAGCTTGAGCTTGTTCTTGGTGAGCTCTGCACATTTCCTCAATAGAGGTCAGTTGCCTCTCTGTTCTGGCATCAGATTTCTTCAGAGCCTCAAGATGCTCTGAGATAGAGTTGATTGCCTGTCCTTGATGTAGGAGAGTATGTTGAAAGATAGAGAGTGTGTTGTGGATGTCTACCACTTCTGTTGACAGGACATTTGTTCTGACAGAGGAGGAGGCTATGAAGTTGTTGAGGGTTCCTGTGAGGTTCTCAAAACGATCAGAGATGAACTGCATTCCTGAATTCAGATTATCATTCACATGAGCAAGGTGCCCATAGTGTTTATCATTGATCTCTATCAGTTTGTTCATGCCTTGGAGGATCTGTCCACCAAAGTCTTCTGCAGATTCAACAAATTTGTTGAAAGGAATGTTATTTTGTTGTCCATCAGCTGGAGGCATCTCTAGACCTCTTCCCTTAGGCAGGGGGTGATGTTCTTGGACAGATGAGAGAGATTGGACACGCAGTTCATGCTCTAGTTGAGTCAGAGGAGGGGTCTTCTGTCTCTTTGATGTGGCTTTGTGAGATTTGCTGATCATGAATCCATCCATGTCAGATGAATCTTCATAAGAAGAGTATATAGGTATTGTGTTTCTGACTATCTTCTTCTTCTTTCTGAAGGAGGGATTGGGGGCATTAGAATGCCTGGAATGGCCTTGGGGAGCAGAGTGGGGGAGACAGTTGTAGGGTCAGAATCTCTGAGAAACTATACAGGTTTAAGCTTCTCTGCAGGTTGGTGTGGAGGAGGTGATTCTGGAGGAGGGGTTTGATGTTCAGATTCAGAGGATGAAGAGGATATCTGTTGGGGTGAGGGGTTTTGGTGCTGGGGTGAAGATTGAATAGGTGAGGCATTCTGTTGAGGAGGAGATGGTGGAGGTGAAGGTGAGCGGTTTCTGAAGGGAACAATTGATGTGCAGGGAGATGCAATTTTCCTTTTGGGTGATTGAGGAGGGGTGGGGGTTTTCTGTTTAGGAGATTTAGGTTGAGGGTTTTCTGGTGGAGGGGTTTCTGTGCTGGTGGGAGGTGAGGGAATAAGGGGTTCTGTTGGGATAATAACAGAAGGGGTTTGAGAGTTTACCTCAATGATGTTATCCACAAGCAAGGAAGTCCTCCACTCCTTGATATGCTCCATCATAGCTTGTCCTTCTGACTTGAGTACAGAGGACTCTCCTGGGTTGAAGTTGGGTTGCACAGAGTCAGGTTCCATCTTGGTGAACAGCCATTCCTCAAAGGCTTCTATCTCTCCCTCTTCTAAAGGTTTGACTGTCTCCTCTGAGGGTGAGGAGATGAGAACAGCCTTTCCCTTGTAGCTTGCCTTCTTCTTCTCAAGGACATAGTGAAGAAAGTTGAGGGCAAAGCACTTTGAGACATCATCAGTCCCAACCCAATTCAGGATGGCTTCTTCTTCTGGCTCATAGTGATCAAAATATTGGATTATTTTGGAGAGGGGTCCCATTCTCCACCTTCTCCATTCAAGGACCCGGGTAAACTGTCTGTCTAGCAAGGACAGATACCCATCTTTGACAGGACTGGGGTGTTCTGTTGGAGTTGACACCCTGTTCTGTTCAGCAGAGGTGGGGATCTCTGGTTCCCCCTGAGTGTCTGCCACTTCTTCAGACACAGAGACCACAGGTTTAGCAACCTTCTTCTTGGGTTTAGTGGTCCTCTTCCTCTTCTGTCCAGCCTTCATGGTAGGAGGAGCAACCGGTTCTACCTTCTTGGTCTTCTTCTTCTGCTTCTTCTCAGCAGAAGGGGCTACAGAGAGGGGTTTCTGCACCTTCTTTCCTTGTTGTCTTTTAGCCTCAAGTTGAAGCTGTCTCTTCAGCTCTGCCTTAATGGATTTTTCCCTATTTGGAGAGGCAGTCAGGAAAATTACCTTGGTGTGATCCAAAGTTGTAGCCTTCCTCAAGTTTACCCCTTGTTTGAGGAGAACTTCTGAAATGAGCAGTCCATGCCCTAGCTTCCCAGAGTAGAGGCTTGTCTTTGGGTTCTTCTTCTTGATCACCTCAATCAAGGACTTTACCATGACTTGTCCCCAATTGATGTTTACCCCATGATGCACTGCATAAAGGGCCTTGGCATTGGCAGTTGTGACATCATCGGTGGAGGTGTACTTGCACCATAAACATTTGTGGAAAATGTTAATGAGCAGCTCAAACTCCTTCTTGAGCAAGTTCTTCTTGATGTTGACCTTCTCTACCTCTTCACCTTTTCTGCAGAACTTCTTCTTGAATTCTGGCAGAGGGATGTCAGTATCCTCCAAATCAAGTAGAGAGGCCCTGCCTTCCTCTTGTTGGATATTGAAGATGTTGTTGATGACGTCAACATCAATCAAAATTTCTTCTCCTTGGACAATGGAGGAGATATTTTCATCCTTAAAGGATGCGTTGAGATAGAACTCAACGGTGTCAACGTTACTGTAGGCCTCATAAGTGTGAGTGATGACCTTGCTCAGTTGACATTATGACAGTCCGTCAACAATGGCGGTCATTCTCTCCTTTTTCTCTGCGAACCTGGGTAGGGCTTCCAGTTCGCATCTCATCCCTGTCAGTACATTTTTCAGGAGGGTTGCCTTTTGTTCCTTGGAAAGATCGGAGAAGCTCAAGAAAGCCATGGAGTTTTTTAGCGGTTTGAGAGTTTTGGAGAGATAAGAGTTCAAAAGCTTGAGAGTTATGAGAGCAGTAACGGTTTAGGTTTGCGAAAGGGGGTTTTATGGGTACGGGTTAGTGGACGTTTGAGATAATTTACGGTTCCAAGGTACCAATAAATGTAAAAAGGGGCGCAGTAAATATTATGCGGCTGGATACCTTTTTAAGGGTAAAAGGGCAAAAGACCTTTAATAATTTACTAGGTCACCCGGTTTTCAGAAATTTTCTAAGTCCACAACCTTCTGTTAGACATAAGAGGAGGTTTTCTGTAGAAAGGGTTTCTGTTGCAGAGGTGTTCTGCCAGGGTAGGGAACAGAAGAGGTTAACAGAAGGGGTTAACAGAAGGGGTTCTGCAACAGGTATTCTGTTAACAGCAATTGAGCAACAGAGGGCCTTCCTTTTCAACTTTCCCTTGGAATTTCATCCATCATTCCCAATTCCTCTCTCAGTTTGTTGAACCTAGCCTCAGGGAGAGGCTTTGTCAGGATATCTGCAAGCTGGTCTTCTGTTGGCACATGTTCCATGCAGATGTGCTTCTTCTCAACATGATCTCTGATGAAGTGATGTCTGGTCTCAATGTGCTTTGTCCTGGAATGAAGAACTGGATTCTGTGTGATAGCAATGGCACTGGTGTTGTCACACAACAGCTTGATCTCCTTTTCTTGAAATCCATAGTCCTTCAGTTGTTGCTTCATCCAGAGTAGCTGAGCACAGCAACTCCCAGCTGCAATGTACTCAGCCTCAGCTGTACTTGTTGAGATTGAGTTCTGCTTCTTGCTAAACCAGGAAACAAGCCTTCCTCCTAGCAATTGGCAGTGACTAGAGGTGCTCTTTCTGTCTAGTCTGCAACCTGCAAAATCTGATTCAGAATAACCAATTAGTTCAAAGTTACCTCCCTTTGGATACCATAGGCCTGCATTTGGATTTCCTTTGATGTATCTGATGATTCTCTTTGCAGCACTTAGATGGCTTTCCTTGGGCTTTGATTGGTATCTGGCACAGATTCCAACAGAGAATGAGATGTCCGGTCTGCTTGCAGTTAGATACAATAGAGATCCTATGATTCCTCTATATGTTGTTGCATCTACATCCTTTCCTTCATCATCTGGACCAATTCCTTGTGAGGTGTTCATGGGAATCTTCACTGAGGATTTGCCTTCCACTCCAAACTTCTTGATCAGGTCTCTGGTATACTTCCCTTGATTGATAAAGATCCCTTCTGGAACTTGTTTGACTTGAAGTCCTAGGAAGTAACTGAGTTCTCCCATCATACTCATTCCAAATTGACTCTGCATCACTTGAGAAAATTTCTTGCACAATTCTGGATTAGTACTACCAAATATAATGTCATCAACATATATTTGTACTAACAGAATATGATTAGCAACAGAGATTTGAAATAGAGTTTTGTCAACCTTTCCTTTAGTAAACCCATGGTTCACTAGGAAAAGGGACAATGTGTCATACCAGGCTATGGGAGCTTGCTTAAGACCATAGAGGGCCTTTTTAAGCTTGTAGACACAAGAGGATTGAGTAGGAATGACAAAACCTGGTGGTTGTTCCACATAAACTTCCTCTTCAAGATCTCCATTTAGAAATGCACTCTTGACATCCATCTGGTAGACCTTGATGTTGTTGTAGGCAGCATAAGCTAGAAAGATTCTGATGGATTCAAGTCTGGCAACTGGTGCAAAGGTCTCATCAAAATCTATTCCTTCTTCTTGACCGTATCCTTTAGCTACAAACCTTGCTTTATTCCTTACAATGTTGCCATCTTCATCAGTCTTGTTTTTGAATACCCATTTGGTTCCAATGACATTCTGGTGCTTTGGCCTAGGAACAAGTTCCCACACTTTGTTCCTTTCAAACTGAGTAAGCTCTTCTTGCATAGCATTGATCCAATCTGAGTCTGCAAGAGCTTTTGCAACAGTCATAGGTTCCATTTGAGATATATAGCAGGCAAGCAATACTTCTCTTCTTGATGTGGATCTGGTTTGAACTCCACTTCTGATTTGACCAATCACTTGGTTAGGAGGATGATCTCTTAACCATGTTAGGTCAGGTTCTGTCAGCTGCTGTCTTGGTCTCTCTGGTTCCTCATCTTCAGAGTCTTCATCTTCATTCAACAGAAGGGGGTTTGGTGCAGGTGTTGGAAATGCAGGATTGTCTGCCACCTCTTCTGTTGGTTCTGGTGTTCTGTCTTCTATGCTGACTTCCTTGAGGATCTCTGTGACTTCTTTAACAGAGATGCTTTCATCAAACTTTACATGTATAGATTCTTCAACATGTAGGGTCCTTCTGTTGAGTACTCTATAGGCTTTACTGGTGTTTGAATAGCCTATAAAGACTCCTTCATCAGCCTTCTCTTGAAAAACTTTCAGATGCTCCTTTCCATTGTTAAGAATGTAGCACTTGCATCCAAATACATGAAAGTAGCTGATGTTGGGTTTTCTTCCTTTCCAGAGTTCATAAGGGGTCTTCTGGTGATTCTTGTTGATCATGCTTCTGTGTTCCAGCTCAGTTTTGAATCTCCTTTGGCTATCAGGCAAACTCCATCTTTTGCTGTGTTCCAATCAACTACATAGATGTTCTTCTTTCTTGATGCTGTAAGAACCACTTCCTTTGTTGTCTCATGCTTCACATAACAGAAGTCCTTTGTGAATTCAACAGTGTAGCCTTTGTCACAGAATTGGCTAGCACTCAGCAAGTTGAACTTCAGTCCTTTGACATATGAGACATCATCAATGACTATCTGGTTCCTGATCAGCTTTCCTCTTCCTTTTGTTTGACCTTCTTTGTCATTACCTCCAAAGGTAACTCTAGGTCCTTTGCATTTCTGGAACTCAGTTAGGCAACTTCTGTCACCTGTCATGTGCCTGGAGCATCCACTATCAATAAACCATTCTTGTTCAGAGATGGCTCCAGCACACAGTTCCTGCAAGATCAAAAGAAAGATTTAGGTACCCAAGCAATGCTGGGTCCTGGGGGGTCATGGAGTCTGGGTAGTTGGTACCATTTTGGTCTCATCAAGTGAAACCTTGGTGGGTGATACCCATTGTCCACCTGGTAGTTATAGTAAACTGAAGTGTGATTCACTTTGGGCAGATGCTTGTGAGGGTCATGCTTCCTGTTTACATACTTTTGCATAGCCTTTTTTGTTGGAAAGAAGTCCCATATACTATCAAGAGCAGAGGGACGGTTAACCTTGGGCTTCTGAAGTTGACCAGCCAACCTCTTCTGCCTGAAGTTAACTCTCTCTTGATATTTGCCCTTCTGGTGATCATTTCTGGTACGATTGACATGAGGTTGTCTGTCAATGAATGGTCTCTTATTTTTGTTATCTTGAAAACCTTTTCTGTTGTTAGGTTTTCTGCCAGGTTCATTATTTTTCAAAAGGGGTTTCTGTTGAACCTTTATCTTTCCCTTTTCTGGTCTGACTTCCTCATGAACAACCTTGGTGCCAGATACACCAGCTTGACAGATGGGGCTAGAAATCAGTGGCACTATGACCTTATCTGCCTTAGCAACTCTGGTGCTAGGCATTACAGAAGGCTCACCTAATTCTGTTGAGCCATAACCAAGACCAAAGCCATTGCCAATCTGTTGATCAAGTACAATCTTTTCCATGGAAGACTGGGCCTTCTGGTAAGCTTTGTACTTAATCTCGAGAGGCTCTATTTCTCTTATTCTCTTGAGAAGAGAAACATTTTCAGTCTCCAGTTGATCTCTTTCCTTAATTAGAAGATTGATTTTGATCTCAACCTCCTTCTTTAGGTCAAGAATCTCAGCTTTTAACTTACTGTTTTCTTCTGTTACAGAGGAATAAGTGGCTTGTATGGCCTTAAACTCTTCCCAAAATTCTGACATTGAATCAGAATCAAAAGCTAAGCCTACCGAGGAAAAACTAGATTCAGAAGTAGAGGTTATCTCATCATCAGAATGAGCCATGAGGCAAAGGTCTTCTGTCTCAGTATCAAGGCAACAGAAGGCCTCATCAGAATCTGAGTCAGAACTGGATTCTGTTTCTGAAAGATGGTCTTTCTCCAGCTGTTCTGTCACAAGTGCCTTTCTCCTTCTGGAGTTGTCTTCGTACTTCTTCTTTTCTCCATCATGTCCTTGTTTCAAGGATGGGGACAATCAGCCTTGAAGTGACCAGGTTGTCTGCAATTGTAACAGAGAAGCTCACCACTGCTTTCTGTTGATTTGACCTTCTGGTATGGCTTTCTGTTGAAAGATGGACTCCTTCCATCTTTGGGATTCTTCATAAACTTTTTGAATCTCCTGGAAAAGGCAGCCATATATTCGTCAGATAAAAGTACTGAAAGGTCAAAATCATTTACCTTTGATGTGATGGCAGTGAGGGCTGTAGTGGTCCTCTCTTCTGGTACATCTTCCTTTTCTTCAGTCATTTCAAACTCATGAGCTTTGAGATCTGAAATGAGCTTATCAGTGGGATAAGTCTTTACATCCTTGCTGGCTTGGACAGCAACTACCTTCATTTTCCATGCTGAGGGTAGTCCCCTCAACACCTTCAGGTTGATCTCCTTGGTGGTGAGTTCCTTGCCAAGCTCAGAGATCTCTCCAGTGAGAGTGAGGAGCCTGTCATACATCTTGGAGATGCTTTCACCAGGGAGAAGTTTGAAGTCATCAAACTTCTTGTTGGCTATAGTCAGTTTGTTGTCCTTCTCTTGCTCATCACCAGCTCCAATGAGCTCAAGAGTATCCCAGATTTCCTTTGCAGTTTTGCACTTCTTTATTCTGTTGAAGTACCTATCATCAATGGACTTGTACAGGATGTCCTTAGCAATATTGTCTAGGTTGTACTTTCTCCTCTCTTCAGTGGTCCATTCTGACTTGGCTTTACTGATCATCTGGGGTCTGGTGTTGTCAATAGCATGCTCAGGATTGACCTTCTGGAAGCTTGTGAAGGGGCCAATATCTAGAACTTCCCACATCTCATCATGCAAAGCACAGAGATGTGCTTTCATCCGGATCCTCCAGTCATCAAACTTAAGATCTGAAAACATAAGATTCTTGGACAAGGAGTGATCCATTATATCAGATAGAAATGAGGTCAAACAGAAAAACAAGTGGATCTTTGTTCAGCAAATAACCTAAGAAATTATTAGAACAAGGAGGCTCTGATACCACTTGTTGGTCCCGGTTTTACTGGATACAGTCTAGAGGGGGGGGGTGAATAGACTGTATTGGTTTTTAGATTTTTAAACTAAGTACCAGATTTTACAGAATAGCCTGTTCTGTTGACAGAACAGACTGGCAACGGATGGGGTTCTGGTAGGGAGTTCTGTTGATTTAGCCTCAGAGAAGCAAAGGCAGTAGGCCTTCTGTTAACTCCTAGGACAAGTTCTGCTGAACACAGATAACAAGTCTGAGGAGTTAGACAGTTCTATCTAAGTACAAATATTAAAGCAGTAAGTAAACGACACCAGGGATTTTTATAGTGGTTCAAGGAACAACTTGTTCCTCTAGTCCACTGTTCCACTAAGCTGTAAAAACTTCCGTTTACAAAGCCTTAGTCCTAGCACTTAAGAAGCACTCCACGTCTTCTTCAAGCCTAGATGTCTCCTAGGATGCACTGCCTGGCTTCCTTTAAGACTGGTCCTTTCACTGAGCTTCCTGGAAGTATCACCACTTCACTACTCCAGTTACTTGGACGTCCTTCTTGTAGCAAGAAGAGTTTCTGTTGAAACAGGGGTTCCTCCAACTAGCTTTGTTACAAAAGATTTGTATGTGATGAGCTTGAAGAGTTGAAGAACACTTGGAACTTTGCTTGAGTTGGAATAAGTATTTTTCCAACTTCTGCCTTCTCTTGTAGAAGATGTTGAAGTGTTAATCTCAAGGAGGCTTTTTGCTTTTCAGAGTTTGAATTTCTTGTATGAAGAGTTGTAGCAATGGTTAGCAAAAGTTGCAAAGTTATCCGGTTGTTCTTCGTAGTGTATCTTTTATACTGAGGTTGTCTTCCCGTTGGAGGAGTAGGAGGACAACTGCATTAAATGAGCGATCAGTTGACTTGACTAGTAGAGCACGGTAAAGTTGGCGGGTTACTATTTTGGGATAAAGTATTCCTGACATTGCGGCCAATCATCTGCAATTACTCTACGGAGCATGGGGTGCATTAAATGAGCATTTAATGCGCGCACTGTAGCTTTTCCGTTTCATACTCCTAGCCGTTGAAGGAATCTTTTAGTTGACTTCCCGGTTCTGTGGAATTCTTCTAAGTGTCAGACCTTCTGGTGTCTTTAACTGAGAGTAGAACAGAGGAGGTCTGGAGCACTTCTGTTGAGAGTATATCCAATAGAGACCCAGAAGGGTTTCTGTCAGAGTAAAGCCTAACAGAGACCCTGAGGTCTTCTGTTCTGGAGCAGAGAACCAAAGGTCCTCTGTTTCAATAATGCCTTACGAGGGTCTTCTGCTCTTGGAGCCCTTCTGCTCAGAAGGTCTTCTGCTCTGAAGGCATTCTGCCAAGTCGATTACACTAAGAACTTTACAAGTGAAAATTCTAATACATTAAGTCTAAATAGGGGTACTCTAAAGTCCTAATTAAACTAGCATCATCAAAATCTAAATACAAATATTCCTTACACTTTTCCTTTGTTTTTCTTCTAGCATATAAGATATATATCATATGAAAGACCTTTAGTATTGTTCTACATGATTTAAGTGTGGAATAATGGGTTGGAAAGTGATTCTAAGTCCAAAAACAGACTTAGAAGCCAAATCGACCGGTTTGCCGGAAAATAACCTTTTATAGGTTATTTGTGTTGATATGGGTTTTGTGATGATAAAACCTTGTTAGGAACTTGATTTAAAGTATTTTTGAGCTTCGCCGGAGTTTCGTCGGAGTTGGTCAAAGTTCGCCGGAGTTGGTCAAAGTTCGCCGAAATTAGTCAAAGTTCAATCGAGGAGCGTAGAACGCGCTTAAGCTTAATTAAGGTGAGGATGACCGACTATGTTGCTTATAATCTTTGGGTTAATCTCATGGGATTTCCTAAGTGAATACAAATGTGATGTGCATGGGTTGTTAATGGTTAATAATGCCTAAATAAAACTACTATTGATTATAAGTATAGTATGCATGATACACAAATTTATGAACAAATTGTGTATGTTTAGATGTTATGAATATGTGTTTATGATGGTTGTACCAACCATGAATTTCATTTGAGATAGTATACTTTGATACCATGAGGAGAAGCCATGAAGGTATGAAAGTGATACTTGATATTAAGGCCAATCATGCATGAAGGAAGAATTATATTGAAATAAATAAATAACTAGCATTGAAATATTAGTTGGAAATGTTAGTTGAGAAATGGATGAATTAGATCCTAAGAATTAGAATTATAAAGAATCGGTGATTATGAGCCGGGCTCGGGACCGATGTAGATAACGGTGATTATGAGTTGGGCTCTAGACCATAGTAGATGACGGTGATTATGAGCTGGGCTCTAGACCGTGGTAGATGACGGTGATTATGAGCGGGGCTCTAGACCGTAGTAGATAACGGTGATTATGAGCTGGGCTCTAGACCGTAGTAAAAAAATGATGAATTGATACTAAATGAACGGATTAACTATAATGTAATAATGCTCTAGATTGAGGGTCTCAGAGATTTAAACTTCGATTATACTTAGTATAGTTGTCATTGTACTTGTCAAATGCTTCCAAGTACTGACCTCCCCTTCACGGGGGAGGCCACCTCACAGTTTCAGGTAGAACTTGAAGGTTGCTACTACCAGCCGCTGTTTCGGGAAGTTTCTGAGAAGAAGACTTGGTTCGTGCTTCTTCCGTTCTTGTTTTGAAAACAATATGAATAATGCTCATGGATATTATTTTCTGAATATACATTTCGGGGGTTTGTATACCCATGTTTGCCAAGTGTGGCTTGTACACTTGTAATGTTGTTTCCGCTGTTTTAAATGAATGATTTACGTTATGTTTGTTTATGGATGTACTATGTGTGAATGATATTCATGACGCCTTGTATAGTATGGATGAGTTGGACTGCGGTTGACTATTCGTACTGTGCGGCGGGTTGTTGACGTGTCCGGCTAGGTCCGGGGCGTGACAACATATGTGTTGACTTAGAGAAGTTATCAATGAAGAGTATGAAGAGCCATGATTGTCACATCCTCATGCAACGATTACTTGTTGTTGCTATGAGGGAAAATGTTCCAGATAATGTATGGGCGTGCATTAGTGATGTTTGTCAATTGTTTCAGTTAATATGCTCGCTTGTATTAAGTCGAACTGCTTTGGAGGAACTTCACCGTAAAGCTCCCACTATTATGTGTAATCTAGAAAAGGTTTTTCCTCCATCCTTTTTTGATGGAATGGAACATTTACTAATCCATCTTCCATTTGAAGCTATGAAGGGAGGTCCTGCATTTTATCGATGGATGTACGAGTTTGAGAGGTAAATTTGTTACTAATTAATAAATATGATTTTATTATTACATTTGGTGAATAAATTATGCTTTTAATTGTTAAGTATGCTTTTATTAGGTTTTTACGGGAGTTGAAAAAAGGTGACAAATAAAGCACACGTGGGAGCTTCTATCTGCCAAGCGTACATCACAGAAGAGGCTTCTACATTTTTCTTCTTCTATTTTGAAAGAGAAGTCATGACTAAGTGAAAAAGACCTGCCAGAAATGACGATATTGATCCGGGATTGTATGACCAAATGATTTCAATCTTCAACTATCCTGGGAAAGGTTATGGTAGAAGAACGCACCGTCATGTGGTGGGAGATGAGTTCCGCATTACACACACCTACATTTTGATGAACTGTCCATAAGTTATTCCCTTCTACAAGTATGATAATTATGAATTAACTTCATCATTTATTTCTCAATCTAACCTACATTTTGATGAACTGTCATCTTTCATTGTACTATATAGTGAGTTTAGAGAATATTTTCAAGATTATTTAAGTGAGGAGGTCGATGCGATGATCGCGAGTGATTTTGCATCATGGTTCAAGAGCGTGTAATGTTAACATACATTATTGAATTCTAAATATTGTAATATTCACCACCCAAGTTAAAATCTCACTAACATTTTTATATTTGTAGATATTAAGTGATGATAAAAAGGGTACTGTTGAGCCGTTTTTGGTTTCACTAGCATGGGGGCCTGAATTATTATCGTAGTGCTGGTCTATATAATATGTGAATGGTTACAAATATCATACTCGTGCCTACGGAAACAATAAACCCACGATGAATAGCGGAGTCAGTGTCCCGACATGCAATTATGATAATTCAGAGTATTTTATGGATATGTGGACGAGATACTCGAGATGAAGTTTCCAGGTCAACATGACTCCTGTGAGGGGTGTGATACAACATAAAAAACATAACTTAGTCGATGTTAATCATACGCGAGTTTAAAAGAAAAATAAGATACTGAAGGCAACTTCTGGAAGGCAAGGACTACATGCAACTTCTGGAAGGCAAGGACTACATGCAAGATACTGAAGATTCCTCAATCCCCAGCATCAAAGAAAAAATTGCCAAGAAGAAATCAAAGGGGAGATTGCGAGGATTTCTTCAAAAAGCATTCTCAAGAAGCCGAGTGCGACACAAAGACAAAGGGAGCAGCTGCACTGAAGATCAAGACAAAAGAGGAGCAAGTCAACATATTTTATCTACGCTCTCATCTTGATGTGAGTTTTCTCGCACTTAAAATAGATTGTAATATAGTGGTGTAAGTACGAGTATCGTCTCCACATGGACGGACAAAAGGGAATCAAAGATCAACTAAATTCAGCAATTAAAAAGAAAGAAAGAAATATGCGTCGTGCGAGATTGGTTGTTGGAAAATAAAAATGCGAATAAAACGATTAAACTAGGGGGTTCTTTCTAATTAATGATGAATGGAACAAGAATTGATTCCGGGGTAACCAGATTTCTGGCAGATTAGGCCTAATTACATGAAATTAATTCAATTGAGCCTAGCTGATCATTACTATGTTCTTACCGCTCTCGAGGCGTAGAGTCCAATAATTTAGGGGACCAGGCTGATCTATCATGCGACAGGATCCTAAATTATTGCCAAAACGAGCGAGCTTACGGCCCCTTAATCACTACTAATCTCTTAGCGAACAATTAAGTGTGTGTGAATGTGTCCTAGAATAAACTAGATCTCTCTTAATTTATTCTATAAGCAATTGTAATTCTAGCCGCGGTTTGAGGTTACAAAAGATATCAATTAAATTATTCAAACACAAATTAAACGACATTCATGCCATTATACCATCAAGAATCTAGCCATACATCATGATCAACCCCTTCATCAATCCCAAATCCCTAATTAAAATTACTCACTATTCATAATTAAAGAATCAATAGAATTTGGAAGAAAAGAATTAATTGTCATTAATTAAAAAGATGGAACTTACAAAGAATCCCAAAAGATTGATGAACAAGGCTGAAAAACCCTCTAAAATTCGTACTAGGCACTCTCTCTAAGCTCCCCCCTTGAAAACGGGGTTTACAAGCTGTTTAAATAGAAAAACCGGGAAAAATTTGAGCTGAATTGGGATTTCCGGAGGCAGGCACGGTGCCAGGCACGATCGTGCCTTCGATCGTGTCTGCCTGCCTGGCGGTAGCTCCGCGATGCTTTCTCTTCACGCACGATCGTGCCTACATAAATTCCGAATTTAGCAATGCTTTCTTCATGAAAGTTGTCGATAATGAAGTCCTATATATACCCCAATTTGACGAATGTGATTTGAATTATCCAATCAAGAGATATGATCAAAACGGTGGAAGGTATAATTCTGAAATCGCAGCAGAGATCATCTGACTTCATCGTCTGTTTTCACCTTCTTTCTCTCAGATTCTATCAAATGTGTCTTCATATGATTTGTATCACTTGAAGTTAGATTTCATATGGCGTTTTAATCGTGTACATTGAATGTTTCTACAAAGAGATATGCTTGACGATTGACAGAAGGTCATCCTGATTGCCGATTTCAAGCTCTCCAATCATCTTCTTTTGATCCCGTAGCCAATCCTAGAGCTCTTTTTCCTTCAAATCTTCATCGTGAACCTCCCAGTTACCTCCAAATCTCTCAAATCACTCTTGAATGCTTCTCAATTCATCCTTATTTCTTCTCAAGAGTCGGTGCCGAACTCTAAAATCCTCATTTTGACTCCAAATGGCACAAAACTCGAACCAACGCCCGGTAAACATAACTTGAGCTAAAATTGAGACTTGTAACACCTTAAAGCTAGAGAGAACCATCAAACCCGATCCCAACACACATCAAATGCATGTCTAAATACGGACTTATCACATCTACATTGCTGAATAAACACAAACACAAAGATATATGTGCTGCAATGCTGATTGAACACGATTGAACACCAAGGGGAAGATTGTTGGGAATATTTTATGGTGTCCAATCTAATTTAATATCTTTGTATTTGTGTAGTTATTAGTTAAATGTGTAAAATGGGCCAGAAATGTATTTCAGCCCATTAGCCCACTTGTAAGCCTTAAGTTAGACATCCTTATGTATAAAAGGATGCTAACTTAAGAAAACCCTAAGTCAAAGACAGAAGCCTTGATAAGCCATACACGCCCATATCATTCTTAGAGAGAAGTGAGAAAAACGTCATTCATACCCTACGTCCCTACTCTGTATTTCGAGATCTTTCTTGGTATTGAATCGAAGCTATTTCTTCTCTATTCTATATATTCTGTATGATTGTTGGATTAAATAGGGACAAACACTGCTTACACTTACTGTTTTTTCTTTGATCTGCTTATTAATGTTAGTTTTTTATGTTATGCTTGTGGTTGTGAATTGTGATTATTGTGTATGTATGTGGTGTTGTATATGTGAATTATTATGTATGGTCAAAAATATTACTCCCTCCATCCCACTAAGATTATCCCATTTTGCCTTTTCGTGAAATCCCACTAAGATTGTCCCATACCATATTTGGTAAAGTTTGTGTGGCTCTTAATCATTCTTACTTTATCAATTCAATATCAACCACATAAACCCACTTTTCTTAATAACCGTGCCACCTTCTTCCGTCCCAATGTTAGTGGGACGGAGGTAGTACATTTTAGTTAATAACCGTGCCACCCACTATTTGGCACGGATTTCTCCGATCCATGAACCGATATAAACTGAGTCAGTCGGGTTCTTACTATCCGAGGCAGCTTCCGAGACAAAGGATTTCCGTGCCAAATTTGAGGGATTTGGTGCTAAGTTTGGGACTCAAAATTCTAGACAAAGGCCGTGCCAAGTGTTGACACGGATCGTATATTCCGTGCCAACACGTTTGGATCGACCCAGGTGGCACGAAATTCTTTTCCGAACCAAAACCGAGCCAAGAGCGATAGTCTACGAATTTTAAGGGGTTATCCGTGCCAAAATTCATGCCTATACCGAGGTTTTTTAGTAGTGTGCCACACATCAGAGATCACTAATTGTAAAGGTTTGTCAAAATGATAAACCTTATCCTTAAAAGATAATCTATGGGACTTGCTCAAACGACAAGAAATATAACTAGACAATTTTTATCAGAAAAAGTAATAGAATTTGTCTTCCGAAGTGAAAGTAAAACCGCATCGCTACAATGCCCTAATCAGCGATGCCAGACAAAATCGAATGTTGAGCGAGAAGGGCAACTGGGGAGCGAATGGTAATGTGATAGACACCATCTTTACAGGAGGCTCGGAGTACAACTGTCCATGTCCGATTGTCCTGAACAAAAAAAAAATAGTGTTTTTAGTGAAAATAACATGACAATGATTGTCCGCACATCATTTTTGAATATAAAGCAAATTATAAGTAATATATGGGACATGATAAAGTGATTTAAGTAAAAGCGGGCCAGTTGATGAATTTAATTGAACACATCCAACATGGTTTATTAAAAGTTTAGTACCATTAGCAAGAATAATTGTGATCGGGGCCAGAATAAGTGGATTTAGAAGAGAAAATACCTTTGTGAGGGGTCATATGAGCAGAAGTTCCTTAGTGCAGATCAATGTTCTAAAAGGCGCTAGACGCTAATCGGGCGGTGATCGGCCACCTAGTCCGCCTAGGCGCCGACTAGGGCGCCTAGGTATTTTTCCATTAGTTTTTGTTTTTTTTATTTCCTTTGAATTTTAATTATAATAATAATAATTTTATAATATTTTGAAAATAGAAATAGCTCATATAATCATTACATGTTAAGTTTTTTATAGTAGAATCATCAATAATAAAATATTAATAAATAAATTAAGATATTTGTGTTTTTTACTCTCTTAAAATCTTAAAATACATTCTAAACGGTTCATTTATATTTAAAAAATATTTTTTCTATTGTGAGAATATGAAAATAAATTATATAGGAATATCCATACTTCTTGATCACATGATGTTGAAAGATAAAATGGGAAAAAAAGTTGGTTCATGAAATTTTTTAGTCTAGGCCGCCTAGCCACCGTTTAGCCCGCCTAGGCACCCGTCTAATCGACTAGGCGCCCGCCTAGCCCGCCTAAGCCCCGAAACGATTTTTCCTACCGATTAGAGCAAAATCGGGGCGCTAGGCCACCACCTAGCAACTAGGCGGCGCCTAAGCCGATTTTTAGAACCATGGTGGGGATACCACACAACCTCATTAGAATATTAGATTCACCCATAGGAATAGTCGCACGAGCTGGAGTATTAGGCTAAACATATCGAGAAGAGCAAGACACACGGGAGTAACCTGAATAATAACATATTTGACAAATAATATAATGTCTGGAGGAACAGACCCATATTTATGATTTTCTACCGGTGGGAAACATGCAATAATAATACAGTAAGAGAGAGAAACAGGCAAGACATTTAGAGCCCGTTTGGCAGCACGAAAATCGGCTGTTCTGGCTGATTCTGCTGAAATTTATAATGTTATGGTTGAAGTGGCTGCATTGGCTGATTCTGCTGATACAAGAAAAAAAATATTTTAAAAATATATTTTATTAATAAAATAAAGAAAAAATTATATGTAAAAATAGCTAAAATGGTTATCTACAGTAACTTCAGCCAATACAGCCATAAAAGTAACTTCAACCTTACTTTTTCGGCTTATTTCACAATTCAGCGCGCGAAAGCAAAATTTACGTGTTTGATAAAAAAGTTGCCTAATAAGTCTGATAAGCCGAAACGGCCTCTTAAATATTTCATAGATGTCCGAGAATTACCTAAAACCGTACCCGATGTACCAAGTTATTTGACACTACCGACTGACCACCATGAGGGAGCTGTTGTCCACGTCCACTACGGCCTCGCTGACCCTAGAAACCATGGTTGCCGCACTACCCATTGCCACCACCTTGTTCTTAAGATTGTCCACGGTGAGAGGTGGTGAGTATCTCTTCATCGCAAGACCAATCTCAATCACTCCCTTCGTAGATGGCGGGCTGTTGTGTATATTTTACTAGCGTTGGCCGAGATGCCAAGACACCCAAAGTTCACACCGGCCCCTTGACCATTTATCCTTGGTCATCTTTATTTGATAACTCAGGCATCATATTACGGACGATCACTTGACTTATCTCCTAGTCACCTTTATTTGATGATTAGGACTACATATCATGGTGGGCTACTCATCGCCTAATTCTCTCGGGTACATCAAACGAGCATTGCTCAGACGCGAAAGCCGATCTCGCCCATCACATCGGTAGAGGGCGACTGTTGCATCTGCACACAATAGTCAGAGGGTTCACCTTTTAGCTTCATTTCGAAGGCATCCGGTGTACTCTTTTTCCTTCACTATGATTTTTCCTAATGAGTTTTTTCCTAGCATGGTTTTAATGAGGCACCCCCTCATCATTAATAAACGAAGAGGTCTCTCGGTCGTGACAAGGAAGGCTACATCCTTTTATAAGCAATGGGATCAAATCCAAAGTTTGTTAATGACCGGCTGGCAGAACCAACAACTAGACCGAGTCCAAAATAGCTCAACTACTCCCTTTTAGCTGAGGTTACTACTTGACTAAGGGAGTGAGGGACTCATGTTGGAATAATGAACTGGGTCCAAGTAGGGGTGGGATTTTGAAACCGGGAACCGTTGAACCGGTCGGAACCGAACCGTTATAACCCGGTTCGGTTCGGTTCCTAGAAATGAGGTATTAGTTGTTAACGGCTGGGTTTCTAGTTGTTGTTAACGGTTCGGTTCCTGATTCCTATAAAAAATATATGCACAAAACCGTTAAGGAACCGATATTAAAAAAATAAAAAAATAAAAAAATAAAAATAATAGTAGTAGTATTAGTAGTAATACTAATATAACAATAATATTAAAAATAACAAAAATAACCACAACAACAACAATAAATGAATGATATTTAGTCAATAATTTTAATTTAATTTCATCAATGAAAACAAAAATAATAAATATTTGCTCATGAGGTTGAATACATTTAAGCTCATTTTTACAAATCAAGATTTGTTCCATCACTAGGAGTAGAATGTAGTGATGCTTTTATATTTGTACATGCAAACTCAATGTATTTTCTAGGTTTTGAGAGGCATAACGTGTACGTCCTATTCTTGTCACTATAATAATGAGCAACCTTCATTTCGACGACATAACCAACGATTTTTATATTTTATGTATTAAATGAAAATTAAAATCTTCTTTTTATTCTATCAAGTGTTCACTAAAGTTTGAGCTTTTGATGTTTGGAGCGATTAGAACTCTAAATAAATGTTTATGACTTGTTTTGACTTTTTGACGTTTTCATGTGGTTGAAGCTAAACTATGTGTTAATTCTTACACGAAAAAATATTCTAGGAACCGATACAAGCAAGAACCGAACCGTTTAGTATTGGTTCGGTTCCATATCGGTTCTTGATATTTTATATAGGAATCGAACCGATTTCATTAGTTAAAATTTAAATAACGGTTAAACTATTTTTAAGTAAGAACCGAACCGGTCTCAGGCCTAGGTCCAAGACTATCAGCCTATTACACCCGAACTTTGGCCCGACCAAGCTCAACACACAACCCATCTACCACAAATTGTTCCGGGATTATTTAATCATTAGTTGTGCACCCTAAATTTGGCGGGTCTTCTCGACCCAGTTCTGAGACCCATTGGATCAGAGTCTAAATTTTCAGACCCGCTAGGTATAAGAGTCTGGATCCTACATTAACTTAGCGGGTTGGAATCTGAAACACTATGTTTCGGCCCAAATGTGGCCTATTGACAAGCCGAACGGCAACAACTAACAATCACTTCATTATAAATATGTTTAAAGTTGTTTTCGATTGTATAAACATATGCTTAAAGTGAAATGGTAGAAAATGGGCTGTATTTTCTTGCTTAATCATTAATGTGAAATGGCAGAAAATGGGCTGTATTTTCTTGCTCAATCATTATACCGTGTTAAACACGTATGTAACTATGTACCATAGTAGAGTACTAGTTAGTAGACCCCCTGGTTACCAAAGGGGGCAAATTATATTATACACCCGGTTTTTAAATGACGTGGCCTCTTCTCCTGCAACAAACAGAAGAAATCAGAGATCTCAGCGACCAAGCTCACCATCGGTCTGCTGCTCACCGTCGGAGTTCAACCCCAAGCTCAGCGACCAACGACATAGACCTCGCCAAGAATCAACAACAACAAAAAAATAGCCCGACAAACAGGGGGAGCAGCGACCTGCTTCTACCACTAACTCTCGGTGTTGTCCGCAATCAATCAAACCTTTCCTTCTTGGATGGAGCACCAGGCAAGAGCAGCGAATTCCGGATTAAAAAAATCAGCAACAACTTTGCCTCCGTAAAACCTCTGTCCGCTGCGTCAACAAAATTCCGGCCAGTAACATCTCGAGCTCTGCTTCCAATGAATTTCCCCTGCAATGCACCAAAAGAAAAAAAAGAACAGTAAAGAAGAAAGTTACCAGCTATTAACTCTGCTTCCAGAAATCTCTGTAGCTATGGGTCTTGAAATGAATGGTGCAAGGATGATTATGCAGACCGGAGGAGTTATATTTATATAAGAGTCCTCTAGAGCATTGGAATTTTATTAGGATTCTAATTGTAATATGAAGGGCCTCGTAAATTAATCGAACCCTTGTCATCGCTCTCACGTGCCAAATGAGCATAATGTTTAAACGAAATGAGTATAGACAAATAAGGATTTGAGCACATTAGCAATTTCAAATGACATTAAAAGTGTTTTAATGCTCATAATAAGTTTGATGCACATTAAAAGTTCATTAATGCTCATTTAACAGAAACTGTGATTTTTATCTCAATAGAGAAGGTTTGATGCTCAATGAAAATGTCGTTATGTCAAACTGACAAACTTTCCGATTTTCATATCAATTAACATTTTGTAAGTTACGTATGCTCATTTCGTATTGATGTTATGCTCATTTTAAAATGTGATATCAATGCATATTTCAAAAGTATCATATTACACTAAATTCACATATTGAAGTTCATAAGAGTGTATTATAGATATAATTTAATAAGTTTTTATAAAAGAAAAAATAAGAAAAAGAACAAAAATTAGAAGATATGAAGTTGGGATCGTGTTACTCATTGTTAGCCTCGTAATACTCAATAAAATAGGTTGGATGCTCACTAAACGTACAATATTGCTCATTTAGCGGAAGCCGTGAATTTTCGCTTAAATTACAAATATGTCACCGAATTTTTTTTGGCCTGTATTAGTGTTTGGACCGTCTTTCTTACTTGGGCCGGGTGTACGTACACCCGGATGCACTATATACGAACTCACCAAAGGGAGTACTATCTTGGTTCCTCAATATTCTTTCAAATAGGATTTTGCACAGGATTAAAAATGTGAAAATTGTGAGGTAGAGAATCACATTGTTTGCAGAATAATTAAAGAAGAAAGTATTTTGAAACGAATAAACAAGCAAGGTTGAAAGATGATTAGGGAGGAAGGAATACTTGGTAACACATTTTCGGATCGTACTCGTTTTCTAGATTTTTGACCATTTTATGTAGACATGACAATATTACTACCATCGTTCTTAAATGAATGCAACATGTTAAATTTTACATTATTCACATGCTGTATTTTGATTATGTTTTATTTATTAATGCATTTATATTTTTTATGTAAATTTTCAAAATCTAATTTTTTAATTTTTTTTACTACTACAAAATTATATATTTTAATGGTCAAGTATGTCTGCCAAATATGAAATGGTCAAAATTATATACTATGTATTTTAAAAAAGGTAAAGCTCGCAAAGGTTTTGCTAAGCAAAATAACCGTCGTCAAATGTAGAAACCTCAGATCTCAACTTTTGACTCAATTCTCTTTTTTTACTCCCTATATTTCTTTATATACTGTGGTGACATTCTTAATTAATCACAAGTTATTAAAAGAAAAATGGAGATGTTTACCCGACAATCTCTCTTTATGACACTCTTCTCTATTTTTCTCCTTCCCTGCGGCATCCACTCCATTGGTGTTAACTATGGAACCTTGGGCAGCGACCTCCGTCCTCCGGCGGAGGTCGCTCGATTCATCAAGGAAAACACCACCATCGACCGGATCAAAATCTTCGACGTCAACCACGACATTCTCCGGGCTTTCGCCAACACCGGAGTCCTGGTAACCGTCACTGTACCTAACGACGAGATCCCCCGCCTGGCCAACGACATTGTCTACGCCCGGCAATGGGTCAACGACAATATCACACAATTTTATCCCGCGACGAAGATCAACATAATCTCCGTCGGAAGTGAGGTCCTCCACTGGGGCTCGCCGGACATGCAGAACAACCTTGTCGCCGCCATGAGCAGCTTGTACGGTGCTCTGAAAGACTCCGGCATAAATGGTATTAAGGTATTTCAATTAATTGATACGAACGGCAAGTAAAAGTATGCTAAAAGTATAAAAGTAATTAGATTGAAATAAAAATGTTTAAATAATGTGACTTTTTAAATATCCGGATTATAGTTTGCATTAGGATGGAGTGATAGGAGGTCTGCATTAACATCTTTGACTCAGTTGCGGCCATTACAGGATCATCAAGTTATATTACTTTTTCGAAGGTCATTGACTCTAAATCTGACTCGAGGGTTGACGGTTGCATGTGATCCTTTTGTTTGAACCCCTATATGAATGTTGTTATATCAAAATAATTAAGCTCCTTCTTCCCAAACAAATATCATGATTATGGTAACAATGTTATAAGTAATACGGGGTTTGTCCATAAATAATATAAAAACAAATGCTATAAATAAATATAGGATCACTTTTAAAAAAATTCAAACGAGTGACCATCCCGATCAATGACAGTGACCAATCCAACTAGTGACCAGCCCGACCAACGACCGTGACAAATCCGACCATGATCAATCCGACCGTGACAAATCCAACTGTGACCAACCAGACCAGTGATCAATCCGACCGTGACCAATTCGACTAGTGACCAACCCATGGATCAACATAGTGACCAACCCAAGGACCAATTCGACTTGCGGACACGAATGCTGGAAAATTTAGCTGGGCTCAAATCTGCCCAACCCAAACATCTGCCCACTCAACTTCAAATGAAATGGTCAGCATACTCTCACGAATTCACCAACATTTTCCGCTATACCACCGATTATGTCAAAAACTACTATACCATCGACAAGTTCTCCACCAAAGCATTGACATCAAATAGTCTAAAAAAGACTACATTCTGAAGGTGACAGAGGTCAGATACTCAAGAACTGAAGAAGAGTCACGTGTGCGCCTGAAACTCTTCAAGAACATTCATTCTAGAGACGCCATCGGATTTCACTCAAGCTGATCAAGAGCAACTTCTGAAAGGCAAGGACTACATGCAAGATTCTGAAGATCCTTAAACCCCCCAACATCAAAGATCAAATTACCAAGAAGACAACAAATGGGAGATTGCAAGGAGTTCTTAACAAAGCCTTTCTAAGAAGACAAAAGAAGCCGACATCCTCTGAAGATCAAGACAAAGATAACCCGCGCTTCATTGCAAATTGAACACAAAGGGGGAGATTGTTAGGATATATTTTACTGTGTTCAATTTAATTATATTTATCTTTGTTTAATTAGGATTTAATTAGTGGGCCTATGTAATTAACTAGGGGTCATTTATTTAGATTAATCAGGCCCATCCTATTGTAACTAGGATGTTCGGCCATATGCCTATAACTAAAGGCAGTATGGACCGAACAGAGACCAAGAGTTCCCGATTCCTAAATTGCCGCATGTATCATTCTTGGAGCTCTCACTTTAGATTAAAAGTTTAAGTCTCTACACATTCTGTTTCCGCATATTATTCTGGTAGAGCACCTAGATTAGAAATTCTCTCTCTAATACGTTCGAGTACTGTGTATTATTCTTCACCGAATCATCATTATGAATACACGGTATATGTTGATGTTGAATTTCTATTCTACTGTTTAAATTCTTTCCATTATTCTTAGATTATTGGACTGTTGTATCTGGGCATAATTCTAACACAATACAAAGCTACATCCTTTCGGGATGATAGACCATTTTTGGTTTTCCTTTTAAAGTTCATGATCGTGTTGAAAATGTTATCAAAAACATTTTTCACAACATGCATTACATCCAAATTGTGTCTAATGAGAAGATCCTTCAAGTATGGTGAATCCCAAAAAATACTTTTTTTAGTCCATTTATGATGAGTCAAATATCCATCCGGATACTCAAGAGGTTCATCTATGGCAGAAGGAATGTGCTGAACACGATTAGAAATTTGATATCCTGTCAACCTCGGAGATGGAGAATCACGCTCAATGCGCCCCTTGCGAAAAGACTTTTTATCCCTACGATACGGATGGTTTTGAAGGAGAAATATGCGGTGACAATCAAAATAAGATGGTTTGCGGCTATTTTTTAGCCAAAATGCATTTGACTTCTCCATACAAACAGGACACCCCATAAGGCCTGCGGTACTCCAACCAGAAAGCATTCCATATGCTGGAAAATCACTAATAGTCCATAAAACCACAGCTCTCAAATTAAAGATTTGCTCTCTCGAAACAGCATACATAGGAACACCTACATCCCATAGTTGTTTCAGCTCTTCAATCAATGGTTGTAGGTACACATCAATTCGTTTCTTAGAATTACCAAGTCCAGGACACATTAAAGATAAAAACATAAAATGTTTTTTCATACACATGTCTGGAGGTAGATTATACGGTGTGATGATAATTGGCCAACATGAGAACTGTCCACCAAATTGACCATACGGGGCAAAACCATCAGCACATAACCCAAGACGAACGTTGTGTAGCTCAATAGCGAATTCAGGATAACATCGGTCCAAATGCTTCCATGCCTCCAAATCTGATGGGTGACACATTAATCCTTCTTCTGTGTCATGTTCTACATGCCACGTCATGTATTTAGCGGTAGCACTTGAGGTATACAGTCTTTGCAGATGTGGTGCTAAAGGCAAATATATCAATTTCGATGCTGCAGATCTTTTTTGTGGTTTGTGCCTCGTTTCGGTAAAGGGCTTGTACCTATCCTCATTACAAAACTTACACCGGGTCAATCCCTCGTCATTTTTCCAAAATAACATGCATCCTCCGGGGCATGCATGGATTTTAATCATGGGGAGGCCCAATTCAGATACAAATGTTTTCATGTTGTAATAAGTGTCGGGAAGACAATGATCACGTCGTAACATGCTACAAACAGAGTTAAGAATCCTAGACATGCAATTCTCAGACAGATTATATTCTGACTTTATATTCAAAAATTCAGAAACCACTGATAACTGTGAATGACCATCGCAATCAGAATATAATGGTTGACCCGCACTTTTAAGAACATCTTGAAATCTAGTGCCTAACGCATCAACATCATAAAAATATGAAATTGGTCCCTCATCCGCATTAGTGTGTGCAATGAAATCATTATTCAGATGGCTATTATGAAATGCAGAAGTCCCCAGATCATAAACCATTTGTTGACCCCATTGCATATCTTCATAATTTCCCCAACCAGCCATCTCGCCTGGAACATAGATAGATGTTTCCACAGCTTGCAGCAAATAATATGACTCGATTGATTCTCCTTGAGAAGTCCAATTGTAACATTTTTCGATAAAACCATTAGTATATAAATCCCAACACACGTCCTCACCAAGCAAAAATTTGTTATTTTTACACATCTTACACGAACATCTTATCTTATTTACATCCATGTACCGTGTTTGTTGTTGTGCAAACTTAACAAATTCAGTAACTCCATTATTAAACTCTTGTGTCAATCATCTACCATTGCCAACATATTGATTATACATCCAATTTCTATTTTCTCTATTCATTGTGCCTGAATATTAAAAAAATTAAGAAATTATTTATTTATTGAATAAGCAAGCATATATAACTACTAAACCTTCAATTTATATACTATGGGTAGACAATCATTCATAATAATCATAATTCAACATATATGCATGATATATTAATTTATAGTTAACAGGAAAATGTTATGTACCTTATACGTTGATGATAATTAGTTTAAGAAATCCAAATATAAACACTTCAACCACATGGAAAATAGAAAATAATACCACTTTCCATGGTCTTGGAACTTCATCACCACTCATTAATAAGAATGTAATGAATGAATACATAATAAAATGTGTTCTATATATAGATTTTTTTGGCAAGGTATTTGGCCGGAGTATGTCTCGGAAATCAACGGCTACATTTGGAAGCGGAATTTTCGAAATTAACAACGGATACTTTTTGGCACGGTGTTGTCAAGGACAATTTTGGCACGGCTACGTTCCCTGCCATACTAAATTTCATCTCATTTTATGATTTTTTCCGGTTGTGGAACGGATTTTGTCTCAAATTCTTGTCTCGGTGACTTAACCGACGCAACTAGACACGGATTTTGGATTGGATCCATTTCTTGTCCATTTTTTTTTTGGTTTTTCGTCTTTGGGGCGGTCTTTGGAACGGAAATTCCGTGCCAAACCCGAAATTTCGTTTGACGTCAACTTTTCCGTGCCAAGACCTGAGGTTTAGCTGCTGTGAGCCAACAACCGAGACGAATTTGGTACAAAACATTTCCATGCCAATTAACCGTGCCTATAACGAGTTTTTTTGGTAGTGCTGATTCTGCTGATCTAAGAAAACAATAACTTTAAAATATATTTTATTAATAAAATAAAGAAAACTTTATATGTAAAAATAACTAAAATGGTCATCTACAGTGATTTCAGTCAATATAGCTAGAAAAGTAACCCCAACCTTACTTTTTCCGCTTATTACACAATTCGGCGTGCGAAAGCAAAAGTTACGTGTTTGGTGAAAAAGTTTGCTGATAAGCTTGATAAGCTGAAAAACAGTGTTATCAAATAGCCTCTTAGTGTTTTAAATGTGAGTATGGTATTTCGAATTAAGCAATGCCTCAGCTTTGAAACTTTTTAGTGCTATTTAGGATGTTCTCTTTTGGATTGTTTTCAATCCTAGACCAGACCAGATCATATCAAATTAAATCAGACCAGATCAAACCAAAACAGCAAATTGGAGTCCAAAAGAAAACATCCTTAGTATTTAAAGCATTATATTTGGATTGTAAGTACCATCGAGGCTAAATATGATCACTCAAGAAGCAAGTCATTCTATTTTTGGGAAGACAAGCGCGCATTAGGCATTATGGGTGAACATGGAATGGTATGGGACAGTTATTTAAAAATACTTGTCCTGTCCCAAAGTACGGTTATTTTAAAAATAAAAAAAATGGTATCGCCCTAAATATGAATAGAACCTGTCCCGTTCCGTATCAATTTTCTGTACGATTCGATACGGTTCTTTAGTACTATTCGATTCCTAAATAATTAACTGCCACAAAGTAAAAAATATTTTAGGTTTCAGCTTTAATAAATAATTGTACAAAAATTGGAGAGAAAGGATTGCAGGATTAAAATCAAAGATAACTGAAATACAAAATTAGTAATCAAACTCTAATATAGAAAGGTAACATTCAACTAAAAAACAAAAGTGAGCCAAAATATGTTTCTAGACTTGTAGGTTAGCCAAATTGAGGAGGAACACCAACTTGAAAGGATGAAGGTTGGAGAATGACGAGTGGCGACAAGGTTTGGAGGACGCAGAGAAGTAGAGTAGAGGTTGCCGACAAAGACTAAACTAAGGTTAAGTGTTCCTTATAATAGTTATTACTACTTTACTAGTACCCATAGGTTTAAGTATTTCTTAAAATTTAGTATAATTGCATAATTTTGAGTAATCAAAGTGTAGATTAATAATTAATACGGAGTATCATATATAATATAATATACTATTTTATATAGCCAATATTTTGTAACATTACGGGACGGTTCGTGACGGTTCGATTCAATACGGTTCTGGAACGATTCTGGAACGGTTCTCACTTAGGAACCGGTATCATACCATATTATTAAAAAAGTTCGGTACAGTACTGTAGGGTATTATAGTTTTCTCACTCTATCACTTTATCTATCAATTCATTATTTACTTTGTGTGGATTCATTTTTCTCTTTCTTACTTTTCCTTATTTTGCCAAAACCCGCATGAAATGCATATGCAACTTACATTAGGGGACCGAGGTAATATATTGCAAGTTAAATACGATCATTACAAATAAATTTTAGTAATATTTGTGTCCGTGACTCTTCAACTCGTAATACTTGTGGAATTTCCACTAATATTTGTGATTTCTTTTCAATTGATATGCGATAAAAAGATGAACGTTATTTGTATTGTCAGTCATATGAAGAAAGTTTTGTTGATTTAACATAATTATTGGCAGCGACGGAACTAGACAATAATTTGAGGGGGTGCTCTTATATTTTTAAAAAATTTTTTTTTTATTAGGATAAAATAAAAACGAGTGAAAAATAATTATTAATACATATAGAGTGAGGTTCTAATAAAAAGAGTTATTCCCGTGAAAAATGAGAACGGACGCATTTTTTACTCGTTTTGGTACACTAGTAGATATTTATTTTACACTTTTTCACAATGAGAGAAAATTTTGATTTATTTATCAAATTGTCACCGAGTTTTTGATAAAATATAGTGCATTGTTGACTGATTTTTGACTCATCGGATCTCAAGTTCCGCCACTGATTATTGGTTTTATGATAAAAAAACAATATACTAGTGAGTTAAATTGTATTAATATTTCATTATTCTGAAGGTTTCAAGCGCCCATTCGCTCGGGATTTTGAACGCACCGAGGAGAGGCGACCCGCCGCCGAGTCAAGCCCGGTTCAGAGCGGGGTGGGACGTCGGCATCCTGGCGCCGATGCTTAAGTTTCTCCGGGAAACGAAAGGTCCTTTTATGGTAAACCCGTACCCGTATTTCGGGTACAACCCGAAAAATGCGGATCTCGCGCTCTTCCGGCCGAACAAAGTCTACTTCGACCGGCATACGAACAAGACTTACTACAACATGTTCGACATGCTTCTGGACTCTGTATTCGCGGCGATGTGTCGGCTGGGGTACCCGGACGTTGAGATTGTCGCGGCGGAGACAGGGTGGCCGTCGGCCGGAGAAGAGTTCGAACCGCAATGTACGGTGGCGAATGCGCGGTCATATAACGCCGGGTTGATGAGGAGGAACAGGAACGGACATGGAACGCCTTTAATGCCGCGGTCGAAGATCGAGACTTATATATTCGCTCTGTTTAATGAGAATCAGAAAACAGGGTCAAAGGCGGAGAAGAACTTCGGGCTTTTCCGGCCGGATTTCAGCCCGGTTTATAGGATTGGGATCATGAAGGGAGAAACAGTTCCATCTTTGACGCCACCGCATCCAACTCCCAATCCACCGGTAATCTTTTACTCTGTACTAAAATCTGCTGAGGTACTACAATATGCTTCTTTTGGAAAATAGCAAATTTATAATCTTAGGAATCCAAAAATATGATTAGTTTTTATTTTTTAAAAATTGGATTGTATAGACTTTTTTGTTTTGTTTTTATAGACAACTCTGTATAGACAACTCTATATGTCTGGATAGACAGATAGTGTGTGCTAATGGAGTACAGAAAATAGCGTACCCCTAGCATTTATCCTTAAATAAATACAACATATGGAATTTTACATTATTCACATGATCTACTTTGACTACGTTTTATTTATTAATGTATTAATAATTTATTTTATAAAATGTATTGTTAAATTTGTTTCATCCTAAATTCTCAAAATCTGATTTTTTTACTAAACGAGAATAAAATATACTATTTGTCAACTTTGTGCATTGACAAACGTGAAAAGTTGACTGTTGAATTTATTTCAGAATGAAGGTAGTATAGCATACTAGTACTTGTAATATTTTGTAGTCTTCACGTTCACGAAAAAGATGTTTGACGATAACAAACACAGGTTTTTATATATATGAAATGCAGTTTTATTTTCAATAATTTATTTAACTGACTTTTTTTGTTTGACTGCGGTGCAGCCAAAGCCAAGACCGGCCTCTAGCAAATTCTGCGTGCCCAAACTCACAGCCCCTGCTGAGCAGCTCCAAAAAAACATAGATTACGCGTGCAATAACGTGGACTGCAGGCCCATCCGTCCCGACGGCGTCTGCTTCAAACCGAACACCATCCGGGATCATGCCGCTTACGCCATGAACGCCTTCTACCAGATAAAAGGCGGTCGAGCTTTCCAGTGCAACTTCAACAACTCCGCCACATATACTTTCACAAATCCAAGTAATTACATTATATTCATCCTCTTTATTTCTTACTCCTACTTTGCTTATATCTTAAAATATTTCTACTTCTTAAAAACCTCCATTTAAAAATCCCACTTTGAATTACTCACAATTTAAATAAATGACTCCGTTTTGACACTGTTTTGTTTACCAAATAAGAAAAGTAGACCTTTTAAGGACGGTCCGGAAAGGAAATTAAAGTGAGATTCGATAGACCTTTTAAGGACTACCTAAAAAGGAACACCGACAGAAACTATGTGATTTCGTGATTTATGGTGAATATTAGGTAAACAATCAAACAATTCTCTTTCTTTTTAGATTTATTTTCCATTGTGGATTCTTAGGAAGTTTTTAATTGAATTGGTTTTAATCCAGATCTGACCGGATTGAATAAGGTCTCAATTAAATAGATCAGATCAGATCACACTAGAAAATATATGTTTATGAAATATGTTTATAGTACTAAGATATAGTTACATCTCACTTAAACAATTATAAAATATATTCCGTATTTACACAGTTATACCTATTAAGAGACATTTACCGAACCATTAAATAGATCATAAGGTTACAGTTTGATTTAATCATTTCGGCCTTTTCAGGTCACCACAAATGTAAATACATCTCCTCGAGTCTGCATTGATGCATACGTCCCCGTCCATGCTTGCATGGCAAGCAATTTGAGCGCCAGGAATACCGGCCCTTGACTGCTACATGTACACATGTATTATTATTACGGAGTATTACTTTAATTTTTAACCTGAGAAACAAACACTTTTTTGGTAAATGTCGGGGAACATTTACATTAGACATGTATTAAATATATACATACATTACTACCTTTTTGGTCGACTTGATATACTTCACGGCGAAGTAATATTTACCTTTTACCATACGTGGTGCATTATTTATCAAATTGTTGTCATCATTTCGTGGTTGTGCTTTTCTTCAATGAAATACTGACGACTATGTGCTTTTCTTCAATGGTTTTACAAGATTTATCAATTATCTTTTTCATCAAATATGTAAATTTTGATTACATACGTTCAATTGTGTAATAATAATAAAAATTAAGGTTGAGATTACTTTTATAGCTATATTGGCTGAAGTTATTGTAGAAGATCATTTTAGCTATTTTTTCTTATATATTTTTTCAAGGCTGGTCCTGTTCAGTTTTGGGCCTATGGGCGATATACTATTTTAGCCTTATTTCCAAGACAAACAGGAATTATACTTACTTAAAGTAAAAATTACGGAGTATAATAAAACTATGAAAAATTACTCTAAATAGGACTAAAACGTGTGTATATTCCAAACTAAGATTATCATATTTTTATTACCTAAGTAGAAGTAATTACCGCCATATTTTGACAGTGTCATACTTTACACATGATAGTATATTTTGAACATGACAGTAATTACTCTTATTCAGAAAATAAACACATGACAGTCCTTTTTTGGAATTCTAAAAAAATACTCTTATTTCAGGAATTCTCCCTACAACTATCTAATAAAGGTTATAAAATAAAGATGAAATTCACCTTCATATTATTTGAAATACATATTTGGAGAATAGTAACAACACAATTATCACAAAAAAACATTGTGAATTAAAGTCATCAACAATTGCTTTATAATTAATCTTTTCCAAGATCACATGTGCAATGTTTAAAATTGCTAATCCATTACGTTTTTGAGGCATAATAGATAATTTGGATGATGTTTGAGAATTGGGAGACACTAGCAGTGTAAAGACAATAATATAAATTGATAATTTTGTAATAAAAATGAATAAAAAGATGTGAAAAGACGAGTTTTTATTGATTCAACAACAAATGTGTTGACTGACAACCAACTCTATTTAAAAATCAAAACTAAATTTACATTATTTTTTAAAACTTGTCTAGCTCCATTCAAGACTTTTTACTTATGTTTTAAAATTTTCAAATTGTCAACAATAACTACACATTAAGCCTAATTAATTAATTGAAATTATAAATAAAAAAGGAGCCTACTCAGATTTCATATAAAGGAAAAAAAAATCGGACATATTTCTCTTTCTACCTTTTTTCAGACCTAGGGCGATCGCCCCTGCTGCTCTCCCCTAGGACCGGCCCTTCATAAAGTTCAGCCAAAACTTCATAAAATTTCAATAGAATCAATGAATACAGTCAACTTGAGTATTACTCCCTCCGGTTCTTATTAAAGTTCTCACTTTCCTTTTTGGGATGTCCCTTATTTAAGTTCACACTTCCATTTTGGGAAACAAAACAATGCAAAACAGTGTCAAACAGTGCCAAACAGTGTCCAAACAGTGCCAAACAGTGCCAAACAGTGCACTCCACAGTAAAGTCAAATTCATTTTCTTAATATGTGTGAAGTCCAACTGGGAACTTTAATAAGAACCGGAGGGAGTACCAAACAAGCTCTATATATTCAAGAATACTTTAATTATTAGATGATTTTAATTACATGATGGTGGCTAAATGCTAATCTAATATCGCGGTTTTACTTTAAGTCTAGTTTCCATTGATTGTTTACTTATCACACCGTTAATATCACGAAGTAGGGTTGGGTCCGAAAAATCGAAAACCGAAAACCGAATCAAATCATACCGAATCGTAGCCAAATAAAACTGAACCACTAACAAACCGAAACCGAATGTAAAAAACCGAACCGAACCGTAGTTGTTTGGTTCGGTTTTGGTTTTCACCCTTCAAAACTGAACCAAACCGAACAAACCGAACTAGTTAAAATATACGAGTAAAATTTATTTGTCCATTGTTAAGCATTAATCCTAACTAATCCTAATATCATTAATAGTTTTTGGTTTTCTTGTGCTAGAGAAATAATGTTTGTTATGTTTAGTTTAGTTTGTGAATTCATTTACACATTCATTGCACGTAATAATGTAGCTATACTGATAATATGTTTTTACTTGTTATTAGTATTAATTAACTTTTATTTTTATTTAACTTAAAGAATTCGTATGGATGAAACAATAAATATTTATCTCAACTATATCACATATAACGTATATACTCATTAACTTTTTTTGAATTAGTAAAAAAGAATGTAAATTAATAATATATACTTTTATCTCTCTCGCATACTCATATAATTCATGACATATTTATTTTTAATATATGTTTGATCCCTCAAAGTATTATATCAATTTTAAATCAAATGATAAGTTTTTGGTAAAAAACTGAAAAAACCAAAACCGAATCGAAACAAACAAAACCAATTAAACCGTGGTTCCAAGTTTTGGAGTGTAGAACCGAACCGAAACCGAACCGAACTTTTTACTTTGATTCTATATTTGGTTTTAGGTCAAAACCGAACCGCAAGAACATAACCTACCCCTATCACGAAGTCCAAGTTTAGCACTTTCAATCATATATAAGTTGAAGCAAACTATTGTCTCATCAATGGTCTATGTTTTATAATCCTTTCTTTTACAATTACCTTGCGATTCACTCGTCTATAAAATTAGTAAAAAAAAGTCAAGCATGATAAATGATCGATTCGAAGCGAGCTGGATTAATCTTTTAGTGGAAGTATGAAAATGAAACCAAGTAAACAAAGCTTAATCGCAGGTATGTTCATCCACAAAGCTGAAATAAAACTTATGGATCAAAAAGCTTGGGTAAGCAATGTCAGCTAAACAAATATTACCCACCTTTGTTTATAAACAAGCTAGGCTTTGGTAATTAAGCAGCATATAAACAAAATTAAACAAAATTTTATTTAAAACAAAGTTGCATGGTTATTTTGCTTCTCAAATAAATTTGATTGGCTATTGAAGGATACTTAGAGCTGAATTATCTGCTTGATTCTAGCTTAAAGTGTGCATTAGCCACTACCCATTGGCGGAAAAGTTTTATCGATGACTAAAACGAATTACTTTCTTTCATGAGTTTGATGAAAAACACAGCTTTAAAAAAAAGTAAGGGAAATTTAAAATATTCATCCCGTAACTTTCGGCTGTTATCATTATTAGTCCCGTAACATTAGTCACTTACAAATTTGGTTCTCTAACTAATTAATATTTGCGATTTAAGGATTTTTCTCATGAAAAGTACACTTTCCGGCTATAGCATACAGGAAAAGATGTCGCCGGCGTCGAACTTCTCCGCCGGAAAGTGTACTTTCCGGTGGGAAAGTCCTTAAATTACAAAGATTTATTAGTTACATGACCGAATTTGCTAGTACTTAAAGTTACAGAACCAAAAACGATAACAGCCGAAAGTTACAGGACTAAAATTGCAAATCTCCCAAAAAATAATTGTCCTAAATAGGACTAAAACATGGTTAAAATTCCACAATAGGACATTAAGTTTATTATTCCCTAAATAAGACTCCCAATTGCCTTTTTACCCTTCATCTAATAAAACCCCAAATGGCTATCAGCTCCAACGCAGACCAACAGCGATCAGATCCGCTCAGGCCATCTGCGATGAACACGATTTGGAATGAAGACGTCTAGGCCATCTGCGATGAAGATCAACAGCGATTTGCGATGAAGACGCCCAGGCTGCTCACCTTCTTCTCCGGCGACATCCATGTAATATTCTTCTTCCTCTTCCTCTTCCTCTCCTCTTCCTCTTCCTCTTCCTCTTCCTCTTCCTCTTCTTCTTCCTCCTCTTTTCTTCTTTTGTCTTCTCCTTCACATCATCTTTGAATCTAGATCCTCTGTTTTCTTCTTCTTTAGATTTCAATTATTTATTTATTTTATTAATTTTGATTAATTTGGAACCTCAAAATGCCATAAATTACAAGCAATTAGAAATTGACATTATATTTATCAAGATGACAGTATGACATACAACTGACATTGTTACTCAAAAATTGACACTTTAAGTATGTCATTTTTGTTTCGAAAATGTCACGAGAATGACATTATTACTCTTTCGAAAATGTCATAAGATGTCATTCTCTTTTTTGAACTGTCATCTTGGCAAATGTATTGTCATAAATGTGACATTATTAACAAAACAGTGTTGGATTAAACATCAATTATGACATTTTTCAGATTGAAGTGATAAGAACACTAATATGAATCATTTAAAAATAAGTTAATCAGATTAATAAAAAATGGAAATCCAAAAGAAGAAGAAAATAGGAAATTTGTAGAAGAAGAAAACAGGGAGCTTGAGAAGAAGTTAATAGAGGAGCAGAAGAAAAATATGAAGAAGAAGGAACTTACCTGGGCATATAGCAGAGGTGTGTCGCCAGCAACATTTATCGCAAGAGTCATGTGTTGCACTAATCAAGACTATTTTTGTCCAAATACAAATAATTAATCTTATTTAGGAAATTTAAAACAATATGTCCTGTTTTTGCAATTGCACTCTCTTTTAGTCTTATTTAGGGAATTCTGTTTAAAAAATCATACGGAGTATTGAAAATCCCAGAGGAAGCATCATTTCACTTGGGCCCAACAACAAGAACAGTATAAAGTTGTTGTTAACGAGTTGCAATTGCACTCTCTTTTTGTCTTAAAGTTGTTATATTAACAACAGAAAATTCATAATCATTTAGGCCTTGTTTGGTTCAAAGGAGGGGAGGGAAGGGGAGAGTCTAGGAGGGAAGGGAAGAGGAAGGAAGGATTTTGATAAAAATTTGTGTTTGGTTGGAGGAAATAGGAGAAAAGGTTTAATGAAAATATTTTCGCAATTTACTTTTATTGGATATCTTACTTAAAAAAAGAGATACATGTCTAACTATTGTGAATATTACTCCTATGGTCATGAGTCGTAATTTTATTTTATTTGATTTTTTACTTTTTTAATTTTATAATTTTTCATTTTTCAGTTTGGAATTTTTAATTTTTAATTTTTATTTTTAAATTTTTTTTAATTTTAAGTTTTAAAATTTTTAATTTATAATTTTTAAATTTTTTAATTTTTAAAATTTTTAAATTTTAAATTTTGAAAATATTTAAACTTTAAATTTTTAAATTTTTAACTTTTTTGTTTTTTCAAAACTTTTTAATTTTTACCTTTTTATATTATAATGTTTTGTTCATTCACGTAGAAGACGGATAGTTTGTGGTTATCAACACGTTTCCTCCAAAATACCACGATTTGGAGGGTTTAGAATGGGAGCAACCGAGCAAGTGGAGGATTTTGAAAGCCTTCCACTTTGGTGGTGTTTGGATGACAACGGATTGGCCAAACCGCCATTGTTTTAACGAAGGAAAACGCTGGTATTTCCAACGGATTGGCTACAAACCGCCAATAAACAAACAACGTCTTCCTTCCCTTCCTCTCTATTTCCTTCAACCAAACACATACAAATCCCTCATTTTTCTCACCTCCCTCGAAACCCTTCCAACCAAACAGGACCTTAGAGTGTGGAGAACAAACAAAATCAAAGCAGACCTTGCTTATTGGCGAGTGTTAATGAAGGTAGCCAAGAAACCACGCCTATCTCACGTCAAATCTTTGGGGTGGGGAAGAAAACGTAACATAAAGAGAAATAGAGAATGACTATATATACTACTGTATATATACTACTAGCCGTAAAGTCCATGAGATTCTACTATTTTGTAAAATCCATGAGATTCTACTATTTTCTAATTCCATTAGTTTTATTGACATTTTGAATACACTTTCAAAAGTCATAATCGAATACACCTAAATTTTGATGGACTTTTAAAAGTCATTATTCAATACATCTAGATTTTTAAAAATCCACGAACTTCTAAAATTTTGCAACTAATTGCACTTACAATACACCCCCTTAAGTGATTTACATAACTGGTTTTAAGAATAAGGTGTTTCGTATGGTATCGTATATTCGTATTGTTTAGGGAGTGTTGAGGTTAAGTCTCGCATATCCGAAAGCCCAACACACGCTGTGGATATTTCAGAATGTGGGCAATAAATCGAGGGTATAACAAAATATAAAAGCTGAATAATAATAATAAGCTCAAAGCCCACTTGTATTTAAACAATTCGCTGAATACACACGAAACTTCCCGAACGGTACGTCGGAATAGTGATTAATACAATAACAAGAATGAGAAAGATATTCTAGGCCTTGAGTATCAAAATGCTAACCCTTTACAATGATATTAATCCCTCTATTTATACTAATGGGGGGGGGGGTATGGGGTGCTCCATGCTGATTGGTTGCTAATCCAGCCACTTGAACGTCCATGCTCTCACTTCTTGATGTCATACTCTAGCATTTAATGCACCTTATCAGTTGCAAATTGTCCGTTGCCAAAACGGAGTCATGGACCAGGCCGAAAACATCATTGATCTGGCCCAAAGTACCCTAGCTGACCCGATTCCCGTTCAGGGAATATACCTCACTGGACCATTCTTCGTCTGGTCCGGGTTAATTATTGGACTGGATATTTGGGGCCTTTGGCCCGGGTATTGGGCCTTCAGTCCAATATCCCAACACGAGTCCCCCACTTCCGATGTCTCGAATGGTAGTGAGTGCATAAGGAAATAGAAAATTTAAACCGATTATCGATCGGGATACAGATCTCGTCGGTTCCCGATGTCCTGATGTTACGACCTACTTGTGGCTGTCCTTTGTTTTCCCGTGTGACATGAGTTTCCTTAAACGCTCCTGGTGACGTGTCTTTATCTGGTTGGTCGACGAAACGGCACTTGTCAGGCTATAAATAGGCCTTAGTTCCTTGGTTATGGGTTTCGAATTCTCATTTCCTTCATGCTTTAGCTCTGCCTTCTCTCTAGGACCAGCAATTTTTCGAGTGTTCAGGTACTTTCTACCCCTCCCTTCTGTTTCTTTCACTTCGCGTTCGGTACATCATGTCTTCTCGACCATCTTCTTCCGGCTCGGATTCGGGGCCCACTTCTCGAGGGGAAACTCATGACGCCGCTGTACTAGACGCCATAGAAGTCCCTTTTGCTGATGTCACCAATAATGCGACTGTGGGGGCGGCTGAGGAAGGTTCCTCGGGCGAGTCTAACCCTTCCGGTGAGGATTCTGATGGCACGATGTCTGGCGATGAACTTGCTGCAATGGCGGCTGGTCCCCCGGGTGATGTCCCTCGCTATACGGTGGATTTAAGGTTAATCAGGGAGAGGAGGCAGAAATTGACTTCTCACAATAGGGCTCAAATTCCATCCCTAATTCCGGACCCGGTGGATTTCCGTCTTCGGGTTGGGCTTCACCCAATGCGCCACCTCCTTGGGATGGTGGTGGTCCATTTAGACTCGATGAAAGCTGGGCTTAGGTTTCCTTTGCACCCATTCTTCGTGTCCTTCTTCAATTTCTACGAGGTAGTACCGGCCCAAATCATGCCGAACTCCTATGGGGTGATGGCCGACTTCATTTGCCGTTGTGTAGATGTCAAGGTTACGCCCAGTTTGGATTTGTTTCATCAATTTTTTAAAGTGGCTCCTCAGCAGACCCACGGGTATTTGGCTACAACCGCCCGACCGGGACATATATTATTCAAGGGTAACCTAACTTCAATCAAGGGGTGGAAAGACCAGTTTTTCTTCGTTTCAGTCCCGGATAATCTGATTCTGAATAGGTGGAATGCCTTTCCTCGTAAATCACCAGATCCGATTCTTACCGTGACGATCTGTAAGGATGTTTTTGCAGTGGAGGAGGCCAAAACTTGCAACATTATAGAGTACCTGACTCCGGATCAGCTCGACAAAGCCGGGATAGGTACTGCCCGCACTCTTGGGTTTACTTGTTTTGAGAACCAAGTGGCATGGGCCGGGCGGTCCTTCCCGTTCGAGAAACACTCCTCCTTTGTTTCTTAGTAGCAAGATCGCTCGGTACTAACTTTTGTCTTTGTTTATTTTTTCAGCTCCCAACCCAGATACTCTGATGGATGACAGTCGTGTGCTTGCAGCTGGTGGAGTGGGAAAGAGGAAGAAGGCCAAGAAGAATCCCAAGGCCAAGCCTTCCCCCATCACTTCTCAAGATGTCGGGTCCTCTCAACCCGTTCAGGCGACTGAGCCTCTTCAACAGGTTCCTCATTATCAGGAGCCTGAGGATATGATGATGGATAACCCGTTCGGGTCTGATCAATCGTATCATTTTTCTGAGCATGTCCAGGCTGCTCCGGAGGTGACCATGGAGGCCGATCAGGCCCATCCGGCCAACATTGTGGGTCAGATCAAAAGGATTTCCCTGAAGGATCCGGCTCATGAGATATTGGAAAAGGTCGGCTCTTCTGTGAACCAGATCTGGTCCACTTCTGCCTTCTTCAATAACTTTCGGCTTCCCGACCTTCCCGTCGACCGGGCGGAGGATTGCGTTGCCTTAACAGCCCTGAAGGTACTTCATTTTATATCTTTCCATTTGTTTCTTATACGAATCAAGGTTTCTTATCTTTTTTCTCTGAACGGTTTGCAGATGGGGCTATATAGTCTGCAGCTACGGGAAACACGTCTTGCCAAGGAACGGGACCTGATCGTGGCTCAGGCTAAGGCGGAACAAGAGGCCGCCACTGTTCTCCCGACTCGTGAGGCCGAACGGAAGGCTTTTGCTGAGGAAAATCAACGGCTGGAGATCGAGCTCGACAACCAACAGAAGGCTGCTGAAGAAAAGCAACGGCTCGAGATCGAGCTTGGCAATCTCCGGGTCCAGCTTGCTGCTTCCCAGGCCAAAGTCTTTGCTGCTGAGGCCGCTCATATTAGGTTTGAAGAGGCGCCTCCCCGCATCCCAGATGGTCCTACTGAGGTAAATGTGGATCTGTCCGCCATTCGGGAGGCATTCAAATCTTTTGGTGAATTCACCGCTATCAAAGAGGATTACGCCCTGCAGCAACTCCCAGCCATATTTGGGGCTTACCTTGAGAAGTTCCCCCAGGGTGATGAACGGCGTGCGGCAGGAATGGCCCTTCTGGATAAGGATCCTTGGGGTAAACGTTGGAATGATTCCCTGGCTGGAAATCTCTATGTCAAGGGCTATCAGCACATCCTGCAGCCTTTTTTGGCCGAAATGCAGCAGGTACTTGGGAGGCCGGTTGAAGCTTCCGACCTCCTCTCGTTCGATATCGTTCAGGCCCAATTTGAGAAGTATGGACGAGATGTTCAAAGGGAAGCGAATCGTGCAGCTGGCAGAGAGCCTGAACCCCCTTCCGATCTAGAAGACGGTGGATAGGAAATCCCCGACCAGTAGATAAATCTTTATCTTGTGTTAAACCTATTTTGCAGCTCCCTTTTTTCCCCAGAATGTAGTATTGCTGTAATTTCCGGCCGGTAGAGCCGATGAATGAAATATTTTTGCCCATGTGTTATTTTACTTTACTTTTTGTATTTGCCATCCGGGATACGGCTAGTTTCTCGTATTCTTTGATGCTTCTTTATCTTTCCATTCGGGATTAAGCGGGTTTTATATGACTTTGCCGTTTCTCGCGTTCTTTGATCACTCTTTGCCTTACCATCCGGGATTCGGTCAGTTCTGTAGGACTTGGCCATTTTTCGTGTTCTTTGATCCTTATTTTCTTGTCATTCGGGGTTCGGCCAGTTCTGTAGGACTTAACTGTTTCTCGTGTTCTTTGATGCTAATCCGTATGTTGTTTCCTGATCCGGATCATTCAGACTAACGGTTTGGGGAATCTTATTTTCCAACTATTGGTAGGATTCCGTGTTCGGGTTATTTCCTCCTGCCTATAGCTAAAGTAAAGATACTTCCAAATCCTTAGCTTGAATTCTGTATTCATTCATGTTACCGAACGCCACTCGGGTCGTTCACGTTTATTGATTTGTCCTCACCTTCAAACCATTTGGAACCCTTTTGTGGTCCAAACTTAGCTAAGATGATGGCATCCTCCAAACTGTTAACACATTCCTCATTCGGTCATTCATTGATACATATATTTGATCAAAATTCCCCGTTCGAGGTGATTGTCTTATCCTTTTGCTTGGTGTAATCATACATGCTTGTGAGTTGTGCCAACCTTGGTTCGGGATGTTCATTGATACGTACATCGTTCGAGATACATGCTAGAGTTACCATAAATGCGTCATAATTGCTCGCAACCACATTCTGCCACGTGTCCTTCATGGAGTCTAGGTTTTGGGCGGCACTCTCTTCTACAAGAAGAGAGGTACTTCCTTCTCAATTTTGTGTTGTTTCTTCAATCTTTTCCTACTTCTCTTTGAGCTTTCTCTCTCTAGAATCCTCAGGCTCCCTTCCTGTTTTTGTGTTATTCTCCTCCGGTTCTTCAGAAGAAGAAGATATGCCGCTCATTCGTCGTCCTAGAGTAAAAACTTCCCCTGTTAATAAAGCCGGGGGCTCATCATCACAAGTACCTGACTCCACAAATCCTTCTGTATCGAAACAACCCGAACAACCTCTCCCAGATGATGGGTGCTTATCGGATGATGATCTCGCCATTTACCACAAGGGGATGCCCGAACGGCCACCTCGCATCCCTTTGCACTTCACCCGTATCCGGAAACAAAGGCAATGCCTTCCTGAGGACGCCAAACGGCAGATTCGCCAACTTTTGCCTCCCCCTAGGGAATTTTATGCTGGATTCATTAAGCATCCAATGAGGCACCGTCCGGGGCACGTGCTAGTACATCTTGATGCTTTGGCGGCTGGACTTCGTTTCCCCCTGCACCCGTTTATCATAGCTTTTTTGCGTCGGGTTTCTATGCTTCCAGCTCAGCGTGAGCCCAGCACCTATCGCATCCTGAATGGTTTCATCATCCGGTGTCATGAACTGGGGATTACTCCTAATGTTGATCTGTTCTTGTACCATTACTGCTATCCGCCTTACTAAAGTACTGGGTATTTGAAGTTGGTGGCTCGAGCTGACCGTCAGTTGTTCACGGAGAACCCTATTGCGCTAGCTAACTGGGAGGAACGATTTCTTTTCGTTCACGTGGACGAGTAACTTCCATATCCCGATCGGTGGAACGCTTACCCAGTTCGGGATTCTGAACCTAGGTTAGATGTCGTTCTTCTTTCCCAATCTGAATCTCTGCGTCTGGGAGGTTCTTGGAATCTTCAATCTTTCACTTCTTCCAAGATGTTGGCTGCTGGAATTGATAAGTTCGCTTGTTTTTAGCTCGATCGATCTTCGTTCAATTCTGTTCCTTATCCTTGTTTTTCCCTTTGCAGGCGTGAGTCCTCTTGCTGCCGCTCGGCGTTCCACACATGTTCCTATTTCGACTTCCTCTACTGGGAAAGGCAAGGAGAAATTGATCGCTGAAAATCAGAATGATGCCGAACAAACCTGGAAAAGGCGTCGGGGAAATGACGGTACCCAGCTTGTCCTGATCGATCATATAGTAGATTTGACCGGTCCAGAGACTGAGCCTAAAAACCTGTTCTCCCTCCTAAACCCAAGAATGCAGTTCTTAACAACGTGCCGGTCGATAATCAGATGTTTGTGGAGTTTTCCAACTTGGGGCCTCGGGCAGAGGAAAGATACATGTTCAGGCAGACACCCGCCTCTATGTGGTGTAATTCTTCTTTGAAAGTTCCCCTCAGTTTGTCCAACCTGACCCATTGGTCTGACTTGGTTGAGGCAGGTCATCTTGAGTCCCTCAAGGTATGGATCCTTTTAAACTTTGTTTATTATTTTTTGATCTTCTTATACCTCATCTGAACCTGTCTGCCGTTTGTAGGCCGGCGTATATTACCATCGGGCTTTCCTGGCGGCCGAACAGGAAATGAAGCTCCTGGCAAGTGACCGGGATGATAGTCACACCCTTCTATCTGCTGCTCGTAAGCTGATCACGGACTTGCAGGACCATGCCACCAAAGGTGAGAGAGAAATGATCGAACTGGCCGAGATGGAGGAGAGGATCCACCGTCGTGATCGAGATTTCAAGGATCTCAAGGCTAAGGTGAAGGTGGCCGAATCTGCTGGGATGAGGTTTGACAAGACCGAGGGAGAAAATCCCCCTGATCCTTATACTGCCGATACTTCCAAGATTACGAGGCAAGCAGTGATCGATTATCAACGAGGGAAAGGGCTAAATGTTGCCCTTGAAAACACCGCTCGGCAGTTTCTGGGACCTCATCTTGGTCAATTTCTGCGTGAGAGTGACGACTCAATCAAGGCGGGGATCGAGCTCCTGGATGGCACGCCAAAGGGGAAAGCCTTTCTGGATGTTTTGACTGAGAAGACGGTGAAACAAAGCCAAGATTTACTTGTTGATAGGAATCTCGATTTGATGATGGAGCATTTCCCCAAGCTGTTCGATCCTCATGAATTAGGTTTTGATGACTTGTTCGGCAATACTTATGATCGGGTCATTGAAAAAAGACAGAAGGCTGTTTCCGATGATTTGACACAGGCTGGCGGCTCTTAGCCCCTATCTTCCCCGATCAGGGATCATCCAGTAGCATAATATTTTGCTCTTGTTGTATTACTCTTGATTTCTTTTGAACTTTCCGGCCAGTAGTGCCGAAGAATAAAACATGATTCTTTCCCCGATCATGTTATTTCATTGCTCTTTGTATCTTCCAAACCCCAAAATCCCGATGCAATCTGTTCGGTTTCCTCCGATCCAGATCATCCATATTAGGGGTTTGAGATGACAATATTCAAACTATAAGCAAGATCCCCCGGTCGGGTCATTTCTTATTTATAGCTAAAATGGCGACTCACTTCCAAATCAATTGCTTAAGGATCCCTCCCTTCGATCCCATGTCATTGGGGTCCGTTGAAGCTAATGACTGAGGCGACATTTAAAAACCATAGTTCCGATCCCCCGTTCGAACAATCTGTGTTACCGAACGTCGCTCAGTTCGTCCATACTTATACTTTTGACACCACCTCCAAGCCGTTTTGATCCCTTTATTCGTTCGTTCATAATCATAGGGTCAAAAACTTTAGCTGAGATGATGGCTCCCTCCAAACTATTAACACATTCCTCATTTGGTCATCCAGAATGATTTTACATGTTAAAAGCTGAGGTGAGACTTTCCTGGAAGTTATGTCTCCCTCTCTCTATTTTTGTTTTTTTTACAAGAGGTGACAACAGCCGTTTTTATTGGTAAAATTTCCTCAAAAGTTCAACATTCCATGTTCCTGCCGGTCGGCCCTCGGTAGATTGTAGGCCGAACGTTCCTGAAGAATATTTCTTGCAGACCTGATAAGGGCCTTCCCAGTTTTGGGCCATTTTTCCGCCTTCGAGAGGCTTGCTCTTTTATCGCTTCCTTAGAACCAAGTCTCCTATTTGGATTGATCGGACTTTGACTTGCTTGTCAAAGTATCTCCTTGTTGCCCTGTGATATTCCTCCATCCGTCTAGCCGCTAGATCCCTCCTTTCCTCAATGAAGTGCAGTTCGACCCGTTGATTATCCTCATTGTGTTCTAGGTTGTAGTGCACCGTTCGGTGTGTGGGAACTAGGACTTCTGTTGGAACCTTGGCTTGGAAACCGTAAGTGAAGGCAAAAGGTGTTTCTCCTGTGGCCGTTCAGGGTGTGGTCCTATACGTCCATAGGATGTAATTCAGTTGATCTGGCCATGATGAGGAACAATGTTCTAGTTTTTTCCTCATACCATCCATAATGGTACGGTTCATATTTTCTACTTGGCCATTTGCCTAAGGGTTTTCGAAATTCCTGCTTATGAACTGCTTTCCGTTGTCTGTGACAATCTGCTCAGGGAGGCCGAAACGGCAAATAATATTCTGCCACATGAACTTTTGGCACTTGACATCTGTGATGCTAGCTAGTGGTTCAGCCTCCACCCATTTGGTGAAATAATCTATCCCGACAATGATGTACTTTCGTCCTCCGGGGGCAGTAGATAGGGGCCCTAGCAAGTCGATCCCCCACCTAGCAAATGGAAGAGCAATGTTCATTGGAGTGTAGAAAGTGGTTGGCCGTCCGGGAACTGGTGCGTATAGCTGGCAAACTTTGCACTTCCTGGTATGTGAAAAACAGTCATGTTGGATGGTCGGCCAATAATATCCTTGAAAAATGATTTTTCTTGCCAGTGTCTTGGGCCCTTGATGGCTTGAACAGATGCCCTCATGAATTTCCTCCATTACTGCAGCTGTTAGATCGGGCGGAAGGCACTTTAGATAAGGCCCTCCGAACGTCTTTTTGTACAACTGCCCATCCACTAGTTCAAACATAGAAGCCCTCCTCTGAATGCAAGTCATATTATATGCAGAATTTTTATCTTCTGGGAGAGTCTCGTCCTTCAGGTAGTTGGTCATGTCTGTGACCCAACTAGGAACAGCATAAGAGATAGCCTCCACCTGAAGGACCATGATTGCGGGGGTTGTCAGGGTTTCCCGATGGGCAAACCGTTGGATGTGAGCTGGGATCATCTGTGCTCGGTCATCGAGAGCTGCATTTTCCAGTTTGGATAAGATATCTGCTTCGGCATTCTCTATTCTGGAGATCTGGTCGAGCACCACATGTTCAAACTTATTTATTTGTTCCTCGGCCAGTTCTTTATAGGCTTTCATTCTTTTTTCTTTTGTTTCAGCCGTACCGTTTACCTGGTTGACCACCAGCTGGCTGTCTGACCGGACCTTTAACCGATCGGCGCCCAGGGCCTTTGCATACTTTAAACCTGCAATACGGGCCTCATACTCGGCCTCATTGTTGGTTACTTTAAAATCAAAATGAATGGAGTAGCATGCTTTGAACCCTTCGGGTGATGTGATCACGGCTCTGCCACCACAACCCTTTGCACTTGATGCACTATCTACGTACATCTCCCACCAGTTATTCAGTACGTTGTTCTCTGACTCGGCTTCCGAAGGCCGAGCGGTATATTCTGCTATGAAATCTGCTAAAGCCTGGCCTTTAATGGTAATTCGAGGCCTGGAGTCCACCTTATATTGCCCGATCAGGACACTCCACTTTGTAATACGCTCGCTGGCCATTGGGTTTCTTAGAATGGTAGCGAGCAGCTGAGTTGTATACACGGTCACTCGATGAGCCTGAAAATATGGTGCAAGCCGTTTGATGACTGCTATCAGGGCCAATACTGTTTCTCCATCAAGGTGTACCTAGTCTCCGGCCCGTTCAATGCTTTACTCACAAAATAAATTGGTCGCTGGATGCCATCTTCTTCTTTCAGCAATACTGAACTTACAGCTAGATCGGCCACGCTGAGGTACATATACAGGTGTTCCCCTAGGTCAGCTTTCGTTAAGACCAGGGGAGAAGATAGATACATCTTGAACTCCTCGAAGACCGCTTGGCATTCAGCGGTCCATTCAAAGGGGGTTGCTTTCTTCATAATCTGGAAAAATGGGATTGCTCGGTCGGCAAGTTTAGACAGAAATCTACTCAAGGCTGCCAATCGACCGGTCAATCTCTTAACCTCCTTGAGGTTCCTCGGGGCTTCCATATCCATGATCGCCTTCACCTTCTCGGGGTTAGGCTCAATGTCTCTCTCGCTCATCATGTAACCCAAGAACTCTCCTCCCTTAACTGCAAAGGCACATTTCTTGGGGTTCAACCTCATATTCGCCTTTGGCATTATCCCGAACACCTTTTCTATGTCCTGGACGTGATCCTCCTTCTTCCGACTTTTGATCAGGATGTCATCAACGTAGTCCTCCATTGTGACTCCTAATACCTCTTTGAAGAGTATCCCGATCATCCTCTAGAAGGTAGCCATGGCATTCTTCAACCCGAACGACATGACAATATAGCAGAACACGCCATCCGAAGTTACGAACGATGTCTTCTCTGCATCGTCCGGGTGCATGAAGATTTGATGATATCCCCAGAATGCATCCATGAAACTTAAGAGCTCACACCCAGCTGTCTCATCCACCAAGAGATCGATCCTAGGCACTAGATAGGGGTCCATCGGACAGGCTTTATTTAGATCAGAATAATCCATTCACATTCTCCAAGTGGATTGTTTTGGTGCAAGTACCACATTTGACAACCATTCGACATGGATTGCCAGTCGGATGTGCCTGATCCTTAGCAAGGTGGCTACTTCCTGCTTTATGAAATCTCGCCGCTCGGCCACCTGGTATCTTTTTTTCTGTGTGACTAGTTTGGCGTCAGGCCGAACCGCTAGCTTGTGGCAGATTATCTCTGGGTCAATGCCCGGCATGTCTCCTGGTCCCCGTATGAATAATATCTAATTTGTTTTCAGAAGTGCGATCACACCTTCCCGTATTTCAGTATCTAGATCCATCATGATCACCACTTTCCGATCTGGGGGAGAATCAATGTCGATATGTTCTAAGAGAGTAGTAGGCTCAAGATGCGACTCGAACTCTGTTCGACGAGTTTACACCTCAATACTGTTTACCCGATTCCCTCGGGCATTCATATTTTTCAAGGCCTCCCGATAGCAAGTTCGGGCTGTTGCTGGATCTATCCTGGCCACTTGAACTCCAGTGTCCGTTGGGAATTTAATGCATGAATGACGAACAGAAGCTATCGTCTCTAGATCCTCTAACCCTGGTCGACCCAAAATGGCGTTGTGGGCACATTTGATGTCTACTGCCACGAACGTCATTCGGACCGATGCCTTGTGTGTCTCATGCCCAATTTCAACCATCAACTGGATAGTGCCTTCCGCTTCAATGCAGTTTCCGGTAAATCTTGCAAGCGGTGTCCTCAGGTGGGTCAGTTGGATCCTCTACAGTCCCATTTTCTCGAACGATTGTAGGTACATTACGTTCACACTGCTCCCTGTGTCAATCAACAACTGGCGGATCAATGCATTGTCTATGCACATGCTTCTCACCAACTCGTCCCTGTGCGGACTTGGTGAATTGGGCCAATCTGCAAGTCCGAATGTGATCTGCTCCATTCTGCCTTTCTTTTGGGGTGGCGTGGATACAGAGCCCATATAGAGGCTCCGTTCGAATCTCTTCCGTTCGGCATTCGAGTCACCTGTTTCCCCGCCCCCAAATATAATCTTTACCTCCATTCTTGGCTTTTCTCACGGGTTACCCGAACGCTCTGCTTCGTGTCTGGGGGAATATAAACACCATTCCTAGGCTGAGCATCACGCTGATCATCCCGTCTCCAGCTGTTGGGTTTCTTGACCGGCTTCAGGATGCCTACAACTTTCGGGTCTTTATTCACATATTTGTCCAGATGACCCCTCTAGATCGATTCTTCAATTGCGATCTGTAATGCCCGACAGAAATGGGTAGGGTGACCCTTCCTATTGTGGCATTTACAAAAGGCATTCTCATCTGCTCCCTTGTAAGCTTTGGTATCAGTCGTAAGAGGAATATTGTCCTTCTCGTTCTGGTAAATGGTTGCAATAGACAGGACCAGAGGGGTGAATCGTCCTGGCTTTGGAGGAGGAGCGGTCGCTGGAATAGGACCCAGCCGATCGGTCAATCTTGTTGGAGCACGGGGCATAGCTACCTTATCCCTGATCATGATTTCCTCCTCGAGAACTGCATGCTTTCGGGCCTTGTCCAGTACTTCGGCATACACCGTGCCCGGATTCTTTTTCAAGTCTTTATACAGTTCACCCGTTCAGAGGCCGTTAGTGAATAGGGTGATTGCTGTATCATCCGTCATGTTCCCAACTTTTAGGGTTTCATCCCTCCATCTTTTCAGAAACTGATTGAGGGTCTCCTTTGGCCCCTGCTTAACACTAGTCAGGTAGCTGAAATGCCATTTTGGAGTGGCACTGGAAGCAAACTGGGCCAGAAATAAGGATGATAATTCGGCAAAGCTGCCGATCGATCCTAGCTGCAGGGTCCCGAACTATTCCTGGGCAGGTCCCCTGAGCGTGCTGAAGAACAGCCGGCAAATGGCCGCCTCTATTGCTCCCAACAACATGAACCCCCCTTGGTAACTTCTCAAATGCACATGGGGATCTCCCGCCCCATCATATATCTGACCGGTCGGCGGTTTGACATCCCTGTGGATTTCAGCATCCATTATTTCCCGGGTAAAGGGGGAAGTGATCGCGACTCGCACCGGGGTAGGTTGTAGAGGTGCCCTGTTCATCTAGTCCCTCATTTCATTCATCTACCTCCTCATTTCGTCCATCTCTTCCTCCTAGGCTGTTAGGGGAGGCGGTGGTGGAGTTCCCAAATTGATAAACTCTCGAGTTCCTTCCGGTGGGGGCGTTCTCTGATTTCGACGTTCCTGTCTGCATCTGGTGTTGTCACGTTCTCCATAATGGAAATTGCGCCCGATTGGCGTATCTCCTCTGGCTCGAGACCCGATCGGGGTGTGGTCACTAGGAGTGTGCTGCCTGCCCCTTGACGTGTGAGTCCTTTGGTGATCTCCCCGATGGGCTCGTGAATGGTTCGAAATCGTGGTGGTTTCTGTCTCGGCGGTCTCCTCATCGAATGATTGCATCGATCGGAGTGGGGATGGGGTCGTGTACCTGGTTTCCCAAGTATAGCTGGATCGTCCCCCGTCTTTCTCATCCGCCAAGTGCTACATGACCTGAGCTAGATCCCGCATCGTGTGGGGGTTCCTCCTCAGTGCTTCGGGAATGAAGAAATCCCCATCAAAATGTTGGTACGACCCAGGTCCATCTCCAGGAATGTTGGTGCCCCAGACAAACAATAACTAATGATATCAAATTGTACTTCAAATTAATAACATTGTTGGGATATTGATCCAAAGGCCCAATACCCGGATCAAAAAGGCCCAGGATACCCGGCCGAAACAAACGGGTCCATTGCTCTATGATGAGCAAGCCCAGTAAAGAATCCATACCGAACAGGGTTCGGACCATATAACATACTTGGGCCAAATTGACAGCGTCATCCGCAAGGTCCAGCATCCCGTTCGAGCAACGGGTAACCAGCAAGTGGCCAGGTGCAATTAATGTCAGATTGTGACATCAGCAAGTGGAAGCATGGGAGATCAAGTCGGTGGAGCAACGGCCAATCAACATAGAGCAGCCCATGCTCTCCATTAGTATAAATAGAAGGTTTAAAATCATTGTAAGGGTTAGCATTTCAATACTCAAGCTCTAGAATAGCATTATTACTTTTGTTTCCTGTATTAAAGCACTATTCCGACCTACCGATTGGGAAGTTCCTTGTAATCAGACGGGTTAATTAATACAAGTGGGCTTTTGCGTATTAGTGGATTCATCTTTTATATTTTGTTATACACTTTGGTGTTGGGCTTTCGGATCTACGGGACTTACCTTCAACATTGGTGCCGTCTGTGGGAAACTGTTCAAAAAGTTTCACATTCAATGATAGAGTATATATCTAGAGAGAAGTGAGAGCTAGAGAGATAAGTGCAAGTAAATGCTTCAATAGAATGATTTTGTAACCCCCGTAACTACCTCCAGAGGAAGTATTTATAGGAAAAATACGGGCTGGGCTCCCAAGTCTTGGGCTTGGGAGGCCCATTTACAACTGGACCGCTATTGGGCCGAATACAAAGTAAAGGATGGGATATATAAATAAATAAATGTAAGATCTAGTTCTGTGGGACTTCCGTGGCCGACGAGGGCCTGGCCGATGAGGGCACGACCGATGAGGGCACGGCCGACGAGGACACCCTGGTTCCCTGGCTTCAGGATCATATTCTGAGTTGGTCCCTCTTCGGTTGACGAGCGGCCTGTGGCCGACGAGGGCATTGTGCAGTGGCTTGTGCTTTCTGTTCTTCTGAGTATGTGGGTCCTGGGGCCTAGACCCATTGTAACACCCCGGCCCCGTAGGCCCCGAGGTAGTTACTTCTGACCTCTAGTACTGTCCTCACAAACCGCCACTAGCCTTTTCCGCGCACTTTGTCCTCACTCATGTGTGCCCTGAGAAATTTCCCAGGGGGTCACCCATCCCAAGACTACTCCCGTGCAAGCACGCTTAACTTTGGAGTTCTTGACTAATGAGCTCCCTTAAAAGGAGATGCACCTTATTGGTATGAGTAGTACTATTAATCCATTTAAATTAAATCTCAAGTGTTACAATCACCCCCACTTAGGAACGCAACGTCCTCATTGCGCCCATAAACCAATCCCAATCATATCTCAGAATCTTTTCCCCTGCTAAGTGCCCGCCCGATATCCAACGGATCAGTACACTGTCGCAGGGTTGCTCTGATACCATTTGTAACACCCCGGCCCCGTAGGCCCCGAGGTAGTTACTTCTAACCTCTAGTACTGTCCTCACAAACCGCCACTAGCCTTTTCCGCGCACTTTGTCCTCACTCATGCGTGCCCTGAGAAATTTCCCAGGGGGTCACCCATCCCAAGACTACTCCCGTGCAAGCACGCTTAACTTTGGAGTTCTTGGCTAATGAGCTCCCTTAAAAGGAGATGCACCTTATTGGTATGAGTAGTACTATTAATCCATTTAAATTAAATCTCAAGTGTTACACCCATATACTCCATCAGAAGTCTCCCACTCTCTAAGCTGAGATGCAGACGAAGTGAAGGAGAGTAGATTTCAGTGCTTGATGCCCTTGGCCGATGCGGGACCACGCTGGCCGTTCCCTGTCGACGTTGGTGGCCCTGTTCTGAGTTTGGCCGTTACCTGTTCCTTGACGTAGACGGGTAAGGCTGTTATTCCTTTGGTGCACTTGTTGGTGGACGATGAGTGTTCTGGCATGAGTGGTCGATGAAGGTAGTGTCCATCCTTGGTCGTTGATGGTTTGAACCTTCTTTTGGGTTGTTGAGGCCGTTGGGGTTGTGTCTTGTTTTGGGTGGCCGGTGAGGGTGCTGTGCACTCCTTTTGTCCGTTATTGATGACACCATGTGCCTTTGGACGACAAGGCGCCATATTATCCAAACTTCTGGGGATGTTAGCATTGTCTGGCCGGAGATGGAGTTGTGAGGACCTTGGAGCCGTTGTGGTACATGGACGACGGTGATTCAGGTATGTTATCCTCCTGTTTTTTGATTCCTGGCTTGAGTGATGTGTGGTCTCAAAGCCGATAAGTGTCATGTGATCTCAAGCCATGCTGCGGCCGAAGGTGCACCACGATGTTATGGACGTTGTGGTGCATGTCTGAAGTTTGTAGTTGTGGACTTAGTATATTTTTGGATTTCTTTGATTTTGTCCTGATTTGCAAAGGCTGGTGTAGTCCCCCAGTCCCCCACTGCTTCAGGCCGAAGAGTGAGTGAGGGGTGAAGGAGTATCCTGAAACATAGGCCGAAGCGGGATCCTCATACTGCCCTTGGATCCAACCCTTTGGCGATTTCCTGACCAAGGTAACCCTGTGGGAGAACCCTTGGACGCAGGTTGCTTTCAAAGGGTTATCATCAAGGGTCTAGTGCAAGGGCCTCATGGTCGTTGGGTTCCATTCCCTTGGGGTATTGTGGCCGTTGTAAAGCTTTTCTTTGCATGATATGTGTGGCCGCCTAGATGGCCGATATGGTGCTCTCAACGAGAGCACCAAATGATAGAGTATATATCTAGAGAGAAGTGAGAGCTAGAGAGAGAAGTGCAAGTAAATGCTTCAATAGAATGATTTTGTAACCCCCATAACTACCTCCAGAGGAAGTATTTATAGAAAATGGTCCATCATTTAATTATTCCAAAACAACTATTTTTGAAAATGGTCAGAATCAGTTCTTATCACATAAACGATGGTTCGCGTCGTCACGGAAGGAGTCACACCCCGGGAAATCAAACCCCTCAGGGACAATCCAGCCGAGGATCATATCCTCATTTTGATGAGGACTTTGTAATTCCTGAAGCTCTAAGGAGGAATCCTCAGGCCATGCGAGATATGGCCCATGTCATGCAACACATGGCAAACGAGGAAGAAGGAGGATCCAATTTTACAGGGGAAACTCCACACACAGAAGCGACCACGGCGTCATCCCGCTCGCGGGCCCATCGGGATAATCGCCGTGGCGCTCCACCAACAGCGCATCATAATCCCAGTGACCAGACCCCGATCGGGTCACAAGCCAGGGGACCTACTCCTATTGGTCGTCATTTCCAACATGATGAACGGAATAATACTAGGGCCACTCAAAGGCATTGGGATCGGGAGTATACAGATTTGAGAACTCCACCACCGCCCCCTTTGACGGCCCAGAAGGAAGAAATGGCCGAAATGAGGAGGCAGATGAACGAGATGAGAGATCAGATGAATAGGGCGCCCGTACAGCCTGCCCCAATTTAGCTCGGGATTACTTCCCCTTTCACCAGGGAAATTATGTATGCGGATATTCAGGGAGGTGCCAAACCACCGGCCGGTCAAATTTATGACGGGGTGGGTGATAGACAATTTATAAGTCCTGGCAAGTGCACGAGTCACGGTAGTATAATGCTCAAGTAAGGGTCGAATCCACGGGGAAAATGCAACTAAGTAATTGGAAAACTATTAATAAAAATGGAATTAAATTTAACTAAAAAGAGTTTTGAGAATGGTTTGATTTGAAACTGAAAATTAAAGCTTGAATTAATGCAAGTAATTGATGCAAGAAATTTAAATGAATGAAAATAAAATGATTAAACAACAAACGGAAAAACGATTGAAAATTAAGCAAAAGGAAAAGATAGTCAACTAATTTAGTATTTGTGATTTAGTTCATCAACTGAAATTGAGGGTTCGTTCTAGACAAAAAATATGACTATTCCGTACGGCGTCCAGAATAAGTCACGTATTTTAACTATTAATCAATTAGAAATTATTAATTCAATAGTTAAAATCCATTAATCACAAAAGAACTACGGAAACCCGATTTAAGAACCAAATAGATAATCTAACAAGACAGTTGAATTATCTATTCTTTTATCTAAAAGAGCTCGAATTAATAGGCATGACATGTACTCTATTAATCCACTCAAACAACTTAATTAAGCATGCTAAAATTGGCCAGATGTCAACACAACAAATTAAGCGAAAAAAATCAACCAATTGACATAACTAAAATCACAATTCATACTAAATCATAGCAAATTCATCATAATCCAGGACTTAAGAATTTAGCTACTCATAGCAATGCAATTTGTGATTAAAACAGTAAGTGGCATGGAATTTATCCCAAACATATTAATCCACAAAAAAGTAATTGTGTTGAATGCACAAAAAGAAGTGCCGAAAACAACTAGCTGGAGTTTATAAAGAACGAATAAAAGTTTGAGTTTAAATCAAACTCTTCAGCAGCAGATGGTGATTCCCAGAGTGATCTTCACCAACTGGACATCCAAAGAATGTTTTCTTCCTCCGGAAATTTGCAGCTCGAAGCCTAAAGATCTGGGTACCGTCCTGTTGCTTCGCTGCCTTCCTCCAGTCCGGCTTCAACTCTCCCAGATTCCTCCTTCTTGGATTTGGGTTGCTGTCTTTTTTTTTATATCGAAGGATTAGAGCCGTTTCCAGCGCTCTAACTCCTGAGATTTCGCTGCCATTCCAGAGTAGGAGCCCAATTTGTGGAACCGTTTAGCCCTTAAAAAGTTCCATGCGTTCCAGAATCCTAGCCCCTTTGAACTCTTCTTTTTGTTTCTCTTTGATTTTAGAATTGCCGTTCCAAAGAAAAATTAGGAAGGCTGCTTTACTAAACTTCAAAGCAAACATTTTGGTCTTCTAAAGTGGGCTTTAAATTATGGACTTTCTTTCAATTGTAAATCAGACCTCAATCCTCAAAAATCAACCCATGTAATCCTCAAATCCTTCCATTAGAATTCTCACCTGTAAAAAAATATTTTAACACAAAATATAACTCAAACCTCTTAATTAGGCAAATAATAAGTATAGAATTGCGACATAAATTAATCACAAATTCTAACTTATCAAACTCCCCCACACTTGCATTTTGCTTGTCCTCAAGGAAAATTAAAATCAAGAAACCAAATTCAACGACAGGTGTTCAAAATCCCCTTTCACTCACCAAACATACCAACATTCCCCTCCATGACAAGATAACCCCAAGAAATTCGAATCAAGTAGCCACCACAAAGTCCAACTCAAAACTCAATCACCTAGACTCACGTGTCATTAATAAAGATGTATTTTACAATTCTAAACGACCTAGTGAGATGCTCAAGTAAGTTTCACAGAAATTATTCAAAATCCGAAGCCAATCAATCAGCACTCTATAGTCATCTCATGCTATTTCTTCCACCTTATCAAAGCACAAACTTGATCAAGGTCACTTAGGACTTTTATTGGGGTTGTAACGTGGCCATGGGTATTGGTTTAATGAAAGAAAGGATATGGAAATTCAAACAAAGGAGGAGACATTTTCTATACGAAATTGATCATAGGAAGAGTTGAATATATGACAAAGAGAGCACCTAAACTATTACAACAATAAACCGGCTTCTAAGATAAAGAGACATATAGGAAGCTCAACGAATACAACTTCAACTCACTTCTTCTTTCTTTCTTTTCTTTCTTCACTTTTTTCAGTTTTTTTTTTTTTGGTTTTTTTTTGACAGTTTCAAGTCAACTGACATCTCACAAGAATCAGCACCAACAACATTGAATCCATACAAACTACCGGGAATAACAAAGACAAATGCTCCCCAAAAGATAAACTCTTCCAAGTCACAATTTAAGTATAAGAAAATGTCAACTCAAGGGTGTGGGATACATTTTGGCTATCTGGGCTCGGGGTCAACATTGATGGGTAATTAGAAAGAATTATCAGTCAAAAGCATGGTAGAATGCTTTAAGACAAATTAAGCTCAAAGGGGGTAGCAAGCGGAAATAAAATGCAATGGGTAGGCTAAAAGGTTTGGGGCTATGAAAAATGGCCTAGATCACTTCTCAATCAGTTTGCACAATAACTCAGCTTCCAAAAGAGCGACGAGACAAGTTCTATCATGCTAGCTAAAAGACAAAGGACTCACACTCCTCCCAAGAAAGTTAAAGATGCATCCTAAAAGGTCATAAAGAATTGAGAAATACATCTAAATGAATGGCACAAGAAGCTAAGAAATTGACTCCAAGTAAAAACAATGTGAAGGACTCAATCAAATTCAAGAGAAAACTTATCATGGAGACCACCAATCATACCACATACCAATGAAAGGGAATTTGTCACAACTTGAAGCCGAAAAAGTAATCCTGAAATTAAATTTCTCTCAAATCCAAGCAAGAAAACAGTTTTTTTTGCAGTTTTTCCGATTTTTTTTGAAACTAGAATAGAACTAAAAATGAGAGCTACTCCCCCACACACTTATCTCAAGCATTGTCCTCAATGAAAGATTAAGAAACAAGAGAAAGGTGAAGAAGAACTCCCTGAATGCACAACAAATTAGAATTGAAACATCTTGAAACGTAACCTGCAAAACTAAGAAACAAAGAAAGAAAAGAACAAGATGGGGAGGGGAGGAAAAAACAACAGAATTAAGAAAATGTTTTTTTTTTTGGTTTTTTCCTTTTTTTTTTTGAAAACTATGACTAGACAAAACATGAGCAACGATATTCCCGAAGCTCAAGACACTCAACTTGCTCAACTACATCTTCACTTCTCAAATATTGTTTCACTCGCTGACCGTTCACCTTAAAAACATTCCCAGATTTGGGATTTTCAAGCTCAATCCCTCCATGAGGAAAAACTTGGCGAATTAAAAACGGTCCAGTCCACCTGGATTTTAACTTCCCTGGAAAAAGCCTTAAACGAGAGTCATATAACAACACCTCCATCCCGGGTTTAAAATTTCTCCTCAAAATGGATTTATCATGACAAAGTTTAGTGTGATCTTTATAAATTTTCGCACTCTCATATGCATCATTCCTAATCACATCCAGCTCATTCAAATGAAATTTTCTTAACTCACCTGCTTCTTTTAGATCAAAATTCAGCGCCTTGATAGCTCAATAGGCTCGGTGTTCCAACTCTACAGGCAAATGGCAAGGTTTACCGAAAACTAACCTGTATGGGCTCATTCCAATTGGAGTTTTGTAGGCTTTCCGGTAAGCCCACAATGCATCGTTCAGCCTATTAGCCCAATCCTTGCGTGAAGGATTCACAGTTTTTTCCAAAATACCCTTAATCTGCCTGTTACTCACCTCAACTTGCCCCGAAGTCTGTGGATGGTAAGGTGTTGCAACCCGATGCGTAACACCATACTTTTTCAGCAATCCTGCAAATAACTTGTTACAAAAGTGGCTACCACCATCACTAATGATAGCTCTCGGTGTCCCAAACCTAGCAAAAATCACTTCTTTCAAAAAATTCAGCACCACTTGACTATCATTAGTTCTAGTGGCAATAGCTTCAATCCATTTAGACACGTAATCAACTGCAACCAGAATAAAATTAAACCCAAAAGAAGTAGGAAACGGGCCCATAAAATCAATACCCCAAACGTCAAACAACTCTACAACCAGATTATTCGTAAGAGGCATCTCATGACGTTTGCTAATATTCCCTACTCTCTGACAACGATCACATTTAGCACAGAAAGAAATTGCATCTTTAAAGAGAGTAGGCCAATAAAAACCAGATTGCAAAACTTTAAATGCAGTCTTTTTTCCACTAAAATGCCCACCACAATTTAAAGTATGACTATGATGCAAAACACTTTCTTGTTCATGTTCAGGAATGCAGCGCCTTATAGTCTGATCAGGGCAGATTTTAAACAAGTTAGGTTCATCCCAGAAATAATGTTTCACTTTGGAGAGAAAATGTTTTCTACCCTGTGAATTTAAATCGGGATGAAACTTACCAATAACCAAATAATTAACAAGATCAGCATACCATGGCTCTTTGTTCATCACAGAAAACAAACCTTCATCGGGAAAGCTGTCGTTAAGAGACATCTCTAGCTCTTTCCCAGAATATCCAGTCTGATCAGGGAGACGTGATAAATGATCAGCCACCACGTTCTCATTTCCTTTCTTGTCCCTAATAGACAAATCAAACTCTTGCAACAATAAAATCCACCTAATCAACCTAGGTTTAGCATCCTTTTTCAGCAACAAGTACTTCAAAGCAGCATGATCAGAATAAACAATCACCTTAGATCCAATCAAATAAGACCTGAACTTTTCTAATGCAAGGACAACTGCTAACAATTCTTTTTCAGTTGTAGAATAGTTAATCTGTGCATTATCTAAAGTTCGACTAGCATAATAAATCACATAAGGCAGCTTGTCAATTCTTTGACCCAAAACAGCACCAATTGCAAAATCAGAGGCATCACACATAATCTCAAACGGATATGACCAGTTTGGGGCAGCTAGTATTGGGGCAGAAGTTAATTTTTCTTTCAGCACATTAAAAGCAACAAGACAATCATCATCAAAGCTGAAATTTGCATCCTTAGCTAACAGATTACATAGAGGTTTACAAATCTTAGAAAAATCTTTAATAAACCTTCTATAAAAACCTGCATGACCAAGGAAACTACGCACTCCTCTAACAGAAGTAGGAGGTGGCAGTTTAGCAATCACATCAATTTTAGCCCTATCAACTTCAACCCCCCTGCTAGAAACCACGTGACCCAAAACAATCCCTTCTTTAACCATAAAATTACACTTCTCCCAACTAAGAGTCAAATTCATTTGAACACATCTTTCAAGAACTAGCGACAGATTATGCAAACAATGATCAAAAGAGTCACCAAATGAGGAAAAATCATCCATAAAAACCTCAACAAACTTCTCGATCATATCAGAAAAAATAGACATCATACATCGCTGAAAAGTACCAGGAGCATTACATAATCCAAAGGACATTGTACGAAAAGCGAAAGTTCCAAATGGACATGTAAAAGTAGTTTTTTCTTGGTCTTCCGGAGCAACCGGAATCTGATTGTAACCTTGGAAACCATCAAGAAAGCAATAGAACGCATGGCCAGCCAAGCGCTCTAACATTTGATCAATAAAAGGTAAAGGGAAATGATCTTTTTTAGTGGCTGCATTTAATTTTCTATAATCAACACACATCCGCCACCCTGTGGTAACCCGTGTGGGTACCAACTCATTTTTCTCATTACTCATGACAATAATCCCAGACTTCTTAGGCACAACTTGCACAGGACTAACCCATTTACTGTCAGAAATAGGAAAGATAATACCGGCATCGAGCAACTTAAGAACTTCTACTCGCACTACCTCTTTCATATTCGGATTCAGCCTCCGTTGAGGTTGTCTACATGGATTAGCACCTTCTTCCAGCAAGATTTTATGCATACAAACAGTTGGACTAATTCCTTTCAAATCAGAAATTGCCCAATCAAACGCAGCTTTAAACTTCCTCAACACCTTAAGCAACTGCTCTTCTTGTTCCTGTGTCAAGTCAGATGCAATAATAACAGGAAAAGTACTATCACACCCTAGAAACACATATTTCAGATTAGAGGGGAGGGGTTTCAATTGCACTTGAGGTGGGTTATCAACATGCTGATTTTTTTTCCAGCTCACAATCAGCCACTCTTTCCTCACTTTGCACCTCAGTTTTGTCCAAAAATTCCCTCATCTCACTCACTTTTTCATCATCAAACTCTTGTGCATCAAGAGTCAAAGCAAGCTCAAGCTCATCTTCCTGTAAAATACTCAAAGGAACAATAGAATCAAGCATATCAAGTGAAAAACATGAATCAGAATAAGCCGGCATATTTATGGATTTCAAAATGGAAAACTCAACAGTTTCATCAAGTACACTCATGGTTAATTTTCCATTTTGAACATCAATCATAATTTTAGCTGTGGCCATAAAAGGTCTACCAAGTAGGATTGGCATATCTTTCACATATTTGCACGGATCACTCATATCTAAAACCACAAAATCAGCAGGAATAATCAGCTTATCAACTTGAACTAAAACATCCTCTACAATGCCCCTAGGGTATCTTATAGAGCGGTCAGCAAGCTGCAGGGACATTGTAGTAGTTTTTAGCTCATTCAAACCTAATTTCAAATAAACAGAGTAAGGCATTAAATTAATACTTGCCCCCAAATCAAGCATAGCTTTTTCAGATCCAGAATTCCCTAAAGTAATGGTGATAATAAAACTGTCAGGGTCTTCTAATTTTGGGGGCAAGTCCTTCTGTAAAACAGCACTAACAGCCTCAGAAACAAAAATATTTTCATTTGGTTCATACCTACGCCTTCTAGTGTTTAATTCTTTCAAAAATTTAGCGTATGCAGGCATATTAGTTATCACTTCAAGAAGAGGCAAGTTCACATTAACTTTGGACAACAAATCATAAATCTCATCAAAAGATTTATCAAACATGGAACTTTTTAACCTGTTTGGAAAAGGAGCCGGTGGCACATATGGTTTAGGTGGAATATACGGATCTTTTGCTTTGTGCAGCCCGGACTCTTCGTACACCGAATCGGCCTCCACTTCTTTCTTCTTTTCAGCTTCTACTTCTTGCTTCTTCTCAGCCTCTACATTCTCCAGTAGCTTGAGAATGGGCTCATCTTCGTTTTTCTGAATTATCTTCCCACTCCTAAGAACCGTGACTGCTTTCGCCTCTTCAGATTGACTTGGTAGCTTCCCTTGTACGTGTCCTTGGAGAGATTCTGCAATCTGCCCAACTTGTACTTCTAGCTTCCTCAAAGAGGCATCAGTGCGCTGAAAACGCTGCTCATTAGCTTGCTGGTTGCTGCTACAAATTTGCATAAAGTTCTGCAAAGTGTCCTCCAAAGATGGCTTCTTTGGTTCAGGAGGTGGCTGGTTGCTTTGTTGCGTATTTGACCACGAGAAGTTAGGATGATTCCTCCAACCGGGGTTGTAGGAATTGGAGAATGGATCGTTTCTTGGCCTCTGATTGTATGAATTCATCATATTAGCTTGTTCAAGACTAGCCTCAGGCATTTCATTCACTGCAGCGGCAGATTGATTCATCGCCATCATAGAACACATATTCTTCATTTGCTTGGATAGCTCAGATATTTGGATTGCCAATTCTGTACTTGCACCAACTTCGTACATTCCTTGAGTCTTCCCACGAACGCTCTTCTGTTGGGAATTAGCTTCAAGCATCTTGTATAGCTCTAAGGTCTGCTCTGCAGTTTTCTCTCCCATTGCTCCCCCAGCTGCGTTGTCAACGATTGCTTGGCTTCCTTGGGTCAAACCGTCATAGAAAGTCTGATTTTGGAGCGCCAGTGAATAGCCGCGATGAGGGCATTGAGTGAGCAGCATCTTAAATCTCTCCCACGCCTCATGAAATGGCTCACCGTCAGCTTGAGTGAAATTGACATTTTTTCTTCTCAGTTCTGAAGTTTTGGACTGAGAATAGTACTTGCCAATGAACTTGTTGTAGACCTCAACCCACGTGCGCAGCAACCCTGGTGTTAAAGACATAAACCATGTCTTCGCATCATCTTTGAGAGTGTAAGGAAAACACCTCATTCTCAGCTCATCTTCAGTCACACCTTGCAATGGAAAATTCTGAATTATACCATAGAAATCTCGGATAAAAATCAGTGCATCCTCGGAAGCAAGGCCATAGAAAGATGGCAGTTGGTTATAGTGAACAGTCTTCAGGTCATAATTTTGGACAGCCTCACTTAGTACAATGCAGGATGGGGAGACACCTACAGTTGGTCTCCCAAACTCTTTCATCAGTTGCGCGTCACCCATGTTTGGATTATGAGCAAATTTGAGCCTCCTTTTTGTTCTTTTGCCAATTAAATCTACTTGGTCATTCAGCGGGATCAAACCTGCATTAAGTGACATGCGACCAAGCATACAACAAAAAAAAACGAAAAAAAGAAAAAGAAACACAACTAACTAAAATAAAACTAAACTAACAATTTTCCAAAAACTAGTTAAACAAATTCCCCGACAACGGTGCTAAACATTAATAGATAATTTATAAGTCCTCGCAAGTGCACGAGTCACGATAGTATAGTGCTCAAGTAAGGGTCGAATCCACGGGGAAAATGCAACTAAGTAATTGGAAAACTATTAATACAAATGGAATTAAATTTAACTAAAAAGAGTTTTGAGAATGGTTTGATTTGAAACTGAAAATTAAAGCTTGAAATAATGCAAGTAATTGATGCAAGAAATTTAAATGAATGAAAATAAAAAGATTAAACAACTCACGGAAAAACGATTGAAAATTAAGCAAAAAGAAAAGATAGTCCAGGATTATGAATCTGTCACTAATTTTTAGTATTTGTGATTTAGTTAATCAACTGAAATTGAGGGTTCGTTCTAGACAAAAAATATGACTATTCCGTATGGCGTCCAGAATAAGTCACGTATTTTAACTATTAATCAATTAGAAATTATTAATTCAATAGTTAAAATCCATTAATCACAAAAGAACTACGGAAACCCGATTTAAGAACCAAATAGATAATCTAACAAGACAGTTGAATTATCTATTCTTTTATCCAAAAGAGCTCGAATTAATAGGCATGACATGTACTCTATTATCCACTCAAACAACTTAATTAAGCATGCTAAAATTGGCCAGATGTCAACACAACAAATTAAGCGAAAAAAATCAATGGCTAAACTCAATTAATTTACATAACTAAAATCACAATTCATACTAAATCATAGCAACTTCATCATAATCCAGGACTTAAGAATTTAGCTACTCATAGCAATGCAATTTGTGATTAAAACAGTAAGTGGCATGGAATTTATCCCAAACATATTAATCCACAAAAAAGTAATTGTGTTGAATGCACAAAAAGAAGTGCCGAAAACAACTAGCTGGAGTTTATAAAGAACGAATAAAAGTTTGAGTTTAAATCAAACTCTTCAGCAGCAGATGGTGATTCCCATAGTGATCTTCACCAACTGGACATCCAAAGAATGCTTTCTTCCTCCGGAAATTTGCAGCTCGAAGCCTTAAAGATCTGGGTACCATCCTGTTGCTTCGCTGCCTTCCTCCAGTCCGGCTTCAACTCTCCCAGATTCCTCCTTCTTGGATTTGGGTTGCTGTCTTTTTTTTCATATCAAAGGAATAGAGCCGTTTCCAGCGCTCTAACTCCTGAGATTTCGCTGCCGTTCCAGAGTAGGACCCCAATTTGTGGAGCCATTTAGCCCTTAAAAAGTTCCATGCGTTCCAGAATCCTAGCCCCTTTGAACTCTTCTTTTTGTTTCTCTTTGATTTTAGAATTGCCGTTCCAAAGAAAAATTAGGAAGGCTGCTTTACTAGACTTCAAAGCAAACATTTTGGTCTTCTAAAGTGGGATTTAAATTATGGACTTTCTTTCAATTGTAAATCAGACCTCAATCCTCAAAAATCAACCCATGTAATCCTCAAATCCTTCCATTAGAATTCTCACCTGTAAAAAAAAATATTTTAACACAAAATATAACTCAAACCTCTTAATTAGGCAAATAATAAGTATAGAATTGTGACAAAAATTAATCACAAATTAGAACTTATCAGTGGGAGATCCCCATGTGCATTTAAGGAGTTATCAAGGAGGACTCATGCTACTAGGAGCACATGAGGCTGCTATATGCCGGTTGTTTTTCAGTACGCTCAGAGGACCCGCCCAGGAGTGGTTCGGGACCCTGCAACCCCGGTCGATCAACAGTTTCGCCGAATTATCGACGTTATTCTTGTCCCAATTTGCTTCCAGTGCCAACCCAAAACGGCATTTCAGCTACCTGACCAGCGTGAAGCAGAACTCCAAGGAAACCCTCAATCAATTCTTAAAAAGATGGAGGGACGAAACTCTGACAGTTGGAAATATGACGGATGATACCGCCATCACCCTATTCACAAACGCTCTCCGAACGGGAGAACTATACAAGGAGTTGAAGAAGAATCCAGGTACAGCGTATGCCGAGGTGTTAGATAGAGCTCGCAAGCATGCTGCCCTGGAAGAAGAGATTATGATCAGGGACAAGGTCGCTGCGCCTACTGCCCCAATCAAGATGGCCGATCGGTTGGGTCCTACCCCAGTGGCCGCTCTCCATCCTAAGCAAGGGCGATTTACTCCCATGGTCCGGTCCGTGGCAACCATTTATCAGAACGAGAAGGACAACATTCCCCTTCCGACTGGTTCTTCACAGTATATGGGAGCAGACGAGTCTGCTTTTTGTAAATATCATAACAGGAAAGGTCATGCCACCAACGCTTGTAGGGCACTACAAACGGCTATTGAGGACTTGATCCGGCGGGGTCATCTGGGCAAGTATGTGACTAAGGACCCAAGTGCGGTAGGCACTTTAAAACCAATCAGGAAACCCAACAGCTGGCGACGGGATGCCCAACGTGATGCCCAGTCCCAGAATGACATATATATTCCCCCCAGGGATGAACCAGAGGGCTCGGGAGGCCCCAGAAAGAAACCTCGAATGGAGGTCAAGGTTATATTTGGGGGCAGGGAAATAGGGGATTCGAACGCCGAACGGAAAAGGTTCGAGTGAAGTCTTTATGTAGGATCCATCTCCACTCCCCCCAGAAGAAAGGAAGGACGGACCCGATCACGTTCGGGCCGGCTGATTTACCCAACTCGCCAAGCCCGCACAGGGATGAATTGGTGGTGAGCATGTGCATTGACAATGATTTGATTCGCCGAGTACTGATCGATACCGGGAGCAGTGTGAATGTATTGTATTTACAATCATTCGAGAAAATGGGCCTACAGAGAAGTCAATTGACCCACCTAAGAACCCCACTGGCGAGCTTCACCGGTAACTGTATTGAGGCTGAGGGGACCATCCAATTGTTAGTTGAAATTGGGGATGAAACGCACAAGGCATCACTCCGAATGACGTTCGTGGTGGTGGACATAAAATGTGCTCATAATGCCATCTTGGCTGACCAGGATTGGAAGATTTGGAGGCAATAGCCTCTGTCCGCCACTCGTGCATCAAATTCCCCATGGACACCGGGGTTGGGGTGGCCAGAACAGATCCAGCGACAGCCCGAACATGCTACCAAGAGACCCTGAAGCAGATGAACACCCGTGGAATGCGGGTTAACAGTATTGAGGTGGAGACCCACTGAACGGAGTTCGAGGCACATCCAAAACCTGCCACTCTCCTCGAGCAAATTGACCTGGATTTCCCCCCGAACCGGAAGGTAGCTATCGGGGTGAATCTGGAGGCTGACATTCAGGATGGCGTGATTGCTGTCCTAAAAAAGTTTCAGGTATTATTTGCCCGAGGGCCGGAAGATATGCCGGGTATTGATCCAGGGATAATCTGTCACAAGCTTGCCGTTCGGCCTGATGCAAAACCGGTCCAGCAAAAGAAACGATATCAAGCAACCGAACAACGGGATTTCACAAATCAGGAAGTGGCCACCTTGCTGAGAATAAAACACATCCGTCCAGTAATCCACGTCGAATGGCTATCCAATGTGGTCCTATCTCCAAAACAATCTACTTGGAGGATGTGCGTGGATTACTTGGATCTGAATAAAGCTTGTCCCATGGACCCTTATCCAGTGCCGAGCATCGATCTGTTAGTAGATGAAATGGCCGGATGTGAATTGTTGAGCTTCATGGATGCATTCTGGGGATACCATCAGATCTTCATGCACCTAGATGATGCGGAGAAAACAGCATTCGTTACTTCGGATGGTGTGTTTTGCTATATTGTCATGCCATTCGGATGATCGGGATGTTGTTCAAAGAAGTGTTGGGAGTCACAATGGAGGCTTATGTTGATGATATCTTGATCAAAAGCCGAAAGAAGGAGAATCATATCCTGACATAGAAAAGGTGCTCGGGATAATGAAGAAAGCTAACATGAGGCTGAATCCCAAAAAATGTGCTTTTGCTGTGAGAGGGGGCAAATTTTTGGGATACATGATGAGCGAGAAGGGGATTGAGCCCAATCCTGAGAAGGTAAAGGCGATTGTGGATATGGAGGCTCCTAGAAACCTCAAGGAAGTGCAGCGATTGACCGGTCGGTTAGCAGCTCTGAGCAGATTCCTATCCAAGCTAGCCGATCGAGCTATTCCATTCTTCCATATCATGAAAAAAGCCAACCCCTTTGAATGGACCGCCGAGTGTCAAATAGCTTTTGAAGATTTCAATGCATATCTATCTTCCCCCTGGTCTTGACAAAACCCGATCCAGGGGAACACCTGTATATGTACCTTGCTGTAGCTGACCTGGCCGTGAGCACGGTATTATTGAAAGAAGAAGATGGCATCCAGCGGCCAATCTATTTTGTAAGCAAGGCTTTGAACGGCCCGGAAACCAGGTACACCTTACTAGAAAATATAGTACTGGCCCTGATAGCTGCTATTAAACGTCTAGCACCATATTTCCAGACCCATCCAGTAACTGTGTATACTACTCAGCCGCTCGCCACCATCTTGAGAAACCCAACTGCAAGTGGGTGCATTACAAAGTGGAGTCTTCTGATCGGGTAATATGAGGTGGATTTCAAGCCTCGACCTAGTATCAAAGGGCAGGCTGTAACACTTGAGATTTAATTTAAACGGATTAATAGTACTACTCATACCAACAAGATGCATCTCCTTTTAAGGGAGCTCATCACCCAAGAACTTCAAAGTTAAGCGTGCTTGCACGGGAGTAGTCTTGGGATGGGTGACCCCCTGGGAAGTTTCTCGAGGCGCGCACGAGTGAGGACAAAGTACGCAGAAAAGGCTAGTGGCGGTTTGTGAGGACAGTACTAGAGGTCTGGAGTGACTACCTCGGGGCCTACTGGGCCGGGGTGTTACAAGATGGTATCAGAGCAACCCTGCGACAGTGTGCTGATCCGTTGGATATCGGGCAGACACTTAGCGGGGGAAAAGATTCTGGGATTTGATTGAGATTGGTTTATGGGCGCAACGAGGACGTTGCGTTCCTAAGTGGGGGTGATTGTAACACTTGAGATTTAATTTAAACGGATTAATAGTACTACTCATACCAACAAGATGCATCTCCTTTTAAGGGAGCTCATCACCCAAGAACTTCAAAGTTAAGCGTGCTTGCACGGGAGTAGTCTTGGGATGGGTGACCCCCTGGGAAGTTTCTCGGGGCGCGCACGAGTGAGGACAAAGTGCGCAGAAAAGGCTAGTGGCGGTTTGTGAGGACAGTACTAGAGGTCTGGAGTAACTACCTCGGGGCCTACTGGGCCGGGGTGTTACACAGGCCCTGGCAGATTTCATTGCAGAATGTACCGCTTGGCCCTCAGAAATAGATTTAGAGAACAATGTGCTGGATAACTGGTGGGAAATGTATGTGGATGGTGCAACTAGTGCCAAGGGTTGTGGAGCCGGATCTGTGATCACATCGCCCGAAGGGTTCAAAGCATATTACTCCATTCATTTTGACTTCAAAGTAACCAACAATGAGGCTGAGTATGAGGCCCTTATTGCGGGTTTAAAATATGCGAAGACCCTGGGCGCCGATCGGTTAAAAGTCCGGTCGGATAGTCAATTGGTGGTAAATCAAGTAAATGGCACGGCTGAAGCTAAAGAGGAAAGAATGAAGGCTTACAAAGAGATAGTCGAGGAGCAGATAAGCAATTTTGAACAGGTGGTGCTCGACCAAATATCCAGAATAGAAAATACCGAAGCAGGCATCTTATCCAAATTGGAAAATGCAGCGCTCGAGGCCATATCTTATGCCGTCCCCAGTTGGGTCATAGATATGACCAACTACCTAAAAGACGGAACTCTCCCACAAGATAAAATTCCTGCTTATCAAATAAAATGCATCCAGAGGAGGGCTTCCATGTTCGAATTAGTGGACGGACAGTTGTACAAAAAGACGTTTGGTGGGCCATATTTGAAATGCCTCCCACCGGATCTAGCGGCAGCCGTAATGGAAGAAATTCATGAAGGTATCTGCTCAAACCACCAATGGCCCAAGACATTGGCCAGAAAAATCATCCTGCAAGGGTATTACTGGCCGACTATCCAACAAGACTGCTTCGCGCATACTAGAAAATGTAAAGTATGTCAACAATACGCATCGGTCCCCGGACGGCCAGCCACTTTCTACACTCCAATGATGGTGGCCTTTCCATTCGCGAGATGGGGGATCGACTTGCTAGGTCCTCTACCTACTGCCCCTGGGAACAACAAGTATATCATCGTTGGGATAGATTATTTTACCAAATGGGTAGAGGCCGAGCCACTGCCCAGCATCACAGATGTCAAATGTCAAAAGTTTGTCTGGAAGAATATCATTTGCCGTTTCGGAATCCCCAAACAGATTATAACTGATAATGGAAGGCAGTTCGTAAGCCGGAAATTTGAGAACTACCTTGTCAAATGGGGAATCAAGCATTCTAGAGCATCCGTGGCATACCCTCAGGCGAATGGCCAAGTAGAGAATATGAACCGTACCATCATGGACGGCATGAAGAAGAAGCTGGAAGAATACTCCTCATCATGGCCTGATCAGTTAAATTATATCTTATGGACTTACAGGACTACACCCCGAACGGCCACAGGAGAGACTCCATTTGCCCTTGCTTACGGTTTCCAGGCCAAAGTACCAACAGAATTCCTAGTTCCCACACACCGAACGGTGCATTATAGCTCAGAGCGGAATGAGGACAACCTACGGGCCGAATTACACTTCATAGAGGAAAGAAGGGATCTAGCAGCTGCACGAATGGAAGAGTATCACAGGGCCACGAGAAGATACTTTGACGAGCAAGTTAAAATTCGTTCAATCGAAGTAGGGGACCTGGTGCTAAGGAAGCGAGAAAAAAGCAAACCGCTCGAAGGTGGAAAAATGGCACAAAATATGGAAGGCCCGTATAAAAAATGCAAGAAGTATGCTTCGGGAACGTTTGGCCTACAATGTACCGAAGGTCGACCGGCAGGCACATGGAATACGGAACATTAAAGAAAGGTTTATCAATAAAAAACGGTTGTTGCCACCTCTGAATATATATATATATATATATATATATATATATATATATGTATATATATATAGAGAGAGAGAGAGAGGGAGACATAACTTCCAGAAAAACTCAGCCCATATTTAACACGATCATTCCGGATGACCGAATGACGAACGGGTTAACAACATGGAAGGAATATCATTCTCAGCTGAGAGTTTTGACCCTAGATTTATGAACGGATAAAGGGATCAAAACGGCTTGAAGAATCGATGCTAAGAAAATCTCAGCCCATGGTTAACACGCAGTCATTCCGGATAACCGAATGACGAATGGGTTAACAACATGGAAGGAAAGTCATTCTCAGCCAACGGCTTGGAGTTTGACACTCAGAGAGTCTCATCTCAGCGGTTAACATGGGAATCGTTCTGGACAACCGAATGAGGAACATGTTAGCAGTTTGGAGGGAGCCATTATCTCAGCTAATAGAATTTGACCCTGTAATTACACATTGTTAAAGGGATCAAAATGGCTTGGAGTTTGATGTCAGTGAATCTCACCTCAGCTTTTTAACACGCAAAATCATTCCGGATGACCGAATGAGGAACGGGTTAACAGTTTGGAGGGAGATGAGTAATCAACTTAGCTAAATTTGACCTTGTAATTACGACCGGGCAAAGGGATCAAAACAGCTTGGAGATGGTGTCAAGACTATAAGTATGGACGAACCGAGCGACGTTCGGATAAGGTACGTATTGTCGTCCGGGGAATCGGAACTATGGTTTTGAAAAATCTCGCCTCAGTCATTTACTTGATTTGGAAGCGAGTCGCCCTTTTAGCTATAAATAAGGAATGACCCAATCTGGTGACCTTACTTACAGTTTGAAAAGGGTTACCTCAGACCCCTAATATGGATTATACGAGGCAGAGAGAATAGTTCGGAATGCATCAGAATTATGGGTTTGGAAGGGAGATAGTCTCACCTCAGCTTGTTAACACGTGGGATCATTCCGGATGACCGAATGACGAACGGGTTAATAGTTTGGAGGGCGCCCCCTTCTCAGCTGGAAATTTTGACCCTGTGATCACGATCAAAACGGCTTGGAGGTTTTTACCTCAGCTAAAAGATTTTGACCCCGTGGATCACGAACGATAAAGGGATCAAAACCGGATGGGAATGGTGTCAGAAGTATTGTCAAAGCAAACGACGTTCGATAACATGGGTTGTCATCCGCAGAATCAGAAGTTTCAGATACATGACCGAATGATGAACAATTTTGAGGAAGACATTGTTTCAGCCAAAAGAATTTGACCTTGGCTTTATGACCGAACAGAGGGATCAAAACGGCTTGGAAACAATGTCATAAATATAAAGATACACGAACCAAATGATGTTCGGCAACACAAAAAAGATTATGAGCGAGAGAAATCAAAGAAAAAACAGAAGAATAACATCAACACAGTTAAAGAAAAATATCGAGTTTATTCTTCGGCATTACTAGCCGGAAGATACAAAAGAAAAAGAAGAAAAGGCAAAATATACAAGGCTATGCTACTGGAGGACTGCCGTTCGGAGAAGGAGAAGGTTGGGAGCTCCCTGCCTGCGCTGCGTCATCAGGCACTGTTTTGTTTCTATTCTCCATAATCCGGTCATAGGTGTTCCCGAACAGATCATCAAAGCTCATTTCATCAGGATCAAACGGCTTAGGGAAATGCTCCAGGATCAGATCAAGGTTCCTATCTAAAAGTAGATCCTGACTTTGTGTCACAGTTTTCTCGGTCAGGACATCTAGAAAAGATTTCCCTTCTGACGTGCTGTCCAGGAGATCAATGCCTGCCTTGATGGGATCTTCACTTTCGCGCAAAAATTGGCCAAGATGAGGTCCCAGGAATTGCCGGGCTGTATTCTCCAGAGCGACGTTCAGCCCCTTACACCGTTGGTAGTCAACTATCGATTGATTGGCAATCTAGGAAGTATTGGCCGTATAAGGCTCGGGAAGATTGTCACCATTGACCTTATCAAATTTGACCTCGGCAGATTCGGCAGCCCGCACCTTGGCCCGGAGTTCCTTAATCTCCCGATCGCGACGTCGGGTCTTCTCTTGCATTGCAGCCAGGGCAACCTTCACCTTCTCACCCTCTTTGGCGCGTTCTTGTAAATCCGCAGCTAATTTCCGAGCGGCAGAAAGAAGGACCTGGCTATCGTCCCGATCACTAGCCAGGAGTTTCATTTCCTTTTCGGCCGCAAGAAAGGCCTTATGATAGTATACACCAGCCTGAAAACAAGTGGCAAATGAAATCAGATAAGATAAACAAATAAAAAGTAGGAAGGTATGGATCATAATGAAGCGTACCTTGAGTGCTTCTTGATGACCTGTTTCAAGAAGATCTGACCAGTGAGTCAAGTTCGTGAAACTAGGGGGAACCTTCAGCGAAGTGCTGCACCACATGGATGATGGCATCAGCCCGAACAGGTATCTTCCTTCTGCTCTAGGTCCCATGTTTGAGAACTCAACAAACATCCGATCATCGACCGGCGCATCAGAAAGAGCTGGAGTTTTTGGTTTGGCAGGCATAGATCTTTTGGACTCAGCCTCCGATCCGGTCAAATCGACTTCGTGATCGACCGGGATCAGTATGTTGCCATCATTCCCCCTACGTTTCTTTCGGGTCTGCTCACCAGATGCATGATCGGCAATCATCTTCTCCTTGCCCTTTCCGGAGGAAGCTATCAGAGTAGCGGCAGATATGGATCGCCGAACGGGTATGGGGGATATCACACCTACAACAAAGGGAATAAGAGATAAGAAACTAAATTGAAAGAAGGAAGGACGATCGGGTTAAAACCCCATTACACTTACCAATCCCGACAGATAGCATGTTAGAAGGGGTAATAAAACCCCGAAGACTTCGAGTTCCTCCCATACACAGAGATTCAGCTTGGGAGCGCAGAACGACATCTACTCTGGTCTGAGAATCCCGAACGGGATAGGCGTTCCACCGATCCGGAAATGGCAAAGAATCACCTACCCGAGCGAATAGAAATCGCTCCTCCCAGTCAGCCGGCGGGGTAGGATTATCTGTAAACAATTGACGATCAGATCGGGCTACCAGCTTCAGGTACCCAGTCGTCCAATAAGGCTGATAGCAGTAGTGATGTAGAAATAAGTCAACACTTGGAGCGATCCTCAGTTCCTGACATCGAATTATGAAGCCTGTCAGAATGCGGTAGGTACTAGGTACGAACTGAGCGGGTAGTACAGAAACCCGACGTAGGAACTCCAAGACGAACGGATGAAGAGGGAAGCGAAGCCCAGCAATCAATGCATCAAGATGCACTAGCACGTGTCCCGGTCGATGCCTCATTGGATGCCGGATGAATCCAGCATAATACTCTCTTGGTGGAGGCAATAATTGGCCAAGTTGCCGTTCGACATCTTCAAGAAGACGTTGTTTCTGTTTACGAATGCGGTTAAAATGCAGGGCAATGCGGGGTGGCCGCTCGGGCATTCCCTGGTTATAAATCTGAACATCGTCCCCTGATAGGCATCCGTCATCACGAGGCTGTTCGGTATCATTTCCTGTGAGAGGATTGCCGGAATTAGGTACTTGGGAAGAAGAGCCTTCGGCCTTGTTCCCAGCAGAAGTTTTTCCTACACGAATCAACGGCATTTCTTCAGATTCTGAGCTAGAAGGGAAATACATAAAATCACTTGAGGAATCCTGAGAATTCTAGAGAGAGAAAGCTTGGAGATACGTGAGAGAAAAAAAAACTTGAAACAGCAAGAAAAATGAGGATCAAGCACCTCTCTATAAATAGACAAAGTGCCGCCCAAAAACCTAATCCATGAATAACACGTGGCATTACGTGATTATGATTAATCAGGGTGTATTTGTGTTTCATTGTTAGGTACGTACCTCGAACGGGCAATGAAGAAGCATGATTGCGAGTACTGGTTAACCAGGCAAGCGAACGTCGAACGGGCACTTACGTTTTGAGGCAAATCTTTTCACACAAAGGAAAGCAACAAGGTCCATGAGAACGGCTAAATACTACTCAATTCGCCAAATTAACGAACAGTGAGCCAAATAGCTAAGATGTTTCAAATTAACTGAGTGACGAACGGGCTCACAGAGAATTAGCAAAGATCAGAAGCCCGAACGGCTATCAACATATGAAGGAAGCCAACTGCGGGTAGACTATCGGAAACATCTGAAGCCAGAAAAACTGCTAAGTCCTAAAAATGATCAGAAGCCCGAACGGCTATCAACATATGAAGGAAGCCAAATGCGGGCAAACTGACGAAAACGTCTGAGGCCAGAAAAAATTGCTATGTCCTAAAATATGATCAGATGCCCGAACGGGAATCATACGGTGTTAGGAGTGTTCGGTAAAAACCTGTTAGTCCTGTAAAACGAGCCGAACCCCGAATGGTAAGCAATCATTCAATAAAAGCAAGAAAGACAGTATATGGAGCTTTGTGCAAAAGAGATCATATATATATTTATTGGCTCTACCGGCCGGAAAATACAATTAAGGTTTATCAAAAAGGAGAAGGGGAAGAGATTACAATTGCTAAAAATATCAAACTCTAAATCTAATGTCCCACTCCATTATCTTCTTCATCACCTTCCTCCTTACCTGAGTCAGTAGGGGGATTAGGCTCCTTCCCCGCTTCACGGTCAGTAGCCCGTTGCAAGTCCCGTTGATACTTTTCGTATTGGGCTTCAACGATGGGCACTTGGGGAAGATCAGCCAGCTCGACCGGCCTCCCTAGCAATTCTTCCAGTTTGGCGACAAAGGGGGCCATAATGTGCTGGCAGCCCATGACGTACAGAGATCGGGCCAGGGAATCATTGAACTTCTTGCCCCTTGGGTCCTGGTCGAGCAGTTTGACCCTCTCACTCCGGCGGGCATCACCCGTGGAGAAACGCTCGAGATAATCACCAAAGGTGACTGGGAGTTCCTGTTGCGCATAGTCTTTCTTCAAAATAGCAAACTCCTCAGACCCTTTGAATGATTCCCGGACGGCAGACAGGTCAACCTTCACTTCAGCAGGGCCGTCCGGGATACGGGGGGCGCACTCTTCAAACTTAACCAAAGCAGCATCAGCAGCATGAACTTTGGATTGAGAGGCCCCGAGCTGAACCCTGAGTTCACCATGCTCCGACTCGAGGCGTTTTTTCTCCTCCGCAGAGGATTTCCGTTCGGTTTCCAGAGCAGCAAAAGCAGCAGCTGCATTCTGCTCCGCTGAAGTCTGAGCGACGATCAGCTCCCGCTCCTTAGCCAGTCGAGCCTCTTTCAGCTGCAAACTGTAAAGCCCAACCTGCAAAATGTCGTTCGAGAAATGAGATGGTGTGAAAGGAAATTTAAATTATGAGAAATATAGGGAAAAGAGTAAAATACCTTCAGGGCTGCTAAGGCCAAGCATTCCTCAGATTGCTCGACCGACATCTTAGGAACGGTGAAATTGTTGAAGAAAGCGGAGGTAGACCAAACCTGGCTTGCTGAACATCCACCTTTTTCTACAACGTCATGAACCGGATCCGCCAGTGAGATCCGGTCGACCTGGCCAGATAGCTGGACGGTGGGCATATCACCCGCACCCTGACCGGTCTCCTGAGCACCTTGGAAGTGCTCATGAAATTGGTGCATCTGATCAGAACCAAACCGATCGTCGACCAGCATGGCATCAAATTGGTCCTGATGGACATGTTGCAGTGGTTGTGGCTCTGGAACTGGTTGAGAAGACCCAGCGTCCTGAGCAGTAATAGTGGAGGGGGTAGGTTGGGGGTTCTTCCTGGCTTTCTTCCGTTTGCCAACCCCACCAGCTGCAAGAACTCTGCTGTTGTCCATAGGTACGTCTGGATTTGGAGCTGAAAATGTTAGTACCGAGCGGCCTTAGCATGTGAGAAACTAGAAAAAAATAAGAGAACGTTTCTCACACGGGAAGGACCGCCCGGACCATGGCACTTGATTTCTCAAAACAAGTAAACCCAAGAGAACGTGCAGTACCTATCCCGGCTTCGATTAGCCGATCGGGAGTCAGATAACTCATGATATCCACGCATTTATCTTTCTCCACAGCAAGCACATCCTTGTAAATTTCCTCAGTAAGGATTGGATCAGGAGATTTGCGGGGAAAGGCATTCCATTTGCGGGGAACCAGGCCGTCCGGGACAGACACAAAGAAGAACCGATCTTTCCACCCCTTGATTGAAGTCGGATTGCCCTTGAACGTGATATGTCCCGTTCGGGCACTAGTGGCCAAATAGCCGTGTGTTTGTTGAGGGGCTACCTTAAAGAATTGGTGGAATAGATATAAGGTTGGCCGGGCACCGGCATCTTTACAACGGCATGTAAAGCCCGCCATTACCCGATAGGAGTTCGGCATAATTTGGGCCGGTACAATTTCGTAGAAATTAAAAAATGAAACGAAAAAAGAATGTAACGGAAAGCTAAGCCCGACCCTAATTGAATCAAAATGGACTACAACCATCCCAGGGGTATGGCGCATTGGGTGAAGCCCAGCTCGCAGTCGGAAATTCACTGGGTCTGGGATTAGGGCCGGAATTTTGGCCCTATTCTGGGAGGTCAGTTTTTGCCGCCTCTCCCTAATCAGTTTTAGGTCAAGTGTATGACGAGGGAAATCGTTGGGACGTCCGGCCGCCATGGAAATTAGCTCATTTTCGGACTTGGTATCATCGGAATCTTCACTGGAGGAAGAAGAGCTGCCGGAGGAATCATCCGTCTCCTCCCTAACCTCCGCCGTCGCCGCCTTGGAACCCTCATCAAAAGGGACGGTGATAATCTCCACATCACGGTCCTCCCCTTGAGAAGCCATTTCCGAATCGGAACACCGTTGGGAATTCATCTCGACCGAGTCAGGAATGAGGCGAGATAGTAGAGGGAGGGAAAGTACCTGAACAACGAAAGCTTGAAGAAATTTCAGAGAGAGCAATGATGCGAAGGAAATTGCAGAATCGAAACCCGGATTTGAAAAATTAAAGGCTAATATATAGCCTTTAAACCGCCGTATCGAGGACCAATCAGGAATCGACACGTCACTAGAAGCATTTAAGCTAAACGCGTGTCTAATGAAAAGACTAAACAACGGTTATCATGATGAATATGGGGAAAATAAAACGACAGCCGTAAAATCACAGTATGGGGGACTGACCACTTCTGTACCCCGATCGTCATTCGGCAGTTGCAACATTGGTGTTCATATTTCCTAATGCACTCACTGTCATTCGAGACATCGGAAGTGGGGGACTTGTGTTGGGATATTGATCCAGAGGCCCAATACCCGGATCAAAAAGGCCCAGGATACCCAGCCCAAACAAACGGGTCAATTGCTCTATGATGAGCAGGCCCAGTAAAGAATCCATACTGAACGGGGTTCGGACCATATAACATACTTGGGCCAAATTGACAGCGTCATCCGCAAGGTCCAGCATCCCGTTCGAGCAACGGGTAACCAGCAAGTGGCCAGGTGCAATTAATGTCAGATTGTGACATCAGCAAGTGGAAGCATGGGAGATCAAGTCGGTGGAGCAACGGCCAATCAGCATAGAGCAGCACATGCTCTCCATTAGTATAAATAGAAGGTTTAAAATCATTGTAAGGGTTAGCATTTCAATACTCAAGCTCCAGAATAGCATTATTACTTTTGTTTCCTGTATTAAAGCACTATTCTGACCTACCGATCGGGAAGTTCCTTGTAATCAGACAGGTTAATTAATACAAGTGGGCTTTTGGGTATTAGTGGATTCATCTTTTATATTTTGTTATACCCTTTGATTCTGGTCCATTCCTGATATATCCAAAGTTCGTGTCGGGCTTTCGGATTTACGGGACTTACCTTCAACAAACATAATTAAATATGAAATAATTAGAAAATTATAACATCATTTTTTACTAAATGTAAAAAGAAATACCTGATTTAAAATTGATGTAAAGTATGTGAAAATATAAATTCTTCAAAGAAATAAATAAAATTATAAAAGTAGTACCTAATAACATATTCTTCTTGCTTTTTGATGTGCAAATTTGTAAGTACATCACCACAATCAAGAGTAGATAACACTTTTTTCACCATTTGCAAGCACCGAGTTTAGTGTTTGTCACTAAAACTCCGTTTTTTATCAACGAGGTAATCATCATGATCAGTAATTCTTATTGGGCCAGTTTATTCTATATATATAGGAAAATTCTCAGGTCCGAAAGTTCGGACCTGAGGCGCCGTCTGAACACCGCCGTTTGGGGCGGTTCCAGATGGAATATTTCAATTAAATTTTTATGGTATGTTATGCATCACGTCTAGTTTATTCACAAAACAATTCAGCTCAAAACTCGATCCGGAAGGCCGTCAAAAAATTTTTGTACGTTGACTGCGTTTTTCTATGTATAATTTTGCGCAGTTAATTTCCAAAAGTTATTTGACGTCCTTACCGGTCGGATTTTGAGATGAAACGTTTTGTGGATAAACTAGACTTGATGAAGAACATACCATAAAAATTTCATCAAAAAATTCCACCAGGAACCGCCCCGAAAGGCATTGTTCGGACGGCGTTCGGACCAAAACCTGTTGGACAGGAGAATGATGCCCCCTTGGGAGTGGTGCCCTAGGCCACTGCCTAGGTGCCTACCCCCTATGGCCGGCCCTGGTACGACCCACGACTAGAGTGCCCTTGGGGGGTCCTGCTGTCCCCGCGTCTCCCAGAACTTTCACCAGTATGATGAGAGGTGATTATGACCATTTTGATAATAGGTTGATGTTTGGATAATTGGTTGGTTTTGAAACTTTTTGTTCAAGTTTCCCACAGACGGCCCCAATGTTGAGGTTAAGTCTCGCAGATCCGAAAGCGCAACACACGCTTTGGATATTTCAGGATGTTGGTAATAAATCGAGGGTATAACAAAATATAAAAGCTGAATAATAATAAGCTCAAAGCCCAGTTGTATTTAAACAATTCGCTGATTACACATGAAACTTCCCGAACGGTACGTCGGAATAGTGATTAATACAATAACAAGAATGAGAAAGCTATTATAGACCTTGAGTATCAAAATGCTAACCCTTTACAATGATATTAATCCCTCTATTTATACTAATGGGGGTATGGGGTGCTCCATGCTGATTGGTTGCTAATCCACCCACTTGAATGCCCATGCTCCCACTTGTTGATGTCATACTCTAGCATTTAATGCACCTTATCACTTGCAAATTGTCCGTTGCCAGAACGGAGTCATGGACCAGGCCGAAAACATCATTGATCTGGCCCAAAGTACCCTAGCTGACCCGATTCCCGTTCGGGGAATATACCCCACTGGGCCATTCTTCGTTTGGATTCCAGGTTAATTATTGGATTGGATATTTTGGGTCTTTGGCCCGGGTATTGGGTCTTCGGTCCAATATCCCAACAGGGAGAATTCTCCAAATAGAACTAATTGAAACTTAAATTATCAAAAGAGGACCATAACTTAAAGGGTTTTTCACAAAAATATTACCAAAATAAAATTTATTTATACAAATATGACTAATAGTTACTACAATTTGGTGTCATAGTAACTTAAGTTTAGAATTGGAACATAAGTTACTATTTATCCATTACTACTCTTCTAGTCATTATTAGTAACATTTTTGTAAACAATGTCTATTTTAGTCATAAATATGTAGTTATTTCTAACTTAACATTTCATACTTTCCAATTCCACCTCACTTTGTTTAATACAATTCATATTTCATTAATAATTAAAACATAAAAGTAATAAGATAACTTTATTTATAATAAAAATGTAAAACACACGAAATAAATATTAAATAAAATCAATAGAAATAAAAAACATAAAAATATTTTAAATAAAATCTTGATGGTGGTTTTTGAGAGAATTTCTACATTTTCAAAGAGTCAAAATGTGGTTTTCATGGCAATTTCAGAGAAAAATGACATTTTAAACATGAAATGACATTTTTTAGCAGAGCAGAGGTAGCATTGTTGGGCAGTGGCCAAGGCTGTGAGAAAGGCCTCCATATTTGTTTTTATATTTTAAGGTGTTTTATATATTATTTTATTTTTAAAGTTTTTTTTGATGTTTTTAATGTTTTTAAATTTTTATTATTTTAGTATTTTTTACGAATATTTTGGAATTTTTATATTGTTTACAATTTTTTCTATAAGTTAAATGGAAATTACAATAAATATGGTTAAAATATTTGTATATTTCAAAATAGGACAATCATGTTTTTCATTTTCAAAATATGAGTAATTACTGTCATGTTTTGGAAGTACAAGACTCTAAATATGACAATCCTATTTATGAATTTTGAAACATTTTTACTCATATTTCGGGAATTTTCTTTAAATTGAAATATTTTTTAGGGTATTTTAAAAAATTATTACTAAAATAAAATTTATTTCCACAAATATGACTAATAGTTACTACGATGTAGTGTCATGGTAACTTAAGTTTATATATTGAACATACCTTACTATGATTTCATTACTACTCTAGTCACTAGTCACATTTTTGTAAATCATCTTTATTTTAGTCATATCTATGTAATTATTTCATTTTTTATTACAAATTAAAATATCATTACCCTATTAAGTTATGGTAAGGATAAAATAGAAAGATATGGTATACTTTAGTCTTATTTTGGGAATATAAATAACATAGTCCTATTTCTATATTTAGGGATCAATTTAGTCCTATTTAGGGCTTGTTGATATTTATTGCATGCTCAGGATCCAAAGGCCCAACACAGTCCTTTAGGCTAAAACAAACCGCCGATCAAAACTAGCTTATAGCTAACCGCTGATTATCAAACGAAGCCAATGTCATATGGCAGCCACATCATCTATTACCGGCATAGGGGATGTTTGGCACTCAATGATTAGCGGTTAACAGATTTGGTTAGCGAGTAGTAAATAGCAGATTGAATCAACGAATTTGACCAACGATTTAGTTTGACATGTTGCAAAAAGATGTTTGGTAACTTAGTTATTTGATTCTAGTGGATATAGTATAATATGAAGATGTTTACTATTTTAAAAATGTTTACTATTTTTTTGCTCATAATTCTACTAACATGAAAGAGGTAAGCTCTAAGGCTTACAATCAAAGCAGTAGCACCGAGTCTACAAGGCTCAATTTCGAAAACAAAATGCCAGTAAAGAAGTCCGAAAACAAAAATAAACACGGCCAATCACAACTAGAAACAGAATTGTTGTTGACAGGTGCTGATTCGGCTTCCTTTTCTGATTACCTAAGGTCGAAACACGGCATGCTTAATTCCATTTTAGTAAGTTTTCATGCACCGCACAATTTGTGGGTGGGGTGTTATCCTAGCTGCAAATTTCATTCTCAATAGAATTCCCCACAACGTATCACATAAAATTTCATATGAGTTATGAAAATGATACATATCAAGTTTTAATTACTTGAAGGTATGGGGTTGTCTAGCTAAAGTAGCTATTCTCGAATCCAAAAAAACTTAGACCAAAGACTGTTGATTTTATTTGTTGGTTATGCACAAAATAGTAGTGCATATTGGTTTCTTGCTCATAAATCTCACAATGTGGGCGTGGTCACCAACACCTTCATAGAATCAAGAGATGCTACATTCTTTGAGAATGTGTTCCCTTTAAAGGAAGATTGTGAGGTTGTTTCATCTGACATGGATATATTTATTCCACCCCATGTTGATGAACTAAGCTCACATAAGAGGACTTTTGATTCTATAAGTGGTAATGATGAAGTGACGAAAGAAAATAAAATAGGTCGAAGCAAAAGGGCACAAAAATCAAAGGATTTTCGGCCGAATTTTGTTGTGTACCTTCTAGATGAATGAGACTCAAACTTATAAGGAATCCATTTCCTCACTAGACGCTTCACAATGGCAAGAGGCTATCAAGAGTGAAATTGATTCCATCATGTCTAATCACGTTTGGAAAGTTGTAGATTTGCCTCTTGGATCCAAACCTCTAGGATGCAAATGGATCTTCAAAAAGAAAAGAAGAACTGATAGAACAATTGAGAAGTACAAAACTCGATTGGTTGTCAAAAGATACAACCCGAAGGAAGAGTTTGACTACTTTAATGTCTACTCATCGGTTACAAGAATAACTTCAATTCGAAAGCTATTAGCAATAGCTGCATTGAAGGGTTTGGAAATCCATCAAATGGATGTAAAAACTGCATTCTTGAATGGTGACTTAGAGGAAGACATTTACATGCAACAACCTGAAGGTGTCATCGTCCCCAGATGATAAAAAAAGGCATGCCACTTAGTAAAATCTCTTTATGGGCTAAAACAAGCCCCCAAGCAATGACATGATAAATTTAATGGCGTAAGGCTGTCAAATGAATTTAAAATCAACGAGGCCGAAAAATGTGTTTATGTAAACGGAAATCATGAGGACTACGTGATAGTATGTCTATACGTAGATGATATTCTCATCTTTGGTAGTAATGAAAACTTAACATAGTCTACCAAAAATATGTTGGGAAAGAAGTTTGAAATGAAGGATCTCGGTGTTGCTGATGTAATTCTTGGAATTAAAGTCACAAGAACACCTGAAGGGTTGGTATTGTCTCAATCACATTATATTGAGAAAATGCTTGATAAGTTCAAGAAGTATAATCTCAAACCCATGAGAACTCCTTCTGAATCAAATGTTCACCTAAGTAAAAATAGAGGTGAAAGTGTATCACCGGATGACTGTCCTCAGGTCATAGGCAACTTAATATATGTCATGAATGACACGAGACCCGACATAGCTCAAGCTATGAATAAGCTAAATCGTTTTTCACAGACCTAGGTAAAGAACATTGAAAAGTACTTATAAGGGTACTTGGATATTTGATGTACATCAAAGAATTTGGATTACATTTTTGAAAATATCCTGTCGTACTAGAAAGGTATACCAATGCGAATTGGATATCCGAATCCAAGGACACTAAATCCATAAATGGATATGTGTTTATGCTTGGAAGTGGTGCTATTTCGTAGAAATCTTCCAAACAAACTTGTATAGCCAAATCTACCAAGGAAGCAGAATTCATTGTCTGAGATAAGGATGGAGAAGAAGCTGAATGGTTGAAAGAGTTTTTGGAAGATCTTCCGTGTTGGAAAAAACATGTCCCTCCAATATATATTTTGTGTGATAGTCAATCTACAATTGGGAGGGTAAGGAATGCAGTTTATAATGGTAAGTCTAGACACATCTGTTGTAGACACAACACCGTTAGAAAACTAATACAAAAAGGGATCATCTCTCTTCACTATGTGAAATCAAAGGAAAAAATTGCAGATCCGCTAACCAAACCACTCCCAAGAGTGATGGTTGAAACGTCAAGGAGAGCGATAGGCCTATGATCAATGATCCAATAAAGTCCATGGGGAAACCATACCTATTACAGAGAGTGCCTCAGAATTAGGTTCAAAGGGAAAACACAATTGTGGACTGGCTCGGCCGGTACTAGCCAAGATATATATAGTACACTCATGCCATGAACACTTAGGGTAAGTTACGCTTTTAATGATCTTTATATCTTGACATGTTCAAGTAAGGTATGGCATGATACCTTCCATAGAGATCACCTATGCTGGTGGAAGAAGGTCGCTTTTATGAGAGTCTATGGCACGAGATAAATTCTCCAGTACACGATAAACTCTCGAAAACATTTGCTGAACCAGGAGGTGTTCAGGGCCGAAACGAACACAAACGTGAGAACCAAAGATGCACCTGGGGCTCTGTGTGTTATTCATTGTCTAGGTTTACGCAACGGCTGACAGTTCAAAGTAAAGTGCTACCGATTGTTCAGTAAATCCGATGGATATACACTAAGGTAGGTTCAATGTTTCACGACTACCTAATCCTATGCAGAGTTTCCATCTTACTCTGTCAAAACTTGTCTGTTTATGTCTTAAGCTAATTTCTCATTCATCTGGGGGGGTTGTTGGAAAAATGGTCTTACAAATTATATATTATTTTTAGAAAATCATTTTGAAATGAATGAGAAATTATATCCGGAAATTCTCTCCGAAGGAATGTTCGTGTAGGACTTGTCCCGTGTCGCTGCCGCCGTCCGGCCTGCTGGACAGGTCGGGTTGGGTTTCAGGTACATGTGGGTACTCGCGTGGCTTTAAGACGTAAACATTATTTTTGTACAAATTATTTTCGGATAAAGGCAACTTCAAGAGAAGGGTCGCTACATTTTCTTAACATGCACCTTTTGAGATTGTGTCTCATTGCCAGAGCACTATCAATCTCATTAGGAGGCCTGTGTTTTTCACTAGACCTGGAATTCAAAAATACACAACACAATTTCATTATCTTCTTCATCAAGTACTTCACCGTTAGTGCACCATTTTGGTTCGTCGGAGTCCTTCGGGAACGAAAAACCGTTCTATCCTCAGAGACAATTGGTGCGGGCAAATTTATCTTAAGGAGACAACAAGCATTTGTTGGGCTCGGTTCAATCCTCTTCAATTCCATACGTTTCTCGCTCTTCATAACTATTTAATTAATTATTTATTTTGCAGATTTTCGAGATACACAGATAACAACTACTTCAGACATAACTTCATAAATTTTCACAGAATCACTCAATTCAACTAATTTTCGTATTAGCAAACCGACTCCGTTTTGACCAGCCTCATCGTTACAAGACGCCCGTACTTGCAAGAATCTACAAAACCGTGTAGCCGTTACAATCCAATCTCGCAAGGAAATGTTTTGTGCGGTTGAAAGGAAAAGCGTGTAACCAGAGGCGATAAGAATGCCCCGCAGGTTACTTTCCAGCTAACACCTGTCGTCTCTGCCTCCAAACTTTTGAAAAACAAAATAAAAAAACAAAACCAGAAAAAGACATCACCATTCTTAAAAACAGAAACCTCAGACCTCAAATTTTGACTCCCATCTCTCTCTCTCTATCCGTATATAGATGTTATCGTCACCTCCATAATTGAACCAAACATTCCAAAGTTCAAAAAATGGAGATGTCTTCCCGACAATCTCTGTTTCTCACACTCCTCTCTGTTTTTCTTCTCCCCGGCGCCGTCCATTCCATAGGTGTTAACTATGGAACCTTGGGCGACAACCTCCCGCCGCCGGCGGAGGTCGCCAAATTCCTCAAGGACAGAACCATAATCGACCGGATCAAAATTTTTGACGTCAACCCGGACATTCTCCGGGCTTTCGCCAACACCGGAATCATGGTAACCGTCACCGTCCCCAACGGCGAGATCCTCCCCCTGGCCGATCCAGGCTACGCCCGGCAATGGGTCGCTGACAAAATCAAACCTTTTTACCCAGCGACGAAGATCAACATAATCGCCGTGGGGAATGAGGTCCTCCACTGGGGCACGCCGGAGATGCAGAACGGCCTTGTCAAAGCCATGAGAAGCTTGTATGATGCTCTGAAAGACTCCGGGATAAATTATATTAAGGTAATTTAATTTGAATCATAAGCATTATTAGTATACTAAAAGCCCATTTAATGCATCCTTTATATACAGAGAAATAAAAAATGTCATTTGATGGAGATTGTCTAAATTCTAACAGTGTCACCTTTTTTTTAAATAACAATGTCACCTTTTTTTGCTTTCTAGTTTTCACTCTCTTTCTATATCTAAAGCTTATTTCTGCCTTTAGAGTTTCGAACTCAGATAAAATTGACCCACATTATTTTTAAAATAGAAATAATTGAGATTTGTAAAGTTGGAGGGTCTAATCGACTTTTTCGGTATAGTACGGGAGTTTAGTTGATAGTTTTCACAAATAATTACTATCAAGTTTGGAAAAATATCGTTATTTTTAAAATCTGATATTACTAAAATATAACAATAATTAGTCTTATTTTGAAATATAAAATCGTTTTTAGTCTTAATTCCTCTTAAATATTCTCTAACATTTTATAAAATAGTATTTTATACTTATTGTACTTAAATTGTTTACTCGTATTTTACAGGTTTCAAGCCCTCATTCGCTGGGGATTATGTTGAGATCCGACCCGCCAAGTATGGGCCGCTTTAGACCCGGATGGGACGTCGGCATCCTCGCCCCGATGCTTCAGTTCCTCCGGGAAACGAAAGGTCCTTTTATGGTAAACCCGTACCCGTATTTCGGGTACAGCCCGGATAAAACGGATCTCGCTCTCTTCCGGTCGAACAAAGGCTACGTCGATCGATATTCGAAGAGGACTTACGGAAATATGTTCGACATGCTTCTGGATTCCGTTTACATGGCGATGCGGCGGCTGGGGTATCCGGACGTCGAGATAGTGGCGGCGGAGACGGGGTGGGCGTCGGCCGGAGAAACGTACGAGCCGAAATGCACGGTGGAGAACGCGCAGTCGTATAACGCCGGGCTGATGAGGAAGTACTTGACCGGAGCGGGAACGCCGTTGATGCCGCGGACCAGAACGGAGATTTACATATTTGCTCTGTTTAACGAGAATCAGAAACCCGGGTCGACGGCGGAGCGGAACTTCGGGCTTTTCCGCCCGGATTTCAGCTCGGTTTATAGCATTGGAATCATGAAGGGGGAAAAGGTTCCATCTTTGCCTCAACCGCATCCACAGGTAACATTGCTTAAATTTTGGTCATCATTCGAGGAGTGAAAAATTATTTTCATTCTCATTTTTTTAGTTTTGTGTGGTCATTTTTCATTTATATTTTTTCTACTTTAATCACTTTCATTCTAGTTTTTTCATTTTCATTTTATTCTCACTTCCTTAAATTTCGAGATCGAGTTAAATTGCGAATAATTTTATAAGATGAATGGGATATGTTTTTCCAAGATGATAGGCTCTTTGCATGTTTTTTACTTGTATTTATATTTTCTAGTTTGATTTGGTTCTTTTAAGTTTGATTTGAATGGATCTCGTGTGGTGTATTTAAGTTTTAGTCTGTTTAAGTTTGTTTCATGTTCAAGTTTGGAAACAAAAGTATCTCAAATTTAGTTAGAAAAGTTTAGGTGATGCTACCTACTTTCCGGTGACTTTGCCAAGTGCAAAGTAGATAGAAATAAGAAAAGTAAAAAATGTATGATAGAGATTTGTGCAGAGAATAGAGAAATTGCAGAACCACAAATTAGTTGTTGCAAGTGGAAATTTACAAAATAGTTTGGGGCAATCAAAATGGAAAAGTTAGCAAAGTCTAATGAGTCAGAAGGAGTATTTGTATTCAATAAATTATCTCAATTTTACTTTCAAAATGAAAACAAAAAAGAATAAACAAAAGAGAACGTGAAGGTAAATTCGAAGTGATTTTATGATGGATCTCGTGATGGAAAATGACTATTATTTAATTAATAGGACTATTATTTTTGTTGGGAAATGGGGATACTTCTTTTTAGGAGGTTTTTGGATTCTATTCAACTTTAGATGCTTTGATCCAAAAGGTGAAATATCCGAGGTCCAACTTTATTTCATGTTCTGTTACCTCCACCCGGTCGCTGCGGGGATTCGAACCTTGATTCATTGATCCAAATCTTCCACCACTCGACCAACTGAGGTACCCGTGCGGGTACTTTAGATGCATATTATATGAGATGGCCCTCTAATGAAAATAAAGATATTTTAATTGGGCTGATTTCAAACTTAAATCAAACTTTTATATAATAGTAAAAAATATACTGAAATACTTCATATCTAAAATAATCTTTACAAAAACGAACTTCAACAATCAAATTACACTAAAATTGTTCAAGTAAAAACATAACTCGTACTCTGTACTGCTCCCTCCATCCCGCTAATATTGTTCCATTTCACTTTTTCTGGAAATTCCACTAAAATTGTCTCATACCAATTTTGGTAAAGTCTTTGTGGCTCTAAATCATTCTTACTTTATTTTTACTTTATCGATTTATATCAACCATATAAGCTCAATTTTTCTTAATAATCCTGTCATCCTCTTATGTCCCGATGTTAGTGGGATGGAGGTAGTACTATTAAGTAGCTTTATAGATGCATTTGGAATGCATTTATGTTTAGATTATACGAAGTATTCCGTACAAATTTGTGACTGACATTCGAGGTTTCCATTTAGAAATAAATACTCCGAATATATTTTGAATTTGATGGCAAAATTTTAAAAACACATGCAGTGACATGCCTATATGATGCTAAGCTTTCGTGATAAATTATATCAAGCTTTTTCGAATATACTCCTATTTATGCAATAAAAATATGACTGGCTTATTTTGATATTGCAAAACGTTTTCCTATTTCAAGAATTTTCCCTAGAATAATGGGTGTAAAAAACCAATTATTCTTATCAATATAATTTGTAAATTTTCTGAAATAAGTCTTTTTTATGTTCTAAAACAATTGTACATTGTCAAAAATAAAAATATTTACGTTAATCAATCATGACGTTGTGCGTTCAAAAGAGAAATATATACCCATTATGTACAATTATATATAGCTGTCATTTATGAAAACAATTGGTTGTACACACAATATTAGGTCTGCTCCTATTAAATTTAGGGGTTTGTGTTTAGTCATTGGTGATACCATTTTTATTCATCATAAAGTAGTCTTGTTTAAAATACTGATTTGAAATTTGAAAGTGTATTTATAATTTTACAATTTCATTTACAATATGAGGCAATGGTGCTTATATTATTGTTACATATAATTTAAAAAGAGTCTTGTTTAAAATACTGATTTCAGTATTACAAACAACACTCTAATTGGATATAGATGTATTACAAAATATATAAGCATCTCCCTCAGTAAAACAACACTAGATAAAAATTGGAGTATTATACAAAAATCAGCACTTGATAAATATATTATGTAAACCACACTCTGTTTTACAATGTAGTACTTCGTATTATATAAAAATACGGAGTAATAAAATATGTAGTATTAGGTGTATTCTATGCCTCAGTATTTTTTTCACACTACATTAAAATGTGCAAAAATAATATGGAGAAATAAAATATGTAGTATTAGGTGTATTCTTTTTTTTTGAAATAATGACCTACTTATAAATAAAATAAAAATGGTGCACCAAAATGTGACCTTTTAAGTGTAATGACTATAAGATTAATTTTTTATGACTTTTATGTTCAATTTTTACAATAATTTTAGTCATATTTTTTTCAACAAGTGTTATTTCGATGATAGTTTTTTACATGACGATATCTGCCAAATATAAAAAGTGGAACATTCATTAATAGACTTTCAAATTGTAAAAATTGGAGCAATTATTAATAGACTTTCCCAAAAGTTGATCAGAGAAAAAAGCTAAAAATAGAGTATATATTGTGTAAATTTAGTGAGCACGCCAACTGCTCAGTTGCTCACTAAGCTATATGGTGTGTATCATTCCCTAAAGAGGTCTTGTTTCAAGACTTAACTCATTTCCCAAAAAATGATCCTATTTTCATAACATAAGGTAAGACCTGTTTAGTCTAACAAAATTTTAGCCCAACATTTCCAGGGTATATGTGCAATTTAGGCCAGCCTTATAGTAATAGTAGTTCAATAGTTGATCTGTATAGTTTTCAAAAAAAAAGTTGATCTGTATATGTATACGTGGTTAGTTGGGAACTTGGGATAGCTTAATTAACATGCTTCCGTAAAAAACAGTGTCTTGTTCGAGCAAATCAATCTTGAAAGTTGAAGGTCAAATTATGAACTCAATTTTAATCTTGTTGAGTTTTAGTCAGATCAAAGTATGAACTCAATTTTACAGAGGGAATGTTTGAAAAAATTCTGGAAGGCATTCTCACTTATTTGGGTAACTGAATGTGGTGTAGTTTATTTCAATATTTTCTGAACAATTCTTAACCCTCACTCAGTCAGATCACTCTTGCCATATCATTCCTCTAATTTGAATTGTTTGGGTGCTATATATTTTAGAGTGTTTTTGTTTCCATGGCAGCCTAAGCCAACACCAGGACCATCTGGCAAATTCTGTGTACCAAAACCTACTGCCACTGATGCACAGCTCCAAGCAAACATAGACTATGTGTGCAATCAAGGCGGCGTGGATTGCAGGCCCATCCGTCCTGGGGGCGTGTGCTTCAACCCCAACACTCTCCGGGCTCACGCCACTTACTTAATGAACACGTTCTATCAGACCAAGGGCCGTAAAGATTTCCAGTGTGACTTCTCGAGCAGCGCCACACTAACCTCCACTGATCCAAGTAATTCCTCATAAATGACTCGTCCTCTTGTATTTATTTTGTTCTTAGGCAATGTCTAAACCAAATTTGAGCAAACTAGATAATCAAGACTACATTAGTTTAAACCAAACTAGAAATCATATGAAAACATCTCCTAATTACGCACATTTAAAAATTCCCGCCTAGCCTCTCTCTCCCCTGCCAAGGCGCGCCAGGTTTTACTAACCCGATTATGACCATCTTTTGATTCAATCTAGTCTAGACTAAATATCAAGTGACCTAGCAATGTGGGATGGAAGAGCAATGCTTACAAGCACTTTCGGGTCGATTGATGTGATCAAAGAAAGGGAATTGTTTTCCACCAAGAATCATCAAAATATGTATAACACGAGAGAGTTTGACGCATTAAACCCCCAGCTAAAAAATATTCACATTTATCTTCCTAATTTCCTATTCTTTTTAAGCAAAGGATTTGTAATGCTCTTTTGTTCTCTAAACAAATCTCAACTACTGTCAAAATAACAAACTAAATAATCTCAACTGTTCTCATTTTTAATTTCTTTGTCCTGTTTAAATCATTCTTTTAGTAAGAATTCATTATTCATACTACTTTTATGTTCTCTAAACTGCTAAACAAGTGTTCAAAGCTTTGTCTCAACATAGACAGAGAGCTAATGGTTGAAAATGGTTGTTTTTCAGGCTACGGTTCATGCAAATACCTCTCCGCGAGTAAATCTTGATGCGTCGTCGTACGTGCATGCATGCATGGCAGGCCTGCTGATCGAGAGGAATATATAAGTAACCCTTTAGGTGGATATATACAATATGCAGGTCTAGCTTAATGACTTAATTGGTCTTGTATGTATTTGTATTATTATATATGTATCAATTTGTTGTCACATTTTTGCGGCTAAATTTATATGTAACAGAAGATAATATTTTAATTTGGTGATCCTGGCTAATCTAAGTTAGGTTTGTAATTAACCATGTTCAATTCTGAACTTTCAATACATCTAGAATAATTCTTGATGTATATTACCTTCTTTCTTATTTGATTGTAACATTTCTAAATTTCTCATCAATGGTTTACCTTTTTTTGAAAGCAAACTAGCATATTATATTAAATCAAAACTCTCAGTGCAACCGAGAAACAATATAACCGAGCAACAATAATCAAAAAGCTCTAATCTCCCTCTAACCAACATTAACCACAAGCAAATCGGTCACCTCACGCCTTGATCAAACATAGAGTAGTCCATTCCAAAAAGAGCGAGATTAATCGTTGAATATGTAAGAGTTTCGAGGCTATTAGTGGCTTAGACAATCTTATTGCCTCTAAACAGAAATCTTACAACTAAAGTAAACCAAACTACGCACCTATCGCCCTTATTGTTTGACATAATAAAAACAAAAAAAGAATTAAAAAACATAAAATAGAAAAAAGTAATGATCTTCAATTGATGGACCAGTTGAATCCATCCTTCAAGTATCACCCTCCAAACCCTAGTCACAGTGATGCTCAGTATGGCGGTACAGGACGTATAAATTAGGTTTGTAATTATCCATGTTCAAATCTGAACTTTCAATACTAGAATAATTCTTGATGTATATTACCTTCTTTCTTATTTGATTGCAACATTTCTAATTTTTTGTTTACGATTTACCGCTGAACAATTTTGGCCATTAATATATATTTGCTATAAATAAAATTATTAATAAAAATATAATATTAATATATATACATAATTGGCTATTAGTAAAATTGTTGATAAACATATAACAAAATTGTAATTGGAAACGAATTTAGTACTAAACTACTAAATACAGTATTTCTTCTCAATTTTTATAAAATAATAAAATAAAATGTAATCAAATAAAGTATGTGAATGTCGTAAATGTTAGAGATTTCTCAAATTGAAGTATCGCAATTATTAAATAACAGAGTATTGTTAAGGGTTTTTCACTGTCCTCTGTCATTTCAATCCAACCTCCATTATTTGGGTTCTTCAAGATGAATCGAAGATTTATGAATCTGGCTGGGTGTAAGTGACTTTAGAGCACCAGTAAGCGGCTTTAATTCGGACATATATAATTACTTTACTCGGTAATTACATAGCATAATAATACGAGTCTATTTAAAGAACTGGGGAGCGACCAGGCCACATGACTGGGTCACGGTCAACCGGGACCCGGTGAGTCAAACCAGTCAACACCGGAAAACCAGTAGTAATTATAAACATATAATTATATACAAAATTGTAATGAAAAATAGTTATCTATTCTAATATAAAAACAAAAGATTTTTGGGAAACATTGTTCTCGCTCAAAAAAGTCAAAATCGACGAGTCATCAGATAATTTTTTAAGATAAATGAAAATCAAATTAAAACATTTTTGGCCAAATAATTACGGTTGAATACATTAGTTCCTATTGGTCTAGATTAGCGGCGAACTGTTCGTACTGTTTTCTTATTTGTGAAAATAAATGAAGAAATAAATTTTAGAGATACACAATCGGCTAATGCTGAGATGAATGTTCCTATTGGTTAAATGAGAGGTGGGTAACGTTGACAGTGTTCAATTATTTGCCAAAAAATATTTCCAGGCTTTTGCAATTGGTCCAAATGTGTGGTGATCAATGTTGAGGGAAAAAAGTTGATTTGATGGTGAAGATATGTTCATTCTAAATTCTTTCTACTGTTGTTGAATGAAAGTTTAAAAGAAATTTTTTAAATGATTAAATTCTATTGGTCTAGATGGGTGGTGCAGTACTGTAGCACATAAATTGTTTCCTAATGTGTTGCTATTTAAGGACAATGTGTTTGCATCAAACATCACACCTTCAAAAATATCATAGCATAACAAAGAGTTATTTCTTTCAAAATGGTTGGGTTATGGTCTATGATTAGAGAGTGTGAGTATCCAATTTTGATAGATTTTGATGATGTCACTATACATTGCTCTTGTACTTTGTGTCTTATTTACTTTGAGTGTTAGTGTTCAAAATTAATCATTAGTGACAAATAAATGTACAATTTTTTTGCCTAATAAAATTATACCGGAAACTCAAAATGCAATAAGGTAATTTTTACCTTAACAGGATATTTAGATCCTACCGGTATATATTTATTTAACTCAAAAATTAATATTGTCATAAAACTAAATAAAGTATGAATATCATATACACTGCATGTGTATCAGTGTATGATTGAAGACAAACTTTGATAGGCATTTAATGGTAAAATTGTACATGGGGCCTAGAACATGGGACACACACAATAAACATCAATTTGATCCTGAAGTGATCTTTCAGCGACTCATCAGTGAAAGATAAAGGAAATCACCAAGATCGGCTCCAGCACAAGAAGACAAAGTCAACACGTTCAACGTCAGAGATTGAATCATCTTAATCAACGGATGAGATCAATCAAACTAGAGAAGCCTATAAATATATGTTGAAGCATGAGTTCTAAGTAAGTTTTTGAGTCTTCTAAGTAGAGAAAACCTTACTAAGCATTCAAGAGATATCTAGCAAAACAGAAAGTGCATGTTTAACTTTGCTCTCTGCTTAGACTCACGCTTCATTAAATTTCCAAGTTAGAATTTCTCATTGCTATATTCTGGAAGTTTAGTTCTTAGTTGAAGACCAGTTTTCTTGTAAATCATAAAACAATTGTAAACACTTAGAAGGATTTTGTTATCAAGTCCTAAGTGTGGATGGATGGATGGATGGATGGATGGATGGATGGATGGATGGATGGATGGATGGATGGATGGATGGATGGATGGATGGATGGATGGATGGATGGATGGATGGATGGATGGATGGATGGATGGATGGATGGATGGATGGATGGATGGATGGATGGATGGATGGATGGATGGATGGATGGATGGATGGATGGATGGATGGATGGATGGATGGATGGATGGATGGATGGATGGATGGATGGATGGATGGATGGATGGATGGATGGATGGATGGATGGATGGATGGATGGATAGATAGATAGATAGATAGATAGATAGATAGATAGATAGATAGATAGATAGATAGATAGATAGATAGATAGATAGATAGATAGATAGATAGATAGATAGATAGATAGATAGATAGATAGATAGATAGATAGATAGATAGATAGATAGATAGATAGATAGATAGATAGATAGATAGATAGATAGATAGATAGATAGATAGATAGATAGATAGATAGATAGATAGATAGAGTACCTTTTGATCTCCACTGGATTAATTGAGAAAAGTCTAAGGATTGAGTAACTTGGAGTGGTGTGTACTCCAAAGTGAAACTCCTTCAGTCTAGGCCAGATTGTTGTAAAGGCTAGATTGGCACTAAGTGTATTGGGCTGAATACTTTAGTGGAAATCCATCTGAAAGAGAGTGGGACTGGACGTAAGAGGATTACACCACCTCTGAACCAGGATATATCGTGTGTTGATGTCCTTTCAGTCAACAAAACACACACCAAACACTTAGAGTAAGAAAGTTAGCTGCCAGCAGTTATCTAAGCAGTTGCCTTACTTTACCCCACTGCTCACATACATACTTTCTTTGAAACATTTCAACATCACAAGTTCATCATTACATCATTATAAAGAAGTTTGTTCAAACACATTTCTGGGAATCACTCTATAACTCAGTAGGTGTCTCAGCAGTTCCCTGGTAACCACTCAACTGCTCAGGCCACTGCTCCCATAAACCTCCACTTCAACTCAGCTCAACACATTTCCAGAAAGCTCTCATCATTCTAAGTAACATTTTACAATCAGCTTTCTCATATCTTCATCTTTTATTAAGCAGGTGACTCAGCAGTTCCTTGGTGACCACCCAACTGCTCAGACCACTATTCTCATAAACTTCCACTTCCAACACAGCTCAGAGCATTACCAGAAAGCTCTCATCATTCTGAGTAAGATTCCATAAAAAGCTTTGTCATACCTACATGTTTCCTTAAGCAGTTGACTTAGCAGTTCCCTGTAGTCCACTCAGCTACCCAGTCAACTGCTCACTCAAATATGTCCATACTTCACTCAAACACAGAAAGTTATTATACATTGTTTATTTAGAGGTCAAGACTTCCGTTGTGCATCTATAATCTTTCAAAATATTGTAGATCATCCTATCTAGCAGGGAAAAGTTTTTAAAGTTGAAAAAGCTTTAAAAGTCTATTCACCCCCCCCCCCCCCTCTAGACTTTTACCTCTATCAGGGACCATCAGAGAGATTGATCAAAGTAGAACCACTTGGGCCATAAAGGCCAGGGCAACGAGAGTGTATAGGGAATCCGCCCATGATGGATTTCCTCCATCTTTGGAAGTAATATTTCATGATGAAGAGGTGATCTTAACTACTTAGGTTTTTTCCCTAGATTTGTGTTGTTGTGTTTTAAAAAGGAGAAATTTATTTTGACAGGGGTCAAAAATTCATGGACACATTCCCGATCAATTCATTGACAAGTTTTTTAACCTGTTTCGGAAGGGTCGGATTTATGTCGTGAAAAACTTTATGGTCGAGGAAAATTTCATGTTTTTCAAGAACGACAAGCGCATACAGGCTTCGTTTCTATAAGAAGAGTGAAGCTTTTGAAATCCAAATTACATTCCCTTTGAGGACTTTTAATTTAGTGTCCTTTGTTACATTACAAGTAGCAGAAACTATTGATGACAAAGCTGCGGTGGGTATGTTTTAAACTGAATAGAATAAAATTGTATACTTTATTGTTGATCGATTAATATAAAGAGAGCGTATGCGGATATCATTGGACAGGTCGCCCATGATAAAGATCCCAAGACAATTCCAAGGAATGACCGTCCTAAAAAGTCGATTGAGCTCATCTTAGGAGTTACTGAGTTAGACTCTTTCATAACTCAAGTCAATGCACAATCTATTGCACTATTTGACGTTTCTCTAATTTTGAAATGTGTTTTCTATAAGGGGAAATGTGATCGGCTGCACGCTCTGGGGTCCAATGGTCGAAATGTTGTTAACGTATAAGTTGACAACGGTTGAACCCATTGTCATGATTCTTCAATGCTGCCGAGCAAAGAAATACATGGGTAGAATATGGATTTAGTTGTTTACATTTTTTAAAGAATTTTGCTTAATGGCTACCTCATGAAATAATTATTTTCAGGTCAAGTTCATGTATCCAACATGTTCAACACAACCAAGGTTATTCTAAATGGGGTTGAGGACGAGTTTAACGACTTCAGATCAAGGTTTATAATGAGTCAACAAAAAATTCTTACAACTGCGACCACATGTTGTTATGCAATGTCAGTTGACGGTTTTTTTTAACGCAAGATGGCTAATAGGTGCAGTGAGGGTTTGAGTTTTACAATTTCTTTTGATACTTCTAATGAGGGCGATATTAGCACTGGACAGATACAGCTGGTGACAATTGATCGACTCACACAAATAGAGGAGGTTTGTTTAAAACAGAGAAGTGTATATTGTACTAATGCCTTGATGCAAATTGACTGTTTTTATACCTTTTAAAGGATGGTAAGCATTGGGTCTATGGAGAGATTGCGGGGATAGGCAGTCACAAGGATTGGTCCTATGTTTCATGCATAGGATGCAACCGTAAAGTGACACCAAATGGTGACGCCTTTCTTTGCTTATCTTGCAATTCATCAGATGTTGTTATGAGGTATAGAGTTAACTATAGGGTTGTCGATAAAACATCGCATGCTTCCTTTCTTCTCTAAGACAGAGTGGTTTCTTTCTTGATAGGATGGTCCGCTTCATCCCTTAAAGAACAAGTATCTAAGGTCCGACTATTACTTAATATTGTTTTCGATTCCCTAAACTTTCATTAACGACATAAACACCCAATCATCGCTCTGTTTTGTGTAGAGGAACTTTGGACCACATTACTTCCCTGCGGAGATCAATGCCTTGATGGACATTAAGGCACTGTTCCGCATTCAATACAAGAAGGACAGCAGGAACTACAAAGGTAATCAGAATTTCAGTGTGCTTAGGATGAATACAGACCCTAGAGTAATTTCCCTCCATGTTCCCGAGTCAAGTGCAGCAGAGGTTCGTTATCTAACTTACAGGAGGTAGTTTTGGGAGACTTAGGTTAAAATAACTGATAACATTACCGCTTATCTTAATATACAAGAGGACGATGAGTTCACCATGTTGAAGAAAGAGTTTTCAAGGGACGAAAAGGTGCACACATTCTTTTTTTCTACATGTTGATTTCAAATCAGGCATTGGTTATGGACTTATGTCTGTGAACTGAAATTGAATTTATGGAATTCAGGTTGGTTCTTCACAACAGGTGAATTCGAATAGCCCTTTACTGAACAAAGACAAAATAATTGCGCTTGAGGTTGATGCAGACAAGGTGAAGAGGGATCGTTTTGGAGAATTTTCGTCCACCGTGGCAAAGAAAAGGATGAAGGGGATCAAGATTGAGGAGCCAAAACTTGAAGTTGTTCCTAGCATTTATTAGTATTTTTAAGTATGTCGTCTACAGCTCTAAATTTCATATGGTAATGTAGTATCTTAAGCCTGGCCGTGTGGAGAACTTAATCTTAGAAGACTAAAAGCTGAAGTATCTAAAATCAGTGTCTTCTAAGTGTTTTGCATTTTGAGTTTTGTTATTGGTTCGCACATTTATACCTAAAGTGTACTGCCATGTAATCCAAGTACTACAGTATTAATAAATGGGCTGGATCTAATGTTTGATATTTATGTTAGCAACATGAACATAGAGTTCATATTGGACATGGATTAAAACTCTATTAACTAGAGTTTGTTACTTCTGTTACCAAGAAGAAGATACTTGCTCTTTACTTTTGATACTTAATGAACATACCTTACTTTTTATGCGGTACACAAATCTGAGTTATTTGGCAAAAATGAAAAGGTAACAGGTCTTATTGGACATAGTTTAAAACTACAAACTAGGAAAAATACTTAGAGTGACCTGAATGGGCATAGGGATATCTATTAACTAGAGTTTGTAATGTGACAACAATATAATTTTTTGTATTAAAATTTTCCATTATAATGCACAAAATGATAATTTATGTATATGTATTTTCAAAAAAAAAATTGACTTGATAGAATGTTTGATGGAATGCAAATAGGTTGCCTAAATTTAAATCTAGAGAAATACAAACAAAATGTTATGTATTCAGAAATAGCTAACAAATTTTGAACACAGCTTTTTCAGCGGAATCAACTAAGATTGGGAAATCTAAGCAAAGATAACTGCTGCAATGGTAAAACATATTTTGGAACTGCAGTATGTTCCCTAACTCAAATCCCATTGAATTCCAAAACAAGCAGTTACCTTTTAAAAAATAGTTAAAAACTAATTTTGACAAATGTTAGCAGAATCATTTAAGTTTGGAAATTCAAATTCGGCTCTAATTGGAACCAGATCAAAATAGAAAATCCAAATAAACAATGAGGTGAGTGTTGCTTGGTTTAAAAAATAGAGAGTCTAAGTTTGGCTTCCAAACCAAGATCATTCAAGTATATTTATTTTTAAAAAATGTAGTTTTAGAATAAAACCGATACAAATTCAAGAAATATTGTTTCCTTTTCATTAATGGGTAACACTTTTGGTGACCACATTTTTTGTGGATTCAAGTGTAATTGGAAGGCATTCGAATTATAGAACAGAATATGGCTACCATTTAAATCTGATATTATTTGACTCAATATAACTTTTGAAGAGTAATATCATGCCAAAATGGTTATAGACAAATGTTCATGTAACACAAATTGTTACAGAGAAAACAAACTGTAACAAATCAAAATCATGATACATATTCAATTGGAAAGATTGAATATGGGAACTCCTCAAAACAGTTGTCTCATAGGTATACGTATAAGGGTGTAACAGCAATGATAAGTAATTAAAACCAAAACGGTGTGTAGATAAACGTATGTACCTGGGTTCAACGTTGAGCGTGGCAAGCCCTAAATCTACCCTATGTCTAATTATTACAACATTTACAAATTGAACCTAAAAAAAAATACACATACAAGGAACAAAGTAGATGGAAACATAAATCCCCTGCAAGTTTCAATATATATGTTCTTGGTTAGAATACAAATGAATGCAACCCAAATGTAATGCAAACTTCTAAAGTTGATTAAAATAGATTATGATAACAATTTATCAAGAACTCAAAATGTGGAAATATTATAGTGTATTTGAAGTTATTCAAGAATGCACCATTGGTCACGCCCCTAATTTGCAAGCATTCCTAAGGCAATTAGTTTTACTATGTCAATTCATATACTATATTTTACGACTTACAGGCAACAATAATATTGGTCAAGTAATATTACTTGAAAATAATGTTTCTTCCTGATGGAGTATATGGCCCAGGAACCCCCGGCCCATAGACTCTCACTACTGTAGCAAAGGCCCAACAGGCCCAGGAAACATGGCAGGCCCAAATCACAGCGCCCCAAGTGCCAAACAGCCCACGACGAACACTGGTGTGCCTTCGGCCCCCTGGCCGAAGGCTAATAAACTCATGATACAGCTTCTTTAAAGTACTCAGAGTGTCTGGGAGAAAGCGGCGAAATAGTAGCCCTCGGCACCTAGAGCCCTCGGCACCTAGAGGCCCCCGGTATGAAGAGCCTTCGGCCAATCATCAAAGGCCGAGGGCATCTCCTCGACAGAATCTCCCACCCACATGCACCAGATCAACGTACCAAGTACAAACATCACATCCAACCACCGCATTTAATGCGATCACATGTGAGTGCCAGTGCAACCCCGATCAGCAACGCCCTCGACCAGATGACAAGGGTAACTGGGGGCCGGGGGCTCCCCATAATCATTCCAAGGTTTCGGCACCCCCCAATGATCGCCCCCGGCATGGCCAAGCCAAGCCCGGGGGAGGTTACAAGGGAAACCCGAAGGCTTGGGCCCAGCCCATTCCTTTGGAGCATCCTCGGACTCCCTGGACGCACCCCGTCAGTGTCATCCTAGACTTCGCCGAGGAGAGGGGCCTTATGGAGCGCGACTCTCGCGCACCCCTGGAGGTATACGCCATCAACCCCAATTATCCTTATTGTCGGTTCCACCGCAACCAAGGACACAGCATCGACGACTGCCATCAGCTGAAGACGGCCATTGAAAGATTGATACAGGCAGGCCACCTGTCCCAATTCATCAGGGCCCTCCGCCTCAGGGGACCCCTCACTACCAGGGCCCCCCTAAGAAAGCAAACGCTTGGGTCAACCCAAACACCATCCCCCTCGGCGACCCGAAGGGTAAGAAAAGGGAGATTGGAAACCTCGATGAGGAGGAGGAGGAGGAGTACAGCCAATACCAGGAGAAAAAGCGCCACATCCATATGATCACTGGAGGCAACACAGGAGGGGGCTCCACCAGCCAGCGGAAGAAGTCGGCTCAATCGTTATACGTGGGGGAAGTCACTCATATGCCCCCGGTAAAGCGGCTGAGGGAGGAACCCATCACCTTCACCAACGCCGATATCCCCCCGGCTTCCTCTCTGCACAGGGATGCCCTCGTCATCCGTACGGAGATCAATGACACCATCATCCACCGAACTTACATTGACACGGGCAGCTCCGTCAATGTAATGTACCTCAGCACATTCAGAGAGCTGCATCTGGAGAGGGGGTCCCTTCGGACCATCAAGACCCCTCTCGCCGGCTTCACCGGAGACACCATTGATTCTGAGGGGGTCATTACCCTCCCGGTACTATTCAGCGACGGGCTCCATAGAGCCAAGCTCGAAGTGGAGTTCATCGTCGTCAACATCGACTGCGCCCACAACATCATCCTCGGTAGACCAGCCCTCGAGGACCTCGAAGCCATCATCTCCATGAGGCAACTGTGCCTCAAGTTCCCCGCCGAAGGAGGCATCGGGTACTCAAGGGGGAATCAAAAACTTGTCCGCGCTTGCTACCTTCAAGTGACGAAGAAGGTTAGTAAGACCGAGTTCCGTGTTGACACCATCACCGGAACCGTGGAGGAAGAAGAGAAAAGGCCGAGGGCTGAGCCCACCTAGGAAGTAGAAGACTTCGCACTCGATCCGGCCAAGCCGGAGAGAGTTGTGAAGATTGGATCCAAGCTCCCCGAAGACCTGAAGACCGGCATAACTAAAGCCCTCCGCGCCTACTCCATTGTTTTTGCATGGGGGCCGGAGGATATGCCCGGAATCAGCCGAGGGGTCATCACCCACCGCCTCTCGGTGGACCCTTCAGTCAAACCTGTACAACAGCGAAGAAGACCCCTCTCGGCCGAGAGAAGGGATTTTGTGAAGAAGGAGATCGCCATGCTCCTCTCCATCAAGCACATCAAGGAGGTAAAAGACCCTTCATGGCTGGCTAACGTAGTCCTCGCGCAAAAGTTGCCCACCTTCCGCATGTGCGTAGACTACACTGATTTAAACAGGGCGTGCCCCATGGACCCCTTCCCCTTGCCAAATATCGATCAACTGGTGGATGAGACTGCGTGGTGCGAGATCATGTCCTTCCTCGATGCCTTCCGAGGGTATCACCAAATTTTCATGCACGAGGAGGACGCTGAAAAAACAGCCTTCATGACTCCCGAGGGCATATTCTGCTACCTTGTGATGGCCTTCGGCCTAAAGAACTCAGGCGCCACTTACACCCGGATGGTGGCTAGAGTCTTTCAGGCCGTCCTAGGTCGCACCATGGAGGCCTACGTTGATGACATGATTGTCAAAAGCAAACGGTCATCAAGCCATGCTGACGACCTCCGAGAGATCTTCGCCATCATGCAAATGTTCAACCTTCGGCTAAACCCGAAGAAATGCACCTTAGGCTACATGGTGAGCCGAAGGGGTATCGAGTCCAACCCCGAGAAAATCAAGGCCATCATCAACATGGAGCCCACACGTAACGTGAAGGAGGTCCAACGGTTGACGGGCCGCATGGCAGCCCTCAACCGCTTCCTATCCAAATCGGCGGAGAAGTTATTTACCCTTCTTCCAGATCACGAGGAAGACCGCCGGCTTCCAATGGACTTCAGAATGCCAGGAGGCATTCAACGAACTAAAATAGTATTTATCTTCACCCCCTGTGCTCTCCAAACCCAAGGTAGGGGAGACCCTGTACTTTTACCTTGGTGTTAGCCCGGCAGCCATCAGCTCAGTACTCATCCGGGAAGAAGATGGCGTCCAACATGCCATCTTCTATGTTAGCAAGACCCCTAGGGAAGCGGAACTCCGGTATTCCCCTGTGGAGAAAACGGTGCTAGCTATTGTTTGGACTGTGAAGAAGCTTGACCATTACTTCCAGGCCCATCCGGTCCAGGTCCTTACGCATCAACCCCTCGGCGCCTTGATGAGGAGTCCCACCAGCTCCTCCCGAATTGTAAAATGGGCTATCTTCTTCAGCCAATACAACATCGACATCCGTTCGAGGCCTGCCATAAAGGGCCAAGCCCTGGCAGACTTCGTGATGGAGTGCAGGGCCAGATCAGTGGTGGATGAGGAGCCCTCAGCACCTTCGGACGAGTGGTGGACCCTTTATACCGATGGCTCCTCAGCCACCAAAGCATGCGGAGGAGGAGTAGTTCTCATTACTCCCGAAGGCTTCCGAGCCTACTATGCCATCCGCTTCTCCTTCAAAGTCTCCAACAACGAGCAGAATATGAGGCCCTCCTCTGTGGCCTTCGGCTGGCAGCAAATATGAAGGCCAGAATGATCCACGTCAAGTTTGACTCCAAGCTTGTCGTGGGCCAAATCTCTGGGGAGTATGAGGCCAAGGAAGGGAGGATGAAACAATACAAGGAGGCGACTAAAGAATTGCTCAAGGTATTTGAGGCACACTCTCTCAACCAAATACCGAGGGCTCAAAATTCTGAGGCCGATATTTTATCAAAACTCTCGGATGAATCTCCCGAGCACCTCTCCAAAATTGCAAGGATAGAAGAGCTCAGCCTCTCATGCATACACGCCAGCCCCGTCATGCAAATTTAGCAAAGGCAAGAAGACTGGATCTCAGACATCATCGCCTTCATCACCACCGGGCAACTGTTGGAGGATGAGTCCCGCGCCAAGTTAACGAAGCTGAGGGCTACCAGTTACACCATCGAAGGCGGAAGGCTCTACAAACGATCTTACAACGGCACACTGCTTCGATGACTTCATCAAGATGAAGCCGAAGTGGCAATGGAGGAAGTGCACAGTGGCACTTGTTCGGCTCATCAGGGACCCTTCTCCATGTCCCGGAGGCTCATAATCTAGGGCTACTTCTGGCCTACGATGGCCCGAGATTGTGCGGATCTCGCCCGAAGGTGTACCACATGTAAACACATTACCAGAGGCCAACCTTACAAGCCAAAGGAAATTGTTCTAAGTCTACAAAGTTGGGTGCCTCCGGGACCACCACCCTTCACCGAGGGATCTCTTACTCAAGATACTACAAATCGAAGGGTCTATTTACCGAGGGCCAAATCATGAATTATAGAAAAAAAATCTAAGTCCTAAATATTTGGCCCTTGGTCAAATCTCCATGCAGCAAGAGGGGCCACACAACCGAAGGCTTGGTGGAAGAACTACACTTAGAAAAATTTTCGAAGTCCTAAATATTTGGCCCTCGGTCAAATCTCCATGCAGCCAGAGGAGCCACACAACTGAAGGCTTGGTGGAAGAACTGCACTTAGAAAAAATTTCTAAGTCCTAAATATTTGGCCCTCGGTCAAATCTCCATGCAGCCAGAGGGGCCACACAACCCAAGGCTTGGTGGAAGAACTACACTTAGAAAAAATTATATCCTAAATATTTGGCCCTCGGTCAAATCATCATACAGCCAGAAGGGTCACACAACCGAGGGCTCAGTGGTGAAACTACACTTAGAAAAATTTTCTAAGTCCTAAATATTTGACCCTCGGTCACATCTCCATGCAGCCAGAGGGTCACATGAACCGAAGGCTCAGTAGTGAGACTACTTTGGGAAAATTTTCTAAGTCCTAAATATTTGACCCATGGTCAAATATCCATGCAGCCAGGGGGCTCAGCAGCTAAATTACATTTGGAAAAACATCCTAAGTCCTAAAAAGATCGGCCCTCGGGAAGCTCACATTGCACGAAGACCACTCCACTTCACACGGCAAGAAGTGCCTACTAACCGGAGGCTCAAGGGAAAAACCACACTTAGAAAACATACATTCAAGCACGCATAGAAGAAAAGCGAGAGGAAAAATGAAATCATTCATTCATCATGAAAGGAAGGGATAAAATTTAAGCATCAAGCCCGAAGGCATCCATGTGTTTAAAGAACAGAAAGTAGAGTAAATTGTTACAAAAATGACCCGAGGCCGAAGAACTACAAACTATTACAAGTATTTATACTTAGAAGAAATTCTAAGACTGAGCTTCTTCAGCTGCATCTCCCTTCGGCTTCGGCTTAGAGGAAGCTTCGTCGCCCTCGGCATCTTCATCCTCATCCTCGTCGCATTTGGCCAGCTCGGATTCTTCGAGCAGCACCCTCTCCTGGCCCTCGGGAAGAGGGGCCCTAACATCCGGCTGGAGGGGAGGAAGACCATAGACGCCAGGCTGGAACTCTTTCGGGTCCGCACCAAAGTGTCGGTCCAGCTTCCGGTAGATGTTGGCTTGGGTGAAATACTCACCGCCCTCGTAAAAGCTCTTACCCTTTCGGGCGAGCCACATGGCACCGGGGCCTACAACCCATGGATCCACTGACTGCTCAACCACCGAGGCCACCCAATCTTTGTGCCCCTCGGCTATCCAACCATTAGCAAGGAAGGCGGGCACTGCATCCTTCTCAGCCTTGGCAACAGCATCAGCTTTAGCTTTCGCAGCCTCGTCAGCCGTAGCTTGGATGGTGGCAGCGGCAGCCTTCAGGCCCTCACCCTTTCCCAAGGCTCTGGCGTCGTCCACCTTCATCTGGACAAACTCCTGTTCAAGTCGGAGGGTGCTCTCGGCATCAAGCAGCCTCTGCCGAAGGCTTGCGTTATCCTCCTCCAGCTTCTTCTGGGCCTCCTCGGATTGCGCCCTATGCAGATTCGATTGCTCCATCCTATGGATCAGCTCATCGAGGCCAATGCAAGCCTGCAAGGAAATGAACCAGGGCGAGATATAAGTTAGGGGACAAAACATACTTGAGCTAATGAATAAGGAAAAGGAAAGAAAGGAGAACTTACTGTGATAGAAGCTTGGAGGACCTTTGAGCCGAGGGTATCATCCTTGTGCCCAGAGAGCACTGACTTATCCGTCGGCGGAGTGGCTCCCCTCAGGAATTCCCTCGGGTCTAGCGTGCCATGCATAATGGCACTCCCTTTCTTGACGGAGAAATTCACATTCTCCAGGGGCCAGGCCACCGCAGCCCCCCTGGCCCGGGGCCTCAAAGGAAGAATGCTCCTCCACAATGACGACGGGGGCTTCTTTTGGGTTAACAGCCCCCTTCAGCTTCTTCTTCTCAGGAAGCTTGGTGCCCTTCTCGGTGTTCTTTCTCTTGAGCTCCTCAGCTTTGGAGCCCCCGGCCTCTTCAGCACCGGCAACAATCCTTTTGGAAGGATCCTCCTCCGCCTGGTCCTTCCTGAAAAAAGAGTCCACGGGCTTCTGGGTCGAAGGCCCTCCTTTTTCTTCTTCTCCTCCTTCGCCAGCTGTTTGGATAGCTTAGCGAACGCCCTCGGGTCCATTATGTCACCTGCAAGACAACACAACTAAATTAGGCCGGGGGGTCGAGACACAGGGAGTATGCATACGAACTACCAAAAAAACAGAGCCCCCGGGAACTACCTTTTGCGCTCTCAAAGGCTCGCTCCAGAATAGGGCACTTCTCGTCCGTTTCCCCCAAGAAGCGATAGCGCCGGAAGACGAGGAGATACAGATCATCCTCAATAGTCATCTCCTTCACCGTCATTTGCTTATCCCGCCCCCCGGGATAACTGATATCTTCTTCCCCCACTTCTCGGGGGCAGCACAACCCTCCGGCTTAACGTGCCTCCGGAAGTAGTTCCTCAACTCTCTTGGGAATGGACTCTCCGCCAACCTGACGTAGCAGAAGCGATCCCTCCAGCCCTTGTGAGACGAGGGCACGTCATCGAAGAGCCTCCACGGGGCGAGTTGCTGCAGGTTCGCGAACCCCTCAGAGTTCGCATGGACCCCTCGGCAAAGATTGAAACTTTGAAAAAATTAACTCCACGCTGGGAGTGGCCCCTTGGGACTTGCAGAGGTTCAAAAACCCGACGATGTAGGAATGACTATTCGGAGTCAGTTGGCAGGGGGCTAGGCCAACATACCTGAGGTATTCCAGGAGGAAGGGATGCAATGCGAACCGGAGGCCCATGGAGACGGAGAGAATATGTACGGCAATGCATCCCTCGGGCACCTGGGACAGCACATCATCAGGCCCCGGTTGTACCACTGTCACTGAAGGCCCTACGTGCAATTGTGTGACGTAGCACTCGGCCGGGTCAGCTCTAGAGTTGATCGCTAGAGCGGTTGTGTTCAGCCATGAATACCCCTCGGGGATCCCCACAGGTCTCCCTTGGTCAACAGCACCCCCTTTCTTCTTGGGGCCCCCCATCTTCTTCTTATTTTTCTTCCCGGGAGCTACGCTAATAGGCGTCGGGTCTAAAGGCCGGGAGGTGCTGGCTTCACCGGCGGTACGTGCGGGGAGGAGGGCGACAATTACCTTCTACCTCTCTTTTTCCTCTTCTTCCTCGGCGGTTTGAACGGCGAGGGCCAGCTCCTCATCGTCATTCACTTGTTCAAAATCCTCGGCCTCGGCCTCAGCGACGAGGTCCTTCTGTACCTCCATGGCGACGGCAGAATCACCACCCATCGAAGGCTGATCGTTCGAGGACTGCACCTCGGAGACGCTTTCTGTTTCGAGCGAAGGCTCCCTCGAGATGTCTTGTGAATCGTTTGCAGATGACATTTTCGAAAACTAAAGGTCGAAGGCTAAAGGACGAAGGCTTCCTAACCAACCCTAGCACTTAATCTAAGGCAGGAAAAACTAAGTATGCAGCTGAAGGGGGGAACGAGGGAAGAACTGACCTTGAGAACTTGGTTTGACCGAAGGGAACTTTCTCTCTCTAGAAATATTTGGCCAGAGCTTCGCTACAGTATGATCGCACATGGGAAATGGCCATGGGGTATTTATAGCCTCCAAAAACTGGGCTTGGGCCGAAATCCGGGCCTCCATTCCCCGAAATCATCATTACACACCGCCGGTTCGACCAACCGGTGACGCCCGCCCGCCGGGAGCCAACGAGCACACGCCACGTGGACTCCACTTCCAACGGTCATATCTCAACGGCTATATTTTGAAAACACAGAGGTGCTCCCGGCCGGTACCCCTCATACAACATCACAAATGCCTTCGGGCTTTCTCAATCAAGAGCCTATGGCTTAACAACGGGTAAACCCCTCGGGAGCCTTCATCAACTGTCCCCCCCCCCCCCGGCCACGCAACAAGAAGACCCCTCGGGAACATCGAATTTAACACCCCTCTTAGGTGGACAGCCTTCAACATACAACAACGGGACCCTCGGGTGCCCTCATCCCCAGCTTGTCATTAGCCAGAGAACCCCCTCGGCAACACAGCAACTACCACTTACATTCATCACGACCTCAACCCCATGGATTGAGGGACTCCCCTTCGGCATCTCCCGGGATATTTACAAAGCGCCTTCGGTAAGTCAAACCACGCGCCCCCAGATCAAGGGTAGCCTTCTGCATAAACTTTGTCCTTCATCTCAGACCAAGGTTTCATCTTTTCGAGTCATCATTAGGGGAATTCGGTGCACTCTTTTTCCCTCATTAGGATTTTTTCCCACAGGGTTTTTCCTAATGAGGTTTTTAACGAGGCATCCCCCCAAAATGAAACGAAAAGTGTCAACCTTCGGCCCTATGCGACAGCAGGCACTATTCTACTCCTCTTCACCACATTACACGTGCCTCAAGGAGTGGGGGACTGGAGGACCCCTTCGGGAAAAATCACAAAAATGCAAAATGTCAAAAATCTCCCCAAAGCAGCAACATGACCCTTCAGTCCCAAAATGTGGGGACTGAAGGGCCGCCCCCCGGCAGAATCATGTGCAAATGCAAACCTCCCATTTACAAACTACAGCGAGGCAACATTAGAGGACAACCGCAATTACTCCTTTTCCCTCAAATACCTTTCGACAAAAGGAGTGAGGGACTCCTGATGGAGTATATGGCCCAGGAACCCCCGGCCCATAGATTCCCACTACTGTAGCAAAGGCCCAACAGGCCCAGGAAGCATGGCAGGCCCAAATCACAGCGCCCCAAGTTCCAAACAGCCCACGACGAACACTGGTGTGCCTTCGGCCCCCTGGCCGAAGGCTAATAAACTCATGATACAGCTTCTTTAAAGTACTCATAGTGTCTGGGAGAAAGCGGCGAAACAGTAGCCCTCGGCACCTAGAGCCCTCGGCATCTAGAGGCCCCCGATATGAAGAGCCTTCGGCCAATCATCTACGGCCAAGGGCATCTCCTCGACAGAATCTCTCACCCACATGCGCCAGATCAATGTACCAAGTACAAACGTCACATCCAACCACCGCATTTAATGCGGCCACATGCGAGTGCCAGTGCCACCCCGTTGAGGTGACCCCTCGACCACCAGAATGATGACACGTGTCCCTATCTGGCATTTATTACTACTATAAATAGCACCTCTTTCCCCATTTGTAATTCATGCTCAATACGCTCAACACATTCTCAGCAATATAGATTCTCTCTCGTACTTTTGCTCTGACTTCTCTCTAGTTATTCGCCGCAGTAACCCCTCGGATAGATACCCCCCGGGTACACTTATCCATCACTTTCATTTCAAGGAGTACAATTAAGTAATAAATTAGGAAAAAACATGCATGCCATACTATGGGAAACACATGAACTTTTAATCAAAAGAATGGTAAATTTATCTATACATAATACTAAAATAAATACATTTTCAGTTTCATTGCGAATCATTCAATATTAGGGAATCATTCAAAATATGTTACCGAAACAAAAAAATAATAATATGGGAGTTTGTAAAATTACATTTGGTTTCCTAAAAAATTACAATGTGAATTAGGAGTCTTTGGAGGTTTTTCATCTCAAAAAAAGATTTGTTGTGTAAGAATTATGAAATATAAAAAAGACCACTTCTTAATATTATTTTCGTAAAATGACTTATAATGAAATTCGATATTAATTGATGAAAATTTCTTTCATCAATTAAGAAACTATGTTAAATTGTATTTGAGTGACTAGGCGCAGGAAATGTGCAGAGATATTTTTGGCAGTGCACAGTGTTTGTGGTATGGGCAATGCGTGTGGTGGGTAAATTCATGTCATGTGTGTGGGTGCAAAATTTGCACATCACACCGTATCTACCAGCCAAATCCGGGTGTATATTTACTCCGAAATGTAAACAATTACAGTGACTGATGATAGACACAAAAATGAATTATAAGTGGTTACTTTTTATGGCCTAAACAGTGGTTTAGATATATTAGGGTATAGGTAGTTGTGTGTGTGGGTGTAATGATTTATATTCACCGCTCTTTGTCTACAAATTTAGTTTTGACATAGCCATTAAGAAGATAGTATAAATATACCACTCGGTTATAGGTCATTCAATCCAAGTTTAGGCATTCCTTTAACTATTATTCAGATCTATGTTGTGAAAAACAGTTATATCAAAATTAACAAAAAATAGCCAGTTATAAACAAAAAAAGAGGTTTCAGATCATTCAAAATAGTTATTGCAAGTTAACAAAATTTTCAAATCATTCAAATTATAAACAAACAAATGTTATAATCTTAGCCAGTTATAACATTTGATTCTGCTAAAAAGCTGTGTTCAAAATAATTACTATACAAATTACTCCTATAGACCTATAAGTTAACGATGCTTAATAAGTTGTGTTCTTTCAGATCTATGGTTACCATCTCTTTGCAAGTTAGGTTTCAGATCATCATGATGCAAAAATTATGAATGACATTGCGCCCACCGTGGGGCTCGAACCCACGACCACAAGGTTAAGAGCCTTGCGCTCTACCAACTGAGCTAGACGGGCTTGTTGTTTCTTTTTTAAATTTAAATTTAAAAGTAGTGTTCAATCGTACAATCTCCCAATATTCTTGTAAACATCGGTATAGAAGATTCACACAGCGTATTAATGACAAAATGCTGTGGTTCTTTTAGAAAATCTTTGCAACTCATAATGCATTATATTCTTTTGTAGGCATGGGCGTGGTCTGGAACAGTCCGGGAAATTAGTAGAACCCGTAATGTATCAATGAGTTTTATAACGGTCCTGTACGGTCCGGTTCTAAGAATGGAACCATTCGGTACCATGTCGTTTTGAAACGGTACAAAATGGTAAGGTACAATTCCAAACACATGCTAAAAATTTAGACAAATATGACAATTAGTAAATAACATCACACCAACCAACTCACATTAAGTGTTGATATAAATAAAAGAAATTGCATACGTAGTACTAAAATTCACAAATGCACAAATAGTGCAACACAACTAAGAAAAAGTATAACAAAATGATGATACACCAGATATTTTCGATGTTCTTCTTTGTTCTAGATTAAATATTATTTCTAATTTAATTTATAGTTGATCTGTAAGAGCTAAGATTTAAACTATATTAATTAAGTTGTACAATTGCACAAACATGATATACAAAAAGTCATATACACTACATTACTAGAAATGAATAGTCATTAATGATTTTTAAAACTTTAACATTCTTTGATTACATACCAAAATATAACACAAAATTATCTAAAAAGAAAAAACAACAATGTACATATAAACACACGCATTTAGCTATTTTAGGGATACATGAATACATATTTGGGTATAAAATTGTTGGTCTATGAAATATATTTATTGGTATGGAAGAAAATATAAAAAATTCAAATGTATTATTTTTGAACGGTCAGGTCCGGTATTTTTTTGTTCTCAAAATCTAGGACCGATATCTCATACCCGTTTCAAATGGTACGGTTTCGGTTCGGGATAAAAATCTATAGAACCGTTTAAATACCCGATATTCGATTCGGTACCATTACGGGCCGGTTCGGTACCGATTTGGTTTGGATTTTATATATGCCCACCCCTATTCTTTTGATCAGATCCCCAAGTCGAAAAAATATGCTCCTTAAGCCCTTTCCCGTTACTAAAGCCTATTTGCCTTTCCCGTTACTAAAGCCTATTTTGAGTTTAGAAATTTGCATTAAAACGCATTACATTGGGAAATATTAAAGTATAAAATAACATACTCCTTAAAATATATTTTTTTATTTAGTACCCTAGAATTGTGAAGTAGTTACTATGTATGTTTTATCTTACCATTTAACAAAACAAACATCGTTTGCTTGCTCTTTCATAGTTTGACTTTTAATTGCTTTTAACTTCTTAAATGAACTTTCTTCACAAAATTAACGGACATAGTTTGCTCAAGGGCGTAGTTAGGGTAGGGTCAGTCCTGGCCCAGCGCAAATTTAAAAAATGTCTAAATTTTTAATTTAAAAAGTTTCATGTGAAATTTTTTTCAAAAATATTCTTTGTACCGATCCAGTGCTCTGACTCTGCCCCTGTGTTTGCTTGCTTTTTCATAGTTTGACTTTTAATTGCTTTTAACTTCTCAAATGAACTTTCTTCTCAAAATTGATGGCTATTAGGGTTGGATTCGGTTCGGGCCACCCGGCCCGTGACCCGGCCCGGCCCGGTACTGTGCGGGCACGGGACCGGCCCGGTCGGGCGGTCCGGGACCGGGTATGGGCCCGAACCGGGGGGAAGGGGCGGGGCGGGCTCGGTTCAGCAGTTTTGTGACCCGGCCCGGCCGGGTCGGGCCCGGGTCCGGGTCTATTTTTAAAAAAAAAAACTTTTTTTTTTATTTTTGGCTACTAGCCGTTGAGGCCTTGGGGTGGGGCTGGGGACAACCCAAACGGCTATATAGCCGTTGGTTGGGGTAAAGGGGGGGTCCGGGGGGGGTGGGGGGTGGGGGGGTGGGGGGTAAAAAAACCTATAAATACTCCTACTCTTAAACATTTTTTCATATCTCTTCTCCAATTCTTCCTAAATTCATTCTTAACTCTCTACTCTCTAATTCTCTTATTCTCCAATATATTATATATCTACTCTCTAATTCTCTTCTCCAAGAAGGTAAGATGGAAAATCAAAATGCCATTATACGGTATAATTTTGATAAGCAGAAGGACCCGAAGACCGGGATGTGGTACGCAATTTGCAAATGGTGCGAAAAAAAATGTATTATGGGGGCTTCAGGTGGATTCGGGATGGCAATCAAGCATATGAAGTCATGTGACAAAGCCAAAGGATCGGGAGGTGCGGGAAGTTCCGATTGATTACAATTTTCAAAATGTTTCTCTTAAAGTTTGTTTTAATTTTCAAATGTAGTTCCTATTTCATTTCAAATAAATGCAATTGAAGTTTGTTTTTAATACTCTTATAAAACTATAAACTATAAAATATAAAATATAAATTATAAAAAAAAAATTAACCGACCCGGCCCGAACCGGACCCGACTCGTGACCCGGGCGGGTGGCCCGGCCCGAACCGGACCCATCCAACCCTCGGGCCGGTCCCGGGCCCACTGTTCTTGAACCGGCGGCCCAGGCCCGACCCGGCCCGAATCCATTGGCTATTATATGCAACTTTCAATTTTCCTTGTATCGCCAGCTGCATCAATACTTTTTAGGGAGAAATCTTGATCCATGACAAAAAATAAAAATAAAAGTGGTACATTAATGTTTTTAGAACTCAAAACTAGAAGGATATTGCTTGGCATACGACTGGGGCTATGATCACTCATGTTTACCTGAACCCATTGTCCTCCGAGTCTTGCCCCTACGGCCCTATCCATGGATGATGGATTCATACAATCATACGGGTCGTCCAATGGGAAAATGGTATGTAGTCTGGATTCCTTAGAGGATTAGATATTATTCACCATGTGATTTAAAATTCTTTTCACTTACCATTTTGAAATGTTCGATAAAAATCATCTTATTTCACGTCTTGAAATAAATCTCTAGCATCCTTCTATTCCGTGCACTGTGCCACACCTCTTACAGACTCCAGCATAGCTGATCAATCAGGACAAGTCAGTAATAAAATTCTCAATAGTCGTAATAACTTCTGTCATGAAACCAAGTGAAATGTTACGGAACTGAGTTCAAAATTAGCCCTGGTCCAAACTCGAAAGTGTTCTCCGATGGCTGGCGTTCAAACGTGAAATCATCCTTGTAAAGTGAACCAAAAATCTATCACCAGACTACTCTAGTGATATCGCTTTCTTGATAAAGTGAACCAAAAAAATTTCTCAATCCAAGATCTTCAATACTCACAAGCATCCTAAATAGTCACACCATATAGCAGTCAGTCTCACCACCCTATGGGACGCCACAGGCCTGACCACCAAATCACCGATTAGTGCACCAGTTTTTTCGTCACTAGTTAATTTTCTCAAAAGATTCAACAAAGTCACTTTATTCGCCATTTAACCTCATGACAAACACCAACCTGCTGACACCACTTAAGAAGCTAAACCCTAAAAACCGCTGATCACGAAGACCGTAACATTACTATCCCGCCGGGATACGGATGCTTTGCTTGATGTTATTATAATTACAATTATGCTGCTTTGATATCATTATTATGCTGAAAACTGTCATAAATCTCCAATAAGAATAAACAGCATCAAAATTTCCTGGTTGGATCTCCAAAGCAATAACAGAGAGATCATCTAAAATCATAATTCATAAACATTATAATTTGACAAATGAATGGATGAGCAAAAAAACAGAACCATCGCAGCATTTGGATCAAGACAAAATGAAGCTCACAGTGGAGATTTGAGGAACACAGAAATTCCAAGGCAACAAAAATATAAGATCTGGGAACACATAGAAATGAAGTTCAACAAGTATCCGGCTTCTTTCTAACGCGTCATAAATAGAATGACGCGAGAAAGAAAAAAAATGACAACAGAAAATCTTACAATAATATTTAAAGGTTGCAACTTCCAAGCAGCACTACTGACCCCACCCAGTAGGGGAAAAAAGAAGAAGAAATTCATATCCATTTCAGCAACATCCCATGTTTTTTGTGTGGAAAAACTAGAAACACTTCCTGTGCACAATTGAAGGACCAGACTCATCATACTCTGCCTTAGCGATCCACATCTGCAGTCACCAACAAGCAAGTAATGTAAGTCAACAAAATAAATTCAGGGGTATCAAAGAACCTACTACCCATCATCCGATTCATCTATTGAAGAATTAATAATAACTGGTAAGCCATCTACTATTTCTAACGTCCGCGTGATTACTATTCATTGGATTACAAACATCTATATTTACAACATATCACATATGCATTACTCAGTCATTACACATATTAAAAAAGTCTATGTGATTAAGGTACAACTTTATAAGTGGGACAATCGCAACTTTATAACTTGGCAAATTATAAGAAAAAATTAATCTCATTTATGACAAGCTGCTCATTATTTAGATATTTTTTAAAGTTAATCAATATTCCAATCCATTCAATTGCAATCCTTTAAATGAATCATGTCTGAACATTGAACAAATACGTTACCCATATCACAATTAATAACCATCAATCAAAATTACGTTAGAGAGAGAGAGAGACCTGTTGGAATGTGCTGAGAGAGGCCAAGATAGACCCTCCTATCCAAACACTATATTTCCTCTCAGGAGGCGCCACCACTTTGATCTTCATGCTGCTAGGAGCTAATGCCGTAATTTCCTTGCTCATCCTATCTGCAATACCTGGAAACATGGTGGTCCCACCACTGAGAACTATGTTTCCGTAAAGGTCCTTCCTAATATCCACATCGCATTTCATGATAGAGTTGTAAGTGGTCTCGTGGATTCCTGCAGCTTCCATCCCGATTATGGAAGGCTGGAAAAGGACCTCTGGGCAACGGAAACGCTCAGCTCCGATAGTGATGACCTGTCCATCGGGCAGCTCATAGCTCTTCTCGATGGAAGAGCTTGTCTTTGCAGTTTCCAGCTCCTGCTCATAGTCAAGAGCTATGTATGCAAGCTTTTCCTTCACATCCCTCACGATTTCCCGCTCTGCTGAGGTGGTGAAAGTGTAACCACGCTCCGTGAGAATCTTAACCAAATGCTCGGTGAGGTCACGCCCTGCCAAGTCGAGACGAAGGATGGCATGTGGAAGGGCATAACCTTCGTAGATGGGGACGGTGTGACTAACCCCATCACCAGAGTCCAACACAATACCTGTGCATATAATATAATAGAGTGAATCCCTACACTTTTCCTTATGTTGGGTTGACAAATGAGTTCTAATTCTCACACACCCAAACTGACCAACAAGGTATTCGTAGCATGCTAAGTTGAAGTATATGAAAGCTATGAAACATCCGTCCCAAAAAAGCATGTTTGACCAATGTGTACCACTTCATTTGTTTTGGTAAGGTAGCATTCTCACAAACCATCCTAATATATTTGAATTTTTTTATTGGCCTCACCATATGTATATTATGTATCTTGTAGATGATTTTTAATGGAAAGTTATATGAAAAATTAGCCTCATTTGATCAACTGGACTATTTTGTTTTGGACAAGACAAGTGCTTGAAACATGACTATTCTTGGTGGTGTGGGGGTGCATGATAATTATTCATGCACGTTGCTTCCTCTTATTCAACTTTTATCACGAGCATGAAAAGATCTACTACCTCCGACCCGTTGGAAGGTTCCCATAGCAAAACGACACGGTTATTTAGACAATAATTAAATAAAGTACTTCGAGTATATTTTGAGATAATTTTAATAGGTATATATTATAATGTAGTTCGTATTTATAACTGTGATGTTATAAATGTATTATTTTTAATATTTAATCATTAATTTGTCACTTAAGATTGTTAATTGTCTCCTAAAATGGAAATGGGAACCTTTATATGGGACGCCCAAAAAAAGAAAGTGGAACCTTCTAATGGGACGGAGGGAGTAATAAACTAAGGGCTCATTGGGTTCACAGAAAATAGTAGAGAAATATATAAGAAAGGAAATAAATGTGAGCAAAATAAATAATAGCCTATAAGTCAATAAATTTATGGTTTAGATATAAGTTGATACTCATTCTATATTTTTATGCCTATATTATAAAGTAAAATATTTAAATACTTCGTATATTCATATTTAAATTTTAAGAAAAGTATTTCAATTTCCTTTTCACTTTTCAAGATCAAACCACATACAAGGATGAATAAAGAACTTTCTTTAGCATTTCTTAGTCCTTATGCTGTAGCATTGTGTAGGATCCAAATATACCCAAACAAAATCAGGAAGAAGAAAAGAGTAGAGAATTCTCTTACCAGTGGTACGACCACTAGCATACAGGGAAAGAACGGCTTGAATAGCAACATACATAGCTGGGGTATTGAATGTCTCAAACATAATTTGAGTCATCTTTTCACGGTTAGCCTTTGGGTTAAGAGGCGCTTCAGTGAGGAGCACAGGGTGCTCCTCAGGGGCAACACGAAGCTCATTATAGAATGTGTGATGCCATATTTTCTCCATATCATCCCAATTGCTAACAATGCCATGCTCAATTGGGTATTTGAGTGTTAAGATACCACGCTTGGACTGAGCTTCATCTCCTACATATGCATCTTTTTGACCCATACCCACCATCACACCGGTGTGACGGGGACGGCCGATAATACTAGGGAACACAGCACGGGGAGCATCATCTCCAGCAAACCCAGCCTAGATATTTTAAATGAATAAGAAAGTAAGTAGCAATCACGGAAGATAAAGAAACAGATAAAAGATATTCAGGGGTAAATATCAGTACCTTAACCATTCCTGTCCCATTATCACAAACAAGTGGCTGAATATCTTCTCCATCTGCCATTTTATGTTACCTCCTGCAAGGAACCAGGAAGCATCAATTTCTACTAATAATGTCACAAATAAATTTAGGTAGAAGAGATCCACTATAATATCATATCAGTATTATGAGCTTAAAATCTTCCTATCCGTTTTAATCTCCTCACCTATCAAAAGAAACTCAGTATCAACCCAGCAGTTTAGGGAGAATTATGAACTATCAAGTAATGATAAAATGGAACATTGTTTTAAATTTTAATCTATTTGTACGGGGATATGAGAGTTTCAAACAAATCGATCTAAAACGGTTCAAGCAACACAACACGACTGGGTCATTTCCGGTACACTAATGAAGAACATGAACGTGTTTCCACCACTACGTCACTATTTACAAGACAAGATCCATAACAATTTAAACAAACTGAATCACCGAGAAAAAAAATTATATCACTAGGCCATTTCCCGTATAGCAATTAATAAAAGGTAATGTTTCACTATGTAAAAGATAAAGGGAATAAAGGCAACAAAACGAGATCCATACTAATTAGAACGAAATGGATCGCCGATTCAACCTGATCTCGCCCAAATCAAAAATAAAAATTCAAATCTCAAAAATCAATATCACATTGCGTCAATAGAAAATATAGAGCAACCGATGAATCTATCTAGAACACTAGAATCCATACGATTCACCAGTGTACATTTCTTATGATCGAAAAACAGGCCACAAAATGACGATTGAATGAGCGAATAAACGGATCATGAATGGATTCATGGATAGACAACGAAATACAGAGAAGACGTACCTGTTAGACTTTGAGATCGAAGACAATGGAGAGGCCGATTGATAGGCTATGCTGATATTTTTTCTCTGTGAATGTTTCTATGTATAGCCTTTTGGGGGAGAAAAAATGTGAAAGTGGAAGATCGCTCTGGAAAGGTGATGCAATGCAGGCCGTCCGATGAGCGAGCAAATCTGGATGTACGGAATCGTGTGCCACGTCGGAGGTGTCATTTTGACGCGTTTTCCTCTCGTTCTTTCCCCATTTATTACCAGATATTATTATTACACTATTTTCATAGTAGAATTTTTGACTCCAAACAAAAAATTCACCCAACTAATTCTAAATTCTCAAGAACCCCAACCCGTTTAAATTTAAACTTTTTTCGATTAATCCGAAAAATTCGCCACCATCTAAATCATATACTCTCCTCTTTCAAAAAAACTTTGTCATTTTTTAAACTTTGATCAATTATATTTTTTTATTGGAATTATTTATAATATAAAAATGATACAAAATTATTATTTTTAAAATAGAAGTATGAATTTTATAACTTTCATAATATTATACTAATCAAAATTAAGATTCAAATTTTATGAAATGACAAAGTTTTTTAAGAAGAATGTAGTATTATTGAACAGAAATGCAGTAAGTTTGCCAAGCTCACTCTTCATAGTTTGGCCCAAATCTTGGACATAAAATTTTCTAATTTGGTTGTTTAAAAAATGAAATACTTACAAAATAGTTACAAATTTATGATTAACATAATGGTCTTTATAAAAACGTGATCCATAGTAATTGATTACAATAATAATTTGTATTCAATTTTTGGGCTTAAGTGACTATGACACTACACAAATAGTAACTTTAGTTGTATTATAATAAATGAAATTTATTTTAATAATACTTTTGAAAAAAATCTTAAAAATTATGATGTATTTTTAGTTAACAAATTCAATTCTCATTGAAGAATGTGCTTCTTATTCTAATTTTTGTAAATGTGATACTTAGGTTTTTGAATTTTGAAAAGAGATTCATAAGCTGACTTAAACCATTAATGTATGATTATTATCATAAAAACTATATAACTGATGCATCTACTCCCATTATGAGATACAGCTCTACAAAATCATACTATTAACCAATCATTTATTGCCTCCTACATGTGGCAATTTTAGAGAAAAACTCTTTTCAAAACATGCATGTCTTCAAATTTTCCACACAAAAAAAAAGATTGTTATGATTGGGAACACGACACATTTTGAGTCCATTAAGTGTTCAAAATGGTGCCAGAGTAATACCCCGTACAAGCAAATTGCATTAAAGTTGCTGTAATTGTTATTGAGAAGATATCATAATTTTATTATTATTTATTTTATATATTAACATGGAGTCGTTGTCTTCTGTGGCCAATTATCATCCACCGATTACATATTGTAAATGTAGAATAATGATTTAATAAACTTTGTTTCCACACTTTTAATTGCATTGATTATATTTATAACACATCACACATTACACGGTGAACATGGTGTAAAATTAAGAGCATCTTCAATACTACAATGTGTACGGTGCTTATGTGGCATGAGAGATAGCCGTATAAATATTATTCCTCCGTCCTTTATAACTTTGCCAACTTTCTCTTTTTGGATGTCCCATTAACTTTGTCACTTTCCCTTTTGAGTAAAGAATTTGTGGTTTCAGTTAATTCTCTCTTCTCTGCATAAACCCCAATCACATACTCCCTCTGTCCCGAATTGAATTGCAAACTTTGACCGGCACAAAGATTAAGAAATGACAATAAATGATACTTGTCTTTTACACTTTTGCCCATCTTTCTAAATGTAGATGCCTTTTAGTTAATGGGGAAAAAGTAAAAGTAAGGGTAAATTTGTCACTTTATTCTTATTTACATACCTAAAATAGAAAGTGGAAAACCATTTTGGGACAACCAAAAAGGAAAATTTTGCAAATCAAATTGGGACGGAGGGAGTAGTTTTTACTTTATTAATCTCATGCCGGTCAAACTTGGCAAAGCTATTAGGGACAGAGAGAGAAGTAGATAAATTCTTTATCTCCTTATTGAATGGTTTTATGCAGTTTTGGTAAATTTTTCTTCATAATGTCAAGAAGATCGTCTAGATGCTGAAATTGAAGTTGACATTGCAGGTGAAAACTTACCAAAAGTGTATAAAATCATTCAAATAAGGAAAGAGATAGTTTAGTTGTTAATATTTATATGGTTATCTTTCATGTCAGATGTGCATCGTGCACACTATAACATTGGAGATGCTCTAATGATTGACATTTGTGTAACATTTTAATAGAGTTTTCTCCATCATTAGGATGGGGGGACATATTACATTCATAGGAAAATTTTCCCAAAAAAATACTCCCTAAAATACAAGGATTATATTATTGCAAAGTGGGGCCAAATGTGTATGATTTTGCCTTGTTATTGATAAATTTGCTTTGTTATTAATAGTAATAGGGATGGACCCGGGCCGGTCCGGTTCCGGTTCCGGACCAGGGCCGGGCGGGCTTTTTTTGCAAATCCTTGGGCCCGGAACCGGCCCGGGTTGATACCGGGTCCGGGCCTAACCGGGCCGGGCCGGGCCCGGTTCAATGTCTATTTTTTTTGCTTTCTTGTTATCCCTCGACCCCCCACCCCCACCCCCCCTCACCCCCCACCCCCCAAACCTCCCAAAAACATCCAGCCCTACCCTATGAAAAGAAAAAAATTGAAAAAACAAAAAAAAAAATTGATCCAGGCCCAGCCCGAACCACCCGGGCCGGTTCGCCCAAAACTGGGCCCGAGCCCGGCCTGCCCGACCTACCCAAACGGGCTAAAAGCCCGGAACCGGCCAACCGGTCCCGGTCACGGTCCAGGCCGACCCGGTTTAGTCCATCCCTAAATAGTAATATTGTTGTTAATATTATTGTTTAATCATCATTTGTATTAACATAGCGGTTACAGTGCAGCCTCAACTCCATAACAAAATCTATTGGTTTCAACTTTCAAATCATAAATAGTCGACCAACCAATTCTAGAAATCAAAACATTTATGTTTTGATTACATTCCATAATAAATAGATAATTAGGATTTAGGAGTCAAAGTGGAACTGGATCCACAACCATCAATCATACTAAACCTAAAACAAACAAGCATTACATATTCCAATTCTTATCTCAAGGGGCGGAACTGAAACCGGCTCATGCCCACTACATTGGGAGTCCAAGTAAAAACAATCATCTATTTAATAATTTAAAATTTTGAGAAATTAACCTAAATAGGACTAAACACGTTTATATATTCTAAAATAGGATTTTCGTGTTTTTATTCTCAACATAGGACTAATCATTGTCATATTTTGATAGTTTTAGACTTTAAACATGACAGTACGCTTGGACTCGGGCCGGGTCAGGCCCGGCCCGGCCGCCGGTTCCGTATCCATAGGCCCGAGACCGGCCCAGGTCTTGACCGGTTCCGGGCCAGTTCCGCTTTCGGGCCAGGCCGGTTCCGGACCAGGCCGGTTCCCCTTTTCCCTTACCCGTGCCAGAAACCGGTAGACCCCCCGGGCCTAGGCCCGAACCGGAACCGGACCCGGTTTCCCGGGCCGGGCTGGGCCCGCACAGTAGCGGGCCGGGCCGGTTCCCGGGCCAGGTGGCCCGCACCGAGTCCAAGCCTACTTGATAGTAATTACTCATTTTGAGAATAAACCATGAAAATCCTATTTTGAAATTTTATAACTATTTTACTCCTATTTTGGGAATTTTCCCTTTAAATTTATGTCATATTCTAAGTTATAGGCCTTTGGTAAGGTGAGAAGTAAACATTTAGCAAGTGCAAAGTTGCAAACTACTAAACACCCCCTTAGTTTTTACGGTTTACCATTTGTTGAAAAAGACCTCCCGAATCCCGATCCAAACCTCCAAATTGTAATCAATTAATCAACCACATTTCTATACTATCTATCCATAATCTAATTGTTGAATCGTCATATTAATGACTAGTTGTGAAATTTGTGTAGGTGACATGATGTTCAATTTTGTTCAATTTGTTATATATAACTCTTCCTTGATGAAGATGCTGTCATGTTTTCATGTTCTCTTGGGCTTGTTAGCTTGTATCCATTTGTCATACAAAAATAAAAGATATAGGAAGGGAACAAAAAGGAAGACCGCGAGATGAATGAGAATAGAAAATGTGACAGCATTTGCGTATGTTTTTCCTATGGTGACCAGACGAGATAATGTACATATACACCTCCTACCAGTAAAATTGTTAGTGTTATAGGCCAGTAAAAACAGAGACACTCTTGAGCGCTTCCTCTTCCATTTCGATGAGCTGATCACAGAACTTTTGTACATCAGATGCCTCTTCCTTGAGTGTGATTCTGAACTCTTTCCACAGGTATTCGCGGGACCCATCGCTCTGCAACGCCCCAAGAACTTTCCCCAGCACATCAAACCCTTTTCGGTCTACCGAAAGCAGAAAAGCGTCCTTCACAAACAGCAACAGAAACACAGATAATATATCGCATCATGTATGAAAGTCACCTCATTGCGCATTCCACAAATGATGTTTTTGAATAAAATGATAGGGACCCGGACACTCCTCCTAATAAGAATAATATGAAGTATTTTAATATTGTACAATAAGAGGGTTCTACGAACAGTAACTTAATGGCTGAGGGCCAGCACTTTAGGAGAGTAATATAATAAGAGCTGGTTGGGGGAAAAGGAGGTAGGCAGAAATTGGGATTGGGCTGGGATCAGTGAGAGAAGAGGCACCCTCGAACTTGCCTCATGTGTATTTCCTTTACAGTTTCAACAATTTCATCTTCAATATACATCTAATTACCATCAAATTGTGGAGTTCCTATCATAAAATGATGCATTACTACCTCCGCCACAAATGTACACCTTTTCAATTTTGGTAAGGTATAATTGTCATAAATCTTCTTTGTATGCTCGTTTAACTAAATACATCATATGTAAGCTGAGCTTTTCCTGACATATTTTGGCAAGTTGTATCAAGGATTAGTTTATTGGATCAAACTGGACACTTTTAGGAGAAAAATTGTACTTCGATACACCCGTTGTATTTGCTTCTTCTGAGGGCTGGTCAAGTATATTTTTGGGGGGTTGGAGGGAGTAATATTAGAGTTAAGTTGCCTTTTTGGTCTCTCAATTATGCAGATTTAGCGATTTTGGTCCCTCGGTTAAATTTTGCAAAAAACAATATTTGGTGGTACGGTGGTGCCTTGGGTGATAGTGACTAAGGGTGGACATTTAAGGTTTATTTTTTCAGTTTTCAGCTTAAAACGGGTAAGAGGAATGATTGCCAAATTAAAACCACACTATGTTTAGTTTGGATTTGTTATTTTTAAAGATATTTAAGTATATTAAGGTTTTATTATACTTTTCTTCAGTATGATTTTATTCTGGTTCAGTTTGGCTAATATTGCCAAACTAACACCAAATTGCATGTTTCGGTTCCATTCAGTTCGGTTGCATAACCAAAATACCCACTCCTAACTGAAATCATCAAAGGATCGCATAAGGGTTATGTTTTCCGAAAGTTAACAATTAGGGATTACTCCTTAGGATGTTTTTGCTTGGACTGAAATTTGTTAGTCTGGTCTGGTATGTTTAAGTCCGGTCTGTTTAAGTCTGGTCTGGCCTGAACTTGTCTGGTAAATGTCTGGTTTGTGTATATAACTGTGGAAGTCAGGTATGGTATGGTCTAGTCTGTTTAAGTCTGGTCTGGTCTGTTTAAGTCTGGTATGGTCTGGTCTGTTTAAGTGTGGTCTGGTTTGGGACTGAAAACAGTCCAAGTAAAAACATCCTTACTAGAATCACTAAAACTGCACAAATGAGTGACTAGAATCTGTCAATAATTACATCATATAGTCCTGCGCATACATACATTGCCTTGTGGGAATCAATTTAGTCATACAAGGAATACAACACACAGCATGCAATTAAGGAAACCTCTGAAAACATAAAGATTTGGGGGGTTAGAATAATTACCTTGACATTCTCATCCATGTGTGTGATACAGAAGAGGATTAAAGCTCTACGCCTAATCTCGCTTCGATTAATTCCATCAATTAGGCTTGTACAAAAAGGAGCTGCAAGAAACGAAATTATCACCTTATGAGTCTCAGAAATTGTTTTATGTATAACCACTATAGGAGCTTACATAAAGGGTCTGTCTTTGATTCTTCAATATCTTTTAGAGCCACTTCATGGCTACCTCCTTTGTTGTCAATATACGCACAAGAACTGCAGACCATATAAGCTTGTGCGTTAGATCAATTCTACCCAAAATTGTAATTAGGATGTCCAGATTTTACTTGCAGCGATACAATAGGGGTCTGTTTGGAACAAAGGAAATACTTGCTCTATTCTTGTTTAGTTGAAACAGTTGGACTTTCACATTTGACAAAAAATGACTTTGACCATTGATATATCTAATTGTGTGTTAGTAAAAAATATTTAAAAAGTAATGTCAAATTTTATACTGAGACAAATTTAATAATGTTTTTCACAGTATAGCTTAACACATTTGACAAATAAATAAAATCAACGCAGGGTATATGAGTAGAACAAAAAGTCAGATTGTTGCAACTAATAAAGAGCAGATGTAGTATTAAGGAACAATAATAGAGATCCAAATGGAAGGAAAATTCAGAACCAAAGAAAAATTCAACTTGGTCCAATCTCAAAAAAATCTTTTCTAGATATTTGTCCTGTTATATATATATATATATATATATATATATATATATATATATATATATATATATATATATATATGCATATACATATTACAATGATGTAACAACTAAGAATTTTAAATATGTATGTGGAAAGTTCTCCCAAAAAATTAATCAAATTGTTTTTTTTTATTTTCCAAAGTAAAACAGAACAACAAAAAACTATGTTCCTCAGCGTACTTTTTATTTTCCTACCATTTCCGGCATTCTGAACATAGCCTAAGAAGTAAGGGAAGGCTAATGGAACTATAAAATTATTATTTTCTTGTGCATTATAGCAAGCAAAATTCATAGAATATGTGTGTGATATCACAAGGCTGAACTGAATATTTGATACCTTATCTTAAACTTATACACAGTATATTTGTTATTCTCATCGAGTAACTCCTGGAGGTTTTCACTTCGAGATGTATAACTGAGACTTGATGAACTCAATATAGCAGAAACTGAATAACTTAAATCTTTTACTGTTTTACACTCTGATAACATGATCTCTCTAAGCGTATCTGCAGCCAATGCAGCCTGTGGAAACGAAGAATCATGTTAATAAAAATTTACCTCTTCCAATAGCAAAGTAAATAGTGCGTAGTTCCACAAAGACATGCTTAAAACTATCTACTCCCTCCATTCCAAATAAAAGGAATCCTTGTTGAAAAACTAATGTTGTCCCAAAAAAAAGCCCAGTTTGCTTTTGAAAAAGCGAGTCTTTAATGTTTTTGCTATAACAATTTTACACAAAAATGTCTGACACAAGTTAAATATTTTAAATTTAGTTTAAACAACGAATACAACTACAAATACAGCAAGAACTGGTTATTTCCAATAGTTATAGCTAAAGCATAAAAGTTGTACTGTGGTGAAACATGACAATTTTTTGGGAAAAAGGTAGTACATGAATACAAGCAAAGGTTAACCTATGATTAGCAATAACATTCGCACATGGGGTAATGCATGATTAAAAAGAAACTGACATGAATATAGTGTTTCTAAATGATTAGTTGCTGGAAACCGGAAAAAGTGAAAAGAATTAAAGCAGTAGAGCAAATTACATAGTGGATTGATGTGTTAGCTAATTGATAAGTGAGAATGAGAGACACTATGTTCAACCTTTTTATCTGTAAGAGGCACTATGTCACCCATTAGAGCAACCCGTGTTGGCAGCTGCATATGTGACAAAAACAAGTCTTTCTTAGTATATAACAATATTTTTCAAGAAGAATTTGACTTTGCACCTCATGTTTTGGGTGATATTTGACTTTGCACCCCATAAATTTATGATTTTAAAAATGGGGTGCAAAGTCAAATATCACCCAAAACATGGGGTGCAAACTCACATTCTCCCTATTTTTCACCCAAAATGGCACACCTGTGCATTATAGATCAAGAAATAACCCAACACAATCTTATAATAATCAGATTGTAAAGGAAAGATACCATTTTTATGGACATAAGCAGATTTCCTAGTTGGCCGGGGAAAGGAGCCGTCACTGCAAAGGAACCACGTTCATCAATTATTGCATTCTGCAAAGAAATAAAAACTCAACTTCCACAGGCATGGGAGAAAGTGTTACACAGTTAATTGAATTACTATAATGTGTATCACAAATTTTAATTGGCACTTTCCACATCCCATTTTTAGTAGTCTTATCCCTGGTTAGCACTGTTTAGTCTCGGAATATTCATTACACTTTAAACAAAGCAGCAAGTGGAATAAGATACGTATCTCCTTTGTGCATGATGGATTGATGAATAACAAGAATCGTAGAAAACAGAAATGATGAAAACAATCAAGACTGTAAACAACAGGAATGGAAAATGTGGTGTAAAAGGAAACTAAACTAGAGCTCATTACGAAGACATCAATCAACTAATCCTGTGTCATGGAAACTATAATTGTGACGATCCGAAGATGAGTAATCCTACTGATCCGTTCAGACATTGATATCACAAAACAGATATACAACCTAATCGGGTCCACAATGGATAGCTATGCACCTTAGAAGCCAAAAGAGATAAGTTTACTTTCAGAAATAAATTTCTATTCAGAACCTAGAAAAAGCCAAATGAAGCAAGATTTCATAGAGAGAAATCTCAAGTGTCAAAACTGTGAGACCTTGATATTAACCATAGGCAGCCTATATCATTTAGTAGCAGCAGCATATAGATTAATGCACTTTTTCTCCTCAAAATCAAATTCATACACACAGGCAATTTTTAAAGATAAGACGTTTTTGGTAGTCAGATGCATCATAATGGCAACGCCTACATGTTATGTACTGAACACCTTCAAACTGCCAAACTATGGCTGTGCCTCCATGGCATGTATACAAAGCTAAAATAACCTAACAGTAGAGTTCACACTAAACAGTTGTTAGACCCGTTGGGTTGCACAAAAATGTCTTAAAGTCCGGCAGGGGTGACCTATCTGTTTTTTTATTGAAATCGTAATCCATTGAAGGATAGAGTGAATAATTAGTTTAAGACAAATGTCTTAAGCTAAATGCTAGTTTGAAGATTTGATATGTAATATTGTAATCATGTGATCAATTTGCAATTAATACGGGCAAGATGAACAAAGCGGTGTAAAATAAATGCACAAGCACAATTAGCATGGTCTTAACTCTTAAGGTGGGTTAAACCTTCTAAATCCACGAAACTTCATGTAGTACTTGGAGTGTGTCATTCAACAATGGAAGTGCGCAGCATCCTTTGCAAGCTAATAAGGCTGCTACTTCACTTGGAATCCCTTTGATGTTGGCAATTTCTTCAAAGTATTCCAATTTTCTTGAGTTTCTTCAATACTCGCAATGCTCCTTAAAAAGTGTCAAGTTCAAAGCAATTTCTTTAACACTGTCTCGTTCTGCAATTTTTGCAACTCCTTACAAAGTTTTCACTTCTTGCAATGCCACCTCGTAAATCTCATAACCCATTCAACCAACATATAAAGGGAGTTGATTAATAGTCACTCCTATTACATATGCTAGTTGAAGTCCCCTGTTTTTAAGTAGGAATTCTTTGCTTGCTGAGTTTGGACATCTTTGAGATGATATTGCTTGGAAAATATTGTTATTATTTTGGACATATATATTTCTAATATATATTATTTTTCCATCATTTGCAATGGAGCCAAAGATTCATTATTTTTTGGCTTGAGATTATGATGGAATAAAGCAAAATGGCTCACTAAATTGTCTGCGCTTCTTTGTTATGAAGCAGCAGTCAGTCCATGCAATTTTGGACGGGATTTTCACTATGGGTCATTTGGAAACAGTCTCTCTGTGCTTTAGTACAGGGGTAAGACTGCGTACATCCGACCCCCCCTTACCCCACCGTAGGTGGGAGCCTTTGTGGCACTGGGGTAAATGAAAAAAAAAATCTAAAATAAAAACTACATATGACCTTTGAGATCTAATATTATAATATCCTATTAATATGAGGTGGAAAAGCAAACCTTAAGGCTGAACTTTAGAAGTATGAAGGAATACATATTTAGAGTATAAGGAGTGCAAGGAAGTTCATGTTTAATTTCTCCTCTGATCCTATATCATTTAGGAAGAAACTCCACTGCAAAATGGAAGTTTCATTGCCTTTATACACACTTATAGACTTATACAAGCTGAAGTTTCATCAAAGACAGGCTATGGAAGAACGATGAAGACGAAGACATGCGCGGTCTTGAAGTGAAACAAAAAACAGTGCTCAAGATTGCTTCAAATGCTTCACCAAAGACATAAAAACAAATACTTTATCCACTTTGAAAAGGACAACGCTTTGCAATTTCTTATGTTCCTACAAACTATCGGTTTACACTTCCAAGACGTCATTTATTATTGTTTTCCAGTTTTGTGCTTTGATACTCAATTACTACGCACAACTATGGTAGTAACAATGCAATATCCACCTTCTGATGCTCTCAACGAGTATTTAATGAAAAATTGATAAGAACACTCAATATACATATACAACTCTCCATATTTTTTAACAATTCCTTTATCTGTTATAAAGAATCCAAAATGACTTCTCTTTATGAACTCAGAGAACAACTGTGTATATCCTCAAGTAAATATAATCCGTCAATATAATGGAGTTCAAAAAGACTATACCACATTATGCAAGTCCTTCTCAGGTATCCATATGTATGGCTTTCCTCTATTGACGAAGTACTTAACTTTCGAACTGTGCACGTCCTGTTTACTGAGTACATATAAACACAGAAAGAATGGAACAAAATGCATCCAGCTCAGACTTTTCATAGAAAAGAAAACAAATAACAACACGAACATCATTTAAACTTCATATACACTCTAAATTACCTTCCTTTAGCATCAGCTTTAATGGTATTAAGGTTGCCTTGCCAATTTGATGCCAATATTTTCTGAAAAATATAAAAGTTAAAGCTGAAATTTTCAGTATAAATAAAAAAAAAAGTAGATATGTGAATAATGGTGAAGTGTTCACCTTGCTTTTTTCAGCTATAGTCAGAAGCAAAGATTTGGGTGCTTTCCCCATGTGTTGCACAGAAGGCGTTTGTTGAAATGGTGTGCTTAGCGGAGGAGAAAGAGCACAACACCGGCGGGAATTGAATCAGTCCGTGCTATAGAAGGGCAGAATCTTAGATCAGGGTTTATGGAATTATTATGGTTTTCAGGTTTTGCACTTCCATACGGGTTTTCAACTTCAGGGTTCGGGCTATCGGGCAGTACATGTTCACGGGTGTAGGGCAGTAGGGGTGTACAGGTTCGATATTTCGAAACCCCTTAATGCCCGTTTGTATTTTAATTTGGTTCGGTTCGATTCCGATTCAATTTCCAGTTAATTTTTTTAGATATTAAGTTTAGTTGATTTTTTAAAATAAATTAAGAGATTATTTGAATAAGAGAATTATCAAAAAATATTTGTATAACTAATATTTTTCATTTTTATAATTAAGTACTCAGTACGATATTAAGATAGCTAATGGCTAAATATTTACTCCCTCCGTCCCAAAAACAACTTTCCACTTTTCTTAAATGGATGTCCCAAAATTAACTTCTCATTTTCATAAAAGGAAAGTTTTTAAAGGCAAAAATTCATAAATGCCCCCCACCAAAACTCCTTCTTCCTCTGCTTGTTCGGTGCCCCATTTACTCCACGCTACTATCTCTCTCTCGTTTATCCCGCACGCCACTATCTCTCTCTCTTTTCCAGAAACCTCTTCACCTCTCCACTCTCCCCCCTTTCTCATCCATGGAGAACGCGAACCACACTGTCGTCCCTAAAATTCTTATGCGGGATGATGAAACCCTAGATCCTAAATCAATGTACCGTGATGATAAAACCCTAGATTCAACCGTGCATGTCGCGCTTCCTTCGGATATCTATCCCATCCCTAGAAACTCGAATTCCCCTGTCGCTATGTTGAACAAACCCTCAGCAGAAGTTGTCTTAGACGAGGATGATGTTGAGTCTGATCAACGTGGGTGGAGTTCGTCGGAAACTTACTCTGGCTGGGCAATACGGAAGAAATGGGGGTTTGACTGCACGGAGGACACTTATAAAGGCTTTCCATCTTCAGAGGACGAAGGGGAGGAGGTGAACTCGAAACCTCCATGGTATCCGGATGAGTATGACCACATCTTTGGCCATTGTCGCAAACGATCGTGGATGTCTTGGGGGACTGATTCCTCTTACTACAAGGGAGGCTTCTAATCTCATCTCTTTTAATTTATGCCCCTATGTTTTTTAATGCTGATGCCACAATCTCTGTAGTAATTGACTTTTGCAAACTGAATGTGTGTTTTTACTTCTACTTATGTGTGCCTCAAACGTGTGTACTGTACTTCTAGTCTCATTCGTATGTACTCTATGTATCTTGATTGATGACGATGGGGGCTTTTATGATCTAAACATTATGATGATAGTTTATGCATTTGTGGATATTTGGCTCATTATGTCCTTGTGTCACCCACTCTGCCAAAGTGTTGGAGACCATTTAGGACATTGTGTGCAGCATATTATGTGGCCTTACTGTATTGAGTCTCACTACACATAGGATGCTTCATGGTTGTGTATTGTCAAAATGTTGTTCATTTTCAACCTATGTGTGCCTAGATGGATTGATAAGCCAAAACATTAATTGTTTCTTCTACATTTGAATCATTGTGGCCATACATTTAATACTTGTATGCCAAGCATGAAAGAAACTACAAAAATATGTGTACTATGGGCACATATGCCAGTACATACAAAAATTGTACCTCTTCTCTATATAGGAAGTACATACAAAAACATTAGCCTCCGTGTGCCCGAGTTCATTCTTGAAGATCTACTTGATCTTCACTTATGAACTCACCCTCCATGGGCTTGGTATGTTGCTTAGCTTGTACCCCAATTGTTTGCATCTGTATGAGTGCTTCTTTTGCTTCATTGACTATGTCATGGTTGATTTCCACATTTTTGGGTAACATGCCCTGCCTTTCAAGTTTTTCTTTTCCAACATGCCTCGGCTTGAAGTTGTTTCCCTCTGTGCTTTAGTATTTCCTCCATAACAAATTGAAAGCTGAGGAACACTCTGTTTAATGTTGTGGTTGTGAGAGCATCAAATGCTGAAGCCACATCTTCTACTAAATAAGAAATTGACTTAGGCGCTTGTTGTTCCTTTAGTGAGTCAATGGCCCTAAAGAAGCCCAAGTCAAGGACATTTAGGCTCGGACTGTTAGGGGGCTGAAATTGTAACTGTATGTCCCATCCATTTGCAGTTGCACATTTTACAAAATCTTCATCTTTTGTATCAACATGTGGTCTTGCATTGTCTTGTTGAATGATCACTCTTTTGTTAACACTGTCTGGCCACTTACATTTGATGGCAGACAAAACATGTTGTAACATCATGTCTTTCATTACAGCCCTTGTCACACTTAATGTAGGTTTTGTCTCTAGTGTGCCTGCTATTCTGTTCTTGATTGATCTCTTTGCTTTCTCTTGAAATGTGAAAGGAAAGATACCTACTTTCTCATCCCATATGACATCCCCGCATCCCCAAACCTTGGTCTACCTATAACTACTAAAAACATTATTTTGGGTATGAATTTCTTGGACTGTGCAGATCTATATGGATCTTCTTCAGTACTGTGAGTGTAAAAGTTGGTTGTTTCCTTAGATAGGAAAAACCATTTTTGGTCAATGTGAAGATGGTCTTAAAAATGATGAAAAGTGAGATTTCTTGGGGGGCTATGAGTGATCAAGTGGCCTAAACAAAACTCTAACCTTTAATCTTGCATGCCTCTATCAATAAAGGTTTTGATTGCATTTGATTGCTTTTTGATTTGCTTAGCTTTCACTAGTTTGTGCACGGTTGACTTTGAAACTTGCATGGCAAAGCCTAAAGACCTGATGTTATTTCTCTTGTGCAGTGGGATATACTTTATGTAGTCTAAGTCAACTGCTACCCTTTTCTGCCTACATTTCCCTTTTGTAGGCTTTGAACATTAATGGACACGCCTTGGTCCATTTGTTGCTTTGCTTTTTTCCACAAGTCATGAACTGTTCTTCTTGAAATGTTGAATTGTGATGTTGTATTTGTAAAAATACCCCTCTGAAGTTGCCCCTCACTATAGTTGGCTAACAGAATTTCAATAATCCTACTTCTATCTTTATTTGTTAACTTCTTCCATTTTTTGGTTGGTGCAGGAGCATTTAAGGTGCAGGAAAGTTGTAGTTGTGTTGGTTGTGTTGTTGTGGCTGCCATGAGGAGTTGCAGGAAGTACAGGCTCTTCAATGCTCATTTTTTGTTGTTGTGGGAGTAAATGAAGAAAGATAGGGTAGATATAAATAGAGTGTAATGGGAGGGAACTTTAAATGCTTTGGCCGAAAAATTGGAGGGAATTTTTAGTGTGTAGAAGTGTTTAGAATAGATTAGATGAAGAAAGATGTTGTTATAGTGTTGGATGTGATATGTAATGAGTGTGATTGGACTGAAAAATATTGATATTTAATTTTTTTACCCCCCACTACTGTTCATTACCCCCCTTTCCCCTTTATTATTGTAGCTGCAAGCCTTGAGGCTATTTTGGGAAAGTCAAACAAAAAATTTAATCCAACTAAAAGTGTGTGAAAGTTAAACTATGAAGTTAAATTTGGGACAGAGGGAGTATAAATTAGGTTGTACAAACTCACAAGTTAGTATCTTAAAACAATTTAATGATTACTCTGTAATAAACTATGTATACTAATTGCCAATCTTTTTCATTAAAAAAAATTATACTACCTCCGTCCCCCAATTAAGTTCCCGGTTTGACTTCACACATATTAAGAAAATAAATTTGACTTTACTGTGGAGTGCACTGTTTTGCACTGTTCAAATACTGTTTGGACACTGTTTGACACTGTTTTGCACTGTTTTGATGTAGAGAATTTGCCAAATAAGGAAAGTAAGGAAGTGTGAACTTAATTTAGGTTTTTCATACATATTACCAACATGAACTTATTTATAAAAATATGATTAATAGGTATTATAGTGTCATTGTCACTTAAGTGTAAAAAATTACTCTCTCCGTCCCAAAAACAACTTCCCACTTTCCTTAAATGAATGTCCCAAAATTAACTTCTCATTTCCATAAAAGGAAAGTTTTTAAACCCAAAAAGTCATAAATGCCCCCACCCATATCCCTCCTTTCTATGCATGTTCGGTGCCCCATTAACTACAACCCCTCATTTACACCGCATGCCATTATGTCTCTCTACTATCCAGAAGCCTCTTCACCTCTCCACTCTCTCCCCTTTCTTCTTCCATGGAGAACACGAACCCCACTCTCATCCCTAAAATTCTTCGTCGGGATGACGAAACCTAGCCCATGAATCAAACCGTCGTGATGATGAAACCCTAGATCCAAATGTTCATTTACCCCATCCATGGAAACTTGAACTCCTCGCCCGTTATGGTGAAGAAACCCTCAGCAGAAGTTATCTTAAACGAGGATGATGTTGAGTATGACCAATGAGGGTGGAGTTCGTCGGAAACCGACTCTGGATGGGTAATACGGAAGAAGTGGGAGTCTGACTGTGTGGAGGACACTTACAAAGGCTTTCCAGCTTCAGAGGACGAAGGGGAGGAGGAGAAATTGAAACCTCCATGATATCCGAATGAGTATGACCACATCTTTGGCCATTGTCGCAAACGGTCGTGGATGCCTTAGGGGACTGATTCCTCTTAGGGGAGACTTCTAATCTCAACTCTTTTACTTTATGCCCCTCTGTTTTATAATGCTTATGTCGCTCATGAAACACAAACTCTGTAATAATTGATTTTTGCAAATTGATTGTGTGTGTTTACTTCTTATGTGTGACTCATATGTGTGTATTGTACTTCTAATCTCATTCTTGTGTACTCTATGTATCTTGACTGATGATGATGGGGGGGCTTGTATGATCTAAACACTATGATGATAGTTTGTGAATTTGTGGATATTTGGCTCAATTTTTCCTTGTGTCACCCACTTGTACGAAGTGTTGGAGCCCATTTAGGGCATTGTGCGCACAAGCATTTGGTGTTTATGTGTAGCATATGATTTGGGCTTACTGTATTGAGTCTCACTGCACATTGATTATGGTTGTGTATGAAAGAGATATGCCCTAGAACTATTCATATGTGTATGACTTATAGTTGGATATCTTATGCTTATTAATAAGGTTTATTTTATTTCACCTTATATTCTTAAGTATAGTATATTATTATTACTAGTTCACCAAGTATGTGACTTGGTTGTGGAATACTAGTCGTTTCGTAAAATATACTATGTCCCTAATCATATCTCTATAATCTAGGATTACATAGACATATTGATTAGAGTGTGGGTTAGCTGATGACTATGTACCACAAGTCATGGATATGGTGATATCAAGCTAAACACACTATTACTTGTTGGTGAACAAATATTGGATTGACCCTGATAGAGTATATCTAGAGAGAAGTGAGAGCTAGAGAGAGAAGTGCAATAATATGCTTCAATAGAATGAATTCGTAACCCCTATAACTACTCCCAAGGGGAGTATTTATAGAGAAAATTAGGGTTGGGCTCCCAAGCCTTGGGCTTGGGAGGCCCATTTACAACTGGACCGCTACTGGGCCGAATACAAAGCCTCTAATGGGCTGTACAAATGAGTAAGTATAGAATCCGTTTCTGGGAGGTCTTCGTGGCCGACGAGGGCGTGGCCGACGAGGGCACGGCCGACGAGGGCACCCGAGTTCCTTGGGTTCAGGACCGTAATCTGAGTTGGCCCCTTTTCGGCCGACGAGGGCGCCACTCTGTTGTCTTGCGCTCTGTTCTTCCGAGTATGTGGGTCCTGGAGCTCAGACCCATATACTCCATCAGGAGTCCCCCACTCTCTAAGCTGAGACGTAGACGAAGTGAAGGAGAGTAGATTTCTGTGCTTTGTTGCTTTTGGCCGACGCGGGCATTTCCAGGCCGTTAGCCGTTGCGGTATTGGCGCTGTTTCCACTTTGGTGATCCTGTTATGGGCTTTGGCCGTTACCTGCTCCTCGCTGTGGGCGGGGAGGCCGTTATTTCCTTGACGTGTTCGTTTGAGGACGATGAGTGTCTTGTTCCGATGTCGGCCGTTGAAGGCGCGCTTTCCCTTTCCTGGTCGTTGGTGGTTGAAGTTTATGTTTGGGCCGGTGAGGTTGTTCCTTGCTTTGAGGACGATGGCGTCCTTTCCTTTGGGTGGCCGATGAGGGTGCTCGTGCACTCCTTTTGGCCGTTGCTGGTTGGCCTTCGTGTTCTTGGCCGAAGGGCCCGTCAAGATTAATTGTTGGCGGAGGACGATGAGTGTCCTTGCCTCTAGTGGCTTGTTGGCCGTTGCTAATGACGTTTTGGGCCTTTGGCCGATGAGGTTCCGTCGTGCTGTGTGGATGATGTGGCCATGTTTTGTGGTTACCTTGTTTATACTCTTTGTTTCGTTGAGGCCGGTGTAGTCCCCCAGTCCCCCACTGCTTCAGGCCGAGGAGTGTGAGGGGTGAAGGAGTTGCTTGAGTCCCTGGCCGAAGCGGTCTCGCCGTAGTCCCCCTGAATCCAACTCTCATGGCGATTTTCTGGCCAAGGTAACCCTGTGGGAGAACCCTTGTGCGCAGATCGCTTGTAGAGAGTTATCATCAAGGGTTATTACGAGGAGCCGAAGGCTGTGGGCTATTTGTCCCCTTTGTTCCGTGGCCGTTACGTTCCTGGCCGTTGCCATCCTCTTATTGTTTGGCATTTGTGATCTTGGTGAGCAAGTGGGACGTTGTGGGCGCTTGCTGGCAGTTGTAAAGCCGCTGAGCGTGTGTAGGCCGTAGAGTCTGATTTGCCGGTGGGCCGTTGATATGGGTTGGTCCTGGCCCGTTGGTGACGTGGTGGCCTCCCAGTGGTGGCCGTTGATGTGGCCATTGGGAGAGTGCCACGTGTAGTGACCGTTGGTGGGGGGGTCTATAAATACCCCTCCCCCTCCGACGAGGAATCACATTTGCATTCTGAATTTGTCGAAGTGCTGGCCGATTTTCTAGAGAGATAAACTCCCAAGCCTGTTCTTCGTGTTCTTCGTTGTTCGAGGTTAGTGTTTATCACGATCTTCCTCGCTTTTCATACTTTGCTTCCTAGGTAGTTGATCTAGTGTTAGGCATTTAAACACCTTTAGATCTTAAGTTGTTCTCCTTAAGCCCGTAGTAGTAGTAATGAAGAGCTTGAACGAGGACTACTACCCCTACGACGACCAGCCCTCAACGAGGTCGCTTGACTACGAGGTGCTCGAGGAGTTTGAAGAGGAGATAGAGCGTTTGAGCCCCTACAAATCCGGAGAGCTGATGGACGAGGAAGGCGAGGACGAGGAGTCCGCCTCCTCTTCAGAGGGTGAGGACGTTGGCGCGTCCCGAGCGGTGGATGGGGCGTCCACTTCTGCTGCCGTCCCGTGCCCGAGGCCGGTGTCTGCCGTGAAGGGCGCAGCGAAGCCGAAGAGGGTGAGGAGGCCGAAGAATGGGCCGGGCCTCTCCTACTTGGACCTCACCAACATATTCCTGATCAAGCCGGAGAGCAGTGCGGCCGACTATCTTGTCGCCCAGATGTACGTGGGGCCGTTCGGGCGGGTTAGGGCACCCAAGCCGACGGACCATGTTCTACTTCCTCCACCGGGATACTTTGGAGTATACCCGATGAGTTTTGCTAAGGGGTTGAGGTTCCCCCTTCACCCTTTCGTCATTGAGTATCTGGACATGGTGGGGCTTCCTCCGGCCTTGCTGACGCCGAACAGTTATTCCTTGATGGTGGGCTTTTTACTTCGGTGTAAGGAGTTGGGCTTCAGGCCGACCACGGCCTTATTCATGAACTTGTACCAGATCGGCCGAGGAAGCCACAAGAACTGTGCGGCCTATGCTACTCTTCAACAGCTGCCGAGGAAGAGGAGCTTCACGGATTTGCCCCACATCCATTCATGGGTGGAAGAGCAAGTTCGTGTTTGTGTCCATTGGTGAGAGTGGCACCGAGTTCCCCTCTCTCGGCCATACCGGGAGGTTCAATCTCCATGACCCGCCGAAGAGCTCTATTTTGGACGCTCAGGTGGAGGCTTTCCTGGAAGGGGGGCCGAGGAGCGTGAAAGATTACGTCACTGAATACAAGATGACCGCCCTCGGCTTCTTCAGATATCACCTGTATGGAGATAAGGAGGACGACCTCCAACTCTGGCCGAGGATGACCACCACTTTTGAGGAGGCCGATGACCCGGATTTGGGCATTCCTGCTGAGGCCGATGGTAATTTTTTCTTCGGCTTGCTGTCTTTATATTTTGTCCTTTGCCTTACTAATCTGTTTGTTTTTCCTTTGTAGACTTTGTCATGGACCGGCGTTCCATAATGGCTGTTGCCAAGGCCAAGGCGGCCGAGGAGCTGGCTGCTAAGGCGGCCGAGGCGGCCCGACGTGCCGCTGCTGGTGGGAGCGGGGCTACTGCTGATGCGGCCCCAAAGCCTGCCCCATCAAAGAAAAAGAGACCGGCCGCTGACGGCCAAAAAAAGTTGACTGAGGCCGGCGTGAGCGTCTCTAAGAAGACGAAGAGGGCTCCTTCCCCGTCTCCGGCTAGTGAGGCCGGTACTCTTACCGTCCCCAGCGTGGGCGATGGTGGTCCCGTCGTGGACCTTACTGTTGCTGACGATGCTGCCCCAGCGCTTCCTCTCGTCCAGGAACCACGGACGCAGAGGGCCGACAAGGAGATTGCCGGTGCCACCTATCAGAAGGTGATAGAGTACCCCGTCGGCGGGGGCGTGTTTAATGATCTCGTCCCCGGCCACGTCGTCCTGGCCAAGGCCATGCCAGCCAAAGATCGGGCTCACTTGAAGAAGCTCGAGGACCCGAAGATTTATGAGGGCGGCATGGACCTCCTCGTCCAAGTAAGTGACTGTCCTTATATTTTTGTCTCTCTTCGTCTGTGTAGAGTTTTTTGCCTGACCTTTGTTTTCCTTCTGCAGAGTGCCTTCATGCTTATGGAAAGCCATAAGAGGCAGTACTGGGAGATAGCTCGCCTGCAAGCGCTGGAGCAGAAGGCTGCCTCGGCCGACGAGGCGGTAGCTTGCCTTGACCGTCTCCGGGAGGATGCCAAGGCGCTGCAGGCCAAAGCTGATGAAGCCGCCGCGGCCAGGGATGATGCCCTGGTCAAGCTCGAGGAGAGCAGAAGGGAGCTCGAGGAGTCCCGTAGGGCGCTTGAGGCCGAGAGGCGCAGGAGCGAGGAGGCCGCCAAGGCGAAGGCTGAGGCCGAGGCCGCTGTCGTGAAGGCTGCCGATGAGGCCGTCGAGAAGTTCCTGGCCGAGGGGTGGAAGGCCGATGAGAGGCTCCCCTGGTGCTACGAAGTGGTGGCCGCCAGGCTTGAGAATCGGGGGATGAACTCCCCTGCCGGCCGGGAGTATTTCAGCCGGGAGATGTCCGTTTATTACAACCTGGGCCAGGAGCGCATGCAAAGGCTCCTGTGTCGGCGGCTATCCCGGGCGTTGAAGGCCATGAATTACACGTCTGGGTGGGCTAGACGGAACCTGAAGCTGCCGAAGCTGATGAAGGATCCAGAAGAGCAGGCCAAGCTTTCGCTATCGGAGCGAGAGTCCCCCATAGAAAGCTCCGGCCTCGGCGAGCCGGACTACACTGAATTTGATTTCTTAGACGATGCCACCAGCGCCGCTGCCGGCCAAGAAGCTGAGGCCGACGAGGAGGGAGCCGACGAGGTTGAAGAGCCCGCCGCGGATGAAGGTGCCCCGGAGGCTTGATCGGCTATTCCCTACTGTAATTAGCTTTTCATTTATTGCCAAATTATGTAACGGCCGAAGCGCCCCCATTGAAATGAATTGATTAATGAAAGAATTTTTGCCATCCTTCTCGGCTTTGAATCCATTGTATGCTTGTTTGCCTTTGTCATTTCAATTCTGTAAATTGTCAGTGTCGAGTCATGACTTGGGTCGCCCGCGATTGTCCGCTACGTCCGTGGGGTAGTCCTCCCTGTCCGGTGACCTGGTCGGCTTGTTCGTCGTCGGTTAATACTTAGGAATTTTTTCAAAAATTTCCTAAGTGTTTTGGGCTCACTTAGCTGCTGTCTTCCCTGGCTGGCGGCCTGATCGGCCTGACCGTCATTTCTGTACTATCCTAACACTTAGGATTTTTTTTTTGAAAATTTCCCAAGTGTTTTGGATTCGTGTAGTTGCTTCCCTTCCGGCCTGGTGGCCCTATCGGCCTGACCTGGTGGCCTTGTCGGCCTAAGTGTTTTGGAACCACGAAGTTGTCTTCTTTCCGGTCAGGTGGCCTTGTCGGCTTGTATCCCTGTGTTCTGGCCGATAAGGGCACCTTCACCATAGTCTTGTGGACTTTGAATTTTCCACAAGTACACATGTAGAGGTGTAGGTAGCTAACGGCTTTGTAGTGTACTAGTACCCGCTTCGGCTGGAACTCCTTCATTTGAGTACTTAGATAATTTCCTAAGTATAAATGTTAGGCTTTTATTTCTTTGCGGTGCCACTGCCGGCGAGGGTGCTGGATGAGGAATAGCTTGTCCCAGGAGATGGTCCTGTCTTCGTCGGCTAGCTATGGTTCCAGTGCCTGCGTCGGCCATCCGAGGTGCTGTGGCAAGTAGAGGTTGTTTCTTGATTGCTTGCTTCTTTCGCGGGTGTGATGAGTGCCTGCTTCGTCCTGGTCATCCTCAGGATTGCGATGCTTTGTTTCATACCAAGCGTTGGTGCCTCAAAGGACTATGGCCGATGAAGGTCACCTCTCGCGTGTCACCCAACCGATGTGGTTAGGGTTTTATAGGCGTGTGTATCGGCCTTGATTATTTCCTTGTGGTGCGTGGACACGTCGTCCATGTTACCTGTTTGTGGTGCTATGCTTGTGTTCAACTGATATGTACCTGGCCCAAATGGGCCTGAATTGTGGGGATTTTATTTTTATTTTTTCATTGCTCGAGGCCGGCAAGTGTGCACGGCCGTCGGCTTCCCTCTTTTTCCCTTATATTATATTTTTTTTTGTTTCGGGGGTATCCTTCTTTCAGGCTTCGACCGAAGGGTGTGCTCGTCCTTCGGCCGGTTCGGACTTCGTTTATAACGTCCGTGATCTCAGGGCGGGTCCCGTCGCCTATTTATGACGCGGGCTAGACTTTTGGTCGGTTTCCAACGGCTGTCGTTGCCCGTCCCTGAGTTTTGGGATTTTGTCACCTCGGCCATGATTTCAGGCCTGTCGTCCTGCGTTCTGGCGCGTGGGCGACGCGGTGAGCTTCCCGTTTCAAGACGTGGGCCGTTTGCGGGCCCTTCGTCCTGGGGACATCGTCGGCCATACCTGAGTGTTTCACTTCTAGGCTTTCGGGGCCAGGACGATGTGCTCTCTCAGCTAGGCCTGAGCCCTTTGCTGATACAAAATACAATGGAGTGCCTGAGCTTGTCGCTCGTAGGCTGCAAATGCGAGGGGCCATGTCGGCCAGACCTGAGCCTTTCACTCTAAGGTGGCCGACGAGGGCACCTGCTAATGTTTTACTTTGAATTTCCAGAGAAAAAATCAGAACGTGATTTTATTCATAAGTGGCTCGAGGCCGAGGGTGGCGTTCAATCAGTAACCCGTTAAGGGGTGAGGGCTTCGCCGTCTGCACCTCCTTCGGATTACTGATAAAATTCACCAGATGGTGTACATTCCATGTTCGTGGTACATTGGACCCATTCGGGCGTTTAAGCTTGTAGGTGCCGGGTTTGACCACGGCACTGACGATGTAGGGCCCTTCGTACTTCAATGCTAGCTTGCCGCCCTCTGTCGGCTGGCTTGCTTCCCTTCGGCGGAGGACGTAGTCCCCCACCTGAAATTCCCGGGAACGTACCTTGGCGTCATAGTATGATTTTACTTGACGCCGGTAGTTCTCTGCTCGGACGTAAGCTTGCTCACGCCTCTCATCAACCAGGTGTAGGTCAATCTTCATGTTCTCTTCGTTGGTTTCAGGCTCATATTGTTCCACCCGCCGGCTGGGGATGGCAACTTCCGTGGGCGCCTTTGCTTCAAAGCCGTAGCATAGGGCGAAAGGCGTTTCACCTGTCGCCCTCCTCGGCGTGGTCCTGTAGCACCATAGGATGTTGGGGAGCTCGTCGACCCAACTACCTCCTGCGGCCTGGAGGTTCTTCTTCAACCCTTCCATGATTGTTCTGTTGGCGTTCTCGACCTGCCCGTTGCCCTGAGGGTAGGCAACGGAGGAGAAACGATGCTTTACCTCAAACTCCCGGAGGAGCTCTTGGAAAGGGGCTGCCTCGAACTGGGTGCCGTTGTCTGATATGATCTCCTGGGGGACGCCAAAGCGTGTGATGATGTTTTTGTAAACAAACTTTTGGCATCTGGCCCCCGTGATGCTGGCCAAGGGTTCCGCCTCAACCCACTTGGTGAAGTAGTCGACGGCGACGATGATGTAGCGGTTATTCCCGGCGGCTCTGGACAGGGGGCCGACCAGGTCAATCCCCCATCTGGAGAATGGAATTGCGGTGCTGACAGGGGCATAGTTGACAGCTGGCCGACCAGGGGCCTTCTGGAGTACCTGGCATGTGGTGCACTTCCTGGCCAGGTCCGCGCAGTCCCGTGCCATCGTCGGCCAGAAAAAGCCCTGGACGACGAGACGCCGGGACATGCTGAAAGGACCCTGGTGCGAGGAGCAGACGCCACAGTGAACTTCTTCCATGGCGGTGTCGGCCTCGTCCTGGTGCAGGCATCGGAGGAGAGTGCCATTGTAGGACCGTTTGTAGAGTTTGCCATCTTCTATGGTGTAGCTTGGGGCCCTAAGTTTGGCAAGTTTGGCCCTCTCCTCGTCCGGGGGCAGCTCCCCCGTTGTGATGAAGGTGGTGATGTCGGAGATCCAGTCCTCTGGTCGCTGTTGGACGCACAAGACGGGGCTGACATGGATGCTGGACATGCTCAACTCCTCGATCTTGGCCAACTGGGAGATGTGCTCCGGGGTGTCCGAGCTGAGCTTGGAGAGGATGTCGGCTTCGGCGTTCTCGGCCCTTGGGATCTGAGTGATCTCGTGGGTTTCAAACGCTTTCATCAATTCCTCCGCCGCTTGTTTGTACTGCTTCATCCGGCCTTCCTTTGCTTCGTACGATCCCTCCACCTGGGCCACTACCAGTTTGGAGTCGCACTTGATCTTGAGGTGCTTGGCCTTGAGGCCGGCGGCGAGTCTGAGACCGCTGAGGAGGGCCTCGTACTCGGCCTCGTTGTTGGATACCCTGAAGTTGAAGCGGATGGCATAGTAAGCTCTGAATCCTTCAGGAGATATGAGGACGACACCGCCGCCGCATGATTTTGCAGCCGACGAGCCATCAGTGAACAGGGTCCACGTATCGTCCGGCTCCGGCCCGGAGTTGGCGACGGCCGTCTCCCTTGTTGTACATTCGATGACGAAGTTGGCCAAGGCTTGCCCTTTGATAGATGGCCTTGGCTTGATCTCAATCTGAAACTGGCTGAGGAAGATCGCCCATTTCACCATCCTCGAGGAGCTAGTGGGGCTCCTCATGAGCGCGCCAAGAGGCTGCTGGGTCAGCACATGGACGATGTGGGCTTGGAAATAGTGCCCCAGCTTCTTCACGGTATGGACGATGGCCAGCACCGTCTTCTCAATGGGGGAGTACCTGAGCTCGGCCTCCCTAAGTGTCTTGCTGATGTAGAAGATGGCCTTCTGCACCCCTTCGTCCTCACGGACGAGCACGGAGCTGATGGCCGACGTGCTCACCCCTAAGTACAAAAAGAGGGTTTCGCCGGCTTTGGGCTTGGAGAGCACAGGTGGGGACGACAGGTACCTCTTCAATTCGTCGAATGCTTCCTGGCACTCCGTCGTCCACTTGAAGCTGTTTGCCTTACGCATGATCTGGAAGAAGGGGAGTGCCCTCTCGGCTGACCTGGAGAGGAACCGGTTTAAGGCCGCCAGGCGCCCCGTCAGTCGCTGTACCTCCTTGACGTTGCGGGGCGGCTCCATGTTGATGATGGCTTGCGTCTTCTCCGGGTTGATCTCGATGCCTCTCCGGCAGACCATGTAGCCGAGGAACTTGCCGCCCTGGACGCCGAAGGCGCATTTCTTGGGGTTGAGCCGGAGCTTGAACTCCTTCATTATTTCAAAGATTTCCCGGAGGTCGTCGGCGTGAGAGGTGGCCTGCCTGCTCTTGACGATCATGTCGTCGACGTACGCCTCCATCGTTCGGCCAAGGACCGTTCTGAAGATCTTGGCCACCATCCTCGTGTAGGTGGCGCCGGAGTTTTTGAGTCCGAAGGCCATGACGAGGTAGCAAAAGATTCCCTCTGGGGTCATGAATGCCGTCTTCTCAGCGTCATCTTCATGCATGGAGATTTGGTGGTACCCTCTGAAAGCGTCGAGGAACGACATCAACTCGCACCCCGCCGTCTCGTCCACCAGCTGATCAATGTTGGGGAGAGGGAAGGGGTCCATGGGGCACGCCTTGTTCAGGTCAGTGTAGTCAACACACATTCTGAACGTCGGCGTTTTTTGTGCGAGGACGACGTTGGCCAACCATGTCGGGTACTTCACCTCTTTGATGTGTCTGATTGAGAGGAGCATGGCGACCTCCCTTTTGACGAAGTCCCGCCTGTCGGCGGACAAGTAGCGCCGCTTCTGTTTGACAGGCGCGGAGGCCGGATCGACGGTCAGCCGGTGAGTGATCACCTGGCGGCTGATGCCTGGCATATCGTCCGGGCCCCACGCGAAGACGACGGCGTATGACCGTAGGACGAGGAGGATGGCGTCTCGTTGGTCCTGGGGGAGTTGCTTTCCGACCCTGAGAACCCGCTCCGGCTGGGAGGTATCCAGAGGGATTTCCTCGACCTCCTCGGCCGGCTCGGCATGTGGCCTCTCCTCGTCCATGGCGACGGCGGCCGTAATGGTGTCTATCCGCTGTCCTTCCCTTTCGGCCGGCCTCGTTAGCTTGAGGTAGCAAGCTCTGGCTATCCTCTGATTTCCTCTGGCGTAGCCGATGCCGTCATTGGTGGGGAACTTCAAGCATAAGTGCTTCATGGAGATGATGGCCTCCAAGTCCTACAGCGCTGGCCGGCCCAAGATCAGGTTGTGGGCGCACTGGAGGTTGACCACCATGAACTCCATGTCAATTTTGGCATGGTAGGGGCCGTCACCGACCTCCACGGGAAGGACTATCGTGCCTTCAGCGTCGATAGAGTCCCCGGTGAAGCCGGACAACGGGGTCTTGATCGGCTTCAGCAAAGCCCTGTCTAGCTTCAGCTGTTTGAAGGTGGCCAGGTACATCACGTTGACGGAGCTCCCCGTATCGATGTAAGTACGGTGGATGATGGAGTCACCGATCTCACATCGGATGACGAGGGCGTCCCTGTGTGATTCCGTACCCGGAGGCAGATCCTTGTCGGTGAAGGTGATCGCCTCCGTTCGCTGCTTCTTTGGCTGGGGGGGAACGTGGGACACCTCCCCAATGTAAAGGGATTGGGCCCATTTCTTTCTCTGAGTGGCGGAGTCCCCCCCAGTGTTCCCACCTACGATGAGGTGGATGTGATTCTTCTTCGGCGGAGGCTCCTCGAAGTCCTCGTCGTCGCTGAGTCTACCAATCTCCCGCTTCTTCGCAGAGGGTTCGCCCCCATGTTTGCCGGTGTTTACCCAAGTGTTCTTGCGTGGGCCACCTTTGACAAACTGGGAGAGTTCCCCCTGGCGAATAAGGCGCTCGATGGCCTTCTTCAATGTGATGCAATCGTCGGTGTTGTGCGACGAGTTCTTGTGGAACCGGCAGTATGTGCCGCCCTGTTGGATGGCAAGGATCTCCTCGGCCGGCCGAGGAGCCTGCTCGATGAGGCCGTGCTTCTCGGCATAATCGAGGATGGTGCCGACCGGGTGGGTGAGGGTTACCCCCGGTCGTTCCAGCCTCGGCCGCCAGTGGCGGTCTTTCTTACTTTGTCCACCAGAGCTGTGGCGGCCCTGGGCACCCTGGCTGGCCGGGGACGGACCCGGGGCCGGCGAAGGATTTGTCTTCCTGGGGGGATGGCCCCCCTCTCTCTTGTGGTTGTGGAGCTCGTCGGCGTCGGCATACAAGCCTCCGCGTTGGAGCGCCTTGGCGTACGATCTCGGGGGGTCGGTGATGAGACTCCTGGCGTACGGGGAGCTGCGGAGGGCTCCCTGGTACAAGGCGAGGAGGGTGCGCTCATCGGCCCCCTCGACCTCCTCGGTCTCCCTCGTCCACCGGTCGATGAATGACCGGAGGGACTCCTCGTGCTGCTGTTTGACGGAGAGGAGGTGGGTGAAATACTTCTTCGCGCGCTTCCTCCCGGCAAAGTGAGTGAGGAAGCGCTGGGCGAGATCCTGCCATGAGTCGATGCTTCCTTCTGGCAGCCCGTTGAACCACTCGTACGCTGGCCCCTCGAGAGTAGAGAGGAACCAACGGCAGAGGTATTCGTCGGACGCGTTCACCATCAGCATGTTGTTTTGATAACGGCTGAAGTGCTCCTGGGGGTCTGATCGGCCATCGTAGGACTTGATGGCGTTCCCCCTGTATTTCTCAGGGATGGGGGCCGAGAGGACCCTGTTGGTGAAAGGGGTCCTAGTCCTGACCTGGATGATGGGGTCACCCCGCCCTTCGGCCAGCTCCCTCTCCAGGGCGCTGACTTTGTTCATGAGCGCGTTGAGGCCGGGGTCGTTGGAGTCGCCGGCCGTAGGGATGTTGGCCGACTGCTTGGCCTCCATCTGAGCCAACCTCCTTTCCAGCTGGGCGATGACCTCGTCCCGGGGGTCCCTGTCGGCCGCGGCGGCACCCGGCTGGTTCCTCAGGCGCTCGTTGTGAGCCGCGTTGATCTGGTGACGCACGTCATCCTCGTGCAACTTCCCCTTGCCCTTGTCCGGGCGGGGCTGGTCCGCTGTCCGGGATACAGACCCCAAACTTTCCCTTGGCGAGCCAGGACGAGGATCACCAATCCGTCCCGCCATCCTCTCCGAAACCGGACGACGGCGCGTGTCACCCAGCCTATTGAAGGGAGAGGCTTTTCCACGCGCTGGGGTCTGCCCGGGCCGAAGAGGGGAAGCAGGGTGGGAGTGGGACGACGCCGTGTCCTGGGCCACAACCCCCTCATTGTTGCCTATCTGGTCGGCCAGTGGTCGGGGACTACACCGATCTCAACAAAGCATGCCCCATGGATCCATTCCCTCTACCAAACATTGATCAATTGGTGGATGAGACCGCGGGGTGTGAAATCATGTCCTTCCTCGATGCCTTCCGAGGGTACCATCAAATATTCATGCACGAGGAGGACGCCGAAAAAACTGCCTTCATGACTCCCGAGGGCATCTTCTGCTACCTAGTGATGGCCTTCGGTCTAAAGAACTCGGGGGCCACTTACACCCGGATGGTGGCCCGGGTCTTTCAAGCCGTCCTAGGGCGCACCATGGAGGCCTATGTCGACGACATGATCGTCAAGAGCAAGCAATCTTCCAGCCATGCTGACGACCTCCAGGAAATCTTCGCCATCATGCAAAAATTCAACCTTCGGCTAAACCCGAAGAAGTGCACCTTCGGCGTCCAAGGGGGCAAGTTCTTGGGTTACATGGTGAGCCGAAGGGGTATTGAGGCCAATCCCGAGAAAATCCAGGCCATCATCAACATGGAGCCCCCACGCAATGTGAAGGAAGTTCAACGGTTGACGGGCCGCCTGGCAGCCCTCAACCGCTTCCTATCTAAATCGGCGGAAAAATCTCTACCCTTCTTCCAGATCATGAGGAAGACGGCTGGCTTTCTATGGACTCCAGAATGTCAGGGGGCTTTCGACGAGCTCAAAAGATATCTATCTTCACCTCCTGTGCTCTCCAAACCCAAGGTAGGGGAGACCCTCTACCTCTATCTTGGGGTTAGCCCGGCGGCCATCAGCTCTGTACTCATAAGGGAGGAAGACGGCGTCCAACATGTCATCTTCTACGTTAGCAAGACCCTAAGGGAGGCCGAGCTCAGGTACTCCCCTGTGGAAAAAACGGTGTTAGCCAACTTTTGTGACTGTCAAGAAGCTGGGCCACTACTTTCAGGCTCACCCGGTTCAGGTCCTCACTCATCAACCCCTCGGTGCCCTCATGAGGAGCCCCACCAGCTCCTCCCGCATGGTGAAATGGGCTATCTTCTTGAGCCAATACAACATTGACATCCGTCCAAGGCCTGCTATCAAGGGCCAAGCCCTGGCGGACTTTGTGACGGAATGTACCGCAAGGGCAGCCACGGACGGGGAGCGCTCGGCTACCTCGGACGACTGATGGACCCTCTACACTGATGGCTCCTCCGCGACCAAAGCATGCGGGGGAGGGGTAGTCCTCATTACTCCCGAGGGCTTCAGGGCCTACTATGCCATCCGCTTCTCCTTCAAAGTCTCCAACAATGAGGCCGAATATGAGGCCCTCCTATGTGGCCTTCGGCTGGCTGCCAACATGAGGGCTCGGCAGATCCACATCAAATGCGACTCCAAGTTGGTCGTTGGCCAAATCTCCGAAGAATATGAGGCCAAGGAGGGGAGAATGAAACAGTACAAGGAAGCGGCCAAGGAGTTGCTTAAGGTATTTGAGGCACACTCCCTCACTCAAATACCGAGGGCTCAGAACTCCGAGGCCGACATATTATCTAAGCTCTCGGCCGACTCCCCCGAGCACATCTCCAAAATCGCCAAAATCGAGGAACTCAGCCTCTCAAGCATCCATGCAAGCCCCGTTATGAACATACAACAACGTCAGGAGGATCGGATCTCAGATATCACCACCTTCATCTCCACAGGGCAGCTACCCGAGAATGAATCCCGCGCTAAACTGGCAAAGCTGAGGGCTCCTAGCTACACCATCGAAGATGGGAGGCTCTACAAACGATCTTACAATGGCACGCTACTTCGGTGCCTTCATCCAGATGAAGCCGAGGTCGCAATGGAGGAAGTGCACAGTGGCACTTGCTCAGCTCACCAGGGACCCTTCTCCATGTCCCGAAGGCTCATTCTCCAGGGCTACTTCTGGCCAACCATGGCTAGGGATTGTGCTGACCTTGCCCGGAGGTGCACCGCATGTCAACATTTCCAGAAAGCTCCCGGCAGGCCAGCGGTCAACTATGCCCCCATCAGCACCTCTGTCCCATTTTCTCGATGGGGGATAGACCTTGTGGGCCCTCTGCCGAGGGGTACCTCCAACAACAGATACATCATTGTGGCCGTCGACTATTTTACCAAGTGGGTGGAAGCTGAACCCCTCGCCAGCATCACAGAGGCGAAGTGCCGTCACTTCGTCCTCAAGAACATCCTCACAAGGTTTGGCGTCCCCCAGCAGATCATCTCCGACAATGAGACACAATTTGAGGCAGCCCCCTTCTGTGCCCTTCTGGAGGCATGGGGCATCAGACACACCTTCTCCTCCGTTGCCTACCCTCAAGGCAACGGGCAAGTAGAGAATGCCAACCGGACCTTGCTCGAGGGCCTCAAAAAGAAACTGGAGGCCGAGGGCGGTGGCTGGGTGGAAGAACTTCACAACATCCTCTGGGCCTACCGCACTACCCCTCGGCGCGCTACAGGTGAAACACCCTTCTCCCTCTGCTACGGTTTTGAAGCCAAAGCTCCTACGGAAGTCACCCTTCCTACCCGAAGGGTGATCCAATACGACCCCGAGGTCAACGACAGCAACATGGCCCTCGACCTCCACCTCATTTCAGAACGCCGGGAGCAGGCCTTCATCCGGGCAGAAAACTACCGAAGGCAAGTTAAATGCTACATCGACGCCAAAGTTCGCACCCGAGAATTTCAAGTGGGGGACTATGTCCTCCGGAGGAGGAAAAATGGCACCAAAATTCGAAGGCCCCTACATCATAGCAGCCATCATCAAACCCGGGACCTACAAGCTCAAACGCCCCAATGGGAAAGAAGTCCCTAGGCACTGGAATGTACACCATTTAGTTAAATTTTATCAATAATGTAAGAGCGGCCAAGCCCTCATAACTAGTGAATGAATTATCCAATGGCCCAAGGCCTCCAAATTCGGAGAATGAAGATACATTCAAGACATCAAGCCCTCATACTAACTACAGGCCCCAGGCCTCACCACGAGAAGAACCCCCTCCGGCACCAAATGCCGAGGGCGGACACCATCAACACCTACAACAAACAGTGAAAACACCACGTGTTTTCAGTCAAGACCCCTCGGCACCCAGTGCCGAGGGAGGAAACTCCTATCACCAACCACAAAGAACACCATGTATTTCATTTCCCTTCGGCACCCAGTGCCGAGGGTACATCCCCACCTTCAACATCAAAAAAGAAAAGATGAGAACACCAAGTGTTCCTACAGAAGACCCTTCGGCACCCTGTGCCGAGGGTACACCTCCATCATCAAACATCGAAACAAAGAGAGAAACACCAAAATGTTTCAAAGAAGACCCCTCGGCACCCAGTGCCAGGGAGATGCTCTCCTATCAACTTCCAAACATCTATTGGGAAACACCAAGTGTTTCATTTGAAGACCCTTCGGTACCAAGTACCGAGGGTAGACACCTCCATCAACTGCAACAAAAGAGAACACCAAGTGTTCCTGCAGAAGACCCCTCGGTACCAAGTACCGGGGGCTACACATCGAAACTAACACCAAGTGTTGTTTCTAAAAGCCGTACCCCACGAGGACGCATATACCGAAGGCGCCACCATCGGTGCCGGCGGCACGTAGTGCCCCCGGCCATTTGCAACTAGTGTGCAAATGAAAACCCTTCCTTGAAACGCTTTCCGCGTCACTACCCCCAGGGTATGACAGGCATGAGAAATGCCCAGGATTCGACTTTCAAAAACGGAACGCTATCCGCGTCATTACCCCCAGGGTATGACAGGCATGAGAAATGCCCAGGATTCGACTTCCAAACCGAAACGCTCCCCGCGCCACCACCCCAAGGGTGTGGCAGGCCACAGACTATGTCTAGCGCCGAGGGGACGACTTTCAAAAATGAGGCGCTTTCTGCGCCATCCCCCAAGGGGAGGCAGGTTACGGACCACCATATCTTGTGCCCAGGAAACGTCCCTCGATCCCCTCGGAACTCGGAAGGTTAACCCGAGGGAGGAGAGCCATTGGTGTATTCTGATGGTCTCCTAATAGGCCCAGCCTTACCAAGAAACCAAGTTTCTTGATGCCTTCCCTTCACCACCCAAAAAAAAAAAAGGGGGGGGGGGGGTGAAGGGGAGTAGACTCAGCGAGAAATCAAAGAGTACACTCCAACAATATCACAACATGCCGAGGGCTCCCCACGGGAACACCTCCGGTAATTGAAGACTCCTATTTCCCGAAGGATACTACTCAAAGAAATATCATCAGGAAACGGCTAAGTCCACTACCTGGTCACCTCCGGTCACAAAAACACCGAAGGCTTCAACAATACAAAGGGACTGGACTATCCAAGGTCCACTAAACGGTACTTCAAACAAACGCCGAAGGCATCTGTTATGCACAAATACCGAGGGCCCTTTCCCCATGACAAGGGTCAAATCCTACAACTTTTAAAGTGTATGCCGAGGGCACAAACTCCTCATTGGATTTCTTCACAACAACAGGATTCAACATCAGTCTATGCCTAGAAAAATTCTAAGTCCTGAAGGAGCAGCCCCCGGGCACCCGAAGGCTACACAGGGAAGCAGCACTTGAAAAAATTCTAATACCTAAAGATTGGGCCCCCGGCCCAATCAATGTTACAGCCAAGGGAATATGGTGGCCGAAGGCTATGCGATACAACAACACTTGCAAACAAAGAAAATTTCTATGTCCTAAAGATGGGCCCCCGGCTCAGTCAGTATTGCAACTAGAGGAATATGACAGTCGAAGGCCATACATCAAGGAGGGATGCCATTTCCCGAAGGCTCCCAAAGGAGATTTTGCACTTAGAAGATTTTCTAAGTACTACATGCTTTTCCCCGGTCAACTACTTATACATCAAGGAGGGATGCCGTCTCCCGAAGGCTCCCAAAGGAGATTTTGCACTTAGAAGATTTTCTAAGTACTACATGCTTTTCCCCGGTCAACTACTTATACCTCAAGGAGGGATGCCATCTCCCGAAGGCTCCCAAAGGAAATTTTGCACTTAGAAGATTTTCTAAGTCCTGCATATTCCCCCCCCCCCCCCGGTCAGCTACTCATACATCATGAAGGGATGCCATCTCCCGAAGGCTCCCAAGGGAAGATCCACACTTAGAGATTTTTCTAAGTCCTATGGATTGGGTTACTACAGATACCCGAAGGCTCACAAGGGAAAACCTACACTCAGAAATTTTTCTAAGTCCTAGGAAGTGGGTTACTACAAGCACCCGAAGGCCCCATGCCGTGCTACACTTAGAGAAATTTTCTAAGTCCTAATTCCTACAGAACCCTCGGTTGCATATCCAGCAGAGGGTGCCCAACTACCGAAGGCTCCTAAGGGCTAGCTACAATCAGATAGTATTCTAAGTCCTAGACATATATTCAAAAATACCGAAGGCATACATTCAAAGGAGAAGGCATACATTCAAAACATAAGGCGCATTCGAAGATGAAAAGCCCGGAGGCAGCATGCATTTCATAAAAAACAAGAGTAAGTGTGAAATTACAAGCAGGCCGAAGCCGAGGGATGAATAATGTCATCATTACAAATATGTGTTTACATGATAAAAAGTACATATCAAATCATGTTACTCCCGGGGGCCGCCTCCCCCGATGGCTTCGAGGTCACTTCTGCGTCGGCCTCAGGTTCGTCGCCCTCGGCTTCCTTCATGAGCTCAGAGTCCTCTAGGTCTGGCCTCTCGACATCGGGGGGAAGAGGAACGCGGATGTCTGGCTGCAGGGGGGAGCCCGTATGCTGCCGGGTCAAAGTCCTTTGGCTCGATCTTCAAGTGGCGAGCCATCCTCCGATAGATGAGGGCTTGAGTGAAAAACTCGCCCCCATCGTAGTATTGTTTGCCCTTTCGGGAAACCCACTCCACGCCAGGCCCATCACACCACTCGTCGACCGAGGACTCGACGACCGAGGACAGCCATCGCTTGTGCTCCTCGGACCGCCATCCCCCTGCCAAGAACCCCGAGATTGCGTCCTCTCGGGCTCTCTCGACGGCTTCAACCTTCGCGGCCTCGGCTTCCTTGGCAGCTTTCTCAAGGGCCTCAGCTGCGGACCTCTCGGCTTCTGCCCTACCCCGATCTGCGGCCTCCGCCCGCAGGGTCATCTGCCGAAGGCTCTCCTCCAGCATGGCCATCTGCCGAACAGCGTCTGCATTCTGGCGGATGAGCTCCCGCATCTTGGCCTCCTGCTCGGCCTTGCGAAGGCGCCACTCCTCTAGCCGTCGGGCTTGCTCCCCGAGGGCAATGCAGGTCTACAAAAACAAAGGGGTTAGCAAGGCCAAATATGGTTTCTTAGCTCGAAGTAAAAAGGAAAGAAATAGGCGTAAAAGACTTACTGTGAGGGAGGACCGGAGGATCCTGTCCTCGAGGGCTTCGTCTTCATCAGCCCCGAGGGCTACCCTGTCAATCTCGAGGGTAATGCCTCTCAGAAGCGCCCTCGGGTCGGCCGTACCGTTCATCACGGCCGTACCAGCCGGGAGGGAAACCATGAGGACCTCGGAAGATGGCCCCTGAACTCCCGGCGGCACCTTCGCCACCTGCATGTCCTCATCTGCCCCGGAGGCAGGGCCTTCATCAACAATGATCACCGGGGGGGATTTCTTCCCGGCATCCCCGGTCTTGGGCTTCTTGCCCTCGGGATCTCTGCCCGAGCCCTTCCTTTTGGCGGCAGCAGCAGCATCAGTGCTTGGGCCCACCGACGGCCCCTCCGGTTTTTTGAAGAAGTCACCGGCGGGTTTTGGGACACCGGCGTCCGTCCCCCTCGGGCCCTTGGAGGGTTTCTTCTTCTTCAAGTCTGCAAGGCCTCTAACATTCATCATTTTCACTGGGACACCTGCAAAAAACAAAGGAATGGGGTTAGAATCGAGGGGTCGCTGACCGAAGGCACAAAGAACCAAAAAAAAAAAAAACACGAACAGGATAAGCTATGTGCTAAGGGACCTCGTAGACTACCTCCTGTTCCCCCGAAGGCCTCAGCAAAAACGAGGTACTTCTCATCCGCTTCACCAATAAATCGGTATCTCCGAAAGCCGAGGGCGTAGAATCCCTTGTCGGCAGTATAGTCTTTGATGGAGACCTGCTTGGTGCGACCCTCCAGGGATTTTTGCTATCACCAAGCCGTCTTTTTCGAGGGCGGCGCTTCCAACCTTCGGATGCCGACGGAAGCGATCCCGAAGTTCCGCCGGGAATGGGTTCTCAGCAACCCTGACATAGCACCAGCGCTCCTTCCAGCCCTTGTTTGACGAAGGCGCCTCCGTAAACAGCTTCCACCTGGCCACCTGCTGCAGGTTGGCGAAGCCCTCGGCATTCGCGTGACCCCCTCGACAGAGGTTGAAGCTCTGGAAGAACAAGTCTAGACTGGGGGTCACCCCTCGGTCCCTACAGAGGTTTAAAAAACCCGCCACGTAGGAATGGCTATTAGGTGTCAGCTGGCAGGGCACCAAGCCAACGAACCTCAGGTACTCCCGGAGGAAGGGGTGCAGCGAGAACCGAAGGCCCATGGAGACCGACAGCACGTGTACTGCAATGCACCCTTCAGGCGCCCGAGAGAGCACATCGTCAACTCCCGGCTCGACCACCTCGGCCGAGGGCCCTACATGTAGCTGCGTCACGTAGAGGTCCGCCCTGTCCGCCTTCGACTTTATCTCCAAGGCAGCCGTGTTGAGCCAGGAATACCCCTCCGGCATATCTACGGGTTTCCCCTGATCAGCAGCTATGACCTTCTTCTTGGGGACAACAGCCTTGGCCTTCTTCTTCCCGGGGGCCACCCGGATGGGAACCGCGTTCAGCGGCTGGGAAGTACTGGCCTCACCAGCACCCCGAGGGGGAAGGACGGCCACAGTGACCTTCGCCCTCTCCTTCTCCTCCTCCTCTTCAGCAACTTGGACGGCGAGGGCCAACTCTTCATCCTCGGCAGTTCGCTCGAATTCCTCCGCCTCGGCCTCGGCCGTCAGATCCTTCTGCACCTCAGTGGCGAGGGCTGCATCACCACAATCCGAGGGCTGACCACTGCTTGACTCCACGTCGGAGATGCCCTCGTCCTCCATCGAGGGCGTCCTCGAGATGTCCTGAGAGTCACTCTGGGACGACATTCGCACCCTAGTTCGAGGGCTCGTAGACGGTAGTGTTTCCTAACTTTTCTATCTCCTAAACTAAGGGCACAGTACAGCTATGCTAGAAGGAGAAAGGCAGGGAGCACTGACCTCGAAAGCTGAGTTAGGACCGAAGGCTGCTGTTTCTCTCTCTAGAAAAATTGGCAGAGCTTCGCTAACAAGTTTTTCGCACACGGAGGAATGCCTGGCCTTGGGGTATTTATAGGCGCTGGAATCCGGGCTTGGGCCTGGGTTCCGGGCCTCCGGATGGACGCCATCATTACTCACCGCGTCTTCGCCCAACCGGTGACGCCGCCCACGGACAGCCAGCCATCACACGCCACGTGTGCCACCCCCCCAACGGCTATATCCTGTCGTTACATATTCCAACGGCTATATTTCCAACGGCTATATTTTTGAAGCCCCCGGGTTTTCTACTTCACTCCACTTCATCAAGGATAGCCTCCGGGTGCACTCACCCAGAAGTGCCCCCGGGTTGTGCCCCACACAGCACATTACACACGCCTTCGGGATCACTCCTTCAGATCCCTAGGGCTGCATATCAGGGCACCCCTCGGGGTTTTCCCCTAAGCATTACAAAACCGGGTAGCCCCCGGGGAGTGCCTCATTGACGGATGGCCCATGGCTCTCGGGTATCTTCATCACCACCTCATCAACAAACAGTGGACCCCCCGGTAACAGCTTCACTGCTGCCCTCATCTGGCAGGCCCTCGATCCCTGGATTGAGGGGCTCCCCTTCGGCACCACCAGGACATCAACAGTAAGCCTCCGGCTAATCAACACCGGAGCCCTCAGAAGAGAGAGCCTTCGGCATTCCCGTCATTCTCCACTTTGTACCAAGGTTTGACATTTTCGATTCATCATTGGGGGAATTCGGTGCACTCTTTTTCCCTCATTAGGATTTTTTCCCAAAGGGTTTTTCCTAATGAGGTTTTTAACGAGGCATCCCCCCAAAATGAAACGAAAAGCGTCAGCCTTCGGCCCACAACAGCAACGTAACTACTTTACTCCTTTTCACCATTTTACAAGTGCCTCAAGGAGTGGGGGACTGGAGGACCCCCTCGGGAAAATCATTAAATTACAAAATCTGTGAAATTCCAACAAACAACAAAGCAAGCCCTCAAGTCCCGACATGTGGGTAACTTAGGGACTGCCTTCGGCAGGGACATAAAAGCAACAACTCCTCACCAACTTCAGAGATCACGACGGGACAACATCAAAGAGCGAGCACAAATTACTCCTTTTCCCTCAAGTACCTTTCGGCAAAAGGAGTGAGGGACTCCTGATGGAGTATATGGCCCGGGAACCCCCGGCCCACAGACTCCTACTACTCCAGCGAAGGCCCAACAGGCCCAAAAGGCCCCCTGGCCGAAGGCTCCAAATTCTCACAGAGCGGGTTCCTCAAGCAAACTAAGAAACTGGGAGAAAACGGCGAAAACAGTAGCCCTCGGTACTGTAAGCCCTCGGCACCAAGGTGCCCTCGGTTGGAGGAGCCTTCGGCTACTGCTCTATGACCGAAGGCATCTCACTCGACAAGATATCCGCCTCACATGCGTACAGATCACCGTACTCTGCACAGACGTCCCATCCAACAGCCGCATTAAATGCGGCCACATGCGGTTGCCAGCGCCAACCAGTTGAGGTGACCCCTCGGCCAATGAGCGCTTGACACGTGTCCCTGCCCGACATTTATTGCTGCTATAAATAGCACCCCTTTTCCTCATTTGTAACCACGCTGAAAAGTGATAACACACTGAATACACTCTCTCTCTCTACTTTTATTTACTTGCTCTGGCTTCTCTCTAAATTACTCCCCGTAATAACCCTTCGGATATATACCCCCGGGTAGACTATCCATCACTGTGCTTGGTAGCGACGAAGGGTGCTAACTTGATTGTTCTAGCTCTCAACGAGAGCACCAAATGATAGAGTATATCTAGAGAGAAGTGAGAGCTAGAGAGAGAAGTGCAATAATATGCTTCAATAGAATGAATTCGTAACCCCTATAACTACTCCCAAGGGGAGTATTTATAGAGAAAATTAGGGTTGGGCTCCCAAGCCTTGGGCTTGGGAGGCCCATTTACAACTGGACCGCTACTGGGCCGAATACAAAGCCTCTAATGGGCTGTACAAATGAGTAAGTATAGAATCCGTTTCTGGGAGGTCTTCGTGGCCGACGAGGGCGTGGCCGACGAGGGCACGGCCGACGAGGGCACCCGAGTTCCTTGGGTTCAGGACCGTAATCTGAGTTGGCCCCTTTTCGACCGACGGGGGCGTCTTGGCCGACGAGGGCGCCACTCTGTTGTCTTGCGCTCTGTTCTTCCGAGTATGTGGGTCCTGGAGCTCAGACCCATATACTCCATCAGACCCGTTTTAGGATCACTGCAAGGAAATGTTATAAGAGTCATCAGTGATGTTCCTTTAGTGAAATCATATTGTCCTCGGACCTGAGATCGCCATGGTTACCAATATAAGGATTAATACATTAGACATTATCAAACGTTACTCCTAAATGAGTAACTATAAAGATAATGATCAAATGTATTAGGGAATATATAGATGTATGTGGTTGGTTAAGATGGGATTTGTCACTTTCATATATTGAGAGAAGATATCTTTGGGCCCCTTGATAAGTATATTTAATTATAGCATGGCCATGCACAAATGAGGTGTCATTTGTATTAAATATACTTGGAAATCAAGATACAATGATTGAACTATACAAGAATGACACTCGCCTAGTCTTGTGTTCAATCTAGATATCGTTTGGCAAAAGGAATATATATGTGACATAATATATTTATAAGTTGTGTCGTTTTGAATTTTATATCCTTTGGATAATAATAATAATGCCTTACTAGAGACCGCTTTTTATTTTTATAATTAAAAGAGTATGTAATTATACTACCAAAGGAATATAAACCTATAGGGTCGTACACTAAAACGTTTTGGATCATAATCGGATAGTGTTTGGGTCCGAATGACTTCAAGCACATATCCGTTTGTTGCTAGGGTTTTCTACATTATGTTCTCTATAAAAGGAGGAGCCTAAGAGCTTAATAGGGCTGACCGTTCTCACACATACATGAGACAAAACATAATTTGAGAAAACCCTTTTTGGATGCTAGTACATTGAGCAAGTCTGATCCGATCGTGTGTGCACACCGTAGAGGCGTGGTACTTTCTACGCTAGAACGACATAAACAAGTGCTAAGACCTAGGTTTCCATTGATCCATCAAAAGGTATGGTTTCATACGAACTTATAATGATTAGTTTCTTGATTTATTGCAAACTATATATATTGCTTATTAGCAATTGAAATTCATGGAATAGTATACATCCTTTTGTAAATGTTTTTGCTTCGTATCAAGCATGAGATGCATGTTCGTAGCTCGTTTCCTAACAGTGGTATCAGAGCCTTGGCTTACTATTCCATGGTTTTCAATTGGCATATTAGTATTTTTGAAAGAATCATGCAATACATCAAGTTTTGATCGAACTTTTGTATCGTGTTTGTTGCGTTTCACAAACTGTCCATATTTTTTGAATATGACTTTCTTGAGATCTTATTATGGACTAGAACGAATTGCAACATCAATGTTTTTTGTTTTTAAGTATGATTATTAGGAATGTTCGTATTATATGCTAAAGTAATTGAATTTTCACAATTACCTTAATTAGCATATACAAATTTCCTATAATATTTTCAATCATATTCGATTTGATTAGATCAAATCTATTGGAATTGGTTGATTTGATTTTATGTCCGTTTTGTTACATATATGATCGTGTTTTTAAGCATGTTTATTAGGAATGTTCGTATTATATGCTAAAGTAATTGAATGTTCACAATTACCTTAATTAGCATATACGAATTTCCTATAATATTTTCAATCATATTCGATTTGATTAGATCAAATCTATTGGAATTGTTTGATTTGATTTTATGTCCGATTTGTAACAAATATGATCTTGCTTTTAAGCATTTGTATTAGGAAAGTTCATATTATATGCTAGTGTAATTGAAAGTCCACGATTACCTTAATTAGCATATATGAATTTCCTATAAGATTTTTAATCTTATTAGATTTGATGAGATCAAATCTATTGATATTTTTTGCTTTAATTTATTCCACGTTTTGTAAGGTGTATGATCTTGTCATTAACGTATCATTTTAGGAAAAATTTGTACTAAATGCTAGTGTAATTGAAATTTCACAATTACTATGATTAGCATATACGATTTTCCCATAAGATTTTTTTAATCATATTAGACTTGATGAGATCAAGACTAATGACATAGTTTGTGTTAATATGATTAAGGAAAATGATACAATCTGATTTTGAGAAAGTTATTATATTAAGAAGTTTCCCATTGTTTGCTATTATGATAAAAAAATCCGCAATTAACATATTTAGCATATACGAATTATCTTGTTAGATTTTTCATATCATAAAAGATCCAAAAGAATTATGTCTAATGAGATTAGACATATTAACTAATAATTCGTAGATTAAACTCTACTTATGGGTTTTTACATGTATGTGATACTTCATGCTATGAGATAACACTAACCTGCAGGATTATGGTTATAAGTGATATAGTGTGGCCATATTTTTGTTTTGTTTTGTACGACCTGCGTGTCGTTTAAATTATTGTACGTTTTTCAGTATTAGGATTTTGTATTAGGATGCAAAATGTAAATATTGTAAATTATGCATCAAAAGATGGAGGAGTGCCCATCGTGGAGAAGCATGGTGAGCATGCTGGAGTGTCCAGAGCTGCCAAGGATGGAGTGCTAGAAGCTAACAATAGCTTGATATATTGGCCATACTATATCACATGCATTTTACCCATATTTATTTCTTTGTGATTGTTTAAACACCTTATTGCATTGCATAGTTATGTCCCTATAAAAATGAATCATTTGTGCCTTTCCAACATTGACAACTATTACATATTATGAGAATTATAGAAGACGTTTGCCAAAGAAGAGTCATCTAAAATTATCATAATAGTAAGAATGTCGGACATTCATTGGTCATAAAATGTTGGTTTGATCTCACAAAGTCATCAAAACGGTTTTGGACTTTGAGGCAAAGTGTTGAGTAGCTCAAATATAAGATATAAAACTCAGCAAACCAAGAATTACATAGGATGTAATTAACAATTGTTGCTTACCCAATTAACAAAGTTTTGAGTGAAAAGCCAAAGCTTTATCAAATTTTTTCTAAAAGGGATCTTGGTCCTACTATGTCCCATTGGGACGTTTACTTGTTTGACATAGTAGGAGTCTTTAATAATAAGCACACATATTAATCTTTGTACATGTTTTCTGTAGAAAATGGCAAATAACAACACATCCACTTTTTCCCTGCGATCCGTCCTTGAGAAGGAAAAACTGAACACAACCAACTTCCTAGACTGGTTTAGGAATTTGAGAATTGTTCTCAAGCATGAGAGGAAAGACTATGTCCTCGAGATTGCAATTCCTGCTGAAGAACCAGCATCTAATGCCCCTCATGCTCAAAAGGATGCATATCAGAAGCATCTAAATGATGATTTGGATGTTTCGTGCCTCATGCTTGCTAGCATGAACGCTGATCTGCAAAAACAATTTGAGAACTTAAGTGCTTTCGACATGGTTAAGGAACTAAAAGGTTTGTTTCAAGAACAAGCTCGAGTTGAACACTATGAGACTACTAAGTCTTTGTTCTCATGCAAGCTTCACGAGGGAAGCTCTGTTAGCCCCCATGTACTCAAAATGATTGGGTACATTGATCACCTTGAAAGGTTGGGGGCAACCATTAGCCAAGAGTTGGCTACTGATGTCATTCTCCCGTCGTTGCCAGAATCATTTGATGGTTTCATCATGAATTTCAACATGCACAACCTGGAGAAGACATTGAGTGAGCTTCATGGAAAGTTGAAAACGGCTGAGCAGAACATTGTTAAGAAAAGGAAGAACGATGTTCTAGTGGTTCAAAAGGGAAAGGGTTTCAAGAGACATGGAACTAAGAAAGGAAAGGGCAAGGGCAAAACTCCCGTTAAGAACTGGAAAAACAACAAGGTGAAATCTGAGCCCAAGCCCAATCCACAAGTTGAAATGTTATGCTTCCACTGCAATGAAAAGGGTCATTGGAAGAGGAACCGTAAGAAATACCTTGAAAAGAAGGGAATGAATTCTTCTAAATCAGGTACTTATGTTATAGAAGTAAATGTTACTTCAGCTTCTTCTACTTCTTGGGTATTAGATACTGGAAGTGCATCTCACATTTGTACAAATGTGCAGGGGTTCAAAAGGAGTAGGAAGCTGGCTAAAGGGGAAGTGGACCTACGAGTTGGAAATCGAACAAAAGTTGCTGCTTTAGCCGTAGGAAGACTCGAAATACCTTTGCCTTCAGGAGTTATTTTAGAATTGAATAATTGCTACCATGTGCCTTCGTTTAGCAGAAACATTATTTCTATTTCCTTGTTGGACAAAGAAGGTTTTGAATTTAACTTTAAGAACAAAAGTTGTTCGTTTTCTAAGAATAATGTGCACTATGGTTTTGGCCAGTTATTGGATGGTCTTTACATTCTAAATCTTGAAATAGATATTTATAACGTAAGTAGTAAGAGAATCAAGTCTGATGATTCTAATCCTACTCTTCTATGGCATTGTCGCTTAGGCCACATAAATGAGAAACGCTTACAGAAGCTCCATAAAGATGGTCTTCTAAGTTCATTTGACTTCCAGTCTCTTGAATGTTGTGAATCTTATTTATTGGGAAAGATGACTAAGAGTCCATTCATCGGTAACAACGAAAGGGCAAGTGATCTTTTGGGACTCATTCATACCGATGTATGTGGACCACTGAACACACATGCTAGAGGAGGATATCAATACTTCATCACATTCACTGATGATCTCAGTAGATATGGTTATGTTTATTTGATGAAACATAAATCAGAATCTTTTGGAAGATTCAAGGATTTTCAGAATGAAGTACAAAATCAACTTGGTAAGAGTATTAAAATTCTTCGATCAGATCGAGGAGGAGAATATTTAAGCCATGATTTCAATGATCATCTTAAAAGTTGTGGCATCATTTCCCAACTTACTCCACCAGGAACACCACAATGGAATGGTGTATCAGAAAGGAGGAATCGGACTCTGTTAGACATGGTTCGATCAATGATGAGTCAGACTTCCCTTCCAGCATCCTTTTGGGGATATGCTCCTTAAACCGCAGCGTTCACACTGAATAGATCTCCATCCAAGACTGTAGAAAAGACACCTTACGAGTTATGGACTGGAAAGGTTCCTAGTTTATTATTTTTTAGGATTTGGGGATGTCAAGCTTTCGTTAGACGATTGACCACGACTAAATTAGAACCCAAATCAGAGAGATGCTTCTTTGTTGGATATCCTAAAGAAACCAAAGGATATTACTTCTATAACCAGACCGAAAACAAAGTGTTTGTAGCTCGGAATGGTGTCTTCTTAGAAAGAGAATTTCTTTCAAAGGAGAACAATGGGAGCACGATACATCTTGAATAAATTCGAGATGAAATTGATGCTCTCAATGAAGAGCCTGAATCAAATATGCAAACAGGTTCAGAGGCTCCAGAAGAAGTGACAACCTTACGAAGGTCAAGTAGGCCACATCGAGAACCTGAGAGATATTCATTTATCGTCTCAAATGAGAAAGACGTGTTGTTGTTAGACAACAATGAGCCACTCAGTTTCAAGGAAGCAATGGAGAGTTCTAATTCCAAAGAATGGCAAGAAGCCATGAGATCCGAAATGAAATCCATGTACGACAATCAAGTATGGAACTTGGTTGACTTGCCAGATGGCTATAGAGCCATAGAATGCAAATGGATTTTCAAAATAAAGCTTGATAAGGATGGCAAGATCGATGTCTATAAGGCTCAATTGGTTGCAAAAGGATATCGACAAATTCATGGTATTGACTATGATGAATCCTTTTCTCCAGTTGTCATGTTTAAATCAATAAGGATACTTTTAAGCATCGCCGCGTATTATGACTATGAGATATGACAAATGGATGTCAAAACTGCTTTCCTAAATGGATACCTTGAAGAGTATGTGTACATGACACAACCTGAAGGTTTTGTCGATCCGATAAATGCTAATAAAGTATGCAAGCTTAAGAGATCCATATATGGTCTTAAGCAAGCATCTCGGAGTTGGAATCTTCGTTTTAATGAGGTTGTCAAAGAGTTTGGTTTCATGAAAAATGAAGAAGAACCGTGTGTATACAAGAAGGTCAGTGGGAGCGCAATAATCTTTCTGGTATTGTATGTAGATGTCATACTACTCATTGGAAATGATATTCCCATGCTTCAATCTGTTAAGACTTGGCTAGGAAATTGTTTTTCAATGAAAGACTTGGGCGAGGCAACCTATATATTAGGGATCAAGGTCTACAGGGATAGATCAAGAAAACTAATATGATTAAGCCAAAGTACATACATTGACAAAATCTTTAATAGGTTTTGCATGCAAAACTCTAAGAGGGGATTCTTGCCAATGACGCATGGCATAACACTCAGCAAGACTCAGTGTCCTCAAACACAAGATGAGCGAGATCGCATGGATAGAATCCCATATGTTTCGGCATAGGATCTATCATGTATGCCATGTTATGTACTCGTCTTGATATAGCACATGCATTGAGTGTGACTAGCAGATACGAGTCAGACCCTGATGAGGGCCACTGGACCGCTGTCAAGAATATTCTAAAGTACTTAAAAAGAACTAAGGATATGTTCTTGGTCTATGGCAGACATGAAGAATTGGTTGTAAGTGGTTACACTGATTCGGGTTTTCAGTCATACAAGGATGACTTCAAATCGCAATCCGGTTTTGTATTTTGTTTAAACGATGGAGCTGTGAGTTGGAAGAGTTCTAAGCAAGACACGGTTACTGATTCTACAACGGAAGCTGAATATGTTGCTGCATCAGAAGCAGCAAAGGAAGCACTATGGATAAAGAAGTTTATCACTGAGCTTGGTGTCATTCCTAGTAGCACCGATCCAATAGATTTGTATTGTGACAACAATGGAGCGATTGCTCAGGCTAAAGAGCCAAGGTCACACCACAAGTCTAAGCATATTCAAAGACGTTATCACCTGATACGTGGGTTTATAAGTAATGGTGAGGTAAAGATGTGAAAAGTTCCCACGGATGAGAACGTTGTTGATCCTTTGACCAAGCCGCTTTCTCAATCCAAACATGATAGACATATCAGTGCAATGGGAATTCGTTTCATGAATGAATGGTCCTAGTGCAAGTGGGAGACTGAAAGAGATATGCCCTAGAACTATTCATATGTGTATGACTTATAGTTGGATATCTTATGCTTATTAATAAGGTTTATTTTATTTCACTTTATATTCTTAAGTATAGTATATTATTATTACTAGTTCACCAAGTATGTGACTTGGTTGTGAAATACTAGTCGTTTCGTAAAATATACTATGTTCCTAATCATATCTCTATAATCTAGGATTACATAGACATATTGATTAGAGTGTGGGTTAGCTGATGAATATGTTCCACAAGTCATGGATATGGTGATATCAAGCTAAACACACTAATACTTGTTGGTGAACAAATATTGGATTGACCCGTTTTGGGAACACTGCAAGGAAATGTTATAAATGTCATCAGTGATGTTCCCTTTAGTGAAATCATATTGTCCTCGGACCTGAGATCGCCATGGTTACCAATATAAGGATTAATACATTAGACATTATCAAACGTTACTCCTAAATGAGTAACTATAAAGATAATGATCAAATGTATTATGGAATATATAGAGGTATGTGGTTGGTTAAGATGGGATTTGTCACTTTCATATATTGAGAGAAGATATCTTTGGGCCCCTTGATAGGTATATTTAATTATAGCATGGCCATGAACAAATGAGGTGTCATTTGTATTAAATATACTTGGAAATCAAGATACAATGATTGAACTATACAAGAATGACACTCGCCTAGTCTTGTGTTCAATCTAGATATCGTTTGGCAAAAGGAATATATATGTGACATAATATATTTATAAGTTGTGTCGTTTTGAATTTTATATCCTTTGGATAATAATAATAATAATGTCTTACTAGAGACCGCTTTTTATTTGTATAATTAAAAGAATATGTAATTATACTACCAAAGGAATATAAACCTATAGGGTCGCACACTAAAACGTTTTGGATCAGAATCGGATAGTGTTTGGGTCTGAATGACTTCAAGCCCATATCCGTTTGTTGCTAGGGTTTTCTACATTATGTTCTCTATAAAAGGAGGAGCCTAAGAGCTTAATAGGGCTGGCCGTTCTCACACATACATGAGACAAAACATAATTTGAGAAAACCCTTTTTGGATGCTAGTACATTGAGCAAGTCTGATCCGACCGTGTGTGCACACCGTAGAGGCGTGGTACTTTCTACGCTAGAACGACATAAACAAGTGCTAAGACCTAGGTTTCCATTGATCCATCAAAAGGTATGGTTTCATACGAACTTATAATGATTAGTTTCTTGATTTATTGCAAACTATATTGCTTATTAGCAATTGAATTTCATGGAATAGTATAGATCCTTTTGTAAATATTTTTGCTTCGTATCAAGCATGAGATGCATGTTCGTAGCTCGTTTCCTAACAGTGTATTGTCAAACTATTGTTCATTTTCAACCTATGTGTGCCTCCATGGGCTGGTTTGCTGCTTGTACCCCAACTGTTTGCATCTGAATGAGTGCTTGTTTTGCTTTATTGAGTGTGTCAAGGCTGATTTCCCCGTTTTTAGGTAACATGCCCTGTCTTTCAAGTTTTTCATTTCCAACATGCCTCAGCTTGAAGTTGTCCCCCCCCCCCCTCTGTGCTTTATTATTTCCTCCTTAACAAACAGAAAGTTTGAGAACACTCTGTTTAATGTGGTGGTTGTGAGAGCATCAAATGTTGATGTCACAGCTTCTACTAATTGGGAAATTGACTTAGGGTCTTGATGTTCCTTTAGTGAGTCAATGGCCCTAAAGAAGCCCAAGTCAAGGACATTTAGGTCAGGACTGTTAGGGGGCTGAAATTGTAACTATATGTCCCATCCATTTGCAGTTGCACATTTTACAAAATCTTCATCTTTTGTATCAACATGTGGTCTTGCATTGTCCTGCGGAATGATAACTCTATTGTTAACACTGTCTGGCCACTTAGATTTGATGGCAGACAGCACATGCTACAACATCATGTCTTTCATTACAGCCCTTGTGACACTTAATGTAGGTTTTGTCTCTATTGTGCTTGTTATTGTGTTCTTGCTTGATCTCTTTGCTTTCTCTTGAAATGTGAAAGGAAAGATACCTACTTTCCCATCACATATGACATCCCCTGCATCCCCAAACCTTGGTCTGCCCACAACTTCTAAAGACATTATTTTGGGTATGAGTTTCTTGGACTGAGCAGGTCTATATGGATCTTCTTCAGTAATGTGAGTGTAAAAGTTGGTTGTTTCCTTGGATAAAAAAACCATTTTTCATCAATGTGAATATGGTCATAAAAATGATGAAAAGTGCGATTTCTTGGGGGGGGGGGGGGGGGGGGGGGGGCTATGAGTTATCAAGTGGCCTAAACAAACTCTAACCTTTTAATTTTGCCTGCCTCTGTCAATAAAGGTTTGATTGCATTTGAGTGCCTTTTGATTTGCTTAGCTTTCACTAGTCTGTGCACGATTGACTTTGAAACTTGCATGACATAGCGTAAAGACTTGATGTTCTTTCTCTTGCGCGGTGGGATATCCTTTATGCAGTCTAAGTCAACTTCTACCCTTTTCGTGCCTACATTTCCCTTTTGTAGGCCTTGAACATTAATGGACAAGCCTTGGTCCATTTGTTGCTTTGCTTTTTTCCACAAGTCATGAACTGTTCTTCTTGAAATGTTGAACTGTGATGTTGTATTTGTAACAATACCCCTTTGAAGTCACCCCTCACTGTAGTTGGCTAAGAGAATTTCAACAACCCTAATTCTCTCTATTTGTTGACTTCTTCCATTTTTTGGTTGGTGCAGGAGCATTTAAGGTCATGGAAAGGTTTGGTTGTGTTGGCTGTGTTGTTGTGGCTGCCATTAGGAGTTGCAAAGTGTAAAGGCTCTTCAATCCTCATTTTTTGTTGTTGTGAGAGTAAATGAAGAAAGATGTTGATAGGGTAGATATAAATAAAGTGTAATGGGATGGAAATTCAAAAGCTTTGGCCGAAATATGGGAGGGATTTTTTTAGTGTGTTCAAAGTGTTTAGAATAGATTAGATGAAGAAAGATGTTGTAATAGTATTGGATGTGATATGTAATGAGTCTGATTGGATTGACTACTATTGATATTTAATTTTTTAACCCCGTAATTATTGTTCATTACCCCAAAATTTAATTCCCTTTATTTGTTGTAGCCGCAGCCCCTTGAGGGCATTTTAGGTAAGTCAATCCCAAAAATTAATCTACCTAAAAGTGTGTGATAGTCAAAGTGTGAAGTTGTTTTTGGAACGGAGAGAATATATTTTTGGATTAACTAAGACACTATAGAGTTTAGTGTCTTTTTTTTTGAAACTAAATAAATACATTTTTATTAATTAATAAGATCATTCTCAATCTCATTTACAATGCAAAATGGAATAATGTCATTATCGCAACTAAGACCTGACTGAATAACGCTAGCCCTTTGCAAGTGCATAAGCAGCACAATTAGCAGATCTTTTACAATAATTTAAAGAAAAGGATGTATTCTCTTATAATGATTGCCTAATATCATTCACCCATATGTCAAGATAGGACCTTCCCCGCTCCCGTTATCGGCTTTGGGGGCAACCGGGCAAGGCACCTAGGCACACGGAAACGGAAAGATAAGTGATGAATGTAATTTAGGAGAGATTGAACAAGGTAAAAGATGAATGTGTAGTGTATTGAATGAGAGTTACGTCTTATAGGGTTACAAGGTCTTCCATAAAGAATATATAGAGGGAAATAACGGGTAGGCTGCTGCTAGTATGAGCCTGATAGGCCCAACTATGTAAAAGGCTAATCTAGTAGATACAAACAAATATAGAAATTGTTCAACAATATAAATGATGTTCGTTGTCCAGGCTCAATAGTAATAGAATGGGGTCCAAAGTTATAAACTATAAAAATGGTTTGCTTCTTCATTTGCCCCTTCTGAGTTCTCGTTTTCATGAATCCCTTTGTCGCCTCAAAGACCATCAATGTTGTCATAGGTCCCTCACCATGAAAGTTCCACTTCAAATAATTTTCCACAATTCCCTGGCAAAAGCTTGATCAAGAAAATTTGACAATCCATTCTTGAATTCTAAGGAGTCTATGTTTATACATCCGGGTTCTATCCACTACCTTAGAGTTCACTAAAAGGGAGAAAATAAGAGAGAATAAAATATAAAGTGATTGCAACTCCAGCTAATACAAAATAAATTAATTAATAGAGCAAAGTCCTTTGTAAAGGAAGTTAGATAGAGACAAAATATAAAAAAAATTGTTCTGAACTACAGAAACAAATGTCACAGTAGTGCACAAATAAAATTGAAAATAGTTAGAGCAAAATAAGCGAGATAGGAAGTTATGTTTGAATCAAAATAAGATAAATAATGGCCCTTTTAAATAACACTAGCTTTAACTAGAGTATTAACAAAAACATGTAAACAACAAATTGTCTATCAATATGATTACTAGAAGCAAGTAGTACTTCAACAGAAAATTATGTGATAAATTATACTACGTACATGAACTTAAGTTATACGATAGTATTATTTATATTATTTTTAAACTAGCTTAGTACCCGTCTTATGCATGTCCTCATATTATGTTTGATATAAGTATGTGAAATTAGGTTAGGTGTAAAATAACCAATTAACCAAAAGAGAAAATTGTAATATTATGTATCCATTGCAATACCATTGAATAGTTTATCTAAATTTGTAATTGATTATATTGATTCAAAATAATGTGTTAATGTTTAAAATTTAAATGTGCAGTGGGCTGGGCCATATTGCCCCTAGCTATGCGCTATTTTAATGGGACATTCAACATATGTATGATAATTAAAGGATAAAGTAATAAAGTTAATGAAATGATTTAAAACTAAAGTTAAAAGATGTATTCTTTGAGATTTCTTATTTTCATTTCCAATATTATTAGTATGAACAAAAAATACAATAAATAAGACCTTAGTTCCACCACGCATGCTAAAATCCATAATATTTGTAGTTTCAAAATATAAAAACTAAAAATATTCAAAACAGCCTCATAAATATAAACTTAATCACTAATTTCAAGTCAAACTTCATTAAATTAGACCAGTTAAATTTTCTCACAATGTTGGTCCATTTAGAGATAGTGCAACAAATGTAATATTAAGTGAAATGTATAAAACGTTGTAATAATGGTCTGGAACAAAAATAATAAACAGATGAATACAATTATCCCCTGCCTAGACGGCTTGACACCTCCTCGGCTCCTCACATCCCCACTAAAACACACGGCTCAAGAAAACAGCCCCTTCGTTCCATTCAATATCAGGGTCCAGGGAGGTCCGCATGCATGCCCATCTCATTCTAAAAATAGTATCTTGTTTTTGTTTGCTGGGCAAAATGGGTTTACAACTTTACACTTTACAGGGATATCTATATATATACTACGTATATACTACTTTGAGGCAGGGGAAGCACATCCCAATGCCATTGGGAATTTCAAAGGCCATTTGAAAAAATGCAAAGCTTCATTGTAAGAAACACTTTGAATCGATAGTGAGGTAGAGTTTAAATTAATAATTTCACAGAGCTTTATGAAATAACATACACCTTGCCCGACTTTAAATGATAAGATTAGTTTTCGAGAAGCTGGAAGGTTAGAAACATTTGGTGCATTGAGCTCATAATAATTTCTTTTGGCAACCGTTTTGTAATTATTTCAATTAAACAAATCATTAATTGCTAATCCATCCCTCGATTATGTCATTTTCAGAATCATTACACTCAATTATCCTCCTACATGATATAGTGTTCCCGCCCAATTTCCCTCCCACTATTTTGTTTTTATATAGTATATAGATTAAATTACTTAGCATGCACCAAACTATATCAAATAGCAGCAATATCATGCTAATAATGTGCTTTGTGCTAAACTGAAATCAGTTCACTAGGTGCTCGGTCTCATTCCAAACCGCAAAAGGGACGGGTTTTTAACTAGAACCGAATCAGCCATTTAACTAGAACCAAATCAGCCAATGGGTTGTAAATCATATCCAGGAACAACTTATTTTCTAGATTTTTGGATCACCTTTGATATTGTGTCCAGAAACTCTTGCATACCAAAACCTATCTGGTCTAGTACTAGCAATTTTTATTTTGCAGTATTTGTAAACCAACGGTCTAACGTCTAAATAGTTTCATTCTCTCAACCAAAATACCTAGAAGTGCAATTGTTATATTGTTGATTTCTTCCACTTTTTCATTAGGGGAGACTTCACTCATTGATTAAAAAACTAAAATGCTGGGAAATAATAAAAATGGCTAGTATGACCAAACATAGAACAATGGCAACCCAAAGGTCCACTACATGAATCAATGATTTGTATTGAGATGGAGACTCCACTATATGTACTAGCAAGTAGAGATCCTACTAAAAAGAAAAAGAAAAACGACCAAACAGGTTCTACCCGCTACCAGTACAGACACCGCAGCCTTGAGCCAACTACAATCCAAGTCATACCAACCACCTCAAATGTGGTTAACCGTAGCCACCAGAATTCCCAGGTAAAGGTCCATTTACTAATACTGATTTTGTTTTAGTTTTTAACATATTTAAAAAAAAAAACAAAATCAGACCAATAACATTTTGGAGCAAGAACAACAGGTGGTTCGGCTGGGCCCAAGTACCAATACCAGTCTGTAGATTTTATAGTTAAAATTCAGAGAAGAAAAAAAAGGCTAAACTTAAAGAGTGCTGACGTGCACTCAAAATAAATACAATACAACGAATATACGTAGTATAACGCAGTAAGGTTCGTATCCACAGGGAAAGGAATACTTTTCTTTAAAAACACTATAATGGGGGGTTTAGATTTGTTTGGTTTAAAAACACTAAGATAAACAACCTATATGAGTTTAATTCAATGAGATGAGGACTTGGTCTTGCTTTTATCCACTTAATGAAATGTTCGTCGATCCCGGTTATATATTTTACTATCTTCCTCTCGAATACTCAATCGAGGAGTATATCCAGTTCTTCGAGGGTAGTTATTAATAACGAGATGCGTTCATTAATAAAACTTACTATCGAGTCAATATAGAACAAGAGTCGTATATTAACTTGATAGTAGCAATAAACTTAAGATGAAAACGATTGAGATTGATAACCTCAACACAAGCGGTTTATTGGTTTAATCAATATAATTAATTCCCTTTGGCATATTAACCATGAGATGCATGCATTAATATTCCAAGTTTACTACCGTTGAAAGAACCGGATTAATAACAAGCGTCTTAACCGATCGATTCTAGTAATAATTAATATGAGAAACAATACTAGTTGATACTTTAAGTAATGTTTAAGATATTAACATGAAATATGAATAGGAATTAATTAATACTCAAGAAAGAATATTAAAGAAAATGAATCCTACTATGATTAATATCAAGATGTTAACTATTTGTCATCTTAGTAACACTCCCCAATATTAACATAGAGGAAGAAATAGCTATTACTATAACCAATGTCAAGATGTTAACTAATTGTCATCTTAGTAACACTCCCCAACTTTGATATAGAGATAGTATTTTAAAGGAAGAATTAATATTCAAGGAAGAAGATTAAAGAAAATAACTCACAACTTACAAATTCATTAAGCTTCAAAGTAGCAAAACCAAGATGGAAGAGTTTAGCTCCTCATTTGGAGACTAAACATGATGAAAAATATAAAGAAAGAACTATTCTATACTGAGCTTAGATGTACAAAGGAATTGGATAACTTTTTGTGAAGGAAAGGAGGTGTATTTATAGGCTTTTGGGATGGGATTCGGGTACTCGATCGGGTATATACATGGTACCCGATCGAGTATGTGTGTAATACTCGATCCGAGGTATACTCGACCGGTTTCAGGCTGTTTTCCATAAGTATACCCGATCGGGTATATACTAATACCCGGTCGAGTATTCTTAGAAAATGGTATTCGGACCATACTCGACCGATCTTCGTTTAAACTCAAAGGCATACCCGATCGGGTATGTCGGTCTACCCGATCGGGTATAGACATTAAATCGTGGCCGAAATCTTCCCGGCATGTTCCCTTGTCTTCATATCTGATCCGATTTGAAGTTCCAACCTAATACCCGATCGAGTATAGTTAATACTCGACCGAGTATAGACCAAAATTCAGGATCTTCTTTTGTCTTCAAATTTTTGCACCTTCTTTCCACTCTTTGGGTTCACCAACTGTACTTCGAGTGATTAAGACCTGTTTGAGCTCAGAATATATCTAATCTAACCTATTTACAAGAATTTAACAAATTAATCTATTACACCAAAAGTGTGTAATTTCCATAGTAAAGATCAAGCAAAACTAATTAAAAACACAAACATAAATATGGAAATTACAAACGTATCAACTCCCCCACACTTAAACCTTTACTCGTCTCGAGTAAGATCAAATGTTCACAAGTGTCAAGTTTCTCCAAAATTTCCACAGTTCAAAAAAAACAACATACAAACACAAAGACCACCAAGGATGACAAAGAAAAAATGAGTTTTAAACTCAAATTACAAAGAACATCTTGGGTTTAATGGCCTTCTAGTGTTATCTTCTATTCTCCTCCTCTCTTCTTCTTTGTCTTTGATTTCTGAATCTTCTTATTTTTCACAGAGATACAATGAGTGCCTGCAAAAACAAACATTTCTCTCATATCTCTCATTTTACCTAGGAGCCTTTTCAGGTTTTCATCCTAGCATCTCTTTTCATTTTCCATTCTCCCTAACTCACTCATTTTTTTTATAAGCCCTTTTTGCTTAGATTGCCCATTTTGTTGGGTTTTCAACCTAACTAGCATTTATTTTCTTTTATTTATTTATTTTTTTTGTGTAAAAGTTCAAAAGAATTACATGCATAGTGCTAGGTGGGAATAAAAATTACATACCATCATGAGTGTCTCCCCCGCACTTGAATCAAGCACTGTCCCTAGTGCCCGCCTTCTCCACCGTAGTAGCTCCCTCCGAAGCCGCTCCCTTGGCCACCATCTCCCATATACGTGTCCTTGCCATCTCCGCCGTCGTACCCTCCACCCCGGAGCCAGATCCTCCAAAGTTACCCCAATGAGTGGGGTCATACCACGAGGGTGGTGGAGGGGGGTTCGCCATGGTATGGAAGGATCCCTGTTGTGCTATGTAAGAGTACATAGGTCCGTAGAACCTACGTTGGTCTTCCTCATACAGATGTCTATCGGCTTCACTGAGCTCCTCCAATTGAGCTCCTCCAATCGCTTAAAACCGGCTCTTTGCTCCTCCTGTAATTGGTTGAGCCGGTTGTCCATTTGGGCGTATTCCGTAAGCAGTTGTTGACCCTCCAGAAGTTGTTGAAAGAAGTCGGGTGGTGGAGGGTTTTGGCTTTGTTCGAGGATGTCCTGGCCCATGTTTTGATGGCTATGGAGTTGAGCATTGAGCTCGTAATCGGGTTGGTGTTGGGGAGGTTCTTGTTCCGGTTCCTGGAGATGTGGTGGAAGGGCGTGTGGGAAGAGGTAATGTTGCTCCTCTCTTGCTGTTTTGTAGTGGAGTTGGGGGAGTTCTGGGTTGGGCAGGAGGAAGTATTTGAGGGGTTTGGGGTGGATGAGCCAGTTGTACATATTCATGGGTCTTTCTTCACCATAAACTGTGTGTGAAAAAGATGTACAGTCCGAGTGGTCCAGCCAAGAAATGTTCATCAAACAGTAGTCGGGTATAGGAGAGTTATCCGTATACCCGAACTTGGTGGCCAAGTGCATAATCACCTCACCCACCACAATAGCGCCCTTTGCTACGCTTTCTTTTTTGAGATGTGCCCACATAAGATTACACAGGTTGAAATCCACGTGAACACGGAATAGGGCTACCGACATTAGGCATACATCCCCCATCCTAGTGTGATGGTTGTTGGGACGTCCAAGCAAGGAGTTGGCAAGGAATTTCAAAAATAGGTGGAGGACGGGATGTTGGACATGACTAATATAGAGTTGGGAGGAGCTAAATTTAGTCTCCCCGGTCATCTTTGTCCATAGGGTATGGTCGAAAGCGGTATTGTCGGATATGGATTTTTGGTAAGGGACCGGAATACCAAAATATTCGGCAAACTCAAGTTTCGTGATGGAGTGGTTGTGGTTAAACAAGCGAAACTTGAGTTTATCATCCCTAAAATCCTTTTCATCGTTCTCAAATTGCACTGAGCTTATGAATTCATAGATAATTTTTTCATTTGAGTGATATTGCATTTTGAATATCTTATCCATGCTCAACTCATGAAAAAATTTCTTAGTCATTTTGTACACTCTTAATTCATTTAGGGCTTAATGGCATAAAAAGCGAGAGGGTTTAACTTGCCTTTCAATGGTGGACATGAAGCGGGTGCGGTGTTCGTTGTCCATGAAGATGATGTCCTCATAGCCCGGGATGGGTGCCCTAGTGTTGGAGCTCTGTCCTTTTTCCTTCCTTGGAGCCATTTTTGAGTGAATTTGGGCTTGAAATCCGAAATTTGAAGGTGGGGGTAGAGTTTTTTTCGGACCTCTGAAAACTGGGGGAGAATTGGATTGGTGGGTATGAGTGTGTAGAGGAAGATGAGGGGAGTGTTTTGTTGTTGAAATGGGATGATTTGGTGAAGAAATGGGGGAGAGAAGATGTAAAAATGGAGGTTGGGGACGTTTTATTCGAATTTGGGTTGGGGATTTTGGGGAAGATGAAGTGTTTGGGGCGGATTTGGGGTTATAACGCCCGTATACCCGATCGAGTATGTGCTGTTACTCGGTCGGGTATGTCTGGAAAGTGCGGTTTTTGAGCAGCCTGCCTCCGGTACTCGACCGGGTATGTGTTGTTACCCGGTCGAGTATTGCTGGAAAATGAAGTTTGTGAGTGGTCTGCCTCCGGTACCCGATCGGGTATCATTCCATACTCGATCGGGTATGTGTTCTTTTCTACGTTTGAGGCATGTACTCGGTCGAGTGTGGGAATCAGTTTCCTTCAACTTTAGCATTTCTGTACATACCCGACCGGGTGTATAGTGATACCCGATCGGGTATCCCTTGTTTTTCAAAAATTGACTGCTTCCTCGATCGAGTAGTGCCCGGTTCCCTTTCTTTTGGCCATACCCGACCGAGTATATGGTTATACTCGATCGGGTATGTCCCCAGATGCTCCAAAACCTGCAATTTTCTACTACCTCTGTTCCTATTAAAACTTCCAAATAGGTTTGGCACAGAGTTTAAGATAGTGGGTATTGTGTGGTGGAGAGTTGTGCAGAGGAGAGAGAAATGTGTAAGAAATGTTGTGAACCACAAATTCTTTACTAAAAAGGGAAAGTGGAAGTTTTAATTGGAACGGACGAAAAAGGAAAGTTGGAAGTTTATTTAGGAACGGAGGGAGTATTTCTTTTCCTCCAAAAACCCGTGATTAGTTCCCTCTCTCACTGATCTCTCAAATAATTAAACAAAAAAAAACGCAGTAATTAACTAAGGCGCCAAATTTGACGTGCACTTTGTCGTTAACTATTATGCTTAATTAATCCCCCACGTAACAAACTAATCTATTACACCAAACGTATATTCGTGCCACGACGTTAACTAAGGCGCTTCTTGGGAGGCAACCCAAGTTTATTTTTATTATTCATAAATTCGAGTGTTCTTAATTCAATTTTTTTTTTGTTTAATTATTTGAGAGATCAGTGAGAGAGGGAACTAATCACGGGTTTTTGGAGGAAAAGAAACAGAAAATTGCAGGTTTTGGAGGATCTGGGGACATACCCGATCGAGTATAACCATATACTCGGTCGGGTATGACCAAAAGAAAGGGAACCGGGCACTACTCGATCGAGGAAGCAGTCAATTTTTGAAAAACAAGGGATACTCGATCGGGTATCACTATACACCCGGTCGGGTATGTACAGAAATGCTAAAGTTGAAGGAAACTGATTCCCACACTCGACCGAGTACATGCCTCAAACGTAGAAAAGAACACATACCCGATCGAGTATGGAATGATACCCGATCGGGTACCGGAGGCAGACCACTCACAAACTTCATTTTCCAGCAATACTCGACCGGGTAACAACACATACCCGATCGAGTACCGGAGGCAGGCTGCTCAAAAACCGCACTTTCCAGACATACCCGACCGAGTAACAGCACATACTCGATCGGGTATACGGGCGTTATAACCCCAAATCCGCCCCAAACACTTCATCTTCCCCAAAATCCCCAACCCAAATTCGAATAAAACGTCCCCAACCTCCATTTTTACATCTTCTCTCTACCATATCTCCCCCATTTCTTCACCAAATCATCCCATTTCAACAACAAAACACTCCCCTCATCTTCCTCTACACACTCATACCCACCAATCCAATTCTCCCCCAGTTTTCAGAGGTCCGAAAAAACTCTACCCCCACCTTCAAATTTCGGATTTCAAGCCCAAATTCACTCAAAAATGGCTCCAAGGAAGGAAAAAGGACAGAGCTCCAACACTAGGGCACCCATCCCGGGCTATGAGGACATCATCTTCATGGACAACGAACACCGCACCCGCTTCATGTCCACCATTGAAAGGCAAGTTAAACCCTCTCGCTTTTTATGCCATTAAGCCCTAAATGAATTAAGAGTGTACAAAATGACTAAGAAATTTTTTCATGAGTTGAGCATGGATAAGATATTCAAAATGCAATATCACTCAAATGAAAAAATTATCTATGAATGCATAAGCTCAGTGCAATTTGAGAACGATGAAAAGGATTTTAGGGATGATAAACTCAAGTTTCGCTTGTTTAACCACAACCACTCCATCACGAAACTTGAGTTTGCCGAATATTTTGGTATTCCGGTCCCTTACCAAAAGTCCATATCCGACAATACCGCTTTCGACCATACCCTATGGACAAAGATGACCGGGGAGACTAAATTTAGCTCCTCCCAACTCTATATTAGTCATGTCCAACATCCCGTCCTCCACCTATTTTTGAAATTCCTTGCCAACTCCTTGCTTGGACGTCCCAACAACCATCACACTAGGATGGAGGATGTATGCCTAATGTCGGTAGCCCTATTCCGTGTTCACGTGGATTTCAACCTGTGTAATCTTATGTGGGCACATCTCAAAAAAGAAAGCGTAGCAAAGGGCGCTATTGTGGTGGGTGAGGTGATTATGCACTTGGCCACCAAGTTCGGGTATACGGATAACTCTCCTATACCTGACTACTGTTTGATGAACATTTCTTGGCTGGGCCACTCGGACTGTACATCTTTTTCACACACAGTTTATGGGGGAGAAAGACCCATGAATATGTACAACTGGCTCATCCACCCCAAACCCCTCAAATACTTCCTCCTGCCCAACCCAGAACTCCCCCAACTCCACTACAAAACATCAAGAGAGGAGCAACATTACTTCTTCCCACACGCCCTTCCACCACATCTCCAGGAACCGGAACAAGAACCTCCCCAACACCAACCCGATTACGAGCTCAATGCTCAACTCCATAGCCATCAAAACATGGGTCAGGACATCCCCGAACAAAGCCAAAACCCTCCACCACCCGACTTCTTTCAACAACTTCTGGAGGGTCAACAACAACTGCTTACGGGATACGCCCAAATGGACAACTGGCTCAACCAATTACAGGAGGAGCAAAGAGCCGGTTTTCAGCGATTGGAGGAGCTCAGGGAAGCCGATAGACATCGGTATGAGGAAGACCAACGTAGGTTCTACGGACCTATGTACTCTTACATAGCACAGCAGAGATCCTTCCATACCATGGCGAACCCCCCTCCACCACCCTCGTGGTATGACCCCACTCATTGGGGTAACTTTGGAGGATCTAGCTCCGGGGGTGGAGGGTACGACGACGGAGATGGCAGGGACACATATATGGGAGATGGTGGCAGAGGGAGCGGCTTCGGAGGGAGCTACTACGGTGGAGAAGGCGGGCACTAGGGACAGTGCTTGATTCAAGTGTGGGGGAGACACTCATGATGGTATGTAATTTTTATTCCCACCTAGCACTATGCATGTAATTCTTTTGAACTTTTACACAAAAATAAATAAATAAATAAATAAAAGAAAATAAATGCTAGTTATGTTGAAAACCCAACAAAATGGGCAATCTAAGCAAAAAGGGCTTATAAAAAAATGAGTGAGTTGGGGAGAATGGAAAATGAAAAGAGATGCTAGGATGAAAACCTGAAGAGGCTCCTAGGCAAAATGAGAGATATGTTTGTTTTTGCAGGCACTCATTGTATCTCTGTGAAAAATAGGAAGATTCAGAAATCAAAGACAAAGAAGAAGAGAGGTGAACACTAGAAGGCCATTAAACCCAAGATGTTCTTTGTAATTTGAGTTTAAAACTCATTTTTTCTTTGTCATCCTTGGTGGTCTTTGTGTTTGTATGTTGTTTTTGTTGAACTGTGGAAATTTTGGAGAAACTTGACACTTGTGAACATTTGATCTTACTCGAGACGAGTAAAGGTTTAAGTGTGGGGGAGTTGATACGTTTGTAATTTCCATATTTATGTTTGTGTTTTTAATTAGTTTTGCTTGATCTTTACTATGGAAATTACACACTTTTGGTGTAATAGATTAGTTTGTTAAATTCTTGTAAATAGGTTAGATTAGATATATTCTGAGCTCAAACAGGTCTTAATCACTCGAAGTACAGTTGGTGAACCCAAAGAGTGGAAAGAAGGTGCAAAAATTTGAAAACAAAAGAAGATCCTGAATTTTGATCTATACTCGGTCGAGTATTAACTATACTCGATCGGGTATTAGCTTGGAACTTCAAATCGGATCAGATCCGAAGACAAAGGAACATGCCGGGAAGATTTCGGCCACGATTTAATGTCTATACCCGATCGGGTAGACCGACATACCCGATCGGGTATGCCTTTGAGTTTTAAACGAAGATCGGTCGAGTATGGTCCGAATACCATTTTCTAAGCATACTCGACCGGGTGTTAGTATATACCCGATCGGGTATACTTATGGAAAACAGAATGAAACCGGTCGAGTATACCTCGGATCGAGTATTACACACATACTCGATCGGGTACCATGTATATACCCGATCGAGTACCCGAATCCCATCCCAAAAGCCTATAAATACACCTCCTTTCCTTCACAAAAAGATATCCAATTCCTTTGTACATCTAAGCTCAGTATAGAATAGCTCTTTCTTTATATTTTTCATCATGTTTAGTCTCCAAATGAGGAGCTAAACTCTTCCATCTTGGTTTTGCTACTTTGAAGTTTAATGAATTTGTAAGTTGTGAGTTATTTTCTTTAATCTTCTTCCTTGAATATTAATTCTTCCTTTAAAATACTATCTCTATATCAAAGTTGGGGAGTGTTACTAAGATGACAATTAGTTAACATCTTGACATTGGTTATAGTAATAGCTATTTCTTCCTCTATGTTAATATTGGGGAGTGTTACTAAGATGACAAATAGTTAACATCTTGATATTAATCATAGTAGGATTCATATTCTTTAATATTTTTCCTTGACCGATCTTAATTACTGGTTAATTAATCCCCCACGTAAGGCGCCAAATATATTAATACCCGGTCGAGTATGCTTAGAAAATGGTATTCGGACCATACTCGACCGATCTTCGTTTAAAACTCAAAGGCATACCCGATCGGGTATGTCGGTCTACCCGATCGGGTATAGACATTAAATCGTGGCCAAAATCTTCTCGGCATGTTCCCTTGTCTTCGGATCTGATCCGATTTGAAGTTCCAACCTAATACCCGATCGAGTATAGTTAATACTCGACCGAGTATAGACCAAAATTCAGGATCTTCTTTTGTCTTCAAATTTTTGCACCTTCTTTCCACTCTTTGGGTTCACCAACTGTACTTCGAGTGATTAAGACCTGTTTGAGCTCAGAATATATCTAATCTAACCTATTTACTTGAATTTAACAAACTAATCTATTACACCAAAAGTGTGTAATTTCCATAGTAAAGATCAAGCAAAACTAATTAAAAACACAAACATAAATATGGAAATTACAAACGTATCAAGTGCCACTAGAGCTCACAATAAAAGCTGCGAAATATAGAAAGCTTATTAGTGAAGACTTTAGCTGCAACTTTTTTCAGGGAACCCAACCACAAAATCAATATGTACGTCCTTATTTTAGTACTTTTACCATTTTAGCTGTGAGAAATTCAAAGAAAGAAGTTCATCTTTGTCTAGATCTTACTGTTTTAGTAGTTGCAAGTCCTAACCTAAACTATGAAAATGTAGTTTCATTTTGTCATTTTGTTCTATCTCCATTGTTAGTAAGGAGCATGAGTGTATGACAGTTGCAGACAGTTCCCTTTTAAAGGAATAATAACATTAAGTTGAGAAATATAGTATGACACTCCAATTTAACGTATTTACATAAGAATATAAGGACATTTTGCCCATACTCATAGTGTATTGTTCAATATATTTTATAATTTCATAATGCTATATACATCACCCATTACAGTACACCGTTTGCTGGTTTTACTAAATTTTGACTACTCTGGTCTGAGTGACCAACCATATCAAGAGATGTATGGAGTATCGTTTTTTTTTTCTTTTTCAACCTGGAAGTATAGTTAACCCTCATTCAATGCCTCCGGATGTAAAGAGTTGTCCTATTTGATTCATTTACTTTTTCAACAATAATTGAAGTTCCAAATATTTCAAAAAAAAAGTTCCAAAATGAAAACATAATACAACAAACTGTCAAAAGTGAACTATACTTCACCCTAAAGATCAGTCTAATTAAGTAACTACTAAACTGTTTTATAGTTATTTCAATTTTTTTAGCAAGTGCTAACTCATGACTTGGATACAATAAAACCTTTCACATATGAGGTGTTTCACAACCATGATTCTGCAGCAGCCACTTTATAGGTTGACCAGATAATTCAAATTGACTAAATCTTTCTTCATAGTACTTTTTATATATAGGTGTGGTTTCTCCAAATAGATATGGCAAATAAAAACATGCTCCGTATAACAGTTCTCATGATTCACATATTTATGATTTAAAACCCTTCTATCAAACACAAAAGAACAAGAATTGTGATTGGACTCTTAGTTATAAACCTGAATTAGGAAGCTATAAACCTAAGTCATAAATTCAAGATAATTTTTTCTTTAAAGAATCTGAATATGAAACTTACCCATTACGAAAGTACATAAAAACCCTAATAAAAAATCAAACTAAAATCGAAGCACAAATTGATCAGACAGAGCATCAGAGATTAAGCCAAATAAGAACTAAGTCATAGATGAGGGAGATAAAGAGCTAATTACCAAGTCAATGCGCTTATGGAATGGAGCGGATGTTATCGCGAAATTCTTGAACGGAACGCAAGGCTTGTAGCTATCTCGAACAGGGCAAAGCAAAGCTTCGGGGGAAAATACGGATAGGAGACGAGGCGATGCACAGAGAAACTTGGCTGGTTACCGAAGGGGAGATCGACAGAGCAGGGGAGGGAGGCGATACGCGAAATAAGTGGGAAACAAAAAAGGGTAATTGGGAAACTAGTAAACTATTTTATAGTTATTTCAATTTTTTTAGCAAGTGCTAACTCATGACTTCGATACAATAAAATCAAGATGGTAATAGAGTTTAGAATTTGATCCAAATTCTGGTGTCTTCAATTTAGATTTGTATAGAATATATTAAAATTTGGAAATTCTCAAAAAATTGAATAACTCATTCCACTATGCATCTCACTCCTACCTCTTGAATTTCTAAATCCATTTTACAAACCTGCGTACACCTACGGCCGTTCTCCCACACACACGACGATTGGGTTCTTGGGTTCTCTTCATCTTCCAACTACGCACACTTCCATCTTCCATCTTCAATTCCTAAACTCCATTCTTACGGCCATTCAAGCTCCCGCATTCTGGAATAAGATGGTTTCACATTCTGGAAGTTCGTGCTCTTGCATAATAATTGCCTAATAGAGAAGGAAGGAGGTAGAACGCATTAAAAAGAATTTCTCGTGAAGAGGGAAGAAGAAGTGTTGGAGTGAAGTTTCTTATCACAACGACCATTGTCATAGATTGGTGGATTCTTGGGGTTTCTTGATTTTCTGTAGTGAGAGTAACGGAAGTATCTTTTAAAAATGAATTTAAAATATCTTATCGTTAACATTTCCCAATGAATTAAAAAAAAGAACGAATATATTTTTTTATCAAAAATATTCCGATAACTTTTTCGACGGCGGTTTGCAGCGGCTGAGCAGGTGTGGGGTTGGGAATTAGGGTGAGGGTTTGCACCGGCATGTATTTCAAATCTATTAAAATCCATTGAAATCCATATGATTCCATGAAATATAATTTCATAGAATTCCATATGAATCTCATCGAATCTGTAGAATTCCATTAAAATCCATAGAATCTACTAGTTTAATAACGCGCGTTGCGCGTTCGTGGTTATGCCACGAACGCATAATTTCATAGACCAATGTAGGCACAACAATATTTCAATTAAGGTTTAGTGAAAATATGAGTAATATGATTACAACAGTTGAACACATAATTTGCTATTTATTGATAAAGATTTATAAACAATAAAGCATTCATAGGTTAGAATATATGCGGGAAAATTATCTTACCTCAAGATGAAACACGTTGAGCTGAAACTGCAAACAATCTCTCAAGCCTAAAAAGAGTTTAAAAAGTACACAGAAGATGAAATTACTTTCTGAAAGATAGAACTCTGAAAACGATACTAAAAGAGTGTCTAATGAAATTGCATGTATCGGTTTTGAAGTAGGAACAAAAGCAATTTCAAAGTCGTAAGAAGTATGGTTAAGTTGTGAAATTCTATAGTTAAAAGACATTAGAAGATGCTTTACGAGAGTTTCAAAGTCTAATGTTATGCAAACTGAATCAGGTGCTAGACACCTCCTGACTGAAAAACAATATATATTATCACTTTCCATATGATTAAGCAAAGAAGATAAACAGTTAATCATGTTATTAACTTATTTTCTAAGGAAAGGCTTTTAAAAAACTTAACTGAAATAGCAGACAAGCTCCAAACAAATACAATTGAACGTGGAAAGAAAACAAAGGCTGGTAGGTTGTAGTTACTTTTTATTCTAAATACCTCATCCGTCTGTATATGTCCTTAATGACTAAAGCTTCATATGTAATACTAATTCTAGATTTAGTTCCATAGGAGCAGTTACATAAGAGCACCCATGCATTTATGTAAGCATATTCAAACTTATCTAAGCCATGCCAGAGAGGTTTACTACTATATATGTCATGCACTGGTCTCACTTATATTCTTATATACGTGGCAGATGGAGACTTGCATTTCCAATGGAACACTACATCTACAGACAGGTAACTACACGTAGGGGATATTGTTAACTGTAGTTTGTTTCACTCATCATGTAGGCCAATTCTGTATATGGTGTTGTTCGGGCATTAGAGGTATGATATGAGATAGATGTAATATATAGGCTTTCTTAGAAATCATATGACATAAAATAAACCTAATGACTGGAATCTTACTTTTCCTCTCATACACAATGAGCCAATTGTGTGCTCTTGATTATTTGGCAAAATCTGTAAATATAGACACCTTTTGCAACCCTGCTGAATTATCTTAAAACTAAAACACTATCTACCATATTATATATGCTTTGGGGTTATTTGCTTGAAATGAGATTAGTTTCAGTCGTATTAGTCTGTTTAGAGCTCGGGGGTTGCTTAGAAAAAGTAATAACAAGTTGTTCAATTTTCCTACGTATATATACTGATATTTTCCCACCATTCTTTGCATCTATAAAAGAACTTGCTCATTGATTTTCCTAGCTACAATGTCCATGAGCTGCACTTAAAAGCAAACATCTGAAATGTGTCTGTAATAGGCTAATAGTCTTCACCTCATTTATTGAGAATCCTTACAGAAAAGTTGTATATTTAAAATCGTTTTAAATTTATTTTCGATGTCTATAACTCTAGGCCAGGAATATAGGGATGAAATAATAGAACAATCTTAGAAGGAAAGAAATGTTGGGGAAAATAAATTTTTGGTTCACACTCAATAAGTTTATGTTAATTTTTCCGGCTTCCTAAACTGTTTATTTGCTTTGAATGCTAAGAGACATTAAGAAATGCAAAAGAAAATTAAACACTTAATCATATTGCATTTCCTGAAGTATGACAAAACATGTGAACATGGTTTGGGGCATTAAAAACTGAACTGCTCTTTTTTTGGGTGGGGAGGGTGAAACTGGTGTATTGACTCTTTAACTGGCTGAGGTTGTTTCTTATTTCTTAAACAAAAAATTTTGATCCTCTGATAATCGCTACATATTTTTTCCCTATTATTATTGACGTATGATATTTGATCCTTTGAAGTTGGTGTGGTTCATGCCATCCTAAGCCTCCTAAGCACCATTTTAATCAATATTTAGTTGGCAACTTTTAAATTTTGTTATTTCAAAGTAGATGTCACCATTAACACATGTATTTACTTGAGACATATTAGCACATCCTTTCTACCTCACATAGAAGAGTTCCTTTACAACAAAGAAGTAAGATCGAAGCTGCCAAAAATCAGCAGGAGATTGAATGAGCTTTGATGGAGTATATGGGTCCAGGCCCCAGGACCCACATACTCGGAACAGAAAGCACAGCCACTACGCGGTGCCCTCGTCGGCCAAAGACCCTCGTCGGCCGAAGAGGGGCCAACCCAGAATATGATCTTGAAGCCAAGGAACCAGGGTGTCCTCGTCGGCCGTGCCCTCGTCGGCCAAGACCCTCGTCGGCCACGGGAGACTCACAGAATCGGATTTTACACTTATTCGTTTGTACAGCCCACTAGTGGCTTTGTATTCGGCCCAATAGTGGTCCAGTTGTAAATGGGCCTCCCAAGCCCAAGACTTGGGAGCCCAGCCCGTATTTTCCCTATAAATACTTCCTCTGAAGGTAGTTATCAGGGTGACAAATCATTCTATTGAAGCATATATTGCACTTCTCTCTCTAGCTCTCACCTCTCTCTAGATATATACTCTATCATTTGGTGCTCTCGTTGAGAGCTAGAACAATCAAGTTAGCACTCTTCGTCGCTACCAAGCACAGCTAACCACTGATCATGGGAAGAACTAAGTCAAATCGCAACCTCGTCAGCAAGGCCATACCTGAGGACCAGGAGACCAGGGAGCACGAGGAGGATGCTACGGCCGACCAGGTCGGCGGAGGGGACGTCTTCCAGGAGGCCATCAACCTCACGACGGACCTCCGCAACCAACTCAACGGCGGAGCCCCTGATGCCCGCATCGGCTTGGACAAGAAACGAGCTGAGAAGACAGACCACGCCCCGGCCCAACCTATGGTCGCGGCCTCTCCGTCTGTGGATCCACAGGTCCAGGCCGCGCTGTCGGTCATCATCGCCAGCTTGGCCCAGAACCCCACCGTCCTCAACGCTCTCTTGCCAAGGACCGGGGGGAACGTCACTCCACCTCCTTAGCCCCAACCGTTGGCCGTCCAGATAGGCAACGATGAGGGGGTGATGGCCCAGGACACGGCGTCGTCCCACTCCCACCCCGCTTCCCCTCTTCGGCCTGGGCAGACCCCAACGCGTGGAAAAGCCTCTGCCTTCAATAGGCTAGGTGACACGCGCCGTCGTCCGGTTTCAGAGAGGATGGCAGGGCGGATTGGTGAGCGTTGGCCTGGCTCGCCAAGGGAAAGCTTGGGGTCTGTGTCCCGGACAGCGGACCAGCCCCGCCTAGACAAGGGCAAGGGGAAATTGCACGAGGACGACGTGCGCCACCAGATCAATGCAGCCCACGACGAGCGCATGAGAAACCAGTAGGGCGCCGCTGCGGCCGCCAGGGATCCCCGGGACGAGGTCATCGCCCATCTGGAAAGCAGGCTGGCCCAGATGGAGGCCAGGCAATCGGCGAACATCCCCACGGCCGGCGCCTCCAACGATCCTGGCCTCAACGCTCTCATGAACAAGGTCAGCACCCTGGAAAGGGAGTTGGCCGAAGGACGAGGTGACCCCATCATCCAGGTCAGGACCCGGACCCCTTTCACCAACAGGGTGCTCTCGGCCCCCATCCCGGAGAAGTATAGGGGGAACGCCATCAAATCCTACGATGGCCGATCAGACCCCAGGAACACTTTAGCCGCTATCAGAACAACATGCTGATGGTGAACGCATCGGATGAATATCTCTGTTGTTGGTTCCTCTCTACTCTTGAGGGGCCAGCGTACGAGTGGTTCAACGCGCTCCCCGAAGGGAGTATTGACTCATGGCAGGACCTTGCCCAACGCTTCCTCACCCATTTTGTCGGGAGGAAGCGCGCGAAGAAGTATTTCACCCATCTCCTCTCCGTCAAGCAGCAGCATGATGAGTCCCTCCGGTCATTCATTGATCGGTGGACGAGGGAGACTGAGGAAGTTGAGGGGCCGATGAGCGCACCCTCCTCGTCCTGTACCAGGGAGCCCTCCGCAGCTCCCCGTACGCCAGAAGCCTCATCACCGATCCTCCAAAGTCGTACGCAAAGGCGCTCCAGCGCGGGAGCTTGTACGCGGACGCCGATGAGCTCCACAACCACATGAAAGAGGGAGGCCATCCCTCCACGAAGACAAATCATTCGCCGACCCCGGGTCCATCCCCGGCTGGCCAGGGTGCCCAGGGCCGTCACGGCTCTGGTGGACAAAGTAAGAAAGACCGCCATTGGCGGTCGAGGTTGGAACGGCCGGGGGTTGCCCTCACTCACCCGGTCGGCACCATCCTCGACTATGCCGAGAAGCATGGCCTCATCGAGCAGGCTCCTCGGCCGGCCGAGGAGGTCCTTGCCATCCAGCAGGGCGACACATACTGCCGGTTTCACAAAAACTCCTCGCATAACACCGACGAATGCATCACGCTGAAAAAAGCCATCGAGCGCCTTATTCGTCAGGGGGAACTCTCCCAATTTGTTAAAGGTGGCCCGCGCAAAAATACGTGGGTAAACACCGGCAAACCTGGGGGCGAACCCTCTACGAAGAAGCGGGAGATCGGCAGGCTCAGCGACGACGAGGACTTTGAAGAGCCTTCGCCAAAGAAAAACCACATTCACCTCATTGTAGGTGGGAATACTGGGGGGGACTCTGTCACCCAGAGGAAGAAATGGGCCCAATCCCTCTACATAGGGGAGGTATCCCACGTTCCCCCCCCCCCCCAGCCGAAGAAGCAGCGAACGGAGGCGATCACCTTCACCGACAAGGATCTGCCTCCGGGTACGGAATCACACAGGGATGCCCTCGTCATCCGGTGTGAGATCGGTGACTCCATCATCCACCGCACTTACATCGATACGGGGAGCTCCGTCAACGTGATGTACCTGGACACCTTCAGGCAGCTGAAGCTGGACAAAGCTCTGCTGAAGCCGATCAAGACACTGTTATCCGGCTTCACCGGGGACTCTATCGACGCCGAGGGCACGATAGTCCTCCCCGTGGAGGTCGGTGACGGCCCCCACTGCGTCAAAATTGACATGGAGTTCATGGTTGTCAACCTCCAGTGCGCCCTCAACCTGATCTTAGGGCGGCCAGCACTGGAGGACTTGGAGGCCATCATCTCCATGAAGCACGTATGTCTGAAGTTCCCCACCAATGACGGCATCGGCTACGCCAGAGGAAACCAGAGGATAGCCAGAGCGTGCTACCTCAAGCTAACGAGGCCGGCCGAAAGGGAGGGACAGAGGATAGACACCATCACGACAGCCGTCGCCAAGGACGAGGAGAGGCCGCAGGCGGAACCGGCCGAGGAGGTCGAGGAAGTCCCTCTGGATACCTCCCGGCCGGAGCGGGTCCTCAGAATCAGGAAGCAACTCCCACAGGACCAACGGGACGCCATTCTCCTCGTCCTACGGTCATACGCCGTTATCTTCGCGTGGGGCCCGGACGACATGCCAGGCATCAGCCGCCAGGTGATCACTCATCGGCTGACCGTCGATCCAGCCTCCGCGCCCGTCAAGCAGAAGCGGCGCTACTTATCCGCCGACAGGCGGGACTTCGTCAAAGGGGAGGTCACCATGCTCCTCTCAATCAACCACATCAAAGAGGTGAAGTACCTGACGTGGCTAGCCAACGTCGTCCTCGCCCAAAAACCGCCGACATTCAGAATGTGTGTTGATTACACTGACCTGAACAAGGCGTGCCCCATGGACCCGTTCCCTCTCCCCAACATTGATCAGCTAGTGGACGAGACGGCAGGGTGCGGGTTGATGTCGTTCCTTGATGCTTTCAGAGGGTACCACCAAATTTCCATGCATGAAGATGACGCCGAGAAGACGACATTCATGACCCCGGAGGGAATCTTTTGCTACCTCGTCATGGCTTTCGGACTCAAAAACTCCAGCGCCACCTACACTAGGATGGTGGCCAAAATCTTTAGAGCAGTACTCGGCCGGACGATGGAGGCATACGTCGACGACATGATCGTCAAGAGCAGGCGAGCCTCCACACATGCCGACGACCTCCGGGAAATCTTTGAAATCATGAAAGAGTTCAGGCTCCGCCTCAACCCCAAGAAGTGCGCCTTCGGCGTCCAAGGCGGCAAGTTCCTCGGCTACATGGTCAGCCGGAGAGGCATCGAGATAAATCCGGAGAAGACACGGGCTATCATCAACATGGAGCCGCCCTGCAACGTCAAGGAAGTACAGCGGTTGACGGGGCGACTGGCGGCCCTGAACCGTTTCCTCTCCAGGTCAGCCGAAAGGGCACTCGCTTTCTTCTAGATCATGCGTAAAGCTAACAACTTCAAATGGACGACGGAGTACCAGGAAGCGTTCGAAGAGCTGAAGAGATACCTGTCGTCCCCACCTGTGCTCTCCAAGCCCAAAGTCGGCGAAACCCTCTTCTTGTACTTAGGGGTGAGCACGTCGGCCATCAGCTCCGTGCTCATCCGTGAGGACGAAGGGGTGCAGAAGGCCATTTTCTACATCAGCAAGACACTTAGGGAGGCCGAGCTCAGGTACTCCCCCATTGAGAAGACGGTGTCGGCCATCGTCCATACGGTGAAAAAGCTGGGGCACTACTTCCAGGCCCACGTCGTCCATGTGCTGACCCAGCACCCCCTTGGCGCACTCATGAGGAGCCCCACTAGCTCTTCAAGGATGGTGAAATGTGCAATCTTCCTCAGCCAATTTCAGATTGAGATCAAGCCAAGGCCATCCATCAAAGGGCAAGCTTTGGCCGACTTCGTCACCGAATGCACGGCAAGGGAGAAAGCCGCTACCGCCCCCAGGCCAGAGCCCGATGACACATGGATCCTCTTCACCGACGGCTCGTCGGCCGCGAAATCATGCGGCGGCGGCATCGTCCTCATATCCCCTGAAGGATTCAGAGCTTACTATGCCATCCGCTTCAACTTCAGGGTATCCAACAATGAAGCCGAGTATAAGGCCCTCCTCAGCGGCCTCAGACTCGCCGCCGGCCTCAGAGCCCGACACATCAAAATCAGGTGCGACTCCAAGCTGGTAGTGGGCCAGGTTGAGGGTACGTACGAAGCAAAGGAAGGCCGGATGAAGCAGTACAAACACGCAGCAGAGGAGCTGCTGAAGGCATTCGAAACCCACGAGATCACACAGATCCCAAGGGCCGAGAACGTCGAGGCCGACATCCTCTCTAAACTCAGCCCGGACACCCCGGAGCACATATCCCACCTAGCCAAGATCGAGGAGCTGAGCATGTCCAGCATCCATGCCAGCCCCATCTTGTGCGTCCAACAGCAACCGGAGGACTGGATCTCCGACATCATCACCTTCATCACGACGGGGGAGCTACCCCCGGACGAGGAGAGGGCCAAACTCGCCAAACTCAGGGCCCTAAGCTACACCATTGAGGATGGCAGACTCTACAAACGATCCTATAATGGCACTCTCCTCCGATGTCTGCACCAGGATGAGGACGACGTGGCCATGGAAGAAGTTCACTGTGGTGTTTGCTCCTCGCACCAGGGCCCCTTCAGCATGTCCCGGCGTCTCGTCGTCCAGGGCTTCTTCTGGCCGACCATGGCGCGGGATTGTGCGGATCTTGCCAGGAAATGCACCACATGTCAGGTACTCCAGAAGGCCCCTGGTCGGCCAGCCGTCAACTACGCCCCCGTCAGCACCGCCATTCCATTCTCGAGATGGGGGATTGACCTGGTCGGCCCTCCGCCCAGAGCTGCTGGCAACAACCGCTACATCATCGTTGCAGTCGACTACTTCACCAAGTGGGTCGAGGCGGAACCCTTGGCCAGCATCACGGGGGCCAGGTGTCAGAAATTCGTTCACAAGAACATTCTCACCCGCTTTGGTGTCCCCCAAGAGATCATATCCGACAATGGCACCCAGTTTGAAGCGGCGCCCTTCCAAGAGCTCCTTCGAGAATGGGGGATAAAGCACCGTTTCTCCTCCGTTGCCTACCCTCAAGGCAACGGGCAGGTTGAGAACGCCAATAGAACCATAATGGAAGGGTTGAAGAAGAACCTACAGGACACAGGAGGGAGTTGGGTCGATGATCTCCCCAACATCCTGTGGTGCTATCGTACTACGCCAAGGAGGGCAACGAGTGAAACACCTTTTGCCCTGTGCTATGGCTTTGAAGCTAAGTCACCCACAGAGGTCACCATTCCCAGCTGACGGGTGGAGCAGTATGACCCAGAGGTTAATGAGGAGAACATGAAGATCGACCTCCACCTGGTCGAAGAAAGACGCGAGCAAGCATTCATCCAAGCGGAGAACTACCGACGTCAAGTAAAATCATACTATGACGCCAAGGTACGTTCCCGAGAATTCCAAGTGGGGGACTACGTCCTCCGCCGAAGGGAAGCAAGCCAACCGACGGAAGGAGGCAAGCTAGCCTTGAAGTATGAAGGTCCCTACATCGTTAGTGCCGTGGTGAAACCAGGCACCTACAAGCTTAAACGCCCAAACGGGACCAATGTACCACGAACGTGGAATGTACACCATTTGGTGAAGTTTTATCAATAATCCGAAGGAGGTGCAGCCGGCGAAGCCCTCACCCTTTGACGGGTTATTGATTGAACGCCACCCTCGGCCTTGAGCCACTTTTGAATAAAAATCATGTTTCCTTTGATTTATTGGAGTTCGACTCGAACGTGAACGAAGTGCCCTCATCGGCCACCTTAGAGCAAAAGGCTCAGGCATGGCCGATGTGGCACTTCGCATCTGCATCTCTTGAGCGCAAAGCTCAAGCATGCCCATTGTATCTTGTATCAGCGAAAGGTTTAGACCAGTTGAGAGAGCACGTCGTATCGGCCCCTTAGAGCGAAAATGCTCAGGCAGGACCGACAACGTCCCCAGGACGATGGGCCCGCAAACGGCCCGCGTCTTGAAACAGGAAGTTCATCGCGTCGTCCACGCGCCCGATCGCAGGATGACAAGCCTGAAATCATGGCCGAGGTGACAAAATCCCAAAACTCAGGGATGGGCAACGACAGTCGTTGGAAACCAACTAAAAGTCTAGCCCACGTCATAAATAGGCGACGGGACCCCCCCCCTGAGATCACAGACGTTATAAACGAAGTCCGAACCGGCTGAAGGGCCATCGACCCCTTTTGGCCGAAGCCTGAAAGAAGGACACTCCCTGAAACGGGGAACAAAAAAAAAGAGGGAAGCCGACGGCCGTGCGCACTTGCCGGCCCCGAACAGTAAAAATAAATCCCCACAAAACAGCCACATTTGGCTAAGTACATATCAGTTGAATACAAAGGTAATTGTAACACGGACGAAGCGGCCACACACTACAAGGAAATTGTCAAGGCCGGAGCATACGCCCATAAAACCCTAACCAAAATGGTTGGGTGAAACGAGAGTGGTAACCTTCATAGGCCATAACCCCTTGAAGCACCATCACTTAGCATGAAAAAAGGAATTACAACTTCACTCAAAACACCATCCTAAAGTTGACCACCGAAAAAGGAAGCCCAGGACGAAGCAGGCAGTATTACACCCGCGCGAAAGTCAAACACAAGGATGGCAACCCCTACCGGACAAGACTCTTGTTGGCCGTTAAAGGCGCTAAAACCAAGACGATGGTTTGAGCTGAAAATCTCCAAGTGAATTCCAACACTTAGAGAAAACCCTAAGGAAAGCAAATGCAAAGGAAGAGGCAACACACCGGGTACCTTCATCGGCCAAACCGTTTAACTTGGCCGACGACGATACTACGCAGGGAAAATTACATGGCCTAAAAAATTGGGCAATCCCCTCACCACAGGGGCAGCCCCAAGACGAAGCGGTCATTCAAGTACCTATAAGTGCCCGTATCGGCCTAACCAACGACCGGTGGGGTCTTGTTAATCAACAAAGACGACAAAGGTGGCTGCTCAAGTTGCCACAGTGGACTCCAAACACAAATATCGAAGGTATGGCCGACAAGGGTAACAGGCAGAGAAAACTACAACTCCCAAACACTTCGACGAAGTGGGCACCCAAAACAATTGAGGGCACCCTCTTCGGCCAAGGCGTCCGTATCGGCCAACTACTTGGAAGATTTTTCTAAAGCTATGACTGACACTCAATACTTAGGAAAATTTTCAAAAAATTCTAAGTATTCTGGCAACAAGGCAAGCAAACACCCACACGAGGACGTCGTACAAACACGGAAAGAAGAGAATGCAAAATCGTTAAAGTATGAAAGAAGCATTTTTTCATTCATAAGATTGGGAAAGTACAAGGAGGGCTCCTGGGCCGTTACATAGTTAAAAAGTCAGAAAAAAAAAATACAAGGGATTATGACTCTGGAGGGGCTTCAGAGTCCTTCTCGGCCTCGGCTCCCTCTTCAGCCAGGGCAGCAGACGCACCGGCAGCAACACCCGACGTTGCGGTGTCCTCAAACATACTCCGCTCCTACGCCCAGTCGTCGCTGATGCGAGAGCTCTCAATGGGGAGCTGCCGTTCAGCCACCGGAAGCTCCAACTCTGCCTCAGGATGCCTCATTAACGAAGGTAGCTCAAGGCCGACGGCCCACTCCTTGGTCACACCCATATCCAGGAAACGCCGTTGAAGCCTCCTGTACAACAGCCGTTGCATCCGGTATTGGCCAAGGTCGTAGAAGATTTTCATCTCCTTCTCCCAGTACGCCTGGCCGTCGGGGGATTGGGTCACCCAGTCAACGAGCCTGGCCACCACGACCTCGAAGCAAAAGGGAAGCCAACCCTCGCCCTTCCAGCCGGCCTCAAGGAACTTCTGCACAGCAGCATCAGCAGCCTTCTCCTCGGCGGCGCTAAGGGCCAGCTCCGCACTGGCCTTACCCTTCTCGGCCTCCTCCGCACGCCGAAGGGCCTCGTCACGAGCACGCTCCACATCGGCCAAACGCTGGAGGGCCCCTTCCTTCTCAGCGGCCAGCTGATCGGCCTCGTCAGCCCTCTTCTTCAGGCTTTCAACCTCAAGACGCAGCCTCTCCAAGCTGCCTAGCGCCTCATCGGCCGAGGCCACCTTTTGCTCGAACTGCCTCAGGCGAGCAATCTCCTTTTCTTGCCTCCTGTTGCTTTCCATCAACATGAAGGCACCCTGCAGCAAAAAAATGGATTAGACAACATTGCACAACAAAAAAATGGGGAGAGGAGACTAAGACGAAGCGGGCACGAGTACTTACTTGGACGATGTGGTCCATCCCACCATCGTACATCTTCACATGGCCGAGCTTCTTCAGGTAAGCTCGGTCTTCATCAGGGATAGCTTGGGAGATCACCTCGTGGCCGTCAACAATCTCGTTGAACAGCCCCCCTTTGACAGGGTACTCCACCTCGATTTTGTAGGTCCCTTTGACCAGCTCTCGACCGAACCCTTTCTTCCGGGCGGCCGTTACGGCAGCAGGAACAGTGGAGAGAGTGGTGGACGAAGGGCCCGAAGGGTGGTCCACCAAAGCGTCAACATTTGAACCCCCTTCGTCCCCAGAGGGAACAGCCGACGTCCCAGCATCACCGGCAGAGGAAGCTCTCTTCGACTTCTTGGGAGGCTTCAGTCCCACCTTGGTCAACTTTTTTTGGCCCTCATCGGCCTGCCGTTTCTTCTTCGGCTGTACCGGGGGCTTGGCCGCAGGGGAAGCACCAGGCTGTTGGGCATTCAGCTCCTCGGCCGCTTTGAGCTGTGCCCTCTTCATAAAGGACATGCGATCCATCACAAAACCTGCATCACGAAAAAACGCTAAGGGTTAGAAAAACAGATAATACAAATGCACGACGAGAAGAAGTACATCAGAAGGGAATTACCATCGGCCTCAGCTGGCACCCCCAAATCGGGACCATCAGCCTCCTCATAAGACGTGGTCATCTTCGGCCACAACTCCACATCGTCGTCATTGTCACCATACACAAAATACCGTACAAAGCCGAGGGCGGCCATTTTGTACTCGGTAATATACGTCTTCACACTCTTCGGCCCTCCTTTCAGGAAAGCCTCAACCTGAGCGTCCAGGATGGAGCTCCTCGGCGTGTCATGAAGATTAAACCGCCCGCTATGGCCGACGGAGGGAAACTCTACGCCCCCTTCACCCAAGGACACGAACACGAACTTCCCCTTCCAGCCATGGATGGACGTCGACAGGTCTGTAAAACTCCTCTTCTTGGGAAGTTGTTGGAGAGTGGCATATGACGCGCAGTTCTGGTGACTTCCGCGGCCTATCTGGTATAGGTTCATGAACAGCGCCGTCGACGGCCTAAAATCCAACTCAGCACACCGCAGAAGGAAGCCGACGATGAGCGAGTAGCTATTTGGCGTCAACAAAGCCGGAGGAAGCCCCACCATATCGAGGTAATCGGTGATAAAGGGATGAAGCGGGAACCTAAGCCCTTTGGCAAAGCTCATCGGGTACACTCCGAAGTAACCCGGGGGTGGATTAAGCACATGATCCGTCGACCTGGGGGCCCTAACTCTACCGTACGGCCCCACATACATCTGCGCAACCAGGTATTCACCCGCATTACTCTGCGGCCTGATAACGTAGATGTTCGTCAGATCCAAGTAAGAGAAGGCTGGCCCTCTCTTCGGCCTCCTTACCCTCTTCGGCGGCGCAACACCTTTCACAGCAGACACTGGCTTTGGGCAGGGAATGGCAGCCGACGTGGACGCCCCATCAGCAGTTCGGGAGACACCTGCGTCCCCATCTCCAGACGATGACGCGGACCCCTCGTCCGCACCGTCCTCCTCGGCCGGCTCCCCGGTCCTGAACGAGCTCAGATTCTCAAGCTCTTCACAGAACTCCTCGACCACCTCACAGTCAAGGGACTTGGTGGAGGGCTCGTCGTCGTAGGGATAGTACTCTTCGTGTAAGTTTTTCATCTTAAAACACTATTTCGGGTATACTGCAGCCTACTTCGAGATCTAAGGGTGTTCTAGCGCCTAACACTAGATCACTAGCCTAGGAAGCAAAATATGCAAAGTACAGAGAGATTTCGATGAACACTAACCTTGAAGAACACGAAGAACACGAAGAACACGAAGAACACAAGCTTGGGAGTTTATCTCTCTAGGAATTTGGCCAGCACTTCGACAACTCAGATTGCAAGTGAGATTTCTCGTCGGATGGAGAGGGGTATTTATAGAACCCCCTACCAAACGGTCACTACATGTGGCACCCTCCCAGTGGCCACACCAACGGCCACCAACGGGAGGCTACCACGTCACCAATGGGCCAAGCCCAACCTACATATCAAGAGCCCGCTGGCAAATCAGGCTCTACGGAACGGGAAAGGGGAGAAAAACACCCAGAACGGCCAGGGGACTCTACAGCCAACAGCATACAACGGTACCCAAACGGCACCCGTATCGGCCATCCAGATGGTCACACCATCCCGAAGGAGATGAACGTAACGTCCATGAGGCCCTCGCACTAAATCCCTGATGATAACCCTTTGAAAGCGACCTGCGTCCAAGGGTTCTCCCACAGGGTTACCTTGGTCAGGAAATCGCCAAAGGGTTGGATTCAATGGCAGTATGAGGATCCCACTTCGGCCTACGTTTCAATCTACTCCTTCACCCCTCACTCACTCTTCGGCCTGAAGCAGTGGGGGACTGGGGGACTACACCGGCCTCAAGAATAAAAGGCAAAATCAAAAGAAATCCAAAAATACACCAAGTCCACAACTATAACATTAGACATGCACCACAACGTCCATAACATCATGGTGCATCTTCGGCCACAGCAAAGCTTGAGATCACAGGACACTTATCGGCCTTGAAACCACATCACTCAAGCCAGGAACCAAGAGAAAGGTCAACATACCTAAACTACTGTCGTCCATGTACCGCAATGGCCCCGAGGTCCTCACAACTTCCTTTTCGACCAAACAGTGCCATCAACCCCAAAACCTTGGGCAATATGACGCATGGTCGTCCAAAAACACAAGGCATCATCAACAACGGCCAAAAAGAATGCGGAGTGCGCTCATCGGCCTCACCAGCCCAAAAGGGGGAACTTTACCTAGTCAACAACCAAGGACAGACACTACCTTCATCGGCCACCCGTGCCAGAACGTGCATCATCCAACAAACAAAGCGCACCAAAGGAACAAGGGCCTTCCCCGGCCGCATCAGGGGACAGGCAACGGCCAAACTCAAAACACAGGGCTACCAAGCGCCGCGACAGGGAACGGCCAACGTGGTCCCGCATCGGCCAAGAGGCATAGAGCACAAGAAATCTACTCTCCTGCACTTCGTCTACATCTCAGCTTAGAGAGTGGGGGACTCCTGATGGAGTATATGGGTCCACGCCCCAGGACCCACATATTCGGAACAGAAAGCACAGCCACTACGCGATGCCCTCGTCGGCCAAAGACCCTCGTCGGCCGAAGAGGGGCCAACCCAGAATATGATCTTGAAGCCAAGGAACCAGGGTGTCCTCGTCGGCCGTGCCCTCGTCGGCCGTGCCCTCGTCGGCCAAGACCCTCGTCGGCCACGGGAGACTCACAGAACCGGATTTTACACTTATTCGTTTGTACAGCCCACTAGTGGCTTTGTATTCGGCCCAATAGTGGTCAAGTTGTAAATGGGCCTCCCAAGCCCAAGACTTGGGAGCCCAGCCCGTATTTTCCCTATAAATACTTCCTCTGGAGGTAGTTATCAGGGTGACAAATCATTCTATTAAAGCATATATTGCACTTCTCTCTCTAGCTCTCACCTCTCTCTAGATATATACTCTATCAAGCTTTAAATAAATACATATCAGCAGGTGCACTGCAGGAGTGTGGGTGTTATGCTTAAACAGAAGACTATACCGTAGGTATGTTGGCAAAAATGATTTCATCAAACAATTTTAGGGGATGGTATTGAAAATAAGTGCACAATGAGTAGTCTTTGACATAACCAGTAATCAGCAAACCAGGATAAAATAGAATTTGGACATAGGTATAATGGAAAGTGCAAAAATAATCTTACCCTCAGATCAAATACGCAGAGATGAAATTGCCAATAATCTTTCCAGCCTACGCAGAGGAATGTAAAAGTACATAGAAGCTTAAATTAGTCTCAGAAAGGTGGAAAACAGAAAATGATACCAATAGAGCATTTAATGAAATCAAGTAAATTCCATATTGATCACAGCCTTTGGAGGACAAAGGGAGTATATCTTTTCAGTTTAATTTGCTACATAAGGGAGGATTTTCTCCTACACATTTATATTATCAGTGACCTATGTCTAAGAGCTAATGTAAAGAATGGAGTACAATTGAGATTTTAAAATTGCATTTGCTCCATAATAAAGCTGATTTTGCAATTTATCATTTCATGTGTCAGGAGCTTTAGATAATTTAACTTACTGCAGGTCAAATTGTTTTAAAGAAAGTAATTTATGTCTTACAAGATTCTTATGACAGGATGTAGGAGAATTCAGTTCAGTTTCATACCACCACATTCATATAGAACCTGGAGACTCCATTACATGCATGGATTATCTTATGGAGAAAGAAGCACTTATTGCTGGAACATCCTATGGACATATATTCTTATACAAGCTAGATAATAATTTAACTGAAATTGTTGGTCAAGTTTTAACGATGATGTCTTTTACCATCATATCATTCTTCAAATTCCATGTGTTTTTCTTTTATATTTATCACTTTGGCACATTGCTTTTAGAACATAAAAAATGCAAATGCAACAAATTACATAATTTCAAAGGGACATTTAAATAAACACATAGAGGACACTTAATGGTAGATTCTTTGGCACATTACTTTTAGAACATCAAAAAATGCAAATGCAACAAATTACATAATTTCATAGGGACATTTAAACAAACACATAAAGGACATATATATATGTAAAGGGGAAACAACACAATTGGAAGATGAAATCATCAACTTAAGGCACCCAAATTACTGCCATAAACATTTCTTGGAGCACGAACAGTATAATGATAGAGGATTTAGGAAGGCAATAAAATTGAAAATAGGCAAACACACAAAAATCTTCACGAACAGGGAACTAAGTACACGAAGGCGCAGGTACTGAGCAGAGATGCGGAGAAAACTGAAAAGTGCTTGAATAAAGGAAAAGCTTACAAGAGTAGAACGGCCAAGAATCAGAAAATCTGTTGAACAGTTAGGACAGACTATTTATAATCGACAACCTGACTTACAAGTAAACGGATGTTCAAAAGCCATTAGTATGGAAGATAGAATGTTGAGCCGCTGGAAACGGAAGAGAGGAGCCGAGGGGTTCATTAATGGAGGAAATAAAAGATGGATCGAAGTAATAAAAGAACTGGGATACGACAGGTTGAACCCCTCCGTTAGTCACCGAAGCTCGGATAGATTAACAGAGTACAACCAAATAAATATAAAGTACAATCAAATTATACATGAAGAGACACCAACATTTTTCCTATGACCGTTAAACCCTTGACAAAATTCCCTCTTATAATATGGTAGATAATCATTTAAAATCATTTAAAATCCGTGTTGGGGACACCCTCCTAAAGCGGGAAGGGATGGAACATTGAAATTGAAATGAAATACGCTAACAGAGTAGTGTTAATTGAATTTTGGGAAAAGGGTCAAATAGGCCATTGAACTAACTTAAAATGTGCAAATCATCTCTTATATAGGAGACTCTGTTCAGCCGTCGCTATTTGGGGTGGTTCCCGTTGGATTTTTTTGATGAAATTTTTTGAGCATATTCTTCATCAAGTCTAGTTTACCCAAACCAAATTTCCAATAAAAATTCAATCAGGAAGACAGTCAAATAATTTTTTCTGAAATGTACTGTGTTGTTTAACTGCGCAGTTATCTTCAAAAATTCATTTGACTACCTTCCCGATTGAATTTTTAGCTGAAACTTGGTATTAGCAAACTAGATTTAATGAAGAAGATTCTTAAAAAGTTTTATCAAAAAATTCCACCGGGAACCGCCCCAAATGTCGACGGCCGAACAGAGCCTCCTATATAAGGGGTGATTTGCACTTTTTAAGTTAGTTCGAGGGCCTATTTGACCATTTTCCCTTGATTTTTTTGAAAAGAAAAACAGCTTATATTAATATCATTACAATACGGATCGTTACAATAAACTCAAAGAGATTAACACAGTTAAGTTATTCACCTCACACTGGAAAATTAAAAACTAATAAAATATTATATAAGGCTTTGAGTTAATGCTTCTATCAGGTTGACCATTCAGGATGGAACTTTGGATCTTAACATGGTATCAGACACAATGTTTCTTCTCTCATGACCTCTCCAAAAACATTCGCATTTCACCCACTCTTGCTATTACTAACTGATGGTCCCGGATAGGGTAAAAGTCTAGAGGGGGGGGGGGGGGGTGAATAGACTTTTAAATCTTTTTCGACTTTTGAAAGTTTTCCCTCTAAAAGAGTTAATCTATAAACTTTTGAGAGTTTTATAGATGCACAGCGGAAGTCTTTACCCTTTGAGTAATGAGTGTTTAGCCACTTTCTAACTTGGAGAGTGTTTGGCTTAGAATGCTAGCAGTTGGCTTAGAATGCTAGCAGTTGGCTTAGCAGGTGGCTAAGAGCAGGGAACTGCTGAGGCAACTGCTCAGGAAATGCAGAGTGTATGATGAAGGTAGAGATAGTTGTTTGATGAGTATGGTGTGGCCTTTTGGTAAGTATGCTTAAATGAGGGGAGACTAGCTTTTTGCTGAAGCAGTGGACTCGGCAGTTGGGTGAATATGAGGGAACTGCTGAGACACCTGCTCGGGTCAAAAGCTTATTGGGTTAAGCAAACTTCTTGATGAGGTATTGACAATCTGGTGATGTTTGAGACAGTGACATGAAACAAGTATATATATGAGTAGAGGGCTCAGCAGTTGGGTGGATTCCAGGGAACTGCTGAGGCACCTGATGTACTTAGAAAATGAATTTCAGAGAACTAAAAGAGTGATCCTTTTAGATGTTGTTGGTGCATGTTATAAGTGTGAATCCGGTCTCAAAGAAAGTGAGTAATTAAGCAGTAGGATAAGCAGTTGGGTCAATTAAGACAACTGCTTAGGATTCTGCCGGCAGACTACAATCTTTATATGAGAAGTGTTTGGTGTGTGCTTTGTTGATTGAAATGAATTCAACACACGATATATCCTGGTTCAGAGGTGGTGTAATCCTCCTACGTCCAGTCCCACCTCTTTCAGATGGATTTCACTAAAGTATTAAGCCCAATACACTTAGTGCCAATCTAGCCTTTACAACACTTATGTCTAGATTGAAGGTTTTTCACGATGAGTATAGCACCACTCTAAGTTACTCAATCCTTAGACTTTTCTGTAATGAACCAGTGGGGATCAAAAGGTACTCTATCTATCTACTTACACTGTAGGATCCGAACAACTGTTCTCCTAAGTGTTTACAACAATATGTGATTTGTTACAAGAAAGTTCTAACCTCCAACTAGGAACTAAACTTCTATGATTTAACAATGAAAAGCTTTGTAAACTGGAAGTTTAGTGAAGCATGACTCCAAGCAAAGAGTAAAGTTTAGAGTAGCACTTTCTCTTTTGCTAGATATCTCGTAAATGCTCGTGATAGAAATTCTCTCTCTGGATGCTCAAACGCTTGGTTAGAAACTTTCGTTTCAGCCTATATTTATAGGCATCTCCTTTGAATTAATCTCATCTGTTGGTTAGGATGGATTAATCTCTGACGTTGAAATTCTAGCAAGGACAAATTGTACATTCGTCTTCTTGTGCTGGAGCTTTAATTCGGGCTCATCTCCTTGTCTCGTATTATTTAGCCACTGGAACTTCACTTCAAACTGCAGTCCCATGTGTATGTACATGGCTTCGGACCCAGTACGTATTTGGCATTAAATGCCGGTCAATGCTTTGTCTCTAATCATTCATTTGATACTTCCAATTTCTTTTATCTAAAGTGTGACATACGAATAATCTTTGAGTCAAATAGTATTTGCCGGTAGGATTCAAATATCCTATTAAGGTAAAAAAAAGTACCTTATTGCATTTTTACTTTTCCGGTAATATTTCTTACTCAATAGTTGTACATTTAATTTGTCACGTAAATACTAGAACAAAATGAGACACAATGTACATGTGCTTAGTATAGTGGCATCATCAAAATCTTATCAAAATTGGGTACTAACACTAACATAAAAAATGTTCTCTCTATCACCCTCGACATGGAGAATGTTGAGTATTCATCCTGGACCGACCACATCTTCCATACCGCTGCTAGTGACTCGGCGAGTGCCTCCACGTCCTCTTCTTCAACCTCCGATCTTACCTCGGAGCAAATCCTCATTGCTGCCGCCGAAAAAGCCGAATCTGTTGCTCTTTGGGATCTCCTTGATGCAGTTGTGTTGCAATGGATTTATGGTACAATTTCTCATGATCTATTGCACACAATTACTGAATCAGACTTCACCGCCAAGGAAGCATCGGACCGGCTCGCTGATCTTCTCCTGAATAACAAGCACTTCCGGGCAGTCTATCTTGAGACTCAATTCTTCAATATCAGGTTGGAGGTTTTCCCACATCATCGCCTATTGCAAAGCTCTAAAAACTCTCGCCACTCAACTGAATAAATTCGGGTCCCCGAGTGATGACAAATGTTTGGTGTTGCGCCTAGTCAATGGACTCTTCCAGCCATACAACACTGTGAGAATCACATTCTAACATGGTATCAGAGCCAAGTCTGGTTGTGGTTTGACTGCTTGTTTAACACTCATGATTAAAGGTAGCTTATTAATGGTCTGTTTGGCCCATTTATTCACCCCGATATTGTTCAGCCCGGTTCAGACTGAAGGGTTCTAATTATTTGTCCCACACCGGGAAACTATAAAATAATAAAATACTACATAATGCTTTGGGCTAATCCTTCTATCTGATTGACCTTTTAAGATGGAATCTCAGGTACTAACAAACATTGACAACAACTATATGTAACTAGCTACATTACCAACCTTATGACTAGATTTAGAAACGATCACCCACGAAAGAGCAATATAAATCGCTAACCACCAAATGGGTGTGACACAACAATCACTGGCCACATGGATTCTTCTAATGACATAATATCTAGCAGAATTGTCAATCATTATTGTTGACCTAAAATTAAAGTCATCAACAAAAAAATAGAGCAACGTAACCAAACATAATGCGAATATAAGACCATAAAAAATAAAATAAATGATAAATACTTCGAACTTTTTCCTGTCAGTTTCCTTAAAATATCATCTTTCAAACCCTGACACATCGATCGATGTAGTAGTTGTGTCCTTATTACATATTCAATAGACCAATTAAATATAAATTCTCAAAGTAATTAATAGATGTAATAGTGGCAGATTTTTAACTATTCTGATTAATAATAATAGTAACTACAATGGTAATAATATTAATAAAATATTAATAAATAAATTTAATAATACTATTAACATAAAAACAATAAATAAACAGCAATAATAATATAAATAATAATAATGATGATAACAATAATTGTAATAATAATATATATCACAATTTCCTTTTAATTTATAGTTTACAGATCTAATATACGGTTAGAGAAAATACTTAATAGTAAAGTTCGTAACGTTTGAGAAAAAGTGGTTTTGAAAAGGTAAAAAACGATAGTTTAAAAAAAAGTGTAAAACAATTTGAACTTTAAAGCACCCCCTCCACATGATTTTTTTTTTTAGTTTTTAAGTGTTTAGTTTAAGTAGAAGCTTTCATTTGGAAGCACTCGTTTTAATTATTATAAGCCAGCCAACCGCTGATGCTTTTAAAGTTTTTGGAAATGTCATAGATACCCGCCAATCTAACTATTACTTGAAATTCATAACTATCACTCGTAATTCATAGGGGTGAACATATAATTTGGTTTATCCGAATCGAATCGTACCAAACCAAACTAAAACCGGGTCATATATGCAATTTAGTTTGAATTTGGTTGTAATCCTTCCCGATCGAATAAAACTAAGTTGAAATGAATCTGAAAAAACTGACCAAAACTGACAGGAAATAAATAAATTTAATAAAACCTTCTTATGTTATTAAAAAATAACAAATTCAATCTGTTTCAAACCGAACCAAAACCTACAAAAATCAAATTGAAAACCGACATGACCACCCGCTGTAATTCATTTCACCATACTAGGAGGCCGTTTGGTAACACTGTTTTTCGGCTTATCAGGCTTATAAACCAACTTTTTCATCAAACACGTAACTTTTGTTTTCGCGGGCTGAATTGTGTAATAATGAGAAAAAGTAAGGTTGAAGTTACTTTTCTGGTTGTATTGGTTGAAGTACTGTAGATGACTATTTTAGTTATTTTGCATATATTTTTTCTTTATTGATAGACTATAAGTCTAGAGAAAAGTGAGAGCTAGAGAGATAAGTAGTATATCTGCTTTGTATTAATGAATTGTGAACCCTTTACATGGCTCCCAAGGGGGCATTGGTCGACGGAGGCACTGGCCGACGGGGGCATTGGCCGACGGAGGCACTGACCGACGAGGGCGCCGGTCGACGGAGGCATCGGCCGACGGGGGCATCGGCCGACGGAGGCACTGGCCGAAGGGGGCACCGGTCGATGGAGGCACTGGACGACGGGGCACCGGCCGATGGAGGACAATTCTTCTCCTTGGCTTCTGGACCGTATTCTGGATCGACTCTTCCTCGGCCGATGAAGGGCCACCTGGGCGAGGGAGGACCCACTGGGTGACAGCTGCGCTTCCTCTTAATCTTCTGAGTATGTGGGTCATGGGGTCTGGACCCATATACTCCATCAGGAGTCCCCCACTCTCTGAGCTGAGGTGTAGACAAAGTGAAAGGGAGTAGATCCTTGTTGTTCTGACGCTTTGGCCGACGGAGGATTACCTGGGAGTTCTAGTGTTCCTGGCCGAGGCGGTGCCATAATTGCTGGTTGCCTTGTCCTTCATTTCGAGGACGACGAATGTCCTTCATTTTGAGGACGATGAATGTCTTTCATTTTGAGGACGATGAATGTCCTTCGTTTTGAGGATGATGAGTGTCCTTCATCTTGAGGGCGATGGATGTCCTTTATTTTGAGGACGATGAATGTCCTTCGTTTTGAGGACTGTGGATGTCCTTCACCTTGAGGATGATGAGTGTCCTTCATTTCGAGGATGATGGATGTCCTTCACTTTGAGGACGATGAGCGTCCTTCGTTTCGAGGACGATGGATGTCCTTCACTTTGAGGACGATGAGGGTCCTGGACCAGAGGACGTTGTGCGCCCTTGGCTCTGTGGACGAAGAATGTCCTGCCCTTGTGCTTTTGACTTTAGTTGATGGATCTTACGCTTGCGGACGTTCGTGGCGCGTTCGTTTTGTTCGTGATATGGACGATGAATGTCATAGTCCCGGAGACGATGTGTTCCTTTGGCCTTAAGGACGAGGAGTGTCCTTGGCTTCGAGGACGATACGTGCCCTTGATCTTTAGGACGATGTGTGTCCTTGACATTGAGGACGATGTGCGTCCTGCTTTGCGCTTCGGCATGGCCGAAGGGTGAACACATGGTTGTTGGACGTTGAGGTACCATTGTCATGGGCTTGTGTTCGTTGGATTTTGAACTTGTTTATCTTTGCGCTGGAGGCCGATGTAGTCCCCCAGACCTTCTTCTGGCCGATGGAGACATGGCCGATGGAGACATGGCCGACGGAGGTACCACTTGGTAGCCCTTGCTTGTTGTTGCTTTGTGGATGTTTTCATGTATGTGGAGGCCGATGTAGTCCCCCAGTCCCCCACTCCTCGAGGCTCATGTAATGAGGTGAAGGGGAGTAGAGCAATACACGTCTTCGATAGGGGGCCAAGGGTCGACACCTTTTGATCCACAATGGGGCGATGCCTCGTTAAAAACCTCATTAGGAAAAACTCTGTGGGAAAAAATCCTAATGAGGGAAAAAGAGCACACTGGATCCCCCAAAATGAACTCCACGGGGTGAACCCTTCGGCCTAGGTGTGGAGCTGCAGCGATGTCCGTCTGCTAAGGGGACGCTCGCCTAGTGGTGAGGACGACGACGCTGATGAGTCGGTCCGAATATGAGGACGAGGCGATAGATGCCTGTCTGAATGTGAGGACGACGGTGGTAATGAACCGTGCGCCATATGAAGGCGACGGTCGCTATCCAGGAGGGGAATGGTGAGCCCGGTCGCTATAACAGTACCTCAGCGTTGGGAGCCGGTCCCGAGATATGAGGACGACAACACTGAGGGGCCGGTCCGAAATCCATGCAACGGTCGCCATCCGGTAAAGGAATGGCTAAGACCGGTCTTTGAGATGCAGGATCACGTAGAGGCTGGGAGGCCGTTCATGATCTGGGGACGATGCAATGATGAAAACGTTCATCAGGTAGAGACGACGGTCCCCATCCTGGAAGGGATGGAGAGCCCGATCGTTGGCCCAAGACACTCGGTGCTGAGGAGGCCGGCCTTGAGATGAAGGATCACGTTGAGACCGAGGGGTCTGCCGTGAACTTAGGACGAGGGTGCTGATGAAGCCGCTCATCGCATGAAGGCGAGGGTTGCCATCCAGGAAGGGAATGGTGAGCCCGCTCGCTAGCTCAAGACTCTCGGTGCTGAGGAGGTCGGTCTTTGAGATAGATAATCACACCTTGGCCGAGGGGCCGGTCGTGATGTGATGAAGGGAAAGGCGTTGACGCCAGACTGAACATGACGTCGGCGAAGCCGTTCTGATGATGAGGGACGGCGCTGGGCGCTCGTCTGAATGTGAGGGACGGCGCTGGGTGCTCGTCTGAAGATGAGGACGGTGTTGGACGCAAGTTCCTTGATGGAGAAGGCGTTTGATGAAGCACTTCGCCGTGTAGATTCAAGGCTCTCGGCGCTGAGGAGGCCGACCTTGAGATAAATAATCACGCTGAGGCCGAGGGACCGAGCGTGGTCTAAGGATGACGACGATGATGAAGCCGGTCTAAATAAATGATGACAAGGCATTTGATGAAGCCGTTCGTCATGTAAGCTCAAGGCTCTTAGTGCTGAGGATGTCAGCCTTGAGATAAAGGATCAAGCAGAGGCTAAGGACCCGTTCGTGATCTGAGGACAACGAAGATGAAGCCGATCGTCATACAAGGGTTGAGGAAGCCGGTCTTGAGATAGATGATCACGTTGAGGCCGAGGGGCCGTTCATTTTGAGGACGAGGGTCGCCATCCAGGAAGGGAATACGCGAGCCCGCTCGCTTGCTCAAGACGCTCGGCGCTGAGGAGGACGGTCTTGCGATGAAGGATCACGTTGAGACCGGGGGTCTGCCGTGATCTGAGGACGACAGTGCTGATGAAGCCGCTCCTCGTATGAAGGCGAGGGTCCCCATACAGGAAGGGAATGGCGAGCCCGCTCACTGGCTCAAGACGCTCGGCGCTGAGGAGGCCGATCTTGAGATGAAGGATCACGTTGAGACTGGGGGGGTCTGCCGTGATCTGAGGACGACGACGCTGATGAAGCCGCTCCTCGTATGGAGGCGAGGGTCGCCATCCAGGAAGGGAATGGCGAGCCCGCTCGCTAGTTCAAGATGCTCGACGCTGAGGAGGCCGGTATTAAGATGAAGGATCACATTGAGACCGGGGGGTCTGCCGTGATCTGAGGACGACGGTGCTGATGAAGTCGCTCCTCCTATGAAGGCGAGGGTCGCCATCCAGGAAGGGAATGGCGAGCCCGCTCGCTAGCTCAAGACGCTCGACACTGAGGAGGCCGGTCTTGAGATGAAGGATCACGTTGAGACCGAGGGGTCTGCCGTGATCTGAGGACGACGGCGCTGATGAAGTCGCTCCTCCTATGAAGGCGAGGGTCGCCATCCAGGAAGGGAATGGCGAGCCCGCTCGCTAGCTCAAGACGCTCGGCGCTGAGGAGGCCGGTCTTGAGATGAAGGATCACGTTGAGACCGGGGGGTCTGCCGTGATCTGAGGACGACGGCGCTGATGAAGCCGCTCCTCCTATGAAGGCGAGGGTCGCCGTCCAGGAAGGGAATGGCGAGCCCGCTCGCTAGTTCAAGACGCTCGGCGCTGAGGAGGCCGGTCTTGAGATGAAGGATCACGTTGAGACCGGGGGGTCTGCCGTGATCTGAGGACGACGACGCTGATGAAGCCTCTCCTCCTATGAAGGCGAGGGTCGCCGTCTAGAAAAGGAATGGCGAGCCCGCTCGCTAGCTCAAGACGCTTGGCGTTGAGGAGGCCGGTCTTGAGATGAAGGATCAAGTTGAGACCGGGGGGTCTGCCGTGATCTGAGGACGACGGCGCTGATGAATCCGCTCCTGCTATGAAGGTGAGGGTCGCCATCCAGGAAGGGAATGGCGAGCCCGCTCGCTAGTTCAAGACGCTCGACGCTGAGGAGGCCGGTCTTGAGATGAAGGATCACGTTGAGACCGGGGGGTCTGCCGTGATGTGAGGACGACGGCGCTGATGAAGCCACTCCTCGTATGAAGGCGAGGGTCGCCATCCAGGAAGGGAATGGCGAGCCCGCTCGCTAGCTCAAGACGCTCAGCGCTGAGGAGGCCGGTCTTGAGATGAAGGATCACGTTGAGACTTGGGGGTCTGCCGTGATCTGAGGACGACGGCGCTGATGAAGCCGCTCCTCCTATGAAGGCGAGGGTCTCCATCCAGGAAGGGAATGGCGAGCCTGCTCGCTAGCTCAAGACGCTCGGCGCTGAGGAGGCCGGTCTTGAGATGAAGGATCACGTTGAGACCGGGGGGTCTGCCGTGATATGAGGACGACAGTGTTGATGAAGCCGCTCCTCCTATGAAGGCGAGGGTCGCCGTCCAGGAAGGGAATGGCGAGCCCGCTTGCTAGTTCAAGACACTCGGCGCTGAGGAGGTCGGTCTTGAGATGAAGGATCACGTTGAGACCGGGGGTTCTGCCGTGATCTGAGGATGACGACGCTGATGAAGCCAGTCGTCTGAAGATGAAGGAGGCGGAGCCGGTCCTATGATGAGGACGGCGAAGCTGTACCTATGATGAAGGACGACGTTGAGCGCTCGTCTGATCCGCATATATGATCTTGCTTCGTCCATAATGCATTAATGCATAGTATTTGCCTGATATGTACTTAGCCAAATATGTGGCTTGATTTGTGGGGATTTTATTTTTATTGCTCGAGGCCGGCGAGTGCTCGGTCCTTGGCTTCCCTCTTTTGATTTGTGGGGATTTCGCTCGAGGCCGGCGAGTGCACGGTCCTCGGCTATCCCTCTTTTATTTAGGGGATTTCGTCGAGGCCGATGAGTGCACGGTCCTCGGATGTCCCTCTTTTAATTTGTGGGGATTTCGCTCGAGGCCGGTGAGTGCACGGTCCTCGGTTGTCCCTCTTTTTTTTCTTCCTCTACTGCTATGAGCGAGGAGTGGGGGTCCTTCTTTCAGGCTCGACCGAGGGGGTTGCTATTCCCTCGGCCGATAGGGAGTCCAGGAGGGCAGCTGTCCGGCCTCTGGCGCTGGATCGTCCCTTGATCTTGGGGGGTCCCGTCGTCTATTTACGGCACGGGCTAGGCTTTTGGTCGGTAACCGACGGCTGCCGTTTCCCAACCCCAAGTGTGGGGATTTTGTCATCTCAGCCATTCTTTTAGGCCGGTCTTAATGCGATTTAGCGCGAGGACGACACGATGAGCTTCCCGTTTCAAGACGTGGGACGTTTGCGGGCCCCTCGTCCTGGGACGTCGTCGGCCATACCCGAGTGTTTCGCTCGAAGGGGCCAGAATGATGTTCTTTGTTGTGTGGCGTCGTCGGCCATACCTGAGCATTTCGCTCGAAGTAGCCGATGCGACGTGCTTTGTTTTGTGGCATCCTTTACTTAAACTTTACAAGAAATAAGCGGAATACAACAGGTGCGTTGTTTATGGCAACAACTTTTATTAAGGTTAGTGGCTCGAGGCAGAGGGTGGTAACTTCTTAATAATCCGTACAAGAGTCAGCTTCTTAATGAGCTTCTGACCTTGGGGTGGGGGCTCTGCCGTCTGCACCCTCCTCGGATTGGTGATAGAACTTCACCGAGATGTAGGGTCCTTCGTATTTTAAGGGATGAGGCGTCAATTTGCCTGCTGGCTCAACCGTTAGTCGGCTTGCTGGTAGAACCTCACCATGGTAACCCAGCCGTCGGCCGTGCATTCCTCCGAAGAAGGACAGTCAGCGGATGTGGCGCTTCTTCGGCTGGGGCTCTTTAAAATCCTCATCGTCGCTGAGCCTCCCAATTTCATGCTTCTTTGTCGAGGTGTCCCATTCCTGATTGCTGGTGGAGTTCCTAGGGGCACTTTTGACAAATTGGTGGAGTTCACCCCGTTGAATCAAGCGCTCAATGGCTTTCTTCAGTGCGACGCAGTCGTCTGTATTGTGGGAGGTGTTCTTGTGGTAACGACAATAAGTGCCGCCTTGGTGGACGGCGTAGACTTCCGTGGCCGACCGGGGATCTCTGGAGATGAGACCTTGCTCCTCCGTGTAATCGAGGATGGTATCCATCGAGTGCGTGGGTGGAGTCCTTGGGACGTCCATCCTCGGCTGCCATGGGCGCTCCTTCCGGTTCTGGCGGGCATGGCCTCCGGCCGAGGATGCGCTTGGGGCTGACGCATTGTTTGTCTTCTTTGATGGTCGGCCTCCATCCTTCTTGCGAGAGTGGAGCTCATCGGCGTCAGCGTACAAGCTCCCTCGCTGGAGTGCCTTGGTGTATGACCTCGGCGGGTCAGTGATGAGGCTCCTCGCATAGGGGCTGCTGCGGAGAGCGCGTTGGAAGAGGACGAGGAGGGTGCGTTCATCGGCACCTTCGACCTCGTCTGTCCCCTTCGTCCATCGGTCGATGAAAGATCGAAGTGATTCATCGTGTTGCTGTTTGATGGTGAGGAGGTGGGAGAAATGTTTCTTCACGCGCTTCCTTCCGGCGAAGTGGGTGAGGAAGCGTTGGGCAAGATCCTGCCACAAATCTATGCTTCCTTCGGGGAGCGCGTTGAACCACTCGTACGCTGGCCCTTCAAGAGTGGAAAGGAACCAACGACAGAGGTATTCATCTGACGCGTTCACCATCAGCATGTTGTTCTGATAGCGGCTGAAGTGTTCCTGAGGGTCGGAGCGGCCGTCATAGGGCTTGATGGCGTTTCCCCTGTACTTCTCGGGGATAGGGGCCGAGAGTACCCTGGTAGTGAAGGGAGTCCTCGTCCTGACTTGGACGATGGGGTCTCCTCGTCCTTCGTCCAACTCCCTCTCAAGGATGCTGACCTTGTGCAGGAGGGCGTTGAAGCCGGGATCCCTGGATGAGTTGCCCGTGGGGGTGGCAGCCAGCTGTTTGGCCTCCATCTGGGTGAGTCTTCGCTCCAGCTAGGCGATCACCTCGTCCCGGGGGTCTTTGGCGGCCATGGTGGCGCCCTGCGTCTGTAGGAGGGCTGCGTGAGCTGTGTTGATTTGGTGGCGTGCGTCACCTTCGTGCAGCTTACCCTTGCCTTTGTCCGGGCGGGGCCGATCCGCTGTCCGGGATACGGACCCCAAGCTTTCCCTTGGTGATCCAGGTTCACGTTCACCAATCCGTCCCGCCATCCTCTCCGAAGCAGGCTGACGGCGCGTGTCACCTAGCCTATTAAAGGCTGAGGCTTTTCCACGCGTTGGGGCTGGTCCAGCTCGAAGTGGGGAAGCAGGGTGGGAGTGGGATGACGACGTGTCCTGGGGCACCACCCCTTCGTCGTTGCCTAGCTTGATGGCCAACGACTGGGGATGAGGAGGCGGTGTAGTGTTCTCCCCAGTCCTTGGCATGAGTGCACTGAGGACGGTGGGGTTTTGGGCCAAACTAGCGATGATGGCCGAGAACGCGGCCTGAAGCTGAGGGTCAACAGCAAGAGAGGCCGGTTGCACCGAGGCATTGTCGCCTTTCTCCGTACGCTTCTTGTCCAAGCCGAGGCGGGCTTTAGGGGCGCCGCCGTTGAGCTTGTTGCGTAGGTCTCCTGCGAGGTCGATGGATTCCTAGAAACAATCCCCCTCGGCGGCCTTGTCGGCCGTGGCGTCCTCCTCGTGTTCTTGGTTCTCTTGGGCCTCAGGGATGGCCTTGCCGAGGAGGTTGTGGTTTGACTTAGTTCTTCCCATTATGAGTTAGCTGTGCTTGGTAGCGACGAAGGATGCTAACTTGATTGTTCTAGCTCTCAACGAGAGCACCAAATGATAGACTATAAGTCTAGAGAGAAGTGAGAGCAAGAGAGAGAAGTATTATATCTGCTTTGTTTTAATGAATTGTGAACCCTTTACATGGCTCCCAGGGGGAGTATTTATAGAGGAAATTAGGGTCGGGCTCCCAAGTCTTGAGCTTGGGAGGTCCATTTACAATTGGCCACTACTGGGTCGAGTACAAAGAGTGTAAAAATAACTAAGTATGAAATCCGGTTCTGTGAGTTCTCTGTGGCCGAAGGAGGTTCGACCGAAGGAGGTTCGGCCGAAGGGGGCGCCTGGCCGATGGAGACACGGCCGACGGAGGACCATCCGAGCTGATTGCTGCCTGGGCCATATTCTGAGTTGACTGTTGCCTGGCCGACGGGGGCGCCGACTGACGGAGGCACTGGCCGACGGGGGCGCCGGTCGACGGAGGCATTGGCCGACGGAGGCACTGGCCGACGGGGGCGCCGGTCGACGGAGGCACTGGCCGACGGGGGCATCGGCCGACGCAGGCACTGGCCGACGGGGGCACCGGTAGATGGAGGCACTGGCCGACGGGGCACCGACCGATGGAGGACAATTCTTCTCCTTGGCTTGTGGACCATATTCTGGATCGACTCTTCCTCGACCGATGGAGGGCCACCTGGCCGAGGGAGGACCCGCTGGGTGACAGCTGCGCTTCCTCTTAGTCTTCTGAGTATGTGGGTCATGGGGTTTGGACCCATATACTCCATCATTTATTTTATTAATAAACCATATTTTATAAATAATATTTTTCTTAAATCAGCCAATGCAGCCACTTCAGCCAGAACTTCATAAATTTCAGCAGAATCAGCCAATTTTCGTATTACCAAACTGGCTCTAGATTCCGCTTATCACACTTATCATTCAACTTGTTCACCAAGTATGTAACTTTTGATTTCACCCGCTGAATCGTGTAATAGTAAGAAAAGGTAAGGTTGAAGTTACTTTTCTGGCTATATTGATTGAGGTTACTCTTGGGTGTGTTTCAAAAAACAAAGAAAATAATTAATAAAAATTAATTAAAATGACTAAAGAAAACAGAAAGTAGATGAAACAGAATTTAGCCAAAGCTCGTGCAACGCACGATGTCTTTAAAACGTATTGTTTGCCTCCAGGGGTGCTAGGAGCGTTGCAACGATCGTTTCCCAGGATACGATGACTACGAACAATTGTTTGAGCACTCAAACGAATTGTTCCGGCGAACGTGAACAAAGGCAGATCATGAAGGAATATTTTGGGAATGCTAGAGGTGTTTTTAGAGCTAAAGAGTACAGTGTGTGAGTTCGTTTGTGAACGTGTTGTTACAAACCACCTGCTAGCCAATTTATAGGGGAAAATTCGTTGTGCGTTAATGACGTTTTTAATGGACATGACCGTTGGACATTAATGTCAAGCACGTTGACATTGATTCGTCCATAAATGTCCATTTAATTACATGAATGTTGGCATTTATGGTGTTGTAACGGCATCAACATGTTTCTTCAACGGGGAGAGCAGCAGCCTGCGCAGAAGCCTGCTGCGAGCCGTTCAACATGGAGCAGCAGTCTGCTCCCACGGGCTGCACCTGGAGTAAAAAAACAGGAAAAAACAGGAAGAAGAAAAAATTCAATCTTATCTTTAGAAGATAGATTTTCATACGGCATCCGTGTCCACAGGTCGCCCGCGCACACAAGTCACGATTTTTCTTCTCCGTTTTCGGGATTTGATTGGCACCCCCTTGCGCGCGAAGAGAGTCTTTCCACCTAAGAATCTTAACTCATTCAAATGGGGTTCCCTTTATAAGGGGGTGAAAATCCTTTGGGTTTTACGATGTGGGTTAAAATACACTAAAAACCCATCATTTTCCTAGTTTTCTCCATTTCGACAAGTGAACTTCGAGAATCAATTTCTCTTTCACTCGTTATCCGTTTTGAGTGTACCACAATCGAATTGTAGCTTTTATCAAGGACAATCTGATACCACTTTGACTCGACTCAAATCGGAAGTGGACCCCACTCAAAAAATTGTCCCAAAATGACCCTTTAATGTAATTTATTAACATATTTTCCAACAGTTACAATAAAGAAACATTTTAGATTTTTTTCAAATAAATGTTTCTTTATTTTATTAATAAAAAGTGTTTTAAATATAACTTTTTAATAAATCAACAGAATCGGCCAATGTGGTCACTTCAGTTATAACTTCATAAATTTCTACAGAATCAATCGATTCAGTCAATTTCAATGTTATTCATTCTGTACGAATAATTTTTTAAACCCAAAGAGTAAAATGATTGTACTAGCTTTCCTAAATTGCGGATTACCAATTTCTTCATTTAAATTAACAAAATTCGCGCTAATTTGATCTAAACTTATATGTTGTGATTTGGATGGATTTGGTCTAGAGCGATTTGTATAAGTCTGTCTAATTTGAACTAACCTGACAAAATTAGCATTATATTCTTCTGTCCCATTAATTTTTGTAATTTCTCTTTTTTGTTTGTCCGAAAAAAATTCACTTTCCTTTTAAAATAATGAATTTGTGGTTCTTCTGTTTTTCTTTCCTCTGCACAAATATCATCGGTAGAGTTAAAACTTTTCTTTTGTTTCACACCCAAATTAAAGTTGGTAATGTCCAACAAGATGGAAAAAGTATGTACTTAATTATCGTTTTAAATTTAATCTAATTTAGGTTAATCTTGATCATTGATCTATTTAAGTTGAAAATGAGTCCAAGTGAAGTGTTCTGTTGTAGTCAGCATCCAGTGCTGTGATGAATCCAGAAGTATGATTACAGTGTACATACACACTGGTGGAGAGATGGGAATTGAATAAGAACAAAAGTGTCCCATTACTTCCCATCTGGCTTTAAAGACATCACTTGCAGTCCCTATAGAATGTTGTCTCCCTCTCTTTTCTCTTTCTGCGCCTAAGCTTTCAATTTTTCCCCTTTTCTTGTGCTTCCAAAATTCCATTTAAAAATTTCAGCATCTATAATTTGTTCTTTCAAAATTCCCATTTCCCTTCACAATCAACACCACGGATTGACTCGGGAAAACCCAAAGCAATCTTGTTAAAATAACTAATAAAGAAAATTACTCGTCGCTTATTATTTGATGACCTTCTTGAAAAAAAATGTAACTCATACGTCCTAATATTATCTCTTGTTTTGAGTTTGTAGACTGATTAACAAAGTGAGAAATGTGCGCCCTAAAGTTGTGTAGAGGAAAAAAAGAGTGCGAACAAATGATGTGGAGCATAAATTCTTTAAAAGGAAAACAGAATTTATATCGAAGCGGACAAAAAAATGAAAATATTACTGCAACACAGGGTGTAGAGCAAGGGTAATTGAATTCAATTTCTTTTTTCTATACTGCTTGTTTAATGATTGAATTGTCACCTATTTTGAAATTAATTCTAGAGAAAGCAACCCATACTCTCTTATTAGGGGTCCATTAGTCTAAAAATTAAAGAACTATTTTTTCACTAAATTATTGAATATTTATCTAATAGGAGAATTGTCTAAAAATTAAAGAACTATTTTTTCGCTAAATTATTGAATATTTATCTAATAGGAGAAATGGCTCACCAGGTAAGGTGGTATTATATGATCAAGAAATGTTCAAATATTAAGAACGCTCTCTTATCAATATTCACCTGGCCGCCCTTTAGTCGAATACCTCTCCCATAATGTAATTCTAACACTTTTGGGGGTTAAACAATAATGTAAATAATTAAATTTAGAAGTAGTTTTGTGACAAAGTTATAATTTTTCATTATTTTATAAATAAAATATACAGTAATTTTAATACGAAAGTATTACAGTACTATATTTTACAATGGAGCAATATTACTAATTAAACTTATTTTGATTATTACTCCGTTCTCCGTATAATGCTATAAGCAAAATAAGTGGTCCATGGCTACCAAACAGAGCATACTTCTGCTAAAACTAACAAGAGAAAATAATTGTTAAAACTGTTTGACCAATGGACTTAAAAATAAGAAGAGAAAACCTTAGAAACAACTCATCTAGTGGAGCTTCTAGTATGAATGGATGTGAAATTTGATGGAGAAAGTGAGGGTGGAGGGGAAGAAGCTAGAGGAACAACTTGTGAAACATTCCTCACATTCTCATGCTCTTCCTCTATGTTCAAAGGACAAATTATTAGCCTAACAAATGAACCATTCCCTTCATCATCTCTACCAGAAAAGGATGGAGATGAAGTGGAAGAAATTTCTGTGTCACCACCACAATCATCAACTTGAATAAAGGCATCATTTTTCTTGACCAATCTTTGAGCATCTTCCATCTCCTCCAAGATTCTCCTCCTGTAAAGCTTCTCCTCAGCATCTCTCATGAACTTGAAGGTTGGAGGGGGAGAAGGCCTGCCAGCAAAGCTGTTGAACTCAAAATCAGTTGTGGATTCTAAGAATGGGTTTAAAGGGGTGAGGGGTGGGGTGAAGTATGATGGTGAGGTGTTGGTAGGGGTCAAGAATGGAGGAGTTGCTTCTTCTTGGAGAAGAAGAATATCACTTAAGCTTCTTCTTCTTCTTGATTTCCCACCTTCAGATTCCAAATCTTCTTTGGTTTCTTCCCTTATTGTGAACAGAAACCTTGGTGGGCCAGAAAGTCTCAAGAGCTCTGAATCTATGCCTGAATCTTCATGGCTTTCTTGCTGAGTTTCAGGTTGAGGTTCAGGTTGAAGATCTTGGGGTTTCAGACAAGAAGAGGAACAAGAAGAAGGCTTTTTTCTGCAGAAGAAGAAGAAAAAAAAGAGTTCCTTGCCTGGACCATCTTCAATTCCTCTTCTTGTGATCCTCTTTTTCCACCATAACAGATAATATAACTCAGCAAATAGAGCAAACAAGAGACACCCAAAAATCACACTCAAAGCTAGACCTATGGTCCTTAAAGGTTTCATCTTTTCATCTATTGACTAAGCTAGGATTATCTCTGGCTCAAGTTGGGGCTACCAATTTGACAGGATAATTAAACGGGAGAAAAATTATACTTCAATTTTCTAAGTGGAAAGCTAGCTGGGAAGTTGTCCTTGGTGAGATTATGAGTGTGTAGAAGAAGAGGATGAAGAAAAGAAGTACACAACCCCAAGCAACAAGGGGTTAAAAGAAAGGGAAAGGGGAAAGGAATGGTTGGCCTTTTTCTGATAAATCTTCATGTTAATTGTTTTATACGGAGTAACAGAATACGGGGCAAAAGTGAGACTTGATAGGAACCAACTTAAGAATTGAATTAATTAACCATTTTGATTATATCAATTCTTTAACTGAAGTTCCATTTAATAAAATTCAATACATTTACTTTCTAGTTGTTTCTTATCTGACCAATACACCAATTTTTCTATTATTTCCTTGTCAAATATGAAACAACCGATTCATATGTTTATTTTCCATTGCAGGGGTAGCACAATTGATCGGGTAATGGAAAAAATAGAACACTGATCAAGAATCGAAACCCGCAAAGGCTATGTGAAAGTTATAGCTCATATGTAGTAGGCTACATCTCTAATGCACACGATACAACATCTACCAGCATTGGATTGACTGAATCACCGTGACTTACAAGTTACAACCTCTCAAATCCTAAATGTTTTGTCCGATGGGGCCTTGAAGGCCCTTGGCTTTTAGGTATTCAATCATTTGGAACATTTTGAACTTTTAAATTGTACTCCGTATGTTTTTAACCGAGTATATATAGTATAGATATGAGTTCTTCCGGAAAACCATGTTAGAAGGAGAATAAGAAGATAAAAGTTCAAGCTTTTGTACATCATAAATTGTTACTCCCTCAGATCCTAAATAAAGTTCAGTGTTTGACTTCACACAAATTAAGGAAATAAATTTGACTTTACTGTAAAGTACACTGTTATGACATTGTTTGACACTGTTTTCCACTATTTGACACTGATTTGCACTGTTTTGATGTAGATAATTTGTCAGGGCCGGTCCTAGGGGGAGGGCAGCAGGGGGCGACCACCCTAGGCCCGAAAAAAAGTAAAAACCAAATTAGGCCCAAGTTATTTTCTTTATGTGAAATCTGAGTAGACTTCTTTTTTATTTATAATTTCAATTAATTAATTAGGCCTTGATGGAGTATATGGCCCGGGAACCCCCGGCCCACAGACTCCTACTACTCCAGTAAAGGCCCAACAAGCCCAGAAGGCCCAACAGGCCCAAATCACGGCGCCCAGAGTACCAAGCAGCCCATGATGCGCACCAGGGGTGCCTTCGGCCCCCTGGCCGAAGGCTCTAACTCTCACAGGAGGGCCAGGACAGCAAAACGAAGTTACTGGGAAAAACGGCAAAAATCAGTAGCCCTCGGCACCTGGAGCCCTCAGCACCAAGGGGGTCCCCAGTATTCGGAGCCCTCGGCTAGTCCTCTACAGCCGAGGGCACCCCGCTCGACATGATATCCACACCACGTGCGTACAGATCACCGTGCCCTGTACAACGTCCCATCCAACAGCCGCATTAAATGCGGCCACATGCGGTTGCCAGCGCCAACCAGATGAGGTGACCTCTCGGTCAATGGACGCTTGACACGTGTCCCTGTCCGGCATTTATTGCTACTATAAATAGCACCCCTTTTCCCCATTTGTAACCAAGTCATAAACGCTGCATACTTTCTGAATACACTTTCTCTCTCTATACTTACTTGCTCTGACTTCTCTCTTGTTATTCCCCGCAATAACCCCTCGAATAAGCTACCCCCCGGGTACACTATCCATCATTTGGTGCTTTCATTGAGAGGTCGAACAATCAAGTAAGAAACCCCCCCTTCGCCAAACACTAGCCCTCTACCAAAATGGTGAGAACAACACGTCCCAACTCCAAAAACGTAGAAGACAAGAACCTGGCCCTCAGCGACGTCAACGCCCCCGAAGCCTCTCACAGGGCTCCCGAGGGCGGTGTCATCGCTGGGCTGGAACAGGCGGCTGTCGATCTACGCCTTCAGATCCAGCAGAATGCCCCTGATGCCCGCCTCAGCATCGAGGCCAAGAAGAAGAACCGGAGCGATGACCAAATCAGCCCTCCGGTTCTCACCATCGACGTTCATTCGGCGCTCTCCGCCTTCATCCAGACGCTCACTCAGAACCCAGGTGCCTTCGGCACCCTGGCTCCAGCTCAACCCCAGGTTGGGGAGAACATCATACTTCCCCCTCTGCCACACCCCTTCGGAAATCCCATCCCTCGGGTTAGGAATGACGAAGGGGTAGTTGCCCAAGATACGGACTCCCAGGAAGTTCAGTCCCGGGACCGCCACAATGACAACAGAGAGAGACCCCGCACTTCCGCCCTCAACCGGCTCGGAGGGGGGCAAGACCGCCGAGGGGTCCAAGACCGCCTCGGAGGAAAAGCACTCCAAAGGCCCCAGGAAAGCGGAGGGTCTGTCTCAAGGGCAGACGAGGAGCGTCCCCCTCGGGACAAAGGCAAGGCACCCCTTCATGCCGACGATGCTCGCCACCAAATCAACCAGGCCCACTCGGCCCGGGTTCGTTCGCAGGGGGCGGAGACCCTCCCGAAGGACCCCCGGGACGAAATTATTGCGACCCTCCAACGCCGGTTTGATGAAATGGAGGCCAACAAAGCTCACGCCACCACCTCCACCCCCCATTCAGACCTCAAATACGAGGCCATGATGGCCAAAATGGAGGAATTGCAGAAAAAGGTAGTCGAGGGCTCCGGGGAACCCATCATCCAGCTCCGGACCCGGACGCCATTTACCCCAAGGGTATTGGCGGCCCGGATCCCAGAAAAATACCGAGGGCAACACATACAGCCCTACAACGGGAAGACGGACCCCCAAGAGCATTACAGCAAATATCAGAACAGCATGATGATGGTAGGGGCGTCGGACGAATATTTGTGTCGTTGGTTCCTCTCCACCTTAGAGGGGCCGGCATATGAATGGTTCAACCGGTTACCCGAGGGCTGCATTGATTCGTGGCAAGAACTCGCCCAGCGATTCTTGACGCAATTTGCCGGGAGACGTCGCACAAGGAAGCACTTCTCCCACCTCCTAACCATACGCCAGAAGAGGGATGAGACCCTTCGGGACTTCTTGGAGCGCTGGAGAACGGAAGCCGACAAAGTCGACGGTGCTGGCGACGGGACCCTCCTGGCCCTCCTACAAACCGTCCTCCGCACCGGCAACTTTTCAAGGAGCCTCATCATTGAACCCCCCCGCGATTACATAAGGGCCCTGCAGCGGGGGGACCGATACGCTGAGGCCGAGGAGGTGGAGAAATACCACCAGCATCCAGATCAGCAACCCCCGAGGGCTGACAACAAGAATAACCGGGGGCCGAGGGCTCCTCCAAATCACCCCAAGTCTTCAGGACCCTCTGATGACCGCCCTCGGCAAGGCCAAGCCAAACCCGGCGGAGGTTATAAGAGCAGCCCTAAGACTTGGGCACAACCCATTCTCCTGGACCGCCCCTGGACACCATTGACGCACCCCGTCAGCATCACCCTTGATTTTGCCGAGGAGAGGGGCCTCGTTGAGCGCGATTCTCGCGCACCCCCAGAGGTACAAGCTATCAACCCTCAATTCCCATACTGTCGTTTCCATCAGCACCAGGGGCACAGAACCGATGACTGCCATCAGCTAAAGACGGCCATCGAGAGATTGATACAAGCGGGGCACCTGTCCCAATTTATCCAGAGCCCTCGGCAGGAGGGGCCTTCTCATCAGGGGCCTCCCCGAGGGCACCACACGAAGGTGAACGCTTGGGTGAACCCGAACACCATCCCCCTCGGCAAGAAGAGGGAGATCGGAAACTTGGAGGAGGAAGAGGAGGAGTACCCCCACTACCAGGAGAAAAAACGCCACATCCTCATGATCACCGGTGGCAATACGGGGGGCGATTCCACCAGCCAGCGGAAAAAGTGGGCTCAATCGCTTTACGTGGGGGAAGTCACTCATATGCCCCCGGTGAAGCGGCTGAGGGAGGAACCCATCACCTTCACCAACGCAGATCTCCCTCCTACTTCTTCTCCTCACAGGGATGCCTTGGTAATTCGGACTGAAATAAACGACACCATCATTCACCGGACTTACATTGACACGGGAAGCTCCGTCAATGTGATGTACCTCAGAGCCTTCAGAGAGCTGCATCTGGAGAGGGGGTCCCTTCGGCCCATTAAGACCCCTCTTGCCGGTTTCACCGGCGATACTATTGATTCCGAGGGGGTAATAACCCTCCCGGTGATCTTCGGCGACGGGCTCCATAGAGCCCAGCTCGAAGTGGAGTTCGTCGTCGTCAACATCGACTGCGCCCACAACATCATCCTCGGCCGGCCAGCCCTCGAGGACCTCGAGGCCGTCATCTCCATGAGGCACCTCTGCCTCAAGTTCCCCGCCGAGGGGGGCATTGGCTACTCCCGGGGGAATCAGAAAATCGCCCGCGCCTGCTATCTTCAAGTCACTAAGAAAGTAAGTAAGACGGAATTCCGTGTTGACACCATCACCGGAACCATCGACAAAGAAGAAAAAAGGCCGAGGGCTGAACCAGCCGAGGACGTAGAAGACTTTACACTCGATCCGGCCAAGCCGGAGAGAGTCGTGAAGATTGGAGCCCAGCTCCCTGAAGATCTGAAGACCGGTATCACCGACGCCCTCCGCGCCTACTCCACTGTCTTTGCATGGGGGCCGGAGGACATGCCGGGAATAAACCGAAGGGTCATCACCCACCGCCTCTCGGTGGACCCCTCGGCAAAAGCAGTACAGCAACGAAGAAGATCCCTCTCTGCCGAAAGGAGGGAATTTGTGAAGAAGGCGGTCGCCATGCTCCTCTCTATTAAGCACATCAAGGAGGTGAAATATCCTTCATGACTGGCAAACGTAGTCCTCGCGCAGAAGCCTCCTACCTTCCGCATGTGCGTGGACTACACCGATCTCAACAAGGCGTGCCCTATGGACCCTTTTCCTTTGCCCAATATCGATCAACTTGTAGATGAAACCGCGGGGTGTGAAATCATGTCATTCCTCGACGCATTCCGCGGGTATCATCAGATCTTCATGCATGAGGAAGACGCCGAAAAGACAGCCTTCATGACTCCCGAGGGCATCTTCTGCTACCTAGTGATGGCCTTCGGCCTAAAGAACTCAGGGGCCACTTACACCCGGATGGTGGCCCGAGTCATTCAAACCGTCCTAGGGCGCACCATGGAGGCCTATGTTGACGACATGATCGTCAAAAGCAAGCAATCTTCCAGCCATGCCGACGACCTCCGGGAAATCTTCGCCATCATGCAGAAGTTCAACCTTCGGCTTAACCCGAAGAAGTGCACCTTCGGCGTCCAAGGGGGCAAATTCTTAGGCTACATTGTGAGCCGAAGGGGTATTGAGGCCAATCCCAAGAAGATCCAGGCCATCATCAACATGGAGCCCCCACGCAATGTGAAGGAAGTTCAACGGTTGACGGGCCGCCTGGCAGCCCTCGACCGCTTTCTATCTAAATCAGCGGAGAAGTCTCTACCCTTCTTCCAGATCATGAGGAAGACGGCTGGCTTCCAATGGACTCCAGAATGCCAGGGGGCTTTCGACGAGCTCAAACGATATCTATCTTCACCCCCTGTGCTCTCCAAACCAAAGGTAGGGGAGACCCTCTATCTCTACCTTGGGGTCAGCCCGACAGCCATCAGCTTCGTACTCATCCGGGAGGAAGACGACATCCAACATGCCATCTTCTATGTAAGCAAGACCCTAAGGGAGGCCGAGCTCAGGTACTCTCCTGTGGAAAAAACGGTGTTAGCCATCGTTTGGACCGTCAAGAAGTTGGGCCACTACTTTCAGGCTCACCCGGTTCAGGTCCTCACTCATCAACCCCTCGGCGCCCTCATGAGGAGCCCCACCAGCTCCTCCCGCATGGTGAAATGGGCTATCTTCCTAAGCCAGTAAAACATTGACATCCGTCTGATGCCTGCCATCAAGGGCCAAGCTCTGGCGGACTTTGTGACGGAGTGTACCGCAAGGGCAGCCACGGACGAGGAGCCCTCGGCTACCTCAGACGACTGGTGGACCCTCTACACCGACGGCTCCTCCGCGACCAGAGCATGCGGGGGAGGGGTAGTCCTCGTTACTCCCGAGGGCTTCAAAGCCTACTATGCAATCCGCTTCTCCTTCAAAGTCTCCAACAACGAGGCCGAGTATGAGGCCCTCCTGTGTGGCCTTCGGCTGGCTGCCAACATGAAGGCTCGGCAGATCCACATCAAATGCGACTCCAAGTTGGTCGTTGGCCAAATCTCCGAGGAATATGAGGCCAAGGAGGGAAGAATGAAACATTACAAAGAGGCGGCCAAGGAGTTGCTTAAGGTATTTGAGGCACACTCTCTCACTCAAATACCGAGGGCTCAGAACTCCGAGGCCGACATACTATCTAAGCTCTCGGCCGACTCCCCCGAGCACATCTCCAAGATTGCTAAAATTGAGGAACTCAGTCTCTCAAGTATCCATGCAAGCCCCGTTATGAACATACAACAACGCCAAGAGGACTGGATCTCAGATATCGTCACCTTCATCTCCGCAGGGCAGCTACCCGAAGATGAGACCCACGCTAAACTAACAAAGCTGAGGGCTCCTAGCTACACCATCGAGGACGGAAGGCTCTACAAACGGTCTTACAACGGCACGCTACTTCGGTGCCTTCATCAAGATGAAGCCGAGGTTGCAATGGAGGAGGTCCACAGTGGCACTTGCTCAGCTCACCAGGGACCCTTCCCCATGTCCCGAAGGCTCATTCTCCAGGGCTACTTCTGGCCAACCATGGCCAGGGATTGTGCTGACCTTGCCCGAAGGTGCACCGCATGCCAACATTTCCAGAAAGCCCCCGGCATGCCAGCGGTCAACTATGCCCCCATCAGCACATCCATCCCCTTTTCTCGATGGGGGATAGACCTTGTGGGCCCTCTGCCGAGGGGTACCTCCAACAACAGGTACATCATTGTGGCCATCGACTACTTTACCAAGTGGGTGGAGGCTGAGCCCCTCGCCAGTATCACAGAGGCGAAGTGCCGTCATTTCGTCCTCAAGAACATCCTCACAAGGTTTGGCGTCCCCCAGCAGATCATCTCCGACAACAGAACGCAATTTGAGGCAGCCCCCTTCTGTGCCCTTCTGGAGGCATGGGGCATCAAACACACCTTCTCCTCCGTTGCCTACCCTCAAGGCAACGGGCAAGTAGAGAACGCCAATCGGACCTTGCTCGAGGGCCTCAAAAAGAAGCTGGAGGCCGAGGGCGGTGGCTGGGTGGAAGAACTCCACAACATCCTTTGGGCCTACCGCACCACCCCTCGGCGAGCAACAGGCGAAACACCCTTCTCCCTTTGCTACGGGTTTGAAGCCAAAGCTCCTACGGAAGTCACCCTTCCCACCCGGAGGTTGATCCAATATGACCCCGAGGTCAACGACAGCAACATGGCCCTCGACCTCCACCTCCTTTCAGAACGCCAGGAGCAAGCCTTCATCCGGGCAGAAAACTACCGAAGGCACGTCAAAGGCTACATCGACGCCAAGGTTCGCACCCGAGAATTCCAAGTGGGGGACTATCTCCTCAGGAGGAGGGAAGCCAGCCAACCGACCGAGGGAGGCAAAATGGCACCAAAGTTCGAAGGCCCCTACATCATAGCAGCCATCATCAAACCTAGGACTTACAAGCTCAAACGCCCCAACGGAAAAGAGGTCCCTAGGCACTGGAATGTACACCACTTAGTTAAATTTTATCAATGATGTAAGAGCGGCCAAGCCCTCATAACTAGTGAATGTACTATCCTATGGCCCAAGGCCTCCAATTTTGAGGAATGAAGACACATTCAAGACACCAAGAACAACCGCAAAACACTTATGAGCGGCCAAGCCCTCATACCAACTACAGGCCCCAGGCCTCACCACGAGAAGAACCCCCTCCGGCACCGAGTGCCGAGGGCGGACACCATCAACACCTTCAACAACAGTGAAAACACCAAGTGTTTCATTTCAAGACCCTTCGGCACCCAGTGCCGGGGGTACACATCTCCACCATCAACATCAAAAAGAAGAACACTAAGTGTTCCTACAGAAGACCCCTCGGTACCAAGTACCGGAGGTACACATCTCCACCATCAAACATCAAAAAGAAGAACACCAAGTGTTCCTACAGAAGACCCCTCGGTACCAAGTACCGGGGGTACACAACTCACCCATCAACGTCAAATAGAAGAAGAACACCAAGTGTCCCTATAGAAGACCCCTCGGTACCAAGTACCAGGGGGCTACATATCGAAACTAACACCAAATGTTGTATCTAAAGTCGTACCCCACGAGGACGCATATACCGAAGGCGCCACCATCGGTGCCGGCGGCATGTAGTGCCCCCGGCCATTTGCAACTAGTGTGCAAATGAAAACCCTTTCTTGAAACGCTTTCCGCGTCACTACCCCCAGGGTATGACAGGCATGAGAAATGCCCAGGATTCGACTTTCAAAAACGGAACGCTTTCCGCGTCATCACCCCAAGGGTATGACAGGCACGAGAAATGCCCAGGATTCGACTTCCAAACCGAAACGCTCCCCGCGCCACCACCTCAAGGGTGTGGCAGGCCACGGACTATGTCTAGCGCCGAGGGGACGACTTTCAAAAATGAGGCGCTTTCCGCGCCATCCCCCAAGGGGAGGCAGGTTACAGACCACCATATCTTGTGCCCAGGAAACGACCCTCGATCCCCTCGGAACTCGGAAGGTTAACCCGAGGGAGGAGAGCCATTGGTGTATTCTGATGGTCTCCTGATAGGCCCAACCTTACCAAGAAACCAAGTTTCTTGATGCCTTCCCTTCACCACCAACCAAAAAAAAAACAGAGGGGGTGAAGGGGAGTAGACTCATCGAGAAATCAATGAGTACAACACTCCAACAAATCACAGCATACCGAGGGCTCCCTACGGGAACACCTCCGGTAACTGAAGGCTCCTGTTTCCCGAAGGTTACTACTCAACAATACAAAGGGATGAGTTCATTTCTAATAAGTGTCGAGGGCACCTATCATCGGTCATCCATTGCTACCGAGGGGTCCTATCCTGTAAAAGGGGATGCAACTGACTAAGGCAGCTCAAGAACCCTTCAAATGAATACCGAGGGCACCTATATCCCACCAGCATTCACTACAACATCAATGTCCTACAAATTTTCCATAAGTCCACACTCTTGAAAAATGACAACAGCCGGAGGCTCACATATCACCCAACGACCGAAGGCATCTACTACAAATCATCAAAGGCCAACCAAGGGGGATTATTCCAAAATAATGTCGCCCTCGGGAACTCTTAAGTGGAAAACACTACTAACCGAAGGCTACACAAGGAAGCAACACTTAGAAAATATTCTAAGTCCTGAAGATTGGGCCCTCGGCCTGATCAGTATTTCAACTGAGGAACCATGATAGCCGGAGGCTACGAGATGCAACGACACTTAGAAAATTTCCTAAGTCCTACATATTTTTCCCTCGGTCAAACTACTTATACATCAAGGAGAAGGCTATCACAGCGATTTGGAAGTAAGGCTCAGTCCTGAATATTTGGCCCAGTCCTGAATATTTGGCTATCACAAAATTTCTAGGTGCTAGGTGAACCAGATGCTAGGTGAAGTAAGGCTATCACAAAATTTCCGAGGGCTACTTGACACCATGCATTTGGAAGTAAGGCTCAGTCCTGAATATTTGGCCCTCGGCCAAATATCCACGCAACAGGAAGGTTCACACAGCGATTCGAGGGCTCCTATCAGGACCACTCGGGAGCTCAACATCTGAGATCCACTTAGAAAATTTTCTAAGTCCTAAATATTCTCCCCTCGGACAGACTCCTCATTGACCGAAGGTTCAACATCTACAACACACTTAGAAAATTTTCTAAGTCCTACATATTGGGCCCTCAGTCCAATATTCACACATCATGAAGGAGGCTACCAGCCGAGGGCTTCCAAGGGCAAACTACACTTAGAAATTTTTCTAAATCCTAAGGATTGGGTTCTCAACCTAATCATCACACAGCGATTGAACTACAAACACCCGAAGGCCCTATGGTGTGGTACACTTAGAAAAATTTTCTAAGTCCCGAATCTCCCTGCAACCCGAGGGGTCACACGATTGAAGACTTGGTGAGATTACACTTAGAAAAATTTTCTAAGTCCTATTTATTGCTGAGCCCTCGGTTGTATGTCCAACGAAGGGTGCCCAACTACCGAAGGCTACAACCGTATGCAAACACTTAGAAAATATTCTAAGTCCTAAACATACACTCAAAAGGGGCGAAGGCATACACTCAGGAGGAAACGACGACATACATTCAGGAATAGATAAATCGAAAGGAAACACATTCATATACAAAAGCCCGAAGGCTAACATTCATCCATCAATCATCAAAAGGAAAGTCAGTGTAACTATTACATACAGGCCAAAGCCGAGGGGTGACAAAGGTTCATTACAAAGAGTTTTCAAAAATCAGCTAAGTACAAGTTAAGATTTATCAGCCACTTCATTGACGGTCCCTGCGGCAGGTTTGGAGGAGATTTCTTCTTCGACGGCATTGTCCCCGACGGTAGCACCATCATCATCGCCGCTCATCATCATAGAATCATGAATCACCGGGTGCTCGTCGCCCTCGGGGAGGGGGACTCTCACATGTGGCTGCAACGGGGGGAGGCCGTACACCGAGGGGTCAAACTCCGCCAGGGGGGTGCCGAAATGCCGGGCGAGCCTCCGGTAAACCAGATGCTAGGTGAAGAACTCGCCGGCTTGATAATAGGTGTCGCCCCTCTCGTTCATCCAGTCGAGCCCGGGGCCTTTCACCCACTCCTCGATCGAGGCCTTCACCACAGAGGCCACCCACTCCCTCTGGCCCTCGGCCTTCCAACCCTCGGAGATGAACCCAGCGATGGCCTCTTCTCGGGCTTTGACAACAGCTTCGGCCTTGGCCTTTTCGGCGTCCTCAGCCGCTTGCTTCCTCTCCTCGGCCGCAACCCTCTCGGCCTCTGCCTTGCCCTCGGCCTTGCCGTCATCTCTGGCCTCCTTCAGCTTCAGCTCCGCTTGCCCAAGGGCGTCCTCCAGCTTGCACACCTCCCGGAGGGAAGCGTCCTTGTCATGGATCAGCTCCTTCACGGACTTCTCTAGCTCAGCCTTATGACGACGCCACTCCTCGCGCCTTCGGGCCTGCTCACCGAGGGTTATACACGCCTGTTGAATAACGGACAATGGGTTCAGACGGGCGTTGAGAATATACTAAGTGTTAAGATAAAAGCAAAGTAAAAATACTTACAGTCAGAGATGATCGAAGGGCCTTGCTTTCGAGGGCGTCGTCGTCGTAGGTGGAGAGGGCTTGCTTATCCATCATCGAGGTAATCCCCTGTTAGTCCCAGACATCGGTTCAGCTGAACCGTGCAACACAGATGCCCCCGGGGCGAGGGAGAGCTGAATAATCTCCCGAGGCAAGTTCTCCGGGGGAAGATGTGTTTGAGCCATCGGGGTGTCCACGGCCGGGGAGTCAGCGGAGGGCTGATCATCAATTACTATGAGGGGGCCGCCATTCCAACGGTGCCCCCGGCAACCTTCTGTTTCTTGATCGGGGGCTCCACCCCCTTGCCTCCCTTCTTCTTCTTGGCGGCCACCTCGGCCTTCGGCCCCCCGGCCACAGTAGCAAGAGCAGCATCAACAGAAGGCTCCACAACCTCCTTCGGGAAGACCTCATCAATGGGCTTTTGGCCCGAGGGCTCCTTTTTCTCCTTCTTCTGGACCTGAGCCCTCTCCTTCTTCTTTTTCATGGCAAAGAGAGCCTCCATACCTGCAAAACAATGAAGAGAAAAGATTAACCCGAAGGATCCATACAACAGACAACTATCGGGATGCAAAATAAGAATGCCTAAGTACAAGACTAAGGGCCCTCGTAGACTACCTCCTGCTCCCCCGAAGGCCTCAGCAAAACGGGATACTTCTCGTCCGTTTCCCCGATGAAGCGGTATCTCCGGAAGCCGAGGGCGAAGAGTTCCTTGTCGGCAGTGTAATCTTTAATAGACACTTGCTTCGTGCGGCCCTCCGGGATTTTGGCTATTATCAAGCCATCCTTCTCGAGAGCGGCGTTTCCAACCTTCGGATGCCGACGGAAGCGATCCCGAAGTTCGGCCGGAAATGGGCTCTCAGCAACTCTGACGTAGCACCATCGCTCCTTCCAGCCCTTATTGGACGAAGGCGCCTCTGTAAATAGCTTCCACCTAGCTATCTGCTGCAGGTTGGCAAAGCCCTCGGCATTCGCGTGACCCCCTCGGCAGAGGTTGAAGCTCTGGAAGAACAAGTCCAGGCTGGGGGTCACCCCTCGGTCCCTGCAGAGGTTCAAAAAACCCGCCACGTAGGAGTGGCTATTAGGTGTCAGCTGGTAGGGGACCAAGCCAACAAACCTAAGGTACTCCCGGAGGAAGGGGTGTAGAGGGAACCGAAGGCCCATGGAGACCGACAGTACGTGTACTGCAATACACCCCTCGGGCGCCCGAGACAGCACATCGTCAACTCCCGGCTCGACCACCACGGCCGAGGGCCCTACGTGTAGCTGCGTGACGTAGAAATCCGCCCTGTCCGCCTTCGACTTTATCTCAAGGGCCTCAGTGTTCAGCCAAGAATACCCCTCGGGCATATCAACGGGCTTCCCTTGGTCGGCAGCCCCGACTTTCTTCCTGGTAGCAGCTTTCGCCTTCTTCTCCCTCGATCCGGGGGCTACTCTCAAGGGCGACGGGTTGAGTGGCCTCGAGCTGCTTGCTTCACCAGAGCCGCGGGGGGGAAGGACAGCCACTGTCACGCTTGTCCTCTCCTTTGCTTCCTCCTCCTCTGCAACCTGCACTGCGAGGGCTAGGTCTTCGTCCTCCGCCTCCTGCTCAAAGCCCTCGGCTTCGACTTCAGCCGTCAGGTCTTTCTGTACCTCTATCGCCATCGCGACGTCCTCTTGGACCGAGGGTTGCTCACTTGAGGACCCAGCGTCTGAGAAGCTCTCCCCTTCCACCGATGAATCCCTCGATATGTCCTGGGAGTCACTCTGGGAAGACATCTTGGCTATAGTCCGAGGGCTCGGAAACGCTGGTGTTTTCTAAAAAATTCTATCTCCTAGCCTAAGGGCACAGGGCACAACTAACTACAACGAGAAGAGCAGGGGGAACTGACCTTAAGGCAAGGATTGATCGAGGGCTGCTGTTTCTCTCTCTAGAAATTTTGGCAGAGCTTCGCTATAGGGATTTCGCACAGGGGGAAGGGAGCCGGCCATGGGGTATTTATAGGCGCTGGAATCCGGGCTTGGGCCTGGAAACCGGGCCTCCGGTTGGACTATCATCATTACACGCCGTGTCTTCGCCCAACCGGTGACGCCGCCCACGGACGGCCAACCATCACGCACGACGTGTACTCCCCCCCCCAACGGCTCTATCCTGACGTTACATATTCCAATGGCTATATTTCCAACGGCTATATTCTGGGAGCCCCCGGGCTTTTGCTTAACTCCACTTCATCAAGGAGAGCCTCCGGGTACACTTACCCAGAGATGCTCCCGGGTTGTGCCCCACACAGTACATAACAAACGCCTTCGGGGTCACTCCTTCAGAAGCCCAAGGCTTCATATCAGGCCACCCCTCGGGGATCCCCCCTCAGTGTGCCTCATTGACAGATAGCCTACGGCACACAGGTAATGGGAGCCCTCGGATATCCTCATCATCAACTAATCAACAAACAGGGGACACCACGGTAACACCTCAACTACTACCATCATTCACTACGCCCTCGATCCCCATATCGAGGGACCCGCCTTCGGCACCTCCAGGACATCAACAACAAGCCTCCGGCTAATCAACACAGGAACCCTCAGAGCAAGGAGAGCCTTCAGCATTACCATTATTCTCCATTTTTGAACCAAGGTTTCACATTTTCGAATCATCGTTGGGGGAATTCGGTGCACTCTTTTTCCCTCATTAGGATTTTTTCCCACAGGGTTTTTCCTAATGAGGTTTTTAACGAGGCATCCCCCCAAAATGAAACGAAAAGCGTCAGCCTTCGGCCCACAACAGCAACGCAACTACTTTACTCCTTTTCACCACTTTGCAAGTGCCTCAAGGAGTGGGGGACTGGAGGACCCCTCGGGAAAAATCACAAAAATTACAAACATGACCCCTCAAGTCCTGACATGTGGGTAACTGAGGGGCTGCCCTCGGCAGAATAAACAAACAGCAAACTATCCACAACTCTACAAACTAGGAACGGAACAACGGCAGGGGACAAACACAAATTACTCCTTTTCCTTCAAGTACCTTTCGGCAAAAGGAGTGAGGGACTCCTGATGGAGTATATGGCCCGGGAACCCCCGGCCCACAGACTCCTACTACTCCAGTAAAGGCCCAACAAGCCCAGAAGGCCCAACAGGCCCAAATCACGGCGCCCAGAGTACCAAGCAGCCCACGATGCGCACCAGGGGTGCCTTCGGCCCCCTGGCCGAAGGCTCTAACTCTCACAGGAGGGCCAGGACAGCAAAACGAAGTTACTGGGAAAAACGGCAAAAATCAGTAGCCCTCGGCACCTGGAGCCCTCGGCACCAAGGGGGTCCCCAGTATTCGGAGCCCTCGGCTAGTCCTCTACAGCCGAGGGCACCCCGCTCGACATGATATCCACACCACATGCGTACAGATCACCGTGCCCTGTACAACGTCCCATCCAACAGCCGCATTAAATGCGGCCACATGCGGTTGCCAGCGCCAACCAGATGAGGTGGTCTCTCGGCCAATGGACGCTTGACACGTGTCCCTGTCCGGCATTTATTGCTACTATAAATAGCACCCCTTTTCCCCATTTGTAACCAAGTCATAAACGCTGCATACTTTCTGAATACACTTTCTCTCTCTATACTTAGTTGCTCTGACTTCTCTCTTGTTATTCCCCGCAATAACCCCTTGGATAAGCTACCCCCCGGGTACACTATCCATCAGGCCTAATGTGTAATTTTTGTTGACAATTTAAAAATTTTAAAACATAAGTAAAAAGTCTTGAATGGAGCTAGACAAGTTTTAAAAAAGAATGTAATTTTTTTTTTATTTTTAAATAGATTAGTTGTCGGTCAACACATTTGTTGTGGAATCAATAAAAACACGTCTCTTCACATCTTTTTAGCCTTTAAGATTTTTTATTCTTTTTTATTACAATATTACCAATTTATATTATTGTCATTGGGACCAGTTTCTCCCAATTCTCAAACATCATCCCAATTATCTATTATGCCTCAAAAAACTTAATGGATTAGCAATTTTGAACATTGCACATGTTATCTTGGAAAAGATTGATTATAAAGCAATTATTGATGATTTTACTTCACAGTGTTTTTTTGTGATACTTGTGTTGTTACTTTTGTCCAAATATGTATTTCAAATAATATGAAGGTGAATTTCATCTTTATTAGTTTATTTTATAACCTTTAATAAATAGTTGTAGGAAGAATTCCTGAAATAGAAGTTTTTTTTAGAATTATAAAAAAGGATTGTTATGTGTTTATTTTCTGAATAGGAGCAATTATTGTCATGTTCGGAAAATACTAACATGTGTAAAGTATGATACTGTCAAAATATGACATTAATTACTTCTATTTGGGTGATAAAAATATGATAATCTTAGTTTGGAATATACACACGTTTTTAGTCCTATTTAGAGTATTTTCTCATAGTTTTATTATACTCCGTAATTTTTACTTTAAATAAGTATAATTTTCTGGTTGTCTTGAAAATAAGGCCAGAATAGTGTATCACCCATAGGCCCAAAACTAGACAGGACCGGCCATATAATTTGCCAAATAAAGAAGGAAGAAGAAGTGTGAACTTTATTTTGGATCGGCCCAAAAAATAAAGTGTGAACTTTATTTAGAACCATAGGGAGTATTATTGTTGAATGCAACCCTATATGTTAACTTTTTAATTACACAAACAGTTATGTTTCAAACATGGGCTGCATTTTTATTACAAATGCCATATCTCTTTTACTAAAAAATGAACTTAAAAGGTGGTTTGCCACCGGACGTACCGAAGTGGTAGAAAAATAAATCGCGGTTTATCTTCATTTGTTTTTTAAACCATTGAGATTTTATCCTATCAGGATGTTTTTACATGGACTGTAATTTGCTGTTCTGATCTGGTCTGGTCTGATCTAGTCTGATCTGGTCTGGTTTTTTTGTATTTTTATAACTATTCAAGTTTGGTCTGGTCTGGTCTGATCTGGTCTGATTTGGTCTGGTCTGGTCTGGTACTCTGGTCTGATCTGGTCTGGGAGGAATTACAGTCCAAGTAAAAACATCCTTACTATAACGAAGTATCTTAAAGATCTCCTTTGTTGAATTTCAGCCTCTAATATTGTGGTAAATATTTTGAGTGATGCTGGAAAACTGTACGAGGATTGATACAATTGGAAACTTCTTCCAACTAATCATCACACTCTTTGAATTCAAATGGGGTCTTCGATGAATGATCTTTCTCTTGATTTTCATTTAACTTTTTCACTGTTGTATTTTACTACCTCCGTCCCGTTATGATTATCTCATTTTATCTTATCGGTCCGTCCCACTAAGATTGTCTCATACCAAATTTGGTAAAGTTTATGTGAGTCTAAATCATTCTTACTTTATCAATTCAATATCAACCACATAAAATACTTTTTATTAATTTGCGTGTCACTCTCTTTTGTCTATCGTTAGCGGGACGGAGGGAGTAACTATTATGAAAACATTATTTTCAAAAAAACTATTATGAGAACATCTTTTTCCTATTTATCAATAAACTTTGTTATATACTCCGTGTAAAAAATAAGCGGACGTGCCTTACAAAAGACTTCTTCCCCTCATTGGGGCTTTGGGGAAGATTAGGCCGCGACTGAATTTGGAAGAAAAAGATGGCGGCGTGAAACTTATTCGAATTCGGTGGAAGAGAAGAAGATAGAGAAATTAGAAAATTATAGATATATTTTGTGGCAATGACAAAAAGACCATAGTTTTGAACCAGGGATGCCAAACATGGGAGTTCCTTTTAGGATACGAAAACACGGGATTCAGAATTCTATATTCCGAATGAACTAGGTTGGGTGGACAGCTTGATTCGGAAGTTGTAATTCTCAATGGAGGCTAATTTTTTCTTCTCAAAAGTAACTTCCAATTCGGAAGTTGAAAATCCGAATGGCTAAAAAGCCAAAATGCTTTTCTAATTTTTGTAATCCATTTAAAAAGCCAATCCATCTAACTTTTCTAATTTTTCTAATTTTTGTAATCCTGATCCACATTCGGAAGTTTGAAATCCGAATGGCTAATTAGCTTACGTTTTTCTAATACATCCACATTTTCTACCCATTCGGATACATCATTTCCAAATGGAAATAATATACGTGTGAAATGTAATATGAATTGTAATATGACTTGCGAGAGGGAAGAATCGGTTGCAGAGAGAATCGAAGAAGATAGATTACAAAGAAGAAGAAGAATAATCTGAAAACCTAAAAGTATTACAGAGTTTAAGGGTATTTATACAAATGAGCTAACATGCCTGAAAATAAAGAAACAGTCCATTAGGCCCAAAATATAAGACAGTCCAAAATTTATTCTTAAGACGCCCCCTCAAGATGATCATGGATGTCTTGCATGTTCATCTTGTCTGCAAACTGCTTGAAGAGAGGATTTCCAAGTGACTTTGTGTAGATATTTGCAAGTTGATAAGTATTAGAGATATGTTCAAGTTTTATAAGACCAGAATTGATCTTTCCCTAATTAAATGACAATCTAGTTCTATATGTTTTGTTCTTTGATGTTGGATAGGATTGTATGCTAAATGATAAGTAGATTTGTTATCAGTGTATAATGTTATGGGTAAAGATTTTTTAATTTGTAAATCATGAAGAATATAAACAATCCATTAGGCCTCACAAACTGCATTTGCAGCTGGCCTGTATTCTGCTTCAGTAGAAGATCTACTGATTACAGGTTGTTTCTTGGATTTCCAAGAAATTAAGGAATCCCCAAGATAAAAACAATACCCAGAAATACTTTTCCTAGTATCAACACAAGAACCCCAGTCAAAATCTGTATATACTTGAATATTAAAAGAAGAGTTAGAAGGATAAAAGAGACCTTTACCTGGAGAGCTTTTAAGATACCTAAGTACTCTATGAGCTGCAGCCATATGAATATTAGTAGGAGAAGATAAAAATTGACTCAATGTTTGAATAGAGTAAGCAATATCAGGCCTAGTGACAGTAAGGTATAATAATCTACCAATTAGAGTTCTATAGGTTTTAGGATCATTTAAAACAGTACCATTGTGTTTTGAAAGTTTAAGTTTAGAATCCATAGGAGTGGAAAAGGGTTTTGAAGAAAGATAACCAAAATCAGAGAGTATGTCAAGAGTATATTTTCTTTGGTTTAGAATAATACCAGTTTTTGATCTAGCAATTTCTATTCCTAAAATGTATTTTAATTTTCCAAGATCTTTAATAGTAAATTTTTGATGTAAGAAGGATTTAACAACATTAATTTCATTCATGTCATTTCCTGCAAGAATTAGATCATCAACCTAAAGTAATATGACAGTAAAAGAGGTATTATTTACTTTAGTGAAAAGAGAAAAATCTGCTTGAGACTGTGTATAACCAGAAATTTTTAAAGCTTCAGAAAGTTTAAAATACCATTGTCTAGAGGCTTGTTTTAAACCATATATGCTTTTAAGTAATTTACAAACTCTAGTATCATTGTTAGGCAGATAACCAGGAGGAGGTTCCGTATAAATATTTTCATTTAAGTCACCATGTAAAAAGGCATTATTTACATCTAATTGATGTAAATGCCAATTTTTAGAACTGGCAATGGCTAGAAGAATTCTAACAGTGGTTAATTTTACAACTGGTGAAAAAGTATCAAAATAATCAAGGCCTTCTTCTTGAGTATAACCTTTAGCAACAAGTCTAGCTTTATATTTGTCAAGAGATCCATCAGCTTTTAATTTTGTTTTGAAAATCCATTTACAACCAATAGTATGTTGATTAGAAGGAAGATCAACAAGAGTCCATGTATTCTTATGTTCAAGAGCTTTAATTTCATCATTCATAGCATTTTTCCATTCTGAAAATTTAACAGCTTGTTTGTAAGTTTTAGATTCAGAAGTTTTAGAAAGAGAAGCAATAAAACAGTGATGAGAAGAATGTAAATTGTTATATGAGATGTAGTTCTGAATAGGATATCTAATTATATTACAAGAAGATTCAGAATTATTAGGAAGAAGAGAATTGGGTAATTTGTAATCAAAGTTTCTTAAATGAATAGGGATAGATCTTACTCTTGTAGATTTTCTTTGAGTACTTTCTTCAGGAACATTTTCATGATTCTGAAAGGTATCTGTATGCAACAGACTAGAAGAATCATTAGCATTAGAACTAATATTATCAAACTGAAACAAATTCAATTCTTCATTTATTTGATTGTCCAAATAATTTGTGATAGTGGAAGAAACATGTGTATTATTATTTTCATTAACAGTTTGAGGAGCAGCATTAGAAATAGTGTTTAAGTAATCATTAATAGTATGATCATTATTTGTTTCAATAGAATCAGAATTAAAAATATTGTCAGAATGTGTAGTTTTATATGGAAAAGACATTTCATAGAACTTAACATTTCTAGAAACAAAAGTTTTATGAGTGGTTAAATCATATAATTTGTATCCTTTAGAGCCTAGAGGATAGCCAATAAAAATGCATTTATGTGCTCTAGAATCAAATTTTGTTCTATTAGAAGAAATAGTTGAAGCAAAAGCTAAACAACCAAAGACTTTTAAATGAGTATAATCTGGAACATGATTATAAAGCATTTCAAAAGGAGATTTATTATTTAGAATATTAGTTGGCAGTCTATTAATTATATGCACAGCAGTAAGAATGCAATCAGACCAAAAAGTAAGAGGTAAACAGGATTGAAATAAAAGAGCTCTAGCAATTTGTAAAATATGTTGATGTTTTCTTTCAACCCTACCATTTTGTTGAGGTGTTTCAACACAAGATAGTTGATGAAGAATTCCTTTTGAATTGTAAAAATCAGGAAAGATAAATTCAGTTCCATTATATGTTCTTATAACTTTAATTTTCTTGTGAAATTGAGTTTCAATGAAAGTATAGAAATTTAGCATATGAAATTTGACTTCAGATTTAGTTTTTAATAGAAAAACCCAAGTACACCTAGTGTAATCATCAAGTATAGTTAAAAAATATTTAAAGCCAGTATAAGAAGTAACTTTGTAAGGACCCCAAACATCCATATGAATTAAATCAAAAGGATTAGAAGCATGAGCAGTACTGATAGGAAAAGGAAGTTTCTTTTGTTTAGCAAAATGACAAATATCACAAGGAGAACAATGGTTTTCATTATTGGAAACATTACAATCATGAAAATTTTATTAAAGGGTAAATGTCCAAGTCTAAAATGCCAAAGAGTAGCAATAGAGACAGTATTTTGACTATTAGCAGAGTAAACAGTAGAAAAATGATCTAAAGAGGAATCTGGATTATAGTAATAGAGGCCATTCCTTAGATCAGCAAAGCCAATCATTTTGCTGGTAAGGTGGTCCTACAATATAGCACGGTTAGATGAAAAATAGACTGAGATATTATCATGAGAAGTTAAACTAGAAATAGAAATAAGGTTGAAAGTAAAGTTAGGAACATATAAAACATTATGTAAAGTAAGATTGGAGTTTAAAGTTATATTACCAATTTTAGTGGCAGAAATGTAGTTACCAGTAGGAAGTTGAATATTAATTGAAACATCTTTAGTTGGAGTAGTATAAAGGGAAGCATCATAGATCATATGATCAGATGCTCCTGTGTCAAGAATCCATTTAGAAGAAGTAAAAGATGATAAAGCAAAGTGTTTACCTAAAAACTGTGAAGCATTGTTTGAAGAATTAAGACCATCTTCAGAAGCAATGGTGACAGCATTAACAGAAGCAGTTTTAGGCTGTTGAGCTTGGATGAATTGCAGGAACTTTTCATACAAGTTGGGATCACAGAATTCAGTGGTAGCAGAATTGGTGTTGTTTGAAGGTGGAGCAGATTCAGTGTAATGTGTAGGAGTTAAATCAGGTTCAGTAGAGTTGGCAGCCAGATTAGCATGATGATTTTTATTGGAATTGAGATTTGGTTTAAAACCAGGAGCAAGTCTTTGACCTTTTGGGCCTTTCCAGTTAGTAGGGTAACCAATGAGTTGGAAACATTTATCAGAAGAGTGACCTTGATAGCCACAGTGATTGCAGATAATATAACTTTTCTTTTTAAAATTCTTAACAAAGAAAGCCGTAGCATCATTATTAAGTTTTTCAGATACAGAAGAATCTGAAAAAGAATTTGTGAAAGAGATAGAATTCTGAAGAGTTCTTTGAGATTCTTCTTGAAGAAGAATAGAGTAAATACCAGATAGAGTGGTTTTATCAGTATTAAGAAGAATCTGACTACGCAGATTAGAATAGGATTCATTGAGGCCAACAAGAAATTTCAGAATAGACTCTTTTTGGATTATTTTTTGATGGGTTTCAGATATATTGCAAGTGCAATGGCCACAAGTACAAGAAGGAATGATTCTGAAATTACAGTATTCATCCCAAATTTCTTTAAAGGAATTATAGTAATCAGTGATAGTACGAAAACCTTGAGAAAGACTTCCTAGGGTTTTTTCAAGTTGAAAAAGTCTAGGACCATCAATTTTACCATACCTAAGTTGAACCTCATCCCAGAGATCCTTAGCATTGGTAAAAGAGAGAAAGGTAGTTCTAAGAGTAGGAGAAATAGAGTATATCAGCCAGGATAAGAGAAGAGCATTAATACGATACCAGTGAGAGTACATGGAGTTATCTGTAGTCGGCTGAGCAAGTGATCCGTCAAGGAATCCCATCTTGTTCTTCACCGCCATGGCCATGGTGACCGATTTCTTCCAAGCACCGAAGTTTTCGCCAGTGAAGGTCTCGTAGATGATGCGAAGTCCAGCATGATCGCTTGGATGAAGGTAGTAGGGCGATGAAGAATCGTCAATAGGATTTATCTGCAGGGCCATCGAAGCTAGGGTTTGCGGAAGATGCAAACGAAAAGACTATGAATCGATTATAGAAATCGATTAGAAAGAAGATCGATTGAATCGATTGAATCAGTAAGGATCTAAACCTTAATCTGATACCATGTGAAATGTAATATGAATTGTAATATGACTTGCGAGAGGGAAGAATCGGTTGCAGAGAGAATCGAAGAAGATAGATTACGGAGAAGAAGAAGAATAATCTGAAAACCTAAAAGTATTACAGAGTTTAAGGGTATTTATACAAATGGGCTAACAGGCCTGAAAATAAAGAAACAGTCCATTAGGCCCAAAATATAAAACAGTCCAAAATTTATTCTTAAGAATACGTGTTCACATCCCCTCCACATTCTCTACCTACCTTTACCCTCCATTCACCTATTAAAACCCTTACTTCGTTCTTAATTCTTCACCACAACACACAATAGTTTTTTCTCACTTCATACTATTATTTCTAAATCTATACTATTTACAAATGGCTAGTGCGGATAGTGCAGTTCTTGTTCATTGGAATGGCTCTATGATCACAAAAGATAATGAAATAGAGTATTCCATACCTCCTAAGGTAGTATTGTTCATTAGCAGAGGAGATGATTTTAACACTCTATACGAAGGTGTTCTAAAACACATAAGAGAAGCGGGGTTTTCTGAAATACAATCTATTTACGGAAAAATGCCAAAATTTAAGAATTCGGTCTACGCTGCTTCTAGAGTGTGGCCCATCCACGATGACCGGTCATGGAGTAATTTTTCCCGGGTCGCATTCCAGGAGTACGAGGAATTGCAAATTTTCGTGCATGTTATAAACAACTCTATAGCCCCACCACAAAATTTGATCTACGACGAAGGTCTTGCAAATACTACCGCTGCGTTTGGTGATATCGGGTAGGGTCCATCATCAACATATGGCCGAAGGAGAAACACATCCACTTTTCAGGGTTTCCAGTCTCCCGTATGCATTTTACATGTTTAATCAAATTTCAAATTTAGTGATTTAATATATTCATACATTTATTAGTACTATTGTTTTAATAAATTAGTATCAAAATAGAGAAATGAAAAAAGTGAAAATAATGTGTACATGTAGCTTTTAAGACTAAAATAAATATATATTAAAACTTATAAAAAACAAAAAAAAACGTAAAAAAATAAAGAAAACAAACAGATCTTGATGACCATATTTTTTCCCCCGGTTATTTGTATTAAAACAAAAAAACGTAAAAATAATTATTTATTATTTTGACATTGAATAACTTTGTGTAACATTAACTAATCCATGAATACAAATAATAGTTAATTTAATATTTTAAATGTAAATATCTTTTTTTATGTATGATTACGAATTATTGAAATTGGTATACATAATGTATATTTACTTTCTACAGTCACAAACTTATCTGAGGACTCGGACGATCCCGACTTTGAACAACATAGTAGTGAATAGTGATGTTGAATCATCCTCTAGCGGTGATAACGACGAGGCAGTAGATACGACATGGACCACTCTGGAGATAGACGAACCGTATGTCGAGGCTGTAAATCGTGATTCAGAAATGATTGCAGTCGGCGTCACATTCAAATCCTATGATGAATTAAAAGAAGCTGTGGCCCGAGCAAACATCCGTCAACACTCATTTTTTCGGTCAGATGACAAACATCCCAGGTCATGGAAGGCTGTGTGCATCTACCCTGCGAACAAATGCTCGTGGCACATCCAAGCAGGAGCAGTCCGGAACTCACATGTGTGGAAGGTGAAAAAATATCAACCCATCCACACCTGTTTACCCGATTACTCCCTAGTCGAGGATGACAGGATCTTAACAAGCAAGCTCATAGCAAGTGAGATAGGTCCTAAAGTGTCGGCGGATCCGGACTATAAAATAAAACTCATAAATCTAGACATTTATGAGAAATTCAAGATCCATGTTTCATACAAAAAGGCTTGGTATGGCCGCTTGATTGCTTTAGAGCGCAAATTCGGTAATTGGGAGGCATCGTATAATCAAGTCCCTAAACTGTTTCAAGCAATAAGATATGCCAATTCGGGGAGTCTTGTTCAAATTCAATCACAACCGATCGAAACTAATGAGACGTATGAATTCTGTCGAGCGTTCTGGTCATTCAAAGCTTCTATTGACGGTTTCTGTCACTGTTTGCTTGTAGTCTCTGTTGACGGGACACACTTGTACGACAAATTCAAGGGTGTTCTCCTAGTTGCTGTTGCCATGAACGCTAATCGTGAGATTTTCCCTCTCGCATATGGTGTTGTGGAGAGTGAGAATGCCAATAGTTGGTCCTGGTTTTTGCAAAGCGTAATGGAAGGTGTGGTGGGACGTGATCGTCCAGTTTGTATAATCTCTGACCGTCATGCCGGTATCGAAAGTGCATTTCGGAATGTTCCTGAATTGCTATCGTCTCAAGTGTAGAAGCGTTATTGCCTCCGTCACATTCGGAGCAATTTCATGACGAAATTCAGGAACACAGAATTGAAAAAGTTGTGCTGGCAAGCCGGTAGCACTCTTATCCGCAGCGAATTCCACAACTACGTGCAGCAAATAAGAGGCATTGTGGGCGGAACGAGATATGCATTTATACGAATCTACATGGCCCCCGTTTGACGGGCGGAATGTGGCTGATGGGTACCGTACGTGGTACGCGCGGACCGGTTGGAAACATGTCGTGAATCCTTCGCACGCTACACCCAGGACAGGCTACACCCCTGCGATACGTGAGTTGGGTGTTACAGTAAGTTTCTAATTACATACGATATTCATTAACAAATTTTCCTTTATAATATTTACACTAATTAATTTTGATTGCAGTTGCAATGCATTCATGATACCTATAAGCTCGCTGATAATTTGGCCGATCATGAGGATATTAAAGATCGGCTAGCACAATGTGTTATAGCATTAGATGTAGAAGAGGTGCTCCACCAAGGCATCTTCCATTACCCAGATGCTGACTATGAGCCCGATCCCATGCCTCCTCCAAGGCAAGATCGTCACGGTTACGTTGCGCCGCATATAGAGACAGCTGCTGCGGGAGATGAAGATGAATATGAAGAGTATGAAGAAGATGAGGACGAGGATGATAACTAATCACTTTATGTATTAGTATGTGTTTGTACGTATACTAGTAAGAAATTTTAAATGGGTCTGAATCCTGAACGGATCGGATGAGATCACATGTACCATATCCGATCTGTTTATTAAAATACTAAGACGTCCATTTTATATTTTTTTTGAAAGGGATCTAATTTTTTTATTAATTAAAAATAATTTCATATTAATTTAAATAATTTAATTTGTATGATTAAATAAAAATAAAAAGTGCCACTTGGAACTCCATCATGCAAATGCGAATGGATAACAAAAATATTTAAAAAATTTGATTTGGAAGATCATCTTCCAAATGGGATTACAAAAACAAAAAAAAAATGAATTTGGAACATGTGTTTCCGAATGGAGAAAGACCTATTGGATCCCTAATCTATTCGGAATATGGTCTTCCGAATTTCGTTTTCTTAGAACCCTAACATTTTTTCCCGTGTTTTTGCAATGCATGTTTTGAGAAAAGACCCCTCTACCTTTGAGAAAAGACCCCTCTACCTTTGTCCATATGGACGAATAAGTATAATATAGTTGAATTATTTAAAGGTGACAACTCTGATATCCTTTTAAAAAATGAAGTATTATACCTATCATTAACTTAATTGGTCCAAATTATTATATCATTTTCAATTTCAATTTAAATAATTCAACTGCATCATTCTGATTGGTCAATGTGGAAAAACGTATGGTACCTTAAGGATACCTTAGAATGTACCTTATTTAAATCTAGATTAAAATTGATATAATGATTTCGACAAATCAAGTTAATGATAGGCACGATACCCCATTTTCAAATTGATACCAGAGTTGTCACCTTATAGGTAGATTCCAAAAGGCAACAAGGAGACCGGCCGACTTGAATCAATTCACTTGACAAACTATTGACGCAAGATCCCGCGTGTCATGTTATATAACATGGTTAGCGAAAAGATCTCCTCGTTTTAAGTGATTGAATGGCTCCAAGTAGCTATATATTTTTTAGTTATTACTACACACAAACATTACTTCCTCCATTCTTTATGTGCCTTATTTGACTAATATCACTACATTAAAGAAGAAAGACAAAAATGTGATTTGTTTTAATTTTTTCAAAAAAGTGACTAAACATGTATTCTCTATCCTCCATTAAATATGAAGTATTCACATTTATTATGATTTTTATGTTATAATTATTATCATTAGAAAGCAATAAATTGTTCTCAGCCCGCCAACCACCACCGCAGCCATCACTGCTGACAGCATCACCGCCGCCGCCACCACCTCCGGACATTATGTTCAGTGACCACCGATCGTTCAGTGACCACCATTAAGTGACGAGCCATTCAATGATGATCGTCCGTTCAGTGACCACCGACTGTTCAATGACCACCGATCGTTCAATTCAGTTACTACCGTTCACCGCTCAGTGACTACCATATCCGCCAGCCGTCAGTGACCACATCCCCTTCATGTGACAAATACCCAGTCCATTTACCACCGCCAACCACACATGCGCCCTCCACATGCCATCCTTAGACCCCCTCCCCTGCCCCCTGCCCATCCCCAGACCCCCTCCGCATGCCCCCTCAGATCGACTGCTCCCCGTCGATATGAACCTTGGTCATTCGTCAATTGCCATAGGGCGGCGCTCAAATAGAAAAGGAAGGAGAAGAGATAGGCGGTAGCGTTTCTTTCCCGACAACAACCGCCTCCTTGACTTCGTTCTACATATCCCAACTGCTTGAAATGACGGCGATATAAATAAGAAAGAAGAAAAAGAGCATAGTTGTGGTGGCGTTCTACAAAGCAGCAATTGAGACGCCGACCATCGATACACAAGAAGGTTGAGCTAATCGACGAAGTTAGGTGGAGTTTCGCCGCGATACTAGGTGGCGGTGCTAGATTGCTGTCGGTGAAGCTAGGTGGCGGAGCACTGGAAGGCTTATGGAAGCGAGGATCGGAGAAGACGATGAATTAGCGATGCACGAAGTGAGGCGGCTGCTATATTATACAGGCTTATACGATGTACTCCGTATCAAAATAGGGTTAGGGCCTTCCTTATGGCCTTCCGTATTAGTTACGGAGTACTTTTTGTCAAATTTCAAAACTAGTCATATATTTGTCAATTAAAACTCTGAGTAATATCCTAGACATTATTTCTTCTTTATAACATATTATTATCATCTTTCTTTTTTAGTTGTGCAAAAATGTTATCACTTTTCTTTCAAGCAATTCCAAAAAGTTGTTAGAGTCATTTTCCATAAAATTCAATCATCTAATTTTTACTTTATTATTGCATGTGTCATTCAAACTTGACAAAGTTATTAGCGACGAAGGGAGCCGTAAACTTGGTGAAGTTATATTCTCACTTCCTAATGCCCAACTCAATGCTTCAATACAAAAGGTGCAATTGCCCATCCTAGGCGCTCTAACACCCTAACCGAATAAAATAGTGAAGAAATAAATTACGACATGATCCAAACAGACAGTTTTTGAGTGAAGTGATTTAGAGTCTGATGTGCGCCACAAATCACCGTTCAATGGCAAATTATACTGTGGGATCGGCCCACCTTCCGCATGGTGTGCCGATCCCACTTTTACAAGTTACGTTCCTTTTTATTCTTCCCTGGAACTTCTTCATTCCTTTTTCTTTTGTTATTCTTTCCTTATTTTTCTTTTCTTTAATTCTTCTCCATTTCCATCAAATTAAAATATTAAAAATTTAATTGTAGTTTTACTTTCCTTATCTTCAATTTAAATTATAATTGAATCTATTTTTTAATTCTTTATCAATACATAACAAAAAGTTTAATAATCTAAATAAAATAAGTACATTACATTTCATATTCATACACTATTTTTTCTAATATCTTTTTTACATTCACACATTTTTTTGTAATATATTTTTATATGCATACATTTTTTCTATAATATATTTTTTAATCACTTTTATATGTTTTTAGAGGTTTTTAAGATATTGAGTTTGTTTATTTTGCTTCTAGCTTGGAGTTACATTTGATAATATACGAAGTTACATCATCTTATACTCCAGTTACAAGTTATTATGCGTGAGTTACATCTTGTTATGTGTGAGTTACATCTTCTTATACACGAGTTACATACTTTTATTCGCGAGTTACATGTAATTATGTGTGAGTTATATCTAATTATTTGTGATTTTTTACTTATCTTTATTTTGAACTAATTCAATTATAACTGAATTAATTTTTTTCTTTACCAATTTAATACAAAATTTTATTAAACCACATAAAATAAGTATATTGTATTTCATATTCATACACTATTTCTTACTTTGTATACTTTTTTTTATATTTATTATAAAAAATAATAAAATATTCCTAAACTCAAAAAAAAAAAAACACAAGTATATTGTATTTCATATTCATACACTTTTTTTGTAATTTTTTTTTTATATTCATATACTTTTTTCTATAATATATTTCTTATCTCTTTTATATGTTTTTTGTGTTTTATAGTCATTAAGATTATATTGTTTATTTCGATTTAAATTTGAAAAAAACATGAGAATAATGCATTTTTCGTATGTGTGAGTTATGTTTATAGACTATTTCTATAATTACATTTGATATTATATGGAGTTACATCTTCTTATGCACGATTTACATCTTCTTGTGCGTGAGTTACATCTTTTCATACGCGAGTTACATTTGAGTTTGTCTCAACAAGTTACATTTTGCATACACTAAAGTTAGATTTTCAATCAACGCGGGTTACATTTTCTGTAATATGAATCACATCACAACATAAAGCCTACTATTGCAACAAAAGAATCATTGTTATGCAAAAAAAACTGTTTTCCAAAAAAAATGTGTTTTGGCACAAAATATATTTTTAAAAACATTTTTATGGACTTAATATTAAAAAAAATATATTCAACATTTATGTTAACCCCTGCTATTGAATAAAAAAATTACATTTTTTTGCAAAAACAAAATGAGTTTTTGGCCAAAAAAAGATTTTTAATTTGGCAAAAAAAAGGTAAAAAGAAAAATTATGTCCTTAATATTGAAAACAAAACATATAAACTATTTAAGTAAAGTAATTGAGCAATTAGACTCCTTGTTTTCATTAAAATCAATGTTTTATTTATTATAATTCGTATTAGACAAGTTACATTTCAACTTGCTTGTTGTTACATTTCTTATTAGCGTGAGTTACATTTTGTTACACGCGAGTTACACTTATTTCGCTACTGGGACGATGAAAAAACAAAAATGAAGTTACTGTTCACGCGCGTGAACAGCAACACGCTTTTTTTTTCTGTGGGAGCAACATGCTCACCGTGGGCTGCTCCCACGGAATACGAACTGCGTTCAATTACCAATAATTGAACTTGCACCGGATGACAGCAAAACATCGTCACATCTAAATCGCCAAACGACTCATCATATTAAATTGTTGTCTTCTGTAATGTACTACGTAATAACTAATAAGTAATACAAGTACCATATCTTAACCTAGTTTTGGAACTTCGTAAGTTCAAATTGGCCGTATGTTCCCCCAATTCAGTTATAAAATGAGACTTCAAAACTATCTTTTCGAATGACTTACTCTCTTAGTTCCAATTTACTTAGCCATTTTTTACTTTTCCAGTCAAAAATGGTAAACTTTGACCAATTATTTAAACTAATATGTTTATGTAAAATTTAATAATTTTATATTTTATGATAGTATTTTTAACAAAGAACATTTTCATATCATTTTCATATTATTAATACTTTATCTATATAAACATATAATCGGTTAAAGTTAGACTCCATTAACTTCAAAAGTCAAGATTAGCTAAGTAAAATGAGACGGAGGGAGTAATTTTTATGTCATACAACCTTTTGTCCCATCCTTTCTTTTTATTTCATGCGCTTAAATTTGTGGCATACGATAATTAATGATTTTTGTGTAGTTCTAATTTGTTCTTATTTTATTTATATATTTTACGTGCAAGTTCAATGTCAATTACATATGGAGTATTATGTAGTACGTTTTTTACTATTTGTAATTTGTAAAACTTATTCATATCCCATAGAATGACATATATCATATGATATGGGGGACACTAAACATTTAACATGAAAAAATATAAAACAAAATCCAGCATTGTACTTCTCTCCCATTAGATATATGAATATCAATCAAGGTAAATACATTAAGCATCTAGGCTTTATTACAACACGGCATAGGGGAATTTAAGAACAGTATAACGATAATCTAATTTATTTGTTACGAATAATTCTTTACTTGATTGAAGATGACGCTACTTGCTTTAAAGTAAAAAAAAAAAATAGAAGTGATTGTTATTTACGGAGTAATATTTATTGCGTCATACGTGATTGCGTGGCTTATCATGATCTATGTTTTCTCCGTTGTTATACCGTGAGAGCGGTGCAGGATGAACATCCGATCTGTTCCCAAGGTTATTTGTAACATAAATCATGTGAATTCACATGTAACTTCAAGTTTATCAAGATGTAAATTACACTCATTCAAATGTAACTCATTGAAATGTAAACTGTTTTGATTCAAATGTAATTTGGGAACAACTCAGAAGTAATTTGTGAATGTAACTTTAGCCTATTCAAATGTAACTTGGAAACAAAGAGATGTAACTTGTGAAACTAAAATGAGAGCGAAGTAAAGTGATCACATTTGAATTTAATATAATTTTTACATTTTGAAAAATTGAAATAAAGTGAAGCTAAAAATCTAAAATAGTATGTAGTGTATAAAAATACATGGTCTAACGAATTATATAGTTATTTGTAGTCATATTAACAAATTCAAATAAATTAGTAAAATCAAAATCGATCCTTCCCTCCTTTACTTGGCCTCCTAAACCCCACATATCAAACAAGTCCTTAGGCCCTGTTTGGTTGGAAGGTTTCCGAAGGGAGTGGAGAGAAGTGAGTTATTTGTGTGTGTTTGGTTGAAGGAAATAGGGAGGAAGGAGAGGAAATTAAAATCGAAGACTTCCAAAATCCTCCGCTTTCTCTCATTCTCAACCCTCCAAATCGGGGTATTTCGGAGGAAACACGTTTATTACGACTAACTATCCATCATTTTGCTCCTACGTGAATGGACAAAACGTTGTAATGTAGAAAATGTAAAAAATAAAAAATGTTAAAATTAAAAAAATTAAAAACCTTAAAAACTTGAAAAATTAAAAAATTAAAAATTAAAAAAATAGAAAATAAAAAAAATAAAATTTAAAAAAAAAAAATAAAAAACTTAAAAATTTAAAAGTTAAAATATCAAAAAATTCAAAAAATTCAAAATCAAAAAATTATATGTTATAAAATAAAAAATTTCAAAAATTAAAAATATAAAAAATAAAAAATTCTAAAATTTAAAAATTAAAAAATTGAAAATTCAAAAATTCAAAATTGAAAAATTCTAAAATTAAAAAATAAAAATTAAAAAATAAAAAAATTAAAAAAATTAAAAATAAAAAATTCAAAAAGAATATAAATTATGACTCATGAGTCATGACCTTAGGAGTAATATTCATAATAGTTACATATGTATCTAATTTTTTTTAAATAAACTATCAAATAAAGTTAAATTGGGAAAATATTTTCATTAAACTTTCCTCCTATTTCCTCCAACCAAACACAAATTCTTTATCAAAATTTTTCCTTCCCCGTCCCTTCCCTTTCCTTCCTCCCATGACTCTCCCCTCCCTCCCCTCCTTTCAACCAAACAATGAAACAAAGCCGTAAAGTTCAATAAGAAAATAAAGTATGCTTTTCCTTTTTTCATAGCTTTTTTAGTAGGTCCATTTCACGGAGTGCATAGGAGTATAAACTATAAAGTACAAGATAATGTGTCATGACCATCGAGACTTTTATATTGGTTTAGCTAGTACCAAGTACTCCCCGTTCCACAATGAATTTCACACTGTTTTGACACTGTTTTGATATTGTTTTGCACTGTTTCGACACTGTTTGACACTGTTTTGATGTAAATTAACTTGTCATTTAAGAAAATGAGAATTTGTTTCTGGGATATCCAAAAAAGGAAAGTGAGAAGTTCATTGCGGGACAGAAGGAGTACTTATTTAGATCATATTAGATCATATTTAAATAGACCAGTTCAAAACATATTTACATAAGTTATATCATACTATATTTGGACAAAAAGTAAAATAAATACATACTTGGTATCAAATACTTGATTAGATCATATTAGATAATTACAATATATTTAAACATAATTGCTTAAATCAAATCGGGGAATTTACAAACACGTGAAATATCCTTAGACCATAGATTTATTATGGGGTATTTAGAATTTGCACCATGTTTTATGTGATGAATTGGACTATGCACCCTAAATTTAAAATCTTTAGTATTTGCACCCTAACTTATATGGGACTGTTAGTTAGACTTCTACAAATTCTAAAATGCCAATAATACCCTCTACACATAATTAGAATACAACAACAAGATGTACTTACATTGCTATAAGCAGGTTACTGACTGCCATTGCTGTCATAGCTCCAAATATAACTTTCCTTCAACACAATCAATTAAATATATTAATCTAATTAATATTTAATCCATTTTCAGTATTACTAATTAGATATTATTTAATCCAATTAATAATATTTAATTCCTTCTAACAATTCAATCGGAAGGTATAATCACTTGTTGTGCGACCCATAGGGTCTTATATATTAAGTACTAATCAAATTAAGGTCTTAGTAGAATCCCTAGACGATTTACCAGGCAAACTTAATATATAAGGACGTTTGCGAGGACTATTCAAACTCCCTGTAATATAGAGCTCATAGTGATACGGTCCTTTCATTCAACGGACATTCACTAAGTCTAGAACATGATATTGTGTCTATTCCAATAACTTAGTTTCTGTCTCTCAATCCTTCTAGATGATCCATAACGATCATATTCGATATCTAAAACGAATATATCTTTGCATTGGCCAATGACTTTATGATCCATCTATATATGAGAAGTATAATGTTCTCTCTTAATCTATTACGAGAAATGAATCCTTTCTTGGCTCAACTACTACTCCATGTGCTTCGTGATGCATCCAAAACATGCCGTATCTACCCTGATTGGAGTGCAAGCGTTGGTCATGGTCAAAGTACATCACTCCGCACATTTAGTACGTATTGACCTCAAGTCGGAGGACTATTACACTACTCTATACGCCGATAATCCCATAGACACATGAATAGAACTTATCAAATGGTTTCTCGATGGGTATGCCAATATTCTCTAAAATATCTATGTGACCATCATGAATTACAAGAACTCATAGTTGTGAGATCAACTATACTTTCTAAAAGTATGATGTAGTCCACATACCAATCTTATCGCATATCATCAATATCCCATTCTTGATGATCATTGATTGGGGCTATTTTAGGACCTTATGTTATATCATATAAGCTCCCACTTACTTATTGACAACATAAGTCCAAGGGAACACAATTATGAATAAGATATTGACAATCGAAATACTTTAATCATCAGTGTATAATACCGTATATATAAAATATATAAATCTGAATGTGATCAAGTACATATATCTCTAAAAAGTGATTGTCGCTAGGACATACGTAATATATACTAACAATCTCCCACTTGGCCTAGTGCCAATCACCAATGCGTCTAACACCTAGACTCTCAAAAGCCTACAATGTTTTTTGCATCTCAAAGGTTTGGTGAATGGGCCAACCAAATTGTCCTATACGGGAAGACATTATATTGCAACTTCTTCTCTTGCTATTTGTTATCACAAACATGATAGCATATAGGTATTTTCTAGTTCCTTACTTTGCATCTTGGTTCTTTATCTTGTGCAAATGCACCGGTACAGTCACAATAACAATTATTGGATAACTGTCGCTAGAAACTACCCCTATTTCTTTAAGGAACTAACGTATCTATTATCAAAACGCTTACTTATGTTGCATCAAATGCAACAATTTACTAGGCTCTAGTTGTCGAATTTATAGTAGTTTCTTCCTTGCAACTCTTTCAGCACTACTATTACATTGAGACTAAAAACATATACTGACTGTGACTCATAGTCTTTCTCATCATACATGAAACTAGTGCTAGAATAATTGAATTCTACTAGTTCTTTCAGTCTACCATAGACAAAAAGATATTCATGAAGATTTTGGGTGACCATTCTTTCACAGACTTCAATGAGGGGATATCATTCTCTATGATCAACATATATGATTATAAAGACCATGTTATCCTTGTTGCGCACTCTAAACACGCAAGCACCCTTATTTCATTTGATGAGGTCAAACGATTTGACTATTTCATCAAAATTAATATTTCAACTCCTAGAGGCTTGTTTTAGCCCATAAATAGATTTCTCTAATTAACAAAGTGATTTAGAATTTGACTTGGATGCAAAAACCTTCTGATTGTACCATGTATACCTCCTCCTCGAGGTTTCCAATAAGGAAATGGATTTTGACATCCATTTATACTTGGTGGAAAACCGGAACGGGTTTAATTAAAAGACTTTTCGTGATTTAGGAAAAATAAACCCCTTTTTACTTTAAACTTAAAACATTTAGTTATAATAAGAGATTTTAGTTCTTAAAATAAGACATGTTAAATCAAGCATAACTAATTATTAAATTCTAGAAAACGTCAAACTCACCATGGAGCAGAATGTTATTAAAATAGACATAACATAGTCATCACAAAAATACTTTTAAAACTGCAGCGGAAGTTCATAGAAACTAAAGATAACATTTTAAAGTTCTTATTAAAAACATCAAACATGATGACATGCATTAGTCCTACGCGTCCTTCCATCCCAGTGCTCCTAGCGGATTCCGTGCTTAACCTATGGGTAGGAAAACAAACAACTATCCGCTCAACAATGTGCTGAGTGGTACGGTAATAACAATAACAATAATATTAACATATCAGGGCACACATAAACATGTAAAAATTAGCATCTAGTCACACAAACATATAACATACATGGGTGTTCCGAGCAGCTGTTGTAAGAATATAGATATTTATAAACAGAACAGAAACATATTCAAATATCATAATTATCAAAATATTTTTATTCTGAGATTATTATTATTTTTTGTACAGAACAGAAACATATTCAGATATCATAATTATCAGAAAATTCTTATTCTGAAACTTATCATAATAAAAACATATTCATTTAGCCTTGAACTCAAGAATCTAGACCTAGACCGAGGAATACTAACGGTAAGGAATACAGTCATGAAGTCCGTACCCACATTACCCAGGAGGAATATGGAACGTAATCACCGGACCAACACGTACCAATCACTAACAGAAGCTAGCTGAATAGAAAGGACGAGATCACCGAAGAGACTTGGACCTTAATAGAAGAGTAATAGTGCTCTAAAAATATTTCAGGAGTGTACGGAGTACACTAACAGGAGAGCACTAATTCCTCTAAACAGAGTTTCATATAAATTTCATACTGCTAATTATAATAAGTCATTTTATATACTTCATCCAAACATCAAGTATCAGGTCACATACAACCTAATCAAGAGTTCGTACATGCATGATGCATATTCCACCTACGTACATATGTTATACTTTATGTATATACTAGTATAGTACCCCTGCATCCGCACGGGTGAGATAAACTTTCATATGTATTATACAAAATTGTATTATAATGAAACATAAGTATTAAAAAATGATGAAATGATGTAGTTATGTGTATTAATTAGAGCAGAACTGTGGAGGTATTGGCCTATGGGCCAAAGCAGCTCTTCTCCCTCTTTTACGGGCCCAATCCAGGTTGGCCCAATCACTGCAGCCAGCCCAGCACCTCCGCCCATCTCTGGAACCATCTACTAGGGTTACTTTTGTACCTTAGTATATAAGGCCTTTCTAAGGTCTTTCCGGGTGAGACTTAATGTGTTGTGTTTGACTTAGAGAGAGAGGGTTAGAGAAAGAGAGAGCTAGGGTTTTCTGATACCCTGCTCCTTGTTGTTCCTCTGTGCAATCTCTTCCTCTACCCTGCTCTACCTATCCGGTGTGCGTAGAGAAGGTTAAGGCTGGCTGAGTGGGTTACCTTCATTGGTGCTAAAGGTGGTGCTTTGTGTGATCGTTTGAGTGTGGTCTGAGCCGGAGAAGTGAACACCCAACAGTGGTATCAGATTTGGATCTTTGTGGCGACACCTCTTCTGCCGCCTAGAGCTCCTCCGCCGCCGTGACGCTTCAGATCTCCACCGTGACGCTCTTGCTCTTCAGTGAGTTGGTAAGTCGAGATACCCCATTGGGATCTCGCTCAGGTAAAGCGGCGATAAACACCCTAGGTTTCCGGGTGCCTTCGGTGTTATTGTGTGCTCTCTGTGTTTTGTTTCCTCTTTTATAATTGTTTTCTTCGTTATTCCGTCTTTCCTGTACGTGCTTTGCTAGACCGGGCGGTCTAGTTGTTAGCGTATTCTGACTGGATCCAGGTACAATCTCTTAATTCCTTTCCTTGTGTGGATAAGTTTGTGTGACCAAATCTGTTGCATGTTGAGATCTTTTTTCATCCTGGGTGTCTTTGTGACTTTAACTGTGCTCTTTATCTGCTGCATGTCTCTGACTGAGTCTGACCTTTGAGATTCTTGTAACATGTGCATCACTAGTACCCTTGGTACCTGAGGTTAGGGCTGACAGGTTCCCTGCCAGCCACTTTAGTGGCCTTCGGATCTGCGTGACCTGTCAGTCCGCTGCCAGTACTAGTTCTTTCCTAATGACTTGAATCTGGTCTGCTTGGTTTGTGTTGTTGTGTTCATCTGTTGATCTTTTCTCACTCTGTGATATTTCTGGCTTGTGTGTTTTTTCCTTTGTACTTCAGTGTTTATCATCATGTCTGCAACCCAATATGGAATGCTTCCTTTTAATGGTAAATATGTTTTTGACATTTGGAAACAAAAAATAAAATGTGTTTTAATTCAACAGAAAGTTTTCAAAGCAGTAACTGGAAAATAGTTAGAAACTGAGAACTCTTCTAAACAGGTTGAAATGAACGAAACATCATGTTCAACTATTTATTTAAACCTTTCTGATTCAGTTCTTAGAAAGGTAGGTATAATGGACTCTGCTAAGGAATTGTGGGATAAACTTGAGAGCCATTATACTGACACCTCTCTACCTGGGAAACTGTTTTTGCTAGAATTGTTTTTTCCGATTTAGGCTTGACCTAACCAAAGACATTGATGAAAACCTAGATGTTTTTAACAAGCTCATTCAAAACATTAAGGAGGCTGGTGATAAACATATTGATGAGTATACACCTGTTGTGTTGTTGAATGATGTTTCCGATGCTTACAATGATGTTAAGTCTGCTATTAAGTATGGTAGATATGATATTTCTCTTGACATTGTTGTTAATGGGTTAAAGAGTAAGGAACTTGATCTAAAACAGGCTAGGACTAGTAAATAGTTGTCTGACTCTGGTGAAGCTTTATTTGTTAGGGGTAGGTCTAAGAGCAGGTCTAGGCACCCGAAGCATAATAATCAGGGTAAGGCCAATAGTCAACCAGGTAAGAAAAGGAATAAGTCTAGGAAGCGTGTTTGCTACAATTGTGGCAACCCGAGCCATTTTATCAAGGACTGTCCAAACCCTAACAAATCTGACCAAGCCAATGTTGTTGTTGAGCATGATAATCATGGTGATGTTCTTATAGTATGTGATCATGCAAACTCTGTGTTTAATGATTTAACTGAACATGAATGGTTGATTGATTCTAGCTGTTCATATCACATGACACCTTTTAAGCATTTGTTTTCTACTTATGAAACTTGTGATTCTGGTTTTGTTTCCTTGGCTGATAGTAAGAAATGTAAAGTGCATGGTGTTGGTGATATATGTTTGAAATTTGACTGTGGTACTGTGTTTACTATAAGAAATGTGAGACATGTACCAGATCTATGTCATAATTTGCTGTCTATTTCTGCTCTTAAGGGTTGTGGGTTAGAAGGAAAATGGGGAAAGGGTGGCATGAAAATTTTGAAAAATTCCCTTGTCTTATTTAAAGCAATGCGTGCCAATAACCTGTATGTATCCCATGCTAAGCCTGTTTCTGACTCTGCCTTTGTGGTTGTATCTGACAAGTCTGTTCTGTGGCATAATAGACTAGGTCATATGAGTAATAAGGGGTTAGATATTATGCATAATGGGGGTTATTTTGGGAAAGATTCTGTGACTTCTGTGCCATTCTGTGAATGTTGTGTTCTGGGGAAACAACATAGGGTCAGTTTTCCTTCTTCTGTGTATCCAAATCAGCCAAAATCCAAAATGTACCCTTGAATATGTTCATGCAGATGTTTGGGGGCCTGCTAGTGTTCCTACCTATGGGGGTAAAAAATATTTTCTGTCTATCATAGATGATTTCTCTAGGAAGGTTTGGGTGTGCCTTTTAGAGTATAAGTCTGATGTGTTTAGTCAGTTTACCCATTGGAAAACCTTAGTGGAAAACTAGATAGGTTTGAAAGTTAAAACTCTTAGAACTGACAATGGTCTTGAATTCTGCAATAAGGACCTTGACAACCTGTGTAGGGACTCTGGAATTAGAAGGCATAAGACTGTCCCCTATACCCCTCAACAAAATGGTATTGCTGAAAGAAAGAATAAGACCCTCATGGACAAGGTTAGGAGCCTTTTTGCTGCGTCTGGTCTATCTAAGAAATTCTGGGGTGAGGCTGTTACTACAACTGCCTACTTGATAAATAGGTCACCTTCTGTTCCTTTGAGTGGTAAATGTCCTGAAGAGGTTTTCACTGGAAAACCTCTTGACCTGTCAAACCTTCGTGTTTTTGGTTGTTCTGCTTATGTGCATCAAAATTCAGACAAATTGGATCCCAGATCCAAGAAATGTGTGTTCTTAGGTTACCCTGAAGGGGTTAAGGGTTATAGACTATGGGATATAAGTGTCCCTGGTTTCAAGGTAGTTGTCAGTAGGGATGTTATCTTCAATGAAACTGAGTTTCCTTGTCTTCCTAGATCCAACCTGACTCCTTCTGAGGTGGAGCCTGAACCCTTGGTTCCTGTCACCGTTCTATAGAGTCTGATAGTGCTGTTGACCCCACTGTACTCTATGTGCATGCTGACATGTCTGCTGAACAAGATCACTCCACCACTCCTTTGGAGGTGGAGTCCATAACTGATAATAATGTGCCTGATGCTACTGTCCAAACTGATGTCCATGATAATACTTGTTTGCATTATATTCATGTGTTAGTCCCTGTTTCTGTAACAGCAATGAATAATCGATCTAACAAGGAAGATTAAACGTAAAGATGAACACAGAATGAATCACCGTAAAACCTTCTTTGATAAATCGTGGAACGTACAGCAGAATGATAAGCGTAAGGCTATGAATAATAAGTACGACGTTCAACCTTTTCTTAAACCTCGGCTCCCTTTTTATAGGCGAGGTTTAGGTTAGGCGTACCAGGCTTTTGGCCTGTTTAAATGGGCCTAACACTTGGCCTGATTTCTATCTAATTTATGCACTATTTAAATACAATATAAAGATAATCTATGACCAACTTGATTCACAATAAAATATCTCCAACAATCTCCCCCTTTGTGATCAAGTGCCATTCTCTTATTGCTTCTGTGATTTGAAGTAGTGCTTCCTCAAACCAAGTGCATGTTCATACTGCCTCAGCATATTTCTCTTTTCGAGGCGATCGTCAATGGCCTTTAAAATTGTCTCTACAGTAGAGTGTTCCTTTTGAACATAAGACGATGCCTCTTGAAGATATTCTTCCAGCTTTGCCTTCATCTGTAGAATCTGCTCTCTGATTATCTTCAGTGTTCCGTCGCAGTACTTCTCGATTTCACTGACTACCATCAGACGCTTTTCGTTCTTGTGGTTCAGATAGGTGACTGCTGGCGGTGTGAAGAAGATGTGGTAGGCTGGGAAATCTTCAAGTTCTGGACCATACAATTTTGGCTTTGTCAGATTTGTCTTCTTCAGATTGCATTCAATAGCCATCTGTAGGTCATGTGAAGAATGTACTCGGATCTGTCTAAGCATGAATCTCTTGATAGCTGCGAGGCCTTCGCTGTATACTATGCTCTGCCTGACTGGAAGGTATCTGTAGGCCATGAGCATTTGGTAGATGTCATCCGGTTTCAGCATGATGAAGTCGTTCTCTTGACAAGTGAATTCGCTCCCATCGATGCGTTGAAGTCTGAAAGTGTAGAATGTTACTCCATGATAGTCTTCAGCCTTCACTTGTAGAATTTGATGAATCGGGAGAATATTCGACTTCAGATCTTGTTCCATTAGTTCTCTCTGTGTACCGGTTGACCTTTGAAGCAACATATGCAGATGACCTCCAGCCTGCTTTCCTTTCAAGTGAGTAAGGCCTCTTAGCTTCAGTTCGTTCAGTGGCTTGACTTTGTCTGGTCTACGCCAGATTTGCTTTCTGATTTCTTCTTGGAAGGGGGCTTTGATACGAACATTATCCCAGGGTTTCTCTGTCTTGGGAAGTCTTCCCGCTGTTTGTCTTACGACTGATTCAAGAGTCTTCTGGGATTCCTTATAATTCTCCCCTTCCATGCGTTCATCGTCCTCGAGCCGTATAATATCTTCAGAGCATTTGTTGATCAGCTCTCGTAGCCACCAGTTTCTTTGCATGTCCTCTTGCTCGGCTTCAACCCGGAGATCATCCCATTCTGTCCATTGTCTCGGCCATTTGTCGTATATCACCGCCTCCTCCAGTGCATCATGGATGTCTTTGCCTGGGGGGATGTATGGAACTCTTTGCTGCTTTTGAGGCGGTGATTGTTCCTTGGTAGCACTACCGGGTTCACTTGGATTGCCCGTTGACATCAGCTTAGAACTAGGTTCCAACTGATGGCCTGATGTGAAGGATGTACCAGTGGTAGCATCATCAGGACTTCCATCCCCTCCTCGAACAGTATCTCTGGGAGATACGCCTCGGGATGTTTTGTCTAGCTCGACCACGCTAGAGAGATAGGCTTGGTTTTGGCAAGGGGAGGGTGGTGGTTGGTTGATGAAAGTCTCAGTTTGTGGGCTATGAGTGGTAGAGGCACCTTGCTCGAGTATCCGTGGCCTCTTGTTCTCCCCCTCATGAGGTTCCGGATCATCGGGATCCTCATGTGAACGTTTGCGACCACGAGGACTTTCACGGCAGGTGCCCTTGGTGTCCGGATTAGCGAGAAGGGCAGTAAGGACGCCTTGCTGGTAGGGAGTGAGGTCAGTGTGGGGTATGTTTAGGAGATGATCCAGCAAGATCGATGCCAGGACTTCGAAGGGTTGGGATAGTAGTTCGATTGGAGGTGTGGTCGGGTGTGGGGATGATACTTGTTCTGTATCATGGGTTCCCCGAGAAGAGATAGGGCTATGGACTTTGGTGGAGGTGGCGGATATGACTGGAGAGGTTTGAGATTTGGTGTGAGAAGGTGATGGGTGTGGTTCAGGCTGGCTGTGTTCACTATGCACTGCCGGGGTGGGCTTGGATTCTTGTGCCCAAGCGGTAAATGCTTGTTGCACCCATGGCTTAATGGTGGAATCCAAGAAACGGTGCATAAGAACGGTGACGTCTTCGGTAGTGAGGTGTTCAGTTACAAGGGTTGTAACTGTTGTCACAACATCAGTGAAGAGAGCTGATGTGTGGCCTGCATTCAATGATGGAGTCATTGTGGGCGTAGCAGGGCTTCCGACCGTCATCGTTGGTACTCTGGTCGTTTCTTCCAGGGTGCGTGCACCTGTATGTGCGGTGAATAGTGTAGGTGTCCTAGAAAAATTAGAAAATGTAGGGAGTGTGACACCTAGACTCGATGTGCTCAAGGAAGTGGTGGTGACCTCGGGCTGTTGGCCACTAGTTCGCTCGACTGGTTCGGAGGGAACCAGAGAGGTGGGTGAGTCCCGCTGTTTTGAAACAATAGCCTGTTGGGAGGCTATCGAGTGGCTGGGAGAAGGCTGTGCTTGCGCAGTTGAGCCAGATGCTGCGACTTCTACCCGGGAACCGAAAAGATCGGCTCCTGCACTTAAAGATTCAGCTCGGCTTATATTAATGAAGGGTTGACAATCAGCGAAGATATGCATTTCGTCCTCGTCTACAAGGTGTCTTTTGACGAGGCGTCGCTTCTTGGAGTTGAGTGTCTGTGGAGCATCATTTTTCGCTTTGATGCGCTGCTCCCTGATGATGCCAGTAACACTTGCTATTTTGTGACTGGCCGCCGTGGTTTTGATGACGAGCTCTTTGGGGCGTGTAGCAATAATGGGAGCTGCATCCTCAGCGGTGATTTTCTTCGGAGGAGATTCAATAGGCAGCTTACCCTTTTTGATGAGAGCGAAAGTGTGGTCCACATCGTCAACATCATCGTCATCATCATCATCATCGTTGTCACTTCTGGCCACGCTATCGGAAGCCTCGTCGTCAGCCTCTTTGTTGGCCGAGCTGAGCGAGTCATCAGCAGATTCCTCAGCGTTCGTCGGTTTGCCCTCAGTTGTCCGAGTCCTCTCGAGAGAGTCATCGGACTCTCCTTCATCGGGCCGACGTGCCACTGGCTTTTGTGGCTTTGGGGCGCTCTTGGGACCCTTACTTACTCTCAGTTTAGTCCCCTGGGTAGGTCCAGATGGGTTTTTCTGAACCATAGGGATTGTTCTCTCAAGGTTTTCCTTGTATGCGATGATGATTGGATTTGACTGATTTGCCAGGTTGAGCAGAGCATCCGGAATCCGCAGTCCCTGAGCTGCTTTCTTATCAGCTTTGAAGTATTGGAGCTTTGGAGCTATGAAGTGTGGTTCATCAATACGTCTGGGAATGGATGTGTTTGCGGTCATGCAGTCAAGGATGATCAGCCCCAACCACCTGGCGTATGGAATGGTGCCTGACCTGTTTTTCTCTTTGGCTTTTACAAGGTCCATCAGCTCTGAGAAGAAGAGCTGAGCCATGTCATACTTCTTGTTATATGCGATGCCGTGGAAGACGCAGAGTATTTGCTTGTTGCATTTGTCCAGTCCGGCATGCTTTGGAGAGAGGCACTTGTTGACTAGCCCGAATAGGCTCTTCCAGGGACGATAAAGGTATGCTCCATTGAAGTTTGACAGTTTTGGTAGTAGAGAGTCATAACCCAGAGCCGCGACATCTTTGAGAAGATCCGGAATAGAAGGAAGAGGATCGTAGCTGTCATGTTCGGGGAGCGCCAGTGTAGAGCGTAGAGTTGCTGGAGTCAGGACAATCCTCATGTTGTTGAGCTTTGTGAGGATTTTAGTGCGGTCTTTTGTGGACTCGGTGCGCATATGTCCCCATACTTGTTGGAGGTAGATTTCTGGCACCGACTTTGATTTGTGGAAGGCGGTCCAGAGATAGTGGCGCTTCAGAATCCCGGGGATGACTGGATCCTGACACTTGAAGACAGTCAGATCCAGCTGGAAGTTGTTGTCCAGCACCTTGACCCACCTATCTTGTGGGTAGATGGCGTCGTCAATGTTATGTCTCTTTTGTGTACCTGCCATTATGAGCTGTTGAAAAACATGGGTCAGTGCAAAAGTCCATTTTTATTTTTTGGTTTCCTGAAATTAGATGAACTGTTGTTTGGTTTGGTTTTGAAAAGTGGAGTGCAGGTGGTGGTCAAAATCGGCTAAGGCAAAAGCTCGAAAACCGTATCTCGAGGTTTAAATCTCGAGATCTCAATCTCGAGTTTTAAGTCTCGAGATCTCAATCTCGAGTTTTAAATCTCGAGATCTCAATCTCGAGTTTTAAATCTCGAGATCTCAATCTCGAGTTTTAAATCTCGAGATCTCAATCTCGAGTTTTAAATCTCGAGATCTCAATCTCGAGTTTTAAATCTCGAGATCTCAATCTCGAGTTTTAAATCTCGAGATCTCAATCTCGAGTTTTAAATCTCGAGATCTCAATCTCGAGTTTTAAATCTCGAGATCTCAATCTCGAGTTTTAAATCTCGAGATCTCAATCTCGAGTTTTAAATCTCGAGATCTCAATCTCGAGTTTTAAATCTCGAGATCTCAATCTCGAGTTTTAAATCTCGAGATCTCAATCTCGAGTTTTAAATCTCGAGATCTCAATCTCGAGTTTTAAATCTCGAGATCTCAATCTCGAGGTTTAAATCTCGAGATCTCAATCTCGAGTTTTAAATCTCGAGATCTCAATCTCGAGTTTTAAATCTCGAGATCTCATCACGAAGTTCAAACGACGAGATCGAGATCCTGAGCTTTAAAACTAAAGAAATCGAGACGTTTTGCCTTTCGACCGAAGACGAAACCACCTGCAATCAAACAAAAACACATATAATCATAAAAACACAGTTCCGAGATTCATTGTTCGTTTGCGAGATTTGGCGAAACAACGTCAAGAAAGTTCCTTTGTTTTGATTTGAGACGAGGTTCGAAAACCATTTAGTGAAGTTCGATGAAACAACATATCAACTACCTTTATCTTTGGAAGCGAGAGGAGGGAGATCGATTTTGGGAGATGAAGGATCTCGAGAACTCTAATAAGGCAGAGACGGTAATGAAAAGCCTCAGCGTTCTAGGGACCCTTTTATAGACGAAAATTTGGGCTTTCGAAACAGTTTGATAGTATGGCCCGAAAACAGAGATCTGGTTTTTTTAAAAAACTTTTTGAAAAATTTGGCCCTTAAGAAAAAAATCCCCCCTTTGATTTGGATACCCAAAAAAAAACACACACATGCAACACACACTATGTACAGAATGCGACACACACACTATTTTTTTTGTTATTTTTCTGGTTTTCTCCCCCTCAACACATGCAACGCACACACACTATTTTTTGTTATTTTTCTGGTTTTCTCCCCCTCAACACATGCAACGCACACACACTATTTACAAATCCCACACACACACACTTTTTAGATCAGTGGAGACATAATTAAACGGGCTCGAGGTTCAACATGCCCAACTTGGAGACTAGGAACTGGAATCGTTTTTCATCCAATGCCTTAGTGAACAAGTCAGCCAGTTGAAGCTCTGAGTTTACAAAATACATGTCAATGTCTCCTTTCTCCACATGATCCTTGATGAAATGATAGCGCAGGTCGATGTGTTTGGTGCGGGAGTGATGAACCGGGTTGCTGGTGATGGCTATGGCGCTTTGAGAGTCACTGTAGATCGGGATATGGCGAAGAGTGTAACCGTAGTCCTTTAGCTGGGTCTTCATCCATAATATTTGTGAACAACAGCTAGCAGCCGCGACGTATTCTGCCTCGGCCGTAGATGTTGACACACAGTTCTGTTTCTTGGAAGACCAGCAGACTAACTTATCGCCCAAGAATTGGACTGCCCCCGATGTGCTTTTGCGGTCCATCCGGCAACCAGCAAAGTCAGCATCCGAGTACCCGACTAGGTCAAAACCTGAGTGCTTGGGATACCAAAGGCCTAGATTCACAGTGCCTTTGAGGTATCTCAGAATTCTTCGAACAGCGGTCAGATGGGATTCCTTCGGATTTGCCTGAAAGCGTGCACATAAGCATGTGGAGAAAACAATGTCAGGTCTGCTTGATGTGAGATATAGCAAAGATCCAATGATGGCCCTGTAGTTTGTAGCATCAACTGGCTTCCCAGAGGGGTATGAGTCCAGTTTGTTGTTTGGGGACATGGGGGTCGTCATGGAAGATTTGCCATCAATGTTGAATCTCTTAAGCATTTCCAAAATGTACTTTGACTGATTGATGAAAATGCCGTCAGAGAGTTGTCTTACTTGCAGGCCTAGGAAGAAATTCAGTTCTCCCATCATGCTCATCTCAAACTTGGTTTTCATCAGTTTCTCAAAGTGTTTGCACAGACGTGGATTAGAGGAAGTGAAGATAATGTCATCAACATAGATCTGAATCAGGATGATGTCAGACTTCTGTCGCTTGATGAAAAGTGTGGTATCAATCTTCCCTTTGATTGTGACACTGGCACAGACGACGTCCCCATACCCAAGGATAGGAGATGAGGCGTCATTCCCGAATCTGACATTGCCTCCGTAGCAGTTGGTGTAGTTGCTCAAAAGGTGCTTTATTCCGGTCATGTGGGTTGAGCATCCTGAGTCTAAGTGCCACACATGACCGTTCTGCAAAACAATCAAAAAGGTTTAGGTACCAAACTTGGAGTGGGTCCTTCCTTATTATCAAGAAACACCTTTTTAAATCTTGCTTTGAGCAGTGATCCAAGGTCAGCTGCTCTTTCAACAAAAGATCTATCTTTGATGGGCTTTCCAATAGCCAGATCTGCTTTTGCAGTGTGTCTGGTTTTTGGAGACCACCTAGCACTTTCCATTTTGGTGGGTCTGATGTTGTGAACCCACCTTTCCATTTTAGTCCTTGTGGGTCTAAGTTTGGGGACCCACCTTTCAGTTGAAGTTATGATGGGTCTTCGATTGGGACCCCACCTTTCAGTTTCAGTTATGATGGGTCTACGATTGGGAACCCACCTTTCAGTTTTAGTTTGGATGGGTCTTCGTTTGGGGACCCACCTATTCGATTCAGTTTTGGTAGGTCTCATCTTGGGGACCCACCGTTCCGTTTCAGTTTTGACGGGTCTTATCTTGGGGACCCATCTTTTCGTTTTAGGTTCAGGAGGAGAGTAGACAGGTGCTTTGTGATTGAACGGTTGTTTCTTGAGTTTGGTTTTGAAAATCTCCTCCTTAGAAAGCCGATTAACATGTTTCCTAGAATGAACTCTAAGGGCATATTTCATATCTGGAATACAAAACGTTCCCTTAGAAGTTCCTTTCTTGGTTTCTTTTTCAGGTTTAAGCTTTCTGGAAGGCTTAGATTTAACAACATTCATATCACATTCATAATTATGGGGGTCTGGAACAGAATAACCATAAGCAACACTTGTATTATAAATAGAACTTTGTCTAGAAGATGTCTCAGAAATATTCAGCTTGGGACTCAAGACTGAACTGCTAGAAGTTTGCTTTGTAGAGACAGAATTACAATTAACTTTTGAGTAAAATATTGAACTAGATCTAGGGCTGGCATTTTTCTCAAAAATTTTCTTTTTGCCCTCTGCGATTTCCTTCCTCTTTTTCCTCCACTCATTCTTCTCTTCTCCTTCCTTATTCACTTCATTCCCTGTAAACAAAGGAGAAGAGAGATGAGTGGACGAACCTTTAAAAGCATTGTTTTTCTCATGTGAGGTGTGTGAGCTGTCAGGCTTGGTCGTAGAAGGGTCTGTTTTAGCATGAAACTGCTCACTCAAATCATTAAATTTTTGAAGAAGTTCCTGCTAGTTGCGCTCAAAACCTTTCTTTTCAGTTTCAAATTTCTCTCTCTCGTTATCAAGAGTTTTTTGTAGGTTTTTGAGCTTTTGAGCCATTGGAAAAATACATGGTTCCTCACCAGTTTTAGCAATACCAACTCTTGGGGGAGGGTCTAGAGGGTGTCCTATGTGAGGAATATCTTTAGCATAAGGGTCTAGGCATTGACTAAAGCAGGAAGTAGGTTTTTCTTCTGAAAGTTGTTTTTCATTTACAGAGGGATAATCACAAGAAATCGCAGGTTTTGGTTTCTTTCTCTTTTCTTCTTCTGCTTCAGCATAATCTTCATCACTTCGAAAATACATTTTCTCACCAAACCCTAGTCCCATGTAATCTTTGTTATAGAATTGAAGGCAATTAACTTTCTTAAGATTACGTGGGTTGGTTATGCCCAGACCTGTTTTAGCATTGTAGAATCGGTCATCCTTTTGTTTGTTGTTAAGCAAAAAAACAGTTTGTTCAGATTGACCTCTTCTAGCAGCTAGATCTTCTAGTTCTTTTACTTTATTTAAAAGCGTTCTTCTTTTGTTATGCAAAAAATCGCATTCAGCCTTTGCTGTGCTTTTTTCCCGTTCACTGTCCTCAAATTTCTTAGTTAATTCAGCTATCTTAAGTTCAAAGCTTTCAAAATCTGAGGACACCTTTTTGACTTGATCTTTTGCAATTTCAAGTTGAATACTTAAGGAAGACTTTTGGTCTAGATTCTATTTCAGGACTCTATGATTATTGTCTAGTCTCTCCTTTAGTTCTTTGATTAGATTGTCCTTTTCAAGTAAGGACTGCATTTGACTATTTAATTTTTTTTTTTTGGATGAAATGTAAGTATATATAAAAGACACCCAAAAATAACATTTTACAATGTATCACACAAAATCAAGAAAAGACTATCTAAGTTAGATAAAACTAACCTAAATATAATGCATCACCAAATACAACCACCATAAAAACCGCCAGTAGGATCTGTATCAACTTAGCCTAAGCCTATATGAACAGGCTCAGCTTCCATCTTTTTCTTCTTCTCCTTATATTGTGTAATTTTTTCCCAATACTCATCAAGAATTCTCTGTTCCTCCTCATCTCTCGGCTCATCGTCCGATTCCTCATCTTCTGTGTCATCTTCCTCCTCTGGTTCGGGCATGGCAGCCGATTCATATGGAACAGTAGTGTCTGACAGGAGCTTTCCTCTAACCTCCTCTCTTACCCCATTTTCTATGTTTCCCCCTTGGACCTCCTTCACGGGTAGCTTTTCTTTTTCAATGTCCTTGGGTATTATTTGACTAGCCTCATTCACAATTTCCTCCTTTTCAACAATAGCCTCATCCCGTTCTTTTGATGCCAGTTTTTTGCAAATGAATGGGTGATGCCCATACATTTTACAATGAAAACAAAAATTAGGGAAAGTTTCATAAACCACCATTTGTTTGACTACCTTACCGGAAGGTAAGCGAATAGGAAATGATAGCGGAGGTGGTTTGGAAACATCAACCTCAATAAGAACTCTAGCAAAGTGGTGATTGCTCCTATCCTGAGTTACTTTGTCCGTAGAAAGTGGGATTCCTACCATAGATGCAACCTCACTCATAGCCTCCTCATTCCAAAGTTTCATGTTTAAATTAGGAAATTTGACCCAAATGGGAACCTTGAGAAACTCGTCATCATCAAAGGAAAAATCTTCTGAAAGTGATTTTAGCATGAGTTGTACTCCAAAGATGGTATAAGACCCTCCATTCAACACTTTTGATCTATCTTCATCATTATGAAATTTGAAGATAACCCACTCCTTGTTATGTGGTTTGATAATGCAACTAACCCCCCAGGTGTTTTTCAAATCATAGATTGCCTTAAGGCCTGGATATTTCCCCGTAAAGAAACCCACAAGACAAAAGCCCCACATATCAACCATAGTAGGCAGAATTCTATCCGTAAAATCTAATGACGTGCCTTTTGGCGGAATATACCTCAGTTTCAAGCCATTTGAGGGGTTACGGTTGTCTTTAAACAACGAGGACCACGGTTTATGGATAACCACTGCATCCCCAATTGTTTGTTGTTCCTTTTCCAGTGGGCCAGCTTGCGTAGGACCAGCACCTACACCTTTCAAAGTTGCTGTTGCCAAAGGTTTTTGCACATTTGGTTCCAACTGCACAGCAACAGGGTTACTGGAAGCAGTGTCTTTCTCAACGCTTTTTGCAACATTAGCCTCTCTCCCAATTCTGTCTGCCGTCTCATTTGGAATCACCGGAGTTGCATTTTCTGCTTCATTTGCTTTGTCAGCTTTACTAGCAGTAGGATTAGGATTTCCCAACTGCAGGTGGTTCACAGGAGATTTCCCATTAGCTTTGGTTTTAGCAGCAGTAAGTTTGTCTCCATTTTCCATCAAATTTGCACTTTGCAGTGCTGGGAAGTCTTCCTGCCTGATTCCAGTCTGCAACGGAGTATTCTGCCCAGACAAGGTCCCAGACGAACAAAGTGAAGGGAAGACCCCTGCAGCAATTTCCGCAGCAGTTTGCGCAGTAGCTTTGGCAATAGTTATCGCAGCCCCTGTACTGGAGGTACTTACAGAGCTTGTTGAGCACTTGCTTTCGGAGATCGCAGCATCACCCTTTACTTCATCTCCCTCCACACTTGCCATAAGAGCATAGTTGTCTTCCTCTTCCTCCTCCTCAGAAGAATCTTCTGCCCAATTCTCATTTTCAGCAATCATGGCAGAGGTTTCTTCTTCTTTCTGCACCATCAGCATTTTCTGCTTATTCCACAACATCTTCTGCTTGTAGAAGTTAGCATCTTTCTTCTTTGGGAGGCGGCAGTCTTTGATCACATGTCCAGGCTTGCCGCAATTATAACATTTAGGAGCTTCTTCTGCTGATGATGCCTTCCTAGAAGATCCTTGATCGTGGTTCTTCTGCTTGTAGTTTGAGGAGGAAGTTCTCAGCCTGTTGGAGGAGGTGTTCTTCTTAGCAAATCTTTTGGCCAGCAGTGCCATCTTCTTCTGTAAGTCTGCTAGCTCAGCCTCTAGGTCAGATTTGTCATCGTCACTCTCATCATCATCTGATTCAACCACCACTTTCTTCTTTTTCTTCTTTAGTGAAGTGGTTGTCCTTCTTGGCTGAGCATCCATTACAAGAGCTAAGGGGTTTGTGGTGTGATGATCCTCAGCACAGGCAACCTCGTTGACGAATTGCTTCAGATGTTCATAGAGTGTGCAGAGGTCAATTTTGTCCAAATCTATCCGAGATCTGACATCCTTCACTGTCTTTTCCCATGCAGGATGCAAGCTGGATAAAAATCTAATATTCAGTTCCAGATTAGACCTGAATACTTTGATCTTTCTAAGTTCATTTACCAATTGAACAAGTCTGTTGTAAGTCTCATTCAATGGTTCTCCTGGACCTGCTTTGAAGGAGTCATAAGCGATGAGAATCGTAGTCTTCTTTGTTTTGAGGTTGATGCTTGTGCCTTGTAGCAGCTTCTCAATTTCATCCCACATTTCCTTAGCTGTCTGCATGCTATCTATGAGAACATAAACCTCATTCTGTATTGCTTGAAGGAGGTACGTTTTGGCCATAAGATCACCACGAAGTCTGAGTTTGTCGGCTTCTGTGTATTCAGACGGCACTTTTCTCCTTATTTCTGTAAAAATAGGAGGATTGTTCTCTGGATCTCCACCAACTGAAATCAAGAGTTCAGCTGGTCCTTCAAGCAAAGATTCGAGCATTGCGGAAGAGTTCTCTTTGTGCTCGAGGAAGTTTAGAAATCTGTTCCTCCACATTTGATATTCTCCCTTCCTGAGGCTAGGAGGGGTACTGCTGTTCCCTTGTGCATTGTATTCTGAACCCATTGCTGTACTAAACTGACCGTTCGAGAAAATTGATCAAAAGATTTTCAGAGGCAGAATCTCGAAAAATCAGATGTCGAGATCTGAATATCGAAATCTCAGATTTCGATAAAGGAGGCCCGGTATCGAGATTTGGGCTCGAGATTAAGGATCTCGAGATTTCAAATTTCGAGATGCTGATCTCGAGATTTGAAATGTCGAGAAGTTAATCTCTCTAAATCTTAATCTGATGAGTCAAATGTCGAGACCAGATGTCGAATCCTTTTCTCGAAATCAAGATTTCGAAATCCTAGATGTGTTTGGTGCGGGAGTGATGAACCGGGTTGCTGGTGATGGCTATGGCGCTTTGAGAGTCACTGTAGATCGGGATATGGTGAAGAGTGTAACCGTAGTCCTTTAGCTGGGTCTTCATCCATAATATTTGTGAACAACAGCTAGCAGCCGCGACGTATTCTGCCTCGGCCGTAGATGTTGACACACAGTTCTGTTTCTTGGAAGACCAGCAGACTAACTTATCGCCCATGAATTGGACTGCCCCCGATGTGCTTTTGCGGTCCATCCGGCAACCAGCAAAGTCAGCATCCGAGTATCCGACTAGGTCAAAACCTGAGTGCTTGGGATACCAAAGGCCTAGATTCACAGTGCCTTTGAGGTATCTCAGAATTCTTCGAACAACGGTCAGATGGGATTCCTTCGGATTTGCCTGAAAGCGTGCACATAAGCATGTGGAGAAAACAATGTCAGGTCTGCTTGATGTGAGATATAGCAAAGATCCAATGATGGCCCTGTAGTTTGTAGCATCAACTGGCTTCCCAGAGGGGTATGAGTCCAGTTTGTTGTTTGGGGACATGGGGGTCGTCATGGAAGATTTGCCATCAATGTTGAATCTCTTAAGCATTTCCAGAATGTACTTTGACTGATTGATGAAAATGCCGTCAGAGAGTTGTCTTACTTGCAGGCCTAGGAAGAAATTCAGTTCTCCCATCATGCTCATCTCAAACTTGGTTTTCATCAGTTTCTCAAAGTGTTTGCACAGACGTGGATTAGAGGAAGCGAAGATAATGTCATCAACATAGATCTGAATCAGGATGATGTCAGACTTCTGTCGCTTGATGAAAAGTGTGGTATCAATCTTCCCTTTTGAGAAACCTGAATCAACCAGAAATTCGGTTAATGCATCATACCAAGCTCTTGGTGCCTGTTTTAACCCATACAGAGCTTTCTTCAGCTTGTACACATGGTCGGGATATCTGGGATCTATGAATCCTTCGGGCTGAGCGACAGAGACTTCTTCTTCCAAGACTCCATTCAGAAAGGCAAACTTGACGTCCATTTGAAAGACAGTAAAGTTCTTGTGGGCTGCGTACGCAAGAAAAAGGCGGATTGCTTCAATTCTTGCTACGGGTGCAAATGTTTCATCATAGTCTATGCCCTCTTGCTGATTATATCCTTTAGCGACCAGTCGTGCCTTGTTCCGTATCACTATGCCTTCTTCGTCCTTCTTGTTCTTGAACACCCATTTTGTGCCAATGATGGTTTTCTGAGGGGGTTTAGGCACGAGTGTCCATACATCTAGTCTGTCAAATTGATTGAGCTCATCTTGCATGGCAATCACCCAATCTGGATCGGCGAGTGCCTCTGAGACTTTGGACGGTTCATTCTTGCTTAGAAAGCATGCATAGTGACATTCATTTGTTGTTGCTGATCTTGTTCGCACACCTTGACATGGATCACCTATTATCTGTTCAACAGGATGTGCTCTTGTCCACTTCCTCTCATGAGCTAGAGGAGTTGGAGTAATTATTGGTTGATCTGAGTCCTGATATGAATTTGAAGGCTCTGGGGCAGCTGTGGTGTGTAGTGGAGATGATTCCGGACTTATGGCAAAACCGTGATCATCCACACCTCTGGGATTGGTTGGAGGGGTTGAGGGTGTGGATGGTTCGTCATCTGTTCCTGTGAGGAGTGGAATCTCTGCTGTTGGAGTTGATGTTGACTCTGGAGTGCATGCAAGAGGTGGAGATTGTGAGTTCTCGTAAAAGTTTCTGAAGAGAGAGTCGAGAATCACATCGTCGTGTTCGGTGTTTGGTTCAGCTTTATCAGAAGCTACTGGTACAGCAGTGGATGGATCGGTCTGGAGATGTTCAATAGCAAAGTCTGCCATTTCATAGAATGTAACGTTTACACTCTCGATGACAGTCCTCTTGTCTCTGAGATAGACTCGGTAAGCTTTGGATTGCAGTGAGTAGCCAATGAACACGCCTTCTCTGGCTTTGGGATCCAGCTTACTTCTCTATGTCCGATCATTGAGTATGAAGCACTTACAGCCAAAAACCTTGAGAAAAGATATATCAGGAGTTTTGTTGAATAGGATCTCATATGGAGTCTTGTCGAAGCGCTTGTGGATGAAGGTTCTGTTCTGAGTGAAGCACGCAGTATTGATTGCCTCTGCCCACATGAAGTGAGGCAGTCTTGATTGAATTAACATGGTGCGTGCTGCTTCAACAAGGGTTCTGTTCTTTCTCTCAACAACTCCGTTCTGCTGGGGAGTTTTAGCTGCTGCAAATTGCTGAGTGATACCGAGTGATTCATAGAACTCAGTGAGAGTCTGATTTTTGAACTCGGTACCATTGTCAGTTCTGACAATTCGAACACTGTGCTGTAGCAGTTTCTGGATCGTTCTGATAAAGGTCATAATGATTTCCGCAGCTTCATCTTTTGAACGGAGAAATTTTGTCCATGTATACCTAGAGAAGTCATCAACGATCACCAGAGTGTATTTGCGACCATTGATGCTTTGTACTCTCATAGGTCCACACAGATCCATGTGTATTAGCTGCAACTGATGAGTAGATGAAGGTTCGGTTTTTGACTTGTGGGAGCTTCGCGTCATTTTGCCCATTTTGCAGGCACTACAATGATTTTCAGCGGAAGACTTTAGCAGAGGAAGTCCCTTCACAAGTTTCTTGGAGGACAAGGTTGATAGATGTTTGAAGTTCATATGGGAGAGACGTCTGTGCCATAGGTTGTTCTGTTCAGTTGAAGCTTTGGACAGCAGACAGATGGAAGTGGTGGATTGGACGCTTTTCAGATCAATAGTGTACAGATTTGATGTTCTGTAACACGTTAATAATGTATTCCTTGTGCTGTCAAGAACACAGCATTGTTTTGCAAAGAACCTCACTTCCATCCCGCTGTCACAGAATTGTCCAATGCTCAGTAAGTTGTGTTTGAGCCCTTTGACGAATGAAATGTAACACCCCCAAATTTCCCACCCAAAACGTTGATATAATTGAAATAAAACTTTTATTTATTGATAATGAAAATTTAAAGAAAGTACAGCGGAAGTCTTAATAAGGGAAATGGGTGTTACCGCCACATCCGGTCATCTCTCAACCGGATGCACAGGCAACTAAAACATAACAACTAATTTAATAAAAATAAAGTTTTTGTAAAGTAAATGTTTATTTCATGACTAGTATAACTAAGGCGACTTCTAATTCGCTCTCGGGCCATGCAAGCAATCATCAATCGACAAAATCATCCTCACCTGCACAAATAAAGTGCAGAAACGAAACAAGGAAAAGAAAACAAAAATTAGCTTTAGAGCTAAGTAAGTACTACCCAACCCCGTAAAATAATCATGTTTGACAAAAATAGAATTTTTATATAATAATATATAAAAATACTCACACCATCGAAATTCTTTTCACTTTGATTTTTATCAAGACTACTTCTTTACAACAATCCTCAACTTCTCTATAAAACTTCATAATAACTCTTCTCTTTGATTTCCTCAAAATCACTTCTTCTCTAACTTCCTAGTAATTTAGAAGGGCGGTGCTCAACCTTTCGGTAGAGTCCGGTGGACCGTGGTTATGGACGGCCACCCCGAACAAGTGCCGGTACCACAACTGCTCTGTTGGAAACGAAACGACTACCTTAAATGTGCACACCCCCTAAAAGGGATTCCAAGCCCCCCGAGTAGTAAGTCGTAACGAGTAGTCGGGACTCAGTCTACCAACTACCCCTGAATAAGATATTTTGAATGACTAGGGACTACTACTACCATAACTTCTTCTTAAAAGGGATCATCGATCCAAATATCACTTTAAACTCAAACTGTACTTCTTAGTAGTAGCAGACCTAATCACCCTCCACATTTATCCGGACGTGGAAAACCGACACCACGGATTTCTCCCGTGATGCTCACCTCTTATAAAAATGTAAATTTTATCTTCAATAAATAATACTTCAAAAATACTTCTCAATTTCTCTAAAAAGTCTTGAAGGTATTTAAAAATATTAAATACCCCAAAAGTACTTAATTTATATTTCTCAACTACCATATATATAATATCTCTTCAAAAATCACATACACAAAATTCAACAATTCACACTTATTCACATAATGCATAATAAGCATATAATACGAGGAAACAATTTTAGATTGGCAGAGAAACTTACCTCTAGTCCGGGTGCTCCTAATTCTCTTCATCTACTCCGGTCTCTAAATGTTCACCTTTTTAATTAAGATGGTATATAATTAGCCATCAATTCTATTTTTAATAATTACCCCGATGAATTTATCTAAATGTTCCATTAATTAATTTATTCATCTGTTTGTCACTTTCGTTAGTCCTTTACCTTGATTACTATTTTTACTTCGGTCATATGTTATGAATTAATTATCAATACTCATATCAAAACAATAAGTATTAATTAACAATACTTAATTTATCAATAAGTAATTTAATTGGGTATAAAAATTCAATCCATTACTAAAATATCGGAATTCCCTATTGATCTATTTTAATCACTTAAGTTATTAGTGCAGCTAAAGTCCATCCAATTTTAATTATTCTTCTCATTAAAGGTACTACGGTATTTTCCACCTGCACACGATTTCTTACTTCGGCTTACCTTTAAAATACTCGAATTACAAAGTTATTAATATATTCTTATTTTGAAATTACTTTAACTTCAATTAATCGCCAATAAAACTATCTAATTTACTTCACTAAATCGGTATAAATTCGAATTATGTATAAAAATCCAAACCGTAAAATATCATACCTTAAATCTGGTAAACAATCATAATTATAGTTTAAACATTCAAATTTCTTTACTGATATTTTAGTATTATATTAAACTATACGAACTACATTATGATTTTACTTTATTTCATTTAATCTAACCCCAATTCATTCAGTCATACGTATAACTCATTTTTATTTAATTCGTAACCAATTTACTAAACATACTTTCAATTTTAATTTAGTCTATTAGTATACTCAAATCACCGCAATTGCATCCTAGTGAAAAAAAATATTCAAAATGCATCTTCTTAATCGTACTATGTATATTTTAGTATAGCCCATTTATTAAGTCCAAGAATTATTACATAATTAATTCAACTAATAAGTTGAAACAAAAAGAATTCATCCAAAGTGATGTATGTAAATCCCTCAGCCCGACATCAACTAGTAACATCCAGATCCAGATTTTATTATTATTTATAGATTATTATTATTATTATTATTATTATTATTATTATTATTACTTAATGTTATAAACCTTGTTAGGTGTTGATTTCTTTTTACTCAAAGTTTCGGCCCAACTTATTAATAAAACAACAGCAGTAATATAGCAGCGAAGTCGTCGTTTTGTTCAACATGTACGCTGGAAAACGAGAACTTCAGAGGGAAGGCTTACCTAAGCGACGACGGACGATTGGAATGGTGGTCGTAGGGGAGTATCTCGGCGATCTTCAACAGCAGCCCGTACGGTGATGCCGCAGCTGCAGCTCCTCCTATATCTCCGGCGTGTGCAAGGCAGTCCGGCTAACTCCAGCAATCTCCTTCCCTTCCGGCAGTGCCCGTTTCTCCGTCTCGTTCTCTCCTTTGTCTCACTTACTGCCTATTCTTTCTATTCTCTTCTTTCTTATTCTCACTTAATATTTTTTTTTTCCCGCCGGTCGTTGGCCGCTGGTTTTGGTGTAGGGTAAATCGTCCACAACGCTGCTATTTATGCAGTTCGTTGATGGTAGACGTTCGTTAAAATGTTAAGAATCATCGGTCATTCATATCAATAAACCGGTTTCCTTCTAACTCATGGCCGTATATAATTATTACTAATATTATTAGCATACGTTACGCACATGTGGGCTAGTGCGCAGTTCATATGCATGGTAAAACGTAGATAGGTATATATGGAAGGTCAACCATTACTTATTTAATGGTAGTTTGAATAGTTCACTTTAAATTTAGATTTCAAGTTGTTAGAAAAGAAAACGCACTACGTAGTATTATTTTAAAGGCATATTATTATGTCACTTTTGTAATAAAAATGTTATTCTTTTTATTGAGACGTTTTTATTTGACTAAAAAGGTCGTAATTGTTAAAGTTTTATCTGGTTCACTTAATTATTAAAATCTCACTATTGTAACATTTTATCTCATTAATAAATTTTATTTTGTTTTTTATATTTTTTTTTTTGAAGTGTTACATGAAACATCTTTTATTGTGACACTGGCACAGACGACGTCCCCATACCCAAGGATAGGAGATGAGGCGTCATTCCCGAATCTGACATTGCCTCCGTAGCAGTTGGTGTAGTTGCTCAAAAGGTGCTTTATTCCGGTCATGTGGGTTGAGCATCCTGAGTCTAAGTGCCACACATGACCGTTCTGCAAAACAATCAAAAAGGTTTAGGTACCAAACTTGGAGTGGGTCCTTCCTTATTATCAAGAAACACCTTTTTAAATCTTGCTTTGAGCAGTGATCCAAGGTCAGCTGCTCTTTCAACAAAAGATCTATCTTTGATGGGCTTTCCAATAGCCAGATCTGCTTTTGCAGTGTGTCTGGTTTTTGGAGACCACCTAGCACTTTCCATTTTGGTGGGTCTGATGTTGTGAACCCACCTTTCCATTTTAGTCCTTGTGGGTCTAAGTTTGGGGACCCACCTTTCAGTTGAAGTTATGATGGGTCTTCGATTGGGACCCCACCTTTCAGTTTCAGTTATGATGGGTCTACGATTGGGAACCCACCTTTCAGTTTTAGTTTGGATGGGTCTTCGTTTGGGGACCCACCTATTCGATTCAGTTTTGGTAGGTCTCATCTTGGGGACCCACCGTTCCGTTTCAGTTTTGACGGGTCTTATCTTGGGGACCCATCTTTTCGTTTTAGGTTCAGGAGGAGAGTAGACAGGTGCTTTGTGATTGAACGGTTGTTTCTTGAGTTTGGTTTTGAAAATCTCCTCCTTAGAAAGCCGATTAACATGTTTCCTAGAATGAACTCTAAGGGCATATTTCATATCTGGAATACAAAACGTTCCCTTAGAAGTTCCTTTCTTGGTTTCTTTTTCAGGTTTAAGCTTTCTGGAAGGCTTAGATTTAACAACATTCATATCACATTCATAATTATGGGGGTCTGGAACAGAATAACCATAAGCAACACTTGTATTATAAATAAAACTTTGTCTAGAAGATGTCTCAGAAATATTCAGCTTGGGACTCAAGACTGAACTGCTAGAAGTTTGCTTTGTAGAGACAGAATTACAATTAACTTTTGAGTAAAATATTGAACTAGATCTAGGGCTGGCATTTTTCTCAAAAATTTTCTTTTTGCCCTCTGCGATTTCCTTCCTCTTTTTCCTCCACTCATTCTTCTCTTCTCCTTCCTTATTCACTTCATTCCCTGTAAACAAAGGAGAAGAGAGATGAGTGGATGAACCTTTAAAAGCATTGTTTTTCTCATGTGAGGTGTGTGAGCTGTCAGGCTTGGTCGTAGAAGGGTCTGTTTTAGCATGAAACTGCTCACTCAAATCATTAAATTTTTGAAGAAGTTCCTGCTAGTTGCGCTCAAAACCTTTCTTTTCAGTTTCAAATCTCTCTCTCTCTCGTTATCAAGAGTTTTTTGTAGGTTTTTGAGCTTTTGAGCCATTGGAAAAATACATGGTTCCTCACCAGTTTTAGCAATACCAACTCTTGGGGGAGGGTCTAGAGGGTGTCCTATGTGAGGAATATCTTTAGCATAAGGGTCTAGGCATTGACTAAAGCAGGAAGTAGGTTTTTCTTCTGAAAGTTGTTTTTCATTTACAGAGGGATAATCACAAGAAATCGCAGGTTTTGGTTTCTTTCTCTTTTCTTCTTCTGCTTCAGCATAATCTTCATCACTTCGAAAATACATTTTCTCACCAAACCCTAGTCCCATGTAATCTTTGTTATAGAATTGAAGGCAATTAACTTTCTTAAGATTACGTGGGTTGGTTATGCCCAGACCTGTTTTAGCATTGTAGAATCGGTCATCCTTTTGTTTGTTGTTAAGCAAAAAAACAGTTTGTTCAGATTGACCTCTTCTAGCAGCTAGATCTTCTAGTTCTTTTACTTTATTTAAAAGCGTTCTTCTTTTGTTATGCAAAAAATCGCATTCAGCCTTTGCTGTGCTTTTTTCCCGTTCACTGTCCTCAAATTTCTTAGTTAATTCAGCTATCTTAAGTTCAAAGCTTTCAAAATCTGAGGACACCTTTTTGACTTGATCTTTTGCAATTTCAAGTTGAATACTTAAGGAAGACTTTTGGTCTAGATTCTATTTCAGGACTCTATGATTATTGTCTAGTCTCTCCTTTAGTTCTTTGATTAGATTGTCCTTTTCAAGTAAGGACTGCATTTGACTATTTAAAGAAGTATGGGAGGTACTTACAGAGCTTGTTGAGCACTTGCTTTCGGAGATCGCAGCATCACCCTTTACTTCATCTCCCTCCACACTTGCCATAAGAGCATAGTTGTCTTCCTCTTCCTCCTCCTCAGAAGAATCTTCTGCCCAATTCTCATTTTCAGCAATCATGGCAGAGGTTTCTTCTTTCTGCACCATCAGCATTTTCTGCTTATTCCACAACATCTTCTGCTTGTAGAAGTTAGCATCTTTCTTCTTTGGGAGGCGGCAGTCTTTGATCACATATCCAGGCTTGCCGCAATTATAACATTTAGGAGCTTCTTCTGCTGATGATGCCTTCCTAGAAGATCCTTGATCGTGGTTCTTCTGCTTGTAGTTTGAGGAGGAAGTTCTCAGCCTGTTGGAGGAGGTGTTCTTCTTAGCAAATCTTTTGGCCAGCAGTGCCATCTTCTTCTGTAAGTCTGCTAGCTCAGCCTCTAGGTCAGATTTGTCATCGTCACTCTCATCATCATCTGATTCAACCACCACTTTCTTCTTTTTCTTCTTTAGTGAAGTGGTTGTCCTTCTTGGCTGAGCATCCATTACAAGAGCTAAGGGGTTTGTGGTGTGATGATCCTCAGCACAGGCAACCTCGTTGACGAATTGCTTCAGATGTTCATAGAGTGTGCAGAGGTCGATTTTGTCCAAATCTATCCGAGATCTGACATCCTTCACTGTCTTTTCCCATGCAGGATGCAAGCTGGATAAAAATCTAATATTCAGTTCCAGATTAGACCTGAATACTTTGATCTTTCTAAGTTCATTTACCAATTGAACAAGTCTGTTGTAAGTCTCATTCAATGGTTCTCCTGGACCTGCTTTGAAGGAGTCATAAGCGATGAGAATCGTAGTCTTCTTTGTTTTGAGGTTGATGCTTGTGCCTTGTAGCGGCTTCTCAATTTCATCCCACATTTCCTTAGCTGTCTGCATGCTATCTATGAGAACATAAACCTCATTCTGTATTGCTTGAAGGAGGTACGTTTTGGCCATAAGATCACCACGAAGTCTGAGTTTGTCGGCTTCTGTGTATTCAGACGGCACTTTTCTCCTTATTTCTGGAAAAATAGGAGGATTGTTCTCTGGATCTCCACCAACTGAAATCAAGAGTTCAGCTGGTCCTTCAAGCAAAGATTCGAGCATTGCGGAAGAGTTCTCTTTGTGCTCGAGGAAGTTTAGAAATCTATTCCTCCACATTTGATATTCTCCCTTCCTGAGGCTAGGAGGGGTACTGCTGTTCCCTTGTGCATTGTATTCTGAACCCATTGCTGTACTAAACTGACCGTTCGAGAAAATTGATCAAAAGATTTTCAGAGGCAGCATCTCGAAAAATCAGATGTCGAGATCTGAATATCGAAATCTCAGATTTCGATAAAGGAGGCCCGGTATCGAGATTTGGGCTCGAGATTAAGGATCTCGAGATTAGGGATCTCGAGATTTCAAATTTCGAGATGCTGATCTCGAGATTTGAAATGTCGAGAAGTTAATCTCTCGAAATCTTAATCTGATGAGTCAAATGTCGAGACCAGATGTCGAATCCTTTTCTCGAAATCAAGATTTCGAAATCCTAGATGTCGAAATCCTCAATGTCGAAATCCTTCAACCTGTAAAAATCAGATAATCAAAATCTGAAGATAGTTTCCTGTAGAGTTGAATGTCGAGATCTTCTGGTAAAGTTTTCAGCTCGAAAAACGTAGCAGAACCTGTGAAGAAGTAGGATGTCGAGATGCCTAGCTCGAGATATCTCGAAATCAAAAATTGCGTAAAACACAAACTGAAGTATACCCTTTGATCGCTTTGAAAAGGCGATTCCAAAGGTGTAACTTTTACAACTTTTGAACAAGAAACAAAATTACAGAGCAAAAAATCGACAGAATGAACTACGTTATCAAAAACAGAGTATTCTGCAGAAATTCTTCTGATCGTTCTCGATCGGCTCTGATACCAAATGTTAGTCCCAGAATTCTAACATTCATACAACCATAACAGTGATAAAGAAGCAGATAGAAAGAAATCGACAAGATTGAAACGCGAATCTGATATACCGTATGAACCTGCTGCTACTCTCCCTGGAGAAGGAGAGCAGCGGCAACCTAATTTCTCTCTATCTCTACGCCTCTGCGTCTCAGCCTCTCACAATCAGTTAGGTTCCCGTAAGTTAGCCTCCTTTTATAGGAGAAGTTGGCTAACTTACGGGTTACAAGGAAGCCCACGGGCTGATACACATTTGTGGCCCGGATTACACGTTTAATTAATAACTACACAAATACAAAGATAACTAACTAGATTGAACACCATAAAATATTCCCAACATCATGATAACTTGCATGACTACTAACTTGCTAGGGATAGAAGTGTCCCTGGTTTTGGTGTGAGTGATGTCTGACTATGCTTTTGGTGTGAGTGATGTCTCTGAGTTTGCTTTTACTGATTTTGAATCCCTAGAACTTGATGAACCCAAGACCTATAGGGAAGCCCTAGACTCTAAGGAGTCCCAACAGTGGATTAAGGCTATGCAAAGTGAGATGGACTCCTTGCATGTGAACCAGACCTGGACCCTAGTTCCCAGACCCCCTAACTGCTCTGTGGTTGAGTGCAAGTGGCTCTACAAAGTCAAACAAGAGTCTGACTCTGTTAGGTTTAAGGCTAGACTAGTGGCAAAGGGTTTTACCTAAAAAGAGGGGGTAGATTATGCTGAAATCTTTGCTCATGTGGTTAAGTTTACTATTGCCCGCATTATGCTTGCTCTTGTTGCTTACTATAACTGGGAAATGAAGCAGATGGATGTCACCACTGCTTTTCTGCATGGTGATTTAGATAAGAAAATCTACAAAACCCAGCCTGAGGGCTTTGTGGATTCCAAAAAGAGCAACCATGTTTGTCTGCTTAGAAAGGCCTTGTATGGCCTGAAGCAATCCCCTAGACAGTGGAACATTAGGTTTGATCAGTGTATGAAATCCATAAAATTTGCTAAGTCTAGTTGTGATCACTGCTTATACTTGAAGAATGTGTCTTCTGTACCTGTTTATTTGTTGATCTATGTGGATGATATGCTCATTATTAGTCCATGCCTTAAGTATGTTACTTCTGTGCAAAAATGTTTATGTGAAAACTTTGCTATGAAGGACCTTGGTGATGCCAAAAGGATCCTTGGTATTAATATTGTTAGAAATAGATCTGCTTCCACACTTGTTTTAAATCAGATTTCATATGTTGAAAAAGTTGTGAGTAAATTTAATATGCTCAATGCCACCCCTGTGAATGTTCCTCTTGCATCTCACTTTGTGTTAAGTAAGGAACAGTCCCCAAAGACTGCTCCTGAAATTGAGAAGATGAAGTCTGTACCTTACTCTAATGCCATTGGTTCTGTGAGGTACTTGATGGTTAGCTCTAGACCTGATATTTCTTATGCTGTTAGTTGCTTAAGTAGATATATGTCTAATCCTGGTGATGTGCACTGGAATGCTTTAAAATGGTTGTTAAGGTATCTTAATGCTTCTGCTGCTCATGGATTGGTTTTTGGAAAACATTCTGATGGTGTAAAATTGTGTGGTTATGTAGATTCTAACTATGTTAATGAAAGGGATAACCGAAAGTCTACCACATCCTATATCTTCACTTTTTGTGGCTCTTGTGTGAGTTGGAAGTCACAGTTGCAACCCATTGTTGCTCTCTCCACTACAGAGGCTGAATATGTTACAGCAACGGAAGCCTTCAAGGAAGCTATATGGCTTAAACGCCTCGTCTCTGAAATTGGCTACCTCAAACATGAGGTCACCATTTTCTGAGACAGCCAATCTGCCGTACAGTTGTGCAAGAATCCTATGTTCCATGATAGGACTAAACACATAGACGTTAGATTCCATTTTATTCGTGATGTTGTTGATGCAGGTAAGATAAAGCTGTCCAAGATTCCGTCAGAGCAGAATCCAGCAGATATGGGCACAAAGTGTCTTTCAACAGACAAGCTTCTAGCTTGTAAACAAATTGTGAATATGGACTGTGGATGAGTGTGCGTGTGTGTTTTTGAGTCAATTGTTTGACTCGGGGAGTCTACGTACTCTCCAATTTGTTTTTTGGAGTCCTTGTGACTCTGGAGTGTCTTTGTGCATCTCCAATCTGTTTACCAGTCCATGTCCATTGAGGATATCACTGGTGACCCGGCAATGATGAACCATGTACTCAATTTTTGTTACTTAGCATCACCCATAAGCCAATAAGGTGGAGAATGTGGAGGTATTGGCCTATGGGCCAAAGCAGCTCTTCTCCCTCTTTTACAGGCCCAATCCAGGTTGGCCCAATCACTGCAGCCAGCCTAGCACCTCCGCCCGTCTCTGGAACCGTCTACTAAGGTTACTTTTGTACCTTAGTATATAAGGCCTTTCTAAGGTCTTTCCGGGTGAGACTTAATGCATTGTGTTTGACTTAGAGAGAGAGGGTTAGAGAAAGAGAGAGCTAGGGTTTTCTGATACCCTGCTCCTTGTGTTCCTCTGTGCGATCTCATTCCTCTACTCTGCTCTCCCTGTCCGGTGTGCGTAGAGAAGGTTAAGGCTGACTGAGTGGGTTACCTTCATTGGTGCTAAATGTGGTGCTTTGTGTGATCGTTTGAGTGTGGTCTGAGCCAGAGAAGTGAACACCCAACAAGAACGTATATAGAGTTCTTATAAAAGTTAAATAGGAAGCAATATGTAGTTTGTTTACTTGACAACAGTCTGAAAATTATAGTAAAAGCATATGTATTGGATATAATGAAACGTAAGTAATAAGAAATGATGAAATGATGTAGTTATGTGAATTAATTAGAGCAGAATGTATATAGAATTTCTGTAAAAGGTAAATAGGAATCAATATGTAGTTTGTTTACTTGACAACAGTCTAGAAATTTTAGTTAAAGCATAAATGTTAGAGGTTTGGAAAAACCTCTTTCAACACAACATTTGTGGTGGTATCTAATGGTTTTCTCGCCTTGTCATGTATCAAGATCTTCAGTCCTTTTTTGCTTTGAACCCTTGATAAAGCGACATATAATTGTCCATGACTAAAAACAGGTCTTGACAAATATACTCCAACGTTTGCCAGAGATTGTCCTTGAGATTTGTTGATAGTCATGGCATATGAAACAACAATAGGGAATTGTCTCCTAATAAGTGTGAAAGGCCATGGTGATTGGGAAGGAGACATACACATGAGAGGAATGTAAATCTCATTCTCCATGTTATCAACAGACAATGTTTTTGCGCCAATAACATGATTGCCTAATCTTGTGATAATTAATCTTGTTTCATTGCACAATCCTTCAGAATGGTCTATGTTTCTTAGCAACATGATTGGAGTTCCTATTTTGAGCTTTATTTGTGGATTAGGGAGTCCGGATGTTCGTAGGGAATGTAAGAATTCAGGTGTTAACGCCTCAAATGCGTCCGCATCAACAATATCTGATTTGTCTACAGAATCAGAACTCATATATTCTCTTTATTCGCCTACCGTCAAAATTTGTGTAAACTTTAAGTACGAATTTAGATGCAATTATCGATATGGGAGTAAAGAAATAAATTAAAATGTGATGATATACCTGGGAGTAAGGAAAGTATGTACTCGTTGATATCATCAACAATTTCAGAGGTTGATGCCAAAATAGCTCTACTCTTTAGATATTCCTTGTTTTTGAATTGTTGTAGTATGTTAGGGTACGTGCTTTCAACAATGCCATGAATTGGGTCGTCATAATCTGTTATCAAAAATTCATTTGGAATCTGTATAGTCGCATAACCATCATTTGGTTCAGATATCTTCCCATCTCCTGCCTCTAACATCCACTTTGAAAAGTCTTGAATTTCTTTAATATTTGTAGTATCCTTACTACTTTGAAGGCACATATTTTTTGTAAGACATAATACCTGAACACAAAACAACATTTAAATATAATTTGTTCCTGACATATTATAATATAATAATAAGTAATTATGAATTAGGTCTTGTGCTTTTTATGTGTATAAGATGTTGGTTTAAATGTAATAAATTAGTTTTTTTTTAAATTGTAATTGATGGAAATGATTGTCTGACCTTACAATTATCCCACAAATATGAGGCATTAATGGTGGCATTAACAATTTCTAAACGACTTCCTCTTGGTATTACTGGTAAAGTTTGTCTAAAGTCTCCTCCAAAGACAATTACTTTTCCGCCAAAATGACAATCTTAATCATCTTCAATGTTCATGATATCTTTTAAACTCTTGTCCAATGCTTCGAAACAATACCTATGAGCCATTGTTGCTTCATCCCAAATTATCAAACTAGTTTGTTTCAACAACTCTGCACGCTCACTTCCTCGATGAATATTGCAAGTGGAGTTTTCAAGTGTAGGAACGGGTTTGGCAAATTTTGAGTGTGCAGTTCTTCCACCTGGTAATAATAAAGACGCAATGCCACTTGATGCAACAGTTAAAACAATATGGCGTTTTGAACGAATAGCAGAAGCTAATGTTTGCCATATATAGGTTTTTCTTGTTCCACCATACCCATATATGATGTAGATTCCACCTTTTTGGTCATTGACATTTTTCATGATAGTCTCAAAAATAAACTTTTGCTCATCTGCATTGAATTAATGGTAGGAATAACATTTGAAGTGATTATTATTACAACCCGGAAGATATTATTGTTGAGACCGATAATAGGTTGTAGTTGGGATTTCCAATTTATGCAGGAACCACAAAGAGTAAAAATATATGAAGTAGTAGACTGTCTATTGTCCCTATCATTTGCATAATTGGAGTCAACATAGCCAGTAAGTAAAATGCCAGTTTTAGTTTTAGAAAACACAAGACCATGAGAAGATGTACCCTTAAGGTATCTAAGAAGCCATTTAAGGGCAGTCCAGTGAGACATACCAGGGTTTGCCATATATCTACTTAAGCAACTAACAACATAAGCTATATCAGGTCTTGTGCTTACCATGAGATACATGACTGACCCTATAGCACTGGAATAGGGTACAGACTTCATCCTATCTATCTTAGGAGCAGTCCTTGGGGACTGGTCCTTGCTTAGCACAAAATGAGGTGCTAAAGCGACATTTACAGGCTGGGCAGAGTCAAGGTTAAAATTTTTCAGGACCTTATCTAGATAGGAGGTTTGGTTCAAGGTAAGGGTACATCTACTCCTATCCCTAATTATATTGATCCCTAGGATTCTCTTAGCATCTCCAAGGTCCTTCATAGCAAAGTTTTCACAGAGGCACTTTTGAACAGTCTTAATAGCATTCACAGAGGGGCTAATGATAAACATGTCATCAACATAGATCAACAAGAAAACAGGTACAAAAGCAGTATTCTTAAAATACAAGCAAGAATCAGAATCAGACCTTTTGAAACTCAGGGAAGACATACACTGGTCAAACTTTATATTCCATTGTTTGGGAGACTGTTTCAGGCCATAGAGGGCCTTTTAAGTAAACGAACATGACTAGGGTTCTTAGGGTCTATGAAACCCTCAGGCTGGGTCATGTATATCTGTTTGTCTAGGTCACCATGCAGGAAAGCAGTGGTAACATCCATATGCTTCATCTCCCAGTTGTTATGGGAAACAAGGGCCAACATCATCCTAATTGTGGTAAATTTTACTACTGGAGCAAAAATTTCAGCATAGTCTACCCCTTCCTTTTGAGTGAAACCTTTAGCCACTAACCTAGCCTTAAACCTAATGTTATTAGGTTCTTCTTTAACTTTGAAAAGCCATTTGCACTCAACAACAGAACAATTAGGAGTCCTAGGAACTAGGGTCCAAGTTTTATTCAACTTAAGAGAATCTATTTCACTTTGCATAACACTTAGCCAATTTTTAGATTCTCTAGAGGCAAGAGCTTCCTGGTAGGTTTTAGGCTCATTCAACTCAAGAGTGTCAAAAATAGAGAAGGCAAACATAGAAGTATCATAGAGGTGAAAAGCATAGTCAGTCATGCTATCAGAAATCTTCTTTATGTTTCTTCTAGTCCTATCTCTAGCTAACTGATAATCATCTAAACTGTCATTCTCAACATGGATTTCACCAAGTTCATCATTATCAGCAAAATCAGATTGAACAATCACATCATGCAAGCCTTCATTACTATTACCAGATTCAGTGGACTGCTCCACCTCACTGGAGGTGGAGTGGGTGTCATGCATAGTGTTGGTCAAGTCAGGAGTAACAAACTCATTAATCAGAGGGGCAGTAGTGATCTGTATAGGATCCACCTCACTTGGAGTGGTACCATCAGAACTCAGTTCTGGGTCAGTTACATTTTTCAATAAGCAAGGAAAATCAACTTCATTGAACACAACATTTCTACTTACTATGACCTTAAAACCACTCTGACTTCTATCCCAGATCCTATACCCTTTTACCCCTTCAGGGTAACCTAAGAAAACACACTTTTTGGACCTAGGATCCAGTTTGTCAGTTTGTTGGTGTACATAGGCAGCACACCCAAACACCTTTAAGTTTGACAGGTCAAGGGGTTTCTTAGAGAAGACAGACTCAGGGCATTTACCCTCTAAGGGTACAGAAGGAGACCTATTGATTAAGTAGGTGGCAGTGTTAACAGCTTCTCCCCAAAACTTCTTAGGGAGACCAGAAGTGGCTAACATACTCCTAACCTTGTCTAGGAGGGTCCTATTCATTCTCTCAGCCAAACCAATTTGTTGGGGAGTATAGGGCACAGTTTTGTGTCTCCTAATCCCACACTCAGTACACAGCCTATCCATATCCTTATTGCATAATTCTAGTCCATTGTCAGTTCTAAGGGTTTTAACCTTACATCCAGTTTGATTTTCGACCATAATTTTCCATTCTTTAAACCTAGAATACACATCCAGTTTGTAAAATGTTTAATCCTTTGTTACTCATGTGACCTAGGCTTTGGTGCCAAAGCACAGACTTGTCACTAAGTACAACATTAGCATTTTCAGAAAATGGTTTAGCATGAACAACATACAAGTTATTTTGTTTTAAGGCTTTAAACAAAACCAGAGAGTTTTTCAGGATTTTCATACACCCATTCCCCCATTTTCCCTCAAGACCACATTCTTCAAAAGTAGAAACTGAAAGCAGGTTGTGCCTAAGTTCAGGGACATGTCTAACATTTGAAAATAGTTCCATTTTCAAACTTAAGACTTACGTCACCCACACCATGAACCTTACACTTCTTACTATCAGCTAGGGACACATAACCAGAATCACAAGTACTATAAGAAGCAATCAGATTTTTAAAAGGAGTCATGTGGTAGGTACAACCTGAATCCATTAACCATTCAAGTTCAGTTAGGTTGCTTAGGACAGAATTAGCCTGATCACAGACCATGAACACTTCTTCACTAATTTCCTTATTGGTCACAGAGTTGGCCTGTTCATTTCTTTTGGGTTGGGTACAATCCTTTATGAAATGACCTGGGTTCCCACAATTATAACACACTCTTTTCTTAGACTTATACCTTTTCTTACCAGGTTGTCTACTATTCTTATCTTGATTGTCCTTTTTAGAGTGTCTAGACCTGTTTTTAGACCTTCCTCTAACAAACAAAGCTTCCCCAGATTCCCTATGATGACTCCTAGAGTGTTTTAAGTCCAGTTCTTTACTTCTCAGGCCATTAATGACAATATCTAGAGTTATGTCATCCCTCCCATACTTAATGGCTGACTTAACATCATTATAGGAATCAGGTATAGCATTGAGTAAAACTATAGCAGTGTAGTCATCTATATGTTTATCCCCAGCCTGCTTAATGTTTTGGATTAGCTTATTAAAGGCATCCGGGTTTTCATTAATATCTTTTGTTAGGTCAAGCCTGAACCTAAAAAAATTTTCCAACAAAAACAGTTTGCCAGGAAGGGAAGTATCAGTATACAGAGACTCAAGTTTGTCCTAGAGGTCTTTAGCAGACTCAATGACTCCAACCTTTCTAAGGACAGAGTCAGACAAGTTTGAATAAATGGTTGAGCAGACTGTTTCATTCATTTCAACTTGTTTAGGTTTATCCTCAGTTTCTAAGTATTGTCTAGTAACAACTCTATACACCTTCTGTTGAATTAGCACACATTTTATTTCCTGTTTCCAAATATCAAAGTCAGTCTTACCATTAAAAGGCATCATACCATATTGGTTTGAAGCCATGATAACAGTCAACACACTAATCTGCTGAGATACAGGTAATATAAAGGCTAACCCTAGTGGTTTGGGCAGCGGACTAAGAGACCACGCAGTTCCGGGGCCACTGAAATGGCTGGTAGGGAATCACTTAGCCCTAACCTCAGGTGCCTTAGCCAGCTAGGGGTTAGAAGCCACACTATTACTAGAACTCAACAAAAACAGACAAAGACCGGACTGACTTGAGCAGAATAATAATAATTGCAATAGTAATAGAGCAAGCTTAAAACAATACAGAGGAAGTTCAGAGGCAATAACATAGAGAGGATGGCAAATTAAAGACCACAACACACAGAAAATCAATTTAATAAGCCAATCAAGGTTCCCAAGTGGCCAAGTTCAGCACAGATTGGACCACTTATGCACAATTGAACCACACCTAGGGTTTTCTACAGATCTGTGTTAACAGATACTGTACATGCAACGGTTGTTCTAGGGTTTCTACCCATGCAGCACAGAAGCCGGTGGCACTCCGGCAGCCCAAGTTAGGGTTTAGCTTTTATACCTGAGTGGGTGTCAGTGAGAGACAGCCCGACTTACCTTCTCCGATGGAGTCTCCAGGCGTTACCGGTGTGGGAGTTCTCCGGTGAGCTTCCGGCGTCAGAGAGAGGCAGCAACGTCCAGGCTCTGATACCACTGTTAGGAATCCGGAGCGGCTCAGACCTCAATCACCAAAAGCCCAAAGGCTTGCTCACACTCACCACCAGGGTTACAACCAGGGAAGACGAAAGGCGACAGCCAACGACCCTCACACTCAGAACCCAGACCCCAGCCCAGAAGCCCCACCGGAGGAGTAAACAACCCACCACACTACCAGACTAGAGTGAAGACCCCAATAGGAACCCCAAGGTCTCACCGGAGCATAGCCGGAGCTAAAGCTCAGAAGAAACCGGTACTCTCTCACTCTAAGTCTAGGGTAACAGAACAAGAGCTTCATCGGATAGAGAGAAGGAGGAGCGAATGAAATAGGAGGTTCCAGAAGAACCGGACAAATATATCAAAGGGCCACAAAAGTAACGGGCTGGGTAGAATACAAATAGGGGGAGTGGGCTTGGTCGGGTAGACAGCCCAATTTGGGCCCGGGCAATAAATAGGAGACCAACTCCTTAAATGAGGTGGACCAAAGGCAACTCAGGGATGACCCAGTGAGGTGGACCAATACCAACTACAATATCAAATCACATAATTCTTGCATGCATATCTAAATCTATTACGGAGTATAATATATATATTCTATAAATTTTCAGTAAATAATAACGGACGGACAACATGTAGTCTCGTAATTAAACCATCAATTTTAGATGATTTATTTTTTGCAGTCAATTACACTTCATTTGTAGTTGACATTCAGATTGAATAAACATGTAATTATTATAAATCAATAATTTTTATAAATTTGAAGAAGACATTTTTAGAGCACACAAAACATCTCTAAGGCTAAATGGTGTTCATCATCCCCATAACATAACATCAAACGGGGACGGAAATTATACTAAAATGGGGCGGAAACGTACAGACCTTATTGAAAAGGAATTATAAGAAATCTGACTAGGCAGGGATCCTCCTTACGGCACCGATTTATTCATCACTTTAGCTAGCAATTACTCCATAGTTCTTCTCTTAAATTTGTTTATTTGTTTTTTGCTCGACCACTTCGAGAAACCATTGAAAAATATATGATTGTATGATCACATGCATATAAATATATATCCAAGGTCACTTTCCCCATGCCTGGACGTATTATGGAGATGGAACCAAATTGCATTATATTAATCATTCTATTCTAGCAGTACACATGGCATTACTATATGAGGAGAGTAAATGTTTAATGAGGCTGCCAAGTGTGACTCTTCATGCATGTTGGAACAATTTAGTCATACACATGTTAGTGCATAGACTTCCAAGTGGACTATATACCATGCATTCTAGGACAAACAATGCTACTACGGTGACCTTTATTTTGGAGTTAAGGGAAATATGTGTCTCAAATTATAATTAATGGATCATGTTATTTTGTAACATACAACTTCCATAACTAAATTAATGAGTTTACAAAGATAGACTACATTTTTTTCAACATTTAGTTTCGAATGTCATTAGTTTATTTTCAAAACGGTTGGTTTCGTATATACTAATTATTATAATTTTATGCTATTTCATTTTATATATTATTAATATTTGTTGTCTATCTAATAATTATTTAAGTGTTGGAATTAACAATAATGAATATTATTTCAAAATGTTACGTTACCGGCCAGACCGGGTCTTTTTTGGGTATTATAGCAAATATTCTCATTGATATCGGGGCGCAACGTTCATTTCTGAGTGAAGCGTTCGCCGAAAGTCTTGACGTGTCATTGACACCGATGACACAAACCTTTTTAGTCTCCACACCGTTAGGAGATGACGTGGAGAGGGATCACTACTATCCATCATGTGAGGTAGAAGTGACGGATCAACCCTTGACTTGTAATTTCGTACCTCTAAGTATGCTGGAGTTCGATGCAATCTTAGGAATGGATTGACTTGAGAAGCATCACGCTCGAGTTGATTGTTACACAAAAGTTTTAGAACTCAAGGATGATGAGGGAAACACATTACGTTTTGAGGGAGATCGGGGATGGTCTCATGGTTGTATCATATCCGTGATGAGAGCACAGAAGATGATGAAGAAAGGATGCCACACGTACCTTGCATACGTGGTGGATGAGACAAAGAAAGAGGTAGACATCAACGATGTACGTGTCATGTACAAGTACCCGAACGTCTTTCCCAAAGACTTACTGGGCTTCCACCAGATAGAAAGATTGATTTCGTGATTGAAGTACAGCCGGGGACCAAACCCATTTCGATTCCTCCTTATTGAATGGCACCGGTGGAACTTCAAGAGTTGAAGGTCCAATTGCAAGAGTGGTTGGACAATGGGTTCATTAGACCCAGTCATTCACCGTGGGGAGCACCGGTACTCTTCGTGAAGAAGAAAGACGGCACGCTAAGAATGTGTATTGATTACCGACAGTTGAACAAGGTCACAATCAAGAATCAGTATCCTTTACTGAGGATTGATGACTTGTTTGATCAAGTAGAGTGACATACTGGTACCGAAGAGTGCATTTTGCACTAGATATGGTCACTACGAGTTTCTTGTGATATCATTTGGTTTAACCAATGCACCAGCGACATTCATGGACTTGATGAACCATGTGTTTAGTGAGTACTTAGATCAGTTTGTGCTTGTATTCATTGATGACATCTTGATATACTCGAAGATCGAAGAAGAACTTGAGCATCACTTGAGGCTTGTGCTTGAAAGGCTAAGAGAGAAGCAAATTTTTGCGATGGAAATGTTATATTCGGATCGGGCATTGCGGTGGACAATGCAAAGATAAAGGCTATCATGGATTGGGAACAACCCAAGAATGTGAAAGAGATATTGTTGAGTATGAGTGTTTTGTTGATGATTAACCATGCAGGTGGAACGACGGATAGAACCGCTCACAGTTCCTTGCGGAACAAAGGACAGAACTATCCTCAGGAACAAATGGATATTATTAATTTGTTGATTGACTAACCATGCAGGAGGAACTAATGCAGCTCCATTCCTAATTCCGTAATATGATTTGAATTAATATGGATTGCACCTACTTGATTTTCAATTACTATGCTTTCCTTATATGAGTGATTATACTTTGTCAAAAATATGAGTTTAAGCAAAAATATCCTTCTTGGCATGATATACGTAATCTGCTTGTATGAGTGCTTATTTGAGTGATTATTCTCTTTCCATACTTGATTAGACCTCCACTTATTAGTATAGCTTATTACTTTATGGAAAGTATCCTTATTTGATTGCATGATTTATATTTGGTGGTTGACCATAACACTTACGTATTGCATGCTTTGCTAAATATCTCCTTGTCATAAAAGTTATCCTTGATTAACTTAATAAGTGAATAGTTTGAGTATGGATATTTTCTGGCATGGGCCGTCACATGCTTATTATGGTAGGTAAAATATTCCCTTGCTATACGGATTTGAAAAAGTAAAAGTTGTTTGAAATATATTCCATATCTTAATCCGTTGCTTGCTTATATCGAGAATAATATTCTTACCTTTTTGGGAATTGACCGAAGCCTGTCTTATTTAGTAATTAATTGATCACACAAGATTTGGATGAGCTGTTTGTACCTATTCTCTTAGTCCGGGACTGATATGCTACCTTGAATATATGATTAAGATATTTTAATTCGGCTGCCTTATATATTGAGCTCGGATATGGGAAATATTATAAAGAAGAAGGAAAGCAATTCAAAATATTGAGGCAAGTCCCAAGATTAGAAGATCAATTATTCAAGGAAGGATGCTTAAACGGTCTACCCAAGACAGCCTATATAAACGAAGCAGCCAAAGAGAAATGGGATGTGCTTGATCGAACAATAAAAGAGAGAAATACTTATAAGAGAGTATCAAGACCAAGGCAACTGGACCTGCTTACAGAGTTTTAGATATAATTTCTTTTCTCTTACTTGTTGTGTAATTGAAGTTTGAGGAAAAGCTTAAGTGTAGCTTTCTCTGGTTGGGGTCGTGTGTGTGAGAGCTTTGTTGTAAAGCTGAGAGGCTCTCTACCCGCAAGGTAGAGATGCATAACTATGCCTAGAGAGGATAGAGTGGGGGTGGCTCAAGGGTAGATTAGGAGAATTTACCTTGTAACCACAAAAGGCTTATTAGTGAAGTTGTTGAAAATTCCTCCGAGGGAGGTCGAGGTTTTTTAATCCCTTTGAGCCAAGGGATTTTTCCTCGTTAAATCCTTCTGCACTTTACTATTTCGCATTCCCTGGACCCACACTAGAACTGTGCGAAAAACTGCCACGGTTCCACACACACACAATTCACCCCCCTCCCTCTTGTGTTGCTAACCGTTTCATCAATTGGTATCAGAGCCGGTCTTCGCCACATAAAGGTTAATACCTTGGGAAGAGATCTGACAACATGAATACGGTTGAACAATTGGAGGAAGGATACTCGACTCAACGACCACCGTTGTTCAATGGCAAATTTTACCAATTCTGGAAGAGTGGAATGGAGAACTTCATCAAAGCTGAGAACTATCAGGTATGGAATGTAATTGAGGCAGGTGATAACGTCATTACTAAGGTGGACTCTGAAGGTAAAGTTGTTCCTAAACCCAAATCTGAATTCACTGCTGATGATTATCGTAAACTCGAGCATAATGCCCAAGCATTGAAATATTTGATCTGTGGACTTGGTCCGGCTGAGCACAACCGTGTTCTTGGATGCAAATCCGCAAAACAAATGTGGGATTTACTCGAGGTTACACATGAAGGTACCTCGCGTGTAAAAAGATCCAAAATTGACATATTTATGCGTAATTACGAATTGTTCGTGATGAAACCTAAAGAGTCAATTAGGGATATGATTACACGCTTTACTAATATTATAAATGAGCTTTCAGCACTTGGAAAGGATATTACTGTGGAAGATCAAGTGAGAAAAGTCATGAGAAGCTTGCCCTCCGCATGGAAGCCCAAAACTACGGCTATAGAAGAAGCTAAAGATCTCTCCACCATGACGTTAGAAGACCTGACCGGTTCGCTCATGACATATGAGTTAGGCCTACAAGAAGAACAAGATGCTGAAAATGTGAGGAAGGAGCGAGGAATTGCTGTCAAGGCTCGAGAGGAAGAAGAAGATTCCGAAAGTGAATCGGAAGACGAAATCAGCATGTTTGCCAAGCAATTCGGAAAGATGTACCGAAAATTCAAAGGCAACCGGAACAAGCAAGGTAAGAAAGGGTTTCAATCTTTTAATAACCAAGGTTGTGTTTTTTGTGGGTCCTTTGAGCACAGGGCAAAAGATTGTCCTCAAAAGAAAAATGATAGAACCTACGACAAGAACAAGACCAGTTCTCACCGACGGTCCAGTGAAGATAAAGGGTTCAACAGAGACCTCAAGAAGGCAATGATGGCAGCTTGGGGAGATTCATCCGATGATGATGAAGAAGAAGAAAGCCTAAATCATGCAGGATTGTGCCTCATGGCTAATTCCGATGAAGAATCCGACCAAGAGAATTTCGAGGTAAACTTGGAAAGCTTTCTTTCTAAATTTGATTCCCTTTCTAAAGGCAAGGTTCGGAATTTTTTTAAAAGATTAACTATCGAGCTAAATCAAAGTCTTTCTGAAAACGATCATCTAAAATCACAAATCACCGAACTTGAGTCTAAACTCGAGGAAGCCACTAGAGCCAAGATAAGGCTGGAAACAAAAGTGGGAGAGTTAATAGATGAAAGGCTCAAGTATAGTGAAGTGGTTTTAGAACAAGATAATCTCATTTGCTCACTCAAGCTCGATAGTATGAATAAACAAGTTAATGATGAAGAAACTTCTAAGAAAAATTCCGGACATTGCCTTGCTCATTAATAATCTCAATCGCCTTGAGGATGAGAGACAGGATTTCAAAAACAAACCGGAATACCAACCATATAGTACAAAGGTAACAACCAGGTCTAGACAGCATTCTAGAACTGGACCCTCTCGGTACAAAAGAAAGGAAAACGAGACTGCTGGTCTCGGATATATTCCAAGAGACACCCAAATGAATCAAAAACCGAGTTTTCAAAACCAACCCTTTTATGGTAATAGAACTAGAGGACAAACCAGTTCTAGGCCGTACCAAAGGCAATCTAGAATTGGACCAACCTGGTTCGATAAGCTGGTTCAAAGACACAAAACGGGTTATGGACAAACACCTAACCAATAATTTTATAAAAGGGGCAAAGACTTTTTCGGAAATTAGAAAACCAAATATGTTGATACATATGATAGCCGAATTTGCGGGCATTGTGGCAAAGACGGTCATCTTAGGTATCAATGTCACTCTCGGCAACAGGCCTTAGAGAGAATCTTTAATTTTAGTAAATATTCCTCAAACAAATACAAAATGGAACCCAAGCAGGTCTGGGTTCCACGCACTAAACCTTAATCCTGGAACAGCGCCGAGTGAGGGGGAACAATCACTGGTTCCTTGACAGTGGTTGTTCTAAGCACATGACAAGAGATAAATCTTTATCCCTCTCACTACGGCCATTTAGTGGTGGAAAGGTGACGTTTGGAGACAACAGCAAAGGAGAAATCATTGCTGTGGGAAAAATGGGAAAGTCACCTGACCATGCAATAGACAATGTTTTCCTAGTCAAGGGTCTAAAGTTTAATTTGCTTAGCATTTCTCAGTTTCGCGATCGAGGTAACAATGTAGTTTTTGATCATAATGTATGCCGCATTGTCAATAACGAATCTCAGCAAGTCATACTAGAAGGCAAGAGACTTAAAAATACATATAAAGTTGATCTCGACTTATTGGCAAGCATAAGTTTAACTTGCCTAAGCGTTATTGACAATGATCCCCTACTCTGGCATAAAAGACTGGGCCACGCTAGTTTTTCATTAATAAATAAACTCAAAAATAATGAATTGGTAGTCGGGCTACCTAAAATCAAATATTCCCTTGATCATATTTGCTCCGCCTGTGCCACCGGAAAACAATCTCGATCATCTTTTAAAACAAAGAATTTTGTGAGCACAAGCAGGCCCATTGAACTAATTCATATGGATTTGTGTGGTCCAATGTCAGTCTGAAGTCTGGGAAACAAAGAATATGTTTTAGTTATTGTTGATGACTTTTCACGATATACTTGGACTATCTTTCTTGCAAGTAAGAAAGATACGTTTAACGAGTTTGTCGTTTTTGTAAGGAAAGTTGAGCATCAAACAGGGCTGCAACTAATTAAGATCCGATCTGATCATGGAACTGAGTTTGACAACTCACTATTTGATGCATTCTGCAAGGAACGAGGCATAGACCACAACTTCTCTGCCCCTAGAACTCCTCGACAAAATGGGGTAGTAGAACGGAAGAATAGAACTCTGGAGGACATGACTAGAACAATGCTGATTTCTAGTGGTCTAGTAAGAAACTTTTGGGCAGAAGCACTTAACATGGCATGCTATATAATTAACCGTGTTATGATCCGTCCACTCTTAGGGAAGACACCCTACGAAATACTCAAAGGGAGAAAACCCAACATTAGTCATCTAAGAACATTTGGATGCAAATGTTTCATCCATAATAATGGGAAGGACAATATTAGCAAATTCGATGCAAGAAGTGACGAGGCAATCTTCCTCGGATATTCTACTCATAGCAAGGCCTACAAAGTTCTAAATAAACGAACTCAATGTGTGGAAGAAAGCATCCATGTAATTTTTGATGAAGCCCTCTCATTAAAGCCAAGGCAAGATGATGAAGGAGATATAGGAATTTTCCGCAAAGAAAATCAGCCTCATGAAAACGTTGAAACAAACCTTGATCAAACTGAGGAACCACTGGACAATGTGCAAAGCGAGTCTAGAACTGAAGAAGGACCCGGACAGACCACAACTAATCAGATTGTAGAACCAGCTGGTCCAGGTCCAGATACCCTATATGAGTTGGTGGATCAACCCAACGCTCCAAGAGGATGGAAGCATCATCGATCACATCCCCTGGATAACCTCTTAACAGATCTAAATCAGGGAGTGACAACTAGATATAAACTTAGAAATTTTTGTACTTTTTTTGCTTACTTATCACTTATAGAATCGGAGAACCATGAAGTGGCTCTCTCCGACACTGACTGGGTTCTAGCTATGCACGAAGAACTAAATCAATTTGAGAGGAACAAGGTGTGGCATCTAGACCCAAGACCCAAGAATAAAACAGTGATAGGTCTCAAATGGGTATTTAAAAATAAGCTTGATGAGCATGGACAGATCACAAGGAACAAAGCGAGGCTAGTCGTCAAGGGCTATAACCAACAAGAAGGGATAGATTTCAATGAAACATTCGCACTGGTGGCAAGGCTAGAAGCAATCCGAATGCTCATAGCATTTGCGGCTCATATGGGTTTCACCCTCCACCAAATGGATGTCAAGACGGCCTTTTGAATGGTTATATTAAGGAAGAGGTATACGTTAAACAACCACCGGGGTTTGAAAATCCAGATTTTCCTAATCATGTTTTCAAATTAGATAAAGCACTTTATGGGCTCAAACAAGCACCTCGTGCTTGGTATGAGCGCCTATCAAAATTTCTTTTGGAAAATGGTTTTGAAAGAGGAAAAATAGATAAAACTCTTTTTCTTAAAATAAAAGATCAATCCCTCTTGGTTGTTCAAATTTATGTAGATGATATTATTTTTGGTGCTACTAACGATTCACTTTGTGATGAATTTTCCTCTCTTATGAGCTCTGAGTTTGAGATGAGTATGATGGGTGAACTAAATTTTTTCCTTGGTCTCCAAATCAAACAAACAAGTTAAGGAACTCAAATATATCAACAAAAATATCTCAAGGAACTCCTCAAAAAGTATGGAGCAAGTGAAAGCAAGACAATGACAACACTGATGGGAACAAATGACAGGCTGGATGCAGATGAAGCAGGAACCAGCATAGACCAGAAAAAATACCGAGGAATGATCGGATCTCTACTATACCTAACTACCAATAGACCCCACATAGTTTTCAGTGTAGGTCTATGTGCCCGGTTCCAGGCAAATCCCAAGGAGTCTCACCTCAAAGCAGTCAAGAGGATCCTCAAATACCTCAAAGGAACTATGAATATATGCTTATGGTATCCACGTAATGAGGATTTTAATCTTATTGCATATTCAGATTCTGATTTTGCAGGTGATCTATTAAACAGAAAAAGCACATCTGGAACGGATCACTTCCTAGGTCCTTGCTTGGTTTCATGGAGTTCTAAGAAACAAAAATCAGTTGCTCTTTCAACAGCCGAAGTCGAATACGTAGCAGCCGCATCTTGTTGCTCACAATCCTTGTGGATCATGCAATAAGTGAGTGACTACGTGATCATCCTAAATTGCACGCCAATTCTATGTGACAATACTAGTGCAATCAGCATCTCAAAAGATCCGGTCATGCACTCACGAACAAAACATATCCATATCCGGCATCACTTTCTGAGAGATTGCGTGGAAAAGGGGCTAATCAAGGTAGAATATTGCAACACCGACAAGCAAATTGCCGACATTTTTACAAAGCCCCTGGGAAGAGAAAGGTTTGAATTAATTCGACTTGAACTTGGTCTTATCAATGCTTAAAACTGCTTTCTCCTTTAAATTCTAACCCCTGCTAGATCATTATTTTTTTCCTTCTGTATAACTTAAGGAGAAATCATTTTTCTTGCTTTTCATAAGAAGTGGTAAGGATTTTTTTTCCCTTTCGTTTTAAACTGCCAAAATATTTGGGGTAATACAGCTAAATAATCGGCCACTCCCTTCATCAAGACTTTTGTTTGGAAATAAATCATTAAGTTTTTTCGGGGAATGAAAAGGAATCCCAAGTATCAATACACAACCCACTTCCAAAAACATACACCTTCCATAAACTCTCCCTTCTTCTCCTTCTTTAACCGCCATGGTTAAAACCAGAGGTTGTGCTCCTCCAACTGCACCTCGTCGTTCTAGCCGGAAACGAAGCGCACAACCACCTCCACCTTCATCACCCACTCCGATTGAACTCGAAGCCTCTCCTCCTTCCAACATGCAATCCGAATCTAATGATTCTTTACCACCATCCCCCGGATCCTCTCAGGGGGAACAAGAGGAAGCCACTCCATCTCCAATTAAGCCTTCTAAAGGAAAACCCCTCACACGCGACGGGAAGTCTCTGCCTCGAAAATACACCCGGAAGAGAGCAATTGAAGAAGGTATCATCTCTGGTGAGGAATCAACCAAAAAATTACCTAAAATAGGGAAAGTGGCTGAAGAAGACGTTATTTGACTTCGAGCGCTATATGTGGCAAGAGGCATTGTGAAGGTACTCGCTATCCCTTTCGTTGAACTCTCTTCTCAAACTTCTGACTTTGTAGAACTCATTATGTTGCAAAAATGGGGGCATCTCTTTGAAACTAAGCACTGCTGCTCCGTTTACCCTGATTGCTTGTCCGATTTTCTGGCCAATCTTATAATTAAAGAAGATGTGTTAGCCTCTCGAGTGCGTGGTACCAAACTATGTTTCACTATTCAAGAATTTGCTAAAGCACTAGATATTCCTTATTCCGGTGAATGCCCATACAAGAAAGAGGATTGGCCACTGTCCACTGTGTCTCAGGTTGAGGCAGTAATTTTTTTTGACCCAAATGTATCCGGTCTTACTCTTCAAGTAAGTAACCTTTCCCCTACTCACAAATTACTGTTCTACTTTGTTCACTCCAATTTGATTCCCCGCCTGGAAGGAAGACTGATTTCATCTCGGATTGAAGTTGCCTACATGTATCTCATAGCCAATAAAATCCCAATTAACCTACCCGGCCTCATGTTTGCTCACCTCAAATTCACCATCAATGATCGTTCTAGGAAAGTTGGGATCCCCTTTGGTACCATCCTCACACAACTGTTCATCAAACAGGAAGTTTCTCTCAAAAACCTGCCCTATCACATGATTCACAAGAATCTCGACACTAAGGGTCTCCAAAATTATGGCATAGTTGTCCATAACTCTAAGCTTGTCTTCAAGGAAACAATTACACCTGGTCCCTCTGCCAAGGCCCCTAAAACAAAACATGTTCCCTCTGCCCTTTGATCCTGTGCATTTCATTTCTCTTGTCAAAGAACAGTTGCACCTTATGGAACTCACCTTGCTTCGGCGGTTTGATTCATTGGCAGAATCAGTGACAACGCTTTCCAGTCGGCTTGATGAAGTTCGCACAGATCTTAAGTCATTTCAAAGTGAGGTGTTGGCTAAGTTTGAGGAAGAAAGTGAAGGGCTCCATAGGCGGATCATCTCTTCTTCAGATGATGAATAACTCGCTATCATAAACACTTTTCTCTAAACACTTACTTATCGGGCTGGGAGGGATATTTTATTTTTGCACTTTTACTCGGCATTGTTTTGGTTATTTTCTGTTTCCTTTTGGTTGATGCCAAAAGGGGGAAATAATCAGGTGCCTCAGCCTCTTTTTGCTACACTCAAACTACTGTTGCTTTACTACTATGCTTTGCTTAAATAGTAACCTGCAGGGATTCTTTTGGCACCTAAGGTTTGTCATCAACAAAAAGGGGGAATTTGTTGAGTATGAGTGTTTTGTTGATGACTAACCATGCAGGTGGAACGGCGGATAGAACCGCTCATAGTTCCTTGCGGAACAAAGGACAGAACTATCCTCAGGAACAAATGGATATTATTAATTTGTTGATTGACTAACCATGCAGGAGGAACTAATGCAGCTCCATTCCTAATTCCGTAATATGATTTGAATTAATATGGATTGCACCTACTTGATTTTCAATTACTATGCTTTCCTTATATGAGTGATTATACTTTGTCAAAAATATGAGTTTAAGCAAAAATATCCTTCTTGGCATGATATACGTAATCTGCTTGTATGAGTGCTTATTTGAGTGATTATTCTATTTCCATACTTGATTAGACCTCCACTTATTAGTATAGCTTATTACTTTATAGAAAGTATCCTTATTTGATTGCATGATTTATATTTGGTGGTTGACCATAGCACTTACGTATTGCATGCTTTGCTAAATATCTCCTTGCCATAAAAGTTATCCTTGATTAACTTAATAAGTGAATATTTTGAGTATGGATATTTTCTGGCATGGGCCGTCACATGCTTATTATGGTAGGTAAAATATTCCCTTGCTATACGGATTTGAAAAAGTAAAAGTTGTTTGAAATATATTCCATATCTTAATCCGTTGCTTGCTTATATCGAGAATAATATTCTTACCTTTTTGGGAATTGACCGAAGCCTCTCTTATTTAGTAATTAATTGATCACACAAGATTTGGATGAGCTGTTTGTACCTATTCTCTTAGTCCAGGACTGATATGCTACCTTGAATATATGATTAAGATATTTTAATTCGGCTGCCTTATATATTGAGCTCGGATATGGGAAATATTATAAAGAAGAAGGAAAGCAATTCAAAATATTGAGGCAAGTCCCAAGATTAGAAGATCAACTATTCAAGGAAGGATGCTTAAACGATCTACCCAAGACAGCCTATATAAACGAAACAGCCAAAGAGAAATGGGGCGTGCTTGATCGAAAAATAAAAGAGAGAAATACTTATAAGAGAGTATCAAGACCAAGGCAACTGGACCTGCTTACAGAGTTCTAGATATAGTTTCTTTTCTCTTACTTGTTGTGTAATTGAAGTTTGAGGAAAAGCTTAAGTGTAGCTTCCTCTGGTTGGGGTCGTGAGTGTGAGAGCTTTGTTGTAAAGCTGAGAGGCTCTCTACCCGCAAGGTAGAGATGCATAACTCTTCCTAGAGAGGATAGAGTTGGGGTGGTTCAAGGGTAGATTAGGAGAATTTACCTTGTAACCACAAAAGGCTTATTAGTGAAGTTGTTGAAAATTCCTCCGAGGGAGGTCAAGGTTTTTTAATCCCTTTGAGCCAAGGGATTTTTCCTCGTTAAATCCTTGTGCACTTTACTATTTCGCATTCCCTGGACCCCACACTAGAACTGTGCGAAAAACTGCCACGGTTCCACACACACACAATTCGCCCCCCCCCCCCCCCCCTCTTGTGTTGCTAACCGTTTCATCAGATACATAGTTTCCTTGGCTTAGCGGGTTATTATCGTAAGTTTGTTGAGAAATTCTTTGTGTTGGAGTCACCACTAGACCTGTACAAAACCAGGCTGGCCCGCCCGGCCCGCCCGCACAAATTGGAGGGCTTGGGCATGTATATATTTACCACCAGCCCGGCCCGCAATAAGATATGGGCGGGCTTGCGTTGTGGTGTAGGCACGTTTGGGCCAATAAGCCCGGCCCGTTACATTTAGTATATATAAATATATATATATATATATGTATATATATATATATATGTATATATATATATGTATATATATATGTATATATTGATTTATTTATTTATTTATTACATATACACATGTATATTATATTTACTAATTTTTCTTTAACATATTTATAGTTTATTATTTTTAAATTCAAATTTTTTGTTTTGAACAACTAGCCCAACCAATATAATACTCCCCCAGTCCCAATTTGTTAGATACATTTACTATTCACTTGGTCAACATAAATCACTCTTAATCTTTTATTTAATAAATCAAAAGTTTATGAATTTTGAATTATTGTTTGCAGGCATTGTAACAGTTTTAATGTAGTTTCTAAATATGTAAATTTCATTTTCTAAAATTAATCTGAGTGTTGACAGGGATCAATTTGCTTTATCATCAGTCAAACATCGTAAACCGTAAAATATCATATAATTTGGGACGGAGGGAGTATCTATTTTTATACATAAAGATAATACTTTGTGCTTAAATTTTAAATTTTAGATATAGTTTCTCATTATTATGTTTGTGTAAGTCTTTTTTGTATGTGGTGAAAGACCTATAAACATTATAAGTATATTAACAATTTTTTAAATGTTGTAATATTATTTTTGAAGTATTAAAAAATCATATAATTTTGAAAAAATTAAAGTTTTCCCGGGCCGGGCGGCCCGGTGGACTACCCGGCCTGCTCTTACGGGCGGGTATGGACAGGGGTTATGTTGGAGATATTTTAATTGTGAATCAAGTTTGTCATAGATTAGCTTTATTATTAATCCTTGTATTTAATTAGTGCATGAATTAGATAGAACTTGGGCCAAGTGTTAGGCCCATATAACCAGGCTAAAAGCCTTGTACGCCTAACCTAAACCTCGCCTATAAAAAGGGAGCCGAGGGTTTAGGATTAGGTTAACGTCGTACTTATTCTCTAAAGCCTTACGCACATATCTTTCTGTTGTACGAGTTCACGGTCTATCAAAGAGGGTTTTACATTGATTCAATTTGTGTTCATCCTTACGTTTAATCTTCGTTGTTAGATCGTTATTCATTGCTGTTACAGAAACAGGGACTATCAATTGGTATCAGAGCCGATCGAGAGCCGATCAGAAGAACGCCTGCAGAAGACTCTCCTTTTCTTTACGTTGTTCTTACTGTCGATATTTCACATTGTATTTTTGTTTCTTGTTCAAAAGTTGTAAAAGTTACACCCTTAGAATCGTCTTTTCAAAGCGATCAAGGGGTATACTTCAGATTTCGTTTTACGCATATTCTGTACTTGAGATATCTCGAGTAGGTCTTGTCGACATCTTGGTTTTTCACAGGTTCTGCTACGTTTTTCGAGCTGAAAACTTTACCTGAGGATCTCGACATTCTACTCTACAGGAAACTACCTTCAGATTTTGCTTATCTGATTTTTACAGTTTGCAGGATTTCGACATTGAGGATTTCGAAATCTAGGATTTCGAGATCTTGATTTCGAGTTAAGGTTTCGACATCTGGTCTCGACATTTGACTTCTCAGAATTAAGATTTCGAGTTTTAACTTCTCGACATTTCAAATCTCGAGATCCTCTTCTCGAAATTTGAAATCTCGAGATCCTTAATCTCGAGATCTCTAATCTCGAGCTCAAATCTCGATACCGGGCCTCCTTTATCGAAATCTGAGATTTCGATATTCAGATCTTGACATCTGATTTTTCGACTTTCTGCCTTTGAAAATCTTTTGATCAATTATCTCGAACGGTCAGTTTAATACAGCAATGGCCTCAGAATTCAATGCGCAAGGGAACAGCAGTACCCCTCCTAGTCTCAGGAAGGGAATATACCAAATGTGGAGGAATAGATTCCTCAATTTCCTTGAGCACAAAGAGAACTCCGCTGCGATGCTTGAATCCTTGCTTGAAGGACCAGCTGAACTCTTGATTTCAGTTGGTGGTGATCCAGAAAATAACCCTCCTATTCTTCCAGAAATAAGGAGGAAAGTGGCATCAGAATACACGGAAGCTGACAGGCTCAGGCTTCGTGGTGATCTCATGGCCAAAACATATCTTCTTCAAGCAATCCCCAATGAAGTATACGTTCTCATAGACAGCATGCAAACAGCTAAGGAAATGTGGGATGAAATTGAGAAACTTCTTCAAGGCACAAGCATTAGCCTTAAGACAAAGAAGACAACAATTCTTATTGCCTATGTCTCCTTCAAAGCAGGTCCAGGAGAACCATTGAATGAGACTTACAACAGACTCGTTCAACTGGTAAATGAACTCAGAAAAATCAAAGTATTCAGGTCCAACTTGGAACTGAATATTAGATTCCTATCCAGCCTGCATCCTGCATGGGAAAAGACAGTGAAGGATGTTAGATCTCGGATTCACTTAGACGAAATTGACCTCTGCACTCTCTATGAACATCTTAAGCAATTTGTCAACGAGGGGTCCTGTGCCGAGGATCATCACACCACAAATCCCTTAGCTCTTGTAATGGAGGCTCAGCCCAGAAGGACAACCACATCACTAAAGAAGAAAAAGAAGAAGGTGGTGGTTGAATCAGATGATGATGAAAGTGATGATGACAAATCTGATCTAGAGGCTGAGCTAGCAGACTTACAGAAGAAGATGGCACTGCTTGCCAAGAGATTTGCTAAGATGAACAGCTCCTCCAACAAGCTGAGAACCTCCTCCTCAAACTACAAACAGAAGAACCATGATCAAGGATCTTCTAGGAAGGCACCATCAGCAGAAGACGCTCCCAAATGCTACAATTGTGGTAAGGCTGGACATGTCATCAAAGACTGCCGCCTCCCAAAGAAGAAAGATGCTAATTTCTACAAGCAGAAGATGCTGTGGAATAAGCAGAAAATGTTGATGGTGCAGAAAGAAGAAGAAACTTCTGCAATGATTGCTGAGAATTAGAACTGGGCAGAAGATTCTTCTGAGGAGGAGGAGGAGGAAGACAACTATGCCCTGATGGCACGAGTGGAGGAAGATGAAAGAAAGGGTGAAGCTGCGATCCCCGAAAGCGAATGCTCAACAAGATCTGTAAGTACCTCACATACTCTTTCAAATAACCAAATGCAGTCCTTACTTGAGAAGGACAATCTAATCAAAGAACTAAAGGAGAGACTAGACAATAATCACAGGGTATTGAAACAGAATCTAGACCAAAAGTTTTCCTTAAGTGTTCAACTTGAAATTGCAAAAGATCAGGTCAAAAAGGTGTCCTCAGATTTTGAAAGCTTTGAACTTAAGATAGCTGAATTAACTAGGAAATTTGAGGATAGTGAACGAGAAAAAAGCACAACAAAGGCTGAATGCGATTTTTTGCATAAAAAGAGAAGAACACTTTTAAATAAAATAAAAGAACTAGAGGATCTAGCTGCTAGAAGAGGTCAGTCTGAACAGACAATTTTTCTCAATAAGATAAAGGATGACCGATTTTACAATCCTAGAATAGGACTGGGCATAACCAACCCACGTAATCTAAAGAAAGTTAACTGTCTTCAAATCTATAACAAAGATTACATGGGACTAGGGTTTGGCGAGAAAATGTATTTTCGAAGTGATGAAGAAAACGCTGAAGCAGAAGAAGAAAAGAGAAAGAATCCAAAGTCTGCGATTTCTTGTGATTATCCCTCTGTTAATGAAAAACAACTTTCACAAGAAAAACCTACTTCCTGCTTTAGTGAATGCCTTGACCCTTATGCTAAAGATATTCCTCATATAGGACATCCTCTAGACCCTCCCCCAAGAGTAGGTATTGCTAAAACTGGTGAGGAACCTTGTATATTTCCCATGGCTCAAAAGCTCAAAAACCTACAGAAAACTCTTGATAACGAGAGAGAGAGATTTGAAACTGAAAAGAAAGGTTTTGAGCGCAATTGGCAGGAACTTCTTCAAAAGTTCAATGATTTGAGTGAGCAGTATCATGCTAAAATAGACCCTTCTACGACTAAGCCTGACAGCTCACACACCTCACATGAGAAAAACAATGCTTTAAAAGGTTCGTCCACTCATCTCTCTTCTCCTTTGTTTACAGGAAATGAAGTGAAGAAGGAAGGAGAAGAGAAGAATGAGTGGAGGAAAAAGAGGAAGGAAATCGCAGAAGGCAAAAAGAAAGTTTTTGAGAATAATGCCAGTCCTAGATCTAGTTCTATTTTTTACTCTAAAGTTACTTGTAATTCTGTCTCTACAAAACAAACTTCTAGTAGTTCAGTCTTGAGTCTCAAGCTGAATATTTCTGAGACATCTTCTAGACATCGTTCTATTCATAATACAAGTGTTGCTTATGGTTATTCTGTTCCAGACCCCCATAATTATGAATGTGATGTGAATGTTGTTAAAACAAAGCCTCACAGAAAGCTCAAACCCGAAAGAGAAACCAAGAAAAGAACTTCTAAGGGAACGTTTTGTATTCCTGATATGAAATATGCTCTTCGAGTTCATTCAAGGAAACATCTTAATCGGCTTTCTAAAGAGGAGATTTTCAAAACCAAACTTAAGAAACAACCATTCAATCACAAAGCACACGTCTACTCTCCTCCCAAACCTAAAACTGAAAGGTGGGCCCCCAAGATAAGACCCACCAAAACTGAAACGAAAAGGCGGGTCCCCAAGATGAGATCTACCAAACCTGAAACGGATAGGTGGGTCCCCAATCGAAGACCCATCAAAATTGAAACTGACAGGTGGGTCCCCAATCGAAGACACATCAAAAGTGAAACTGAAAGGTAGGTCCCCAAATTCAGACCCACCAGAACTAAAATGGAAAGGTGGGTTCACAACATCAGATCCACCAAAATGGAAACTGCTAAGTGGGCTCCAAAAACCAGACCCACTGCAAAAGCAGATCTGGCTATTGGAGAGCCCACAAGAGAAAGATCTTTTGTTGAAAGAGCTGCTGACCTTGAATCACAGCTCAAAGCAAGATTTAGAAAGGTGTTTCTTGATAATAAGGAAGGACCCACTCCAAGTTGGGTACCTAAACCCGTTTGATTATTTTGCAGGACGGTCATGTGTGGCACTTAGACTCAGGATGCTCAACCCACATGACCGGAATAAAGCACCTTTTGAGCAACTACACCAACTGCTACGGAGGCCATGTCAGATTCGGAAATGACGCCTCATCTCCTATTCTTGGGTATGAGGACGTCGTCTGTGCCAGTGTCACTATAAAAGACGTTTCATTTGTCAAAGGGCTCAAACACAACTTACTGAGCATAGGGCAATTCTATGACAGCGGGATGGAAGTGAGGTTCTTTGCAAAACAATGCTGTGTTCTTGACAGCACAGGGAATACATTATTAACGTGTTACAGAACATCAAATTTGTACACTATTGATCTGAAAAGCGTCCAATCCACCACTTCCATCTGTCTGCTGTCCAAAGCTTCAACTGAACAGAACAACCTATGGCACAGACGTCTCTCCCATCTGAACTTCAAACATCTATCAACCTTGTCCTCCAAGAAACTTGTCAAGGGGCTTCCTCTGCTAAAGTCTTCCGCTGAAAATCATTGTAGTGCCTGCAAAATGGGCAAAATGACGCGAAGCTCCCACAAGTCAAAAACCGAACCATCATCTACACATCAGTTGCAGCTAATTCACATGGATCTGTGTGGATCTATGAGAGTCCAAAGCATCAACGGTCGCAAATACACTCTGGTGATCGTTGATGACTTCTCTAGGTACATATGGACAAAATTTCTCCGTTCAAAAGACGAGGCTGCAGAAAACATTATGACCTTTATCAGAACCATCCAGAAACTGCTACAGCACAGTGTTCGAATTGTTAGAACTGACAATGGTACCGAGTTCAATTGAGAGAAAGAACAGAACCCTTGTTGAAGCAGCACGCACCATGTTAATCCAATCCAGACTGTCTCACTTCATGTGGGCAGAGGCAATCAATACTGCGTGTGTAACACCCCCAAATTTCCCACCCAAAAATACATTTAAATAATAATTTATTGGAAAGTAATACTAACTTTATTTGAAAACATCAGAAAATGTGCAGCGGAATATTTAAAGGGAAATAGGGGTGCTACCGCCACACTCGGTTCTCTCTTAACCGAGTGCATAGGCTAAAACAACTTAAACTTCAAAATCAAAAGCTCACTCATTAAAGTTATTGAAAAAGAAATTTACAATGATTTACTAATAATGTTTTCTAGCGAAAGCTCTCTCTCGAAATCAACTTCAACATCGATCAACTCAACACCTGTACAAAATCATGTACAGAAAGAAAAATAAAAGAAACAAACATTAGCAATAATGCTAAGTAAGTCCCACCTAACCTTTTAAAATAATAATAATATATATATATAAATTCGTACAACCGTTAGTATAAACAAATATTAAAAAAAGACACTTTATAAATCATAAGTAAACGATATCTATACAAAATCTCAATCACATAACTCACGAACCATAATAATTCCAAAATACATGAAACACCAAAATTTCTCCATTATTGAATTTCTCCAAAAATCACTTTGTAACTAACTTTCTAGTAATTTAGAAGGGCGGTGCTCAACACTCTGGTTGAGCCCGGTGATCCGTTGTTATGTACGGCCACCCCGGAACTATCGCCGGTACCACAACTGCTCCTTGGAAACGGATCAACTACCTTAAGTGTGCACACCCCCTAGAGGTATTCCAAGCCCTCCGGGTTAGTAAGTCGATCCGGGTAGCCGGGATGTTTTCTACCAACATTTCTCGAAAAATAAAAGAAACAATAGCAAAATAAAAGAAAAATAATGCTAAGTAATAACAGTAGCCGGGATGTACAAAATCATGTACAGAAAGAAAAATAAAAGAAACAAACATTAGCAATAATGCTAAGTAAGTCCCACCTAACCTCAAAAAAATGAATGATTAGGAGCTACTACTACCACTACTACTCAAAGCCGGGATGTTTTCTACCAACCTTCAATTCACCTCAAACCAAATCCAACAAAAATTGAGTAGTAGTAGACCTAACCATCCTCCACATTTTAAGGGACGTGGAAAACCAACACCACGGATTTCTCCCGTGATGCTCACCCTTTATGAAAATATTTATTTATCTTTGTTTTCTCAAAATCACTCGAAGTTTACGCTTAAAAAATTTTCTTTTCATCAAACTCCCACAAAGATAACAAATTACGTACTATTACAAAATCTCCCAAAATCGTATACAATAGCTCATATTAACAAATCAATATATCAACTAATATCTCAAATACAACCCTTTCATATAATAATATTTAATCAAATTCAGCACACATAAATTCGATCCTCAAATATGCACACAAATATTTAAAAGAAATCATGAAGAAAAAGAACTAATTTTGGTTGATGTGAAACTTACCTCAATTTACGATAACTTCCAAACGAAGCTTCTACCTCGAACTTCTCAAAATTCACCCTCTAGAATATTAAAATTCTAGGATTAGCAATTTATTTTACTTTTGCTATTTTTACCCCGACTCTTAATAACTTGAGCTTAACCGGCACAAATTTGTTATTTTGATCCCCTTGAATTAGTCGAGCCATTTAGTCCTTTGTACAAATAAATTTCAACGTTGTTATTAATTAGACCACTTAAATTTTAATTCGCTTCAAATAAGACTTCAATTCATACGACGACAATACCCCAAATAAGCCTTCAACGCATAGTGCTCCAAATTAGATCACTTTAATTTGCTCAAGTTATAACCGTCAACGCATAAGGATAAAATAATACGGAGTATAACGTACGTGCGCAGGAGGCCGGTCATCTTCTCCCGCAGCTTCGGCGTTGCTGACGGGGACGGTTGATCACAGGCGGCCCTCCTTCCAACAATGGCGGTTTGTCTAGAGACTTCTTCACTCCAGCAAGGATGTCGACGTGGTCTTCCTCCTTCCGGCACCTCTGCAACGTCACTCCGGCGTGGACCAGGGGACAACCTGCGGTAGAGATTCGTACGACGGCCTTCTTTACCCTTCAGCAGCGCGCAAACAGGCCAGTGTTAAGAGACGGTGTTGTTGAACTGCCACAGCTTGGTTTCCTCTCCGGGCTCCGGCGGTCGTTTTTTCCTCTTCCCTTCCGGCGACTACGCAGTCCGGTAATGGCGTGGCGAAGAGGCATACAATAATCGTGTTCTTCCTCTTTCCTGGCGACGTGCTGAAAGAACGTATGTGTATGAATATGGCGTGGTTTTAGATGGGGTATGTATATATATGTATATATACTTTGATCGCATGTTGTTTGTATAGGGTTCGCCGGTATTTTAAACTCACGTCCGAAGATTCCAGGCCATACATTGAATTTCCGTTTCATATGTTAAAAATCTTTTCCAATTTTTCCATAATTATACACATGTAACCGATGATTCTAGGAGCCTAGGATTTTATGTGTAATATTCGTTCCGGCAGTTTCCTATTAAAGACCTGCGCGTATGTTATAATAATACTCCGTAGTATGCATGCACGTGTTATGTATGTATGTATGACTCGTATGAGGTGTTATAACTAAAAACCATATTTGAAAAGTCAACTCCCCCATTTGGTAAGTAGTACTCCACTACTCGCGTAGCATATTTTAGGTTGCCTCTTAAAGTGGATATATATTACATATATAAATTTAATTGATACACTTCTAAAATTAAGAATATGTTTAAAATGTCATTTTGTAATATGTTAAAATTTCATCAAGTTGATGTTATTATCTATTTTATATCATTTAAATTTTCGGAGTGTCACAGCGTGCTTCACTCAGAACAGAACATCCATCCATAAACGCTTCGACAAGACTCCATATGAAATCCTATTCAACAGAACTCCCGACATCTCTTTCTTCAAGGTTTTTGGCTGCAAGTGCTTCATACTAAATGATCGGACAGAGAGAAGTAAGCTGGATCCCAAAGCCAGAGAAGGTGTGTTTATTGGCTACTCACTGCAATCCAAAGCTTACAGAGTCTACCTCAGAGACAAGCGCACTGTCATAGAGAGTGTAAATGTTACATTCTATGAAATGGCAGACTTTGCGATCGAACATCTACAGACTGATCCATCAAATGTTGTACCAGTAGCTTCTGATAAAGCTGAACCAAACACCGAACACAAAGATGTGATTCTCGACTCTCTCTTCAGGAACTTCTACGAGAACTCACAACCTCCACCACCTGCATGCACTCCAGCTTCAACATCAACTCCAACAGCAGAGATTCCGCTCCTCACAGGACCAGACGATGTACCATCCACACCATCAACCCCTCAATCCAATCTCAGAGGTGTGGATGATCACGGCTTTGCTACAAGTCAAGAATCATCTCCATTACACACCACAGCTGCTCCAGAGCCTTCAACCTCTTATCAGGACTCCGATCAACCAATAATTACTCCAACTCCTCTAGCTCATGAGAGGAAGTGGACGAGAGCACATCCCGTGGAACAGATAATAGGTGATCCGAGTCAAGGTGTGCGCACAAGATCCGCAACGATGAATGAATGCCACTTCGCATGCTTCCTAAGCCAGTCAGAACCATCAAAAGTGTCTGATGCGCTACTTGATCCAGATTGGGTGATTGCTATGCAAGATGAACTCAATCAGTTTGACAGACTGGATGTATGGTCACTGGTACCTAGGCCTCAGAGAAAGACAATCATTGGCACGAAGTGGGTATTCAAAAATAAAAGAGATGAAGAAGGAACAGTTATAAGGAACAAGGCAAGGCTGGTCGCAAAGGGATATAATCAACAGGAAGGCATAGACTACGATGAAACGTTTGCGCCCGTAGCTAGAATTGAAGCAATCCGCCTCTTTCTTGCATACGCGGCGCACAAAAACTTCACCGTCTTTCAGATGGACGTGAAAACAGCTTTTCTAAATGGGACTTTAGAAGAAGAAGTCTATGTCGCTCAACCAGAAGGATTTGTAGATCCAAAATTCCCAGACCATGTATACAAGCTCAAGAAAGCTCTCTATGGGTTGAAACACGCACCCAGAGCTTGGTACGATGCCTTGACCGAATTTTTGATCGATTCAGGTTTCTCAAAAGGAAAGATTGATACTACTCTGTTTATCAAGCGACAAAAGTCTGACATCATTCTGATTCAGATCTATGTTGATGACATCATCTTTGCCTCTTCAAATCCGCGCCTTTGCCAACATTTTGAGAAACTGATGAAAACCAAGTTCGAGATGAGCATGATGGGTGAACTTAACTTCTTCTTAGGCCTGCAAGTAAGACAACTCTCTGATGGCATTTTCATCAATCGGTCCAAATACATTCTGGATATGCTAAAGAGATTCAACATAGAAGGCAAATCTTCCATGACGACCCCCATGTCCCCAAACAACAAACTGGACTCAGACCCCTCCGAGAAGCCAGTAGATGCTACGAATTACAGGGCCATCATTGGATCTTTGCTATATCTCACGTCAAGCAGGCCTAACATTGTCTTCTCCACATGCTTATGTGCTCGCTTTCAAGCCAATCCGAAGGAATCTCATCTGACAGCTGTACGACGAATTTTAAGATACCTCAAAGGCACGGTGAATCTAGGCCTTTGGTATCCCAAACATTCAGGCTTCGATCTAGTCGGATACTCGGATGCTGACTTTGCTGGTTGCCGGATGGACCGCAAAAGTACATCGGGAGCCGTCCAATTCTTGGGCGAGAAGCTAGTCCGCTGGTCTTCCAAAAAGCAAAACTGTGTGTCAACATCTACAGCTGAGGCCGAATACGTCGCGGCTGCTAGTTGTTGTTCGCAAATATTATGGATGAAGACTCAGCTCCAGGACTACGGTTACACATTCCGCCACATCCCGATCTACAGTGACTCTCAAAGCGCCATCGCCATCACAAGCAATCCTGTTCACCACTCCCGCACCAAACACATTGATCTGCGCTATCATTTCATCAAGGATCACGTAGAGAAAGGAGACATAGATATGTACTTTGTAAGCTCAGAGCTTCAACTGGCTGACTTGTTCACTAAGGCATTGGATGAAAAAAAGATTCCAGTTCCTGGTCTCCAAGTTGGGCATGTTGAACCTCGAGCCTGTTTAATTTTTGTCTCCACTGGTCTGAAAAGTGTGTGTGTGTGGGACTTGTAAATAGTGTGTGTGAGTGTGACCTGTAAATAGTGTGTGCGCGTTGCATGTGTTGAGGGGGAGAAAACCAGAAAAATAACAAAAACTAGTGTGTGTTGCATGTGTTGAGGGGGAGAAAACCAGAAAAATAACAAAAAATAGTGTGCGTGTGTTGCAAGTGTTGAGTGGGTGAAAAATCAAAAAGAACAAAAAATAGTGTGTGTGCGTTGCATTTGTACATATTGTTTGTTGCATTTTTTTTGGGGGGGAGAAAATTTTCACTGATTGAGGGGGAGCTCTCTATTTTTAGTGGTTTGGGCCTCGAAAATCTTTTAAAAGGGCACTGTGTGCCAGCCCAATAATTCGGGCTCAATTGTTACGGAGGAGGTCCAAAATTTTCTCGCGTATAAAACCTTCGCGAAAAACCTTTCTCTCCATTCTGATTTTTCTCAAAGGCCAGAAACTCTCGCACTTCAGAGCTCTCAAACCTTTCTTCTTCCCAACCTTACGATTTCGCAATCTCCTTCTCTCTTTTCTTCTTCTCGACATTCTTAAGAAGGTAGTTTCTCTTTGTTTGTGTTCAAAACCCAAAAACGATCGATCTCGAAAACCTGTTTAAATTCGTTCGTGTTCGACATCCAAAAACGAACGATTGATTTCGCAAAAAAACCCTTGAAATTTCTCAAAATCAAATTAGAGTTTTCTTCGTTTGAATGTATGTCGTAATCTCGCTTGTTATCAATTTGGTATATCATATCTTTGTTTTTGCAGGTGGTTTAATCTCTTCAAAATCGTCGATTCATCTTCTCGAAATCAAGATCTCGAGATGGGCATCTCGACATCTTGATCTCGAGATTTGAATCTCGAAATCAAGATCTCGAGATCTGCATCTCGACATCTTGATCTCGAGATTTGAATCTCGAAATCAAGATCTCGAGATCTGCATCTCGATATCTTGATCTCGAGATTTGAATCTCGAAATCAAGATCTCAAGATCTGCATCTCGACATCTTGATCTCGAGATTTGAATCTCGAAATCAAGATCTCGAGATTTGAATCTCGAAATCATGATCTCGAGATTCAGATCTCGAGATTTGGACTTTGCAACTTTTTCAAAATTCCACCTACATAAACTTATCTGAAACCTTCAAATCAAACTCTTTCAATCAAACAGTTGAATTTCATATGCTGACCCCCTGCTTCTACAGTTTAAAATGGCAGGAACCACTCAAACGCAGATCGATGATGCCATCTACCCCAAAGGGAAATGGATCAAGGTGCTGGACAACAATTTCCAGCTAGACCTTGCGGTGTTCAAGTGCCAGAACCCCATAGTTCCAGCAATCATGAAAGGTCACTATCTCTGGCCTGCACTTCACAACTCAAAACCGGTGCCAGAGATATACCTACAACAGTTCTGGGGTCATATGCATACAGATTCACTGAAGGATCGCTCAAAGATAAAGACCAAGCTGAACGGCATGCGGGTGATTCTTACACCATCCACTCTACGGGCTACTCTATCGCTGCCAATCCATGACGAGTACGATGCGCTGCCGTCCATCCCAGATCTACTAAAAGACGTGGCATCACTTGGCTACACCTCATTACTGCCACAGCTCTCCAACTTCAACGGAGCATATCTTCACCATCCGTGGAAGAATCTCTTCGGGCTGGTGAACAAGTGCCTGTCACCTAAGCATGCCGGCTTCGACAAGTGCAACAAGCAGATCCTGCTAGTCTTTCATGGCATCGCTTTCAACAAGAACTACGACCTGGCACAGCTCTTCTTCTCAGAGCTAATGGACCTGGTCAAAGCCAAAGAAAAGAACAGGCCAGGTACCATCCCGTACGCAAGGTGGCTCGGACTAATCATACACGACTGCATGGCAGAGCACTCCTCAATACCAAAACGGAGCTCAGATCCACACTTCACTGCACCAAAGCTGCAATATTTCAAAGCAGACAAGAATCCTGCCTTCGGTCTAAGGATCCCTGGATTTCTGCTCAAGCTTGTCAAATCTTCAAATCCAGCGGTCCAACAGTACAAGGAAGCCACTTAGAGAACTGTCCCTATGGTTCAGCAAAACCCAGCTGGACCTACCCCGGGGACAAAGCCGAGTGATGGTAAGGGTCCAAAGAGAGCCCAAAAGCCACAAAAACCAGTGGCCGGTTCGCCCAATGAAGGAAAGTCTAACGACTCTCTAGAGACGAGTCAGGCGGCTGAGGGCACCGAAACAGACGCTGAGGAAACAGCCAATGAATCGTCAAGTGAAGCCCAAACAAACACTGACGACGAGGCATCCGAGAGCGTGGGCACAGATAGCGAGGAATCTGGCTCGGATGATGACAATGACGACAACGACAGTGAAGATGTTGAGCACACGTATGCCCTGATCAGAAAAGGAAAGCTGCCAGTCGAATCTCCATAGAAGAAAAGAATCACCGCTGAAGATGCAGCACCGATAATCGCTGGCAGACCCCAAGTCTTCACTATCAAGGAGAAAGCTAAATCGAGAGTTGATCCCAGCGAGACAAACTGCTCAAAGGACGACTATGATGAGGCAGCTCATCAAATTAAGAATTCTAAAGAAGTCGTCATTCGGGAGAAAAGGGCCAAGGTCAAGAATGACAAGACTGCTAAGGCAAAGCCCCAGCCCCGAGTCAGAAAGAGTCTGATTGATAAGGCAGACGAGCACATCTTCGCTGGCTGCGATACCTTTATCCAGATAAGCCGAGCTGAATCCTTAAGCACATGAGCCGATCTTTTCGGTTCCCGGGTAGAAGTCGAAGCATCTGGCTCAACTGCGCAAGCACAGCCCTCTCCCAGCCACTCGATAGCCTCTCAACAGGTTATTGTTTCAAAAGAACGGGACTCCGCCCCCTCACTGGTTCCTTCTGAATCAGTTGAGCGTACAGTTGACCTATCGCCCGAGGTGAAAACCCCTTCTTCTCACACATCGAGTCTAGGTGTCACATTCCCAACATTTTCTTCATTTTCTAGGACACCTACACTATTCACTGCACATACAGGTGCACACACCCTGAACGCAACAACCAGAGTGCAAGCTATGACGGTTGGAAGCCCTGCTACGCCCACAATGATTCCATCATTGCACGCAGGCCACACATCAGCAATCTTCACTGATGCTTTGTCAACAGTTACAACCCCCGTAACTGGTCACCCAACCTTTGAAGACGTAAACGTTCTACTAAATCGCTTCCTAGATTCCACCATTAAACCATGGGTGCAAGATGCAATGATCGCTCTAGCACAGGAATTTAGGACCACCCAAGCGGTTCGGTCTGAACAACCCCCACCCCAACCTTCACCTGAACCTTTCATTTCCCATACACAACCCGTATCCTCCACCCCTCTATCTCACCAATCCATCAACCAAATTCCCATTCCTTCTCTTTCTCGGGGAACCCAGGATACAGAACCAGTATTCTCCCCACACCCGACCACACCCTCCATCGATCTCTCCTCACTATCCTTCGGCACTCTTGTGTCGGCTTTGCTGAACAACCTCCTAAACACCCCTGAAGACAAACTTACCCTTCATCAGCAAGCCATACTCGAAGCCCTCCTTTCTTCACCGGAAACCAAGAACAAGTGCAAGGAGAGTCCTCGTGGTCGCAAACGTTCCCATGAGGACCCCGATGATTCGGATCCTCATGAGGGGGAGAACAAGCGACCTCGATCACTTGAGCAAACTGCTTTACCAAGCCAAAATCCACAGCCAATTCAACCTGAAACCTCGACAAACCAACAGCCACCACCCACAACCAAAATATCTAGCCTGGTCGAGCTAGAAGTAACATCCCGAGGCGTATCTCCCAGAGATACCAACCGAGGAGGGGATGGAAGTCCTGATGATGCTACCAGTGGTACATCTTTTACATCAGGCCATCAGTTGGAACCTAGTTCTAAGCTGATGTCAACGGGCAATCCAAGTGAACCCGGTTGTGCTACCCAGGAACAATCACCGCCTCAAAAGCAGCAAAGAGTTCCATACATCTCCCCAGGCAAAGACATCCACGATGCACTGGAGGAGGCGGTGATATATGATAAATGGCCAAGACAATGGACAGAATGGGATGATCTCCGTAATGAGGTTGAACAAGAGGACATGCAGAGAAATTGGTGGCTACGAGAGCTAATCAACAAATGTTCTGAAGATATCATTAGGCTCGAGGACGATGAACGCAAGGAAGGGGAGAACTACAAGGAATCCCAGAAAACTCTTGAATCCGTCGTAAGACAATCAGCGGGAAGACTTCCTAAGACAGAAAAACCCTGGGACAACGTTCGAATCAAAGCCCCCTTCCAAGAGGAAATCAGAGAGCATATCTGGCGTAGACCAGACAAAGTCAAACCGCTGAATGAACTGAAGCTAAGAGGCCTTACTCATTTAAAAGGAAAGCAGGCTGGAGGTCATCTGCATATGCTATTACAAAGGTCAACCGGTACTCAGAGAGAGCTGATGGAACAAGACTTGAAGTCCAACATTCTCCCGATTCATCAAATTCTACAAGTGAAGGCTAAAGATTATCACGGAGTGACATTCTATACTTACAGACTTCAACGCACTGAGGGGAGTGAATTTACTTGCCAAGAGAATGACTTCATCATGCTTAAACCCGACGACATCTATCAAATGTTCATGGCCTATAGATACCTTCCAGTCAGGCAGAGCATAACATACAGCGAAGGTCTTGCAGCAATCAAGAGATTCATGCTTAGACAGATCAGAGTACACTCTTCACATGACCTATATATGGCTATTGAGTGCAACCTGAAAAAGACAAATCTGACAAAGCCAAGACTGTATGGTCCAGAACTCGAAGACTTCCCAGTTTACCACATCTTCTTCACACCGCCAGCAGTCACTTATCTGAACCACAAGAACGAAAAAAGTCTGATGGTAGTCAATGAAATTGAGAAATACTGTGACGGAACGCTGAAGATAATCAAAGAACAGCTTCTAAAGAAGAAGGCAGAGCTAGAGGAAAATCTTCAAGAGGCATCGTCTTATGTTCAAAAGGAACACTCTACAGTAAAGACAATTTTAAAGGCCATTGACGATCGCCTAGAAAAGAGAAATATGCTGAGGCAATATGAACATGCACTAAATATGAGGAAGCACTACTTCAAGTCGCAGAAGCAATAACAGAGTGGCACTTGATCACAAAGGGGGAGATTGTTGGAGATATTTTAATTGTGAATCAAGTTTGTCATAGATTAGCTTTATTATTAATCTTTGTATTTAATTAGTGCATGAATTAGATAGAACTTGGGCCAAGTGTTAGGCCCATATAACCAAGCTAAAAGCCTTGTACGCCTAACCTAAACCTCGCCTATAAAAAGGGAGCCGAGGGTTTAGGATTAGGTTAATGTCGTACTTATTCTCTAAAGCCTTACACGCATATCTTTCTGTTGTACGAGTTCACGGTCTATCAAAGAGGGTTTTACATTGATTCAATCTGTGTTCATCCTTACATTTAATCTTCGTTGTTAGATCGTTATTCATTGCTGTTACAGAAACAGGGACTATCAGGTTAGGCCCGTTTTGGCGGGCCGGGCCAGGCCTGCCCACACATGATGAGCAAAAATTTTATGAAAAGCCCGACCCGATCCCGTCCCGAACCCGTTTTTGTACATGTCTAGTCACCACTGACAAAGCTCACAAAGAATGGGGTTAAGTTCATATGGGACGACAAGTGTGAGAAGGGGTTTCTTGAGCTAAAGAAATGACTTACCGAAGCACCAGTTCTTGTTCTACCCATACAAGGTATAGGGTATGATATCTATAATCATGCTAGCATCCAAGGGCTTGGATGTGTACTAATGCAAAATGGTATGATATCTATAGGGTATGATATCTATAATCATGCCTCTGCTTTTAAGCAATTGTGGAAACACGAAGTGAACTACCCTACCCATGATCTAGAATTGGGGGCGGTAGTGTTTGCACTAAAGATCTGGAGGCATTATCTCTACGGGGAGACATGTCACAACTACACCGATCATAAGAGCTTGAGGTATGTATTTACTTTGAAAGAGTTGAATATGAGGCAAAGGAGATGGATGGAGTTGATCAAGGACTATGACTTGATCATCGACTATCATCCCGGTAAGGCCAATGTAGTGGCCGATGCACTGAGCAGGAAGAGTACGTCGGGGACGCTACTCACATGTCTACAGGCATTGAGGGCGTGCGTGGACGTATCCACGAGCAGGACCCTCATAGCAAGGTTCGAGTTTAGACCTACTTTGCTTGATGAGATCAGCAGATGTCACAGAATTGACGAAGAATGTTAGAGGTTCCATGAACGGATCCTTGCGGGACCCGTTGAGGATTTTCAGGTACGAGAATATGGTCTCTTATTGTTTAGAGATCGTGTATGTATACCGAAGAATGAAGAGATCCAAAAGTCTATACTAGAGGAGGCTCATTCTTCGGCTTATGCTATGCATCCGGGAGGTACAAAAATGCACTGAGACTTGAAGGAAAGTTATTGGTGGTCAGGTATGAAAAGGGACATCGTAGAATATGTGAGTCGATGCCTTACTTTTTAGCAAGTTAAGGCAGAGCATCAACACCCGACAGAGTTATTGCAACCACTTACCATTCCAGAATGGAAGTGGGAACATGTGACCATGGACTTCGTGGTAGGACTACCACGAACGGTGAACAACTACGATGCGGTATGGGGAGTAGTTGATAGGCTTACTAAGAGTGCACACTTCTTGTCTATCAACATTACTTATCCTCTTGAAAGATTGGCCAAGTTATACACTGAAGATATTGTGAGATTACATGGGGTTCTGATAGCCATTGTCTCGGATAGAGACCCAAGATTCACATCTAGATTTTGGAAAAAGGTTCAAGCATCTTTGGGAACTAAACTGAAGTTTAACACAACGTTTCACCCACAGACGGATGGAAAATCCGAACGGGTGATACAGATTCTAGAAGACATGCTTAGGGCATGTGCCTTGGAATTCCAAGGGAATTGGGATAAACATTTGGCTCTTGTAGAGTTTGCCTATAACAACAGTTATTTGGCTAGTATTGGCATGCCTCAATACGACGCATTGTATGGGAGGAAATGCAGGATACCGTTGTGTTGAGACGAGGTTGGCGAGGCCAAGCTCGAAGGTATAGAACTTGTTGAGATCACCAAGACTAAGGTGAAGATCATTCGAGATAGACTTAAGGCTGCCTAATATAGGCAGAAGAGCTATGCCGATAAACGACGTAGACCATTAGAGTTTGAAGTTGGTGATGAGGTGTTTCTAAGGATTTCTCCTCGGAAAGGTGTCATCTGATTCGTATCGAGGAATAATCTTAACCCTCGATACATTGGTCTATTTGTGATCCTTGAAAGGATTGGAGTCGTGGCTTACCGGCTCAAGTTGACACCTGAACTTGAGAAGATACATGACATGTTTCATGTATCCATGCTCAAGAAGTATGTACGAGATCCGTCTCATATTCTTGCGAAACCACCGGTAGAGATCCGTGAGGACTTGCAATATGCATTGGAACCGATGAAGATTGTTGGTCAACCGGTAAAGAAATTTAGGAACAAGGAGATTCATATGGTGAAGCTACTTTGGAGGAGTGATCGAGTCGAAGAAGAAACATGGGAGACCGAAGTCTCAATGAGGGAGCAATACTCATTTCTTTTTTACTAGACACGTTGATTTCGGGGACGAAATCCCAAATAAAGGGGGGTGGGGGTGAACTTGTAACACCGTCCCCAAATGTATTTACTTTTATGTAAATCATGTATCGAACCTTATGAAATAGTTAATGAATTTACGAAGTTGTAAATTTTTGTTATTTATTTTGCGAGAATAGTGAATTGCACGCGACGCCCACATCGGGAACAGAGACCACCCGATATTCCGGGACCACATATGACAATCATCTTGGTCTAGATGATATACATGATAGTGTATATTCTACTTGGGCAATGGATAAGGCATAGGGTTGACCGGTTGGTAAAACACGGCGCAATTACCGGTATTGGTGATTTATCGGATAACATCCCGAAATGAATTTCGGAGACTTCTAAATCAAAATTGGGGAATGTATATTCATTCTAAAGGTCCATAGTGATTTAGAATGTGTGATATATTTTATTTGGCCCAATAAAATAAAATATAATTAAAACAGTCCGAGAAATACAACTTTCAGGGCCGATTATACACATCGGGACGTAATGGGATGACTTCCCATAAGAGTGGAGGTCACACCACGTTTTTTAGAGCTCAAATATGACAAGTGGGCTTCACAACATGGGTTGTGAGGTGTGTGTGGGCTGAGGGTGATGTTTGGATGGGAGTTGACCTAAGGTGGGTCTCTCTCCTCACTCATTTGCCATTTGAGACAGAAGGAGTCTCCTCACTCCCTCCCCCATTGTTTTGTGCGTCCAAACCACCCCAAGGAAAGAGAGGAGCTCTGCAAACACCATACTCCATAGCTAGATTCAGACTCAAGCTCAAGGAAGGAAAAGAAGGAAGTTTAAGGAGGAAAAATAAAAGAAAAAGTGTGGTGATTAAGGTAATGACCTTATATAAACTTTCTTCTACTCTTTAACTACCATATGACTTATATAGCATATGAATAACCATTAGTATAGCTCTGCATGTTTAGAAATGTAGAATGAGAGGTTGGAAGGTGGTTCTAAGTCCAACAACAAACTTAAAAGCCAAAGTGACCGGTTCGCCAGAAAATAACCTTTTAGAGGTTATTTGTATTGATATGGGTTTTGTGATGATGAAACCTTGTTAAGCACTTGTCTAACGTGTTCCTAGAACTTTCACGGAGTTGAAAAAGTTGTCAGAGTTGTCGCCGGAGTTCTTCAAAGTTTGTCGGAGTTTCGTCGGAGTTCAACTCAGAAGGGTAGAATTTCTTAAAGCTCATTCGAGGTGATTGGATGGCTTAATGTCTTGTAACTCTTGGGTTAAGTATGAGATTACCTAAGTAAATACTATATGTGTTCATAATGATGTTTAAAATGATTTAAGCATGTGATTAGCCAAGATGATTAGACTTATATGAAACGAACCATGATGATTATGTATGTAAAATGATATGAAAATGATATATAACATATGTGATGTTTTGGATGGCCAAAATGGCAAATATTGATTGTTTAAGACTTAATTCATGTTTGGTTAAGTTCGGATCAATCGAAGTCGGTTCGGGTGGTCAATGGACCATTGACCGCAAAGGAAATAGTGGACCGGTGCCGGTTTGGGATATAGCCGTCGCCGATTTGAGTACGGGGCAACCCAAATTAATGATTTTAATTATGAACCGGCGCCGATTATGGCTGAACCGGCGCCGATTTGGTGCTGTTTGTGCATATATGTGATTTACGTGCATGATGTAGACCCTATCTATGTATGATAAGCGGTAGATCATAGAAATGAACATAACATGGTGGAGAACCTAGGTACGACAGTACTGTCCTCAAAACTCGGTAGCTAAACGGTGGAGAACCTAGGGACGACGGTAATGTCCTCAAAACACGGTAGCTAAACGGTGGAGAACCTAGGGACGACAATATTGTCCTCAAAACTCATATGTTTAGATGGTGGAGAACCCAAGGGCGACGGTACTGTCCTCAAAACTCAAATGTATAAATGGTGGAGACTCAAGGACGTTGGTACTATCTTCAAACCTCGGTATATAAATGGTGGAGAAACCAATGACGACGATACTGTCCTCAAAACTCAGAATAAGAATTGATTAGGACCAGGAGGACTCCTGTACACTCATAGGGATATGGGTGGGTTGGGATTTAAGTCAAGGATATTGACTATTACTGTTTTCCCATATAAACAATGACCTACAGGTCGGGTATTTCCAAGTGTACATATATTGATATGTATTTTATAACTTGGGGGAAATGATTATACGTGTATGCATCACCATATGTTTGGGTCTTATACTTGAAACGTTAGTTATTCTACATTTAGCTTGCTACTCGCTCGGTACTTGTACTGACCCCTTCGGGGGGCCTGATGTGATTTTTCTCGCACTTAAATTGATGATAGAATAGTGGTAAAAGTACGTGTATCGTCTCCACAGGGAGTCAGAGACGGACCAAAGGGAATCAAGAATTAATTAAATTTAGCGATTAAAAATAAATAAAATAAATGCGTCGTGCGAGATTGGTTGGTTGAATTGAAATTAAACTAATGCGAATGAACGATTAAAATACAAGATTGGTTTCTCTCTAATTAACGACGAAGGGAACAGGTATTGATTCCGGGGTAATCAGATTTCTGGCTGATCAGGCTTAATTACATGAAATTAATTTAATTGAGCCTAGCTAATCAATACTAAGTTCTTACCGCTCTCGCGGCGTAGAGTACAATAATTTAGGGGATCAGGCTGATCTCTCATGCGACAGGATCCTAAATTATTGCCAAAACGAGCGAGCTTACGGCCCCTTAATTGTTACTAATATCTTAGCGAACGATTAAGTGTATGTGAATGTGTCCCGGAATAAACTAGATCTCTCTTAATTTATTCTACAAGCAATTGTAATTCTAGTGGCCGTTCTAGGTTACAAGAGATATCAGTTAAATTACTCAAACACAAATTAAACGACATTCATGCAATTAATCCATCAAGAATAAACTAGGTTCCCGTCTTTTATGGAAATTACTGAATCGGGGCATGCACGGCGCCCACGCACGGCGTCCGTGCGTCCGATAGACCCGTGCATCAAAACATGCCACGCACGTGCGTCCCCCGACGCACGACCGTGCGTGGCTGCCAGTGGGTTTTCCGGCTCCCCGTCTTGGACGCACGGCGTGCGTACCTGGACACACGACTGTGCGTCTGTCTTTAAAATACTTGCCCGCTACTGCCACGCACGCACGCGTACGTCCCTATACGCACGGCCGTGCGTGGCCCTTTTTCTTTTGATTTCTTCGGCTTCTTCCACTTCAAGTCCTCGTTGGCTCCGCGATCAATCCAAAAGCTCTTTCTTCATCAAATCTTCATCGTGAATCTTCCGGTGGCCTTCGAAACTCTGAATTCACTCTCGAATGCTTCTTAACTCGTCCCGATCACTTCTCAAGCGCCGATACCGGGCCCTAAGAGACCTGATTTCAACTTTAAAAATACCAAAACTCGATCCATCACCCGACTAACGTGACTTGTGTTGGGTGTGTTTCGGAAAAAAACGAAGAAATATTAATTAAATAAAATTAATTAATAAACAAAATAGCTAAAAGAAAACAGAAAATAAGATGGAACATATTTTAGCCAGAGCTCGTGCTACGCACGATGTCCTTAAAACGTATTCGTCGCCTCCCACGGTGCTAGGAGCGTTGCAACGACCGTTTCCCAGGATACGGTGGCTAACGAACGATCGTTTGAGCACACAAACGAAAGTTCCGGCGAACTGGAACACAACAAGAACACTTAGAAATTTGGGAGTAGCTGGAAGTGTTTATCGCTCAAGAAAACGTGAGGAATGTATTGTGTGTTGTCAAACCGTGTGTTTGTTGCAAAGCACCTGCCAGCCTTTTATAGGAGGATTTGTTGTGTGTTAAATGGGGTGTTAATGGACCTGAACGTTGGACATCAATGACCAGTCCATTGGGCATTGAATCATCCATAAACTGTCCATTTAACGATGCATTAAAAGACAAGAACGTTGGGCATTTAATGGCTGTAACGGCTTGGAGCAGTTCTGGTGCACGATCAGAATACCCCCATCAGAGTTGGAGCAGTTCTGGTGCGTGATCAGAATACCCCCATCAGAGTTGGAGCAGTTCTGGTGCGCGATCAGAATACCCTCACCAGAGTTGGAGCAACTCTGATGCTACCAGAATACCTCCACCAGAGTTGGAGCAACTCTGATGCGAAGCCACCAGAGTTAGAGCGTCTCTGGTACGAAGCCACCAGAGTTCGAGCAACTCTGGTCCTGGGAAAAATAAAACGTTACGGGAAGAAACAAAAATTAGACCGTATCTTTGAATGATAGATTTTCGGACGACATTCGTGTCCGCAGGTCACCCGCGCACATGAGTCGCGGTACTAGAAACCCATCATTTTCCCAGTTTTTCCATTTCAACGAGTGAACTTCGAGAATCAATTTCTCATTCACCTGTTATCCGTTTTGAGTGTACCATATATCGAATTGTAGTCCTAAACAAGGACAATCCGAAACCACTTTAACCCGACCCAAATCAGAAGTGGACCCCACTCAAATAATTGCCCCAAAATCACCATTTAATGCAATTTTTAACACATTTTTTCAACTACTTGAGCTAAAATTGAGACTTACAACCCTTAAAGCTAGAGAAAACCGTCAAAAGCCGATCCCAACACGCATCAAATGCAAGTTGAAATATGAACTTATCAGATTCCCCCACACTTAAGCTTTTGCTTGTCCTCAAGCAAACTGAACAACATGACTTACGATAATCACCACACAAAATTAAAACAATTAGCACACATAGGTAGTTAAAAGATATTCACATAACAGATAGAGTAAACCAAGAAAATTCTTCCATAAACTACATCTTTGTACTCGGGCTAACTTCAATGACAAAATTATTCACAACATCCTTAAAGAAATGGCTGCAAACACTGATGAACTAGCTATTGATCAGAAGGATTTGTGAAGGCGGTGGTAAATGGTGGATAGTAAAGCATAAAAGTCTCTTTCTTTGAGAGTTTTGGAATAATTTGACAAAAACTTAATGCGTTCAGGAATTTCAGGACTATTTTTCGGATTAAAGAATTTAGTAGGACACAAATTAGGAACTATCATCTAAACCTATGCAAAGAGTAGACATGGTGTACAACTAAGCTAAACCGCCGCGGCACATTGGTGCTTTGACGTATACTTGAAGTACGCAAAGGACTAATCCTAATTTTGCAATAGCCTCCAAGTTCAATTAATTAAGATCAGTTTTCCTTGTCATGTTGGCACGAGAACGCTATTTCCTTTGAAAGATACCCAAGTTTCATCTTATTGTGCAAAGCACTTACGCTTTTTGACCGGGTCCCTCATTCTCTTTTTCGCAAGGTAAGATGTCTAGTTCATTTAATTGATTTTTTCAATTTTCTGATTTTCACTAGACATTACCCTATTCTAATCTCGGTCTCACTAAAGAAAATTAGCAATTAAAGTTCAATTAATCAAGGTGAATCCATGCCTACAATGCAATTCTCGAAAATATCAAATTCTTAAAAAGTGTCTGCTCTTACCCCATTTGGGGCATAGGAACAATGCCAAAGGTGGCTCCTACAAAAATTCCCTAACCTTAGCAAATTAATCCTCTAGTTCCTTAAACACCAATATTTTGTCAGAATTATTCACGGGTAAGCAAACAAAAGCCATATGGCTATGGAGCTCAATTAATTGGGTGAAGAATAAAATGGTCAGGCTCAAAATGGATTCTCCTAAAGGGCTTATTCGGGTGGGATGGATGATTTAATCAATTCAATGGGTGATTAATGCCTTCATCGTCTCAACAACTAGCTCATCGTGCAGCAATTTAAGCCTAAACACATTAAGGATGTTTTAAAAACATAGTCAACACACTAGCTTAAAAATTTTGACATGACTTTCCTATGAATATACAATTAACACCTGCGCATGCTAACTCTAATAATCTCATGTAATAACTACTGCTCGAATGCCCAATTCACTCCCCCACACTTAAATTTTGGCATCGTCCTCGATGACCACAAAATGCATTATGCACAAGGGGGTAAAGAGGAAAGGGTCACGCGTGCTCAACTTAACTCAAGTCAACAATTAACACAGGCAAACATAATGATCATGAAAACTTCCCTAAGGGCGTTGATCGGTGCAGAATAGGAATTGCGTCAAACTGTGAACCTTGTTACGTCATCCAAACGAAAAACCTTGAGCTGCAAAACAAACAGAGAAACACAAAAACACACAAAAACAAAGAAACACGCTAAAACAAAAGTGCAGAAATAAGCTTGGGTTGCCTCCCAAGTAGCGCTATTTTTAATGTCATTTGCCCGACACAATCACCTCATCAAAAACTCGATCGAAGACACTCCCGCTCAGAAAATTAGTCTTCCACAAATCAAACCTCCTATAAACAAATGCCTTGAGATGGCGTAAGACCTTAAATTCATGAAAACAATTGCGCATCTCAGGGCCACTCGTAAAGCACAAGAATGAGTATAGGCCTTTATCAGGCCCTTTATCAACGAACGAGTCAAAATCAGTCTCTTTAAGAGGTGGGGTTTCCCCTCCTCCTCTCTGGTTGGATCAATGACATCCAACAAAAAAACACTCATTAACATCTTGATAGGACTGTTTTGCCAGTTTGGCCATGGAAAAAGTAACTCTCTCCTCCCCAACCATTAAAATCAATTTCCCTTCCCCAACATCTATCAGAGCCCGAGCTGTGGCCAGAAAAAGCATTCCATGAATTAAGGGCACATCAAGATCGTGGGGTATATCTAGGACAACAAAATCGACAGGAATCACAAATTTGTCCACTTTAACCAACACATCTTCAGCAATCCCCTGGGGATATTTGACCGATCGGTCAGCCAGCTGTATGCACATACGTGTTGGTTTAAGCGGACCGAGTGCAAGCTTCTCATACAAGGTATAGGGCATCAAATTGATGCTTGCACCGAAATCGGCTAAAGCATTATAAAAAAATCTCACTTCCTATGGAGCACGGGATAGTGAACTTACCTGGGTCCTTGAGCTTTTTAGGCATCTTCTTTAGCACCGCTGCCGAGCACTTTTCATTCAGGACCAGCGATTTCGGTTCTCCCCACTTTCTTTTGTTAGAGAGGAGTTCTTTCATAAACTTTGTGTACCTTGGCATTTGTTGCAGCGCCTCCATGAATGGTACATTTACTTGAACTTGTTTAAAGAGGTTCAAAAACGTGTTTAAGTCCTCAGTGTCACTCTTCCCCTTTAAGCGTTGCGGGTATGGGAGGGGGGAGTGTAAGCTTTGACTGGAATAGGTTGCTTTGGGACTCCGTCCCCCTCCTCCTTCTTTTCTTCTTCCTTCTTTTCCTCAAGAACAACTGAAATAGGTTCAACTTCTTCAACTTTCTTCTCCATGGCAGCAGGCTCCAGATCTCGTCCACTCCTTAGTGTGATTGCTTGAACTTGCTCTCTTGGATTTGGTTTGGTGTTGCTCGGGAGGGTTCCCCTAGGCCTCTTAGATATGGCCTTTGTGAGATGCCCCAACTGAATTTGCATGTCCCGAATACTTGACTGTGTTTCTTGAATACTCGACTGCGTTGATTGATCTCTAGCCGCAGCCACTTGAATGAATTGCTCTAGTGTCTTCTCCAAGCTAGAATGTTTATGCTCAGCCTCATTCCTTTGTGGCTGGAAGTGTTGTGCTTGCGGTTGAGATTGGGGCTGATAATAGTTTTTGAACTGTTGTTGCTGGCCGTAGGGCTGATTGTAGTAGCCCTGCCTCTGCAAGTACATCGCGTCAACTTGCTCCACTCTAGGGGCTGCCGAGTGTGCCATCATATTGCATTCATGCGGCCAATGGGGTCTCCCATAGTTAGTACAAGAAGGACTAATAGGACCGGGAGAGAATGTTCCATCTTCTTTCCCATATCCTCCACGCTAGTAGTGAGCTTCTGAAACATGTTGGTCAACGTATCTACCCTTGCAGAAAGGGTAGAATTATCACTGATCTCGTACAGGCTCGGAGCCTTTTTGTGAGGTGTGTCCCGAGAGCTGTACCATGATGCATTATTCGAAACAATCTTCTCCACTAGTTCTTCCCCCACCTCATATGGTAAGTGAGGAAAAGCTCCGCCACCCGAAGCATCAAGCATCATCTTCCCTTCATTGTTGAGTCCACAATAAAAGTAGAAAAGAACCTCGCAGACACTCAAATTGCCCTGAGGGAAAGCTCTTCTCAGCACCTTGAATCTCTTCCATGCTTCAACCAGTGTTTCAAGAGATCCCTGCTTGAACTCCTGCAGGTGCTTTTTCAACTTAAGTGCCTTTGATGTTGGAAAATATTCTTTTATAAAGGCACTATGCAGCTGGTCCCAAGTCTGGAGGTGGTGGTGAGGATTGTTGTCCAACCACCTTTGCGCATCATCCCTCAATGAGAAAGGGAAAAGCATCATCCGTACCTGATCATCAGTTAATCCAGGTATCTTGAAAGTCTGGCACATCCTCCGAAAGCGGGTAATATGTGCAACTGGATCCTCTGTAGGACCTCCTCCAAACTGATTATTGGACACCATGTTTATCACCGCTGGCTTGATCTCATAACGGTTGGAAGTAATTCCTGGCACTTGAATTCTATCATACTCCGAGACGTCTGGCGTAAAGAACTCTACAATGGTCCGACCTTGATAAAGTGGATTATTGTGAGGGATATAAGCGTTTTGCGGAGGCACCTGCTGTCTAGGCTGGAAAGATGGTTGTTGTTGAGCAGGTGGGACTTGGGGTGGATAACGGTATTGGTTCTGGTAAGGATCTTGGTATTGTGGCTGATTTTGGAGTGGGTTTTGGGTGACTGGTGGTGGATTCTGTCTTGGCTGAAAGACTGGAATGTTTTGCCCTGCTCCTTGCATCCCATAAGCTTGGTTCTGAAAAGTAGTTTCAGGAGCAATAGAGGTATTTTGAAAGAGTTGGAATAATGGAGGAAGGTTAAATTGTGGTGTGGGCTGATTTTGGGGAAAGAATGGAGTGCGGTAGTTCTGAAAACCTGGAGGGTGTCTGAGTGAAACCGGTGGTGAAGATTGGGGTGATGTGTTGACATAAAAATCTTGTTGAGATGTAGGGTTTGGGATACCAGACATCCCTGCGGTTCCAGATGAAGATGAATGGTCCATGGTAATTTTCTCTTTTTGAGCCTTGCGGTTCTATCTGGCGAGCTTTTCATTCTCAAGATTAAGAGGGATTAATGGTTCTACCCTCTTAGAGTGTGTATGCATAAATAGATCTGACCTGCAAGGTTAGTGAAAAAAATCATACGAAAAAACTAAACACAGATTGCTGAGTCTTATTAACCCTTAAAACTGACACCGTCCCCGACAACGGCGCCAAAAACTGATGTGAGTTTTCTCGCACTTAAATTGATGGTAGAATAGTGGTAAAAGTACGAGTATCATCTCCACATGGACGGACAAAAGGGAATCAAGAATTAATTATATTCAGTGATTACAAATAAATAAAATAAACGCGTCGTGCGAGATTGGTTGGTTGAATTGAAATTAAAGTAATGCGAATGAACGATTAATATAAAAGATTGGTTTCTCTCTAATTAACGATGAAGGGAACAGGGATTGATTCCGGGGTAATCAGATTTCTGGCTGATCAGGCTTAATTACATGAAATTAATTTAATTGACCTTAGCTAATCAATACTAAGTTATTACTGCTCTCGCGGCGTAGAATACAATAATTTAGGGGACCAGGCTCATCTCTCGTGCGACAGGATCCTAAATTATTGCCAAGACAAGTGAATGTGTCTCAGAATAAACTAGATATGTCTTAATTTATTCTACAAGCAATTGTAATTCTAGCCGCGGTTTCAGGTTACAAAAGATATCAGTTAAATTATTCAAACACAAATTAAACTGCATTCATGCAATTAATCCATCAAGAAACTAGCAATACATCATGATTAACCCCTTCATCAATCCCAAATCCCTAATTAAAACTACTCCCAACTCATAATCGAAGAATCAATAGAATTGGGAAGAATAAAAATAATTGTCATTAATTAAAAAGTAGGAACTTACAAAGAATCTCAAAGAATTGAAGAACAAGGGTGTAAAGCTCTCAAAATTCATCCTTGGGCTTCTTTCTAAATCCCCTCTCCCCTCCAAACAGGTAAATTGCAACCTTATTTATAGAAAACAACAAATTTAGGTTGATTTAGGACTGAAACGGGGAACACACGGCGCCTACGCACGGCGTGCGTGGCGTTCGTGCGTCTGACAGACCCGAGCGTCAAAACGTGCCACCCACGCGTGCGTCCCCCACGCACATCCGGGCGTAGCTGCCAGTGGGTTTTCCGGCTTCTCGCCTCGGACGCATGGCGTGCGTACCCGGACACACGACCGTCTGTCCGTCTTTAAATTTCTTGGCCGTTACTACCACGCAAGCATGCGTGGCCCTTTTTCTTCCGATTTCTTCGGTTTCTTCCACTTCAAGTCCCCATTGGCCCTGTGTTCAATCCAAAAGCTCTTTCTTCATCAAATCTTCATCGTGAACCTCCCGGAGGCCTTCGAAACTCCGAATTCACTCTTGAATGCTTCTTAACTTGTCCCGATCACTTATCAAACGCCAATACCGGACCCTAAAAGACCTGATTTCAACTCTAAAAATACCAAAACTCGATCCATCACCCGACTATCGTGACTTGAGATAAAATTGAGACTTACAACCCTTAAAGCTAGGGAAAATCATCAAAAGACGATCCCAACACACATCAAATGCGTGTTGAAATATGGACTTATCAGGGCCCACCATTTTTATGTTGAAACTAGGGTTTGCTACCTGCACCTTCTTACGGGTGAAGTGAACTCAAGGAAGACGTGGTTCGTCTTTCGTTTATTTCCTTTCATACTACCAAACCCTTACTCATGGATATTTAATTTACTATAAACTATTTTGGGTCTGTGAGCCCATATTTTAGCCGGTTGTGGCCCATGCTTTACTGTTGAATATTTCTGCTATTCATTGGTTTAAATGTGATGTTGTTATGTATGTTTACTACTGAGTATGGATGGATTATGTTCATGGACGCCTTGTATGATTAAGTCACGTTGACTTGCGAGTGACGTCACTTGGTCATACTGCGGTTGTACACGCGCTTAGATGCGGTATGGGGTGTGACAGTTAACCTCTGCAAATGTATTCCAAACTTTTTTTTTTCATATGCTAATTTCGACACAATCTCAAATATGATCACGAATTATACAAACATTATTTGAAATAATGGCAAATATATGATGTTGAGTTTAATTCACCGCAGCCCGAAAGTTCAACACCCCTTCCGGGAGGGTTTCGTGATTATGAGGTGATAATAAAATATAAACCATGATTTTTACCTGGAAACCTGGAAAGGGAGAAAACCACGAGACTGTTTAGGCTAATGTCCAAGTCCTCTCCATTTATTAATGATCTCCTCCCCATTACATAATACAATATTGAAGCTCCATTAATGGAGTATAAAGCTAGCTAGGGAGAAGGGGGGAAGAAAGAGGGATCCTTTTCTATGGAGGCAAGGCTCATATTTATAGGGGAGAGGGGAGGAGACATTCCACCCTAATGGGCCAAACGGGCCTAAACGGGCCTCTTGGGCCTAGGCGGGCCGAATGGGCAGAAATGGGTTCAAAGGCTGAAGCAGGCCTGATAGGCTAAAATGGGCCTTACTGATTGGGTTCCGTACTACGTAAAGTCTTGGGCTCCTGAACAGTAATAGGCCTGGATGATATATCCCAACACAAGTCCCCCAGTTTCTTGAGTAGTGAACATCCAAATCTGCTCGAGAAAATATACTCTTACATGTGCTCTTCCTCTGTCTTCCTGGAAACTGTGTCTTCGAGTAATCATAATATATGAGTGGGTGTCTGTCCCTCTGAATATAATCTGCCAGGAAGGCACTCCCCTCCTAACGGGGTCGGGAAAGGGATGCTCTTCCCCGGACACTCTCTGTAACACCCCCAAATTTCCCTCCAGAAATAATACTTAAAGAAACAATAAACTTTTATTATTTATTCGAAGCTTTCAATTGTTTGCAGCGGAAATAAACAATAACAAGGAAAAGGGGCGTGTTACCGCCACACCCAGCCCTCAACTGACTGGATGCTAAGGCTATCCACCATAAATGTATCTAAAATAAATATTAAATTCAACATTTAAAATAATGAAATCTAATCAAGTTTATTGTAAATGAGACTACTCTAAAAGTCTTCTAGGAGCGCTCTCAAGGCATCAATCTTCATATATCACATCATCTATAACATAAGAAAATAAAAGAAACAAATAACACAAAAATTAGCTTTCGCTAAGTAAATCCCACCCAACCCCGTAAAATAATAGTTTTGTTCAAAAATAAGTATTTGTATATATGATACATACAAAAATGAGTTTCCAATAATTTAGTTTTAAAAAGAGTAGTAATATTTGCAAAATATTTCTTCAATAGTTTGTGTACGTATTTCCAAGAATAATTCTCCACATACAGAAATATTCGTTTCCCTCAAAATAGCTTTATAGCTAATTCTCCTAGTTATTTAGAAGGGCGGTGCTCAAGCGTTACCTCGATTCTTGAGCCCAGTGATCCGTTGTTTTGTACGGTCACTCCGATCTTCTCTCGGTATCTCATCTCTTCTATTAGAATCTAGACTTCTACCTTAACTGTGCACACCCCCTAAAGGGATTCTAAGTCCTCCGAGTAGTATGAAGTCTAAGTAGTTCTGACGTCAACGTCCCCCTACTCCAAATGGGATATACTCCCTAGGTTCTAGGTTCAAAGACCCTTAAGAGAATAGGTACTACTACTACTGCTCTAATAAAAAGGGATCTGATGCTCAATTGCTCGGGGTGGTTACCGAACCCTCCAAAATTCATTTAATTTGTCTCCAGCCTCTCAATTCAAGTAGTAGTAGTTCTAACCCTCCCTCACCATTAACGGACGTGAAGGTGGCCCGACACCTACGGATTTCTCCCGTGATGCCCCACATTAATAAAATAATCTTTTATCTTGTTTCAAAATCCCATATTTATGTCTCTTGGACAGAGTTTCACCACAAGGATTATTTATCCTTAAATTGTTAACTTTATATTTTCTCAAAATATCCCACACATACATATAATCCAATATATCTCAAAATCACAAATACAACTTGCTCACAAATAATTCCTCATTCAAAATATTCATACCATCACACGTACATATCAAATAAATAATTATTTACGAGGTAAAATATAATTTTGGTTGCAATGTGACATACCTCAACTTCCAGATAGTCCTAACAAGCTTCTCTAACGGCTTCCTTTCCAAGTACCTTCTAATATTTAAAATTTCTCAAAGTCAATATTCATTCGAGATCGTAGTTTAATTGTCCTACCCTTTTCGTTTAACCCATTATTCTACTTGTTAAAGTGATCATAATTATCCTGATTAACTCATCTATAAGTTTATTTAAATTGGTCTACTTATTCTAACAGTCCATAAATCCATTATTATAACCGACCGGGTTTAAGGATTCCATTTTAAACTAACCAGTCCGCTAGTTACCATTTTCGATCACTAACTTATACTGATAATGATAACTATTAACCTTATAAGTATCAGTCCATATTGCTATCACTTTTACTAGTACGTATTGCTGTCGTTAGTATTACTATCATGGGTTCTAAATAGTCCATCATTATGTCTAATGATAATCTATTTTATTTTTACATATATTGGTCTATAAATTTAATCCGTGATTTTATTATAATGCAAATGAATCAATCTGATTTAACTAGAATAGTCCAAAATTCATTCTAATATAATCGGTTCATTATTTATCATTATTGTGATAATAATCATTCAATTTGTCCAGTTTAATTAGAATAATGAATAATCCATTCTAACCTAATTATTAAATAATTGGTCCATTAAATCCTTTCATTTTATTATCTAAAAAAATGACCATTCTAATGAATAACATCAATCTGAACATTATATTATTAGAGTTCTCTTAGTCCAATTATTACTTCAATCCACGATTACTATGACCAATTTCATTAACATCATTTATGATTATATTATTATTACGATTTACATCAAGTGTATTTTATAATCCTCACCGTTCCATAATGAAAGACACCAGCCTACTGATTTGATACGTCAATGGTCCAATTCAATATTATTATTATTATTTCAGCCCATTCTCTACACACAGTACATTACGTAGTCATACGAAGTATCCGTATATTCGTTTGTGTTCTCTAATTTTTACGTACGTGAAAACGAAGAGAACGCATAGGCTGTAACTTACCTACGCCGGCGTTAGTCGAGTAGTACGGTGGTGGCAGTGGTCGAGTTACACGGTGGCAGGACGGCGGCGGATGTCTTAAGACAGCGGATCGAGCAGACGCTTGCAGCTTCCCCTTCGTCCGGTGAGTTCCTCTTCCTCCAGCGAGTTCCTCTGCCTCCGACAGCTCTAGGTTTTCTGCTCCAGTAATGACCTCACCTTCTCTCTCGAAACTGAGAGGCTTACCCTCTCCTTTTCTCTCGTTTTCTCACAAAGTTTTCTCTCTTTTGTTCTCTTCGACGCAGTTCGTCGGTCGTGGGTTTGGTGTAGGTTATCAACGAAGTGCTGCTATTTAAATTTGTAGGTCGAAGGTTTTCGATCCTTAGAAATTAGTTTTGTTGATTTTATCCAATTAGCCCCGCAATGCGTAGTTCGTTCGGCGATCTTATCATATCACATGTGCAAGTGATTACTTGTGTGCAAAGTATTATTCTTTTATCACATACCACGTATATTTGATTATATTTAAGTTTGAAAAGTCAAACCCTTAAATGTATGTGTGTGTCGCACTATATATATATACTATATGTACATCTATGTTTTTTTTTCTTTCTTTCTATTTTTACATAAATCGTATATGCATTATTATTATATGCGAAGTACATTAGTAAAGTTAATGCTGTTATTCATTTTTAATGTATACGTATCATACGTTATAAAATTTTATCTTATCAACTTTATTATGACAAAATTAATTATTTTATTTTACTTAAATTTTTCGAAGTGTCACACTCTCCTCTGAATGTATCAAGTGGGAGTAGAGGACTCTGACTCGAGCTTTCCAATGGAGAAGCTTAGAGGTCCCTGCACAATATAAGCTGATGACACGGAGACTGGCTCGATGTGACGTATATGTATGTATGGATATATGAGAGATGATGTATGAATGTATGAATGCATGTAATGTATGGGTGCAATGTATGAGAGAGGACATGTAAGATGTGATACAAAACGATGGATCTCATCGGTAAACTGGGCACGCCGGCGCTGAGGAGCCGATCGTGCCGCATAAGATATTCGTTGCCACAGTATGGTCTTACATCGAATGAGAACCGGACACGAATGGCGTTGAGGGGCCGTTCGTGCTGCATAAGACGTTCGTCGCCACCCTGGAAGGTTTGGACGAGCTAAACATGAACTGGACACGATGGCGCTGAGGGGCCGATCGTGCTACATAAGACGTTCATCGCCATCCTAGAGGAAATGAGTGAAACCAAAGATGAGTTAGACACGATGGCGCTGAGGGGCCGATCGTGCTGCATAAGACGGTGGCCGCCATCCTGGAAGAAATGTACGAGCTGACCGTGAACTGGACACGATGGCGCTGATGGGCCAATCGTGCTGCATAAGACGGTGGTCGCCATCCTGGAAGGAATGGGCGAGCCGAACCGTGAGCTAGACACGTCGACACTGAGGGGCCGATCGTGCTGCATAAGATGGTCGTCACCATCCTGGAGGGGATGGGCGAGCCGAACCGTGAGCTAGACACGTCGGCACTGAGGGGCCGATCGTGCTGCATAAGACGGTCGTCGCCACCCTGGAAGAGATGGGCGAGTCGAACTGTGAGCTAGACACGTTGACGTTGAGGAGCTGATCGTGCTGCATAAGACGGTCGTCGCCATCCTGGTGGGGATGAGCGAGCCGAACCGCAAGCTAGACAAGTCGGCGCTGAGGGGCCAATCGTGTTGCATAAGACGGTCGTCGCCATACTGGAAGGGATGGGCGAGCCGAACCGTGAGCTAGACACGGCGGCGCTGAGGGGTCGATCGTGCTGCTTAAGACGGTCATCGCCATCCTGGAGGGGATGGGCGAGCCGAACCGTGAGCTAGGAACGTCAGCGCTGAGGGGCCGATCGTGTTGCATAAGACGGTCGTCGCCATCTTGGAAGGGATGGGCGAGCCGAGCCGTGAACTAGACACGTCAGCGCTGAGGGGCCGATCGTGCTGCATAAGATGGTCGTCCTTATCTGCTCGTCGTACCTGCCCTTTAGCCCGGTCCTTTGGATCCTGAGTTTTGAGTTAGATCTCCGGATTTGGTGAGGAACGCTCTTTCACTTTTGGGGGGTTTCTCTTCTTCTTTGTGTGACCCTTCTCTGGATTCTTTTATTTGATCCTTCTTTGGATTCTTTTATCTCTTCGTTCCATCACCCGCTCCTCGTCGTACCCGCTCGTTTAGCTTGGTCCTTTGGATCTTGAGCCGAGTGTAGCCAACGTAGTCGCTAAGGAACGACCTTCTCTCCTTGTGTGATCCTTCTCTGGATTCTTTTATTTGATCCTTCTTCGAATTCTTTTATTTGATCCTTCTTTGGATTCTTTTATCTCTTCTTTCCATCACCCGCTCCTCGACGTACCCGCTCGTTTAGCTTGATCCATTGGATCTTGAGCCGAGCGTAGCCAACGTAGTCGGTGAGGAATGGCTTCCTTTCCTTGTGTGATCCTTCTCTGGATTCTTTTATTTGATCCTTCTTTGGATTCTTTTATCTCTTCGTTCCATCACCCACTCCTTGTCGTACCCGCTCGTTTAGCTTGGTCCTTTTGATCTTGAGCCGAGCGTAGCCAACGTAGTCGGTGAAGAACAACCATCTCTCCTTTGGGGGATTCCCCAATGGCCCTCTAATATTTCTTTTTTTAGGGGTCTTTGAATATGATGATGGCACCGTACTAGGGGGTCGGTGGCTAAATAAAGGTGTCACGGTAGGAGCCGATCTGAAAGAATAAATGAACAGTCTCCATCCGCGAGGAGCGGGGACGAGGTCGGTCTTCAAATGTGATGATGGCACTGTACCAGGGGGTCGGTGGCCATATAATGATGTCGGCAATAGAAGATTCTGAAAGAATCAATCAACGAACCTCATCCGTGAGGAGCGGGGACAAGGCCGGTCTTCAAATATGGAAAGCCATCGGCTCCTATGGTGGAAGATGCTCGTCCCCAGGCTCTCGGCCTCCGGGAGGAAAGATGTTCGTCCCCGGGCTTTGGCCTCCGGGTGAAAGATGTTCGTCCCTGGGCTTTGGCCTCCGGGTGAGAGATGTTAGTCCCCGGGCTTTGGCCTCCGGGTGAAAGATGTTCGTCCCCGGGATTTGGCCTCCGGGTGAGAGATGTTCGTCCCTGGGCTTTGGCCTCCGGGTGAAAGATGTTCGTCCCCGGGCTTTGGCCTCCGGTTGAAAGATGTTCGTTCCCGGGCTTTGGCCTCCGGGTGAAAGATTTTCGTCCCCGGGCTTTGGCCTCCGGGTGAAAGATGTTCGTCCCCGGGCTTTGGCCTCCGGGTGAGAGATGTTCGTCCCCGGGCTTTGGCCTCCGAGTGAGAGATGTTCGTCCCCGGGCTTTGGCCTCCGGGTGAGAGATGTTCGTCCCCGGGCTTTGGCCTCCGGGTGAGAGATGTTCGTCCCCGGGCTTTGGCCTCCGGGTAAAAGATGTTCGTCCCCGGGCTTTGGCCTCCGGCTGAAAGATGTTCGTCCCCGAGCTTTGGCCTCCGAGTGAAAAATGTTTGTCCCCGGGCTTTGGCCTCCGGCTGAAAGATGTTCGTCCCCGGGCTTTGGCCTCCGGGTGAAAGATGTTAGTCCCCGGGCTTTTGCCTCCAGGTGAGAGATGTTCGTCCCCGTGCTTTGGCCTTCGTGTAAGAGATGTTCGTCACCGGGCTTTGGCCTCCTGGTGAAAGATGTTCATCCCCGGGCTTTGGCCTCCGGGTGAAAGATGTTCATCCTCGGGCTTTGGCCTCCGGGTGAAAGATGTTCGTCTCCACGCCCTCGACTTCTGGTGTGTGAATGCTCATCTCCAGGCCCTCGGCCTCTAGGGGTGGGGATGTTCGTCTCCAGGCCCTCGGCCTCTGGTGGTCTTCTTGGGACCCTCGGCCTCTGGTGATCTTTTTGGGACCCTTGGCCTCTGGTGTGGAGATGCTCGTCTCCAAGCCCTCGGCCTTATGGTCCTCTTTAGATCCTCGGCTTCTAGGGTGGAGATGTTCGTCCCCAAGCCCTCGGCCTGATGGTCTTCTTTAGATCCTCGGCTTCTGAGGTGGAGATGTTCATGTCTAAGCCCTCGGCCTCATGGTCTTCTTTAGATCCTCGGCCTCTGGGGTGGAGATATTCGTCCCCAAGTCCTTGGCCTGATGGTCTTCTTTAGATCCTCGGCTTCTGAAGTGGAGATGTTCATCTCTAGGCCCTTGGCACCAAGGTTCATTTTGAGCATCATATGTTATCGGTCGTCCCGATCATTATCTTTATCTGCATAATGAACATAGTAATGCATCCAAATGGCGAGACAACATGTATATGTGTGCATTTTTTTTTTTTGATTTGGGGCTCTTCCGGGTGTGACCGTCAGCCTCGGGGTGTGATGACCCTCGGCTCGTCCCTTAATCATTAAAATGTCGGTGGAAGCTCATCCCCGAGCTTCGCTCGGCCTTATTTAATTTTGGGATTTTTAACCCCTATTAAATAATGGTATGAAAATACTACTCCCTCCGATTTCTAAACAAGTTCCACATTTGACTTCACATATATTAAGAAAAATAAATTTGACTTTACTGTGAAGTGCACTGTTTGGCACTGTTTGAACACTGTTTGGCACTATTTGAACACTGTTTGACACTGTTTGACACTTTTTTGATGTAGATAATAAAGAAATGTTTGAAAGTGGAACTTAATTTTGAATCTACCCAAAAACGAAAGGTGGAACTATTTTCTGAAACGGAGGAAGTAGTAAATTAATTCATGTACCAATTCAAAAGTATAGGTACTCAGCTTCATCCGGACCAGTGTTGAAATCCGATCCAAAAGACATAACCAGTCCATGAGTCCAAGACGTACGTGGTCCTTTATTTAGATAAAGAATTTCCTTAGGAACATGAAAAAGGGCCGGCCCAGTGGGCCCACCAATTTTGAAGTCGGATCTCCTTTTCCTAGCAGTAGCCAGAGGCCTTTACCTCACGTCATCTGGTCTGCGGCTAACATCGCGGACTTTGGCCTCCGGGTGAAAGATGTTCGTCCCCGGGCTTTGGCCTCCGGGTGAAAGATGTTCGTCCCCGGGCTTTGGCCTCCGGGTGAGAGATGTTCATCCCCGGGCTTTGGCCTCCGGGTGAGAGATTTTCGTCCTCGAGCTTTGGCCTCCGGGTGAAAGATGTTCGTCCCCGGGCTTTGGCCTCCGGGTGAGAGATGTTCATCCCCGGGCTTTGGCCTCCGGGTGAGAGATTTTCGTCCTCGAGCTTTGGCCTCCGGGTGAAAGATGTTCGTCCCCGGGCTTTGGCCTCCGGCTGAAAGATGTTCGTCCCCGGGCTTTGGCCTCCGGGTGAAAAATGTTTGTCCCCGGGCTTTGGCCTCCGGCTGAAAGATGTTCGTCCCCGGGCAAGCTGCGTGTCAGCCTCGATCCGACGAACGGCCTATCCTTGGTGTCCCGAGGGGGATGAGCGTAGGTCAGGCAGAGAGGCAGGGAAAAGGTCCCCGACAATCATCCCATGACGGAGTCCAAGGCAACTCCTCGCCGGCCGGTCAGCCATGAGTGTCGAGTGGCATCTGGAGGGTGTACCGAGAAGGGAGCAGTGGGACGGCCGGAGCCATGTCTTAAGTCTGAGCGGCGGATCAGCCGTGTGTGCTAGCAGCGGCGAAACCAGACAATAATTTGAGGGGGTGCTCTTATATTTTTTTTTTTTTGAAAAACAATTTTTTATTAGGATAAAATAAAAACGAGTGAAAATAATTATTAATACATATAGAGTGAGGTTCTAATTAAAAAAGTTATTCCCGTGAAAAATGAGAACGGACACATTAGTAGATATTTATTTTACACTTTTTCACAATGAGAGAAAATTTTGATTTATTTATCAAATTGTCACCGAGTTTTTGATAAAATATAGTGCATTGTTGACTGATTTTGACTCATCGGATCTCAAGTTAAATGCACAAGATTTATTTTCGATCAATTTTCATGATAAGAACTCTTTTTATTTGATCCGAAACTTATATATATGTATATGTAGTGTGTTTCAAATAAAAATGCTATTATACTAAACAAAAGGTAAATACTTATATTAACTTAAAGTAGTTTTAGAATTATTCTTGACATTAAATGACAACGTCCGTATATGTCATTATTAGAAGAAGAAATGCTTAAAATTAAATTGAATTGAAGAACTGAGAATTTAAAATAAAAGATATAGAAATTCAAAAAGTGTGATTTAAACAACATTACATCCTAGAGTGATTTAATTGAACATAAATAATTACCAAATGGGCTAAAGTCTAAAGAAGCAATAATGGAGAAAGCAAAAAAAAATTGTTGCTCCTGAGTATTGAACCCGGGCCATTTAGGTAGACAAAGCTCTCCCAACCTCCATCCTACCATTTGAACTATCACAACTCATACATTTAAATAGCGACTCCACTTTAATATATGAATACTTTCTGAACCGGGACTCAGATATACATATATATATATATATATATATATATATATATATATATATATATATATATATATATATATATATATATATATATATATATATATATATATATATATATATATATATATATATATATATATACAGAACCACCGCCGGAGAAGGGGGAGCGCCGGCACCGGCTCGCCCCCCGGTTCCGCCACTGTGTGCTAGGTTGTTCATATCGGTTTTGAGAAGGCCGAGCGTCCACGTCATCAGGCGGTGAACTGAACGCAGCGGACGCACATCATCTCAAGCGATAACGTTGTCAATGTCTAGTTGCTTTAATCGGGACGAGCTTCTCTTGAGGAGGGAAACCCGCGTATGAACGGAGGTCAACTCCCTTGACACTTGGGAACCACGTTGTTTGGGTAGTCCGGATGTTCTTCGCCTAGGTTCTCTGAGAGCTAGTGGGCTTCCTTGGCATCCAGGGCTGTGCAAGGCTCGGCCATCATCGCCAGCCTGGCCCAGAACCCCACCGTCCTCAGCGCACTCATGCCAAGCACTGGGGAGAACACTACACCACCTCCTCAGCCCCAGCCGTTGGCCATCAAGTTGGGCAACGACGAAGGGGTGGTGCCCCAGGACACGTCGTCATCCCATTCCCACCCTGCTTCCCCACTTCGAGCTGGACCGGCCCCAACGCGTGGAACAGCCTCAGCCTTTAATAGGCTAGGTGACACACGTCGTGGGCCTGCTTCGGAGAGGATGGAGGGACGGATTGGTGAACGTGAGCCTGGCTCACCAAGGGAAAGATTGGGGTCCGTATCCCGGACAGCGGATCGACCCCGCCTGGACAAAGGCAAAGGAAAATTGCACGAGGACAATGCGCGTCATCGAATCAACACGACTCAAGAAGCTCGCGTGCGCAACCAGCAAGGCGCCACTACGGCCGCCAAGGACCCTCGTGACGAGGTCATTGCCCAGCTGGAAAGGAGACTGGCCCAGATGGAGGCTAGACAATCGGCCACCATCCCTACGGCCAACTCATCCGAGGGTCCAGGTTACCACGCGCTCATGCTTAAGGTCAGTGCCCTGGAGAGGGAGCTGGCCGACAGACGTGGTGACCCCATCATCCAAATCAGAACAAAAACTCCCTTCACCACGAGGGTGCTCTCGGCCCCAATACCCGAGAAGTACCGAGGGAACGCCATCAAGCCCTATGACGGCCGCTCTGACCCTCAGGAGCACTTCAGCCACTATCAAAACAACATGCTGATGGTGAACGCATCAGATGAATACCTCTGCCGTTGGTTCCTTTCCACTCTTGAAGGGCCAGCGTACGAGTGGTTCAACGCGCTCCCCGAAGGAAGCATAGATTTGTGGCAGGATCTTTCCCAACGCTTCCTCACCCACTTCGCCGGAAGGAAGCGCGTGAGAAAACATTTCTCCCACCTTCTCTCCATCAAGCAGCAACACGATGAATCACTTCGGTCTTTCATCGATCGATGGACGAAGGAGACAGAAGAGGTCGAAGGTGCCGATGAGCGCACCCTCCTCGTCCTCTTCCAAGGCGTTCTCCGCAGCAGCCCCTATGTGAGGAGCCTCATCACTGACCCGCCGAGGTCATATACCAAGGCACTCTAACGAGGGAGCTTGTACGCTGACGCCGATGAGCTCCACTCCCGCAAGAAGGATGTAGGCCAACCATCAAAGAGGTCAGACGAGGCGTCGGCTCCAAATGCATCCTCGGCCGGGGGCCATGCCCGCCGAAACTGGAAGGAGCGCCCATGGCAGACGAGGACGGACGTCCTAAGGACTACGCTCACGCAATCGGTAGATACCATCTTCGACTATGCAGAGGAGCAAGGTCTCATCCCTAAAGATCCCCGGTCGGCCACGGAAGTCTACGCCGTCCACCAGGGTGGCACTTATTGTCGTTACCACAAGAACACCTTGTTAGTATATATGTCCTAGCGACAATCACTTTTTAGAGATATATGTACTTGATCACATTCAGTTTTATATATTTGATATATACGGTATTACACATTGATGATTAAGCATTTCGATTGTCAATG